>OV884004.1:62242856-63530356 GCA_930367185.1 Myathropa florea | reverse complement strand
CCAGTATTTAATAAGCGGGGCTGTCCGCTAGATGGCGTCGTGTATCCTCTGCTATAATGCATGCTGCTTAACTTTCTGCTCAATGCTCTCAACATTTACGCCCAGGTCTATTTCGGATCGTGCCTAGCGGCTGATCCGTATGGATCTACACGGCTATGATTAGGCAGGCCCCCTCTCTCTTATGTGTCGGTCGTTTGGTGGAATACCTACTTTCACCAAGCTTCAAAGAACGGTCTGTCTCGGCTCCATAGGGGTCTTCTCTAGTACCCCTGGTTCTGCTCTTGATGCACTGCTGAATCTCCCCCACTAGATATCCACATCATGGGGTGTACTCTCAAGGCCATCTGCCGTTTAAAAAGAAGTGGTTTTGGACCCCAGACTTATGGACATGCCGTCTGACGCATGGCCAGTTGTACTCTAGCTGCGACGAACATACAGAGTCGAGTTTCCTTGCACTCAGGACTGGCTCTGGCCTGAATCTGAGAGAGGAAAGGAATGTAGTCGAATCTTCACGGACGGCCCCAAGACCAATGAAGGTGCTGTTGCTTTCCTGGAGGGCGACAACTAAAGAGTGCACACCTTTCGTCGGTTTTTCAAGCAGAAACCTGTGATCCTAATGTCTACGAACTATATTGTGAAGAATAGGGCGAAGTATTTGCGTCTGTAGCGACAGCCAAACTGTGCTTAAGCCTTTGCTCAACCCTTTAACCACTTCCAGGATAGTTCAAGAATGCAAGTTTTCTCTGAATTTGATCGGTAGCTCAAATTCGCTAAGACTTGTCTGAGTACCGGGGCACCACAGGATCACAGGAAATGTGATCGCCGATAAACTTGCTAGGCGAGGATTAGATAAGGCATTCTCAGGACCTGAACCTAGCTAGAGCTTCCATCGATGGTTGGAATTCTCGGGAGCACAACCGCAGGCATGACTCTCCGGGATGTAGACAGACCAAGCGCATGCTCCCCAACGTCTGTAAGAAATCCGCGGCTTTCTTGTTATCTCTTAACAGAAAGACTGCAGAGAACTTATTGGCGTACTAACGGGGCACTACACCTTAGCCAAACACCTAAGTGTGCCTGTGGAGAAGACGATGACACTGCAGAGCACTTCTTCTGCCATTGTCCCGCCTTTGCTTGAAATACACAGATCCATGTTTTGTGTAAAAAGCTTGCAGTTGCTTCTTTCAACGGAGTCCCAGAACACTGTTCAGAGAGAAGTCGTGTTCGCTCTGTTAGGATCTCTTTCAATTAATAGCTGTTGCTAGCCACTAAGACGCTAGCCTGAGACGGATGGCTATGACGGATGTTGAAAGTTCGCTGCAGACATCAAAAAGGCATTCCTCTCTTGTGTGTTAATAAATTTTAATATAATAGGAGCAGATACGATTTTGTTATTAATGAGTTTATTGACAGTACGATGTTTAATAAGAGGGGCAGCTTGCATTGTATGGTGTGAAGAAGCCGATTGAACAAGCCTTTGAGACTCCCGTTGTGTAGTGCTGTTACTCCAAAGAGTACATCGTCGTTGAAGATCAGTCATTTCAGCATTGTGCTTCTGAGTAGTTCTTCACTCATGCTGATAACTTTATGAAGGTCTTCAAATCGCAGACATCATTCTGCAACTTGGCAAGTTCATTAGCGAAGCTCAAGTTCATGGATTCAACCTGTTTGCTCTAATATCTCGGCGGTGAGGTAATCCCTATTGCCATTAGTGTCTGTTTACAAACGACTGGGAATTCCGCCAGGTAAGATTTTCCGTATGCGGAACACCCGAATCGGATCACTCAGTAATGTTCTACCGAGAATTGAGTAAGTTTTTATTTTAAGTTTCACTTTACAAGTCCACTTTTAAGAATTATTTTAAATTTGTGTTGTATTGCTTAATTTTTTTGCTTCATACAATAAAAATCAGTCAACGATTTTTATTTTCTCGAATCAAAAAAAATTGTAAATTGAAAGTCGATAGCATTTGTCAGTATGGTGGATAAAGAATAATGGTGGTGCAACAATCCGAGGTGGTTCCGGGCCTAGCTTTTACAAAAGCTACTCGTTTTTTGCGCGCTACTGTTCTCTTACGAGTGAAGGGGACGTTTAGTTTAATGCCGACTCCCAACGTCAAAGTTGAGTAGCATTTTCTGGACGGTTATACTATTTGGCACGTGAAATTAGAAAATTATATTTTTGTGCTGGGAACTGAACTTATTTTTCGCTCAGTTGCATTACAATCCTTCTTTTTTTTACTTCATTGCTAATCTCGAATTCCAAATTATTTAAAGCCTCCTCATACTTAGATTTCAAATGCCGTTTTAAATTGGCCATATAATTTCCTTGAAAATCACAGGCACAAATGTTGCACCGCAATTTGTTTTCTTCTGGAACAATTTTAAAAAAGTTTCGTACTAATTTATTAAACTTCCGTCCCATTTTACTGACAATTTTCACTATTACAAATTGGCTTATTATCTTTAATATAACATTTTTCAATAAATGATGAAAACAAAAAGATTGGAGGATGTAATGTCGCGCACCACTTCGTATAGCAAGACAATAAGATTTCAGATATATTATTTTGGACCAGGTACGCAAGTTGTAATGTAATCAAGGAACAACTGTTCACGTACTTTGCCCATTACAACTCATATTCCTCTGAAGATAATATCCATTCATACTACACGAATGACTTTTATGGAAAAAAAAACTTTACTCACTTATCCACACATTTATATTTTGTTTGCTTTGTTTATTTTATGTCATATGTTATATGCACTCGATACTGGTTTCTAATTAAACCACAGAGTGCTATTACTAGTTTGAACTAATTTTGTGATTATATTATTATATTTTATTTTTATTATTGTATTATATTGGAATACTGGAATGTTTGTTCTTACTTACAAAAAATAAAAAAAAAAATAAAAGTTTTTAAGAAATAAAAGTTGTAAGCTGACTTTTATTATCGATTACGAAAATCATTGAATCATTGATGGTTATTCAAAAATATTAGAAATATATATCAACAAATAATTGTTATTCTTAAGTGATATAATAAAAATCAGAAATAATTATTTCATATCAATTTTAATAAAAAAAAATGCAACAAATTTTTTCAGGGCTATTTGGAAAAGTACATCGTCGCAAAAAATATGTCTAGGAGTTTATTTGTACCATAATTTTTCGAAAATTTGTAAATAACAGTTATTTTCAGTCCCTGGTGTAAATTTGACATTTTTGAAAGCTTGTATGTAACTTCACAAGGTATTAGTGGTAATTGGTTTTGCACTGAAATATGTAAATAAGCATTTTAGCTCTTCAATTGAATATTTTGGAAGGAATTACAATGTATCTATTTTTTGATACGATTTTTATGAGCTAACATTTTAATCTTCATAAAAAAATTATAAACGTAAAAATTGAAAATGTTTTTATATTTGAAGTTATTAATAAGTATATAGAATATATATATATATAATATATAGCCTTTTTTTGTGAACTTTAACCATTTCTTTCATTTGGCAACACTAAAGTCGAAAAATGTAAAGTGAATGAGGATGTATCTATTTTTTGATCAGGTGTGTATGTACAAATTTTTGTGACAGCTGAAATATATGTCGCACTCTTTCTTTTCCATTATCTCTTGTCCTATCCAGCGTATTTCCTGGATCGCAGTAATATTCGTTTTGTAATACACGAAGATGTTTTCCAGTTTATAAGCGGCCCCGGAATGTAAAGTGTTCTCACATTCCAGGAGGCCACTCGCAAATCATAGTCTTTCTTCGTTCCGTCTCGTCGATGTTGAATGTCCGTTCGTTGATCCGAGGCAGGATTCCCTTCCGTAACAATTTTTTTTTTCTGTGGGCGGGTTGTTATCCCTCCGCACAACTGCCTTGCCAACAACCCTCTTGCCTAGGGTGTTCGCTGCATACATTGGTTCACCTCACAACGGTTGTTCTGATGGCTATCCAGGGGGCCAGTATGCTAACTTGGCCTGCGCAATAACAGGGATCGTTGCTGGCATCGCGCCAAGTTAGGTGAGGTCAACAACTTTGCCCTGTACGCGCAGGCCCTGCCCCCTATCGGGTAAGCTTAATACATAATGTAAAATATAAATATACATAATTGATTTACGTTAAATTGGTAGTAAGTTTCCTTAATTTATTTCTTTTTATTTGTTTTTCAGATTCCAGGAGTTTAAAAATAAGTCCACAAATAGGGGACGATATTTATCCCACAAGAAAATTAAATACTGCACCAACAGTTCAAAATGCAAACCATACAACAGAAGCATCATTTTCAAAAGAAACTAAAGATATATCAGGCAATGACAAAACCACATATATTGCTGTAACGACGTTAACAACCATGGCATCTAATTTTCAAAAGGTCAGCAATCCAGCAACCAAACAAACAATAACTAAAACAGAAAACAAATCCACAGTGACGAAATTACAAAAAACAGATACACCCATGCTTAACTACATATTTGATACGTTCTCCACAGCCAATAAACATCATCATCATGACCAAAGGTAAAGTTATTTTAAATAGATAACTACTGATTCTACAGCAAACCGGATTTGGCAAAGTAAAACATATATTTTCGACAGCAACCTTTCTTTCTATATTTTCGATAGAAAAGTCGAAAGTTATGATTTACTTTGCTAAATAACATTATCGCCAGCAGCGTAACAAAAATTTTAACTTTCTTTTTCTAATGAACGAAAATCTTATTACTTATACTTATTTACGCGTATGTATTTCGATCCAGGATTTTGTGATTACTTCTATTTAGACATGTTTTTGTTTAAAATAATGAATTTTCAGAATCATACATACAATATTTTTTGTGTTATAATGATAAAAAAATGCTGGGTTTTACAATTACAAAATTAGGATGTTCAATAAATCTGTACATACATACTCGTAGGTACATACTCGTAAATACACATATGTTAACCTTATGTCCTCCCACTGGGGTGTCGGATACCCCACAAAAAAATATGCACCGTGCTATTACCGTTACAATTTTTTTTCCGATATGCCATGACTGTGTAAATTCAGTTTCATATTTCTGCAGAAGTAGGAGGCCGTTTCAAGCAATTTGAATTTTGTATACATATATAATTTTGCTATGACATTTTGTATTGGGTATTATACATCCCAGTGAGAAGTTCGTGTTAGTACTTTTTATAGTTTGTGAACAAACGTTTTTAATGTTATATGTTAATTTTGTATTCTAGTCATTGATCCCAGCATTTGAATAAAAATAATACGAATACGAATAAATTGATTTAGCTAGTGCGAGGTTTGTTTAGTCATAAAAAGTTTTGTTTTTCTGGGAAGTTATTGTTTTTTCCAGAAAAAATGGCATTTTTACGGGAAGAAGAAGTGGAAAAGCTTTTATTAGAGGCTGATATTTTATTAGAAGATGAAGAACCGGATTTATTACCCGGTGATGATTCGGACAAAGATCCTGACTACATAGAAGAGCAGTCTGATTCCGAGAGTGTCCAGAGTGCGGTAGAGGATGAACATGAAGAAACGCATCCTACTATACCGAAAAAACAGAGGTTGGCGGTACTGAAAGGGAAATCTGGCTACAAATGGAGCTCGGTTGCACCCGAGAGACGCGGTAGGCATCCGATGCGAAATTTGATGACCCATTTACCGGCCCCAAAGGGTGCAGCTAAAAACATTTCAACCCCCCTTGAGGCTTGGAGTTTACTTTTTACGGACGAAATTCTATATAAAGTGGTGGTTCATATGAACGAGCAAATAGAACGCTGTCATATAACATATCATACCATATGTCATATGTCATATAACATCGATACCATACCGAGGACCGACAGATATCACTGAAATAAAAGCTTTTATTGGCTTGCTTAATCTCAGTGGTGTAAAGAAAGCTGCCAAATTACATCTCAGCGAATTGTGGTCGGTAAGATTCGGCGAATCTCTTTTTAGAGCAACGATGTCGCAGCATCGGTTCGAGTTTATCGCGGCGTGTTTGCGTTTTGATGATAAAACGATCAGAGATGAACGCAAAGTGAATGACAAATTTGCACACAGAAATATGGGAGCTCTTTATTACAAATTGTAAATCACTCTATACTCCTACGAGTATTGTACAATCGACGAACAGTTGATGGACTATAGGGGTAATTGTCCATTCCGGATATATGTATATGGCATCGAAGCCAGACAAATACGGATTAAAATTTGTAATGATGAATGACTCGCGTACATGGTACATGGTAAATGTAATTCCTTACGTCGGCAAAGTAGAAGTTGTTGCGAACGAGTCAGTTCCTTCCTTTTATGTTCGAAAACTGTCGGAGAGTATCCATGGAACTGGAAGGAACATCACAGTGGATAATTGGTTCTCTTCAGTGCCACTTTTCCAGATGATGCTGACACAATATAATTTGACAATGTTGGGCACTCTTCGAAAAAATAAACGAGAGATTCCAGCACAGTTTTTAGCTCCAGGAGGAGTAGGTTGTTCCAAATTCTCATTCGATGAAAACAAAACTTTGGTTTCGTTTGCTCCCAAAAAGGGTAAAGTAGTCTTGCTCCTGTCTACAAACCACTATTCAGATGATTTTGATGAAGAGTCAGCTAAGCCGCAAATGATCCTGGATTACAACAGTACCAAAGGAGGAACTGACACCTTCGACAAGTTGTGTCATTCTTATACAACTGCTAAAGCTACGCGTCGTTGGCCTATGCGGGTTTTCTGTGGAATGTTGGATCACTGTGGCATAAATGCTATGGTACTACACGGACTTGCCCAATCAAAACGAAAAACCGCAAGAAAAGAATTTCTATACGAACTATTGTATAGCCTTGTTGAGCCGCAGCTAAAAAGAAGAATGCAAGTGCAGAGCCTAAGACGGGGTTTGAAACAACTTATTAAAGGAATTTTGGGCAATGAATTTCAAAATGAAATGACAACCAATATAAGCGTTCCACAACCAACAATTTTGGAAAAATATGTCCGTTGTAACTTCTGTGACAGGAAAAAAGACAGAAAAACAAAAAAAGTGTGTGTGACATGTCACCAGCCTATGTGCGAAGATCATCGCTCGCTGAATTGTGTGGAATGCGATAAATAAAAATTGCATTCCGTTACATGTATTGCATTTATTTAAGCACTCCGCTAACAATGGTTTGCAACAAAAGATTGCTAAAATTGTACGCATATGCTCGAGTAGCATTTAAAAAAAAACATAATATGTAAATTTTTTTTTAATAACTTCTGAGAAGATGGACTTCTATTTAATACATATTTATTTATAATTTTGTTCTTATTCTAATTTATAAATCACTTTTTTTCTTTCAAAAGGTATTTTTTTTGTGAGTGAAATATTGTACATGTGTACAATGTTATTAAAAAATAAAACAATTAATAAAAAAACATTTAACAAAAACAGTTTTTTTTTATAATTATGAATCGGGGTATGTCACACCCCAGTAAGAGGAACGTGTTAGAAAAAATAGGTTGGAAGACGGAAGGTTAAAATATTTGTATAAAAACTACAATTTCAAACAAATTTACCAACAAATCCAATAGAATGCTAGTGCAAGTGCTTAAGGATTTGTTGTGAATCGCCTAATTAATACATTCAGGGGCAATTAGTAAAAAAAGTTTATGAGTGAAAATAATTTTTTTTTTGGATGCGCATGGTGCGCTACTGCTCAGGGCGCCAAGGGGTTGGGGAGGATTGTAAGCCTAGACAAATAGAATAAAATTGATCCATATACTGAATTTCTTTAAACTTTTGTTCATCCAATCAGCTACCAATGCATTTCTAAACACTTTCCGAACGTAATTATTTTTTACAACACAAATTACATAATTTCATCTATTCGCACAAAATGCCATTCACACACAAGAATGTGCAAGATAATTTCCTGCACAAACACTCAAGATTTTCCACGGGAAAAAATCTCAAAATAATAAACTCAATTTTCAGTTCCTACGGATTAGCTTACTTAATACAATTAACATAATTTCAGCTCTTTACACAAAAGGCCATTCACACACAAGACTGCAAGATTCAAACACTCAAATATTTCCTTAGGAAAAATTCTCAAAATAGTAATCTTAGTCCTCAGTTCCCATGGAATCATTTGAGTGACAACGTGCAGGTTTTATTTCTGCACGTACGACACTTACTCAATACAATTTACATAATTCCTCATCTCTCTCTTCTCTTCATTCTTCACACAAAAGGCCAAGCACACACAGGACTGTGCAAGAAAATTTCTTGCACATGCACTCAAATATTTGCTTAGGAAAAATTCTCAAAATTGTAAACTCAATCCTCAGTTCCATCTCATCTCATCTCATTTTCAATGACCCGCATGTTCCACTAAAGGGGTGGCGGGGGCAATGCATGCACGAGAGATCGCCAGGCCACTCGATCTTCCGCCATCGACTCTAACTCATCAGGAGCTATGCCCAAGCGCAATCAGGCGAGTGTTTGGACTTGGTCCAACCATCTCATCCTTGGTCTGCCAAGCGGTCGCCTACCTTATGGAATCGCATTCAAGGCACGCCTCGGAAGTCGTGATGATGGGGACATTCGTGCCACGTGACCAAACCAACGAAGTACAGCCCTTTCCGTTCGAAGAAGCAGCTGCCCAACATTGAGTTCAACGCACACTGTCGTGTTTCTCACCCTATCCCGGCGAGTAATTCCCACAACAGCACGAAGAAATCTCATCTCGGCAGCTTGTATTCGCGATCTTATTCTTTCGGTCATTACCCAAATTTCATGACCATAGGTGAGAGTTGGAACAAATACTGCGTTAAAAACCGCTAACTTGGCTTTGACACCAAGCTCGGCCTTCCTGATTACAGATCGACCAGGCTGTTTCAAAATTGACCCAGCTTGACCAATCCTACAGGAAGGCTCAGCATTATTCCTCCCATCACTCGTGAAGAAGACCCCGAGATACTTGAACTTCTCCACCTGTTTCAATGGGACTCCACTAACATGTAGAGTGCATTGAACAGGGGTTCTGGAAATAACCATAACCTCGGATGGCCCTCAACAAAGAACCATCAATCCCATACTCCTGCAGAACACTCCAGAGTTTACCTCGAGGAACTCGGTCGTATGCCTTTTCCAAATCTACAAAACAACTGTAGATCGGTTTGGCGTACTCCCAAGCCTTCTCAAGTACCATTCTTAGAGTGAAAAGCTGGTCGGTTGTACTTCTGCCGGGACGAAAACCGCACTGTTCGTCCCCCATCCTGGATTCGACCATAGCTCTAGAACGCGCCTCCAACACCTTAGCGTAGACTTTACCTGGGAGACTTAAAAGAGATATGCCCCTGTAGTTGGAGCACTCTTTCTTGTCCCCCTTTTTAAAGAGAGGGACAATCACCCCAGTCTGCCAATCACCAGGTGTTTCACCGCGTTCCCAAGCCACCTTAATGACACGAGAGAGCCATAAAACTCCCTCTTTACCCATAGCCTTAAGCATTTCTGGCCGGATTTCATCCACACCGGCGGATTTGCCAACTTTTAGCGATTCAATCGCCAAAATGACTTCCTCCACCGTTGGACTATTCTCCGCCCTACTCAAGTCTACAGGTCTGTCACCCTCAGTGCCCTGTTCGGGATTGAGCAGCTCCGAAAAGTGCTCGCTCCATCTGCGCAAGATGTCCACCTCATTGGAAAGCAACACGCCATCTTTGGATTTGACTCCTTCGATGGTGTTGTATTTCCTTCCTCTGAGCCGGCGAATGGTTTGCCAGGACTCCTTTTTCGCAGATCTATGGTCGCTTTCCAACTTCTCGCCGAACTCCTTCCAAGTCTGCTCTTTAGCTGCTCGCACAGCCAATTTGCAAGTTCTTCGTGCCTCAGTGTACCGGTCACGAGAATCAGAGTTCCCCAAGAGAATCCAGTCTCTGTAGGTCTTCTTCTTCTCTCTGATGGCTTCTTGAACTCCGGGTGTTTTAAACCACGCAGTTCTTTTCTCACCACCAGCCGCCACACCAAGCCGCTTCACCCCACAAACATCACGTGCAGAAGCAATAACAGCTGTTGAAAACAGTCG
This sequence comes from Myathropa florea, assembly GCA_930367185.1. Taxonomy (NCBI): domain Eukaryota; kingdom Metazoa; phylum Arthropoda; class Insecta; order Diptera; family Syrphidae; genus Myathropa; species Myathropa florea. Next base: position 63,520,285 of record OV884004.1, on the reverse strand, counting down.
CCATACGTCCTCTACATGCGATGGAACAGTTGGAATTTGCTCAAACCCTTCGGATATGCGCCGTGCAAAATGTTGCTGCACCTCACTGTTCTGTAGTTTCTCCCACCGTATGCGTGTAACCACTCTTGGTTTCCGCCTTGGCAGAAGAGGTACTTTGTCAGAAAGATACAGCGTACACAACACCAGGTGATGATCAGTTGACAGTTCAGCCCCTCTCAATACACGAACGTCACAAACCATCCGTTTCACACACGATGGTACCACAAAGAAATCTATCAACGATTTCTGTTGAAGACTCCGACGGTACCATGTGTATTTATGGATGTCTTTGTGTGGAAAGAAGGTGTTCATAATGGACATGCCATTTGCACAGCAAAAATCCAACAGCTTCTCTCCGTTCATGTTTTGATGAGGATCACCGTTCCTCCCAATCACACTCCCCCATGTCGTTACATCCACACCCACGTGAGCATTGAAGTCACCCATCAGAATATAGGAATCCACCTCAGCCGCCCTGCCAAGGGCAGCATCAACTTCATCCAGGAAAGCCGCATACTCTTACTCTAGATTCGGTGCATACACCTGCACTAGAGCCAAAGTTGATCTTTCAAGCTTGAGCTTTAAGATCCCGACTCTCCCTCCTAATGGTATCCACTCCAATACCCTGTCTGCCAGCCTGGGACTTGTGAGTATCCCCACTCCCGCCTGTGCAGACATTTGAGGTGCCACTCCCGACAGGAAGAGTTTCCACCCGTCCGAAAGATCCACAGTTCTAGATCCTCTTTGCTTGGTCGAAGAAATACCTACGATATCTAACCGATATCTGGCAGCTTCCCCAACCAGCTCGAGATCCTTTCCTGTGAGCGATGAGACGTTCCATGTGCCTATCCTAAGCCGATGCCGTTGTCCGTTACCTTTTAAACCTCGCACGCACTGGTTAGTGCATGGCGTGATCCCCCTCCTACCCCCGTAGTGGCTCACGAGGCCACTGCCGGGATGCTCGTAGCTGCTTCGGGCTGAGCCCGACCGGCTGCCGAGCGGGACAGGCCGGCCACCAGACGCTCGCATACTGCCACCATTTAGGCCTGGCTCCGAATGGGGCCCTGTCACACCAGGGTAGGCGGTATCCGAGGCTGTCTGTCTTCTTTTTGTCATCCGAGGGGGTTGCGCTTCGTTAGCCAGGCTTGCGGCGTACAATATTCACACCACAAACCTGTTGCCCGCCCCCCACCACGAGGAGGTCAGCTGCCGGGTTCCTCAGTTTCCTCAGTTCCTATGGAATCATTTGAGTGACAACGTGCAGGTTTTATTTCCGCACGTATGAGAGAGATTTACTCATTGTACATACTCGTATTTGTTCAAAAGGAGAATGAGTAAGGCATATACAGTAGCTCACAAAATTGTTCATACACCCAAAGCAACAAATATTTTTTGGTTTTTTTTTTCGTAAAAAAGAAACTTATTTAAAAAAGAAAAATATAGTTTCAATTACACATATTTCATATCTGGGTTTATAACATATGTATTGCATAGTAAACTTTATTCTCTTTAATTAAAAAAGAAAAATATAGTTTCAATTACACATATTTCATTTATAGGTTTATAACATACATATGTATTGAATAGTAAACTCTATTCTCTTTAATTCCCTATAATTTTCTTTGCGCTTTATTTGCAATGAAAACAAAATTCTCAGGCCTTGTGAAGCACAGATACAAGATGTTTCGACTGGCCACAATTAAATGCAATTTTAAAAGTCATGAAAGTAGTTTTTTTCACCTGCAACATTTAATACATGGAAGTTTTTCGAAAAAGGTTTGAGACCGGGGGCAACAATAAACTACATTTTTGAAAACACGATCGAAACTGAAACAAAGCATTGGAAAGCTGTTCTGAGATACTTGTTAGGTTAGTTAAATTTGTTGGCTCTCAAGCATTAACATTTCGAGGATCTTCTCAAGTCTTATTTTTTTAATGCATTTTTATTAATTTAATAATTCTTAATATCTTAAACATTGTTATTAAGTCGAACTTACTGACCCTACACGGGTACTCTAAGTTAACTTATACTAATCGAAAGTGACATAAATCACACTTTTTTTCAAGAAAATTTATCAAAAACTTGTATATTGATTAGATTTTACGTAATTGAAATTAATCTACACTAAAACCTACGAACTACTTAAACTATGTCCGTAACACAATACGGACGAGTGCAGTGTAGTGTAGTTTAGAGTTTAGTGTGACCACCAGTAAAAGTGCCGTTCTTTGGTGGACTGTGCCCTGTATCGGGCGGAGATCGCCCTACTGAAACGGAGAAGATTGAATTGGAAGATCAGACCTTTCATGCCCAAATAGGGGAAAGCTTCAGGCGAAATAAAGCCATTAAGGCGCACTCTCTTACGGTACAATGTGTTGGGGTAATAAGCCCCAAAGATCAGACTGTTGGTGGAAGTCATAGCTCGTATGTTGTGACGCCGAATTAGCTTATTTATAAAATTATCTATCCTGATCAGATTCGCCTCGTTGTACAAGACCTCGTTGGGATAGAATTTCTTGTACTCGGATTCGGGTGTGCGGTACAAACGGAGGCAGGCCCGAAGACACTGCCTCTCGAACACCCTCATCTTTTCCATCTGGGAAGGACTCACGTTGAACCATACTGGAGAACCGTACGCCATGACTGGCCGGATGAGGGCCATGTATCAGATCACCTTCACTCTGGTGTCAAGTTGGCTGCTGTAAAACAACCCCCTTGGCTTAGCGAAGGTTGTACCGAGATACAGATACTGGTCCAACCAGATGCCAAGATATCTAACTACACCTTTTACGGCTAACAGCTGTCCCTGTGGGTCAATTATGCCGAACTTGCGCCAGTTTTTTTTCGTGTACCTTAAGGCCTTGGACAACGGGGTTCTGAAAAGGATTGTTTCGCATATCCGGTAGTTGATCTTCAACTTCCAGTCGTCGCAAAATCGCTGAATTTTATCGAAGTCACGCTGCAACAAACTATTTATTACTTCGACGTTTGGACCTGGTCTGTACGCGATTAGATCAGCGGCATACGCTATTAATTGCGGCATGGAACCTATAAGATCGCTAGTGAACATAGCGAACAGGATCGACGAAATAAATGCCCCCTGTTAAAACCCTTTTTTTATGTTAAATACGGCGGTAGAAGTTACCTTGCCATTTTTCACAACAACATTTTTACCTGTGATCATATCATAGATCATATATAGCAATGGTTTACTAATACCGAGCCTGAACAACTTGAGGAAAAGGCCTTCTAACGATACGGTGTCGAACGCCTTTTCCATGTCTATCAGGCAGGCAATCGTGCATTGGGTCTCTTTCTTATTCCACTGGATGTCGGAGACCAATTTGGACGAAGCATGTATCGTATCATGCCCCGTCCTAAAGGCGAATTGGTTGTCCAGGATAATTTGATTTTTTCTCAACCCATTCTTTCAGAGCTCTAATGACTATCTTCTCAAAGTCTTTGCTTATATATGGAAGAAGACTTATCGACCGGAGATTTGTCGGGATGGAGGTATCTTAGTCCCTTTTAGGGATAGGTTGTACCATGGACATCTAGACAATCCCATGTTGTTAAAGGAATTGCTTGATAGCAATTGATAGCGACGAAATTGGAGAATTTTAGACTATGGTTGAAAAAGACGGCTGCAGCTGCAAGTAAATTGACTTCGTTCGCAGGAGCAGATCAAAAGGTGGAATTCCGTGTAGGACATCTGCATGCTCATCAGGAAGCTCAAGGAGGTCAAGTTGTTAAGGAAACAATCCAAACAAAAAGATGCTTCGTGTGCCAAGGAAACCATCGTCTGTTTGAGTGTCAACAGTTCTGTCGACTTTCGGTACCGAAGAAACGAGAGGTAGTCAAGAGCTACAATATTTGTCAATACACAAGTGCGAAAAAATAACGTCATCTAACACATTCGCACCGTCAAATCATTGGGAATGTCAGCTCAGTCATTCGATGCCCGTAGAGCGCAGAATAGATATCCCCACCTAAGAGGGTTGCTAATGCAAAATCCAAAATACTAATTGGCGTTCCAAACGAGTATCTAGGAGTAGAATTAAAAGTATATGAAGGCAAACAACATCAGCTATTAGCGATGCAAACACGTTTAGGGTGGATCATCAGCGGCGGTAGCGGAAATGAAGAAAATCACGTTTATTATCAACTCCAGATGTGTGAGTGCGAAATGGTGTTGCATAAGGAAGTTCGAGATTTTTATCATTGGAAAAACATGGAGCAGAGTCACAGTTCGTCGAGTAAGCTGAGGACAAAAGAGCAATAGAGATTTTAAAGAAGACCACAAAGCGTGTTGGAAATCGGTTCGAAAGTGGACTTTTGCGGCAGTATAAAGACTTCAATGTACCGGACAGTTAATAAATGGCAAAGAAAAGGCTAGAGTGCGTCGAACGAAAAACGTCTTGGACTCCGAACTGAGATTAAAGTTAAATATTCAGATAACAAATCTTATCGAAAAGGGCTACGCAAGAAAACTAGATAAAACAGAACTGAAACAGACGTTTACAAGGACCTTGTACTTACCGAAATTCATAATAAGAATTTCTAACAAGCCAGAAAAGGTGCGATTAGTGTAGACGGAGCAGCTAAAACAAGAAGAGTGTCGTTAAATGATTTACCTTTGAAGGGTTAGTTTTTTAGTTTTAATGCATTTTTTTATTTTTATCTTTTAAAAATCTTACATTCTAGAAAAAAATACTTAAACTAGATATACAAAACGAGATTCTTATGCTATCTTACTGGTCCTATGCGGGCACTCTAAGTTTATCTATGAATTTATAATTTCCTTTGCCTTTCGGCTTCTTTTTGTTTATTTTACATATATTTTTAAATAATACTAAAAAATGATTATGCTAAGAAAAATTAACTAAAAACTTAGTAATCTAAAATTTTTTTTTCTATTTATATTCTTAAACTAGCTTAACACTAACTTACCTAACATAAACTTACCTAAACTAACCTATCTAAATTTTGAATTTTTTTGTTTTTACTATTTCTTGTATATCTTTTTTTTTCTTAAAATTACCCTAACCTAGATGGAAGTTGGCCATAAGGGACCAACAATTTGCTGATTAAACTGACAAAAACTGGGGCGTCTGATGGGGCTGCAACCACCAAAAGAACCCCCGAAGCTTTTCACAATCCTTTCTGTCGCGAACAGAGATGGATCTACTGAACCGGAGATCATTCGGACTAACGCTTGCGACATCGCTCTCGTAGAGGAGTCGCCTATCTCTTGGGATCTGTATTTCTTGAGACAAGCCCGGAGACATTGCCTCTCGAACAGCCTCATTTTTTTCATCGGGGAAGGACTCATGTTGAACCACACTGGACAACTACGCCTTGACTGGCCGGATGAGGGCCATGTAGCAGATCACCTTCACCCTGGTATCAAGATGGCTGCTATAAAACAACCTCCTTGCCACAGCAAAGGCCTTTCTGGCGTTCGTCAGTGCAGTAGCTATGTCTGTCGAAATATAGATACTGATTCAACCAAATGCCTAGGTACCTTACTACACTTTTCACAACTATGCCGAACTTACGCCAGTTTTTTTTTCGTGTCCCTTGAGGCCTTGTATAACGGAGTTCGGAAAAGGATGGTTTCACACTTCGGGTAGTTGATTTTCAACTTCCAGTCGTCGCAAAATCGCTGAATTTTCACGAAGTCACGTTGTAGGAGGATGTTGATGTCCTTAACCTTCGGCGCTGTCCTGTAAGCCACCAAGTTATCGGCGTATGCGATCAAATGCTGCATGGAGCCAATCAGTTCACTGGTGAAAATAGTGAAAAGGATTGGTGAGTTAACTGCGCCCTGCTGGAGCCCATTCTTTATTTGGAAAACATTGATGGAAATCATGTTGCCACTTTTTACAACAAAACTTCTACCTGTTACTATATCATAAATCGTGTAAAGCAGCGACTTGCTTATACCCATCCTCGTCAACTTAAGGAAGAGACCTTCTAACCATACGGTGTCGAATGCCTTTTCCAAGTCAACGAGGCAGGCCCCGGTGCGCTGGGTTTTTGCTTTGTTCCATTGAATGTCCGACACCAATTTTGACGCAGCATGTACAGTATCATGTACAGTATCATGTGGGCACCATGGCGTAGTGGGTAGGTGCGTCGACTCCTGCGCTCGAGGTCGTCGGTTCGAATCTCGAAAAAGAAAAAAAAAACATCAAACATTTTTTCACGGCTCCACCTCTTTCGAGTCACTGACAATGCTCAAAGAGTATAACTGTCTAGGAAAAGCTTCCCAAATCGCCATTTCGGAGACGGCATTAAACTGTAGGTCCCCTTCACTCGTGAGAGAACAATAGCACGCACAACACGAGTGTTTGGTGAGAAGCTAGGCCCTGGTCCACCTCGGACTGTAGCGCTGCCATTATTATTATTATTATGTACAGAATCATGCCCCGCCCTAAATCCAATTTGGTTATTCGGTATTATTTTTCTGTCCTCAGCCCACTGTATCAGAACTCTATTGACAATCTTCTCGAAAACTTTGCTTATGCAGGGAAGGAGACTAACTGACCGAAGATTTTTCGGAAGAGAGGAATCTTTGTCCCTTTTGGGGAGGGGTTTCACTACCGCCGTCTTCCAATGCGCTGGATAATATGCTTTACTCAGGGCATTGTTGAATAGGATTGTGTATATCTCTACCGTCTCATCGGGGAGATGACGCAGCATAATATTCGGTATGCCATCTATTCCGATTGACTTTCTGTTCTTAAGACTGTTGAAGATGACCTTGAGATTCTCTCTCGAAATGAGGATGGAATCGGATCCACCATAGGCGACGGCATTATTTGCCATGTGTTCGTCATTGAACCTGGTGAAACCAGGATTCGCAGGACTCCATTGTTTTATTTTATTTCGAAGATAGAATTGATTAAGCAAGGCTCTGTTCTCCAAGTCGTGGTTAGGACAACGAGACTCGTTGACCGTGTATACTTCCTGAAAAACTGCTCCTATTGCTTCAAATTTCTCCTGAGGATCCTCAACAATCAAGAAGTCATTGTCTAGCATGGCCCCATCTGAATCTATGCCAACTGACGTCAGTAGGTTCGCGTTGTCAGTTGTTCTGTCAAGTCGAATAGCCTCCAAGTCATTGTGATCCCTCCTTCGGAAAATTCGGTTGATTTGGGGAAACATACCAGGACCGTTGGAACGAACAGCCTGAATCCTGTCTCCCCAATACGAATTGACTGCAATTCGATAATTCATCCGAATTAACTTCTGGAGGTTTTTGATCTGCGACTTGAGCGATCTTAGTTCCTGGTCGTCTCTGTTCGCAAAGCGTCTGTAAAGTGTCTTAAGTCGCGACAGCAGTCTGCTTTTGTTCAGGTACAGTGCGTCGATAGTAGCGTTCCGATAGACGTCGCCATCTGTGGTCGGTGCTACTTTCGGAAACGTCGTGTCCATGGTACGTTTTATTGTATTGTCCACTTGTATGAGGTACCTGTCAATCTCTTTGTTTGTCAGGTTTCTGTTTGCGGGTGGAGTAATGTCACTCGAACGTAGTTCTCTGGATAAGGCCCTGGATAAACGCGGCCAACGAGCCTTACGACAATTGTAAGGGTACGTCTCCACGAATTGTTCCAGTTCGACCAGCTCATTCGGGAACTGAATAACCGCGGCAAGTCCAGAGTGATCACTGTCGTACTCCACCATTGTTAAGCAATTCCTTGTATCACTGTTCACATCGCGTAACCTCAGTCGGTTGTCGATCAGCATTAGATCCAAATAAGACCCACTTCTGGGAAATGATGGTCTATTGGTTGCAAGCAAATTCAGCTTGAACTCAATAGAGTGTTGCGTCCACTAATCAAGGAGGGAATTTCCCCTTAGATTTGGCACAGAACTACCCCATTCCTCATGCTTCTCGTTCAAATCGCCGGCTATGATAAAATAGTTTTCGTCCAAGCAAAGCCGAAGTTTTCTAAAGAGAGTCTCGAGCTCCGATATGAAACCTGTGGCCCGAGGTGCGTCTGGCGCATAGACCGCGATCACGTACAATTTCCTCCCACCTTGGAGGGAAATGCACGCAATATAATATATACGGTATAATCTTTGTATCTGAGTTTGTGGTTCCGGTTTAGCTTAGTTTCGCTAACCATCAACACGTCAGGCTTATGGGTATCCAACAGGTTGAGTAAAGCCAACCTTCTTTCGATCCTGACGAGTGAATTCGCATTCACCGCCAGGATCGAAAGGTCTCCAGCTGCTGGCGTATTCATTATCATTATCGACGAAAGGACTTGGCCCATCCGCGCAAGGTCTTTTTGGAACTGTGCCATCTGGGCCTGCATTGAGGCCATCATTGACAACAGCTCCGCGAAACCCACATTTGGAGCCTCTACTGTAGCCTGAGCTACCTTTGGCGCTGTCTGTTGTGCCTGTCGTCTGCCAGACGCCATCTGGGCGTAGGAGACAACCGGCGTAACAGGAGTGGCAAGAATTCTCAGCATCGGCCTTGAATCCGCCACTTTTGTTTTCTTTTGCATTTGTTTTTTTGTCATTTCTTTGACCTTTGGGCAAAACCGATAGCTGGAAGGATGTCCATTGGCGCCACAATGGATGCACTTCAGCCGAGATCTGTCCTCGACCTTTCCCTCACCCAGAGGACACTGCGTAGACAGATGCGCCTCTGCGCAATCTTCTCTTTCACTAGCTTGAAGCCATCCACTGATAAGCAGTGGATGGCCTGCCTGCGAAAGCCTTTATTTTTAATAAAAAAGATGTCCCTTATGGCCAACTTACATACCTGGATAGTGTCTTCGGCGTCCATTCCCGTAATGTTTATTAGAGGCAGTTTAAAATTCTTGTCCTTCTTTTGTTGCTGCTGCTGGTTGGGTTGCTGCTGCTGATGGTGTTTCTGTTGTTGCTGATGCTGATAGTGTTGTTGTTGTTGCTGCTGCTGATTGGGTTACTGCTGCTGTTTGTTTTGCTGCTGCCGCTTGTTTTGCTGTTGCTGCTCTTTTTGTTGCGTTTGTGGAAACTTCTTGTTCTCCTTTTCAGTTACTTTTATAAACTCCTCCAGCTCATCCTTCTCCTTCATTTTCTTTGCCAATTCCTCTTCGTCTTCGGCCTGATATGCCAGTTCCACGTACAGGTTTCCGCTGTGAATTGCGACTGCGTCGAAATTCTTAGAATCTTAATGTAAATTTTTGATCCATTAGGTTTTTTGGCGCACTATTTGGTCGTGTTGAAGATCATCCTTCAAGAGATCGACTGTTGACTGGGATGAAGTAATACCTGAATGGCTGTGTGTATGCTGGGAAGAATGGCGAAGTATTTTACATCAGGTAGAAGCAATCAGAATACCTCGATGCTACTCCGGACTGACGGCGGCTGATAAGGTTTCCGTTCAACTACATATCTTCGCAGACGCAAGCGCGGAGGCAATGGCTACCGTGGCGTATTTTCGCATACGCCTTGACGACTTGGTGGATGTTCTTATCGGGGCTAAAACAAAGGTTGCTCCTAGTAAACCTATATCCATTCCTCGTATGGAGTTTCAGGCTGCGTTGATGGTTGTGAAGCTGGCTAAGGCAATCGAGAAGTGTCATTCGTTAAATATCGAGAAACGAATATTTTGGTCGGATTCCCGTACAGTGCTTTCTTGGTTGCGAGCAGACCCAAAAAAGTATAACCAGTTCGTGATGTATAGAATTAGCGAAATCCTTGAAGAGTCAAAGCTGTCGGAATGGAGATGCAAAAATGGAATGCAAAAATCAACGTTAACGTCAGCGGAACTTTGGCAGGCTCAGTTGATACTGTGTAAGATGGTACAGAGGCAGGTTTATGGTAATGAGATTTCTGCTTCAGTCTATGGGAGGCAGATAGGCAATAAGCTTTCTCCGTATTTAGATGAAGAAGGATGATAGGAAAGATCGATCAAGCGGATTTCGTTCAACAAACTACAAGACGACCAGTGCTCATGCCAAGAAAGCACAAGGTCACTAGGTTAATCATCCAGCATGAACAACATTACCACGACTGTAATGAAACGGCGTTGAAGAAAATAAGACTACAATTCTGGATTCCTGGTCCTCGAGCGGAACTAATGTCGATTCGGCGATCCTGTCTTCACTGCCAAAGGAATAGAGCGAGACCAACGTTTAAGGAGATGGCACAGCTTCCTGCAGCGAGACTTGCTGTTTGTACCAGACCATTTACGAATGTCGGCGTGGATTATTTTGGACCACAGGTGGTAACAGTTTGAAGGCGCCCCGAGAAGCGTTGGGGTATACTTTTTACATGCCTTACTGTGAGAGCTGTACCCTTGGAAGTCACACACAGTCTTACGACCGACTCCTGCACCATGTGTATAAGAAACTTCATAGCTCGCAGAGGAAAGCCGAAGGTTTTTTATTCCGATAATGGCACAAATTTTAAAGGTGCGGAAGGGGAGTTGCGCGAAGCTTTGATGTCTTGGGATGAAGATAAGATAAAAACCACGTTCACAACACCTGAGACGGAATGGTTTTTTAATCTGCCAGCATCTTCACACATGGAAGGAATATGGGAGCGCTTAGTCGGGTCAGTTAAGAAGGTTCTGACGGAAAAACACGTAATCAACGACTGCGAGGTGACACTCTTCTATCCACGCTAATCGAAGTGGAATCAATTTTGATTTCTCGACCGCTTACGTACGTCTCATTGGAAGCAGAGGACATGGAGGCACTAACACCAAACCCCTTCCTCCTTGGATCGCCAGACGGATGAAAGTGTTTTGGAAATTTCGACGATGATGAAGAAGATGTCAGCAACTGTCTAACATTTTCTGGAAGCGATTGATTCGGGAGTATCTGCCTACATTAACGAAGAGGAATAAATGGTTCAAGCGTGGGCAGCAAATTACTAAAGGAGACGTCGTGATCATCGTGGATGACAACCTGCCAAGAGGATGTTGGCCCAAAGGCGTAGTGATGGAAGTACACCCAGCAGCGAATGGTCAGGTGCGGAAGGCAGCCGTAAGAACTGCAATGGGAATTTATATATGACCTGCTGGAAAACTAGCCGTTTAGATATGATGCCCTAAGAACAGTATGAGGAAAAGAACAGCACGAGTGGCTGTTCGGTGGGAGAATGTTAAAAACAGTGGTGTGATAGGGGAATAAATGAAGAAGCCGTATAAACTGTATACCAGGGGGACAATATTTTCTGCATTTGACTGCAGCGTTTTCTGTTGAATTTTAAATTGGCAGTTGGTTTTCGAGAAGAAGCAGTAGAGATTTATTTGTTTTCAAGCGTGTTCTATTTTTGTTTGTGTTTATAATAATTAAATATTTTTTAATAAAGAAATTTAACAGAAAATTAACTGCTTGAGAAATCCTCATTTGTTTGTAACATATCTGCTGCACTTGTCCTTATCTTAACTAAATCGCGATCATCTCTAAATTCATTCATCTTTTCTAATCCTCCTTTTATTAAGTCTATTACTTTACCTCTCTGTCTAACGCCAAACAATATTTCGCTAGGTGTGGTCCCGATGCTTCGTTCCATGGTATTGTTCATACTGAATTCAATATCTGACAAAACTCCATCTAAAATCAAATTCATACCTGAGTTAGTCACCTTTGTGATCATCGGCGCTGAATTTCGATTTATTCTCTCGACTTGCCCGTTTGTCTGCGGTGACCGTTTCAATTCCAATATGATGAACCTCATAATTTTTCATAAATTCCTCGAATTCTTTAGATGTAAAACTGCTACCTCTATCTGAAACTATGGCTTTTTTTATGGACTACTGTAATTACCGAAATATGACTTATGGCAACCTATAATCTACTTAACTGCTGTTGACTTTACCGCATACAATTTAACAAATTTTGAAAAACCATCAACAGTCAGGAATACACACTTTTCTTTTCCATTTCTTAGTGATACCGGTCCAAAATGGTCAATATGGACTGTATCAAAAGGCACATCTCCTTTTGGTATGCTATGGAGAGGACCATCGTGCTCATTACATTTAGAAGAAAAAGCTTTACATTTCAAGCGATTCATGCCTATTTGCCTTAATCTTTCTTTTCATTTGCGGGAGCCAATATGCTTTCATCAATGAACTATAAACCTTATATATATCCGTAACACATTGGTTTCCATGCTTTGTGGAACAATATCTTATCTCCGTTCTTCCTGTACACTTGGCCATTGCGCATTTCATACCAACGACTCTCCTCTTTTTCTAACAATTTCTTAATTTCATCAATAGTTTTATCTCTAAAACAAATTCAAATTCAGTTCTAACGTGTTCTCTTCCAGACACAAAATATTATAAATCCTGCTTAGAGCATCTACATTTTGCATCTTCGTACCGTCACGGTGTTACAAAACAAAATTATAATTCTGTAATTCTAAAGCCCACCTCCCTATTCTCGGGCTTATATTTTTCGTATTAAGAGTAAGCGTTATCGAATTACAATCTGTCACTATTTTAAACTTCATACCGAACAGATAGACTCTCTCCTAATTGCGTATATCTGTGGCCACAAACTGTAACCGCTAAACTCGAGTTAGGACAAAAATGAGTTATAAGTACCATTATGTTCAGCATGTTTAAATCTACTTTCACAAAAATTTGAATGTCTATCTTTTATAAACAGAAGTTATTCCAAAAAAACCTAGTAGCCTAAGTACTAGTAGTAGTGCAAATTTGAAACTTTGACCGCCTCTGCTGAAAAAGTATAAAAACCGACTTAAGCGGTTATACCCTGTGACCACAGATATAATCGCGAGTATCACCATCTCAAAACTGTGATATAATGCTTCTTGTTCTGTAGTACGCTCTGAAAAATACAAAACTGGATGGAACTTGCCATCTGCTTTCTTTTGGAGTAATATTGACCCATAACCTATTGCGCTCGCGTCATAATGAAATTCAATTTCATCTTTTCGATCATAGATGGCTTATATCGGTGCATCTGTCAGCTTTTCTTCCAACTCTTCGTAGCATTTAAATTCCTTTTCTCCGGAAACAAACTTAGTATTCTTTCGTATCAAATTGTATAAAGACTGGGCTACCAGTGAACAGTTTTTAATAAACTTTCTAAAATATTAACACAATCCTAGAAAACTATGTACGGCTTTTACCTTTTGTGGGACTGGAAAATTGACGACAGATTCTATTCCCTTTTCATCTGGCAAAATACCGTCCTTTAAGATTGTATATCCTATGTACAATCTCTGCCTTAAGCAGAGGTAATGGGTAGTTATCTTTAACTGTTATTTTACTAAGTACCCTATAATTTACGCATATACTCTGAAACGACGCGTTCTCGCTTGTGCCTGTAAGTGGTAGTCTGGGATCCCCTCTATCAGATAATCTAGCAGCTCTTCTCCTTTAATATTACATTTATTTACCAAAATTGTTTTATGGTGTAAATACTTTGGGAAACTATTTCCTGCCATCCATTTCCTCGTCTCGAACTTTCTTCTTACGATCAACTGGCTTGTTCTGTCCTCGAAGAGGCATTTTATCTTCGACAGCAATTCATCCGTAGTGTTCGTCAGCAAGTCCTTCCGAGAGTGTAACCAATTCAGCGCTTTACCACCCAGCTTAACGGAGATGAGTGTCTTTTTGTTATTTTCATCCAAGTAGTATGCCGCTAAAATGTTCCACAACTGCTACTCCCATAAGTGAAATCTGCCCTCTTCATGTCCTGAAAACTCAGATAACAAATCTTTAACATTCAAAAAAGCACGCCTCTTTCCAACTTTATTGTTTATTACGAATGTTTATGAGCGAAACCAAGCTCATTTTATCACTCCTCAAAACTTCACTTTCCCTTTTCATCAATTCATTATCTTTCTTCAACATTTCATATATAATAATAATTTCCCGTTTCATCATGTCTAATTCTCGTTTCATTAATTGTAATTCTTTCGTTTCGTGTATTCTTTTCATCTTCATGTCTACTACGCTCTTCTTTTCTGCACACTTCTCAACAATCATTTCACTCATCTGCGTACTGATATTGCTTCCATACCTCCTGCTACTAATTTCACAATATTCCTCTTCTTCATCGCTGCCGCCGCCGTCGTCGTCTTTGCTGCCATCGCCGTTGTAGCCGCCGTCGTTATCGCTACCCTTCTTGCCTACGCTTTAGTCATCGCTGTCCCTTTTCTCGGTGTGATCCTCTTCAACGGTATCGTCTGTGGTTTGCGTGTCTGTGAAACTACCCCATTCGTGCTCTGGTATTTGCAGAAGACGCGATATCAGTTCGCTTTTTTTTCCTATGGTTTCTTACCTAGACCACTACTTTAACTGCGCAACAGAGTATGTTTTAAATTTTACGATTTCACAGACGTCTGCCATTGTTCACAGATACACTCTACACTCTTCTTTCAGATTTTATGTGTTTATTTTAGATATATGGATACTTATCCCACTCCTGATGTTGTAAGCTTATACTTCTACTGGTAATGCTCTTTTATTTTTTTTACTGTATGTAAAATAAACTCACTAGTTATTAGTTCAGAATTATATACTTATTTGATATTATTTAGTAGAGTGTAACATTTAAGGATGATAAACTAATGACCGCTCTCCTTGGCGTTCGTCGCCTGACTGCCGGGGTGATCCTGCATGCACACACACACAGGATTGGATGATATTGTGTGGTAGAAAATTCCTTTGTGCGCTTATTCTCGCAGAGGCTCTCGTTCTATATTAAGAATATTGAATACTGTATCTTGGGAAATCAAACACTTATTCACGACGCTTTTAAACAAACGATTCAACCCGCGTCACATTCCACGATCGACTGTCTCTTTTCTACAATTCATTCCGTCTTATATTCTGCCACCATCGCATACATACATATAATATATCATATGGATGCTACACCCTGGAGTTAATCTCTCGAAATAAGGGTGGAGTTATTTCCATCATTGGCGACAGCATTATTTGCCAGATAATCGTTATTGAACCTGGTAAAACCAAAATTCTCGTATCGCCATTGATTAATTTCATTCCGAAGATAGAAGTGTTTCAGCAAGGCTCTGTTCTCCAAGTCGTGATTAGTACAACGAGGCTCGTTGACCGTGTACACTTCCTGGAAGACAGCACCAATTGCTTTTACCTTCTCCTGGGGATCCTCAACTACGAAGAAGTTGTTGTCGAGCGCTGCCCCAACTGACGTCAGTAGGTTCGCGTTGTTTGTAGTTCTGTCAAGTCGAACGGTCTAAATGTCGTTCTGATCTTTCCTCCGTCCATTTGTACGAGGTGGGCGCCGTGGAGTAAAGGGTAGGTGCGTCGACTCCTACGCTCGAGGTCGTCGGTTCGAATCTCAAAAAAAACATCAAACATTTTTTCATTCACTGCTAGGATCTTAAGGGTTCTTGCTATGAATAAATAAAGCTCAAATCAAGTAGCTTGTCTGAGAGTTTATTTACGACTGCCCGAAGAACGGTGAAGTAATTCACATAATTAGTTTTGTGAAATATTGCATCGATGAAATGCAGTTCAGCAGTTTCACAATACCAATTCGACCACCACTTCGCTCCACTAACTAGGTAAAGTCAATAGAGTGCAGTGTCCGCATTGTGGATCAGGTGAACAACCGAGCTACACACTTGATCAAAAAAATAGATACACCTTACACTTTTCGTCTTTAGTGTTGCACAGTGAAAGAAATGGTTCAAATTCGCAAAAAAGGCTAATATATTCGTATTCTATATACTTATTAAAAACTTAAAACATAAAAATATTTTCAATATTTACGTTAATAATATTGTTATGAAGATAAGTAAGTTCATAAAAATGTGTGATCCAAAAAATAGATACATTGTAATTTTTTCCAAAATTTTTAAGTTAAGAGCTTAAATACTTATTTCAGTTGCAAAACCAATTACTACTAATACGCTGTGAAGTTACCCATTTGCTTTATATTTTTGGCCATCCTTTTGGGCATACTGCTGATAATTGCTTGACATGTCTCTAATGGGACTTCATAAGAATTTTTTTTTTTAAATTATCACTTTTTTTCTGTATTGGTAAATATTTGCTCAAACAATTTCTTCTTTAGATGCGCCCACAAGTTTTCAATAGAGTTTAGGCCTAGAGATTGACTTGGCCAAGCTGGCAGGTTGATTTTGTGTTAAGAAAGCATTTTTTTACTAGTGTGGAAGTATGCTTTTAGTCATTATCCTGCTGAAAGACCCAAAGCAGAGGCATGTTTTCTTTGGCGTATGATAGCACTACCATTTGCAAAATGTCTTTGTACTCGGCTGCCGTCATATTGTTTGTAGTCTGGAATATCAAACGAACATCATAAGAAGAAAAACTAAGAAAAACATCTCCAGGCCATTATGTTGCCGCCTCCATGTTCCACTGTATATTTTAACAACGGTTATGAAATTCCTTGGCTCGAGAATCCCTTCATTATTTTCACAGTCATTTCCAAAGATATTAATCTTTGTTTCGTCGCTCAACAAAATATTTCACCATTTATTTTCACCGATATCGCTCGTCCTATTTGCATATGTCAGGGCAAACTGTAGCCTCATGCTTACATTTTTTTTCTCATTAGGGCAATTTTCCTAGCTATTCGTCCGAGAAGATTGGCTTTTTTTAAGCCACCACGAACTCTTGAATTCTAAGCTTTAAGTCATCGAGAAAATGGATTCCACTGATGTAGTCTCGAAATTTGTCGCATGCCCACTTGATAGCTAAAGCTTCCTTTTCGATTTGGGCATACTTCTTCTCGGTGTCTGACATGATTCGAGACGCGTATGCGGCGTGCTTAAGGATGCCATCTATATCTGACGGAGAACCGCGCCCAATCCAAAAGATGATGCATCTGTTGATATAATGGTCTTATGGGTCGGATCGTACGGCTTCAGGACAGGAGCTGAGATTAATGCCCGCTTCAATCGCATAAACGCTTCTTCCTGCTTTGGATTCCAAAGAAACTCCGCTTGGGATTTTAAAAGCTCGTATAACGGATGACTTACTGAAGACAGATCTGGAACGAACTTACCCAGGTAATTGACTAATCCGAGGAACTGTCGCACTTCCTTTACATTTCTTGGATGTGGAAACTCTTCAATTGCCTGGATTTTTGACGGGCCAGGGTGAATGCCCTCTCGATCAATTCGATGCCCAAGAAAGGTAACCGATGTGACCCCGATCTGACATTTAGATTTATTTAAAGTGACTCCACTTTCTTCCAGCTTATTAAGTGAAGCACGTAAGTTTCGGTCATGTTCCACCATGTCTTTCCCTTTAATCAATATGTCATCCATTTGGCAGATGACACCCTCAAGCCCTTCAAGAATAAGCTGCATTTGTTTTTGATACAACTCCGGGGCAGAACAAATACCAAAGGGCAGCCTTTGAAAACAAAACCTGCCAAATGGCTCAAGGAAAGTTGTGAGGGGCTGTGATTTGGGTGCTAACTTTATCTGCCAGAAGCCATTATTAGCGTCTAACTTCGAGTAATACTTTGAACCTTCTAACTGGGCTAGTGTATGATCAGCCACCGGCGTCGGGTGTATACCACGTTGAATTTCCATATTCAGCTTTGACAGATCCACACAAGGACGAATATCTCCATCGGGTTTTACTACAATCACCATGGGGGCACACCAATCTGTAGGCTCATCCATTCGCCTTATCACATCCACCTCAAGCATTTCATTAAGTTTTGCCTTAAGTTTTTCCTTTAATGGTATGGGTACTCTTCTTGCGGTAGCGATTGCAAATGGTATCGCGTTTGGTTTCAACCGAATTTCAGGCTCTCCTTTCAGGCATCCGAGCTTGTTGAATAACTTGGGGTATTCTTTTTCAATTTTTACTGAAGTTTTTTCATTTTCAATTTCTTTAGAATTCAAAGTATTAATACGCTCTATAATTTTTAAATTTTTACAAGATTTTAAACTCAAAAGTGGTGATTTCAAATTATTTACAATATAGATATCGGATTTACAGTAATATTTACCATATTTTAAATCACTCTTCATTATTCCCGCAATCTCCAGGCGTTCACCAGATGGGCCACACAACTTTTTTTCTGATTTGAAGATTTTTGCCCGAGGGAATTTGATTTTTATTGAATTGGTGCACCCGTGTCTAACATGAAAGTAATTTGTGTACTGCTCACAGCTACATCCGCTGTCCATCTCTCAACGTCAAAATTTCGGTCTGTCACCGTACCAATAAACAGCGGTTCGTCTTCTTCTTCTTTCACACTATGAATTATGAATGCTTTTTGACCATTTCCTACACATGTTACTAAAATGATTCCACTTTTTGCAGGAATGACATTGTTTGCCACGTGCAGGGCATCTTTGTTTCTCATGCTGTCCTTGTCCCCCACACCATTGACACTGGAGTTCTTTTATCTCATTTTTTTCTCGCCTGTTTCGGAAAGCACCATGTGTAGGTGGTGACGGTTTGTGTCTGTATGA
Source organism: Myathropa florea (assembly GCA_930367185.1). Lineage (NCBI taxonomy): Eukaryota > Metazoa > Arthropoda > Insecta > Diptera > Syrphidae > Myathropa > Myathropa florea. Next base: position 63,501,810 of record OV884004.1, on the reverse strand, counting down.
GACCTTGCTATTATGAAGGGGAAGAGCATTCACGTTAGTAGTTGTAGACAGATCCACTTCCTGCCTTCTCACAGCATCGTGTTGCCTAACCGTCTGTATGGCCTTTTCTAATGTTAACTCCGATTCTATTTGCAGCCTTTCCGAAAGACGTTTGTCTCGCACCCCCACGACCAGTCGATCCCGTAACATTTCGTCGCGCAGACTAGCGTAATTACAATTTTCCGACAACAAGTAAAGAGCCGTTATGAACTCCTCAATGCTTTCACCTTCTAGCTGGCCACGAGAATTGAATTTGGCACGTTCATAGATCACGTTGTTCTTCATAACAAAAAAGTTTTCAAATGCATTTAACACGTGAATGAATTTCTTTTGGTCGGCTGTAGATAGATTAAATGAAAGAAATATGTCGTCCGCTTGATCACCCATGAGGTACACTAAAGTGTTCACCTGCTCTTCTTCGTTTCTTTTATTAAGTCCCGAAGCTATCCTAAAGCGATCGAATCGTAGTTTCCACCGCGGCCAATCGGTTCGGCTAAACGAAAAATGGTCTGGTACTTGTACCGTAAAATTATTCCCCGAAATAGGTTGTGCTACCTCTTCATTAACCATTCTATTTGTATTTTTTTCCCCCGATTAATTCTTCCAATTATATACTGACACCGCTGCCACCATATAGTGTTCGCGTTAAATCAAACACACCCGTTCTTTAGGAGTCTAATTTATTGACTGATTCCAAAGATGTACAATAATTCAGAACAATACATATATAGGCATATAAGAAAGAGAGAGAGAGAGAGAAGAGGGAAGAGAGATGGTTAGATACTCCACATAATTAACCCAAGTTGTTGGGAGTTTTGTTAGCACTGAGCGCACCTATCCGCTCGTTGTTGTCGCCTTTGGATGTCAATTTACTGAAGCAATAGTGACGTTTACACTTATTAATATTATAACAGAAGTTTAACAATGGAAACAATAGTCTTTGGATAAACATAACATGGAGTATACATATAATATAACGTAATACATATAGTATAAGACATTCAAAATAAGTATTTATTGCTCGAGGGCTAGATCAATCGGTCTTTTTCGTTTTAACCTTCATTTCCTAAGGGTTTCATCATCAGGTAATGTATTTCTGCCCACATTGGAGTGATTTACTAATTTGAATTGGTGTTTCAAGCTAAGTTTTTGTATTTCTCAATTGCGTTGATTTCCAGGTCTTGATGGATATCATCGTTTCGTATATACCATTCTGCGATGGTAATCGTCCTTAGAATTTTTTCTTTTATAAATGAGTAATTTGATGTCAGTTGCAACTTTTAATTGTGGTCGTAGTAGACAATAAAGTTGTCTGAATTTAAGTTTTATCTGTTTACGTTTTTGTTGAATGTGGAACTTCCAAGTCAGTTTGCTATCTAGGTGTATACCCAGGTATTTCACGATGGGTTGAATTGATATTTGTTTGTTGTTGATGCTTAATGGTGACGGTGTGAATTTTGTTCTAGTGGTGTAAATAAAAAAATTGTATTGTCTTGTCTTCATTTAATGTAATTCATTCATTCTTGTAATTGAGTTGTTGTGGATTGGAGATGGTGACCGGAATTTAACAGGATAGTGTTGCAAATGTTGCAACCATTGTCGTCTCCCTCCTGAGGTGAGAGATATCTGCTGAAAATATAAGATAAAGGAGTGGTCCAAGAGTAATGAAAATTCAGTATTACCCATCGAAGAAAACACAAATTTGTCTTTTTAATTTCTTCCAAAATGGTCTTTATTCTTTCTAATCCAAATCCAGACTGACTTTGACAAACCAAAAATAAATATAGTAACGATTAGGATATTGGGGCCTTAATCGTCTTCAGAAAATAAAAAACAACAACTGCAATTATAATACATTTCTTTATTTTTCCACTAATCAATTTTATAAAGTCCTGCGTATCACTTGCCGGTTGGAACAGAAGTGACGCTTCAATCCCCAAAACGTACAAACAACCAAACGATATAGGGCCCGCGCTTTAATTTTTAAGCGTGACTTAGTTGCTAGCCAGTGGCCACAGCACCCACGCTTGGTTGTTTGTCTAGAACATTAAGCTTGACTCAAAGCACTAATTTCATATTATAGGGGGTTGTGGGAGCACACTTCAAGATATAACTCCTCCTCACCACAAATTGATTTTTTGTCCCCAAAATAAACAATATTTATAACTACAACTACACTCCTGCTTAACATTTTGTTTTGTTTTATAGTATTTTATTTTTTTTATGTTTGAGAACAGCATTGCAATAAATATTAAATAACCTTAACTTTGAGTTTACAATCCATCATTAGTATTTTCCTTGTTATTTGGTTTCATTTTTTTATTGAAATTATTTCTTTTTAAACAATAGATACATTTGAAAAACTATCCAATTTACATTATTTTTTTTTAAGTATTACTTCACATACATTACTAGAGATTTATTTATTATGTATTGTTATTTTAAATGAATTACAAGAAGAAAAATTCTATAAACGAACATAACAATGCTCTGTAATTCCTATACTACTTCCTTGGACGCAACAATAACCCCTTCTAATGAGCCACAGGTTGAACACACTCTATTTAACATCCAACTAAACTAACGAGTAATGGCTGAAACACAATAGTGCGTCAGCGTCAGCGCTGTCTTTCAACGCACACGATTCAATGGCAAGCTACGTAAATGAAAAATGAGAGAGATGAGAGGATCGTAATAAAACGTAAAACGTAATCCCAACGCACGTCATTATTCAACATGTTGGATATTTTTTTGACAGAGGGATGCGCTGTGAGAGCGAAATTGAGAAATGCTTCCCAAATTGAGAGTTTTTTCCCAAATTGAGAACATTTTGTGGCAACTGACATTTGAGAAATGAAAACAGCTGACTCAAATTATTTCAACGACAAAACTAATTAGAATGAATACGCCAAATTAGCAACAAGAATAACTCTTTTAATTTTTTTAACTTTCTTGGCATTCATTTTCCGCAATTAATTTCTTTAACGTTGAATTGTTTGACCAGAATATTTTTTGATTTGATATTTCAGAAATTAAAACAGCTGAGGGAATATTTTTTTTTTGGTATTTGAGAGAGAGAGAGGGAGGAGCTTATTAACGCAGTGCGTCAACGCACACCCTCCGTAACGTGAAGTCGACTAGCGCAGCGCTCTATTGTGTTTCAGCCATAACGAGCTAGGTGGGTGAGTTCCAATTGGAATTGACTGCTTTCATCTAAGTGACATATGAGTTTCCTGTTACAACGATTTGAAAATGTTTCCAATAACTGGCAAAAAAATTAAATGTATAATTCAGCATACTCAATCAACAAAAATCAAACAAAAGCAACGTAGGAAATGAAAATAACAATAGGGAAGAATTGCAAAAGAATTAAATACACACTAGGTCATAAGATTGTAACAAGGAAATGGGACAAAAGAGCACGGTAAAATTTATGAAATTTAAGTGTTTTGGAATTTATATTTTCGTTTTAACTGTTTCCTATAGTATTTAGTGTTCCGCTTTGTGGATGTATCTGTCACATTGTTGTCTTCGGCTAAAAAGTTATTAAGTTTTTTGTATTTTGGCTTGCTCTAAACAACCGTTCTGTTTTTAACAATATCTGGACTATGTTTTTATTAGTAGTTAGTATCTATGTTTTTATTTAATTTTCCTATTCTTTCTTTCTGTCTTTTGAATGTCTTGTAATAGTTTTCGATATCCTCTTTGCATAAGTTCTTACAAAGGAAATCGATTGGCCTAAGCTTTGTCGTAGAATGTATTGTTTTATTATAAATGGTGACAATTTTGAAAATTCTATCAGTTAATTCTGCTTTGTCCTTAGAAGCATTCAGTAATCGTAAGTGCTCGTTTAGTGTTCCATGCAATCTTTCGATATCAGCGTTACCAGTTTTGATCGACGCCGTTGTCCTATGGAAATCTATACCATTCTCTTTTAAAAATTGTTCAACTGCGCAATGCAAGATGCAAGTCTCACCGTTTGCTATCATTTTATTTGGTTTGCCTAAGAACTATGCGTTGTTTAATTGCACCCAGAATTGCAATCCAATTCCTATCCTCTAAGGGATGAAGTGTGGCATACTTAGAAAACTTGTCGATGGTACTGAAATACATTTTCCCTCGTTCTGGAAACCAAATATCGATGTGAACAATGTCATTAAAACATTTTGGTGTTTCAGTAACTTGCATCGGTATGTGCAAAGGTTGCCGATCGTGTTTAGCCACATTACAAGTATAGCAATTGTTAATGAATTTTTGTATTTCAATTTCCATATAATAGTATATTTCCTTTAGTTCAGAGTATACCTCGTTAATTCCTCGATGGTTCTTGCATAAATGTTCATTTTTGATGATCGAAAGAAGCTCATTTTTGTCCGTTATGTCCTTTAATCGACTAGTGGAACGCAATACTTTTAGTTTTGTATTAATTGCAAAATATTTCACAAACACTGTCTGAAATTCTAGAAATAAAGGTAAATCATCGCAATAAATGCAAAAAAGGCCTTTATTAGTGAAAATACTTTTCGTAATATTCAAAAGAACTGATTTGCCCTTTTCAATTTGTATGAAATTTTGAATTTTTTTATGAACAATTTTAAAAGTTATTTTTTCTTTGGTGCCATATGACAAATACAACTGGTTTTTAAAAAGATTAATTGGTTTTTCGGTTATAAATATGTGAAACGATTCGTCTTCCATTGCGCTGTGGATAGTTGCATCCATAGAAACAAGATCATTATTGTCATTTTGTGCAACTGGACTCGCTACTGCTATACTTCCATTAATATCGCTTCTGTTGAACGCTTTTTCGTTGTTGAAGACTTCCGCAAGATTAACGTCTTTGTCAGATCTTACAGAATTTTCTTCGTCAAGTTTCCTTGCAGAATTATTCTCCAAATCAACTTCTTCGTTGTTTTTTGGATAATAACCCTGAATTTGTTCAATATAGCGACTCAGTCCGTTCGCAACGCAATTTTCCTTCCCTTTAAGATACTCGATGTTAAAGTCGTATTCGTTTAACATGATCTTCCACCGCTGCAATTTCAAATTCGGTTCTTTTACGCGACTTAGCCAAACTAGGGGCTTATGATCTGTCCTGACTGTAAACTGTCTGCCATATAAGTACGTTCTGAAGTACTTCACCGACCAGACAATTGCGAGAAGCTCTTTCTCTATAGTCGCGTAAACAAGCTCGTGCTTGTTGAGAGTTCGTGAAGCGTAACAAACAGGATGACCGTTTTGGCTAAGCACAGCTCCTAACGCATAATTTGATGCATCGGTGGTAAGAATAAACTTTTTGTTAAAGTCTGGACAGCGGAGTATAGGGTCGGAGATCAGAAGGGTTTTTAATGTGGTAAATGCCTTTAAGTATGCTTCGTCTCGAATGTTTAATTTTTCTGTTTTTTTTAAGTATTTTATCATTGGGTGGGCTACCTTAGCATAATCTTTTATGAACTTGCGGTAATATCCCGTTATTCCTAAAAATTGTTTAATACCTTTAATGGTTGTTGGTAGAGGCATTTCAACAATGGATTTTACCTTGCTGGGATCTGGTTTAATGCCATGTTTCGGCAAACTTGCATTTATTTATTTGAATTTTCAAATTGGAACTTTTAAGCACTTGTAAAATTTTTCTAAGAGCTAGAAGATGTTCTTCAAAACTAACTGAAAATACTATCATATTTGGATGTCATCCAAATAAACAACGCAGATAACATTAATGAATTCTTTGAGGATTTTATTCATAAGCCTTTGGAAAGTTTTTTGCGCGTTCTTAAGACCGAAAGGCATCCTTAAAAATTCATAATGACCTCTTTTTGTAGAAAATGCTGTTTGTGGTCTATCCTATGTTTCAACCTCTGTCTGATGAAACCCTTTTACAAGATCTATGACAGAAAAATAATTGCACTTACCAAGTTTATCAAAAAGTTCTTCCGAACTGTTCATAGGGAAACTTTCATCGACTGTCTGTTCATTAAGCATCCGATAGTCGATAACAATTCGCCATTGTTTCTTACCAGATGGGTCGTCTTTCTTTGGTACGACCCATATTGCCGAATTATATGGACTATTACTGGGTGCAATTATCCTCTGTCTAAGCATCTCTTCTATCTGCCTATCAACTTCCTCACTATGAACCTCTGGATAAATGTATAATTTTGTATAAATTGGTTTTTCGGTTTTTGTTATTATTCGGTGTCGTATTTCATTAGTAAACGTAAGGTCGTCTCCTTTATAAAAAATAGACTTATAAGCGCGAAGCAGGGATTTAAGTTTGGAGGCATCATCAGAGCTCAAATGTTGTGCAAATATCTTTTCATCAATCTCAGATTTAAGAGTCTCGTTACAGAAAATGGACAAGGACTCGCCTTCGTAACAATGCTTGGCATAGTCCTCCTCATCAATGTTAAAATAAATTGGTATTTTTGCGGAATCCGTGATAAGGAGTCTGTTATTACAAAATCAATGACTGTATTAAGGGGCATAAGGATGTTATCAGGCCATCGAAGTAATCATGAAATTCATACTCTATAAAATTGACAAAACAGTTAGGCTTATTAAATTCTTTAAAAAGAGGTATGCAAAATTCGGTATTCGTTTCTACGTTACGGTTGAGTACTTTTAGTATGGATGTTTCAGATGGAATTTTCCACTTTGGGTTGCACAAATTTTTATTAACAATACTGTATTCGGCCCCGCAATCGATAACGAATCTAAGGTGTTTTATTGGAGTTTTACATACTATATAGGGTAGTTGTTTCTTGGGCCTGTTTGAAAATGTTGATGACTGTTCCTAAATTGACTCTTGTTTCGTCGCTCGCGTTCATTTAACGAAATGTCCATTGGTTCCTGATTATTTGATTGTCTAAACCTATTTGTATGTCGCGACTGTCTGCTGTAAGTATTATTATTTGATTGTCGTGTTTGTCCACTCTGTGGATAACTATCTTGACGTGTTGCTTCGGAATTTAACCCAGAATTACTTTGAACCTGTGGTTGACCCCTATTACCGTAGTTACTATACTGTCTACTATTCTGATAATTTGAAAAATTTGTATTATTGTTAGTGTTAGTAATATAAAAATTGTTTCGCGTAAAACATGTATTTGGCCCATGTCGTTGATGATATATTTCGAGAATTATTTTATAAGCCGCACAAAGCGAACTAGGGTTACGGCTTAAAATGATTGATTTTGTTGGTTCAGGTAGGTTATGCTTGAATGCTTCAAGAGCAATTCTATTATTTGATTCAATCATTTGTCTAAACTCATTTTGGTCATCATTAAGTAAATAGACACTATTAATACGACTAAGAAGATAATTTATTTTGTCGTAATAATCTTCTATTGTTGTTTGGATTCTTGTTAATCGGATGCTATCAATTAGTGCGTGAGCAGATGATTTTTCTCCAAAATTTGTTTTTAAAATATCTTTAATCTCTTGCCAAGTATTTAACCTACCATGCTTTTGGAGCTCTACTTTAGCCCTACCTACAATTCTATCTTTTATGTAGCCCGTTAGAATGAGTTTTGCTGCTTCTTCAAAGCCATCATTTATGGGGGTAATAGAGTTGACTCTGTCCAAAAAATCAATAAGTTGACTGCTACTACCATCAAATTGTGGAATTTTTGTAATTAAATCTAAGACTATCTTAAATGTATCTGCTGGATTAAGAGTTTCCATACTAATTAATTTAATACAACGTTTTCTTTCTTTTATTTATTTTAACTTACAAGGAGTTGGAATAATATTTGTTGAAAGGAGCAGGAACGCAGGAACAGTAAAGTTGATTAGCTGGACATCATGGCTTCTGGGAATCGTAGCATGTCTCCATAGATTTCTGCGGTTCGCTAAAGATGGTCTCGAACGATAAACAATTACAACATTTTCTTATACTTCCACTTGAGTTTTTATTTTATCTTTTTAAGCGTGGGAGCGTTTTTCGCTTGGTAGTGGTTATGCTGTTTTCTTTCTGCTATTGTTTTAGTTTAAGGTTTTCACTTTCTTTTTTTTTTGACTCTCTTTAGTTTAAGGTTTTCACTTCTTTTTTTATCTAATTCTGCTTTGTTTTAGGTTTAAAATTATTTGGTTTATTTTAAACATTCACGTGTATTTTAAGAGTTTTTTCTTTTGTTAAACGTTTCTAGTGCGTTTTTTTATAATTTTAAGTTTTTTTTTCACAACCACATACCGCGTTTCGACTGCGCCAGTAACGATTAGGATATTGGGGCCTTAATCGTCTTCAGAAAATAAAAAACAACAACTGCAATTATAATACATTTCTTTATTTTTCCAGTAATCAATTTTATAAAGTCCTGCATATCACTTGCCGGTTGGAACAGAAGTGACGCTTCAATCCCCAAAACGTACAAACAACCAAATGGTATAGGGCCCGCGCTTTAATTTTTAAGCGTGGCTTAGTTGCTAGTCAGTGGTGTTCGAAATTATAGGAAAGCTCCGCAAACAAAGATTCCAATTTTATCTTCGCAGAAGATGAAGGTGGAGAGAAGCTTGTTTTCGAACAGCACCCACGCTTGGTTGTTTGTCTAGAACATTAAGCTTGACTCAAAGCTCTAATTTCATATTATAGGGAGTTGTGGGAGCACACTTCAAGATATAACTATATGCTTTATTCCTCTAACGGGACTTTATCAAGTTTGCAAAGCTAACCCAAGCCAAGCCAAACCAAGCCAAGCCAAAGGGAGAAAGAGAAGGAGACAATCGAGCGCATGCATGCTGAAAAAGTACAGATTGACACAAAATGATCAGTGTATGATATTTGCATTAAAATGTTAGACTGTACTTATGTTAACAAACAACCAACCAACCTGCAGTAAACATCACGTTGTTTTTTGAATGCTGCTAGGTATGGTGTTGCGTCTCTGGGGGTCAGGAAAGTGATGATGTAAGTGCAAGACAATGGGTTGTACGTCACTCCTCCCGCCCTAGAATGGAGTTAGTGAGAATGTGTAGCTAAGCAAATATATATGTATACTTATGTATACTTACGAGTATATATATTTTCTTTTTTTTTCGATTTCACTGTGACGTATGCGCACTATTTCATTATATGCATGCAATTCACCTCCTGCCATCTCATTTACTGGGCCTAATGTAAGCTTTGCAAGATATGTTTTGTTAGATACGTAAGTACAGATTATGTATGTATATAATAGTGAGAGTATAACGGAATAACATTTTTATTTATGAGTTTTAAAGTAGTTCTGAACAAAATAAAAAAAAAAGCTTTCATACATTTTTTTAACTAATTACTAATGCTAAGGGAAACAAATGAAAGAAGCTTAATTCAATAAATTAAAATAAATATATGTAATTTAAACATCGTTTATCACATCGTCTTGCTGACTAATGAATTTGCACTACAACAAAAATATCTATTTCACAATAATTGTGTACATATATGAATGTATAAAGCTTAAACCTATATACAAACAATGAATAAATAAATTAACTAAATAACTTAAATATACGACTATGAATATGGTATGTGTATGTGTAATTTATACATATAATTTTTACAAAATTTTTTGTTTGTTTGTTAAGGAAATATTTTCCTTTTTTTGTTTCTGATTTCAGTTCAGTTGTATACTATATTAGATTATTTATATTAAATAAATATAGTTTGAAAAAGTTTAATGTTTTAAGCTGTCATTTCATTAATTACGTTTTTTTTTATAGTTTCTTCCTGTCAGTTTTCTATCAAACGAGATATTTTTTAATGACTTCTGATATTTATAATGTTGTTTTATTATTTGTCTATCACGCTTATGACCGTCATGGTCTTTAAAATAAGTTTTGCCTTTTTCTTCTACATTTTTTAAAATGTAGCGTGGTAGTTGTTTTGTATTATTGAAGCCTACATTTTTAACCAGTTCTCGATTTCTAAATTTTGAAGGTCCTTTTCTTATTATATTTATTTTATTAATTTTGTCCTTTTTGGTTTGATGAATTCTATTTTTTAATTCATTCCATTCCGATTCATTTAATGTTGCATGAAGTAGGTCGTTTGGTCTAAATTTAGCTACTGAATGAATGGTGTCGTTATATAATTCTACAGCTTTGAATGCTAATATTTTCTCGTCGATGTCTTTGTTTTCGTTATTTAATTTTAATAATCGGATATGTTCATTTAATGTTAAGTGAAACCTTTCAATGATGCCATTTCCCGTGTGAGTGCTTGGAGATGTAAAATGATAAGATACATTCTCTTTGTTGAGAAAGTTTTTAATATAAGCTGTATTTAATTCATTATCAGCTACTATCTTAAGCGGTTTTCCTAAAATAGAAAATCTGTGCCTTAACGTATCTACAATGGTAATGGAATTTCTGTCTACAATGGGATGAGTAGAAACATTTTTCATAAGTTTGACAAAAGCTGTAAGGAACAGGTTGTTTTGATTAAAAAACCGAATATCTACATGAACAAGTTCGTTAGGTTTATTGGGGTTCTCAGAGATCATTAACGCTGGTTTAACTGGATTCCTATCAGACTTGCACATATTGCAAAGAATGCAGTTATTAATGTACTTCTGAATCTCTAACTTAAGGTTTAGATAATAGTACACATTTTTCAGTTCTAAATATGTATCTTCTATTCCTCTATGATTTCTTTCGATATGAGTTTTGCCAATAGGTTCACAACTTCTCTTTGCATATTACACCTTCTAAGCGCTTTGTACATTTAAGAATTTTCATGGCTGGAGAATTAGAAAAGTATTAGACAATTGTGTTTTGAAAATCTATGAAAATTCTATCTTCATGGCAGTAAATTCCTACTGTTCCCTTGATTGGCAAACGTTTCTGTAGAATTTTCAAAACATAGTTCTCAGAATATTTTGTTAAGTATATTGTTGTTCTCTTTTTCTTTTTTATTTAAAAATGTGGTTTTGTATGAATCATAACTGCTTTTTTCTATTATAATCTGATGTTTATAAATATTAACAGGGCTCTCAGTTATATATATATGATCGTTTTGGTTTTCTATGCCGCTGGGTATTGTGACCATGTCAGAACGAGTTTTTTCATTTTCTACACAATTGACATCTACACGACTTAAGATATCCGCAACATTATTGTCCTTACCTTTTATGTAGTCAATATCGAAATCATATTCATTCAACCGGATTTTCCAGCGTTGCAGCTTTGAGTTTGGTTCTTTTAGAGAATTCAGCCATACCAGCGGTCGGTGGTCTGTTTGTTTGAACTTTAAATTTCCGCCCAAATAAATATGGACGAAAATATTTAGTCGCCCAGACAATACAAAATAGTTCTTTTTCCACCGTGCTATAATTCGTTTCATGACTATTCAACGTTCTAGAAGCGAAAGCTATCGGGTGTTGATTTTGAGAAAGAACCGCCCCCATTGCTGCATTGCTAGCATCTGTTGTTAGAACAAACGTTTTTGCAAAATTAAGATATGCTAAAACTGGACAAGTACATATAAGTTCTTTAAGTTTATTAAAGGACTCAATGTACTGTCTGTCTTTAACGTTTATTTTTGCATATTTCTTCAGGCATTTTGTCATGGGAAGGGCTACTTTAGAGTAGTCCTTAATAAATTTACGATAAAATACTGTTACTCCTAAAAAGGATTTTATCTGCCATAGTGTACTAGGTATTTTAATATCTGATCATCTCGACTTTGTTGGGATTTGGCTTTATGCCATCTTCTGAGATAATATGTCCCAAATACTCAGTTTCATGCTTAAGGAAACCACACTTGTAGACTTGGACTTTTAAATTATATTCAAGAAGTCTATGGAATATCTTATTCAACGAATCCATATGTTCCTGAAGAGATGTTGAAAAGATAAGTATATCGTCAATATACTACGCATATTCTATTTATGTAGTCTGAAGGGGCATTTTTCAACCAAAACGGCATTTTAGTGAATTCACAGTGACCGTTTGTGGTTGAAAAAGCCGTCTTATGCCTGTCTTCTTTACTTATGGGTATTTGGTGAAACCCTTTCCCCAAGTCAATGGTTGAGAAATATTGGGCATTGCCCAATTTGGAAAACGAATCTTCTATGTTTGGTACTGGAAACTTGTGTTCGATTATCACGTTATTTAATTTCCTGTAATCGACCATAATGCGCAATTTTTGGAGACCTGAGTAGTCCATCTTCTTAGGAATCACCCAAATTGGTGCATTGTATGGGCTAGTCGAACTTACAATTATATCGGATGAAAGCATTTCTGCAATTTGTTTGTTAACCTCTTCCTTATGGATTTCGGGACACCTATATGATTTCGAAAATATAGATATGTAGTTCTTCGTTAGTATCTTATGACTATATTTTGTGACGGTTAATAGACTAATTCCTTCGACGTAAAATACATTTTTAAACTTTTTGATTGTTATTTTAAAAAGTCTGATTTCTTCGCTATTAAGATTTTCAAGTCTTATCCGGTTTATAATAGTGTCTATGCATGGTTTTTGGAACTTAATTTCAGTTATGTCTTTGTTCATAGTATTAATGTCTTCTTCTGTAAGTTGTGTTGGTGGGCTTGAGAATGCTAATGGCAAGATAGCTTCATTTGTAGTAAGCTGATACTTATTAAAATCTATTCTTGCATGTAATGGTTTTAGAACATTACAGCAAAGAATGCCATCAAAATCGCTATTTAATTCGGCCTCCAGCATTTCGATTTTTGTAAATGGCCTTTTAAACTCTTGGAATAGTCGGATAGTAATTTTGGAGTTGACCAAAATATTTGAACTAATTGATTTAAGTAGTACTGGTGTTTCAAACTCTGTTTTAAAAGAACTGTGAAATATTCCTTTTTGAATTACCGATATACTTGCCCCTGAATCAAGTAACAACTTAATTGGACTTGATTTGGTTTTGACTACTATGCAGGGAAGAGCTCTGAGGTGATTAATCGAAAATTTTGAAATCTAGCCTCATCAACATCTTGATTCTCTATATTTTCGGTTCCTAAAATATGACTTGTACTAAAATGATCTATCTCCATGTTACCACTCCTACTTCTAACAGAATTTCGTGCAGTCTGCATGCTGCGTGAATTACTTGCACGATTAGGATTATGATAGCGTGGATTATTGTTTTGAAAATTGCTGTTTTGGTGATTTTGTGGAAAATGTTGAAATTCTTGTGATATATTTTGGTCGATATAACTGGACGCAGGCTGATTGATCTGTACGACGTAATGTTTGTAGCTTTGTCTTTTCCTGGCTTTGGGACAGCCATAACTTCTGCGACTTTCCAAAGTATTGAAAAATATTTAATTCTTATAACACTATTGAATACATTTCGTAGGTATAAAAAGTATACTGGAGGTAGTTCTTTTAATATTTATGTAGGAAGTAGAATCAGCCTAAAATAATGCAAGGAAAAAATCTGCTCAACTGCTCCTGACTTTGCTTTAAAATTTTGTATCTCATCGTTTTTCTATCTATCTTCCTTCTTCTTCCTTGAATGCCCAACTTGTTCGGTTCAGTTTAATTTTCTGCAGCAATAAATTTTTCATTTTCAATTTAAAAGACGAAAAGTTGTTTCATTTCCTACAAAATTGGTGTCAGAAGTGGGATACCCAGTAGGGATTTCCAAAGATAAGAAAAATATAAGAAGAAGGACGTGATATATCGGAAATTTCACAAATATCGTTGGGGCCGACGATTCCAATAAAAAAGGAACAACTATGGTGAACAGTAATTGGGAAGATTTTGATGTGGCTGAACTTGAAAAGGGTTAATCTCTCAGAAAAGAGATTTGTAAAGAGTAAGTATGAGCTGCGCGAGCGACTTCGCAACCATTTGTTAGGAAAGGTAGTAAATGCACCAGACGACGACGGTGAAAACGATAATGAAATTAACACGATGACGGTTGCAGAATTACAAAGAAATTTATAAAAAATGAATCTGAAAAAGACGGGTAAGAAAATTGAACTTCGTTCCAGGTTACAAGCAGCTCTAGCAAAAAAGGCGGGGGAAACAGTTGCGGAAGAGGCAAATGACGATAATGATGACGCCGAATACGACGACGACGACGATGATGCAGATGTTTAAGTTTTAGTGCACTCTGCTGAAAACCGTAGGTATGTTTCTGGAACAACACTTATGTTTAAAGATGTGGAAGCTCTGGAAGTGTTTAGTGGTGAAAAATCTCTAAACGTACACCGCTGGATCGGAAATTTTGAGGAAACCTCAGAATTGTGTGCATAGTCTAACGCACAAAAAATAGTTTATGCCAGAAGACTTCTGCGCGGTTCAGTAATGTTCATAAATTTTGAATGTCAAGATGTAAGTTATAAAGCCTGGCAACATCATAGCTAAAGAAGTTGCAACATCAAACCTAATTAAACACAACAAGTTTCACCCACGCTTTGCTTAAGTTGCAGTTGCTTCTGAGATAGCATAAGTGTCGGACGATATTAAAGCTTCCTCATAGAGGAATAAATAAAGTTATTATTTACTAAAATTTATGAGTGTGTTTTATTTAATTTTAATTGGCGCCCAACGTGGGGCAACGTGAAAAAGTGAAAAATCCTTATAAAGGAAATAAAATTTGCGTTGCTAAGTAGTGCGGACTCAAAACATTTTCAGCCGGTGCTACATCTAAGTAACCCCATCGAAGAGGTGAAAAAAAAACTGTAAATCAAATTACATATGACAATCAATAGTGTGATTTTCAACAAAAAATAAAACCTGAAAATTAAACCTACAAAAATAATTAAAAACACACAAAAGAGTGATAATAAGTTAATAAGTCTATAAGACAAAGGCAAAGAGAAAAGTGAAGCCTCAGTTCTAACAAGCCGAATAACTGTAAGTGAAGAGTGTGAAAAAAAACGAAATAAAAAAAGCGTGGCTTCTGCCCTAAGTAAGTAACTGTCCAAGGAAAAAAGATCATCCCACACAGCTTGCCATCATTCAAGCAATATCGGAAGACAAGAAGAACCTGCTGACTGCTGAATGCTGACATCTGAATTATACTCGTACATGTTTTGTTGTAAATATTTCTTTCCTTCTTACCCTTTTTATATTGTTTATCTGAATTCAGCAAATATTACATTGTATTAATAGCTAGTATAAGATAGTGAATAAGTAATTTTGAATTGGTCTTCTTCTTATGTTATCAACATTTAAATTAATGTGAGTGAATTTTAGAACATTTATGTTTATTAAGTAATAGGACAATCTTTATCATTGAATTTGCTAAGAATTACTTTAACTTCTTCTGTTATACGTTCATTTGTGAAATTACTGATTTGATGGACGGGGAACAGTTGTATGCGGTCGTAACCGCAGTAGTTCATACTGCAACCGTACAAACTCGACAAACGTTTGAAGCGACGATCGAACAGCTTACAACTCGACTAAAGGCATTAGAGACTCCCACATTCGTTGAAGAGTATCAACCGGTTTCAATCGAACCGAATGTTAGTTGCGACGAGTCTCTAGACTTGATAAAGTCTTTACCCGAATTCGGTGGCGAACAGGTTCGTTACGTTTCATGGCGACAAGCGGCATTTAATGCCTACAAACTGTTCGAGCCGTATGAAGGTAGTTCTCGACACTATCAAGCTGTTGCCATTTTGAGGAATAAAATTGTTGGCTCTGCCGATCAAGTTTTGGCGTCTTTTAATACCGTCCTCAATTTCAAGGCAATAATAGCAAGGCTTGACTTTACATACGCCGATAAAAGGCCTGTTTATCTAATAGAACAGGAGATGTCTACTTTACGACAAGGCAAAATGTCCATTATTGAGTTCTATGATGAGGTGGAAAAGAAACTAACTTTGATTACTAATAAAACATTGATGCAACATGAGGGTAATAAATCTTTGACTGATTCGCTAAATCATAAATATCGACAAGACGCTCTGAGGGTTTTCATTTCTGGTTTAAGGAAACCAATGGGCGATATCATATTTTCATCTCGTCCTACTGATATGCCGAGTGCTTTAGCTCTTGCCCAAGAATTAGAGGCTAATCAGGAAAGGTTTGCGTTTGCAAATTTATTTTCTTACAGAAGTGAGAATTTTAGAGGAAATTATGTTGCTCCCAGCCAGTCACCAAAGTATAATGAATACAGCACATATCATTCACCCCATTACAAACCTATATTTCCTAATCAGTTACGACAAAAGTCAAATCCAATGGAAGTGGATCCATCCTACTCTCAGCTAAGAAATCCAACTCAATTTCAAAACCCAATTCAAAACTCCAATTTCGAAGAACCTTCCCGTAATTCAGGACATAACTTTCCCACACAAAATCACAAACATTTTCAGAAACCTGTTGAAAGACCGAGCCATCAACATAGACTTTTTAAACAACATAATGAATCCGATCGACAAACTCATCCCAAACTCCAAAGAATAAACCATCTAACCCAACAAAATGTTGTGAATAATGACAATAATACCCGGTACAGTTCTGAAGAATATTTTTGCCCCAAAAATCAAAATTTAGACAATTTCACCTGTTTACCTCATGAAAAATATCTTTCAAATGAAGAAACCTATGAGACAGAGTACAATGACATTTCAGAAATATCCGATAATATTAATTTTTTAGGGGAAAGTCCCTCCTGCCTTACGTCAGCCGAACACTGGCAGGAGAGGAAATAAAGCTCCTTGTTGATACAGGTGCTGCAAAAAACTACATCAGGAACTTTAGCGCACTTAAGGCCATTAAGTTAATCAACCAACCTTTCTCTGTTAAGTCCATTCATGTTACTAGTCAGATCACATCAAAGTGCATTATAAACATTTTTGGTACAAATTCTACATTTTTTATTCTTCCAACGCTCACGACTCGAATCATTGGATTCGACCTGTTGAGAGAAATTTCTGCTCAGTTAGATTTGGTGAACGGACTTTTATCTTACAATGGGAAAGAAGAAAAACTTCTTTACTTCTATTGCAAAAATGTAAATAATATATCTTTGACGAACTGCTCCATCCCTCCGGAATTGTCCTCTGTAATAAAGCGTCAATCGAAAGTTTTTTCTGACCGGAACGAATCATTGCCTTTCAACACTAAAGTTGTTGCCACTATAAGAACTATCGACAATGAACCAGTTTATTCGAAAGCATATCCATATCCCATGGCTGCTACCAACTTTGTTAACAATGAAATTGCAAATTTACTTCGTAACAAAATTATAAGACCATCTCGATCGCCGTATAATAACCCAATTTGGGTTGTTGACAAAAAAGGTGTTGACGAGGATGGTGTGCGAAAAATGCGCCTAGTGATCGACTTTCGAAAGCTTAATTCTAAAACAATAAATGACAAATACCCGATTCCAAATACTGGAGTTATTCTTGCTAATCTTGGAAAGCTGCAGTGTTTACGACACTTGATTTAAAAGCAGGTTTTCACCAAATTAAACTTTCAGAGCAAGATAGAGAAAAAACGGCATTTTCTATCAACAATGGAAAGTATGAGTTTTGTCGTCTTCCATTTGGTTTGAAAAATGCACCCAGTATTTTTCAAAGGGCGATAGACGACATTCTCAGAGAGGATATTGGGAAATGCTGTCATGTATACATAGATGACGTTATCATATTTTCAACAAATAAAGAAGATCACATTAAAGATGTTGACCGAATCCTTAAAAAGCTTTATGAATCAAATATGAGAGTTGCGCTTGAAAAATCTAAATTTTTTGAAGAAGAGGTAGAATTTCTGGGTTTCGTTGTGTCGAATAAGGGAATAAGGACATGTCCTGAGAAAGTAAAGGACATTGTTGGGTATGAAGTTCCTCAGACATTGCGTAGTCTTCGGTCATTTCTTGGCTTATCGGGATACTACCGACGCTTTATTAAAGATTATGCTCAAATTTCAAAACCTCTTACAAAATATCTACGTGGCGAAAACGGTAATGTAAGTTCAAACCAGTCTAAAAATACAAAAATTTTATTTGACTCAGAGGCAATGGAAGCTTTTATCTGAATAAAGAAAATTCTGGCATCTGAGGATGTGTTGCTTCTTTATCCCGATTATGACAAACCGTTTGACCTGACAACAGATGCTTCATCTCACGTACTTGGCGCTGCCCTCTCTCAAGGCGGCAGACCCATAACGATGATTTCCCGAACTTTATCTTCTACCGAAGAAAACTATGCTACCAATGAGCGAGAACTTTTGTCTATAGTGTGGTCACTGCAAAAGCTACGAAATTATCTTTATGGGGTGAAGCAATTGAATATCTTTACTGACCATCAGCCACTGACGTTTACAATTTCCGACAAGAACCCCAATGCAAAAATGAAGAGATGGAGAGCGTTTGTTGAGGAATTCTCTCCAACCTTTTTCTATAAGCCCGGAAAGGAGAATTTTGTGGCTGATGCTTTGTCAAGACAGCATATAAATGCTATAAGCCAATCTACGGACTTGGCTTCCACAGCACATAGTGAGGAATCCCTCACTCAAACAGTAATTAGCGTTCAAAATCCAGTCAACTCTTTCAAGAATCAACTAATCTTAGAAGAAGGGATTGCTTTGAAAAAGACAACTAAGATAATTTTCAAGAATAGAATCAGACACACTATTGTATTCAACAGTTTAAATAATCTCTTTCAAATGTTTATGGAAACTGTTAACCCCGATGTTGTCAATGCTATTTATTGTGACCTTCAAACCTTAGGCAAAATTCAAAATAGATTAATTACGTCATTTCCTTCAGTAAAATTTCGTCATACGACCAAAATAGTTACAGATATTTTTAACCCAGCTGATCAACTTGAAATTCTCACAACTGAACACAATCGAGCCCATAGGTCTGCGCGAGAAAATAGGGAACAAATTTTAAAAGACTATTTCTTTCCAAATATAAATAAAAGTCTGAAACAGATAATATCTAATTGTAAGATTTGTCATGAGGCAAAATATCAGAGACACCCACCTGTGCCTCATATAGGCAAAACTCCTATTCCTCAACATCCAGGTGAAATACTTCACTTGGATATTTATACAACAGCTGGAGCCCATTTCCTTACTTGCGTGGATAAATTTTCCAAATTTGCTGTAGTCAAGCCCATTAAATCTCGAGCAATAATAGATGTCAAAGAACCAATTTTGGAATTACTAAATTTATTTAAAGATACAAAAACAATAGTTTGCGATAATGAGAGATCCCTCAATTCAGAAACCATTAAAACACTTCTCAAAAACCACTTCTCTGTGAATATATTTTCCACCCCACCTTTTCATAGTACCACAAATGGGCAAGTGGAAAGGTTCCACAGCACCCTTTCGGAAATAGCAAGGTGTACTAGATTAGAGCAGAATATTAATGACACCGGTGAACTCCTTTTACTTGCAACAGCTAAGTACAACAGGACGATTCATTCAGTTACAAACTACAAACCAATTGACATCATCCACTCTATCCCAATTGAGCTAAGAGATGAAATCAAAAATAAGATATTGAAAACTCAAAATGCAAACCTGGAGTATCACAATCAAAATAGACAGACTCGAATATTCAAACCAGGTGACAAGGTTTTCATTCGGACAAATAGACGCATTGGTAACAAATTCACAAAGTTGTTTGTCGAAAAGGTTATCCAAAAGGACTTAGGAACTACTGTTCTTGTAGATAACAAACAAATTCACAAAAGTAATCTTAGATAACACATTAAACATTTTGTACAATCAATGACATTAAATGATGAAATCAAATCAGTAATTCTTTTAAATTTTGCTATTTCACTTTAAAAAATAGTTATCAATTTGGAAAAATTTTATATTTTGAGTTTATAATTTAGTACGAACTTTGTTTTCTAAAAACAGTATTTTTGTATTGTACTCATTTTATTTTTCTCGATGTTTAAACAAAACGAAGTCGAGGACGACTTCACTTGAAAAGGGGGATAGTTATAAAGCCTGGCAACATCATAGCTAAAGAAGTTGCAACATCAAACCTAATTAAACACAACAAGTTTCACCCACGCTTTGCTTAAGTTGCAGTTGCTTCTGAGATAGCATAAGTGTCGGACGATATTAAAGCTTCCTCATAGAGGAATAAATAAAGTTATTATTTACTAAAATTTATGAGTGTGTTTTATTTAATTTTAATTTGTACAATCATGGAACAATATGAAAAAACGTTTGATATCGGAATTCGCAGAAACTATTAATAGCAAAGAGGTACACAAACGTTTAAGCAGTGTGAGAAAAAAAGGCGACGAAACCTTTAAGGAATATATTTACCGTGTACTGGAAATTGCTAGTCAGGCTGATATGGAATTGGAGTCTAAGATACAATATATTGTTGATGGGATTCAGGATGACGGTGCAGGCAAAGCCATTCTGTATGGAGCGGAAACGATCAAGGAATTGCGAAAGAAATTTCAACAGCATGAAGCATTCAAGTGCAAGATGAAACACAAGCCAAGTGAAAATAATCGACAAATAAAATCAGCAATACAACCATCAGCTATTAGGGGAAAAAGGTGTTTTAATTGCGGAGATCTGGCACACCTCAGTAAAGACTGTCCAAACAAGAGCAAGGGTACGAAATATTTTTCTTGCAATAATTTTGGACATCGTGCCAACGAATGTCACTCTTCAAAGCAAAACTGTTCCGCAATATCATCAGAAGTCATCATAAAGGGAATAAAATATAAAGCATTTATTGATTCCGGAAGCGATATCCCTATTACATCGCCAACGAGGTATATTCAACTAGGATCACCAAAGTTGAACAATAAGACGAAGACATTCCGTGGAATTGGTTCGCAAGAACTGAAAACTCTAGGTAGTTTTCATGTAGAGGTCAACGTCGATGGTATTCCTGTTGATATGGAAATTCATGTCGCTCCGGAGAGTGTAATTCCCTACGAACTTATTTTTGGAATTGGTCTCTCGTATGCTGTCGAAATTCGGCTGAAACAAGGGAAAGCAAATTGTGTAGAGATCCAGCCAACGGAAGAAGAATCCATTCAAACACCAGACGATGCGAATTTAGTGCATGAGATTTTTAATATCGATGTCTGCTCAGACAATCTGAAAGGTACTTCATTGGATCATGTTCACAAACCAATTCATCGACAAGGGCTTACGAAGATAATCACCAATTATAAACCGCAGAAATTGGAGGATACAGGTGTAAAAATGTAAATTGTATTAAAAGACGATGTACCGGTTCATCAACATTTCAGAAGACTTTCAGTGGAACAACGCTTCCAGGTAAATGAGATCTTCGAAGAGTGGATCAGAGAGGGTATTGTCCGAACAAGTATTTTCGAGTACGCGAGTCCAATAGTTTTGGTGAAAAAGAAGAAGGAAGGGAAGGAAAGCCTTTGTGTGGACTATCGTCAATTGAATAAGAAAATAATTAGAGACCGGTATCCACTGCCTTTGATTGGGGACCAAATCGATCGTTTGCAGTCAGCAAAAATGTTTACTACATTGAATCTTCGAAATGGATTTCATCATGTTCATCATGTTTTAAAAGCCTGTTCTAACCCATTTACCAGCTGTTTTTCCACGCCACATTAGAGCAGTGTTTAACTCTTTAATCGCAGATGGTACAATGCTGTTATATTTAGACGACATCGTTATTCCTGCGAACGATGAAGATGAAGCTGCAACGAGTTTTGGACAAGGCAAGTAGAAATGGAATAATATTTAATTGGGAAAAGTGTTTCTTTCTTCACAGCTGCACTTGGGGTACTTAATCGAGGATGGAAAAATCAGGCCATCTGAAAGAAAGATTCACGCTGTCGCTAATTTTCCTATTTCCACAATGATTCAAACTCTCCACAGTTTTTACGGATTAGCGGGATATTTCCGTAAGTTTAGACCAAACTTCGCAACTATTGCTCGACCTCAAGATGGTCTTAACTTGCAGTCCGGTTCTCAAGATATACAGAAATGGAACAATAGCCTAGCTTCATACCGATGCTTCCAAACAGGGCCTAGGCGCTATTTTGCTACAAGACGATTCAGAAGACGGCTTGTTGCATCCTGTGTACTATGCTAGTTGGACAACGACGCCTACGAAGGAAAAATATACATCGTAAGAGCCCGAAATTCTTGCTGTTGTGAAAGCATTGAAAAAATTCCGTATAAATTTACTTGGCATTCCATTTAATATTGTGACTGATTGCCAAGCGTTTGCTCTTACAATGGCGACATCAGACATAAGTCTACGGATTGCACGTTTGGACGCGCCTGTTCCAGTATACGGTCGAACATCGACCAGGAAATTTAATACGTCACATTGATGCCCTTAGCAGAAATCCCATTTCTGTGTGTGTGATAGACCAGGCTCTAGAGTTGGTATCGGTTCACATACAAAGAGCGCAGGGCGATGATCCCGTGGTGAAAGAAATTGTGAAAAACATACTGGCGGGAAGGACGAATGATTTTATCTTGAAAGGAAAATTTCTGTATCAAAAATATTAAGGAAATATGTTGTTGGTTGTTCCTAAAGCGATGCAATTTGAGATAATTCGACAAGAAGACAGAGCATCTTATTCTTCAAGATTTTTGGTTCTCACAGATCCATGTTAAGGTCAGTAAATTTATTAATTCTTGTATTCAATGTATCCATGTTAAGGTCAGTAAATTTATTAATTCTTGTATTCAATGTATTATGCTGAGAGAAAGAATCAAAAAGCTGAAGGATTTTTGCATCCAATTGAAAAAGGTGATCGTCCGCTTGAAACGTATCATGTTGATCATTTAGGACCAATGATGTCAACCAAAAAATGTTATAACCATAACTTTATTGTTGTGATTTCCTCTTGGTCAGTTTAGTTTTTTTATGCAATTCGTCGGTTAAGAACTTCTGATTTTTTGCTCTACTGCAGGTATTGCTACGAGGGGCGTTCAATATATTCTCGGTATCGATATGAAGGAAAATGCGAATTCAATTTAAATTGTTTTTATTTTTCAATATAATCTCCCCTAACATCAATGCATTTGTTACATCTTCAGATAAGCTTTTTTAAACCCTCAAAAAAATAAATTTCCTCTTTCTCTGCAAAATACCCATTTATTGCCGACTTGAGTTCTTCATCATCAGAAAATCTTTTTCCACGAAGACATTTTTTCAAATCCGGAAACAGGAAATAATCATTAGGGGCAAGGTCTGGACTATAGGGTGGGTGTTGAATTTCTTCGAAACCACAATCTCGCGCAGCAGCTTTGGAAACTCGCGCCGTGTGAACAGGAGCATTGTCATGAAGAAGCAACACACCCGCTGCGAGTTTACCCCGTCTTTTCTTTTTAATTTCCTCCCGCAAATTATGCAAAGTGGAAGCGTAGGATGTGGCGTTGATGGTTTCACCTTTTTTTTTTGTACTCAATGAGCAAGATTCCCTTTGAGTCCCAAAAAACTGTGGCCATGAGCTTCCCGGCAGACGGAGTGAATTTGAACTTCTTCGGGGGTCTGTTCCTTTTTTATGCCACTGCATGGACTCTTGTTTGTTTTCAGGGTCATAGTGGTGGACCCATGTTTCGTCACCAGTAACAATTCGATCAATAACACCGTCCGCGTTCTCACTACACATCTCCAAAAGCTCTCTACAGCATGCGATTCTCACTTTTTTCTGAGGCGCTGTGAGCATTCGTGGCACCCACCTTGCACTGACCTTTGAAAGGTTAAGATGGTCATGAAGAATGGTGTGAATGGTACCAATTGAAAGCTTGGTGATCTCTGCCATCATTTTCACCTTTATTCGGGCATCCTCAATAACAAGTTTTTCGACTTCTTTGATGCTTTCTCCCGTACAAGCAATAGCCGGGGCGCCGGAGCGGGGGTCGTCTTCAATGCTCTCTCTGCCTCTCTTGAACTCACTTGACCACTTTTGCACAGTTGATAATGAAGGTGCGGAACCCTGGTAAACAGCCACCATCTCTTCATGAATAGTTTTTTGATTTTTTCCTTGCTTAGTGAGAAATTTAATTACAGCGCGATGCTCAATTTTCACCATCATCGTCTCAGTTGCCATTATGATTCTGTTTAACTAGAGATAAAACGCGAATTAGTAATCACATTTATATGAAATTTTTCATGAATGCACTAAAATAATAGTATTACTTGATAAATAAGTCAATTTATATATACAACCACAGCTTCACCCCGATACCGAGAATATATTGAACGCCCCTCGTATGTAAGCTGCTACGTTTAGTGTATCGTTTATGTTAATTATGGCTCTTTCTATGTCATTTTGCGTCTTGAGGGAGATAGAAGTGAGTAGATTCGCGCAAGTCTATTGACGAAAGCTGTCCCAGTCGGTTTTAGAATTGTAGAGCTGTTTCGATGTTTTTACCCTTTCTGGGCATGTTGAATATTCTATCACTATTGGTGAATGGTCTGATGAAAGGTCGAGAGAGGATTAGATTTGTATCATGTTCGGTGGTACTTATTTAATGATGCAGAAGTCAATTAAGTCGGTTATTTTTGTTCTATCAGTAGGACAGTTTGCGGGTTCTCCGATACTTACGTGTTTGCAGTTAAGGCTTAATTGCTTCTAGGAGATTCTTACCTTTTTTGGTTAATAATCTCAAGCACCAATTTGTGTGCTTGGCATTGAAATCTCCCGCCACAAGGAATCGATTCCCTAGGGTTTTAAGGTAGCAATCATATTCGGCGGTAGTGATTTTATATTTCGGAGGACAATAAATCGATGAAATAGTGAGAGGTACTTGTTGTGGAGTATCTAACCATCTCTCTTCTCTCTCTCTCTCTCTCTTTCTTACATGCCTATATAAGTATTGTTCTGAATTATTGTACATCTTTGGAATCAGTCAATAAATTGGACTCCTAAAGAACGGGTGTTTTTGATTAAACGCGAACACTACATGGTGGCAGCGGTGTCAGTATATAATTTGCACAATTAATCGAAAAAAAAAACAAATAAAATGGTTAATGAAGAGGTAGCACAACATATTTCGGGGAATAATTTTACGGTACAAGTACCAGACCATTTTTCGTTTAGCCGAACCGATTGGCCGCGGTGGAAACTACGATTCGATCGCTTTAGGATAGCTTCGGGACTTAATAAAAGAAACGAAGAAGAGCAGGTGAACACTTTAGTGTACCTCATGGGTGATCAAGCGGACGACATATTTCTTTCATTTAATCTATCTACAGCCGACCAAAAGAAATTCATTCACGTGTTAAATGCATTTGAAAACTTTTTTGTTATGAAGAACAACGTGATCTATGAACGTGCCAAATTCAATTCTCGTGGCCAGCTAGAAGGTGAAAGCATTGAGGAGTTCATAACGGCTTTTTACTTGTTGTCGGAAAATTGTAATTACGCTAGTCTGCGCGACGAAATGTTACGGGATCGACTGGTCGTGGGGGTGCGAGACAAACGTCTTTCGGAAAGGCTGCAATTAGAATCGGAGTTAACATTAGAAAAGGCCGTACAGACGGTTAGGCAACACGATGCTGTGAGAAGGCAGGAAGTGAATCTGTCTACAACTACTAACGTGAATGCTCTTCATCCTAATAGCAAGGTCTCATACAGACACAAACCGTCACCACCTACACATGGTGCTTTCCGAAACAAGCGGGAAAAAAATGAGATAAAAGAACTGCAGTGTCAATGGTGTGGGGGACAAGGACAGCATGAGAAACAAAGATGCCCTGTACGAGGCAAACAATGTCATTCCTGTAACGTGTGTAGGAAAAGGTCAAAAAGCATTCATAATTCATAGTGTGAAAGAAGAAGAAGACGAACCGCTGTTTATTGGTACGGTGACAGACCGAAATTTTGACGTTGAGAGATGGACAGCGGATGTAGCTGTGAGCAGTACACAAATTACTTTCATGTTAGACACGGGTGCACCAATTCAATAAAAATCAAATTCCCTCGGGCAAAAATCTTCAAATCAGAAAAAAAGTTGTGTGGCCCATCTGGTGAACGTCTGGAGGTTGCGGGAATAATGAAGAGTGATTTAAAATATTGTAAATATTACTGTAAATCCGATATCTATATTGTTAATAATTTGAAATCACCACTTTTGAGATTAAAATCTTGTAAAAATTTAAAAATTATAGAGCGTATTAATACTTTAAATTTTAAAGAAATTTAAAATGAAGAAACTTCAGTAAAAATTGAAAAAGAATACCCCAAGTTATTCAACAAGCTCGGATGCCTGAAAGGAGAGCCTGAAATTCGGTTGAAACCAAACGCGATACCATTTGCAATCGCTACCGCAAGAAGAGTACCCATACCATTAAAGGAAAAACTTAAGGCAAAACTTAATGAAATGCTTGAGGTGGATGTGATAAGGCGAATGGATGAGCCTACAGATTGGTGTGCCCCCATGGTGATTGTAGTAAAACCCGATGGAGATATTCGTCCTTGTGTGGATCTGTCAAAGCTGAATATGGAAATTCAACGTGGTATACACCCGACGCCGGTGGCTGATCATACACTAGCCCAGTTAGAAGGTTCAAAGTATTACTCGAAGTTAGACGCTAATAATGGCTTCTGGCAGATAAAGTTAGCACCCAAATCACAGCCCCTCACAACTTTCCTTGAGCCATTTGGCAGGTTTTGTTTTCAAAGGCAGCCCTTTGGTATTTGTTCTGCCCCGGAGTTGTATCAAAAACAAATGCAGCTTATTCTTGAAGGGCTTGAGGGTGTCATCTGCCAAATGGATGACATATTGATTAAAGGGAAAGACATGGTGGAACATGACCGATACTTACGTGCTTCACTTAATAAGCTGGAAGAAAGTGGAGTCACTTTAAATAAATCTAAATGTCAGATCGGGGTCACATCGGTTACCTTTCTTGGGCATCGAATTGATCGAGAGGGCATTCACCCTGGCCCGTCAAAAATCCAGGCAATTGAAGAGTTTCCACATCCAAGAAATGTAAAGGAAGTGCGACAGTTCCTCGGATTAGTCAATTACCTGGGTAAGTTCGTTCCAGATCTGTCTTCAGTAAGTCATCCGTTATACGAGCTTTTAAAATCCCAAGCGGAGTTTCTTTGGAATCCAAAGCAGGAAGAAGCGTTTATGCGATTGAAGCGGGCATTAATCTCAGCTCCTGTCCTGAAGCCGTACGATCCGACCCATAAGACCATTATATCAACAGATGCATCATCTTTTGGATTGGGCGCGGTTCTCCGTCAGACGGATATAGATGGCATCCTTAAGCACGCCGCATACGCGTCTCGAATCATGTCAGACACCGAGAAGAAGTATGCCCAAATCGAAAAGGAAGCTTTAGCTATCAAGTGGGCATGCGACAAATTTCGAGACTACATCAGTGGAATCCATTTTCTCGATGACCTAACGCTTAGAATTCAACGATTTCCGATGAAAATGATGGGCTTCACTTTCAATATTATGTATACACCTGGTAAGGATCTAGTAGCAGCAGATACGTTGTCCAGACATCCAATAACAAAAACGGAGCAGTTAGATGACGGGGAAATCGAAACGTGGGTCAACAGCATCATTAAGGAGTTGCCAGCGTCCACCGACAGGTTGGCAAAAATACGAAAGGCCCAAGATTAGGATCCTATTATGAAGGAAATCATGGAATTCTGCCAGAAGGGATGGCCCCATCCCTCTAAAATATCGGCAGAAGGAAGAAGCATATTATAACGATCGCCAATATCTAGCGAGCAATGGAAAATTATTGATGCACGGGAACCGGATTGTTATTCCACCAGCTATGCGAAACCAGATGTTAGCAACGATACACACGGAACACTTAGGCATTGTCAAATGCAAGAGCAGGATGCGCCAGTCAGTGTGGTGGCCTGGATCATCAAAACAGATGAAGGAATTCGTGCAGCGTTGTACTACTTGCGTGAGAAATTTCATCCCTAGACACGAACCGCTCATTAGTTTTCCTCTACCAGAGTGCGCTTGGCACACAACTGCGGTGGACCTCTACGTTATTTATGGTAAGACGTTTCTAGTAATAAGTGATTCCCGGAAGTAGTACAACTGGAAAACCAAACATCACGATGCGTCATCGGGCACTTAAAGTCAATTTTTGCTAGATATGGCATACCAGAAGTAGTAAGAACCGACAACGGCCCTCAGTTCTCCACTGTGCAGACATCCGGATTTAGACAATTTGCTCAATCATGGGGGTTCAAGCATGTAACTTCAAGCCCCCGCTTCCCTCAAAGCAATGGGTTCAATGAGTCTGTTGTTAAAATAACAAAGAGGCTTTTACAGAATAACAAATACGATCTATTAGAATATCGGGCTACACCACTCGCAAAAGGATTAAGTCCATCTGAACTCTTAATGGGACGTAGGATCCGTTCAATAATGCCGATGACAATAGATCGCTTTGCGCCAAAACTCGTCGACATGGAGAGACTAATGAACGCTGAAGTTCACCGAAGACAACAACAAGCAAACAACTATAATAGACGGCGTGGAGTTTGTGACACCAGAAACTTTAAAATTGGCGACGTAGTATGGGTTCGCGATATCCAACAATGGGGTCGCATACAAGCCACAGCCGATGCGCCACGATCGTTTTATGTCAAAACCAACACAGGGGTCTACAGAAGAAATGTTTTCCATCTAAACAATGCGCATAGGGAGAAGGTACCTTATACATCAGAAGTAGTAGCTGAGGGAAAGCTTCAAACACCAGGCTCAGAAGCATCAAAGGGGGAAATAATGGTGCATAGGGAAGAAGGGTCACATGATCCAAAATCAGGTCTACCTACAGCTGCTACAGGTAACTTAACTACTAGGTCGGGAAGAGTGATAAGGCAACCCGATCGATGGACCTACCCTGCGAAATAATAAATTATGCTGTATATAACATCAAGAAATTATTACCATTATGCTTTATGTTTTAATAATATTTTATGCTATGCAGTTTTTTTATTTTGAAGAAATTATGTATTTGAATAATAATTTTAGTTAAAGGGAGGATGTGGAGTATCTAACCATCTCTCTTCTCTCTCTCTCTCCTTCTTATATGCCTATATAAGTGTTGTTCTGAATTATTGTACATCTTTGGAATCAGTCAATAAATTGGACTCCTAAAGAACGGGTGTGTTTGATTAAACGCGAACACTACACTTGTGTTACTTCTAGTTGTGTGGAAGCAGATTTAATGTAATCCGTTTGAAAGCTGTTTAATTCTGCACATTTTTTTTTTTTGTTTGTTTTTGTTTTGTTTGTTTATTATAATATCTGAATTGTTTAAGTTCCAGGTAGCGTTGGAGTAGTCCGTTTGCATTCCATACAATGTTTTTCGGGGTGTGTTGTCCCGAACCGATATTTTACCTTTGGGTTTAATACTGACCCAATGTAAATGACTGTTGGGTTTTAGAACTGACCCAGAAACCATGTTTTCAATCACGGTTTTTTAACTGACGCAGATATATGTTATGTATGAAGACACCTTTTTTTGTTGCTGGGCACACAGATATATGTTTGTCAAAAGAAAACACTTTCTGTTAACGTTATAATATGGCCTTTTATTTGGTCTGATATTTTGCTATTAAATGATATACCTCGGTTTCGATCGCTCGTCACCTCGGTCAGCTGTTAAGCTTTTGTTATATACATACATCAGTTTTACATCATTTGGGAGAGATCTTTGACCTAATTTACTTGTAAAATCTTCCCAAAGAGATGGGTTGAAGACCCCAATTCAGCAATCTATGTGATTTACATTTTGTTTATAAACATTTTGATAAACTTAACTTAAACTCTTAAACTTGGTTTTATTTTCTGTCCTTTCGTAATACAGAATGTTACATGTATTAGAAAGAGATAGAGCATATTATTATTTCGCACATTATTTTGTTTATGTTGTTGAGTGTGAAGTGCGGTTTTGTTTAAAGGTTTGTAATATAAAAATAACTTTAATTAACAATTTATTCTAAATTGATTAATTTTTCATTTCTTAATGTAATTTATTGTGTTGCCGTGCAACATGCTCCCGGGCTCGACTTGAAAAATGGTTCCTTGTGATGTTATCGTCGGAATATTTGACCATGTGCTGTGCTCTTCTTGTTGTTGCAAGTTCGTGTTTCGGGACTTTCTTCATGCGATTTTTTCTCGTTCGGAGTATGCGTGACAATGATTATTCACCCTTAACTGGCTGAGGCATGTTTTTTTTATTGTTATATTAAAGCCATGCAATGTGTTAAGATGCGTATCGGTGACGACCAACTTGGTAAAATGATCCGACTCACGTACGATTATGATGACGTTGATATGGATGACGTTGATTTAAGTTGAGTGTCGAATTTGTGAGTCTTCCTCCAACTCAAAAAATTCCAGTGGCATCAAGAAATGGGTTCAGGCTGCGGATCGTACTTCCCTTTGGAAGTAGTTTCTTTGATGATAGTGCTTCAACTTCTGCTCTCTCAATGCCATTAATTCCTCTGCTGTGAGTGGATGTGACAGTTCTTTTTAGTGACAGCTTCTTTTTCGGTTGAAGGTTGTTAAAATATCTTCGCCTTATTGCTATAGAGCCGATGAGACGTTTTAAGCTGGAAATTTTTTCGATTAATGTGTTATTGATGACTGCGCAATGAAAGACAACGTGTACGTGTAGTGAATATGTTTGCTAATATATTTGTATAAAATGGTACATTTTCTTTTTTTTTGCTTTATTTTTCAGATCCGTTTCTATTGTGTTATCTGCTGGATGATGTTGTGGTACAAAACTCTGCAGAAACTTGGGGCCGCGCCAACACAAGTTGCTCTTTTCTAGTTCCTCTGGTGTGAGGCCACGTGATGCGATGTCTGCTGGATTCTCCTTCTCGTACGTGTCGCTAGATGTCTGAGCCAGTTAGATTTTGTATGTTCGTCACTCGATTAGCAACGAACGTTTTGCGTGTTGAAGGATTTCCACGAATCCAAGCTAAACAAATTGTCGACCATGCATATTTTTCTGAGTTGGTGAATTGCATGGACTTCGATATTCGCTGTAGAAGTTTTGCCAGTAGATGTGCTGCAGAGAGTTCCAAACGTGGGGGGCAAATTGGCTTCACTGGTGCTAGCCTTGTCTTCGAGACAAGAATATTGATCTCCTCTCGCCCATTTTTGATGATTCGGGCGTATATGACGGTAGCATAAGCCTTCTTTGAGGCATCGCTGAAACTTCTCGAACCCTATCCAGCGAGGAATCTCGGTGTACTGGAGACAATCTAGGCCGTTGTGGAGGTTGATCCATTCCTCTTCGATGTCACTAGCGAGCGGTGAGTCCCACGATGATTCGTTGCGCCACAATTGTTGGAGAATGAGTTTTGCCTTCACGATGATTGGTGAAAGCCATCCCAATGGATCAAATGAGCGAGCTATGTCTGCGAGAACAGACCGTTTGGTGTGGGATTTGGTGCCTTGTAATTGTATTTTAAATTTGAAAATATCATTTGCTGGATGCCATTGAATCCCCAATGTTTTGATGGCATCTGAAGAGTTAAAGTCCAGTGGTAAATTTATCTCCCTTTCGTTTTCAAGCACCTGCTCTAAGATTTTCGCCGAGTTGCTCTTTCATTTGCGGAGTGGAAAATCAGCTGTTCTAAGGATGGAGACAGTGTCTATTTGCAGTTGAATTGCGTCGGTTTCGGTTTCATTGTCGGCTCCATAGATGAAATCGTCGATGTAAAGTCCCTCGATGAGTACGCGTGTTACATATGGGTGCGAGAGAGAGATATGTCCTTGTCGAGTTGATGCAGAGTCCGCACTGCTAAATATGATGCTGACGATTTGCCAAAAGTAACTGTGTTAAGTGTGTATGTCGAGATTGGTTGTTGGTGTTGTCGGTCTCCATAACATGAGTTGATATGGAGTATCTTCTGATGACGTTCAGATCTGTCTGTACATCATCCCAATGTCTGCTGAAAAGTCTATGCGAAACTTCCGCCACCTTGCGACCAGGTCGATGCTGTAAACATGGCCCAATCAGCAAATTGTCATTTAGTGATGTACCGTCTGCTGTTTTGCAAGAGGCGTCGAAGACCACACGCAATTTTGTTGTTGTGCTAGACTCCTTGAATACAGCATTATGTGGTAGGTAGTAATGTTTGTCCTCTCGTAGATATGTGTCTTTATGGAAACCTCTGTCATATGCCCCAATGTAGCATATTCGCTGATGCATGCCGTATATGATTCTTTCAACTTATGGTTTGATGAAAGTGGTCTTTCGATTTAAAAAAAAAATCTTGTCACCGCCGCTGGATTTAATTCTCCAAGGGTTGGCTGGATGTCTTCATTAAATGGGAGCCGAACTTCATATCTTCCGTCGATTTTTCGCTTGATGTGCCTTGCGTAGTGTTGTTGGCACTGCTCTTCCTCTGCCGTGAATTTCCTGAGATCGAGGTCTTCTTCGATTTCCCAGAATTGTCTAAGCTGCACATTGAGTGAGGTATGATGATTCTGCACTGTAATAGACTTGTGCCCTTTATATGCTCACGTTTTTCCAGTGGGAATCCATCCCAGCTCAGACTGCTGTGCACTTGGTGGTCCTCTGTGGGTTTTAAAGAGTCCATCGAGGATTATGGACGAATAGACGTCAGCTTCTAGAAGCAAATCAAACTTCCCTGAAACATTATAGGAAGAATCTGCTAATGCTAAGGTGGAAAGATGAGTCCAATTATTATTTGAAACTGATTGGGTTGTGTTATGTTTTCCCTGGTATAGGATTAAGCTTTTCCAAATACAGAGTCGGGTGAGCACTTTTACGGCTACTTCAGTCTGGGGTGGGGTTTTACTCTGTCTTACCATACTATACAAAAAAATATGTGCTCAGAAAGAAATGAAATGGAAAAGGGATCTTAAAATACAAATGAATAAGTGATCTGTTTTGAATGAGTCTGAGACCGCGGTGTTGTTTAAGCCTCACATTTCCCTCCCACATTCGAAAAGTATTGTATTTGAATGGGCCGAATAATAAAACTTGAAACTTTTACTTTCGATGTATACTTTACTTGACAAAATTTTATTAAAAATACATTTTTCTTAATTATAGTTAGAATTTAAGTTAAATTAAATTTTTTTAAAGCTGCTAGTGTGAATTTGTGAAATTGTTATGTTGTTATTTTTATCAAAAAAAAAAGAAACGAGAAGTATACCAAAAAAGAATTGAAAATACTATTCATTGTCATTAAAACAAGATTTGATAACACGACAAGGCTATAGCAGACCTGTGAGATAATTAAGTATTTTTGTACTTAAGTACATTTCAATTACAATTCCTTGTAACCTAAAATATGTAAAGTAAACTACATTAGATTAGTTTCTGTTAATATAACAAAATCGAGTACTTATTTGCCAACAATTAACTTAAAAGGAATTGAAAGTACTTAAGGAATGCAAAGGAATTGAAAGTACTTGGAAGGAATTAAGGAATTAAAAAGTACTTACGATCATTTTTTAAGTACTTCGGTACTTAGATTGTGATTTCAATTACTTTGAAAGGAAATACAATTACTGGGTATTTGAAATTTTTAAGTACAAGTACTTGACTCACTATCTGTTAAAATAACACCCAGTAGAATATGCCTTTGAACCTATGTTCGTATATTCAAAATTCGTATTTGGCTTTTCGTTTGTACACTGGAATATTAGTATAATCTTTTTAAATCTTTTAATCTATTAATTAAAATTTAAATCTGTGTATCTGGTTATTTAGCACTCGAATTAGTTAGACAAATTGATTACATTTGTTAATTTAGGAAAATTAATAATTTTAGAAAAATAAGAGAATATGAAATTTGTTTGTAACGTCAGATAAAAGTTATATAACATGAGTTATGTACAGAGCAATAGATATGCTCAGGTCTCCAGAGCGGAGTTATAGCGTCTCCTAAAGAAAATTTACGTATTGTTTAAAAAATACACAAAAGATAGCACTTCAAAACATACCGCTCTTAAGGTTTCACAATGTTTGTAGTTTCTAATACTTGAAAAAAAAATTGCAAACAATTTCACGCATCAAAGGAGAGTTAACCACTTGTTTATTTATATTAAATTCAAATTTTAGTGAATCGAAACACTTGTAACAAAGTATGTAGTGTCAGTGAAATATGTTCTTTTTTTTTCTTTCTTCTTGCGCAATTCAATGAGGTGCTTACGCAGTCACGGCTCCCATCCAACTGTCCTCTAACATTCAATTTTGTCTTCATTTGAGACAGTTAAGTGGTTCAATCTCTAGCAATCATCACGCGATTTAACCGTAAGCTTTAGTTTCGTTTTCACTTTTGCACTTGACGCTGAATTCGTATGTATGTCGTTCTGTTTGAATGTACTCGTATATATGTACATATGTACGAAAAGTAAAGAATGCAGTTGGGTATTATTTTTGCGGCAGGTCATTAGGGTGCTGATGCAGGGTTATAAAAAGTAGCACGTTACAGTTGGCAACAATCCAGTCAGTTGAGAAAAAACAAATGCTGTAACTTCGATACAAAAAGATGGATTTATTTTTGAATAGATTTTGAATCGTGTTTGGTAGCGTGAAATTCCAGTCGATGTTTGTCCTAAACCTGTTACATTTGCTGTTGTCTTCTCTCTTTTTAGTAGAAGTAGTTGTGCTGCGCGCTCGGTAATAAATGTTGATTCAGAACCAAGATCGATCAGTGCTCGGAGAGTGTCCATCGATACTCATGACTTTAACTAAAGCCGTTGCGAGAAGAACCTTCATGTTGAGCTGGTTGACATGTGCATTAAACGTCACTTTTGATGCTGATGACCCAGGGTTGCTTGGTTTATTGAACTCGATGTGCAGCATTGTATGATGTTAGTTGCCGCACTTGTACCATCGATTAGGGCTGTTGCAATTTGTGGTATGGTGGTCGTAACCTAAACAGTTGAAACAAATTTAATTCTTCTTCACTGTTTCGGATCGAGTTTTGACGTCCATGCTTAAAAATTTCTTGCACAATCGAATGCCACGAGTACATTTGCAAAGCCGACAAAGATATTTCTTCCCTGATGACCTTGTTAGCTTTCCGAGATGTATTCGATGACAGGTGTTTGGAGACATTCATCTCTGCAATGTTTTCCAGTAAATCGACCTTCAATGAACGCTAGAAAGGACTTCCAGTCCGGAAGAGCGTTCGATGTTCCGAGTTTATATTCCCAGTCTCTCTGCGTCTGGGGGGCAGGTTGCGAAATATTATTGTATTTAAACTAAAATGCAGTCCCAAGTATCGACTGCTATTCCAAGGTTGGATAGAGCATGAATACAATCAGTCCTCGTATCATGAAGATACTTCAAAGACGCTGCGGATTCGTGGGTGAGTTTACTTTGTTCCATTAGAATTCGTAACTGTGTATTTCCTCTTATTTCCGTTAGTATTTCACAAGCAGACGAATAGTTCCTTCCCTCCATGGGTAGGTGCTGAATTAACCGAGCTGCTTCACCGGCTGTGAAACTTTTGAGGAATTGCAGTTTCCGACCATCAGATAGTTCAACATTTTGGTCAATTGTGAATTGGAACACATTATGATACTCACACCACTTCTCGTATTTACCGGAAAAGGTTTTTATGCTTATTCGTGGTAACCGAATGTCTGATGCTGCGGACCGCGATTAGCTTAGATTAGACATATTAAAGTTGGTTGACTCGTTTAGCTTATCTAGTTCATCGCGCAGGAGGCCGACTAAGGTAAAATATGTTCTTTTTATTTTAGAATGTGTCTCGTCTAATAAATATTTTTCTTTTAAGTTCATTTGCTTAAATTTATTCAATTATAATGTTTTACACTGTCTTAAGCACTTGATATAGATTGTTTAAGGTTTAAATAGTCTGTAAAAGTATATGTGTTGTTAAGAAATGTTTGTATGTAAGTATATTTAATATGTTTATATATAGTCACCTTTTTTAGTTAATGTGAACTTAGTTATTGTTTCAATATTTTTAAATTGTTCGATAAGTTTATGGAGTATGTATGTATGTACGGTGATGTATGTACGGTGAGAACTAAAACAAAACATAACCATTCTTTTTTTTTATTTATTCAAGAAACATTCATTTATTACAAAAGACTGTTTCTACTTCCAGCAAGATAATAATAATAAAGATACGGCACACAATGTACGAATGTGGATACATACAAAATTGCACATACTGTCCCAATCCCCTCGCAAGGAAAAACTTTTTTTTTAATTACCATAAGTGAAAAAAGGACAATATTAGTTTTTAAGTAATTGTTAAATCGCTTTTTTTTTGAGTTTTTTTGAAACTATCCATACCTAAAATCCCTTCCATCGAATGCACAATCTCAGAGAACCACTAACGAGACCATTTCTGATCGATATAGATCTAATTTAAATGACCTCGATAAAGTTCCTGACGTTGTGAGAAGCCTTAGGGAGTTCTCCGGAGCCACAGGTGAATTTAGCTTATGGCGGAAAATCATCGACAGAATTTTAGGTGTTTATGGTTAATTTAGAGGCACACAAAAATATTTTGGTATTCTGAACGTTATTCGGAATAAGATTGTCGGAAATGCAGATGCAATCCTATGCAATCTTATAATACAGCCCTTAATTGGAGTTGTATTTCAAAGTGCTTAACCCTGCATTATGCTGACAGGCGGAATCTGATTACATTGGAGTACCAGATGACGACTCTCGTCCAAGGTAATAACTCCATCGAAACTTTTTATCAGACGGTGTACAATCATTTATCTCTTATACAAAATAAAGACGTTTGTATGGAACTTCCTCCCGATTCCTTGCATCATTTAACCGAGTCCTACAGAGCAAAAGCGTTAGATACATTCCTAAGAAGACTCAATGGCGACCTTCCCAGGTTATTAGCCATGAGAGAACCAGCATATTTACCAAGTGCCCTAAGCCTTTGCCAGAAACTCTAAAATCAGCAGTTTCGCTGATTCGAAAAATCCTGCTTCCCACTCATTCTATCCACATATAGCATATCTGCCACAGGCACCAACACAATTTCCTCCACGCCTTCCACCATGTCGTAATCACAATCAATATACGTCTCCTCAAAGACAACCATTCATATCGTCCTATCAACAATTCAAATCCGATCCTTATAGCTCCCAACAAATAATCCCTGGTACCCAAGACCTACCGCATGACCAGAGCCTGTGGACGCATGTACCATAAGAACGAACAACGTTAATTGCATGAACAGGCCCACTGCTAAGAACTGGCCTCCAACTTCAGAAAGACCCATGTTAACGTCAGAACAGCATATTTTGCCAAGCAAGTTAAAGCGGAACTTTCACATAGAAGTTGCTAAAGAACCGGAAAAGGTGCAACAGATCGAAATGGATGACTATAACGCTGCAATGACAAACTCTGGAGTCAATGATAAGCCTTTCGAAAATTATATCCGTAGCCACGAAATAAATAAACAAGTTGAGGAAAATATTAATGACTTTGTGGATGTTTATTTTTTAAGAACAACAAATTCATCCTTGCCATATTTTGAAGGCAGAACAACAATAAAATCTTTAAATTTGTTTTAGACACCGGATCCAACAAGAATTACATTCAACCACATCTTATAAAAAATCCTATAGCAAATCGACGAAATTTCTACGCAAATTCGGTTGGAGAAAATATCGAAATCTCCAGCCACGTACTTGTTAGTCTTTTCGGCATAGATAAACCAATTCAGTTCTTTCTATTGCCTTCCTTGAAATCTTTTCATGCTATCTTGCGTAAAGATATTCTCAAGGACTTGTCTGCTATCATCTTTATGGATAAGAATGAAATGATAATCAATAACAATATTAAGGTGAAACTAAAACAACAAACATCAGAAAAAATTCACAATGTATCAGGACAGATCACAAGGAAGATCAAAGAAACAAACTCAATTCTCTCTCAAAGCAATTGTCACCCAAAGTTTTCGAAAGAGTTTCAACTAAATACTAAGGCATCGAACTACGTATTGGGAACTGTGATTTCACAGGATGACAAAGCAACAGCACTAAATAACTTGGAAGCTACTTTAAAGACATGTATTACTAATAACCATATCCTAGATCGTTTTATTTCCTATCAAATATCCCGCTTTAGATTAAGAATTAATGAAAGAGATTAAGAAATACTAGAAAAATTTTTTTTTTACAAAATAACGAAAATTTTAAAACTTGGCCTTATGTCGCTTTATCAAAGTGACATAAAATAAAATTTATAAAATTTGGCGTTATGTCGCTTTGTTGAGCGACTAAATTCAGAAATTTGGCTTTATGTCACTTTGAGAAAGAGACATAAGGCCAAATGCTAGAATTTGGCCTTATGTCGCTTGGCGTTATGTCCGGGCCCCGTAACAAATATATATAGTATATGTCATATATTGAACAAAGGGCAAACATTATAAATTCATTTAATATTTCAACCATAGAAATGACATTTCTGTCAAAGTGAAAACAGTTTCCTTTTTCAAATTCGCTCCTTATTTTAGTAAAATTTATAGCATTAAATGACATACAAAATTACAAAAATTAA
This sequence comes from Myathropa florea, assembly GCA_930367185.1. Lineage (NCBI taxonomy): Eukaryota > Metazoa > Arthropoda > Insecta > Diptera > Syrphidae > Myathropa > Myathropa florea. The sequence goes on along the minus strand of OV884004.1, from coordinate 63,463,360 downwards.
TTAAAAGTCAATCGAAAACGCTTCTAACACGAAAAATCCACTAAAAGTGAGTCTAGAGCTTAAGATTACTATTATCTTTATTTTTGAATTTGAAATACCATAACTGCTAATGAACAAAAGAAAATTAAACGAGACGTCACCGAAGGAGTATAGCACAATAAAGAGACCACAAGTTCTGAAAAAAATGTCGGATCAATGACAAAATCAGATCTAGCTGAAATGCTTTGCAGTCTATTAGATGCTAAAATGAAAGACACGGCAAAGAAATCAGACATTGAAGCAATCATGTCAGCAAATGAAACAATGATGGCACAGAACATGGAGCTGAAAGCACAGACACTCTTCAAAAAAAATATGAGTTGCTTGAAAACCAGATGGAACAACTGCAAATACAGAAAACTGAAAATAATCTAATGTTTGCAGTGACACTTCCAAATGGAAAAGATGAGAAGGAAGTTATAAGAAACATTTGTAACAGGCTGTTACAGCTGAACGGACACCAATAACAGAAAATCTGCAGATTCGCGAGATCAGGTCGAGAAATGCAAGGGCAATTGTCAGACTTGAATCAAAAAAGCAAGTCACTTCCGTACTAAAAGCAGCAAAAAATCTAAAAGGCACTGGAATCATCGCTTCTAGAGATCTTCCACCCACTACACGAAAAAAACGAAGCAGATTGTTGAAAATACGCAGAAGTCTTTTGGAAATAAATCCTTCGATTAAAGTGGTTGTACGCGATGACAAAACGTTCGTTAATGGTCAAGTGTTTAAATGGAGTTCAACATCTGGTTTTCTTCATAACAAAACTGAAGGAATCACGGAGCTAAACAAAATATATAATATGGATGTTGGTAAACAGGTGTGTTTCAAGGTGTAGGAAGAAATGATAGCTGTCAGAGGTACTACTATTGAACATTGGCGATACCTAGCGGAGAAATCGGCAAGGTAATAGCAGGGACACATTGGCTGATCTCGCATAGGGTACAGCTGCCGTCTGCCAAAATGTAGAATATTCGTATATAAGAGAATTTAGTTTAAAAATACTAAGCTTTAATATTTACGGTCTTAAAAACAAATCCATTTATCCACTTTTTTATGAATTTATAAACAAATTTGATATCATATTTTTGTTTGAAACATTTGTTATGAAAAAAGATTATGATCTATATTTAAATCGCTTTAGTAACTACGAATTTGTCTGGGTTCCGGCTGTTAAACAAAATAACAAAGGTAGAGCAAGTGGAGGGTGCTTTTTTGGATATAAAAATAATATCAGTAATATTACTTGTGCTTTTGAAACCATAAACGAAGCTAAAGTTCTCAATATTTATACCAATAATAAAATACTTACTATTTTATCAGCCTACATTGGCAAAAGGACTTTGAAATAATATGCGAGGTCTTGGAATCAATATATCACGAAAATATCAAGGTTATAGGCGACTTGAATGCCAGAATAGGAGCAAAGGAAGGAAGAGAAAACAGGATAGCAGGGAAGGTTCGGAACTCCAAGGATGAGGTGATAAATACAAGAGGGACAACAAATTTGGAATTATGTGACTCACTTGGTTTTCGAATATTAAATGCAGTCTATTTATCAGATAAAAAGGGAGAATACACGTACCTTGAAACACAAGGTTGTTCAGTGAATGGATCTCACTAATAAATGATTTTGAAGTCTTAACAGAACAATATTCGGATCATTTACCTATCCAAGTTAAAATTAACGTGATACCTAAGGAATCAGGGGAAACCCGAATCATCCCGTTCCCTCCCACACTGGTATGGAAGGGAATTTACGCTTCGAAATATAGATCAAATTTAAACCAAAAAGTACGTACTAATGATGATCTTGATTTTGATGATATCGAGAACCTCATAAAAATATCATATCCGTGTACAAGAAAAGTTCAAAGTAGTAATAAGGAAAAATGGTACGATGAAGAATGCTAAAAGGCGAGGCGACTATCGTTTAGATGGCTGAACGTTTTTAGGAAGTATAACAATGAACATTTTAGAAATGTATATATGCAATACAACCGCGCTTTCAAATTCATATGCAGAACAAAAAGGAAACGTTTCAACGAAAAAGAAGCGCTAGAGCTCGCATATCGCAAGGATTCTATGCAGTTCTGGATAGCCATAAATATGTTTAATGGGAAGAAACTTAAAATAGGTGCAAAACTTAAGGCTACCGAATTGCTAGATCATTTTAGGAATCTGCTAAGTCCTATGTCTAATATAATGCCAATACGGAGGAGTTTTTGAAATAGGCAACACCAAGTTTAATGGACAAATTAGTACTGGCATTCAAGAAAATACTAGAGACTGGGAAGATACCGTACAGGTATCCCAGTAACATCCGACCCAGTTAACTATCGCGGCATATCATTCCTAAACGCTTCATACAAGTTGTTTACCAAAGTCATAAATGCAAGATTATCTCGTTGGATTAACGACAAAATGCTTTTTAAGGAAAATCAAACCAGATTCCGAAGTGGATACTCAACAGTAGATAATATTTGTATCCTACAAAACATTGCAGGGTTATTATTAGACCAGGGAAAAAAATTATACACTCTTTTCATTGACTTCAAATCCGCCTTTGACACATTAAGACAGATATGCCTTAATGTATAAACTATATAATATGAGAATGTCTAATAAGTTTTAATAAGGTCTGCAGTCTGGAGTGGTGAAGAAATTTCAGAATGGTTTGAGTCAAAAATGGGAGTACGGCAAGGTTGCACGCTGAGCCCATACCTTTTTGCGTTGTATATTGATGACCTTATTGCAGGAGTATTAATTAAAGCGCTTCTATTTGCTGATGATGTACTAATTTTTGCTTTCTCACCCGAGACATTATAATGTATGATCAACCGGTTAGCAGAATACTGCCAAGCATGGAATTAACGGTAAGTCTTAATAAGACTAAGTATTTAAAAATGGTATTTAAAAATGGCCATGGAAGAATAACGAGAAACGAAAAGTGGCACTTTAATAATGTCCCAATTGAGGTAGTTAAATCCTACAAATATCTGGGTATACAAATTTCAAGTAATCCAAGCATGGAAACTCACCTAAAGGCTCCTAAAAGTGATTGCATGCCACATAATTAGTAGGAAAAAATTGTGGTACAAAGAAATGGAAGAGCTCGTCATCGACTCATAGAGCAGTCTATAAGAGACTGAATTGTAATTTGGGTGATCGTAAATTTTTTAATAACAACAAACATCAGAACATATATAAATAAACAATTTTTCGTCTATTTGGGAAGTTGATTAGCTTGAATTACATCCCACACCGTGCCGACCTACCAATTTACTGCAACCTTTGTAACCTCGCAGAAAGAGATGATGTTATACACTTCGTTGGTAAATGCCCTATTTTGAAGGAGGTTAGAAAGTATTATCTTGGAAATTATTTCGTAAATGAAACGGAAGTTATTGCTCTCCTCAATTGCGAAGGTGATACTGTTCGCCTTCATAAATATTGTGTAACAGCTACTAGATACCGTAAACAAATTATGAATGAAGCGTTCTAGGAACTAATACAAAAATTAATTAATTTTTTTATTTGAAATATTAAAGATATGAAAATTAAGAAAAAAAATTAGATATTATGCATTACATCTTTCTTCAAAGATTTACGAGTATGTACGAAACACTAATTATATAAATGTCAATCAGGCAGACGGCAAAGCCATACTTAAATGATTTATGTATATTTTTTTTCTTAAAATTGTCTAATATGTACAAACAACCAAATAAATCAAATCTATTTATCTATCTATCTATCTATCTATCCATAGAAATAAATAAAAATGTATAATTATAAAGCCTGTAAAATTAATAAAATAATAAATAAAATATTTTTTAGATGTAAGTTTTATATATAGTAATAGTATAATAAAGTTAAGATATAATTACTGGAAACCAAACCTCATGCGCAGTTAAAAGGCAAACATCACTACCAACAACGACCATATCCTTGAAATAGAAGGACTTTCAACGAAGTCACCGAACTCCGACCTTTACCTGCGATCCTTCAGCCAGTGCACCAGTGATATTTCTTGTTGATTTCCGAACAAATCAAAAATGCAACCAAAACAATGAAGGACAACCTGCTACAGAGGCGAACAACCAGCCAAGCACAACCATCGGGATCGAAGACATAATAAATCTAATAAAATCTCCAAGGTCTAACGAGGACGTTAGAAATTAAGGGTGGAGGAGTTAACGCCGAACACGTGGGAACAACGCCGTCGGCCGAAATATCCGGGAATACACAAGGAGTTTTCAGTGTCGAATCTGGCAGGGCAAACCCACATCTGGTGTCAAATAGAATCCGTCACTTGACCTGCCGACCGTGCGTGCGGAGGTATCGTAATAAATGTATTTTAGGTTTAAGATCAGTCGAAAAATAAATCCCAAACAGGGAAGTAGAGTTTAAGGAAACAAAAGATTGTTTAATTTATACAAACAAATTTGTTGATTCAATGCCGAATAGGTTAAAAGCTGTTATAAAACAAAAAGGTCTGTCAACGGGGTATTCAACTTTAAATTTAAGCTTATGTTTTCAACTGTGTGAAAACGTTTGTCCCTTCTAAATTACGACGTTTAATGCATTTTTTAATATTTTTCAATGTAAATTTTTTTTTAATTTGTTCTGTTTTGTGATTTTAAAAGCTTAAGAATGAATAAATGTTTCCTAAAAAAATAAAAAGGAAAGAATGGTTATGTTTTGTTTGAGCGCTGCGTATACTTCAAAAGTGGCACTGTGTGAATACTTTTGTCCATCACTGTACGTATTGTAATTATTATGAAATAAAGTTTAATCACTATGTTCTTTGCTATAGATTTTCTGTTTTTTTTTTAAGTGTTGTTTAGTTGCGTACTTTGATACTCAATTTGTTTAGTGAGCTAATCCTTGATATCCTGTTCGTTGGTTACTGGATGTTTTGTTATCCGTTGGCTAGAGCTGCTTTAACGGTATGGGTACTGCTACAAGTTGCACTTCGCTGATCCTTTGGTGAACTGGACTGATCTGCTGATCCGCTGGGTGCTGATGGTGGTTGATTCCGTTGGCCACTAACAGGCTTTCGCCCATGTTCTGTATTCCACTTTTTATGAATTCGAGCTATCAAAGTGAAAATTCGTGGCTCTAACAATATACTTCCTATAACTGCCGTTAAAGATGCAATAGAAAAAATTACGGGCATCTATCAGATCGTCACCGGCATTGAATCTTCATGTTCATTTGGAGTCAGCTCAAGCCCATGTTTGAAAACTACCGGAACATCGGGTACATTACCCTCAACTCCTACACCTTCAACGAAACCCGAGGCATTTCCATATGTAAGGTGTAATACTCAACGGCGTGATAGGCAAGTTGAAAATTACTTGGATGCTCAAGGAGCAACGTTAAATGGCATTTCAAATAAGATGGGAAATATAATTGAAGTTCAAAAAGAAAACAAAAGCAGTTTAAAAAGGACAAACAGAACAATAGAAAAGTTATGCGATATTTTAAAGGAACAAAAAAAAAGTGTAGACTAGAAAATATTAAGATAAAGAAAAAACGACTGGATATAGAGGAAAGTAAATTAAATCTACAAGACTGATTTTTATGTGTTTTGTTATTGCTTTATATTCAATCGTTCAATATTCCACACGTTTTATTCCATATATCTTTATTTATGAGTGTTAAAATGTGTTCAAAAAACTGTTTTGACTGTTAAGAAATATATATAAATAATGAATAATAAGACCGCAGACACGAAATTTCTTCCCTGATCCGAGTGCAGCTCCAAAGGAACACCGAAACGATATACCCCATTGTTTCCTGGTTCGGCATGGCGTACACTTCCCGCCACTTGTTGAAGTAGTCGATCAACACCAGGACGTACTTATTGCCACGATCTGTGGTAGGTAAAGGTCCTGCTACGTACATCGCAACTCTTTCGAACGATGCTCCCATGTTGTATTGGTCCATCTTCACACGGCTTCTTGACTGTGGTGCCTTTGCGTTTGTGCAACTTTCACATGCTTGGATCCACTCTGCGAATGACTGCTGGTATCCAACCCAGTAGAACCTTTGTTTGATTTTCTCTACCGTCTTCTGTGATGCCCAGATGTCCTCCACTTGATCCGTTGTGGTAATCCTCGACAATCTCGTGTATCCTTCGCCTCGGAACCACAATCAAGCTTCTTGTCGTTTCGCTGTCTTCACTTTCCCAAATTCGATGCAATCAACTATTCCTGAGCTGTAGACTTCGCCACTGCGCCCTACAGGCTTTGGCGACAGGACTCTTAGGTGCCGTTTCCTCCCACGTTGGTCTGGTTCCACGTTCTTTGGCCTCGATGATATTTGTCAGATCCGGATCGTTCCTCTGCTCCAAGCGGATCTGTTCCAGCGAACACTGCTCCTCCGGAAGAACACTTAACCATAGCACATCGACGATGTTCTCCTTACCTTGCGCCCTTGTGCAATGCTCGCACTCCACCTTACAATGTTGTTCCCCTTTTCATTGCTCGATATTAAAATAGTAGCTCTGTAAGGATTCAGGATTCTTGAATTGGAGAAGCCACCTTAGTGCAGTATGATCCGTTCCCAGTTGGAACTCTCCACCACTGCCAGAAGCTCTCTTATCATGACGCAATAGTTTCGCTAGGGTTTCGACAATATTTTACTATAATAGGTAATTACCTTTTCCTCGCCATCAGTTACTTAGCTGAGGACACCGCATATTCCATAAACGCTTGCATCCGTATTCAGAATAAATGTGTTGCCGAATACTGGATACGCGAGGTGTTGAGAAACCCAGGAATGGCGAAATGAATATTCCACAAACAAAGAAAAATTTATTTCTGAAGGAAGTACAATTAAATATTATCATCTCTATTCCATCCTATAAAATTATCTCACTCTTACCGCAGTTTGCTTCTGGTGGCTTTGGCTTCTCAACAAGGAATGACAAAGAATGACAAATGTCAAAGTTAAGTGAAAAAGGAGCGCAAAACTGGGTAAGAGTGAGACGACACTATAAGATGGAATAGAGATGTCAACAACTACTAATTTATGCAGGATCGAGGCCACAGATGGCGTGGCTAAGTGGGCGCGTTCGGTGACATCCCCTTCCCCGTGAATCAACCCGATTCACTATCTTCTAGGCTCAGAACCGCCAGCTTGGACACTGGGCGACGAAGTACTCCCGAGCTCGTACGGACATCTGCTCGCCTCACCTCTCCATCGACGCCATGGTAGACACGAATGATTCTCCCTCGGACCCATTGTTTTCTCGGAAGATTGGCATCACAGATGAATACGAGGTCACCTTCCTTCGGCGGTACCGTCCTCCGGCACCACTTTGAGCGACGCGTTAGCGTAGGCAGGTACTCGTTGATCCAGCGCTTCCAGAACCTGTCTCTTAGGTGACGAGCAATCCGCCACTGTTTACGAAGCCCACACAGCTTCGCGGTCGGATCCTTCACACTTGGTGTCTGAGCGGTGTTGGCCTCGCCCAGCAGAAAATGGTTCGGGGTGAGTGGTTCCTCCTGGTCGGCGGTAACTGATAGATGGGTCAGAGGTCTTGAGTTGACTATATTCTCCGCTTCAATCAGCAGGCATTGTAACGTATGCTCCCGCGGCGCAACTTCCTTCATCGTATGGCGCAGCACTTTCTTAACGCACTGAACCATACGTTCCCAGACACCTCCTTCTGATGGGTTGCTCGGACAGTTAAAGATCCATTCGACACGTCTTTCAGATAATTCTTCTTGGATCCGTTCACAGTCGAAAACCTCCGTGAAGCGCTTCGCTTCTTGTTCGGCTCCAACGAAGTTCTTCCCGTTGTCGCTCCGAATCTTCACTGGAACTCCTCTGCGGTTTATAAAATTGCGGATGGCTACTAAACAAGCGTCGGTTGACAGGTCGAATGCTATCTCCAAGTGGATTGCGCGGACAACGAGGCACGTGAACAAGGCTACCCACCGTTTCTCCGTACGGCGGCCGATGGTTACATTAACTGGGCCGAAGTAATCCAACCCAGTGTAGGAGAACGGTCTCATGTATGGTGTTAAGCGTTCCTTAGGTAGCGGGCCCATGATAGGAGTGACTGGCATTGTGCGCATTGCCCTGCAGACAAGGCAACTAGAGACTACGCTTCGCAGGACTTGCCTCAGTCGTGGTACCCAATAGTGGCGACGAATTTCACAGATCGTAGCCTCGAGGTTCTGGTGCTTCATCTGACAATGGTAGTGGCGTAATACTAGTTTGGTGAATGGATGATCAGGCGGCAGTATTACAGGGCGTCGCGTGCTGAATGGCAGCCAGCTGGCTGCGTCGATACGGCCATTGACTCGCAGAACGCCATCGTCGTCTACGTACGGTGAGAGCTTATGCAACGCACTCCCTTTAGTCAAGCCTTGACCCATTTCGGATAGCATCAGCTCTGTAGAGTAGCACTCCCCCTGCGCTTGGCGGCAAAGCACAGTTTCGGCCGCATTCAGCTCAGCAGTCGTCAGTCCGTAGTCCTCGCCGGAGCCATACTTCTGGCGACTTCGCTTTGTAAAACGGATTACCCACGCTATTGATCGCGTCAATCTGCTAAGGGAACGAAAGCGTTGAAAGTTAATAAAGTTATGACTCACGGTTAGTAAGGTAAACTTCGGGCGAAGTTCTTCGGCATCTTCTTCATGGGAGCTGATGTCGGCAGGATCAGCTGGCCAGGTACTTGGGTCACCACGGAGAAACTTTGGGCCGACTAACCATCTCCCTTGATGGTTACAGCTGTAACTTGGACGTGTGGCATCGTCAGCGACGTTCTCCTCCGTGGGTAACCATCTCCAGTTGGACTCCGTAGTGGCAGCTAGGATCTCTGCTACCCTATGAGCCACGAAAGGCTTGTAGCGACGATTGGCGGACTTAATCCACCTGGTGACCGTTTTGGAGTCACTCCAGAGTAGGCAGTGACTGACATCAAACGAGTGCTCCTTTCGGACAGTCTGCATAAGGCGCGTTCCGAGGACTGCGGCTTGGAGCTCCAGGCGCGGTATGGTCATCGGTCTTAGCGGAGCACACTTCGTCTTGGCACATACAAACGCAACAGTTACATTTTCGTTACTGTCAACCGCTCTCCAGTACGCAACGGCTGCAAAGGCGTCCTCGCTGGCGTCAACAAAAATATGAAGCTGGACTTCCTTCGGAACAGTGTTGTTGAAGTAGTGACGCGGAATTCGGAGTTCGGGCACCTGGCTTAAACTCCGTAACCATCTGGACCACTCTGCGTATATGTTTTCGGGCAAAGGTTCATCCCAACGAATGTCGTTCTTCCACAGCTCCCTCATCAGTAATTTGGCTCCTATTAGCACGTTGCACAGGAATCCCAGTGGGTCGAAGACTGACATTACGATGCTCAATAGTTCCCTCTTGCTTGGGCATCTGTTGCCGTTGGTGATTTCTGGATCCACGCGGTGAAATTTGAGTTGATAGGCGAAGGTATCAGTCCGCGGTTGCCAGAACATACCGAGTACCTTTTGCGATGTCTGGCTTTCATCAACAGAGCGGTGGCATTCGGCTGTGATCTTCTTCAGCTGTTCTTCACCCTCTAGAGCACGAGTGACCACTGGTGAATTCGAGACGAAACCACGAAGTTCGAATCCGGCTTCTCCATGAATCTGGCGTACCTGTTTCGCGATATGGATCGCTTGATCTTCAGATTCGAAGCTGTCGACGAAATCATCCACGTAGTGGTGCTTCAATATGGCTCTGATGGCTCGAGGATCGGCGTCATGATGTTGTTGTACGTTCAGCGCCAATACGAATTGTGCTGCAGACGGTGAACATGCAGCACCAAAGGTCATCACCATCACCTCGTAGATGTCCGGATCACGTTTGTCTTCGCCTGCCCGCCAGAGAAATCTCTGGGAGTTCCTGTCCTCCGGTTGTATGAGCACCTGGTGAAACATCTCCTTGATGTCTCCGCATACTGCATAGCGCCCGACTCGAAAATTGAAGAGTATTACCGGCATTGGCTGATAAAGCTGTGGTCCCTTCAGCAAGCATGAGTTTAATGAGACACCTTCTGCTGCAGCGGCGGCGTCAAACACCAAACGTATTTTACCTGGCTTGTTGGGATTCGAGACGGCGAAGTGAGGCAGGTACCAGGTTCTAGGCCCTCGGACAATGGCTTCCTCTGGCGGCAGTTTACGAACGTAACCCTTTGTAATGTAGCTCTCGATGATCTCGTTGTAGGCGATAGCAAACGTGTCATCCCTCTTCATCTTTCGCTCGATTCCTACGAGTCTTCTTTTTGCCATGGTGTAGCTATCAGGAAGTTCAATTTCATCGCTCTTCCATAAAAGACCGGTTTGGAATCTTTCGTTCACCCTTACGGTGGTGGAATGAAGGATACTCCGGGCCCGTACATCAGCTTTGTCTTCCACAACTGGTGCTGGGCGCACTCCAAAGCTATCAGCATCGAAATAGTCCTCTATTAGTTTGTGCAGGGCGGTGTCATCGACGGCGTCTACCATTAGGCATGAAGGTGTCGTTGGTGCGTTTCCTTGAGATGGCCCAAATATGACCCAACCAAGCTCCGTTTTAGCGGCAAATGGTCCGCCATCACGAACTGTGACGGTTTCGAATGGAAGTCCCAGATGACAGTGATCTAGTCCGATGAGCAGCTTGGGAGAAATATCGGTGTACGGCTGTACTGGCAGATTTTTGAGACGAATGGTGTCTAATCGAATGTCACTATCGTTAAGGCTTTGTGTAGGCAGTTGAAGATTGTGAACACCATAAACATTGCGTAGAGCGTGCCGTCGCTTACCATTCAGCCCACTGACTTGCAAACTAACAACTTTCGCCGTTTCTCTCGTACCTCTTCCTCCGAGCCATTGTAGGTTTAGGTTCCGTTGAGGGCCCTCCAGCTCAAGTTCTTCCGTCAGTGCGGCGTCCATAATTGTTACTGAGGAGCCTTCGTCCAGTAACGCGTATGTGTCCGTTTGCTTCTCAGGTCCGAATAAAGTGACTGGAACTACTCTAAACAACAACTTACTAACCTGAACAGTGCTGGCTGCGCATGTTAGAACAGGTTCCTTTGATGTACTGGAATTGTGCTGCGGCTGAGTGAACGGCACCTGCAGACTTTCGTTGGCGCAGCTCCTAGGCTCATGTAAGAGCTTATGGTGGCTTCTTTGACATCCTTCGAGACCACATACCTTTCGGCGTCGGCACGTACGCGATGAATGTCCTGCATCTAAGCAGGCGAAGCACAACCTCAGGCGCTTTGCGTGAGTCCATCTCTCGTCCTTGTTGCACTCAGAGAACTTCTTGCAGTCGAGAATCTTATGCTGACCTTGGCACAAGAGGCACGTGACTACGTCAGGACGACGGCTACCGACTGCGGCGTGAAGTACTGGCCGTCTTCTTGAATCGGCTTGCGTTGAGCTACCAAGGTCCTGGACGGAACAAATCAGTTCGGCGACTTCGCTCAACCACTGGCTGAAGTGTGTTATTGTTGGATACGGCGATATCGAAGTTGCATATTTGGCCCAGTCGATCCTTTTGCTCATGGGGAGTTTTAAAATGAGTTCCTCCATTAACGTAGGGTTCGACAAGTGCTGTTGACCATTAGCGGATTGTAGGAATGCGGCAAGATTCCTCGTCTTCGTTGCAAACGATATAATTCTTTCCATTGAGTTCTCACTGATAGGAGGTACACTTCGGACTTGCTGGAGTTGGCTTCGTATCAGCTGTTCAGGGCGGCCGAAGCGGAACCGAAGATGTTCCATCACCGCACCAACGTTGTCCGGATGTATCAGCAGAGATTTGACTGTCTCCCTGGCTTCTCCCTTCAAGCATTTCAACAGGCGCTGGCAGTTTTCCAGATTGGTGTAGTTGTACGCTGACGTCGTCTCGTTGTATGCGGTCGAAAACATTGGCCAGTCTTCTGCATGACCGCTGAACTCCGGCAAGTCCAGCACCTTTCGTGCGTTAGCATACGGCATTGTCGATGGCGGCGTACAGCTTCCAGGCGGGATGAACTGTGGTGGGTTAGTGTGCGCAAGAGGCCAGTTACTTGCGTTCGTTGACTGTGGTTGCGACTGATGGAACTGCCGTATGGTTGATGCAACGTAGTTATTTGGCGGCAGTGTGTTGTGCAAAGTAGGCGGCGTTACCGTTGGTTGTACGGTTATGCTACTGTAGACGGCACAAGGGTTTGACTGTTGCGAAGGAATAGCATGGGATAACGGAGTCCATAGCGGCAATGATGGCTCTGTTATTGAGGACGCGACGACAGGATTACCGTTTTGCACTACTTCTCTCAGTGCCCGGCATTGAAGATCGCTTTCACTAAGCTTGACGTACGCACACTGCAGCTGGCTCTCCAAACGGTCGATGTGTCTCTGCATGGCTTGCATAATATTTTCGTCGACGGCTACGGCTGTAGCAGCACGGCTTCCACTTTGCTCGGTTCCGGACATTGTCGCGATGGGAGCATGCAACACAGTTGAGGAGTTAAAAATTGTACTTACTGTGTCGGTCCGTGGCTCTGCGACGTACGAGGTAGTTGTTGCTGTGGCCGTGATGGTGGCGTTGTTGCTAACAGCACTGGAGGCGATGTTTGCAGCGGTACTGATTGCGGCAGTTGCATCGGTATTAGTGGCGTTAGTTGTAACAGTATTGGTGGCGGCGGTACTAGTTGCGGTACCGGTGGCGTCGTCGCCAACGTTGGAACTTGAAGCATCGGCATAGCTGTTCTCGGGTTCCTGATTGCGTGGACTCTTCCGGGGAGGTGTCCTTTTCATCTTCAGCGGCATTACTCACGTCTCCTCCTCAAATTTCCCGGTGTGGATTACTGGCGGCGGCGGTTCGCGGTGCACTCCCCGGCATGGGAGTCAAGCAGTGCGAAATAAAAAATTGTTGAGAAACCCAGGAATGGCGAAATGAATATTCCACAAACAAAGAAAAATTTATTTCTGAAGGAAGTACAATTAAATATTATCATCTCTATTCCATCCTATAAAATTATCTCACTCTTACCGCAGTTTGCTTCTGGTGGCTTTGGCTTCTCAACAAGGAATGACAAAGAATGACAAATGTCAAAGTTAAGTGAAAAAGGAGCGCAAAACTGGGTAAGAGTGAGACGACACTATAAGATGGAATAGAGATGTCAACAACTACTAATTTATGCAGGATCGAGGCCACAGATGGCGTGGCTAAGTGGGCGCGTTCGGTGACACGAGGATTGGTGCGGAACAGAGCAGCTTCTTCAACGCCTGAAATGCTGCCCCCTGCGACTCCTTCCACACAAATGGCTGGTTCTTGCTGGTCTTCCAGTGTAAGCCTCGGAGTACATGCTCCATTAGCCGCTCGAATGTTGCTTGCAGTCCAAGTGGCATTATAAAAAATTGCCAAAAGCCTTCTCCGGTACTAAAAGCAGTCTTTTCCCGGTCGTTTTTGTCAATTTCCACTTGCGAATAACCACTTTGGTGGTCTAATGTAGACAACCACTTCGCTCCTTACAACGTATCCAGGGTATCGTCTATTCTTGGCAGGGGATAGCTGTCTTTCTTTGCTACCTCGTTCAGCTTCCTGTAGTCTACACAGAAGCAAGTGCTGCCATCCTTCTTTTTAACTAATACCACTGGCGAGCTCCATGGACTTGTTGATGGCTCAATAACGTTGTTTCGTTGTATCTCTTCCACTAGCTCAGTAACCTCTTTCCTCTTGTCAATGAACACACTCCTCGGTGCTTGTCGGATTGGCCTTGCATCTCCGGTGTCGATTCGATGCTTGACTATGCTCGTTCTGCCCTCATTTTTCGAATTTGACGGAAATATAGAGCTACATTTTGGCAGCAGCTTTTTCACTTATTGCGTCTGTTGTGATGTTATGTCTTTCTTACATTCGGCAATGAATTTACTCACTTTATTGTCCGATGATGACTTCACTTCTTGTTCCGGCTGGCTGAGTAGTGAACTGTCACTACCGCCGCTACCTTTTGCCAATGTCCGTTTATTTGGCCCTTCTTGATAGTTTGTGTTTGTCTTCCCAGGTTGAGGACTCTTGCCAGTAGTAACTTTCCTTCTTTGGCTTTGGATGACAAAGTTGTTGACTGGTGTTTTGTCTTTGGCTTCCACTAACCACAACGTGCTGTTCCCTCAATTGCCATCCATCTTTGCCTAAACTACGGCCTCTGAGTTCGGCGGAATCCTCCCGTCCTTTTCTATGACGATTTGGTTGACCTTCGGAGACTTGCCCTCCCCGACATTCAATGGTATCTCAGAGTTCTTGTACCTCAGAATCCTCCATTTAAGGTTCAAAGCAATGCCGGTCCTTATCATAAAGTCCACGCCGACGATCAACTCGTCCACTCTTTCCGCCACTATGAATCAATGGTGATACTCTCGGTTGACTTCTCCAGTATCGGTGCATCCTCTCCCGTAGCTGTGCGTATTGTATCCCGAACAACGACTCCACTTCTTAAACCACTCCCTATTATCGAATGTGATGCTCCCGTAACCAATGTAACCGTCAACCGCTTGCTTTCAACGATGCCATCGACAGTAAGATTGTTCGCCTCCGTCCGAGTTGGGAAACAAGGATTGTGGAGCAATCCGTTGTGGGAGCCAGTTTTTGCCCCTCGAAACTCTTTTTAGCTGTCTCCGCCCGTATCTGTCGTCTTTTAAATTTCGAGCCAGTGACTGACCTGCAACGTTTCCTCCGTTTCCTGCAGTCGCGTGCCATGTGTCCGATCTTGTCGCAGGGGAAGCACCGGCCCTTAAATTTGTCTTGAGTAGGGCTCGGCTCTGGTGTACTGAACACATGCCAGTCCCGCTGCCTGGTATGCTCTTGGAAGGTCTTCCTTGGTGACGGTCTTCCTCGGATCTCTTATTCCGTCAACGAATGCGTCAATCTTTGTATTTTCGATGAGCTCCAATGTTGAGCCCACGTACGCCAGATCAAATCGCTCAACCGTTGCGATGCTTTCGGCCCTTCAACTCCATCTTGAAGACTTGCTTGAAGTATTCGCTTCCATCCTTGCGCTGCAGAAAGCTCATGATTGCTACGTTGTCTGTCTGGAAATCTTCTGGAATCGTCTGGACCACATCTGCACCCTTCAGCGATACAACGAGTGACGCCGCCATGTCTTCTTCACTTAGGTGTGGTGGCGACAGATGTTTCGCAGTCTGAAGATGTTGAAAGCCGTAGTTCCGTCGTACGTCGGTGGCTTGAATTTCGTCGACACGCTGTTGAAGACTGGTTCTCTAACCTTCAGGGCACAGATGTCCTTCTCCATCCGCTGAACCTTCTCATTGACCGCTGTTTCCAGACCGTCCACCGTCGTCTCTAAGCTCAGAACTTTTTTGTGGAGATGTTGAACTTTCTCGTCCAACACTTTCACTTCAGTACTTATCTGTAGAAGTTTCTGTTCTAGACGGTTTTGTTGTTCCTCCAGAATTTTTTTGATTTCGGTCTTATCATTTTCCAACGATTGCTGTACACTGCCTGTCCCCAGTGATTGATGCATTTGTTATTGGAACAAATTTTGCATCATCACAATTACCTGTGCAAGATCAACTGGGGTCACGCTTCCAGAAGGTTCTTCTTTCGATGTTTATGCAACTTTAGCGATGAATTCATGCGTCTCCACATCGATTGCATCTTTTTCTAAAGCTTCGCGCAGTCGTTGTTGTAACTCCGCCTTTCCTCCAACGGTCGAAAGGCTTCTCTACGGCAGCTCCTCTTAAGCTGTTCAACTTTTAGTTGCACAAGTTGCACCATTTCGTCACAATCCCACTTATGACACCAAATGTTACGTTATTCACAAATAGACGTAATCTTAATAACCGATTTTATTAAGGGTTCGATCACTGGGTTATAACGAAATAAAACAATTGACTATTTCAATAAGCACTGTTTATTTACAGTAACACTATCCTGAAATCACACTACAGTTTCCGTTTTCCATAATCACCACTTTATTACTTCTACAATTACTGAACTTGTCTACACACAGACGGTTTTCGCTTTATTCACTCTAAAATCAAACTGTTCCAACTGGATTCCATTATGTTCACGAACCCTTGAGAATGATCCCTGCCTGACAGCTGCTCAATTCCCTCTATTGACGCGAAGTCATTGAGGCACAGCACCACGTAGCGGCATTTTTTGTCCCTGCCAAAGGAATATAGAATTCTGACAGATCGTAAGCAGGAACAAATTTCCATAGAATCTTTCAATTCGGTCGTGATTTAAAACGATATTATCTATTAGAAAATTAATGCTTTTAACTACAGTAAATGTTTTAATGTTGAAAGCATGTACCAAAGTCTGGATTTAAGTGGTTGTCAAGTGATTATAAGAGACAGTTCAAGTATAATAGTGCTTTGAAAAATGTGAAAATTGCACTTGTGGCAAGAAGAAATTGTTGTTTTTTCTTCTTTAGTACAGCGTTTGTTTATTTAATTGATCAACAAACACAGTTTGCATTATGTACTAGTCACTTAAAATTTAATTGAACATGAAAAACATATAAAATTTCCTCGAACACACGTGTTTTTCTTGCATTTTTCAAGGCACAATTGTGTATAATGTATCACTTCTAAACACTTCACAACCAACAATATCAAAAGCAACATATTATTACTCGATATTCCATAATAAATTGTATTTGAAACTAACAATTTTATGTTAGCTTTTACAAATTTATTTCTCCACCAAATTTCAAGTTTCAATATAAATTTGTTCCCGCCGTTGAACTGTCAGAATTCTATATTCCCCGGTAGCTACAAAAAATTTCCGCCAGAAGTACTTCAAGTCATCAATGGAATTTCCCCATTTCCAGAATCACAGTTGGCGGGTTCCAATTGGATCGATTCATGTTAATATTTGTTTTGCGGTAGGTGGCGCCAGTATATTTTCGCCGCAATACACACAACTAGATGGCGCATTGTGTGAATTCGCCACAATATAATTATTTCGCACATTATTTTGTTTATGTTGTTTCAAGTGTGTGAAGTGCGGTTTTGTTTAAAGGTTTGTAATATAAAAATAACTTTTATTTATAATTTATTTTAAATTGGTTGATTTTTCATTTCTTAATGTGATTTATTGTGTTGCCGTGCAACACAATGATTCTTAATTGTTTACTGTTTATCATTTTCTTATTTGCTAAATAATAGGGTAAGGATATTAAGCATGTTAGTCATTTGGGAGATTAATTGTTTCATCATTTCTCTTAATTCGTTCATGTCCGATGATTGGTTCGAGTCGGTATTTTGGGTATGTGGTACAGGCAGCTGTTCTGCGGGTTTGTCTCTGCGCATTGATATGTTTTTACTTGTCGTTGGTGTTGGTTGAGAGATTACTTACTGCTGTTACGCTACTGCTGTGATGAGCTAATTTTGTATATGTGGTTGAATAGTCTGTATTTGAAGTCTGAATAGTCTGTATTTGAAACTTCCCTTTGGCGTTGAGGATCTGGATCCTTTGTACAAAAGTTTTTTGTGTGTCCATAGGTCTGACAATTGGTGCATTGTGGAATAGTCTTTTTGAAGTGGGGAGTGTGGAATGATACTTTGCAGCTGAGCAGGCTTGAGATGGTATGAATGTTGTTATTGTTTCTGATTTGGGATCGTAGTTTTCGAGTTAAATTAAGAATAAGGGAAGTAGTTTTTTGCGCCTATTTGTTGCATGTTAATGCATGGACGCATTCCTCTCGGTATTATTTTGAAGCCTCTTTCGTCTTTTGGCTTGTATGTAAAGAATTTAGTTCCTTTACTTTTAAGCATTCTTACAATTTGTGTATAAAAAAATGATTCCGTGGATTGGACTCTGATTTGGCTCTTTGAGAGAACTTTTAACTCATATTTTTGCAAAGCCTCGGAATCAAGGGCTTTAGACAGTGCATTTATGCATTCGACTTCTTGAACGTAAGTAATAGGGGGCTTATTAACCTTTCGATTTGGTTCAGAATTGGTCTCTTGAACTTTATTACTGGGGATTAATGGAACATTGTCTTCTTCATCAAGAATCTCATAACGATTTGACTTTGGTTTAGGCTTGCTTAGCCAGTAATTCAATGTTGGTTGGTCTTTCGTTTTCGGTTTTTTGATCGGCGTAGTTATATTTGGTGAGTTTCTTGTTCGTTTGTTTTTTGCATTTGGAGTTTTATTTTCTTTTGTGGTCCTTGTGTTGCTCATTTTGTTTATTTAAATTTCTTAGTTTAGTAATATACACTACATCTAAATTGCACATACACCGCATGAAATTGAGTGCAGTTTTTAATATTTTATAAGTTGGAACAAATAGGTCATACCTGCCTTTTGTTTGGTATTTCTTTCCGATTATTACTATCATGTAGAAGATACATATAAAACAAACCATAAAACACTTTTACACAGAAAAAATATTTTTATTTAATTTAAATGGATCCCTATCCATACCAAAAAATTGCACATACACCTATAAATTGCACAAACAGGGCATGGAATGGTATGATAACAGTAAATTATCAGTACAAAACGGTAAAATTTTGTTGTGTTGTGGTTTTATTCAAATCCTTCAGTTCAGTTCGCAGCAGTCCTTTGATGTGTAAAAAGATCAGTGTTTTTTAAATTCGGTTAGTTTGTGGTAAAATGTCTGTATCACACAAAAAGGTTCCAGTAGACATAAAAAAATTATCGTAAAGCTTAAAGGTGAAGGAAAAAGTTATGCTAAGATATCAGAGATTGTGAATAGACCGCGTGCAACCATACAAAGCATTATAAAAAATTACGAAAAAATAAGAACTTCGATATCGCACTGGGAAGAGGTCGTAAAAAAGTGTTCGACAGTTACTTAGAACGAAAAATTTAAAGAATAGTTCAGAACAACCTCAAAACCAGTGCTCCAAAAATAGCTGCGGAACTTGCCAAAGATGAAGAGTAACGGAATTGTAGTAGATTATTATTATTGGTGTGGATAGGGATCCATTTAAATTAAATAAAAATATTTTTTTCTGTGTAAAAGTGTTTTATGGTTTGTTTTATATCTTCTACATGATATTAATAATTGGAAAAAATACCAAACAAAAGGCAGGTATGACCTATTTGTTCCAACTTATAAAATATTAAAAACTGCACTCAATTTCATGGGGTGTATGTGCAATTTTTTGATGTAGTGTATGTGTAGTACAGTCCAACACGGATATACGAGTAAGAAACATCTGAAAAACACAAAATTTGTTTTTTATATCCGAGGTGTTCTTATATGAAAACAACGTATATAAGAAACAAAATTTCTTATATAAAAGCAACTGATAAAGCAACGAAATTTCCTATTATAGAATGGTCTAAAAATATTATTTACTCTAGATTATGTATATTGATTCGATGTAACCAATAGAGACAATTTTGTTGCCACTACTTTTCTGGTTTTTCCACTCTTCAACTCTTGGAGAATGTTTATTTTGATTTTAATTGACAACGCATTCCTTAGTTTTTTATACATTTTGCACCAAACAAAAATCAAAGCAACCACTAATCAAAAAGTCAATTCAAAATATTCACGATTTGGCGGGTTTTCCTACTGACATTTTGTACTCTGAACTAGCTGTCATCATCTTAAAGATGCGTTCACAACGTTATTGTTACTTACTTGAACTGAGTCGTTTACATGCGATGATATTTAAATCGAGTTCCATAAACAAAAAAATACATATTTCTTTTATGCGTTGGATCTTCGTATAAATAGATATTGTGAATGGAAGTTCGTTTCTTATATCCGTATGTTTCTTATAAACGTGTTTCTTATATCAGCTCCTTTTTGTATGGAGAGACAGAGAAAAGACACGGTGTTTTCACATGCGTTTCTTTTAAGCGTTTTTTTCTTATATAAGAGTTTCTTATATCCGTGTTGGACTGTAATTGTTTGTGCCATTTGACTCTTCATAGTTGTGATACAATTCGCCGTAGCAAATGTTGTGACAACGCTAGTGGAAGTAATAGTCATTGTAGACGTCATAACATTGATGGTGTTATTGATAGATCGCGAAATAAGTATTCTATGAAAGCCTTTTGTCTGTGTGTTTTTTTTGTAATGGTTTGGCCCAACTTAGTGAATGACCAAACCTTTTCAATTTTCAAAATTCGGTAGCGCTGAAAAGCACTGATTGTTATTATTGTAAGAGATCCACACTTTCCACAATAAGCTTAGCGCCAAAAAAAAAACAGCTGTCAGAAAAAGAAATTTGGTAAATTATTAGAAAACAAAGATTTACCTTTTGTCCCGTGAAAGCAGCTGCCGGGTGAGAAACTCCAGTAGTTTGCGATGCGCGAACCAGAAATCAGCTACATAGAGATACTCAACTCTTTCCCGTCTACCCTCATGACGTCATCTGACAGCGTTTTTTATAACATTTTCTCGTACAGTATCCGTGAATACGTGTGATTTGTTTTGAAGAGCTGATTGACTTCCCCTCCAAACAAATTCATACAAAACATACATTCCTTATCTACATACATATGAGAAGAAATCTATCAGCCGGTTGGCCACAACCCCCACACCTTTTTTTTCAAACTCTATCACAAATCGTTTGTAATACGTTCAACACGAAAAGAATGGGAATTTAAACGAAAATGGTAGTGTTTAGTAGGAGCACTCATTTTACATGACTAATTACGACTGGAGGGCCTATTGGAAGCTATTATTTATTTATTATCAATGTTATCAATGATTAACGATATTTTTAAATTGTTTATTTTTTCAAAGTGTTTCTTTAGTAAACGTTAATATTGAAATTCAGAACTTATTTTTTGTTTTTGAATTCCATGGATTTATTTTAATTTTGTTATTTTTTCGTGATAATGCATTAATCTTTCAAAACATCCTTAAAAAGGACAATTTTATTTCCAACATTTGTATAAGTTAACACCCAACAAGGAATGCCCACCAAAGATGCGTTAAGTGCACAGCTAACTTTGGCATAAACAAGTTGTTTACGCAAATGCGTATGCACAGAAAAAACACACTTGCTGTATATTGTTAACGCAAGTACATAAAAACAACCTTGAAGTACTTTTGGAGTAAATAAGTTGTTTACGCAGATGCGTGAAAAGAACCGTGAGTTGCAACGCTACCTTTGGAGAAAACAAGTTGTTTACGCATATGCGCGAGTCATTATTTTAGCC
This sequence comes from Myathropa florea, assembly GCA_930367185.1. Lineage (NCBI taxonomy): Eukaryota > Metazoa > Arthropoda > Insecta > Diptera > Syrphidae > Myathropa > Myathropa florea. Next base: position 63,442,181 of record OV884004.1, on the reverse strand, counting down.
ACTTATGACTCCTACACTTCAGTCGAAAAAGTGACACCGGAGAAAGACATCCTTATAGAGGTCCATCGAATGAAACAAACCACACAACTATTCGCAGCTATGCCAATGATTATTCTTTATAGGAAGTGAAAAGTTTAAACACGCAAAAATATAAATAAATAAAAAAAAAAAATAAATAAAAAAAATAAAATAAATAAAATCGCAAGGACGACGCGAGTCTTTGTGCTACGAAAAACCTTATAAAGTATTAAAAAAGACGTCTTTTAACGCGTCGCACTTGAACCTATATTTTCTTTTTTAAACAATATTTGAATTACACACACCAAACTAATACAGTAGTGAAACGAATGAATATCGAAATAAAGAGTGCACCTACATAAGTGAAATCAAGAAAGATTTGGAGATACTGAAGCGATACTTCGCTTCATTACCGAAAGGAATTTGAATACGATTTATAAAAACTGGTAAGTTATTACCTCGCCTATAATTGAAATTAACGTGGATGGATTTCGTTTCATTAAGCGCTATTCGCCAAATACTCGTCCATTCGTGTATCCAATCAAGTGCCCGTTGTAATTTTGCTGTCGACTCCTCGACTGTTTTCGCTGTTATTAAAATAGCGGTGTCATCAGCAAATGTGCCTAGTACGGCATCTTCTTCTTGCGGTATTTCATTAGTATACAGCAAGTCCAAAAGAGAGCCCAGAACACACTGCGGTACACCTGCATTTATAGCTTTAAATAAAGAATATTCGTTTCCATTCTTTACACGGAAGATTCTATCAGATAGATAGTTCTCTAGAATGCGGTAAACCTTCCCCGACAGAAGTTGGAGAAGTTTGTATTTCAAGCCGTCATGCCATATTTTGTCAAATGCTTGGGAAACATCAAGAAACGCGGTTGAACACACCAGTTTATGTTCAAACGCTCTTTCTACTACATCAGTTATACGATGCACTTGGTCAGTAGTTGAATGCTTACTCCTAAAAGCAAATTGGTGATTAGGAATAAGCCGCTTTTCTTCCACGACTGAGCTTAAACGCCTGAGTAAAATTTTTTCAAACACCTTAGACATTATAGGAAGTAGCGAAATTGGTCTATATGACCTTTTATCCGTTGGTGGTTTTCCGGATTTCGGTGCCATTATAACCTCTGCCACTTTCCATTGACCGGGCACATACTCTAGTCTAAGGGCGGCATTAATTAGATAGAGAAACTTCAGACGGGCTTTCTTCGGTAACTCTTTCAAAATTTCTCTTATTATTAGGTCGTAGCCAGGCGCTTTTTTCGGTTTCAGATTAATTATTTCTCTTTTAAGCTCTGCCAGATTGGCGCTTCTCATTACGAATCTATCGTCGTGCACATCCGTCCTATTGTAGCTTACAGGAAGCTTTTGGTCGTCGAATGGTTTAAACGTTTCTTCTAAATAATCTGAGAAGAGATCCGCTTTCTCTTTATCTACTTTCGCCCATGCATTCTGATTTCTCCTGATTGGTGCGTTATGTGCTACAGATTTTCTTAAGCCCTTCACGGCCTTCCAGAGGGAATAATTGCTTTCTTTTTTTGCAGATAAGCTAGTAAGATAATAATAATAATAATGGCGGCGCCACAGTCCCAGGTGGACCTGGGCCTAGCTTCTCAGCAACCACTCGTATTGTGCGTGCTATTGTTCTGTCACGAGTAGAGGGGACCTACAGTTTAATGCCGACTCCGAACGGCGAGATTGAGAAGCTTTTTCTAGACAGTTATACTCTTTGAGCATTGTCAGTGACTCGAAAGAGGTGGAGCCGTGAAAAAAGGTTTGATGTTTTTTTCGAGATTCGAACCCACGACCTCGAGCGTAGGAGTCGACGCAGCTACCCATTTTTGACTTCAGCAGATTGCATAATTGATTGAGACGAGTTTTATCCTGTCGCGAGCGGGTTTGTTGCCATATCCTACGAGCTTTTCTTTTTTCTCTTCCCATTTCCTTTATTTCCGGTGGATACCGCATGGTGTGTTTAATCGTCATTTTTCTTACGAGTGGTGTGCTACTTCATGCAGCACACTGTATAGTGACTTTGAAAATGTCGACTTTAATTTTCAGGTCATATGAGGTTCTCAGCGGTACTCTGAGTTCGATATGATCATGTAAGTAATTCCTGAATGTATGCCAGTTTGTACGATGATTTGCTAACGTAGGTGGCATTTTCTTTCTTACGAGCATATCGCTCATAGTCAATACAATTGGAGAATTATCTGAACTAAGATCAAAGCTCAAGATCCAATTTCAAGTAATTTCGAGAAATGCCTTTCGTAACAAAAAAGTCTACGACGTCAGGTATTTTTCTAGAATCCGTGGGCCAGTAGGTTAGATTTCCTGTCGAATAAAAATCACAGTTGAGTCTCATACCGGCTTTGTAAGGTATTCTGCCTTTTTGGGTGATGTGTCCTGAACCCCAAAATGTGTGCTTAGCGTTGAAGTCTCCACCAATGATAATGTTTTCAGCGAGCATATTAAATATATCGTCATATTCGGAATGGTTTTGTTACACTGCGCGGAGGGCAGTAAATAGACAACACGTTAAAGGTGTAATGTTTGTTTTTAACCCGGACGGTACTTAATTGCATTGCATAGGATTCTATCTTTATTCCTACTATGTGCTCGATATTGTCTCGTATGAACACATACATGTGCCTCTTGCCCTTTCCGATGGGTAGTAGGCGTGATAACCGCAATAGCCTTTTAAATATAAGCGGGATTGCTTTGATAAGTGCGTCTCGGAAATCAAACATATATCGATTTCTTTTTAAGGTTCCGTCTACAAAAACGGAACCTTTATAATTTCGGTGTGTCCGTCCGTCCGTCCGTCATTCGTGTCTGTCACACTTTTTTATCTCCGAAGTTTATGAAGATGTCGGCATGAAATTTTGGAATTAGGTACTTCAAACCTAGATGTCATTGCCTATGCAGCGATTTTAAAAAGTGAGGCCATTTGGGGTGGCTCCAATACAGGTGAAGTTGACATTAATTTTGAAAAATTGTCGCACCCAATCGAAATATATTTCAATCGACAGATCTTTCGAAATGAGGTAGAGGTTTCTTTCAACACTTTTTTATCCAAAATACCGTTTGGAAAAAATTGAGCTCCAAAGTTTTTTTATGCATTTAAAACCAAAGCTAAACCAAAGTGTTTAAAAATCTGAAAAAATCACAAAAACTTCGCTTCATTGAGTACTTTCATTTAAAATCATTGCGAGCACTCTGGCCCTAATGGTTTTGGAGACATTGGCCAAAAACGGTCAATCATCGACATGCGAATTTTTAAGATCTGAAAACGCAGTTTTGAAGACCTCAGCGTAAGCATTAAGAAATGATTGAAATGTTGAAATTTTGAGATATCTAAGATTTAAAATGATAAATATTTTCATTTTCAAAAATAAATTTCATGCTGTGTTCGACCACTCTATTCGTTGATGAGCGTTATCTTTTCGAACTCACCGCTAAATGCCCAGCAGAAATGAACACACACACACTGCAGGCATGAGCAGTCATTGGCTATGTGTATGATGGAAGGGATTTTCTGTGTTGGATACACTTGGATAGAGATATAGGTATATGTAGGGATGAATATTTGTTTGTTTGGATGTATGAATTTATGAATAAATGGTTGATTTGGGTTGAAGTTAGAAGAAAATTCAACTGAAATAGTTTGGAAACGTCGTTTGATATTCAGAAATCATCCATCAATATTATGCGACGGAACCTTCCCGTGCGAGTACAACTCGCACTTGCCCAGTTTATTTGAATATATATTTCTAATTCGTCAAGTTTCTGTAGAAGACCATTTGCATTCCAATTTAAAATTTTAAATCCTATGTATGTTTGCTGCTGATTTTCCTTTCGAGGTTCAGCAGTCTGTCGAAAATAAGTTTGCTTGTTTTTGCCTCCTCTCCAAGTTTTTCAAAATAACATTGAAAATATGAGACACAGGGTCAGATGGGTCTCTATTTTTTCCATTTGTAACTGCAGTAGTTTCATTTGCGGCTGCCACAGCTTGAGCGAATGTTTTTCCTCCAAGATATGGTGATTTTAGTTGTGTTTTCATCTTTTCAGTTAACGATGGGGCAGGTTCAATTTCCTTTTTCGAACTAACAATTTTCCGTCGCGTTATTATTGGTTTCGTCTTCGACTTAACAGATATATCACTCATTGTTGATTTTGGTATTTGACTTAGTTTTGCTTTTATTTTGTCTCGTCTCTTCTGAAGCTGTTTTGCAACTTCACAACCACGATAGCTAGCTTACATTACACTCTTCATCATTTCTGGTGAGAAACCGGCTTATCGTTTTTTACCCGGTCGCCGTTTTGTCACCCAGTTGGTTTCACGAACGCGTTCATCTTCATCTGTGAAATGCTCAGTATTTTCAGGTTGCTTCGGTGTATTTTTATACATTTCAGTATTTCAATTTTTTAGACGACTACGTTCCAGCCTTAGTTCTTTACATAGAGCTTTCATAGTAGAGAGTCTAGTCCGAAGATCCATGTTTTCTTCGTCGAGAACTCCGAGTCTCACTAAAGCCTATTCGTTGGTAGTGGACGAAGACATGTTGACTGGAGCTGTTTTCGCTTGCGGTTTAGGTGCACTCATTTTACTTGTCGGTGAACCGCAAATATTTTTGTTGTTAGATCGAGATGGTGGTGATCTAGTCACCCTTAAGCTTTTTTCTTAAAAGGGTCAATTAAATGTAATAACTGTAAATATAGATGACATATATCATTAATTTGTTTTTTTTTTAATTACTGAATAATAAATATTATTGTTTATACACTTGAAATTTTTCACTTACATGAATGTTGATTTTTTTTAATTCATTGAAAAGAACTAAAAAACAATTTCATTTGTAAACATAAAAATAATAAAATTTGTAAAGCATTAACAGCTGTTAATGCTGCAGTCGAACAAACGCAGAAATCTTTTCAACCTGTAATCGGTGAGCTTGAGGACAGACGTTCCTGTTTGGAAACACCATCAAAGGTTTAAGAATATGAAGCAGTTCTAATTAACCCTCAAAGATGTGAAGAGTCACTCGATCTCATTAAGTCGTTTCCAGAATTTCATGGCGATCAATTAAAATATGTTTCCTGGCGACAAGCTGTATTCGCTGCCCATAAAATGTTTGAAGGTTATGAAGGAAGTTCTAACTACTACCACGCAGTAGCATTAATGTGGAACAAAATAGTAGGGTCTGCAGATTCAGTGTTATCGTCTTTCAACACTGTTCTTAATTTTAGAGCCATAATTAGTCGGTTAGATTTCACGTATTCTGATAAGCGACCAATTTATCTTATCGAACAAGGAATGTCCACCCTCAAACAGGGGAAAATGTCTATCTTTGAATTTTATGATACAGTTGAGCAGAAACTTACATTATTAATCAATAAAACAATAATGACGCATGAAGGTAAATCTAAGCTCATAGCTTCACTCAATCAAAAATATAGGGAAGTTGCACTTAGGACATTTATTTCTGGCTTACGGAAACCAATGTGTGACGTTTTATATGCATCAAGGCCTGTAGACATGCCGACTGCGTTGGCACTTGCTGAGGAGCTAGAGGTCAATCAAATGCGTTATACGTTCGCAAGCTCATTTCTAACTACAGTGAACGATCAAATAAACTGCCGATTCAATCTAGCCAGAGATATCACTCGTTTAATTCGCCTCATTATACACGTGAACAGATCAATCAACCTAAAGTCCATCCAATGGAAATAGATCCATCAACATCTAATTACAAATCTCAAAAATTAAATCCGACTCAGAACCTCAACACTGCATTTGAAACACCAGATCACAACAACTTTAACAATACTTACATGAACCACCACTAAAAAGATCTGGACCCTCAGATAAATATCTCCACAATACACCATTTATAGGAAATAACCAATCCATACGACAACCACAACAAAAAATTCAGAGATTTAATCATTTAACTCAAGGTCAACCAATACAACAAGAAACGGTCAATTATGGACAATATTACGACAGTGCAAATTATTGTTACAGATATGACGAGTCATCCTTACATGAATCTGAAAGAAACGAAGGCGAAAATCCAGAAATAATAGAAGAAATAAATTTTTTAGGAATAAGTCCCTCCTACCGTACATAAGCAGAACTTTAGGAGGGAAGGAAATAAAAATTCTATTAGACACATGCGCGTCAGAATGTTACATAAAATACAATAGTGATCTAAAGGGTATTAAACCGATAGGGACTCCATTCATTGTAAAATCTTTGCACGGATCAGACCCAATCAAATTTAAATATGTAATGAATTTATTTAACAAAAATACCCCATTTTTCATTCTCCCTCCCCTTAATAGTTTCGACGGTATAGTCGGGTATGACTATTTGCACAAAATAGGAGCACAACTTGATTTAGAAAAGGGAGTTATTAGGTATGATGGTAGGGAGGAAAGGCTTTTGTATTTCTTTTGCAGAGACGTAAACCACATTGCAATCGATAATAAATTCGTACCCCCAGAAGTACGCGAAGAATTTGACTCTATTTTAGAAAACAGACAGAAAGTATTGGCTGATTTGAAAGAATCATTGCCATATAACACAAAGGTTGTAGCCACCATCAGAACAACGGACAATGAGCCAGTCTACTCAAAAGCGTACCCCTATCCAATGGCATCAGCGCAATTTGTCAACAAAGAAATTTCAGATCTTCTCAACGCAGGTATTATAAGATCATCGCGGTCCCCTTATAATAACTCTATTTCGGTTGTCGATAAGAAAGGGTTATATGACGACGGCAATCAAAAAATGTGGTTGGTAGTTGACTTTAGGAAACTAAATACCAAAACAACGAACGACAAATACCCCATTCCCGACACCTCTGTTATTCCCGCAAACTTAGGACAATCGTTATTTCTCTCAACGTTGGAATTAAGGTCTCGATTTCATCAGATAATGCTGTCTGAGCGTGAGAGAGAAAAAAACAGCCATTTCCATAAACAACGGAAAATTTGAATTTTGCCGACTTCCGTTTGGCCTAAAAAAATGCACCTAGCATTTTTCAAAGAGCCATAGATGATATTTTAAGGGATGAGATTGGCAAGTGTTGTCACGTTTATATCGACGACGTGATTATATTTTCCAAAATGAAGCAGCAGCATCTTGAAGACATTGATCGAATTCTCTATAAACTTTTTGATGCTAATATGCGCGTTTCTTCAGAAAAGTAAAAATTCTTCAGGAAGGAAGTTGAATTTTTGGGTTTTGTGGTCTCCGCACAAGGCATTAAAACTTGTCCAGATAATGTCAATTAATATCATTGACTATGAAACTCCAAAAACCCTTCGTAGCTTTCGATAATTTTTGGGACTCCCTGGGTATTACAGGAGATTTATAAAAGATTACGCCCAAATTGCAAAACCGTTAACAATATTTTTGCGCGGAGAAAAAGCTAATATTAGCACTAGCCAGTCCAAAAACATCCCTGTCAATTTTGATGAAGATGCCATTCATTCTTTCAAGCGAATCAAGAGCATTATGTCGGAAGGCGTTCTGCTTCTCTATCCAGACTATAGTAAGCCTTTTGACTTGACGACAGATGCATCCTTTTGTGCATTAGGTGCTGTCTTGTCACAGAATGGTAGGCCGATAACGATGATCTCTAGGACTTTATCTGCAACAGAAGAAAACTACGCTACCAACGAACGAAAGCTTCTTGCCATAGTTTGGTCCTTGCGTAAACTTCGCAATTATTTATACGGAGTTAAGAGATTCAATATTTTTACGGATCATCAGCCTTTGACGTTCGCCATCTCTGAAAAGAATCCTAACACCAAAATAAAGAGGTGGAAGGCTTTTGTGGAGAAGTTTTCCCCAACATTCCATTATAAACTGGGAAAAGAAAACCATGTTGCGGATGCATTATCGAGACAGCATATTAATATCATGCAACAAACGAATCAGAAACTGCACACAGTGAAGAATCATTAACTCAAACGATACGTACTGTAGAAAATCCTGTAAACTGCTTTAGGAACCAGATAACGAGGTTCAGAAAACGAAATAGTAAGAAAAATAGCATTTAGAGAAAAGTACCGGCACATAATAAAATTTTGTGATCGAAATAATGTGTTGAAAATGCTAAAAGAGGTTATTAACCATAGCGTCGCTAATGGCATTTATTGCGAATAAAAAGAACAATTTTTGATAGATATTTTCAACGAAAGTGACCAGAAGGAAATTCTCGCTGTATAACATAGTCGAGCTCATCGATCCCTACGTGAGAACACACAACAAGTCCTTCGAGACTACTTCTTCCCCGACATACGCAAAAAGTTAATGCAGATTATCACGAACTGTTCAATATTTAACAAAGCAAAATATCAGAGACCCCCCCCTAGGGAAGAAATATGGAAAACTCCCATACCAGGCGAAATATTACATATCGACATCTATTCCACTGATAAGGTGCATTTCATTACTTGTTTGGATAAATTCTCTAATAAAATCTAGGGCAATATAATAATAATAATAATAATAATAATAATAATAACGGCGGCGCTACAGTCCGAGGTGGACCTGGGCCTAGCTTCTCAGCAACCACTCGTGTTGTGGGTGCTATTGTTATCTCACGAGCGGAGGGGACCTATAGTTTAATGCCAACTCCGAACGGCGAGATTGAGAAGCTTTTTTCGAGACAGTTATACTCTTTGAGCATTGTCAGTGCCTCGAAAGAGGTGGAGCCGTGAAAAAATGTTTGATGTTTTTTTTTGAGATTCGAACTGACGACATAGGAGCACCTACCCACTACGCCACGGCGCCCACAAATCTAGGGCAATAGTTGATATAAAATAACCTTTAATTCAAATTCTTAATTTTTTTAAGGATACAAAAATTATAGTTTGTGACAATGAAAAATCTTTTAATTCACAGTCTATAAAAACTTTACTTAGAGATTATTTCAAAATAGATATTTTCACCATACCACCTTTTCATAGCACATCTAATGGACAAGTTGAAAGATTCCATAGTACGTTAACAGAGATTGCGAGATGTACTAAGTTAGAGCAGGATATCAGTGACACAAGTGAACTCATTTTATTATCTGTTTTAAATACAATAGAAGCATTCATTCAACAACAAAACAAAGACCGATTGACATAATACATTCCAGACTGTCAACATTACAAAATGAAGTTAGGAGAAACATTATGCAAAAACAGGTTACAGATTTAAGGTACCATAATAAAAACAAGCAAATAAGGTCATACAAACCTGGCGATAAAGTGTATTTGCGTACGAGCAAGCGAATAGGTAACAAATTCAACTTTTCGTTGAAAAAACAGTTCATCAAGATCTAGGAACTACGGTCCTTATTGACAATAGAAAAATTCATAAAAATAATCTTAGGTATGTAGATGATGTTCTGCCCCCAACTTCACTGATAGCGAATGCATTAAGAATGACTTTAATGTCGAATTATTTCATGGTTCTAAGCATTTTTACGTTTAAAATTAAAACTTGGCTTTTGTACTATTATATACTTACTTATTATTATTAAATGTTATTAGGATTTATTAGGAAAAACCTCTCATTTGTAAAAAATGTATGTGTACACAAATAATAAATAAATAATAAGTTATAAAATTTATATAATATTTATATAAGTAAATAAATGAAGCTATAAGACATGAATAAATAATAATGAAGAGAAAGATATATATGTGTATATAAATCAATAATACTAAATAAACATCTAAGAATAAGTATACATGTATTACATTTTAATTTCATTTTGAAAATATCATATTTTTGTATAAAGAACTACAAAAACAGAATTATTTAATTTATAATAATTATAATGGCGGCGCTACAGTCCGGGGTGGACCTGGGCCTAGCTTCTCAGCAACCACTCGTGTTGTGCGTGCTATTGTTCTCTCACGAGTGGAGGGGACCTACAGTTTAATGCCAACTCCGAACGGCGAGATTGAGAAGCTTTTTCTAGACAGTTATACTCTTTGAGCATTGTCAATGGCTCGAAAGAGGTGGAGCTGCGAACAATTTTTTTTTTTTTTGAAAAATTGTTTGTCTGAACTTGTATTCGAACCTAGACTGTGAAAGTCTAATGCGGATGGGTGGACGCACGAACCCACACGGCCACGGTGTTAAGGAACTAAAAAAATAAGAATAGCACTCCACAATTATGATATTAATAAATTATGTATCTAAGTATCCTGAATGAATTTATAATCCGCCGAGGACGCCTGATTTTGAAGGGGCAGCAGTTAACACCCAACAAGGAAAACCCACCAAAGATGCGTTAGGTGCACAGCTAACTTTGGCATAAACAAGTTGTTTAAATACATAAAAACAACCTTGGAGTACTTTTGGAGTAAATAAGTTTACGCAGATGCGTGAAAAGAACCCTGAGTTGCAACGCTACCTTTGGAGTAAACAAGTTGTTTACGCAGATGCGCGAGTCATTATTTTAACGACTTATGACTCCTACACTTCAGTCAAGTGACAACGGAGAAAGACATCTTCATAGAGGACCATCGAATGAAACAAATCACACAACTATTCGCAGCTATGCCAATGATTATTCTTGATAAGAAGTGAAAAGTTTAAAAACACAAAAATATAAATAAACAAAAAAAATCAATAAATAAAAAGTTGTGTTTCTTTAGTTTATATTTTCCTTTGTTTAGGAATTCAAAGGCAATATTCACAAATAACTACGGATGAAACTAAATATGCATGAATCTAGATAAGTATATGCAGTTATGTATAAAACATGTTTTTTTTAATTTATTTGTACTTTTGCAATCGTGTTTTTTTTGATTTGAAGAATTAATTTTGTCATTTATATACAACAATGCAGTGTAAATGTGAATAAATACGGAGTGATAATTATGAGATATCATCTTACACAATTGAATAGTATCAACATATACAATTTTTAGTATCAATATTTTAAGCAACATTTTTACAACAATATCCAACGTTTTTTAAATATTTTAAAAATATTCGGCCTCATGAACACAACCAGTGCATTATTCCAGTAGTGGGCAAATTCGACACAAAAATTACACTATCGTGGGCAAAAGTATCAAATGTCCGCTATTTTCGTGGGCAAATGTCCAACGATAACGGGAATTCGTTAAACCCTGTGGAAGTGTGCGTAAAAAGTTGGCAGTGTGTGTAAAAATAAGGCAGTATGCGTGAGTTTAACGAAAATATTAGAAAATCTGGAAAAATATTGGAAATGGACGGTGATAGGCGAGACGAAAAAAGCTCGAGAGTTGAGTATCTCTATGTAGCTGATTTCTGGCGCGAACTGAAGAGGATCACAGATGTGCATGCGTTTTTGATGGCGTGTGTTAAAATTCTGTTTATTTCCTAATTTGTATTGGATTTGAACACAGGTTATCACTTGGTTGGGTTGCCAGATCTCTCTGAAGAATCAAATAAATAATTGAGTAAAAATGTACAAAATTATAATAATAAGAACCTTTTCTACAACTGTTACTAATCAAAATACTAAAAGAGGACAAATACCTTTCTCTTATTGTTAACTCAACAACCGACAAAAGTCGCATCGAAAAAGTTACTATTGTTGTTAGGTTTGTGCATAGAAAACAAAACATATTTGTGTTTTTGACAGGAGAAGACAAGATTGGAGAGGAATTAAAAAAAATACTTTTGGACAAATTCGAATTTCATGGACTTTCAATAAGCAACTGACGAGGTTAAAGTTACGTTCGAATATGAAGGGAAGAGAAGCTGGTGTTCAGAACAGCTGAAACCAGAATAATTTTTCGTCCCATGCTGCTCGCATTCATTAAATTTAGTAGTCAATGAATTAGCTCGGTGCTCATAAGATGCACTTAGCACTGCTTAGTTCAGTTTTTTCAAAGCTTACATAACTTTCTTTTTCAAATTTTATAACGTAGTGGAACATTTAGTTGAAGTTTACGAAAATATTAAACATACTTTAATTGAAATGAGTCCAGATGAAAAATTTAATGATTATGTTCAATTAACAGAGTATATTCTTCGTTTCTTCTCTCGCCGATTCTTTTTCTTTCAGTAGTCAGTGCAGCCAAGTCTATCGTGACACTGCCCCGGTATGTTCTTTAGAGGGCCTACTTCTCTTTTTGATGATAGACATCAAGCACCACAATCTTTATAGCTGGTCTCGCGTATAAGTCCTGTTGCTGTGTTCTGGTGCACACAGCAACAGGACGCTTCTCACTCGACCGTCCAATGCCGCTTTTGTTGTCATAAACAACCCTTAGGCCAGCAGTTTCTTGGATTATCTGGATCGATTATGTCGCCCACTTCGAGAGGTTTGACGTCATCAAACAATATACAGCGCCTTGTTATCACCTGCCTTTTTTCCTGCCAAAACGCATTAGCAATTTCTTGGGATATTTGCCAGTTTCTTCTTGGCACCGCTGGAAGTGGTTCGGGGTTGAGGCTTCTATTTCCGCATAGTCGTTTGTATATGCGTAAGAGGCCTGGAGTTCACGACCATCTCGACCTCCAATAGGGCCGCACACAGTAGTTCGTCCGTTGGATTACGAGATAGAAGCACGTTTTGAAGTACCTGTTTGACCGATCGAACCAAGCATTCCTAAACCTAAACAAACGAATTTCGTTAACAACAGTTTCGTGATTGGCGTGGTGGTACTTGAAAATTGGATGGTGGATGAAACAGCATCCATCTACACCGCACACGACCGTTGAGATACAAATGCTTGAAGAATATAAATGGAGGCATCTTTTGCATAGTTGATGAGTTCTGACCATTCTTCATTTTTCAGCTCTAGGCATGTCACGGAATGTAATGTATTACTCACCGATGAACAGTTGTTCTGACATATTACGCAGTAAACTGTGTTGGTTTCAGTTGTCTCTGTGTGTGTATTTAGTGTTCCACGTCATCGTAACTTGGTCGATATACTAGAAATTAAAACACTGTTGGCACCCTGCTCTAGTTGAAACAACCAATCACTGAAAGTTTCTAAATTATAGGATGACAGCGTAAGCTTATGTGTGCCCCAAAATGGTCACAAAAGACCAGGAAACTTAGCGACTAGCTCTTGCTCAAGTTCCACATTACTCAGGTGACTTAGCAGACTAAATGCCTTTTTATGATGTTCTGCGCTTCAATGGCGAAATCAACTGCAGGCTCTGGGTGATTATTTTTGGGAGCTGCCATTTCTTTCTATTATTTGTAGTAACAAGGTGTCTACAATCAGTTCTGGCCTTTCATGCGCAGTGTTGATAATAATTGCGGAACGCAGGAAGCATATAGCAGTAAGTTTTTTACAGCCTTTCTTGCTGAGCCATCCAGTGCTTGTCGAAGACGAATCAGATTTTCGAAAATCCATAAAGATTCGTTGTTTGTTCGTACGTTGCAATAAATAGAGACCATACTTTGGCCTTGCCAACAAATTTTGGCAGCTGTTTCGTGCTGCCAGCTGCTCGCACGTAATCTGAAATACACCACTTTCATTAGAGTTGGATTTTGAGGCTGTAAGTTTTCGATCACATTATATTTCCAGCGAATGTAGCTTTCTTAAGATCTGTTGTGTCTTGGGATTGGGGGTGACTGTCCTCTGGCTGTGAGGTTGCTATAGCAGCTGTCGTCCATCTCTTGCACATGACTGTCTTGCGAGAATCCCTTGACTACTCGTTCGAAGGAGCTGGAACTGATGTACGGTTTAGTGCCGGCGATTTAGACATAGCACATTTTTCCTGCTGACTTTCTATCAGTGCACTGGCTAGAAGCGTTGAGCATGAATTGCACCACCCGTTACGATTGGCCACGGTAGATGTTATTCTAATGAATAGATAGTGGTTCTAGCCATCGCAATTATTGCAAAAATAAAAAAAAAAAATTAGATCAAGCGATTTAATGCATTACAGAAAGGTTTGAGCAGCTTGAAGCATATAAAATACATTTTTCATGTTTAAAGAACATAAGCAAAATTCGTTCCTCATGCCATAATTACCAAAGCGTTTTAACTTTTGGAGGTTTTAAAGATTTAGATGGGGCAGACTTGTGTCAAAAGTTAACAGTGTTACTCCCCTACACTGGAGCATTCAGACTTAAAAGCTTGTACTGCCAGGCAGCAACCTACTTCTAATGGAATTTCTTTCATAGACGAGCAGGCGCTTCTGTGATGAGGAGCCTACATCATCAGTTCTCACCTCATCAGCACCGAATAACTGCCACCTGATCCGAGCAAAGGCGGGATAATGGGAGAGGAAGTCCTCTGCAGTATCATCGTCTTTTCCACAGGCGTCGCAGAGGGTTTCAACGCTTAGGCCAAGCACACTTACAGTTAATCAAAAAAGTAAGTATACACTACCTCCTGAACTATATTTTTCTAAAGAAAACTAAATATTTCCAACAAAAATCAATAACCATTTTTTTTCTGTTTTCACAAACGTAATACTATTTTTCAAAAAGAACAAACATAACAAAATAACAAAACATAAACAATAGAATTCAACTTAAAGTAATATGAATGGAAATTTACATCAAAAAAGTAAGTATACAGACAAAAAATAATACTTTCTGAAATTTGTCTCTGCTCTCAAGTCTTCTTAGCAATATTTCGTTGGGTAGCCTTTGGCTTTTATAATTGCTTGCATTCGATTTGGCATCGAGTTAACCAATTTTGATGTTACTTTTTGGCTTATTTTAACCAACTCTTTCTGAAGCACTCTTTTCAAGTCTTATTTTGTTTTGACACCGTGTTTTTGAACTGTCCGTGTGAAATGTCCCCATAAATGTTCTATTGCATTCATGACGGGCGATTGGGTGGTGTTCTCAGCTGGTTACGAACATTATATAATAACTATTCCTTAACAATATGAGAGGTGGGTTTTGGGTAATTATCTTGTTGAAAGATAAATGACACTTCTAGACCCAACTTTCTAACGCTAAGTAAATTAGTTTTCAATATGTCCAAATAGGTATATTTGTCCATTGTACAATCGATGAAAATTAAATTACCGATGCCATTTGCCGCCATACACCCCCATACCATTACGGAGCCACCACCGTGCTTTACAGTTCCAATGAAGGATCGCATAGGTTTCCGCTTGGACAACCGACGAGAATTTACCTAAAGAGGAGTGCAGTCTAAAGTTGTCGCTCTCCACGAAAGCACCAGCACCAGATCCTTCATTGGTCTTGGAGCCGTCCGTGAAGATTCGACTACATTCCTTTCCTAGCTCAGATTCGGGCCAGAGCCAGTCCTGAGTACAGGGAAAGTCAACTTTGTATGTTCGCCGCAGCTGGAGTACTGGTGTCCATGCGTCAGACGGCAAAGGAAATGCGATGCGCAAGGTCATCGAAACTCCAGTGCGAGTTGTACCAAAAACCACTTCTTTTTAAATGGCAGATGGCCTTGGGAGTACACCCCATGATGTGGATATCTAGGGGGAGAGATTCAGCAGTGCATCAAAAGCGGAGCCAGGTGTACTAGGGAAGGCTCCTATGTAGCCGGGACAGACGATTCTTTGAGACTTGGTGAAAGTAGCAGTTACATATTTACGCGAAACGACCGATGCCTAATCATTGCCGTGTAGATCCAAACGGCTATATGCTTTTTTTGTAGATTTTAGGGCTGCCTTCGACACAGGAACTCACTACTGTATAAATTATCGACTATTGGTCTTTCAAGCAAGTTCTTAAGGATTTATAGAAAACTCATTCAACAAACGTCTGCCACAGTGTGGAATGGAAGTGTCTTATCAGATTTTTTTGATACAAGCACAGGAGTTCCGCAAGGTTGTGTACTTAGTCCGCTCTTGTTTTCCCTTTATATCGACCACATAACAAACTTTTTACCAGGTGGAGTTAGAATGGGAGGTCTGGAGGTCAAGGTTCTTATGTATGCGGATGATTTAGTTATTTTGGCTGATAACCCGACTACTCTCCAGTTGCAAATAGTCAAACTAAAATGCTACTGCGACCTTTGGAACCTTAAGGTTAACACTTCTAAATCAAAAATTATGGTTTTCGGCTCTGCCCGAAGTAATAGAACATCACGAGAAAGTTGGACTTTTGAAGGCGAGACACTCGAAGTTGTTCAAAAATTTAATTACCTAGGTTTTCTTATTACGTCAAATCTAGACATCCAACCACATGTTCATGAGAAAGCAGTTGCTGCAAAAGCAGCTATCAACCGTTTATGGAAACAGTTTTTTGGCAATCCTCGAGTCGATAGCGTATCAAAGTTCCAGGTCTTCAATGCCACTATTAACTCTTGCCTTTGCTATGCGAACCAAGTTTTTGGATGCAAATACTTTGAGGAATGTGAAATGGTTCAGCGCATTTACGGAACTTAAAAGCAAATGCAGATTACTTAGGGAAGATAATGAACAGGCCAAACAATAACCTTTAAAAGTGGTTACTCAAGATCGCTTTGCAACTTAACCTTACGCCTATCAAAGAATGGAATGAACTTGCCTCTTCACATAACATAGTGCTAGGTCTCACAGAGTCTAATGCCTGTGAATGGGAAGAAAAGTTCTATGAGTGCATAAGAAAACACGACGATTACATGTACGAACAATCTTTAAGCAGGGCACAACTCTCCACATCGAGACATGTTTATAAAGCCCTAAATCATTTCCTTGGGATCAATAGCTATTTTAATAATAGGCATACAACCAGTAAAATAGGCCCATTTTGTCAGAACTACGTTTCCTTTACTTCTTTAAAGGATACCTCACACTTGATGAAACCAAGCACATACTTAATGGAGGGTTGGGCTGGAATGTGCTTTACCGATTTTGCAATCATGCATTGAATTACAGAAATTAATTTAACTAGTTGCTTCTTTTGGTGTTGTCTTACATATACGTCGCATAAAATTTGTGAAAACTATATATATATGCAAACTATTATGAATTATACACTTTTTCTATATATTTATATATTTTTAATGTTATGTCAATCTAACTCAAACAGACGGCAATATGCCATGTTAATTTTTTTTCTTTTTTTTTTAACCTTTATTGTAAACTTATTTTATGAATAATAAAGAATAATAATAATAATAATAATAATAGATCCAAACGGATCTTTTTGGTAATAGACCCAAAGACTTGCCGAAAATTCCCTTACACTGCCAGAAAACCGACAGTGCCTTCGCAATTTGCGTTTCGATGTGTTTTTTCCACAGAAGCTTCCTATCTAGGATAACACCCTGATATTAAGCTTCTTCGGAAAAGCAGACAGTGACACCTTTTAGTACTAGTTGAGTCAAACCAGTCAATTTCCTCCTCCTCCTGAAGAGAACTACCTCGGATTTAAGAGGGTTGACTGAAAGCCCTCCGCCATAACATACTGGCCACAATCGCCACAATCGCGTCCTCAATAATAGTTCTATTCATTAGCATTGCTGTGGATTAACAGCACTAATAGAGAACCTACACCGTGTTCTCTGGCCGAGTTACACACAGTGATGTTCAAATCTGTGTAAAAAACTATTTTTTACATTTTTATGTTTGAGTAGGTAAAAAACACGTAAATAAGTGTAAACAACGTAAAAATCCCGTAAAAAACGAAAAAAAAACTCGTCAAAAGATAAAGAAGAGGTAAATAAAGTCAATTACTGAGAAAAAAGAGAAAATATAGGAGGCATTGTAATGTCTGCCAAATTTAAATAAATGAAGAGAATTTTGCAATCGTTCGTTCAGTGTCGTTTTCAGTTCAGTTTTTTGGAGCACCGCGAGCATTTATCACCCTCAACTGTCATCTTTAACTTTGAAGCTGCTAAAAATACCAGCATCTTCCGCGCAGATTGAAAGGGTTTTCTCAAACTGGTCTCAAATACATAGTCCTTTACAAAATCGACTGACCTTTGAAAGGTCTAAAAAACTCGTTCATATATATTTTTCACTGAATTCAACCAATGTTGACAATGTTGATATCTATATTGAAACAGAAGAACTATTTATTCTTTCATTTTTAAAAAAGTAAAATTTTTCTCGTTTTTTATTTTGTCAGAATTTATTATTTTATTTCAGGAAAAGAATACAGTATATTTTATAATACCAGGGTTATTCCTGGATCCGCATTCCGCATACGATTAAAAATTGAGAAACTTTGAATTGCAGAACTTGTTTTCAACAAATCGGGCTTTTCAATTTAATCGAAAAGAAGATAAAAACCCAATAGTTTTTTGGATATCCCACAGATTAATCAGATACAACTCTCATCTTCTATTTTGAAGGTTCCCAATTTGGGTTAATTATTTTCTAACTAATGTAGAAAACCGTAAAAAAATACATAAAAAAGGTAAAGTAAAAAAGTCGAACAACACTGGTTACACATGCCATCAAAAGTCGCATTGTCGAAAGCACCCTCTATATCAATGAAAATGCCCTCTTTCCTGTCGAGTGCACATTCAATTCTGCCAACGCAATTTTGAAGTGCAGTCTCGCAAGATTTTCCGCGCTGACAGGCATCTTGCATCTGAGACAGAGGATGAATTCGCAAAGCGGTTTTGCGCACATGAAGCTCAACCAGCCTTTCCATGCTTTTCAGCAGGAAGGAAGTTAGACTGATTGGTCTAAAGTTCTTGGAGAGTACCGATCTTTGGTATGAGGGCTACCCTAACTGTATGCCAAGGGGTCGGGATATCGGCCAGTGTCAGACTGGCTAGTTGTAATCTGTAATCTGGTTACCTGGAAAATGAGTCTCAAGCATGAGGCTGAGGGTTTCAGCTTTTAATTCAGTGTAGGGACCGTCTGGTCTTCTGAGTGTTTCCAGTTTGGCTAGTTTATCCTTTTTAAGAACTTTAACCAGTCTACTGGTTTCTGCGATGTTGTGCGGCCTTTCTCGATAAGAGCAAATGTGTTTTTCGTTTTCCGTAGTTTAAGGCCAGACCCATTTTAGACGTTTCCGTTTCAATGACTGCAAACGCCTCATTGACGGCTCGCTAGGTTCGATCAATCACGTCAATGTCATCCGCGCAAGCAAGCAGTTGAACAGACTTTTAGAAAATCGTCTCTTGAGTTTGAGTTTTTTATTACTCTTACAAATTATGACGACGATAATATATAAAATAATAAATAATCTAATTCCATACCTTCAATTTCTTCTCTTGACAGAATACATAAGAATTTTCAATTTTAAGAGCTGATCAGTTTGTAAAAATGTTTACCCAAAGTTTCTTTGACTATCAATTAAGGCATTATAAGCATCAAGTATATCAATTGCTGAGAAGCTAGGCCCAGGTCCACCTCGGACTGTAGCGCCGCCATTATTATTATTATAAGCATCAAGTATATTTGTTCTGTCATCCATGACCATTGCTTTTATGTTATTGATATAACTCATTAGTTGTGTATTGATAACAATTTGTTTGTTTAAATTGTCTATAGCAGCTTGGTTATTGGTTTCTACAACTTTGAGATGATCCATTATGTCTACTCTATCCTCGTCATCTATAGTGCCCCGAACAACCACTTCTGGCCAACTCCAATCAAATTCATGAGGCCTCTTTTTGTTCGTACTATTGGTAATAGAGTTCTAACCTTAGCTTTTATATTTAACAATTCATCAGCGAATGGACCGTTTTCTGTTAAATTTAATTTTTTTAAATTTATTTCAGTTAATTCTATTACTGATAGTATTTCCCTGGTATCAATAACATGCAAGATGGTTTGTGAATTTTAATGAGTTCCACTGACCCTTCCCTTCTAGTTTCTGAATAGTTTTCCCTAGTTATATTTCTCCTATTCTATCTTTCTGTTTTGTAATCCTCTGAACTAGCACCTGAACGTCAACGTTAGCTGTTTGGTTAGGAATCATTCCAATAGTTGAGTGGTACCTGTTATTAGATTATAAATTAGAACGGCTTTGTGAATTCTTTGTGTTGTTGTGAGATCTTTGTTCTTGATTGTTAAGAGGATCTCGAGGAGAGTAGAGTGTAAGCGTTCAATACCAGAATTTCCAGTATGCGAATTGAGTTTAGTGAAATGCACTCCAATACCTTCTTCTCTAAGGTATTCTTTTATATTTTCAGATTGAAATTCATTGTCGCAAATAATTTTGTGAGGTTTTCCTAACTTCGCCAAATGATCAGTAATTGCTTCTAATTTACTTACCCAGTTTTTACTATTTAAATTATAGGCATACGCCTTTTTCGTAAGCTTATCAAAGAACGCAAGAAAAAAGAGTTTGTTAAAGTGTATATGAAGGATTTTGTTAGCTCTAGAAGGAGTTTCGGAGGTTTTAAATTTGGGCTTAAGTGGTTTCCTATCGTACTTACCTTCTTGACAGGTCTGGCAGTTTCCAATCACTGAAATTTCTCTAATAAGTCCCGGGTAATATAGTTTCATTTTAAGTGTGTTATAGAGATTCCTGAGTGATTGCTTTCTTTTACGTGATACAACGATATTTGTTTGCAAATCTCTGACTCAGTTCATATTTCTTGTGCCCTAAGTGCACACTTTGTAAACGAGAGATATTTATTTCCTCCGAAAAGACTTATGGCAAATCTGTATAAAAACTCACTTTTCCTCTTTCGAGAACTCGCTTGAAGAGATCTTCCCAATATGACTGATTCTTAGTCATATCGACATAGATGATTCTTCTACCATGAACTACTTCATCTTAAACAAACACGGAATTTGTTAAAATTAATTGGATTTTGAATTTGTTTACAAGATCTTCTCTTATGGGAAAGTGATCTGTTATTCCGGTGTTGAATGCACTGTTGCATGATTGGATTCAGGCTCCTCATCTATTTGATTAACCTCTTCAGTGCGGCTTAAAAAATCTGCAACCTTATTCTCTTTCCCTCTTAGATATTCAATATCCTAATTAAATTGGGATAGTTTATGTAGCCATCTTTGAGTCCTAGCGGAGAACTCTTTCCCGTTGTATTTTTTATTGAGGTACTTTATAGGTTGGTGATCAGTAATGATCTTACACTTATTTCCCCATAGATATGGTTTGAAGTATGTCACTGCCCATACAGTAGCCAAGAGCTCTTTATCGGTGAGCGAATAGTTCTTTTCGTGATCATTCAAAGACCTAGATGCATAACATACTGACCCTCTTGAGTAAGAACGGCACCAATGGCGAAATTTGAGGCATCATTGAAAAGGGTAAACGGTTTCTTAAAATTGGGGAATCTAAGCAAGGGGTAGGAGGTACGTTCTATGACGTTCTAGTGTTCCGGCCATGTTTGCGGGATCTAGCTCAGCGTTTGTTTTACGCCAAACTTTAGCACGTCCATCGGATCCAAGGAATGTTAAATTTGCTTTCATTTGAGAATACGATCTTATTCCAGAAAGCTGGATCACAATTTACATGAGCTTTTGCAAAATTTAATCGTTTTTGACGGAACTGTAAAACACGGTGGTGGCTCCTCAATGGTATGGGGGTGTATGGCGGCAAATGGCATCGGTAATTTAATTTTCATTGATTGTACAATGGACAAATATGCCTATTGAAACATATTGAAAACTAATTTACTTGAAAGCGTTAGAAAGTTGGGTCTAGAAGTGTCATTTATCTTTCAACAAGATAATTACCCAAAACACACCTCTCATATTGTTAAGGAATAGTTATTATATAATGTTCGTAACCAGCTGAGAACACCACCCAATCGCCCGTCATGAATGCAATAGAACATTTATGGGGACATTTGACACGGGCAGTTCAAAAACACGGTGTCAAGACAATATAAGACTTGAAAAGAGTGCTTCAGAAAGAGTTGGTTAAAATAAGCCAAAAAGTAACATCAAAATTGGTTGACTCGATGCCAAATCGAATGCAAGCAATTATAAAAGCCAAAGGCTACCCAACGAAATATTGATAAGAAGACTTGAGAGCAGAGAAACATTTCAGAAAGTATTATTTTTTGTTTGTATACTTACTTTTTTGATGTAAATTTCCATTCATATCATTAAGTTGAATTCTATTGTTTATGTTTTGTTATTTTTTTATGTTTGTTCTTTTTGAAAAATAGTATTACGTTTGTGAAAACAGAAAGAAAAAAGGTTGTTGATTTTTGTTGGAAATATTTAGTTTTCTTTAGAAAAATATAGTTCAGGAGGTAGTGTATACTTCGCCCCTTTCACCTATTCTTCACAATATATCTCGTAGCCATTAGGATCGCATAGGTTGCCGCTTGGACAACCGACGAGAATTTACCTAAAGAGGAGTGCAGTCTAAAGTTGTCGCTCTCCACGAAAGCACCAGCACCAGATCCTTCATTGGTCTTGGAGCCGTCCGTGAAGATTCGACTGCATTCCTTTCCTAGCTCAGATTCGGGCCTGAGCCAGTCCTGAGTACAGGGAAAGTCAACTTTGTATGTTCGTCGCAGCTGGAGTAGTATACATTTGTGTTTTTCGTTGGTGTTCCAAGAACTCCATTTTTATAACTAGCACAGTCGATATCTACTAAACCCTCCTCTGCTCGAAAATTATTCTTGAACAATAGACGTAAAATATTCGATTCTAACCGCAAACTGGACTATAAAAGTGCTTCTAGTGTTAGTGATAGTGATATAATGGCAAATGGAAAAGACATAGCATTATTAATACAGTCAATGCAAGAAAAACAAAATTAAAGTTGCTCAGTTGCAGTTGCAACTGGAAGTGGATAAGGGTTGAGCAAGGTCTTAAGCACAGCTTGGTTGTAGCTACAGACACAAATACTTTGCCCCTTCCACCTATTCTTCAAAATATAGTTCGTAGACATTAGGATCGCATAGTTTTCTGCTTGGAAAACCGACGAAAATTTACCTAACGGGGTGTGCAGTCTAAAGTTGTCGCACTCCACGAAAGCACCAGCACCAGATCCTTCATTGGTTTTGGAGCCATCCGTGAAGATACGACTTGATTCCTTTCCTAGCTCAGACTCTGGCCAGAGCCAGTCCTGAGTGCAGGGAAAGTCTGGTCAGCTGCAGTGGGGTACGCAAGGTCATCGAAACTCCAGTGCGAGTTGTACTAAAAACCATTTCTTTTTAAAAGGAAGATGGCCTTGAAATGACACCCCATAATGTGGTTATCAAGGAGGAGGAGTGGGAGATCAAGTAGTACATCAAAAGCAGACCCAGGCGTACTAGGGAAGGCTCCTATGCAGCCGAGACAGACCGTTTTTTGAAGCTTGGTGAAGGTAGCAGTTACGTATTCACGCGAAACGACCGATGCATAGGAGAGAAGGGGCCTGCCTAACCATAGCCGTGTAGATCCAAACAGATCTTTTTGGTGATAGATCCCAGGACTTGCTGAAAATTCCCTCACACCGCCAGAAAACTGACAGTGCCTTCGCAATTTGCGTTTCGATTTGTTTTTTCCACAGAAGCTTTCTATCTAGGATAACACCCTGATATTAAGCTTCATCAGAAAACCAGACAGTGACAGCTTTTAGTACTAGTTGAGTCAAACCAGTCAAGGAGGAACCTCCTCCTGAAGAGAACTACCTCGGATTTAAGAGGGTAGACTGAAAGCCCATTTCTAGTGCACTAATCGTCGATCACGTACAGAGCTGCCTGCGCTTTTGAACACACAGCCGCTAGGCACACGTTTGTTTTGATTCTGTTTACATGTAAAGTGATATGTAAGTGTCACATAATAAAAAACTACATACAAACAAAATTGACTTCGACTCCTTATCACACTTTCCAGTGGAAAGGACTGGAATCCCCAAAGAGGATCAGTGGGGTAAATTCTTGGTAAAGACGAGAAAGTGATCGACAGCGATTTTTTTGAGATCAAGAAAACATTTTTTTTTTTAAGATATACGCCAAAGGAAAAATAAATGACACAAGTGAATAGGAGTGCGTGTGTGAAAGTAATAAAATACATAAATCTAACGAGACAAAGAGAGTAGTTGTGGTGTGAAAGTGCTCACAAAGTATATACATACTTGTAAATATATACATATATATGAACAAAGTCAATTAAACAAAGAAAACAAAACTCGCAATTTTCACTACTCTTTACGTGGAATTACAACGTTAAACATTGACAAAAATACAACATTAAACATTAAAAAAGAGAACAGTGGATTTATGCTAAATAAATATCCATTGCCGGTGGTAAAAACGAACGAACATTCGTACATATATGCCGGTTTCTACAACACGTAACTTCGCCGCCGAAATTAATAAACATATATATACATATATATAAATACACGAGTGCCTGTTTCATACGACATGATTCTTCCGCCGAATCCAAGACGATAAGAGTACCTGACAAATTTGGGCATATCCATCTGAGAAGCTGAAGTGGAAAATTTTGTGCCGAGTGAGCCAGAAGTGTGCTGTGCCAGAGAAGCTGCAATTTTTTTTGAATTCCTTTTTTTTCTATTCATTTTGCTTTTTTAGATTTTGCTTATATAGAAATAATCTTTTGTGAAGTTTTTTTTTATTTTGATTATAATAGCACACATTTTTTTATATATTCAGTTTTGTTTTTTTTAATTTTAAATAGTTGTTAAATTAATTCTGGCTTTAGTGCGTTTTGTGAGTTTTCGGGAAATGAGGGATTTCTCCCCACAATTTCGCATTATTTTCCCAGGTACAATTTTTCACCGTACTGCACGCAGGACGTCGGGGGATCACAAGATCCGTGAGTTACAGGTTTCGAGAATTGGAAACCTCTGTTTGTTGTGTGTCGTTCTGTAGGCTTTAGCCAGGGTTAGAACCCTTTTTGATATTTTTTTTTGAATTTTCCTTCTTTAAATATAGTTTTAGTCTTTGAATTGTATTTTTTTTTTTTTTATTATTTTCCTTCTTTCCTTTTTTATGAATAAAAATGAATTGTACAATGTTGAACTGAAGGATACCATGTTTTATTCCATTCAGTAATTATTTTCCGTGCCAAATATGTGTGTAGTGTGAGGGAAGGCCGTCCGTGGCCCAGCCAACCTAGATGCAACAAGTCATACCTGGAGCGGATGGTCTCAACCGAAGTTTCGTCTAGACCCACAACGAGAGAAGAACCGTCCTGATGGGTTGAGGTAATCAACACACTCCTGCAACCTGATTTCGAGAAAATTCAACGATTTTGCCACCACTGGAAGTTGAAAATTAACCATTATTTCCCGAACTCTGTTATACAAGATCTCAAGGGACACGAAAAAAAACTGGCGCAAGTTCGGCATAGTTGACCCGTAGGGAGAGCCGTTAGCAGTGAAAAGTGTAGTAAGGTACCTACGAATTTGGTTGGGTCAGTATCTTTAGGCCCTTGTTGTGGAAAGATGGTTGCTTATAGCAGACACCTTGATTCAAGGGAGAAGTCATAACTTCGGAAAATGAGTTAATATTTGGAGCCTACTATCCCAATAAAGCATAACACGAGAGCGCTTGCCAAAGAGAATTCATTTCGCTAGCGTTCTTGTACCTTGACCAGATAGGCTTAATCCAAGACGTGGAGGGATATTCATTGATCTACCACGTGGTGCGAAAGACAGTGTATAGGCGACTTCTCATAAATATACTATATTAAAAAATCACATAAGAAATGGAAAGGCAAAATGAATTATAAATGCTTAGGTTCACTTAGAGTGCCCGCATAGGGCCAGTAAGATAATATTAGAAAACATTTGTTTCATATCTAGGTTAAGGATTTTTCCTAGAATGTACGAATTTACGTAGAATGTAAAGATAAAAATAAAAAATGCATTTAAACTTAAACATACTGGTGGGTGGAGCACTTAAACATAAAGTTTCCGTTTTCATAACCACAGCCCTCGTCTTGAAAGCAAGCATTC
This sequence comes from Myathropa florea, assembly GCA_930367185.1. NCBI lineage: Eukaryota > Metazoa > Arthropoda > Insecta > Diptera > Syrphidae > Myathropa > Myathropa florea. Next base: position 63,416,403 of record OV884004.1, on the reverse strand, counting down.
TCTGCAGTTGCTAGCTCCCACAGTTGATCTTTGGAGTGTGTGGACTCAGCGTCGGCCATACTGTCATCATTGCCAACTTTCCCAATTCGGAGCGTAGTTTCTAATATATGTATATTTCTCCGTCATACATTCTTTAACTTTTTTATCGTCAAAGTCAAGACGTTTCTGACTTTAGAACCGAGGATTTTTGACTCTTAAGCCCTCCCGCCACGACAAGGCATCAAGAAATGAAGGGAAGATAAGCCTTAATGGGTGCAATCCAATATCGTGTTTATTGGACTCACCTTCAACTGGTGGGACTAATATATACACAAACCGTACGAAAAGCAGAAGATTTAAGAATGTGGTTCCTATCCTGTAAATGTAAATGTAACAAATTTGAACTAACGCAACCTATCGTATCTGAATGTCATATAAAAATATTTAGATACAGAAAACAAACTATTATAACTGAACTAAAAAATGCTCTCAACCTACACGAAAACACAAAAAAACTTAATGAAGGTCTAAAAAAAATTTTAAGAAACAAATAATGGATACAACACAAGTTGATAATACACATAATACAACAAGTGGGCGCCGTGGCGTAGTGGGTAGGTGCGTCGACTCCTACGCTCGAGGTCGTCGGTTCGAATCTCGAAAAAAACATCAAACATTTTTTCACGGCTCCACCTCTTTCGAGTCACTGACAATGCTCAAAGAGTATAACTGTCTAGAAAAAGCTTCTCAATCTCGCCGTTTGGAGTCGGCATTAAACTGTAGGTCCCCTCCCCACTCGTGAGAGAACAATAGCACGCACAACACGAGTGGTTGTTGAGAAGCTAGGCCCAGGTCCACCTCGGACTGTAGCGCTGCCATTATTATTATTATTATAATACAACACATGAATAAAAACACTAAAAAAAGAAATATGTAAAAAATATATTCCAGCAAAATTAAATGAATCGAGTGATAGGTGCAATGACTACAAAACAATTAGATATATATACATAAAATATATAAAATAACAAGGCATAAAACTATACATAGTTAAGAAGATAAGAAATGCGAATGGACAGAAGGAAAAGTGGGCAGAAATCAAAAAATTAGTGATGAGAAAAAAAAAACAAATCAAAACTGTGATATGTGAAAATAAGGAGTTTAACCATGGACTTAAGTTTAACAAATACTTCACGGAAAGCGTATATAACATAAGCAAATCAATAGACAATATTGAGTACATAAATTATATAAACCAAAAAGATACTACCTCTTTTGAGTCGCTATCAATGCTCAAAGAGTAAACTGTCTAGAAAATCCCGTGTGGAGTTTTGCCAGTTCTCCCATAGGGCGCGTCCCCAGATGGCGGATTGGGGGTCCCTGTGTGTGAACAGGTCACAAACCTGTATATACTAAATAATTCAAATACTCTTTAAATAATTCGAAACATGGATAGTGAGAAGAGAAAGTTAAAAGTTACGGTGCAGGGAGTCGGATCCCCAGTACCGGCGGCGATTAGTGCGAAAGCAGGCCCAAAGTCGTCGACATACAATGACTGCAATAAAAACAATAATGTTTCAATATCTCCTACGGCGGTGGTTAACTTGGCCCCGTGGGTGGTAATACTACAAGAAATAACACAATTGATCGATTGCTGTAAGACAAGAGCCTTTAGATCTTCGCGACAGCTTGCGACTAGCTTAGACTTGATTTCTATTGCGGATATAGCTTTCATGGCCGCCTGACTGTCAATAAGAATGTTAATATCAGCTGGTGTTATTGCCATCATTGATATCGTTTTGGCTGCTTTTTTGACCGCCAGGACCTCCGCTTGAAACGCACTGCCATGATCAGGGAGTCTGATTGAGCAGTGCAAGTTTAGCTCATTGGAGAAAATGCCCACGCCTGATTCCATCTTTGACCCATCGGTGTATACCTTTATGGTCGAATTGTTGATGGGTTTATTGGACGCCCATTACTCTCTGGTGGGGTATTGGCAATTGAAGGGTCTCTCGAAGTCGTGCAATGAGGGTGTATAGTCGCTCTTGACTTCTGATACTGCAAGTCTGTTAAGAATACTTGCATGTCCTATGGTACCTGAGCGGCAGTCGCGAGATTGACTGATTCTCGAAGCACTTTTAGCGGCGATTGCCTGCACATAAAGGTCAAGCGGTAGTATGTGTAGGATCGCTTCCAGTCCAGCTGTTGAGGTAGAGCTGATTGCTCCAGTAACTCCCATACACCCAAGTCTCTGCATTTTCGTCATTGCCTTAAGATTAATGGCTTTCAATGCTGCATGCCACCAGACTACGCTGCCATACGTAAGGATGGGTCTGACAATAGCGGTATACATCCATAGGATGGTCTTGGGGTTTGAAACCCATTTTTTACCGACAATTTTCGCGCAGATATAAAAAGCGCATGTTTGTTTTTGACCCTTTCAATGACATTGAGTTTCCAATTTAGTTTTTTGTCAAGAATGATACCTAGGTATCTAGCACTGTCGGATAACGTCAGTGTGGATCCTTCAATAGCTGGAAGCCTAAATTGTGGAATGACTCTTTTATTGGAGAAAAGAACCAATTCGGTCTTACTTGGGTTAACACCCAGTCCGCAGTTTTTTGCCCACCTAGCTAGAATTCTTATATCGCCCTCAAGTACTTCACTTATGGTCGTCTGCATAAGCAACTACCTTCACTCCCGAGTATCTGAGCTGTTCTAAGACTTCGTTGATGACAAGAACCCAAAGCAGGGGTGAAATTACCCCTCCCTGCGGCGTGCCTCCAGAGGCAATGGCTTTAACAAGCTTGTCACCCATAATTGCATAGATTATTCTTTTACTTAGCAGGCTAACAATGGTTGATGTTATTGACTGCTCAATATTGGCCTTCTCGAGGGCTGACTTAATCGCCCCCGTTTCCAAATTATTGAAAGCGCCTTCAATGTCCAAAAATGCTGCAAGTGCATACTCTTTGGCTTTGAGATTACTTTCAATCACATTAACCAAGCTGTGAAGTTCGGTCTCCACACATCTGCCTTAATGTAGGCATGTTGCGCTGTGGAGATTGTGTTAGTTGAAAGCTTACTGCGAATATAAGCATTGATTACCTTCTCAAAGGTTTTGAGAACAAAGGAGGTCAAGCTTGTAGGTCGGAAATCTTTTGCAGTTGTGTGGCTAGCTTTACTGGCTTTTGGGATGAAGATAACCTTGACTTCTCTCCAAGCCGACGGTATGTAGCCGTATATTAAGCTGCATCCATACATCTTACTTAGGACAGGGATTATAATATCCTTGGTCATTTGTAGCATAATTGGATATATGCCATCTAACCCAGGCGATTTATATGGGGCAAATGAGTCTATGGCCCATCCAATTCTGTCTTCATCAACAACGGTTTCAGGAACGTAGAGTTCATTCACCATGTTGTCGGTGAGGTGCAACCCGCTTTTGTAAAACCTTTTTCGTAGATGTTTTCAATATCTAAGGCAGTTTGCTCAATGTCGCTTCTGGAGGCCATTGGTCTAACCATAAGATACCTAGAGCAACTGCAAATTTCTGTATAGAAACGTCCCCAGTTTGAATTTTTGGGGTTCCTGAACCTGTCTTCAATTCCCATCTTACTGTTGACCGTGAAGGTTATTAGCGTATGGTCCAAAAAGGACGGCGTATCTGACACTCTCCAGTTACTGAGCTTCAAAATGGTGGAGTCGTTATAGAGAGTTATTTCTAAAAGTTCTTCTCTATTTCTGGTGACGAACGTAAGTTCATCACCCAAATTGGCTATTCTTAAGTTATTTAATAATATGAAATTGAAAAGTTCTTCACCTCTTATATTGGAGACCGAGCTTTGATGTTCGGTGACAAAAACCAAATACCTTGGTATACATTACCAAAATATGTTTAAGTTCAACAAACATGCAAGAAACAATTTAAAGAAAGCCAAAATTGCCTCATGTTTTCTTAAGAGACTTTTCTATACAAATGCTACTTCTAAAAACTAAACTAAACTAAACTTCTTATGTATAAGACACTCATAAGATCAAAAATTACATATGGTTTCGGTTGTTGGTTCAGTATCTCGCCCACGGTTGCAAACAAAATTTTGAGCGAAAAATTTTAAGATTATGTTGCGGAAAAATCAGAAAGCCAAATAAGAAATGGTATTCTAATGAAACGATATACAACGAATGTGGTATTGAACCTCTTTTTATTTATTTAATAAATCTACTGAAAATAAAATTACAATCTCTTGCTAGTCATCCTAACCAAATTTTAAAAGACATTTGGGACAAAAATATAAACGATAGTGTTATAGATTACCACTTTTATTTATCATCTGTTAATATAATGAATTTAAGATCTCAACCAGAATTTGAATGTATTTCCAATCTAAATTTAAAATTACCATTTTATGAGAAAGCTTCTTTGCCTGTTCTAAGAGGATAATAATACCAAATATGAAAAGTTAAAAAATAAATGCATTACATATAGTATAAAATTGGATAGAACATTAAATATTTTATTTATAATGAAATATTTTACTTTAATTATACAATATAATTAATTGAGTAATTATTTTCCGTTGATGCTCTTTAAATATAAGATTTTATATATGCTAGATGTTAATTACCTTTCATTGTGTAATGTTTGTTTATAATTAGTACATAAGTAGTTTATAGGTAGTTTTTAAGTAGTTTAGATATAAGTTTAAGTTTGGTCAAACTAGAGCCATGAAGTGAACATACTCGTATGTCGGGAGCAAGCATATGATAAAAATAGAGTATTCAAATAAAAATGTATAATGTAATTAATTATTAATTAAGTTATTGTACTTGAGCTTAACCAGATTATATGCCCAAAGTCGGTTATCATGAAAAAAAAATGTAATCATAAATTAATTAATCTATTATATAAAAATAAGTCGGGATTTCCCTCCTGACGCTATAACTCCAGAACGCACGAACCGATTGCCACGGTTTTGCATTCGTTGGAAAGGTCTCGTTCTCCGTTAGGTTTATAGCAAACAAAATTCAGTAAAAATTTCAACAGAAAAGCAGGAAAACAGGGGAATACATTTTTCACATACAGCGCCATCTCTGATACATAGCATGTACTACAAACCAATATGGTTTTGCATGGTGGTGGAGATGGCGCCAGTACGTGGTGTGTGAGTATCCCTCACGAAAATAAGTACGTTTCATTTTAAGTAGATGGCGCCGGTGCGTGATACATTGTTTAACAGCTACTCATTGTACTCTGCTCAGTTAGTTTCATGTGACATTTATTATGCGCACGTTCTTTCAAACGCTCACTTAAAACCGGTATTATGTTCATTGTGAAATTGTGAAATTGAGGTTAAAGTTATTCGTTTCCTAACAGTTCAATTGGAAACCATCAAATCAATCACGCGTATTGTGCAAATTTGTATTCAATTTCAACAGCAGGCATTTGTCCTTAAGGTGGTAAGTTGAACTGTGGAAATAATGTGGATCGTGCATTTGAGGTTAAATTCACCAGTCTGTCCATAGTCCAAAATGCCTAGAGGACGACGTGCGAACAACGGCCGCCGCACAAGACATGCAAGCCAGCAACAAGTGTATTCACAGAACTTAAGCGAAGAAAGACAAAATATAATAAGAGAAAATGCCCGATTGAGACAACGCGTGAGCACACGAAGATCATTGGCATCATACAATCGCTTGGCATTCCAATATGATCCCACTGCGAACTACAGTGATGATGACAATTTAGATATTGGACCAATGACGACTGTATGCCGATATTGCAATGCGTTAAAGTTCAAAAGAGAAACGGCTGGATTGTGCTGCGCAAGTGGAAAAGTCAAACTGGATCCATTACTTACACCACCACAGCCACTCAAACCATTGTTCGATGGAAGTGATCCCGGTTCCAATCATTTTCTTCAACGCATCCTTGAATACAATAACTGCTTTCGCATGACTTCCTTTGGAGCTAATATCATTCGAGAAGGCGGCTTCATGCCGACTTGCAAGGTAAAAGATACAAGCCACACAACCAATCACTCACACCAATCAATCACACCAACACAATCAATTGCAACACATAACAACTACACATACACCACACTGCACCATCGCACGATCAAAAGTCACACCGTATTCTTCAACAAATGATTGTTTGCAATTACAGATCCAAGGACAAATATATCATTTGCATGGTTCAATGGTGCCAACACCAGATGAACCGCATCAATTTCTGCAAATACGAGTATATTTCATTTCGTCGATGGTGGATCAGCTGAATGTGCGGTGCAATATACAGGGAACACAACAGTTAAAGAGACGAATTATTGAACAGTTGCAAGCATTTTTTCAGGCTAATAACGCTGTGGTTAATATGTTCAAAACAGCATTGGAACGAATGCCATCGGATACGCACAAATTTGTCATAAGAGCTGATCGTACCCCAACAGGTGAACATGTGCGAAGATTCAATGCACCCACAGTTGATGATGTTGCTGCAATTATTGTTGGCGATTCAACTAAATCACGAGACATTGTCGTTCAGCGAAGAAGCAATATCATGCATCGTGTAAACGAGACACATAGTTTGTACGATGCGTTACAATATCCAATCATTTATTGGCAAGGGCAAGACAGATACGACATCACGTTGAAGATGGTCGATCCAATTACAGGTACAATATTCACACACTAATTATTCCTATTATTGGTTTCCATTAACAATCCATTTAATTTTGCATTTTCAGGCGTATCAACGAACAAAAATCTAAGCGCAATGAATTACTATGCGTATCGTATGATGATTCGTACACATGAGGGGAATGTCATTCTGAAGTGCCGTCGGCTATTCCAGCAATTCGCTGTCGACATGTATGTCAAAGTCGAGACCGAACGATTAGCGTTCATCCGATTCAATAAGGCAAAGCTACGATCTGAGGACTATATACACTTGCGTGATGCTATTCATTCAGATGGTAATGTTCAGAATATTGGACGCCTGACGATTCTCCCATCATCTTATATCGGAAGCCCACGCCACACGCACGAATACGCTCAAGACGCTATGACGTACGTGCGAAATTATGGAACTACGGATTTATTTATTACGTTCACATGCAATCCGAAGTGGACGGAAATTGAACGTGAGTTGGACCCGGGCCAAAAACCGCTAGATCGCCATGACATAATCGCCAGAGTATTTCAGCAAAAACTCAAGGTTATGATGGATGTGCTTACTAAGTATCGAGTTTTTGGTGACACACGTTGTTATATGTACTCGGTGGAATGGCAGAAGCGTGGACTACCGCATGCTCATATCCTAATTTGGTTGCTGAACAAATTACATTCAAATAAAGTGAATGACATCATATCAGCTGAAATTCCTGATCCAGTCACTGATCCCCATCTACACGACATTGCGACGACACAGATGGTGCATGGATCGTGCGGTGCATTAAATCCATTATCGCCTTGCATGGCTGATGGAAAGTGCACAAAACAATATCCGCGACCGTTAGTTGCTGAAACAGTCACAGGGAACGATGGATATTCAGTTTATCGTCGGCGTTCAAAAGAAGAAAATGGTCGAACTATCAAAGTTAAAGTTCAAAATCAAGAGATTGTGATCGGAAATGAATTCATTGTACCATACATGCGAACGTTGAGAGTTGTCATTCGGCCAAATCAGTCAAATATTTGTGCAAGTACGTCACAAAAGGCAGCGACATGGCTGTGTTTGGTATTATACGAAATCAGCAACTTCTAAATGGGCAGATACGTCGGTACTAATGAAGCACTGTGGCGATTATTATCATTTCAAATTCATGAAGGATATCCCACAGTTGTACATTTAGCAGTGCATTTGGAAAATGGACAAAGAGTTTACTTCACTGGGGCTAATGCGGCACAACGAGCTGAGAGACCACCATCGACAACATTGACTAGCTTCTTTGCAATGTGTGAAGCAGATCCATTCGCAGCGACGCTGATGTACGTTGAAATGCCCAAGTATTACACTTGGAATCAATCAACAAAGAAATTACAACGTCGCAAACAAAGAACCCCAGTTCCAGATTGGCCACAGGTGTTTTCCACTGATGCGCTAGGTCGCATGTATAATGTTCATCCTAGAAATGATGAATGTTTTTATTTGCGACTGCTGTTGGTAAATGTACGTGAACCAAAATCTTTTGCGCATTTGAAAACTGTGAATGGCCACCAATGCCAAACATATCGAGAAGCATGTCAACTATTGGGTTTGCTGGATAACGATTCTCATTGAGATTTAACACTTGCGGATTCAGTTGTTTCATCAAATGCGTACCAAATACGAACGCTGTTCGCAATTATCATCACCACATGTTTCCCTTCACAACCAATTCAGTTATGGAACAAATACAAAGACGACATATGTGAAGATATCTTGCATCGCTTGCGCATTCGAACGAATAATCCCGATGAAATCTACAATGAAGGATTGATTCTGATTGAGGATCAATGCTTGACTATTGCAAACAAGCTACTGATAGAAGTAGGAATGATTGCGCCAAATCGATCGATGCACGATGCATTCAACCAAGAATTAAATCGAGAGCTGCAATACAATGTTGATACATTGCAGGAATTCGTTCGAAATAATGTGCCGTTGCTGAATGAACAGCAAAAACAAGTATAAGAAACATTAATGCAAGCGGTGGACAATAATACTGGTGGTCTATTCTTCCTGGACGCACCTGGAGGAACAGGGAAAACATTTGTCATTTCATTGATTTTGGCCACTATTCGATCAAGATGTGACATAGCTTTGGCGTTAGCATCATCTGGAATTGCGGCGACTCTTCTAGATGGCGGTCGTACTGCACATTCTGCGCTTAAGTTGATCAAAGTGCTGCACAATTTTCCAAACAATTGTTAGCTGTTGGAAATGGAAAAGTCCCAGTTGATGCAACAACTGAATTAATTACTCTTACCAACGACTTTTGCCGATTTGTAGACTCTCAATCAGCTCTTATTGGAAATGTTTTCCCAAACATTAGTGAGAATTATCAGAATTATGCTTGGTTAAGTGAACGAGCAATTATCGCCGCAAATAATAATGATGTACACGCACTGAATTTCACCATTCAATCAAAAATCGCTGGCGATTTGGTGACATACAAATCCGTTGATTCCATAACAAATCCCGATGATGTAGTAAATTATTCAACGGAGTTTTTGAACTCTCTGGAGTTACCAGGATTTCCACCACATAACTTGCAACTCAAAATTGGTTCAGTTATTATGATATTACGTAATTTGAATCCACCGCGAATTTGCAACGGTACTCGACTTGCAGTGAAAAGACTTATGTATGTGAAAATGTATGTATTCCTCGAATACCAATGATTCCGACTGATCTTCCGTTTGACTTCAAACGATTGCAATTTCCGGTTCGCCTTGCGTTCGCAATGACAATTAACAAGTCGCAAGGCCAATCGCTTAGTATTTGCGGGATAATTTTAGAAAATCATTGTTTTTCACATGGGCAGCTATAAGTTGCGTGTTCACGAGTTGGGAAACCATCCGCTTTGTTTGTGTTAACGACAGACCAAAAAACAAAAAATGTGGTTTACCAAAGAGCACTTCAATGAAACGGATAATTTGCGGACACGTATAACGCTTCGATTCAATATTTACTTTGGATTCACTTTCATTTTTTACTTAGAGAAGTTAAACTAAATTACACTTCATTTTTGTAATCGAAATGAGTTCATTACTGTTGTGAAATGAAATAAAATTTTTCCTTTTCAAATATAAAAAAAAAATAATTTTTCTTCATCTTTTAATCCTCAAACGAAATGTTACAAAAAACGAAGCCATCTGGTGGCGAAACGGAGTTCGCCGGGTTTGCTAGTGTGTATTAATATTGTCTCAATAATCTAAATGAATGAATGAAAATGAATGATGTTCGGTGAGTCTACGTTCTGGGTTACCAAGGTCAACAATTGAGACCCGTAGACTCTCCTTCACCTTCTCTGAAAATTTGGCCTTTTTCGCCACAGCTGAGTTAGGGGAGAGCGAAGCATCAAGACGACCCCTCTTGGAAGTTCCTTTCTTCTCAGCAACTCAGTAGGTGTCCTGTTTTGCTTTGGATGGAGGACGGCGTGCCGCGGTATCAGCTGAGGAAGAGGTTGTCCTCTCCTCCTCGCTGATATTCTACCACCGCTCCTTCCTTTCGGGGTCACTACCCTACCTAACCTATCTGCCTTACCGTTAGAGAAACCCGTTTTTAGAGCATCCTGGAACCGGCTCAGGCTCAGTAGCTACTGTACCCTGGACGGTTGACGAATCAGTAGCTTTTTTCGCACTCTGAGAGGAGGGGCAATGGCCCCCCTTCTCAGTAGCGGTGAAGCTTTTTGCTCCCTCCTGACCACGTTTCCTCTTCAGGCGACTTTCCCGCCATTCCGCCTGGGTTCTGGTTATAGTATCCTGCCTTTCGCGGATAGACAACTTGTCGTGGTGCGGGGGCTTAGGCTGACCCGCAAGCCTGCTGAAGGAACGACTCTGCCTGACACTGGTGTAACGAAATAGCTTCGGACGGGGGTGCTCCAATCAGAAGGATGGGGTGATTGGCGAACTAAGTCCATCATCCTCCTAATCCAGGGTGTCAAGTGACTCGTGTCCACTGGATGGTTCGCAGCCAGGGGTTAATACCGGCTGTGCTCTAATGGAGCCTCTCTGATACCGGGCCATCTTGCCTTGCCGCATTACTGGGAAGCTCTTATGCGGCTGACTACATTTTCCTCTGCTACTCGTGGGATCAAAATAGATTCAAAAACAAAAAAAAAAGTATAAAAGGCACAATGAACCGTAGCTGATGCAGTAAGCCTTGTTGAGCATGGGCTCAAAGTCGAAAGAAGTGCAAAGCCTGTCGCAAGCTGCGGGGTTAGCGGAAGGACTAGCCAGAAAGCGAAAACCCCAAGGCAACCGCTAGGCGTGAGCACAAAGACTGCCAAAAGGGCAAGCAGGAGCCAAGCTCTAGCTTTCCGACCTCCAACTGAAGTGGTGGGGGGAAAAGGGGAAGTGGAGGCTCAAGACTCTGCTACCCCCAACCCTCTTCGACCAAGGCGACGAGGAATAGGCGCAGGTGTCCACAGATGCCTCCTCCGGGACAAGCCGGCGGAGTGGATGATCCACTGCGAAATGGGCTCAGCGGTCCTGGAAGTAGGTGGTATCTTCGCAACCTCGAAAAGCTCGTCGAAGCTGGACAGATCGGAGGCGGGATCCTCGAAGCAAGTTGCTGTTTCAAAGAGCTGAAGCTATGAAACTGTTGCAAAAGCAGCGGGAGTTGGCAGACAGCTCACAGGGACAGCGATAGCCACCCTCTCGGCAGTTCTCCCTTGCAACTATCCAAGGGAGATGTTGTGTGCTGAAGACCGGAAAGGTCTAGAAGATGAAATTGCCCTGCGATGGGAGCACAAGCTCAAATTTCCGGGCATACCACGTGACGGGAGATACCACGTATCCATTCCATTACCATTTATTTCCCCAAAAGCGTTGGACAGGACCACAAAACAACACTAGCTCTCCTCGAAGCGCAAAACGAGGGAATAAATGTAAAACTGTGGAAGGTGCTGTATGGTCGAAACGAGGGATCCGGGCAGGTACTGTCCCTCGGAGTAGACGAACAGTCCTTTGACGTTATAAGACGTCAGAACAATTCCCTGAGTTACAGGTTCGGCAGAGTTGCAGTGTCTGGACTCAAAAGGTCGGAGGAGGAGATGAGTCAGTTGACCACTCCAAACCCAACTTCGGAGAGGACAGAACCTGCAAAGGAGAAATTAGATCCTCAGCAGGTTGTAACACTCGCTCCTTCTACTGAGCAAGTGACTGAGGGAGGAGAGGAAAACTTGTCCCTGTCGGAAGACTCGTTCTCTAATGGGAAACATGATATGAATGGAGTTGAGATAGAGGAGAGTACTCCTCTAGGAGGAGAGCGGGGCATTAGTCCCCAACGAGCAATAAGCTCGATGCTCTCCTCCTACAAATTTAAGGCGGCCCAGGTAAACATCCGTCATGCTATAGCGGCATCTGCTGTAATAGCAAGGATGTTCACAATGGAAGATTTGGGCTGCGTACTTATCCAGAAGCCTTACATCCTGAGAGGTACAGTCAAGGTACTGACATGCAGGAATGCAGAGGTAATTTTGGACACTCGGGTGCCCAACCCAAGAACTTGCATTCTTATTAATAAAAATATTAATTATGCTCTTCTTGCAGAATACGCTACAAAAGACCTGTTGCCCATTAGGGTAACACTGACCATGGCAGGAGGTAGGCAACGAACCATCGTCCTAGCATCGGGGTACTGTGCTGGGGATGGGCCGGCAGTACCAGCAGCAGTACAAAAACTGGTCGAGTACTGCAACAGGCAGCAAATGCCGCTCCTGATAGGGTGTGATGCCAACGCCCACAATACCATCTGGGGGAGCACCAACACAAATGACAGAGGTGAGTACTTATTACAATTTATTTTAAGTTCTTTACTCTCTGTCTTTAATGTTGGGAATGCTCCCACGTTTGTTACGAGAGCCAGACAGGAGGTATTAGATATTACCATAGGTAGCCATAGGCTTAGCGGACTTGTTAGGGACTGAAAAGTGTCCAGCAAACCATCTATGTCGGACCATAGAATTATACGGTTCGATCTGGACGATACGGGCATAGCAAGTAAAACTGTAAGAAATCCGAGGAAAACTGACTGGGATCGCTTTGAATCGTTGCTAGGAAGTAATCAAACTTGACGGCAGATACACCGAAAGTGAAAAACAGAGGGCAAGACTTCTATTGGAAACCCACTTTCCGGGCAGTCGTCAATACACAGAAAGGTGTGAAAACAATCTGCCAATACCAAGGGATGACGACTGGAGAGTCGCAAGGGAGATCTTCTCCAAAGGGCGACTGGAATGGGCAATTAACTCTTTTCAGCCCTTCAAGTCCCCAGGTGTGGATGGAATCACGCCAGTCCTACTTCAAAAAGGACAAGGCAAACTAATATCATTTCTTTAAATGATATTAAGAAGTAGTCTAGCACTGGGACACACACCAAACCAGTGGAGACGGGCAAAGGTAGTGTTCATTCCGAAAATGGGGAAGAAAGACCCAAGTCTACCAAAGTCCTACAGACCGATCAGCCTAACATCGTTTCTCCTCAAAACAATGGAAAAGGCGGTGGATAACTACATAAGAGAGGAAGTGCTACAGACATCCCCTCTTCATTACTGTCAGCATGCTTACAGGGCAGGCAGATCCACAGAGACCGCACTCTATCAACTGACAGAAACTATAGAAAGCGCCCTTGATGCGAAAGAAATAGTTATATGTGCTTTCTTGGATATCGAAGGAGCATTTGACAACACATCCCATGATGCAATTGTTCGGGCTCTGGACAAAAAGGAAGTAAACCACACAGTATCGAAATGGATGTATGAACTCCTGAGCAGAAGATCAGCGGAGACTCACACACCAGGAGGCATAATAAAAATGGACACAACAAGAGGATGCCCACAAGGAGGAGTTCTATCTCCTCTCATGTGGAGCCTAGTTGTAGACGAGCTTCTAGAGATACTAACTAACCATGGCATCAGATGTCAGGAATATGCCGATGACACAGTAATCATAGCCAGAGGAAAAATGGAGGAGACCCTATGCGATATTATCAAATCAGGGCTAATTTTAACTAAGGAATGGTGCCTGTCGGCTGGGCCAAGCCTAAATCCGTCAAAAATCACCATAGTACCTTTCACAAGAAAACAAAAACTGGAACGACTACAACCAATAAGTCTGTCGGGTACAACACTGACTCCGGTAAAAGAAGTTAAACATCTGGGAGTAATCTTGGACAGCAAGCTCATCTGGAAAAAACATACAGAAGAGATAACCAGGAAAACGACGCGTGGTCCGATGATTTGTCGAAGCTTGGTGGGCAAATCCTGGGGATGCAGTCCAAGTATTCTAAGATAGATGTACATCTCTATTGTTCGACCTAAAATAACCTATGGTGCAATAGCATGGGCCAAGAGAACCAATCTGATCAGCGCGAGGGAGACACTCAGCAAAGTTCAAAGGTTGGCATGCCTCTGTATTACAAGAGCCATGAGAACTTGCCCAACTGCGGCCGTGGAAGTGCTATTGGAGCTGACTCCTTTGCATATAGTGGTAGCAGAGTGTGCAAACAAAACAATCATGAGAATGGCAAAAGATTGGATAGGTAAAGACAGGTGCATTACATCGAGGCAATTCGACGCACTAGTCAAAAAGCTACCACTCCTGGCCATTCCGAAGGATGGCGTGATTAGGAAAAAATAAGCTCAGCACCAAAAGGGACTGGAGCAATGAATACATGGTCTACAGACTGAGCAGCAATACGGTAAAATGGTATACAGATGGATCAAGAGCTGATGAAGGAACTGGAGCAGGAGTTTTTGGACCCAGGACAAAATACTTCGAATCCATGGGCAAATGTACCAGCATCTTTTAAGCGGAAATTTATGCCATGGACAAATGCGTTCAGATCAATCTTGAAAGGAATTATACCAACTGCGACATAGCAATAATGTCGGACAGTCGAGCAGCTTTATGGCACTGGACTCCTACACCATTATATCCAAACTTGTATGAGAATGCTTGCAAAAGCTCAAAGAGTTGAGTAGGAGAAACCGAGTAAAACTCTACTGGATACCTGGCCATACGGGGATAGAAGGCAACGAAATGGCCGACTCCCTGGCAAGGAAAGGAGCATCAGAACCCTTCATAGGCCCTGAACCATTCTGCGCTGTAGTAGACCATCTCCTCAGAGAAGAATTCAAGGAACTAGAAAGAGGGAATCGGATAGAAACCTGGAATAACGCTCGTGGAATGAAGCAGGCCAAGAAACTCCTAGGGCAATATAACCGGAAGAGATTCGAGGCATGCATCAAAATGAGCAAAAATAACCTCCGTATCATAACAGGCTTCCTAACGGGGCACTGTAGACTCAGGGAGCATCTAATAAAACTAGGCGTATCGGAAGAAGGTCTCTGCATATTTTGTGGAGAATTGATTGAAATTCGAGAACATATACTGGGATTTTGTGAGGCACTAGCCCACAAAAGAAAAAGATGTCTGGGCAAGTACCTACTATCAGAGGAAGAAATGCAATCACTAGAACCATCTCTCATTCTCAGACTCCTGAAGGAAACTGGCTTAGAGAGAATACTCTAGAACAGACTTCTTCACCTATGCGCAATAGGAGTCCATTACTCTCAATACAACTCTGAAAAGAACTGTATTTGAGGGGAACTCGTAATTGTGCTAAGGTATTGAAAGGGGGCACAATAGATCTCAAAGGTCGCGGTGCAATATACCCTCAACAATAATAACGACAATAAGTCCGTTTTGCGGACTTATTTCCGAGAAGCCAAAGCGGAAGTTTCGGACCATACGCTCAGTTCACAAGTCAGTCGTGACCAACCAACGAAGAGAGCAAGGAAAGGAGACAATGTCAACAACGCTACTGAACAGCAGACTAAGACCCCGTCTCCCAACAAGAAACGTATAACCACACCGAAAGTTGCACCCTCAAGAAACGGAAATCAACAAAGGCACCAGAAAAAATCAGACAACTAGGTCGAAACGTTCCGATGCCATAATAATTAAAAGAACAGGCGATCTTACATACGCTGATATGTTGCGAAAACTGAAAGCAGATTCCACATTAGCAAATGTCGGAGCTTACGTAAAGCGAATCCGGAAAACAGCAAGCGGAGACCTCTTACTCTCGTTAATCCTCTATATGGTTTTTCCTATTCAATACGATTTATTTCCGTTATGTTGCACGTGTGCTACAAAAATACAATTCATAATAAAACTATGTATCTTTTTTTATAATAAACCGTTATTTGTTTTGAGCAACAGAGTCGTGATTCTGAAATAAGCCATTTGTTTCAAGAGCACGTGCCAAGTGCAAATCAGTGAAAAAAGGACGTTTTTTATTATTTAAAATTTTTAATAAACAGGTAAGTTTCACCCTATAAAAAAATGTTTTCTAATGTATTTAGTGTTATTTTTTATTGTTATAAATTTTATTTTTCGTTTTTATAATAATTGATTATTTTTTTTTTGGGCTCTTCTATATATGGTTTATATATGTAAAACAGTAAAGATGTGTACAAATATAAAAAAAACATGTAGAATATTTTCTTAACCCCAAATAAGCTAAGTAAATGTTTAAACAATTTTTATTTCATTTCCTTCATAATTCATGCAATAGAGGGTTAAAAAAATCTCCTGAGATGTCTACCAAGAGGCTGGAAGAAAAAATTGGAAAGTCGCTAGGCGAATGTGCTAATGTACGTTCAGTAACGGATGACTGCTCGATAACTGCTCGAGTGCAAGGACTTCATCTATGTCCTGTTACATAGAAGGAAGAAGTCTGCGCCGCTTGGAATCGAGAATAGAGGCAGTTATTACTGCTTAAGGATATCCAACTAGGAATAAATTTGAGTAATTTGCGATAAATCTCTCTTTTTAAATAGTGTATACTTACTTTTGTGAGATACAATTTTAATAGTATCTTACTTTGTTTTTTAATATTTTTGTTATTGTTAGTCCCATTTTTTTGTTTATTTTTTGAAAAGGGCATACAAATAGCAAAATAAATATGTTTAACATGTTACCTAGAGTTTATGTAGTTTCCCTTTCTAGTTAAAGATTCGGTCAAGATTCGTTATTTTGTACGGTATATACTTATTATTGTGACTGTGTGTATTAAGATTAATTAGGAGCTATTGAACAGACAGGGTGCTCCTCTATGACGAAACGAAGTTGTATAAAATTAAAAGTTTCAGTGCTAGGTCCTTTACTGTGAAATGTGATACTACAACTGCCGGTTCCCAGAGAAGCCTCTTTCATAGGTTTCGCGGACGATATTGCGGTAGTTATAGTAGCGAAATAGCTAGAAGAAATCAAGATATAGTGCAACGAAGCAATAGCTTTAATAAAGAACTGGCTTCATCACATGAGCTTAGACCTTAATAATAATAATAATAATAATGGCGGCGCTACAGTCCGAGGTGGACCTGGGCCTAGCTTCTCACCAACCAACTCGTGTTGTGCGTGCTATTGTTCTGTCACGAGTGGAGGGGACCTACTGTTTAATGCCGACTCCGAACGGCGAGATTGAGGAGCTTTTCCCAGACAGTTATACTCTTTGAGCATTGTCAGTGACTCGAAAGAGGTGGAGCCGCGAACAATTTTTTTTTTTTGAAAAATTGTTTTGTCTGTACTTGGTTTCGAACCTAGACTGTGAAAGTCTAATGCGCATGGGTCGACGCACGAACCCACACGACCACTGCGCCCACTTAGAGCTTAGACCTTGCGGATCGTAAAACGGAATCCGTGCTAATTTCGAGTAGAAATGTACAGGAGGCAATGAAGATAAAAGTCGGTGAGATAAAAGTGAGAAATCGCCGAAAGCGATAAGCGCTCTTTCGAGTCTCATGTCAAATGTCGGTGGACCGAGGCAAAGTAAACGGTCAATACTGGCGAGAGTTGTGGCATCCATACAGCTGTACGGGGCACGAATATGGTCTGACACCGCGAACAAAAAGTAGCGCATGAAAGACACCAAATCTGTCTACATATTATGTGCACTGAGAGTTAGCAGTGCATTTCGGACGTTATCCCACGAAGCGATATTGGTACTATCCTCCATGGTACCCATCGATATCCTAGCTCTAGAAGCTAGAAGACTTTACGACAATCGCGTGAGTTACGTCGTCAGTTACTTCATCCACCTACCCCCCATCACCGTCTAGCCCACAGCATTGGTCAACAATCATCGCTCATCGTCATCGCCCTTCACCCCTTCACCTCATCACCTAGAAGTGGAACACACGCCGATATCGATACCGAAGTTCATTGTCACCACCCCCTTCACTCATCACCCAGAAGCGGAACACACGGCGACCAATGACAGGCAACATATGCTGCCCTATACTTGAAGACCGGATGCAGCGTCATCAATTAATATTTTTCATAAAAATGTAATTGCACAGAAGAACTGTACGCTCAGCGTCTGGGACGATCCACATGAATCGCACACTCAGCGTCTGGGACATTTCCGAGCCACAAAAAAGTTCATGCAGTCACCTCCGCAAATCATAGGTTAAATTATAAATTTAAATATTGTAATCGATCACTTGATGTTCTGTCACAATCGAATAAACTTGTATTTATTTGACTAAAGCTTAAAACGTAATCTTAACTGGCGCAGTCAGTAGGATTCGGTAGACGGTTCGTGTTTAAAGAAAAATAAGAAGTGAGACGTGAAAACGATTTTAGAAAGTGACATTAGTACGAGTGACCGAACAAAAAAGTATATATAACGAAATCGAATAGAAAGTGCGTTAAAAACAAGTAAAAGTGGAAAAACAAAAAAAAAGAAAATATCCCAATAAACTATTTAAAAAAAAAAAGTGACAATAACGTGAAAAGTGAACAGATACCGGTAGGTTTCAACCCTTTGCTACCGAATTCTTAAAATAAATTTTGAATCAAAGAACCTACGCAGAGAGCCGAACAACATCAACAAGCATCTATAAATATCAAGAGAAATCAACATTCATTACAGATGATACACGCCTACACATATATCCTGGGGTGCATGTAAGTGGTAGCTAAATAGTGTTGTATGAACATATTATAAAAAGGAAAAATCACATTTTATATTCCAACTCCCTTCCTTCAACTATTCAAAAGTATGTGTTAAAACCAGTGTGATTGCAACTTTAAATAAATCAAGAAAAAAAAATAGGAAATATATATACATATTATATAAAATATAAAATAAGATTTTTGCAACAAGTAGCTGCGAACTCCATCGAGGAGGACTCCAGATAAAAAACTATTATCTAACTACTATAAACTATAAACCATTTCCTAAAACTGTTATCCCTATCTTGAGTACAGGAAACGAAATAGAAATAAACATTCTGTGACCTCCATCGCGGTGCACTCCAGAAAAATAAAAGAGAAAGGAAAACATAAACTTCTTTTCCAAAATTCTTTTTACTACTAACGTCCTATCTTGGGCATAAAAGTAGTAAATAATTCAAAAACTTTGACCTAGTTAAGTTCCTTGTCGCGGAGGGATCGAAAAAAATGTTGAACTGCACAAGCTTTAGCTTGTGCCCAACGGTTCTAAATTAAACAACTAGAAATTTCACCACGTTATAATTTATTTCTCGACCATCTCGTCTAACGCTCCAAATTACTCTAACTGAACAATATTATTTTTCCTAACTCCTAAGCATGCCTTCGTCGATCAAGGTCTTGGCATTCCCACGCTGGTTCGCTCACGTCCGAGCATGCATCGCCGAAAGTGCATGCGATGCGTCTAGCCAAATGTGAGGATCATCATATTACATCCGCCGCAGGTGTGATCGTGGGAATGGGCGCGCACCTGTGTTGCTGAATGTGATAACTACCCTCTTCTTAAATATCTGCGTCCCGCAGATCAATTTCCGAAAATGTAGAACAGCTTAAGGTTGGATGTTGGGGTCCAACTTCTGGTATGCGACCTTGACCTGCCAGAGTGGTGCGTTTCTTCAGAGACGGAAAACGTAGTACTGGAATCTCGACCTTCCCATACAATTTCCTCCACAGCATACATAAGAGAATGATGATGAAAACTGCTACTGCAAACTCTGTAAGTATTGAGAAATTAACATGTTCTTTCAAGGACCTGATGTGTTGAATATTTTCGACACTGATGCGATGTACGAAGTCCAGATCAGGGATGTCTCTTTCACTAGTCACGTTGGTTAGAACAGATGGAAGAGGCTGCAAGTTACTCGTCCTTCTGCTAGAATATGTGTGCTCCTTCAAATGCACAGTGTCATTATCGAGCTGGATCACGTAGGTTCCTTCTAAGGGAATGGACAAATTCTTATTTAAGAGAGTACCGTTAAAATTGGTTAAGAAAATCGTGTCTTCTCCTATCAATTCCATAACCTCCTTATTTGTGCTTTGGAAGGTACATTTGGCCGTACCACCCTTGAGGATTCTGGGTAGACACGAGTTCTCCGGAAGTTTCCTAACTACTCCTTCTTCGCATACCGATGTGTTGCCTATTCTTAAACAGTCTCCACTAAGTCCGTAAGTCTCGTCATGATTAACTAGTAGTCTGTTGTAGTTTAGTCCAATTTGCCGTCCTTTCATTACTGTTGATCGTACTGATACCAAGCTAAATGTCATTGCCGCTACTTTTGGTATGGATATGACGTATAATAACATCGTTCCATTGGAATAGACAGATGGGCGTCCATACTCTATGGCTTCCACGGTATTTTGGTAGGGAAGAATATCCAATTCTCTCAATATCATATTGATTTCATCTGGATCGAGAATGTTACTATTGATTATTCCACCTTTTGCCATTTGACAGGCACGGATAATCTCATTAATACCTTCCTTGATTATAAGTATTTTGTTTAATATTTCGTGTCCAAATCTATCCGTATCTTGTTTCTGTATAGTATTTCTGTAGCCGTCAGTGATCTTATTGAATTTGTCTACTACCTCGCGCGTTTTACTGAGTAATTGTCTGTTAATTTTATACTGCTGGTTGTTATTGTCAATTATGTCCGTTTGTACTTGTAAAACCTTGTCCCAGTCTGTCGCATTAGGAGATCCAGCAAGCCATTTCCAGGCCGTTCCTATCCAGTTTATTGATCTAACTTTCCTACTATTTGCTGCCGTCAGTTCAGTTATACGGTCTCTGATTTGGTCCAGATGGTAGTCCAGTACTAGTTGGAGTTCCTTGTCCTGAGCGTGTTTCGTTGTTAGTTGATTTATCTGTTTGATGAGCATGTCGTATTGTTTCAAGTCGATCACATGAATGAATTTGAAGTGTCCATTGGTTATCCAGGCATTTCCTTCTTTGATGGTGACCAATGGTGAGTTATATGAAAAAATATGCAGTGTTTGCACATGACCATGAAGGACTAGACTGTAATACAATTTTATGAATTTATTGATTAGTAACTCAACCTTATGCCTACAATATACCATTACATCGTTTCTTTACATTCTTATATAATTATTCTTTTTTATAAATATATTCTTTTTATACTTTGTAATTGGAGGCCCAAGATGATTTTTAATTGATTCCCTAGATGTCCGCTAAGCGCTCTCCATTAACTTTCAGGGTAGTGTCTGTCGGTCGGAAGGTTCGTAGTAATCCCGTTTAGTCGTTAATACGTTATGGGTTATTCCCGCAGCGACCTACTAATGGTACGAAGATCTTCACCGCGACGAGTTTTAAGTCTTCAGACAACCAGCCCCTTTTTTCGCGAGAGTTGGCCCCTAGACATATTTGTTAAGCTAAGTGTGATCTTGGGCCATGAATCATTTTTCAATATTTCATGTTTTTTTTATATAAAGATATACGCTTTTTGCTTTGTGTTTTTTTTTTTTTTTTTTTTTCCTAATTTCATTAATTTTTCATCGTGTGCCTTATATGGGCTTTATGTATTCTCTTGCCGCTTGCCGTTGTTATCGTAACACGACTGTCCTTGGCGACAATTTCTTTTTTATATAAGGGCTTATTTTTCCCTTTTATTCGTTTTACCGCCACATACACAACGTCACCCACATTATATTCCCTGGGAGCAGTTCTTTTCTGGTTAAGCCTAACATTTCTTGCCTTCATATTCCTTCTAATAATTCCCCTCAAATCTTTGTTAATTTTGGAGCGGAGATTTAACAGACTCTGGTAATTGACCCTTTGCGAACGATTAAAGAAAACATCTGCTGGTTTGCGCTTTATAACTGAGTGTACGGTATTGTTGTACCGATCAACCGCGATGTTGATGAGTTCCTTGACTTCTAGATTAGGGTTATCGGCCTTGAGACAGCGAAAGATTTCCAGAATTGTAGAGTGGACTCTTTCAATTTGCCCATTTACCTCACTTCGATAACAAGGGGTTAAAAAGAGTTTAATACCGAGATTTGTAATGAAATTTAGGATTATTGGGCTAAGAAACCCTCTCTCGTTATCCGTGACCAATACTTGAGGAACTGTGAAGTAATGCAAAATTTTGATTAGTTTTGACCTAATGTATAGAGCCGACTTTTCCTTAATATGGAAGAATTTTGAAAATTTTGAAAATTTGTCCATTACCGTAAGGAATTTCTCGTTTTGAATTTCCATTATATCCATATGGAGAATTTCACACGGATATCTTGGAATAGGCGTTTCCTGCAGATGTGGAGATACTGGATGACGATCATATTTGTTTGTACTACACACCTCGCATGAGGCTGCAAATCGTCTGATTTGAGCCATCATGTGAGGGAAGTAAAACCTTTCAAGAATTTGTTCTCTATTCTCTGCTGGGCTCCGGTGGGCTCTTTTGTGTTCGTTTCGTATTATCAGGAACTTCCGTTCCTCATTGGCGACGTCTTCTACGATTCGTTGTGTAATCCGTATTTTATAAAGAGTGAAGTTTTCCAGATATACTGTTTGCAGCAAATTGAGATAGGACTCAGGAATTTTTATACCATTAACTATCCTCGGATTGAGTCTGACCTTTAGTTCCCGCACTAGATGTTCATAACTTATTTCCCTTGAGGAAATGTAATGTCGGTGATAACCAGGATGTGGTTCCTCACTCGCAGTTAAGTCAATTCCGACCTTGAAAATCAATTGATTCCTAAAAACATTTATTGGGGCTTCTACATGAGGCAACAAGTCTGAACTATCTTGCTCTGCACTATGCATTGTTCCCGATTCAGTCCTGTCATCGGAATTTTCGCAGAAACCTTCCTCTGCCGTAGCCGTTTGTGATCCACATTCCATGGAATCTCCACCTTCGCTTGCTGAATCGGTGGCGGAATCAGGGTTTGGTTTCCCTTCGCTAGCTGAATCGGTTGCATCAGACAAATGGTTGACTTGAGTCCTGAGGCGAGAAAGAGCATCGGCTACGTAATTCGACTTACCTGGGGTATAAATTATTTCGTGATTATACTCCTCTATCCTTGCCTTCCATCGCTTAAGTTTCGCATTATGATTGCGATTACTGAGAGCAAACGTCAGTGGTTGATGATCGGTAAATATCCGAATTTTCTTGGCCCCATATAAATAGTTCCTCAAATTATCGAGTGCCCAGACGATAGCTAACATTTCCTTCTCATTTGTCGCGTAATTTTCCTCTGTGCGATTAAGAGATCTAGAAATGTACGCTATTGGTCTTTCTTTCCCATGCTCGCCTTGAGACAGGACAGCACCAATAGCGTAGTCCGACGCATCCGTTGTTAGATTGAAACACTGTTCGAAGTTGGGAAAGGCTAGAACTTCTGCTGATGTCAGTAGCTGTTTCAGATCTTCAAATGCTCTTATTGCGTTTTCATCGAGTGTAATCGAAACGTTTCTTGACTGGGTTGCCTTTACTTGAGCAAATTCTCCTCTTGTTATATTCGTTAATGGCTTCGCGACCTTTGCATAATCACGGATAAACTTTCTGTAGTAGGAAGTTAATCCAAGGAAGCTTTTCAGTTCCTTCAGATTTGTTGGTGGAACGATATTCTCTACTGCCTTTACCTTTTTTGGATCAGGAAGGATGCCATTGGGAGTTACTAGATACCCAAGGAACTCGACGCTCGTGTCCATAAAATGGGTTTTCTCCAAATTAACCTTAAGACCAGCTTGCTCAAGTCTAGAGAAAACCATTTCTATGTCTATCAGATGAGCCTCTTCCGTAGGACTAAAGACAATAATGTCGTCAATGTACACATAGCACTTTTTTCCGATTATATCTTTAAGCACATCGTCAATCGTTCTTTGAAAAATAGCTGGTGCATTTTTTAGTCCGATCGGGAGTCTAAGAAATTCAAATTTCCCATTCATAGTTGAAAATGCTGTTTTTTGGATATCTTCTTCCTTCATTGGGATCTGATGGAAGCCGGAGGTTAGGTCCAGAGTTGTGAAAAACTTAGCATCTCCAAGACTTGAAAGTGTCCCGTTAATATCCGGTATGGGGTAAGTATCTGGAATCGTTACGGCGTTTAACCTCTTGAAATCAATAACCATTCGGTATTGTTTCTCCCCATTTGGTTTTGGCTTCTTCGGCACAATCCATACCGGTGAATTGTACGGACTTCTTGATGGGCGAATGATGTTTCCGGCCAAGAGCTCTTGTACCTGACGGTCAACCTCCTCCCTCATGCAGGCAGGGTATGGATAGCTCTTGGTATATATCGGCTCATCGGTGTTAGTCCTGATTTCAGCTTTCACGTTGCTCTTAATTTGTTCATTACTCACTGGACCAAACAGATGTTCGAATTTGCTGCAAAGCTCGTGCAGTTTTGATTTAATTTCCTCACTTATTTCTTTACTCGTAATTATCTGGTTCACGGATTCCGAGGGCTGATTTTTTAATTTGACTGTTTTATTTGAATCAATGATAAGTACATTTTTATCCCTATCTATCACTGCCTTGAGATCTTTCAGGGTGTCGTCGCCAATTATTCCATCGAAAGTCTGTAAACCGGGGAGAACGAAAAAGGTAATGTTCCGATCACAACCTAAACTCTGAAAAAACTTCCCACTCATTTTAGACTCAATTCTTATATTACCACCAGGACTGTTTGCATAAAAGGGGGCTTGAACTGGTTTGGGTTTTGAAACTAGTCCTGGTTTAATGAAATTCTTATTTGCCCCGGTGTCCACTAAAAACCTTAAAATTGCCCCATCCCGTGTAACATACTCTATGTATGGTACGCCGGAATCGAGGCGCCTATCATAAAATTTTCATCTGGAGTTTCCTCAGCTTCCGAACCCCTGACTTCAACACTGTTGTCTACATCATTGCTTCTTGTAGAAGCAATGTGAAACATTCGTTGCTGCTTCCTAGGGTAATTATCCGATCTCGATTCGCGCTTGAATGGATTATTCGGATGGTTCATATAATTTACATTCCTCGTTTGTACGGAATTATCTACCTCCATTTTGATGGGAGGCTTTGGGCCTAATGGCCTTGGTGGTACATAATTCCGACGATACTCGGTACTTCGCGAAGGAAATGGCCGTACGGGCGGGCCATTTCTTTGTGCAAAATTATAACTAATCGGAGAAGTCACCATATTTGGTGCCTTAACATGGACGGTGTGATTCCGGAAGTTGAGATTTTGCATCTCAAGGCAGGCGGAATAAGCTTCAGGCAAGGTCCTGGGTTTTTGGATTACTAAAAATTTTGAAAGATCACCATTTACGCCGCGTACGAAAACGTCCAAGGCACGATTTCTGTACGATTCTATGAGGGCACTCCTCGTTTCCTCCGAATGTTCGTCTGCTCGTAATTTGCTTACGATCAGGGAGAATTGATGGTTCACTGCCGCGTAAAAGTCATCTACACGTGTGTTCCCCTGTTGCAACTGGCTCAATTGATGTTCGAGAGTACGGATGTCTCTCTTGTCAGCATAATGGAGAGAGAGCACTCTCTTAATCTCCGACCAGTCATTATCAAATATGTTGTATGATACAAGAGCCGAATCTGCCTTCCCTCTAACCTTCTGTCGGATATGTTGAAGTATAGCACGGTAGATTGGTTTGGTACGTACTATTTCGTAATCCTTCAAAATCGTTTCAATGCTATGAATCCAAGAAACATAATGTATTGGATTCCCGTCGAAAACCTGCAATTCTTTCACAGCGTCAGGGAGTTTGGAAATGTCCCTTAAATCTTGTTCACTAGTGGGACCGCGTAAAACTTCTACTCTCTGCAGATTCGAAATCTCGGGTTCATTTGATTGCTCTAAAATGAGTATTCGATTCGAAATTGCCCCTAAACGAGTTTCTAAATTTTGAACAACTTCCCCCGGGCTACTTTGTTCAATACGACCTAACCGAGCCTCTATTCCCTTAATTTGATCGATAACGTTATTAACTGCTCCCGTTAACTTGGTCACCATGGCTGTTAATTCGTCCATCTTGACTGACAGAGTGTGTATATTGCGGAAGGACAGGCAACGGTTAAGCGGTTATGTTGTATATAGCAACTGTATAGATATGTATGTACGCACAATATTTTTGGCAATGGAACAATATATGTATGTTACTGAATTTGAAACAAAATGTTTTACAATTTAAGGTATTATTTCATCGCTTATCTGCTTTAAATTTCCTTAAGACTATCTTACAAAAATACGTAGAGCCAGCTTCTCATCGTTCCGATTTCCTGCTTCCGTGATTTCGGTTCCGTTATCCAGTGTTTCTTTACAGACGTCCTTCTGGGGGATGCACGCTTTTCACACACATGTATTGTATTTATTGGGATGAGATTGAACTTCCTTTTTCTTCTGTTTAAAGATCACTTAAGTTATCACTATGTTGGTTTTGAACAGCCCACATTACTTTATAACAAATATTTGTTAAATTAAGGATTCACTCAATTGATCTGATAACTTATTCGTATAAGATCTGATCTGATCTGACAACTGATTTCACTGTTTTACTCTTTACACTCAATCGATCTGATTACTTATTTATATAAGATCTGATTTGATCTGAAAACTGATTTGACTTGTTTTAATCAGTCTTTTTTATATGGATTAGGGATTTTCCACTTCACTTTTCGAGTGGTCCCTGCTCGGGCGTTAAGTTCCTTGTCGCGGAGGGATCGAAAAAAATTTTGAACTGCACAAGCTTTAGCTTGTGCCCAACGGTTCTAAATTAAACAACTAGAAATTTCACCACGTTATAATTTATTTCTCGACCATCTCGTCTAACGCTCCAAATTACTCTAACTGAACAATATTATTTTTCCTAACTCCTAAGCATGCCTTCGTCGATCAAGGTCTTGGCATTCCCACGCTGGTTCGCTCACGTCCGAGCATGCATCGCCGAAAGTGCATGCGATGCGTCTAGCCAAATGTGAGGATCATCATATTACATCCGCCGCAGGTGTGATCGTGGGAATGGGCGCGCACCTGTGTTGCTGAATGTGATAACTGACCTCTATCGCAGAGCATTCCAGTAAATAAACAAATAAAAGCAAAGTTAAACAACAATGTCAAACAACCACACAAAAACCAAGCCCAGATTCGTACCTTATAATCTAAGGAAAAGATCCAAAAGCGTTGAGTCTGTGGTTGAAATAGTTGAACCAGAAAACTGTAGCAGCTCGTCTTCTCCAAATCTTCCCATTTCAGACTTATCTATCCGTTACACTCCCAACTTGGTCGAAATAATCGAACCAGAAGACACTAGAGTTCACTTCCTCCAAACGTTAACATTTCCGATTTATCCACCTGTGGTGTGTCACAGGTAAAAAGTTTTGAAAACTTACCAGATTTCACCATGGCCACCAACGACCAAACTTCCACCCCTTCAGCGAATGATATTTTCAACTCCCTGAGAATACCGGATGCCATTAAAGATCTTCCAAGATTCGATGATAATCTGAGGGTACTCTATGATTTCCTTAATAACGTTGGGGAAATACTCAACTACATTAAGGATACTGACCGAACATCTTATAGTAAGATCTTGCTTAGACCCATAAGAAACAAAATAGAAGGCCAAGCGAATGAAATCCTAAATATGTAAGGTACTCCTCTCGTGTGGGATGACATTAAAAATGATTTAATCCTCCATTATTCAGATAAACGTACAGAAACTTTTTTAATTAGGGATCTCCACAACATAACCACATAGACCGTACAGTCCTTTTACGGCGAAATAATAGAAATACAATCCGCGCTCTGCAACAACATCCAGATCCATGAATCCGATCCAAATGTGATCAAAGCGAAGAAAGATCTTTATTCGGACATGTGTCTAAACTCTTTTCTCACAGCCCTTAATGTACCTTTAGGATCCAGAGTAAGAGTAATGCAACCAAACTCTTAGGCTATAGCATTATCCTACTGTATAAAGGAGCAGAACATCTCTTATCAAAGAATGCCCCTAAACGCACAATTTAGACCTCATCAAAGAAGACCCTATGGTCCCCCTCACAACAAATTCCAATCTAGAAACCAAGCACCCTACTATAATAATAATCCCAAAGCACTCCCCTACAGGGAAAATCAATACGGAACCAACAACCCTTCTCCCTCAAACAATAAAATACAGTTTCCCCATCAAAATTCAAGACCAGGCTACAATACAAGGAATCACATTCAAAACAACCTAAAACCGGAAATAAAAGCAAGCCCTAATCAACAAACGAAAAACTTCTACTTCAACGAGGTAACCAATCAGGAACAACCTAATTTTCAGCAAATGGATAATTTCTTCAACAAAGGTGCAACAAATGTATAAACCGAAGAAAATTGTTCAGCATCGGCCTCAACAAGTCAACAGGATACTTACGAGTAGATCCCAGAACACATCCCACAAATTTACCCTACATCCTAATATCTTCACCTTTCGGACGCCCTCTTAGGTTCCTTTCAGACACCGGGGCATCCACTTCTTTTATTAACCCTGAATTCATTCCACGAAAGAAACAAGTTGATTGTGCAACCATTACAGTCACAACAGTATTCAAAAAATACCAATTAAATAAGCAGGCAACTGTCCCAATCTTTCAGGAATTTAACCAAATAGGCTCATTCAAGATTTTAATCTTTAAGTTTCATACTTTCTTCGACGGGCTTTTAGGCATTGATGCATTACTGTTATTAAATGCAAAACTCGACCTAGAGAATAAAATCTTAAGGACGGCCAATGCAACGTTGAGAATTCAACTAAGACCCAATTATTCTTCAGGCTCTTTCCTAATCCCCTCTAAATCAAAATCTTTAGTAAAACTTCCAGTAAACAAAAAGGAGCGAAACATTTTCATCAACATAACGGAACTCAATCCACAACTTTACATAAGTCCAGGCGTATACAATGCTGACCGGTGGTGTAGTCACATCAATCATCACTATGGAAGAGCCCTTAAGTGTCGAAACGTACAGTCCCAATGAGTTCATAGAGATTAATAATTTCAATGATGCAACAGTAAACGATGAACCACAAAAAACTGATCTAAACAATCTGATTAGAACAGACCACTTGAATACTGATGAGCGTAGGAAACTACTTCAACTTTGTAGGCAATACCGTGAAATCATGTACAAAGAAGGCGAGTCACTCTCCTTTACTAACAAAATCAAACATAACATTTACATGTAAGGGCAAATAAAAGGCGAACTCACTCGAGAACGTATCTCCACAACAGCTTTATTTTAACAGAGAGCGCTAATAACATCGATCAGGCTTTTTATAACATGCATATAACAGAGCATATGTAAATGAGAGAATATATAAATGAGAGCTTACATATTTGAGATCATACGATTACATAATTGAGAGGATTATAGGAAGTTGATTGCAGAATTGCGTTAAGAATATTTGTGTGTACGTACGTGGAAGGGTACAGGGTGACACGATATTTTAATTTATTTTTAGCTTTCGGTAATATATCAGATGCTTACAGCTCGGTCATCATGACCTTTAAATCGACCGCGATTTACTTCCATATACATAAACACTTACAGTTTCAAATTTGATACAATTCTTTAATGATATACGAATTATAATATTGTCTCGAATTAATGACGAAATGAGAACATAAATCAATACGATAAGTACATAATACTTTGACAATTAAAATTTACTTTTAGCATCATACAATCATACAATTTATAAAATATAGTCGATATGTACGAGAAATTTAAAAAGTCGCATATGGCTTCATGTTTTCTGGAGATGCAACCCCTTCATATGCGATCCTTGAAATTTGCATATTTTCTAAATCTTTAATCAGATACCTATCATTTGGAAGGATTCTTATGATTTCGTATGGTCCTTTGTATTTCGGAATAAGCTTCTTATTCAGACCAGGAGTATTTACAACATTCTTGAACATAGCATGGTCACCAACTTGATACGAATAAGGTTTTTTGTGACGCTTATCAAAATACTTTTTGTTGACATTTTGACTACGAACAATATTTTCGTTTGCTTTTTCCCTAATAGTCTCTAAATTCCTTTCCTCCTCTGATATAATATTCTCCTCTATGTACTCGCGTATGTTATCGCTTATCGCCCCCTTTTGCATTACGCCAAAGACTAATACACTCGAACAGAAGCCTGTACTCTTATTACTATGTTATTTAAAGCAAATTCTATTTTTGTCAGATGTTTTGCCCATTCACTTGGATCAATCTCGCTTTCTTTAGCTGACATTGGCGTTAAGTTTCTGTTAATTCTTTCCACCTGGCCGTTCGATTGTGGTGAGCATGTGGCCACTTTAATGTGCTGTATATTAGCGCCAGAGCAGAAATTCATGAATTCGTCAGAGGTGAAACAACTTCCTCTGTCTGATACAATAGGAGTAGGCTTGCTATATGTTGCAAAATACGATTCTAAACATCTAAGTACTTCTTTGGTACTAGTACTTTTCACTGCGTACAATTTGGAGAACTTTAAAAATCCATCTACAATCAAAAATATATGCTTTTTATGATTTCGCATTGAAAATGGCAAAGGACCGTAATGGTCTATGTGGATAGACTCAAATAGCTTGTTGCCTTTTGGAATACTATGTAAAATTCCTTCCTTTTTTCCTACAGGTGGTGAAAAGTGAATACATTTTAGGCAATTCTCTATATAATTCTTAATCTTGTGTTTCATTTGAGAAAACCAGTATGTTTTACGCAAGTGACTATAACATTTATCAACACCAGCATGTCATAAGGAGTCGTGGTGTGTCTGGATTACATTTCTTTCCATCTGTGATGGTACGTAGAAAAATACTTTTTGATTGATCTTGCGGTAGACCAATCCGTTAATTAATTCATAAGAATGACTTTTTCTCTCTTCCAACATTCTTACAATTCCCCTGACTAATGTGTCCTTTTGCTGTGAGGCTGCAAGTGCGTGTTCAAAAGTTTCTGAATCGACTACTAAAATGTTATGACACCTACTGAGAGCATCAACGTGAGTCATCTTTTTACCATCTCAATGGAGTAATCAAAGTCTTGGAGCTCAAGAGCCCAGCGCGAGATTCTTGGATTAAGCAACTTTTTGTTAAGTGTAAGGGTGAGAGATTTACAATCTGTTACGATTTTAAATTTAATACCTGTAAATGTTTTTAATAAACAAATATTGCTTACAGCCAACAACATAAGTGAGCTCAAGCTGACATTAAGGAAGTACGAAAAGATGAAGTCAGAGTTTCAACCATCCACGTCGGGTCATATCAAGAATTTTCTAGTCGCCAGAAATGTACCTCAACAACGCAACGAAAAAACTGAGTGCTACAACTGTAGTGAGGAAGGTCATCTAGCCAGCAATTGTCCCAAGCCACGGCGAGAAAGGTGCCGTGAACGAAGGCTATATGAACTAACGCCATAATGGGGTTAATTCGCATTTGAAAGTGAATTAACGCCATAATCCACTTATGGCTTAAATTCACTTTCAAATTTTAACTAAAGCCATAGATTAAATTGAACTAACGCCATATGGTGTTAGTTCACTTTCGAATATGAACTAATGCCATACAATGTATTTGAGCTCTAAAGCGCGTTATATGTCCAATGTCCCACCATGATCGGACCACGTTTAGTTTCCAACCAACCTACCTCCCTTGCCCCTTACATACATACATACATCCTGCTTGGCCACATATGCAATTTGGAGTAAGTGCGAGTTTGATTGTATTTACTTTCTTTAAACTCATGCAAATCATAAGAAAAAAAAATCATGGATACACTCAGTCTCGCGCCTACTTCAAATCCTACATGTGGTCCAGCAGGGGGGTTGCAGGGGGGCAGCATGCCCCCCCATTCCAACATTACTATTTATACGTCGTAAATTTTTTTCCTACAAGTTTCTACCTCATTTCTTAGGACCATGTACTCGTAAATAATGTAAATTATTGAGATTGATGCGAGTGACTTTAATTCAATTTCAAATGTGAACTAAGGCCACTTCCTAAAACGGACTAACGCCATATGGCTTTAGTTCAAATTTGAAAGTGAATTAAAGCCATAAGTGGATTATGGCCTTAATTCACTTTCAAAATCGAATTAACGCCATTATGGCGTTAGTTCATATAGCCTTCGTTCACGGCACCTTTCTCGCCGTGGCTTGGGACAATTGCTGGCTAGATGACCTTCCTCACTACAGTTGTAGGACTTAGTTTTTTCGTTGCGTTGTTGAGGTACATTTCTGGCGACTGGAAAATTCTTGATATGACCCGACGTGGATGGTTGAAACTCTGACTTCATCTTTTCGTACTTCCTTAATGTCAGCTTGAGCTCACTTATGTTGTTGGCTGTAAGCAATATTTGTTTATTAAAAACTGAATCGGGTATACCTTTGACAATGTAATTAATTATGTCATGTTCGTCCAGATCGGCTAGGGAAGCAATTTCCTGCATGGCGAGGACATATTGCTGGAAATTCTCCTTGCGTTTTTTCCGATTCCGCAATGTATTGTGCACATCCATTGCTGTTGTGTGTTGGTGAAATTCGGTCAGCAAAGCTGCTTTTAGCTCAACCCATGAGCGACGTACCCGTAAGCAATCGTTGCGCGTAGATGAAGATTTTTGATTCGTCCAACTTGTATAGTTCAATAGAATCTTCAAACGATTGGACCCATCTCCTTACAGGAAAGTTGTCGTCACCAGAAAATGTGTGCAAGGATTCTTCAATGTCCCTGAATGAACGCTGTTGTTTAACTCCGCTAGTCTACTTTGAAGCGAAGCAATTTCTTCCTTCCTCGTTACCAGTTCCCTTAACTGCTCCAGCTGCTGTGACGTTGACCGGTTCTCCTCTTCCAAGGTGTTCCCCTCTGAGCTGACTGCGTCGAGAATATTAGTTGGAAAGAATTCCTCCATCTGACCATCGTCTAATCTTTCGAGCGCTTCCTCCAGTCTAATTTTTAAAGTGGACTTTACTCCATTTGTAGCCAAATCCATTTCAGCCAACTTGTCTTTAAGTTGCTGCACAGTTGCCGTTTGGCTAAATCTTAAAGCGCGACTATTCATTTTTTGGATTACTTGCAACAGTTTCATAAAATTAAGCAACAAAATTGTTCAATAAATTTCAGCCCACATAACATAATATTCCATAAATTAACATAAATGTTCACAAGTTCACAAAAAAATTAAAATCACATTTCTTAAATGTACAGTCGACTACGTACAGTCATCCCATTTCTGATGGTTGTAAGGGCAAATAAAAGGCGAACTCACTCGAGAACGTATCTCCACAACAGTTTATTTTAACAGAGAGCGTTAATAACATCGATCAGGCTTTTTATAACATGCGTATAACAGAGCATATGTAAATGAGAGAATATATAAATGGGAGTACATATTTGAGATCATACGATTACATAATTGAGAGGATTATAGGAAGTTGATTGCAGAATTGCGTTAAGAATATTTGTGTGTACGTACGTGGAAGGGTGCAGGGTGACACGATATTTTAATTTATTTTTAGCTTTCGGTAATATATCAGATGCTTACATACATAAAACCAAAACACAATTAACTTTCAAATGATAGAAAGGTTTAAAAACAAAACAGACCACATTAACTCAGAACACAATAAAACTATATCTGGTAGGAACTGCCAACAAAATAAAACAGGAACACAATATACTATTGGAATCACAGTACATTAATCGAATAAATTTTAACATCGACCTTCTTACTAACCACATTTCAGATCTTTCCGAAGCAATGATTCTAAGCAAGCTCAACCTTATCCCTAAGATTATATTAATTCCAAATGAAATTAACTTAATAGAAGAAAAATTGTTCTTTTCAAATAACAAATATACGAGTTATTAAAGCTGCAAGCGTATTAGAACGGATCAAAAATCATATTTAACATAAAAATACCAAACTTTTCCCTAGAAAGTTACAATATGCAACATATTATCCCTCTCCCTATCAACAATACAAAATTGATTACCTCATATCCTTATATTATGTTCAATGAAAAAAGCATACAACACTATAGCTCACCTTACCCCAGGATCGAAAGCCACATATTATTATTATATTATATTATTGTCAACAATCATCGCTCATCGTCATCGCCCTTCACCCCTTCACTCCTCACCCAGAAGCGGAGAACACGCCGACCAATGTCAGGCAACATATGCCGCCCTATACTTGAAGACCGGATGCAGCGTCATCAATTAATATTTCCCATAAAAATGTAATTGCACAGGTGATCGCATGAACTGTACACTCAGCGTCTGGGACATTTCCGAGCCACAAAAAGTTCATGCAGTCACCTCCGCAAACCATAGGTTAAATTATAAATCGATCACTTGATGTTCAGTCGCAATCGAATAAACTTGTTTTTTTTTTTAAGAAAACAGAAAGAAGTCGCAGTATAGAAATGTGGCAACAACCATGGAACGTGTCCCAAAAAGGGAGATGGACATACCGACTAATCCCAACGATTGAAAATTGGATAAATCCAAAACACAGCGAGGTTAACTGTTATCTGATACAGTTCTTGACTGGTCAGGGTGGCTTCCGTGCATACCTATTCAAGCGGAACTGTGATTCAAGTCCGTTCTGTCCTTGATGCCTACACGCGGAAGAAAATGTGGAGCATGTTTTCTTGGAATGAGGACGAAAGAGATATTTTGCAGGAAAAAATTGGTGAACAGCCGACACCAGATAACGTAGTTGAGTATGTTAAAATGTGAAGATTATTGGGCTACAGTAAACGATGCAGCAATACGAATAATGTGGGATCTTTGGAACGTAAAACGACAGCTGAACGCGAATTCGCTACCTAGTGACGAAGCAAATAGCTCAATAATTCAAAAAATCAAACTATGTATGAAATTCAAGGAAATTAGCTTAAATGGTTTATTTCATAGATTAACCAGGTATGTAGATCCAGGGAGTACCACAACACATTATTTATTATTTTTATTAACGACATGCCGGAAGTTCCAAAATATGTAATGTATGCTGATGACACGTTAATATAGACAGAAGGAATAAATGAAAAAGAATGTAATAACAAACTAAAATATGATATAAATAATATAACTAAATGGTTAAAAATTAACAAATTCAAACTTAATGAAGAAAAAACTAAATTAATGCAAATTAATCTTGAAAGCAACACAAACATCGAAATAAGAATAGAAGAAGTGAAGACCAGGAGTGAAGCAGTTGCCCAACGTTGAGTTCCTCGCGCACTGCCGTGTTTCTCACCCTATCCCGGCGAGTAATTCCTACAACAGCACGAACAAATCTCATCTCAGCAACTTGTATTCGCGATCTTATTCTTTCGGTTATTGAACAAATTTCATGACCATAGGTGAGAGTTGAAACAAACAAAAAAACGCTAAATTGGCTTTAACACCAAGCTCGGCCTTCCTGATTACGGATCGACCAAGCTGTTTCAAAATTTAACCAGCTTGAATAATCCTACAGGAAAGCTCAGCCTTATTTCTCCCATCACTCATGAAGAAGACTCCGAGATACTTAAATTTCTCCACCTGTTTCAATGGGATTCAATTAACTTTTTTTTCTGTGTGAGTAATCGGTTTATTTTTTATTTGCTAGGTTACTATTTATATTTATTTAACTCTCTACTGCATGAATTATGAAGGAAATTAAATAAAAATAGTTTAAACATTTACTTAGCTTATTTGGGGTTAAGAAAATATTCTACATATGTTTTTCTTTTTTTGTTTATATATTTTTACTGTTTTACATATATAAACCATATATAGAAGAGCCCAAAAAAAACATCAATTATTATAGAAACGAAAAATAAAGTTTATAGCAATACAAAATGAACACTAAATACATACATAAATAAATACAGAAAACATTTTTTTATAGGGTGAAACTTACCTGTTTATTATAAATTTTAAATAATAAAAAAACTCACTTTTTTTAACTGATTTGCACTTAGCACGTGCCCAACGTTGAGTTCCTCGCGCACTGCCGTTTTTCTCACCCTATCCCGGCGAGTACAATGGACTTATGAAACAATGGGCTTATTTCAGAATCACTACTCTGTTACTCAAAACAAATAACGGTTTATTATAAAAAAGATACACAGTTTCACTATGGATTGTATTTTTGTAGTACACGTGCAGCATAACGGAAATAAATCATATTGAATAGGAAAAACCATATATGGGTTTGTATGCAGTAGTGGGTTAAATGAATGCCTGGTATATTGAAAAGGGGATTTGGATAGTGCAGCGGTACCATGCAGTCCTTCATTTCCGTCCAAAAATAATTTAGGCGGGAGTTCGGCGGCACTACCATTATGATAGACCATTATGAGGTTGGTAAAAATATTTGCCGAATCTGGAAGCATCGCACAAAAACCGTATTATCGAAATCCCTAGGTTCGGGTTCAAGACACAATTGCGGCTGTAGCATCGTCAACTTAGGTAAATCCAAGCGTTTCGAGCCGAAACTTATCGGCGCAAATTGGAGTTAGCAGACGGTTATTACAACGGATAATTCATGATGGCTTACACTTGTTTCCGTACAAAGTCCAAATTACAAGCAAATTAAACCCACTGGATTTGCCTTTTCGCCTGGAATTTTGCCAAAAAATTATTGAAATGGCCGAGGAAGACAACAGCTTGATCAATTCCTTGTTTAGGTCTGATCAGGCCCATTTTGATCTAAACGGCAATTAAAACAAGTAAAATTACTTTATATGGAGTGAATCGAATACAGAAATACTCCATGAATGGGAACTGCACCCAGAATGAATCACTGTGTGTTGCACAGTTTCATCAAGGTGCATTGTAGGGCCATAGTTCTTTGAAAAAAACTGTGTAATCGTAACTGTCAATGGGGACCGTTATTTAAAGATGTTAAAGGAGTTTTCTTTACCCTGAACTGCGCCGAAGATATATCCGTTTCAACAGCATTTGACTCCAGCAAGATGGAACAACTGCACAGATAGTAAGACCGGTTATGGTGGAGCTCGCACGATAATTCCTAAATTAATATCTAGCGATCCAAAAATAATCAGCCATTATCCCTGAATGGCACTTGCATCGAAGAAACCGAAAAAGTTTCCATCCTCGGTATGTGTATCAACTCAACACTTAGTTGGAATGATCACATATTCGAAGTCGCCAAAAATGCTGCGAAATGTCTAGGTTTCCTTAAACAATGCAAAAAATACATCACCCCCTCTGATTTGGCTTCAATTTACAAGGCCTACATCCGCCCCAAACTTAAGTATAACGCTCATATCTGGTCTGGTGCTCCCAAGACCTCTCTGCACCTTCTTCCTCTTCTTCTTCTTAGGGCCGCGGTGGACCTGGGCCTCACTCAACATGCCTCTCCAGCCAGCACGATCTTTCGCCAGCTGTCTCCAGTTTCGCACACCAAGCCGGCCGATGTCCCCCTCGACTTGTGTGCGCCACCTTGTACGTGGACGTCCTCTGTTGCGTTGTCCCATAGGCTCAGAGTCGAAGACTCTTCGGGCCGGAGCTAAGTTGTCCATACGCTCTACATGGCCTAGCCATCTTAGGCGTTGGATCCGTAGACGCCTGGCTAGACTCATGTCGCTGTACAGCCCATACAGTTCGTGGTTGAATCTTCTCCTCCAAATGCCATCAACGCAAACAGGACCAAAGATCGCGCGCAGAACTTTTCTCTCGAAAAGACCAAGCGCCGCAAAGCAGGACTGGGATGATCAAGGTCTTGTATAAAGTCAGCTTGGTCTTCCGAGAGATGGCTCTACTACTCAATTGCCTTTTGAGCCCATAAAAACAGCGGTTGGCAAGAGTTATTCTGCGTTTGATCTCGCTACTGATGTTGTTTGTACTGTTTACCGCGGAGTCAAGGTAGACGAAGTCCTTTACTACCTCAAAGGTTTAGCTGCCTATGGTGACGTTCTGGCCAAGTCGTCGATACTGTGCGTCCTTTCTCGATGACAGCGTTTACTTTGTTTTGCCCTCGTTTACCGCCAGACCCATTTTAGCCGCTTCCGTTTCCGTTTCCGACTCGCTGCGTTCGCCCAATCACGTCAATGTCACCCGCGTAAGCTACCAGTTGAACGGACTTTTGGAAGATCGTGCATCTTGTGTTGGCCAGTGAGTTTTGCACGATTTTCTCAAGAATGATGTTAAAGAAATCACATGACAGCGCGTCGCCTTGTCTAAAACCTTTTTTGACATTGAAGGTCTCGGTGAGTTCGTTACCGACCTTGATGGAGCAGCGAGAGTCTGACGAGTGTGGCAGGAATATCAAAACTAGACATGGCGCTGTATAGCTCGTCTCTATACACGCTGTCATATGCGGCCTTGAAATCGACAAATAGATGGTGTGTGTCGATTTACATTTCCTGGGTCTTCTCCAGGATCTGCCGCAGTGTGAAAATTTGATCGACGGTGGTCTTCCCGGGCCTGAAACCACACTGATAAGAACCTACCAGACTGTTCACGAATGTTTTCAGGCGTTCACACAAAACGGCAGAGAAGATCTTATACGCAATGTTAAGGATACTTTTCCCCCGATAGTTGGCGCAGTCAAAGGGGTCTCCTTTCTTGTGGATCGGGCAAACGATACTGAGATTCCACTCTACTACTAGCTTTCCATTTTCGTCCCGGCAAGCTTCTGTCCGAACTTTATACCCATTCGATAAAAGTTTTACCCTTTGGTAAAACTTTCGGACATTATTTCCGCCATAACACCTCTCCATCTCCTCGATCGCGCGCTTCTCGTGCTTTTTCTTTTTCTTTCTGAGAAGCCGGTTCTTTTCCTTTTTTCTCTGTTCGTAGAGCTCACGAACAGCTCTCGTATTTCGATGCAGCGTTGCCCGGTAGGCTTCTTGCTTTGCTGCATGTGCCTGCCTGCACTCGTTGTCAAACCAGGGGTTTTTCCTTGTTGTCGTTTTAAAACCCAGCACATCAGTAGCGACTTCTCTGATGGCACTTTGACAACGTTTCCATTCTTCGTCTATTGTTAGTGCAGGCGGCGTCGAACTTTCAGAGAGTTTCAGGGAGACTCGATCGGCAAAGTTCCTGGCAGTCTGTTGCGATTGTAGCTTTTCGACGTCAAACCGTGGTTGTCTTCCTCGACTCCGTTGTTCTGTCGATATCCGTGTCCTTACCTTGGCTACAACAAGGAAATGGTCCGAGTCGATGTTGGCGCCTCGGAACGTTCGGACATCAAGAATACTGGAGGAGTGTCTGACGTCTATCGCAACGTGATCAATCTGGTTGACGGTTGAATGATCAGGGGACCGCCAGGTCCCTTTATGGATGTTGAGGTGTGGGAACCGCGTGCTAGCTACAGAGGGGTTTCGCCCTGTAACAAAGTCCACCAGCCAGAGTCCGTTTTCGGACGTGACACCACGTGCAGGCTGTGTTTACCGATGACTCTAGCAAAGATGTCCTCTTTACCCAGCTTAGCGTTAAAATCTCCTAGAACGATCTTGGTGTCGTAGCTGGGGAATTGATCGTACGTTCTTTCTAGGAGATCATAGAAGTCATCCTTGCTATCGTCATATTTGTCCTCCGTTGGGGCGTGGGCGCAGATTAGG
Source organism: Myathropa florea (assembly GCA_930367185.1). Lineage (NCBI taxonomy): Eukaryota > Metazoa > Arthropoda > Insecta > Diptera > Syrphidae > Myathropa > Myathropa florea. Next base: position 63,376,829 of record OV884004.1, on the reverse strand, counting down.
CTGATGTTGCCGAATTTAGCCTTGATGCGGATTGTTATGAGCCGCTCGCTTATGTACTTAAAGCCTAAGACTTTTTGCCTAACTCTGCCTCGAACAACAAATCCACATCCAAATAATCACTGCCTTCGCTCTCTGTAACAATCGCCGTAGTAGATATCGCAGTTTTTCATCCTCTTTTTGCCCGGCCCATCCCAACGCACTTCCTGGATTGCGGTAACGTCTGCTTTATAGCAGTCTAGGGCCTCCGCGAGTTCATCGGCTGCACAGACCACGTGCAGAACCGAAGGTCATTGTCCTTATTCCGTTTGCTAGGGTCGTCAACAGTAAATCCGTCCATATCCGAGGCAGTTTGTGCTTTCTGAATTCGTTCATTTTTACGTGGTGAGGAAGTTAACCCCACGCACAACCTCCAACTGGGAGGACAGGGCCATCTGTTTGGCCCCCGGACAAAGGGCTCCGGAAGGATCCGGTGTCGGTAGCTTTTTGATAGACTCGCTCGAACATCGCCGTAATGTCTCATCCTTATTACTGTTTTATCGCTATTTTAACAAACGATGCTCAAGTGAGCTAGCCAATTGCATTCCTCCCCTCCATGAATTCACCCGCAATACTCGTCTCGCCAGGAATGCTCATCAGTTCACCTTCAAGCCTGTTTTCGGACGTACAGTTAAGTTTCGAGAGTCGTTTTTTTAGCCGCACCACACGAATATGGAATGCTCTTCCCAGCCTAATATTTCCCACTCACTACAATCTACAGACATTTAAGACCAATGTGCATAGGTACCTCCTTTCCCTTTCTCCCTCTATACTTCGGCCCGTGCTGTGTCTTGATTCCGGACACTTAAGGGTATTCGTAACCCCTTTTGCGCGCGCAAATTATAAAAAAAAAAGTCTGAGTCTGAGAGTTTTTTTGTCCCTTATTAGTTTAAAGAGGGTATTAGGAAGAGGTTTATTGAGCTCTCTGCATGGATTGAGCGTGGGAGTATTTTCTAAGAGGGACGATTTCAATATATCTTCCAGTCTGGTGGTGGCTTGGTCAATGTCCTCAGGTGAGAGATTTTTGTATGCTGAAGGTGAATAGTTTTGCAGAAACATTTCTGCTCACTTTTCTACATTTCGTTTTTTTTTCGAAGAACTGAATGGGTTGATGTAACTGTTCCAAGTTGAGATATATCAACTGTTAGGTGAACAGAAGCGTGATCGGAAGGAAAGAAGTGGGATGTTGAAGGGGTTCGGTCGCATTCAGATTCTGTGATTTAAAAAAGAAATCTAGTGTAGAACTTGTTGTTTTGGTGACATGTGTTGGGGAAATGGGAGCTTCTGCGACAAGGGATAAATGCGGTAGCCAGTTTGCTAGCTGACTTCCCGAATGATTTCTTGTGACATCGTGAAATGTCTGATGTCTGACGTTCCAGTCTCCGCCAAGAGTGAGCTGGGAAAATGTTGACTGTCTGACTATTTTCTCTAAATCTGAGACGGGAAAGTTATAGCTGGATTTATTGTAGATGGCTATTAAGATTAGATTTCTGTTTAGACAGGAAGTAAGCCGGATAGCAGTGTACTCGAGGTGACCAATGTTATCGAATTAGATCGTTGTAGACTTTTACTTTCGAAATACGACTATTGCGGTTCCCACACCAGATCCCCTTTGACGGGTGGTGGATATACAGTTGTAAATAGGACGTCTAATTAATGTATCTGCTTGATCGTTGTAGACTTTTACTTTCGAAATACCACTATTGCGGTTCCCACACCAGATCACCTTTGACGGGTGGTGGATATATAGTTGTAAATAGGGCGTCTAATTAATGTATCTGCTTGAAAACGTGACTCACTTATAAATTCGACATCAGGTGTGAATTGTTGGAAATTTTTGGAAGGAATGCTTGCAGCTCTTTGTGGGATTGTTTTGGTGGGATTGTTAACTTTGTTACCTTTTGTGATTGCGGTATATGTCATCTGCGGCTTCACACTACGTACTGCTGGTGCTGGACCTTTCACTGTGCTGGCATAGGTTTGCTTGTTTTTCCGTGGGCACAATGAGTAGTTGGCCGGGTGAGGTCCTCCGAAGTTGACTGTCACTTTTTTTTGTTGTGTTTTTTCCGTCCGGAGTGGTAACCTCGATCGCCTCTGGGCTTTGGTCCGCAGGCTTGACTCAACATTCTCCCCGATCATGTGTCTCGGCGCATTTAATGCACCTGGGTTTAAGATGGCAACCATTTGCCAAGTGCCGGGGTTGTTGGCAGTTATTGCAGCGAACGGTAGTTGTCCGCTTGTCTGGAGTCTCCACTGGAATCCTTTGGGTGAATAGCACCAGGGCGCTAAACGCAGGGCTTGCACAGGGCGCTCATCTAGCTAGGACCGGACCTGCATAGCGCTTATTTGTGGTGTTAGAAATCCAAATATCATCACATGACTTTCTTATGAAAATTGTACACAACATGGGCTTTGAAAAATTTTTTTTGTTGTACATGCTTCTAACGGAAACATTTCCTCAGAGTCCATTAGATGGCAGGAGTCTTAGTTTACATTTTTGCAAGTCGATTTTTTTCATAAAACCCGCTAAATAGGCAAATTGTCACACCTCAGTAGGTGTATTTTGCATTAAAATTACCACTAATAATGAAATATGTTCCAAGACTTTTGAGGATTTTATTCTGAACAAAATTTAGCCAAAACTAAATAAATATAAAATGTAACACATAATCAGTTAGGTTATGTTAGTAAGGCGAATAAGCAGTATTTATTTTAATACTTATATTAATATTCTACTGTATATATGTACATTTATATAATTCTATTAAAATAAACAATAAAATGTGTCTTTCTTATTTTACATTAATTTTCATAATGCTGTAAATACAAGTAAGCACAATTTCTGGATCTAAATAAATAGTAAGTTAATAAATATAGTATCTAGTATATATATATATATATAAATATAGTAAGTTGTCACCTAAAATATCTATATATTGCTGATCTCTAATCTTGTCTTCATTAAACATATTCATTACATTTATTTTTTTACTTCAAAGTTCTGCAAATACTCCAGTAATTCTCAGTGAACCCACTGATTGGGAAAAACAAGCTGATATGCTAGCAAACATCATAAAATATAATCCAATCGAAGCCATGCGAAAGCTCAAAAGGGAGAGTACTAGAGCTAGTAGCAGTTTGCCTCATAGAGATCTTAAGCCAAGAAGCCATTGTGTAGAAGAGAATTTAATTGATTTTATTTCACAAAATTATAACCAAATACCCTTACAATCAGGTACATCAAGTGCTAAAAGGGGAAACCCCTCCCCAAAATGGACAAAGATTCCTCTCTTCCGAAAAATCTTCGGTCGATTAGTCTCCTTCCATGCATAAGCAAAGTTTTTGAAAAGATTGTCAATAGAGTTCTGATGCAGTGGGTTGAGGACAGAAAAATAATACCGAACAACAAATTTGGATTTAGCATGATACTGTACATGCCGCGTCAAAATTGGTGTCGGACATTCAATGGAACAAAGCAAAAACCCAGTGCACCGGGGCCTGCCTCGTCGACTTGGAAAAGGCGTTCGACACCGTATGGTTAGAAGGTCTCTTCCTTAAGTTGACGAGGATGGGTATAAACAAGTCGCTGCGTTACACAATTTATGACATGGTAACAGGTAGAAGTTTTGTTGTTAAAAGTGGCAACATGATTTCCACCAATGTTTTTCAAATAAAGAATGGGCTCCAGCAGGGTGCAGTTAACTCACCAATCCTTTTCACTATTTTCACCAGTAAACTGATTGGCTCCATGCAGCATTTGATCGCATACGCCGATGACTTGGTGGCTTACAGGACAGCGCCGAAGGTTAAGGACATCAACATCCTCCTACAACGTGACTTCGTGAAAATTCAGCGATTTTGCGACGACTGGAAGTTGAAAATCTACTACCAGAAGTATGAAACCATCCTTTTCCGAACTCCGTTATACAAGGCCTCAAGGGACACGAAAAAACTGGCGCAAGTTCGGCATAGTTGACCCGCAAGGGGAGCCGTTAGCAGTGAAAAGTGTAGTAAGGTACCTAGGCATTTGGTTGGATCAGTATCTATATTTCGACAGACATATAGCTACTGCACTGACGAAAGCCAGGAAGGCCTTTGCTGTGGCAAGGAGGTTGTTTTATAGCAGCCAACTTGATACCAGGGTGAAGGTGATCTGCTACATGGCCCTCATCCGGCCAGTCATGGCGTACGGTTGTCCAGTGTGGTTCAACGTGAGTCCTTCCCAGATGGAAAAGATGAGGCTGTTCGAGAGGCAATGTCTCCGGGCTTGTCTCAAGAAGTACAGAACCCCAGAATCTGAGTACAAGAAATTCTATTCCAACGAGTTCTTGTATAACGAAGCAAACGTGAACAGGGTGGATAATTTTATTATTAAGCTGATTCGAAGGCACGTTGCACGAGCCATGACCTCGGAAAACGAGCTCATATTTGGAGCTTACTACCACAATGAAGCATATCATGAGAACGCTCGCCGAAGTGGATTCATTCCGCCGGAAGCGTTCTTGTACCTTGACCGGATTGGCTTAATCCAGGATGCGGAGGGATGTCCATTAATCTATCACGTGGTGCGAAGGACAGTAGATAGGCGACTCCTCTACGAGAGCGATGTCGCAAGCGTTAGTCCGGGTGATCTCCGGTTCAGTAGATCCATCTCAGTTCGCGACAGAAGGGATTGTGAAAAGCTTCGGGGGTTCTATTGGTGGTTGCAGCCCCATCAGACGCCCCAGATTTTGTCAGTTTAATCAGCAAATTGTTGGTCCCTTACGGCCAACTTACATTTAGGTTAGGGTATTAGATAGGGTAATTTTAAGAAAAAAAATATAAAAAAATCAAAAAAAATATACAAAAAATAGTAAAAACAAAAAAAAAAAGTTTAGATAGGTTAGTTTAGGTAAGTTTAAGTTAGGTAAGTTAGTGTTAAGTTAGTTTAAGAATATAAATAAAAAAAAAAAATTTTAGATTACTAAGTTTTTAATTAATTTTTCTTAGCATAAGTATTTTTTTTAGTATTATTGAAAAATATATGTAAAATAAACAAAAAGAAGCCGAAAGGCAAAGTAAATTGTAAATTCATAGATAAACTTAGAGTGCCCGCATAGGGCCAGTAAGATAGTATATAAGAATCCCGTTTTGTATATCTAGTTTAAGTATTTTTTTCTAGAATGTAAGATTTTTAAAAGATAAAAATAAAAAAATGCATTAAAACTTACTAACTAACTCGATAGACTCGCTCGAACATCGCCGTAATATCTCGCCCTTTGTTTTTATCGCTATTTTAACAAACGATGCTCAAGTGAGCGAACCAATTGTATTCCTCTCCTCCATGAACCCGCAATACTCGTCTCGCCAGATATGCTCATTAGTTCACCCTTAAGCCTGTTTTCGGACGTACAGTTAAGTTTAGAGAGTCGTTTTTTAGCCGCACCACACGAATATGAAATGCTCTTCAAAGCCCAATATTTCCCACTCACTACAATCCGCATACATTTAAGACCAATGTGCGCAAGTACCTCCTTTCCCTTTCTCCCTCTATACCTTCGGCCCGTACTGCGTCTTGATTCCGGATACTTAAGGGTATTCGTAACCCGTTTTGCACGCGCAAATTGTAAAAAAAAAGAAACTTCACTTTCTGCTGGCGTGGTCACCTTGAGGCACGTGACCTGACTTCACCAGACTTTTTTTTATGGTGTAATGAATAATTTTCTGATCAGATATCGCATATGCGTGGATGAGCATGGAGGTAATTTACGGTCTGTCATATTCAAAAATAATTAGTTAAATATATAAAATAAAATTGAATTTTCTATTTAATAAAAACAAATAAATCAAATACATTGATTAAAAAAAATTATTTTAATTTATTATTGTAGCACAATTGGTGCTCGATCCGGGATTAGAATATTTAAGAAAAAATGTATAGATTTTATTAAAACTGTATGTAAGAATACTTCAAAAATTTCAAACATGTTTATTTACACCAAAAATTGTTATACTGTGTATGCAGTATTGAAAATACTAATAAAAATGTTTACATACTGTACATACATCATGTTCCTCTTTGGCCATTTGACTTACTGGGACTCTGCTTCTCAAAAACTTTCTTACGAGCAAATCTTTATTTATTTATTTATTTTATTTATTTTATTTATTTTATTTATTTTATTTATTTTATTTATTTTATTTATTTTATTTATTTTATTTATTTATTTACATCATCAAGTAGATTTCTCTTTAAGACTTACAAAATATACAAAAGTAAATACAATTCAAACTAAATATCGAATCTTGCGAGATATAGAAAAATTCTTTTTTTAAAGACATCTCAAAAAAATCCAGATCATTATGAGCTTCGCGCATGAGTTATGTATCTTAAAAAGAAACACGTTTGTTCTTTGAAGGTGGTCTTAGGACTGAACTTTATTTTCATTAATACTCTTAACCTATGCTACAATATTTCTTATGACCTTCTTAATACTACTCACATATCTACGTAGTCAACAATCTGCGTTAATTGGCAATCGGAACTACGATGAGCGTAGTGGACAACAACGATCGAATTTCCAGAATGCTATAAACTTCGTTGTGCTGATGCAGCAACTGCTGCTTAGAAAACTATAATGAATGGTTTTATGGAACCTTAACTCGTCAATAGCCTTGATATTAAATTCTTGTTTTAATACAATGTCTTCAAAGGTGAATTAGGAATGATGAAAGTGTCCCTATATTCAAAAAGTTTGAAAATTGAATATTATCTATAAAAATGGTACAGTTGTTAAATGAAAACAGGTAATGCCCATCTGCGAGGAACGTTCTTTCGCCACAAGTACTGTTAATTATTTTATTTTTTAAGTTTTTCATTACCATTAGCGAGCTATCAACTTCAAGTATATGTTCAAATTGATTTTTCCTCTGAAAACAATTTTTCTTGATTGCAAAATTCTTACTTCTTTTCAGCTCTTAAAAGCATTTTTTTTTTTCAAATGTGTAAGAGATATTGTTTATATCGACTATAAATTCGGAATCGAATTCCAGTTCAAAGTGTTCCCTAATTGGAACTGGAGTTAACAGTTTTTTGCTAACGTTAAAAATATCGGCAGGTAGCTTAATGGCTAAAACGATTTTGCCTTCGTTAAAAGAAGCGACACCAAGACGAATGCTTAAGAGTTTTTTGGGGTTAATGTTGTAGGCAATTATTTCCTCAGTCGGTAACAAGTTCGGTTGCAAAATGCCTGTCCTTGCCGATGCTAAATTCTTCTGAATATTTCCAACTTTTTCCTTTATGGAATTAAGCTTGAACATTTGTTCAATAAAAAAATGTTTCAATCTGAAGTTTCATAGCGAGTCCTTCGATTTGATTAAATTTCTCTAGGGCACGTTTCTGATCCGATTCTTACTTACTTACTTAAGGTGGCGCTACAGTCCGGGGTGGACCTGGGCCTCAACCAACAAGCGTCTCCAGCCAGCTCGATCTTTAGCTAGCTGCCTCCAGTTTCGCACGCACAGTTGGTTGAGGTCCCTTTCCACTTGCGTGCGCCACCTGAGTCGCGGTCTTCCTCTACTGCGCCGTCCCTCGGGGGTGGATTCGAAGACTTTCCGGGCCGGAGCATTGGTATACATTCGCTCTATATGACCTAGCCATCTCAATCTTTGTATCTTCATCCTTCTGGCTAAGTCAATGTCGCTGAACAGCTCGTACAGTTCGTTGTTGTATCTTCTCCTCCACTCACCCTCTATGCAGACGGGACCGAAAATCACCCGAAGAATTTTCCTCTCGAAGCAACCAAGAGCAACCTCATCCGCTTTTGACAAAGTCCATGCTTCTGCGCCATATAGCAGGACTGGGACGATTAGGGTCTTGTACAGGGTTACTTTGGTTGTTCGAGAGAGGGCTTTGTTTATCAATTGCTTTCTTAGCCCAAAGAAGCAGCGATTAGCAAGAGTTATTCTTCGTTTGATTTCAGCGCTGGTGTCGTTGTCTGAGTTAATAGCGGTGCCTAGGTAGACAAAGTCCTTGACTACCTCAAAGTTATAACTGTCAGCTGTGACGTTCTGTCCGAGACGTCGGTGTTGGGTGTCCTTTCTGGTTGACAGCATATACTTGGTCTTGCCCTCATTTACCGCTAAACCCATCTTCGCGGCCTCCGTCGCAATACTCACAAAAGTGCCTGATCCGATTCGATAACCCGTTTTAGTAGTGTTATGCTTTCGTTATAATTAGTGTTTATCTTGATTTGTTGGTTCACGGTTTTTATTACTCTATGGTTATTGCTGTCTATAATTGAAAAATGTTCTTGAATGTTTTACATATCATCGTCATCCAGTGTGCCAAAGAGCCACTTGAAAGATTTACCTATGACATTGACGAGGCCCCTTTTATACCTGTGGGGTATCATGGTTTGGACCATATTTCGAATATAGACTATTTCATTATTTAAGAGGCTTTTGTGCTCACTTTCAACATTGACATGATTAGCAATTATACTGAACTGATTAAGGATATTTAGAATTGCATGTGGGTCTATTATATGTAAAACTATGTCATACTTATGAACTATGTCAACTTTACCTATATTGATTTCGGAGTATCCGAGGTTCGAATCGATTTTGTCAATTCTCAGAATTTGGGACGACATTGGAACTAGCACTAGCAGGACAAGGTATAACAGCATCACCTGCAAATTTTAAAGGTCGTTTAATATTAGATTTATGTGCATTACTTAAGGAGTATTTCCTAAACTTTGGCTGTAAAATTCAAATTCCTTGCTGTCGAGTTTCAAGGTATTCTTCGCGGTTTTTGTTACATTTTGTTTTCGCGTTTCTTTTGTTTTTATTTATCCTGTCAACTACTATGGCCTTATCAATTATATTGTTTTCTACTTCGAGTGGTGTGGCTTTAATAGATGAATGGAAGGAAGAATTATTCAATACGACTGCCTTTGCCATTTGCTCTTTAATTGGTATTTTATTTTCCAGATTCAAAACCCGTATTCGTTCTGTAAGTGTATTGTTTAAACGTTCCGCATCTGCATTACCTATTTGGCTATTTGGTTTCACAAAATGAACTTCAATGTTTTCTTCTCTGAAAAAGTTTTTTAAGTTTACGTTGTTGAATTCGTTGTCGCATATATTTTTTTCATTTTTCCTTTGATGGAGATGTATATGCGTATTTTTTCTATCAATGTTCTACTGTTTCAAATAAATACTTACCGCATGTTTTGAAAATTCATCTTTAGCAAAATAACGGCATTTTGCGAATTTAACATTCGAATTAGTAGGAAATATGTCAATCAACTTTTGTTGAACCTGGTGGTAGAAAAAATCGTTCAGTTCTGAATACATTCCTACTTTTTCTGTACTGATATGTCTTCGGACTATATCAGCAACGTTGTCAGGTATTTTTGTTTTTTGTATGAAAATTCGTTTATTGACAAATAAATTTTCAATTTCCTGACTTTTAGTTTCACATATTATGAGCTGAGTTTTGAATCGGTTCACAACAGTTTCCAATGTAGGGATTTGATTGTTACTGGTTGGCTCTATTAAGTTAATTTCATTTGTCATTGTGTTGATTCTGCTCAAGAAATCCGCTAATTTATTTTCTTCTCCTTTAATGTAATCAACTTTTGCGTCATACTCTCCTAATTGGATGATCCACCGTTGAAGTCTCGGATTAAGATCTTTTCCCATATGCTTTGTGTGTACCCACTTAATAGGTTGGTGATCTGTGCATAAGTCGAACTCTCTTCCAAAAAGGTATGGTCGGAAGTACTTGACTGCCCAAACTATTGCCAACAATTCCTTTTCGATTGTGGAATAGTTTTTCTCATGATCGTTAAGTGTACGAGAAGCGAACGAAATGGGATGTCCGTCCTGAATTAATGCTGCACCCAATGCGAAATTACTTGCATCAGTGGTAAGTTTGAAGCGTCTTTTGAAATCGGGGTATTTAAGTATAGGATGATCAGTAACGATTTCTTTTAATTTTTCGAAAGCCGATATGTAGTTTGGATCATTAGGGTTAACCTTCGCTCCCTGTTTCAAATACCTTACCATGGAGTAAGCCACCTTGGCATAATCTTTAATGAATTTTCTATAATACCCGGCTAAGCCTAGAAAGGATTTTATTTGTTTTTGGGTGGTAGGAAGCTTAAGGTCACGAATTGTACGTATTTTATCTGTGTTGGGTTTGACTCCTTCCGGACTAAGGACATGTCCTAAATATTCAGTTTCTTTGGACAAAAATTTACATTTTTCTATCTGAATTTTTAGCCCAGCCTCTTGCAGAGCTTGAAGGATTAATTTTAAATTTATTACATGTTCCTGAAGGGAAGTGCTAAAAATTAAAATGTCGTCTAGATATACGACGCAAACTTTGTTAATATACTTTTTAAGAATTGTGTTCATGAGTCTTTGAAATGTTGAAGGCGTATTTTTAAAACCAAATGGCATTCTGACATATTCAAAGTGACCGAAAGGTGTTGAGAACGCAGTCTTTTTTCTATCCTCAGGTTTAACTAGGATTTGGTGGAAACCTTTTGCCAAATCCAAGGTAGTAATGTACTGCGACTTTCCCAATTTATCTAATATTGTGTCAATATTAGGTATTGGAAATTTATCACTAGTAGTGACCTCATTTAGTTTTTGGTAGTCTGTATCAATTCTCCATTGTTGAATACCATTCTTGTCTCTCTTCTTTGGCACGACCCAAAGAGGACTATTATATGTAGAATTGCTTTCGGATACAATTCCCTGCTCAAGCATTTCGTGCATTTGCCGTTCGATTTCTTTCTCGTGAACCTAGGGTATCGATATATATTTGAAAAAATTGGCTTGTTGGTATCAGTAATAATTTCGTGCATTATTTCATGGGTGAATGTTAGAGTATCCCCTTCTTTGTAAAATATATTCTTGTATTTTTTAATAATGTCTGTGATATACGTTCTTTCTTCTCAAGTGACTAAGGTTGATATAATCAAAAAACGGAATCCTAGTAGGCTCTAAAGAGCAAATTTTATATGGATCAAAGAGACAACTGTTATTCAATTTTATCTTTTGTTCGTTAACTTCAATATAACCTTCACTTAAGTAAATGTTAATTTTGAAAGAACTTAGAATATTAAGCCCTATAATAGCGTCATAATTCGTACTATCAAAGTCAAAAACATTCCATGTTATTTCCTTTGTTGACTAAAATTCGCTGGGGGCAGGGGATATGATTTTCATTTTTATTACACTGGGACCACTTAATGTCGAATAGTATTCCGGTTTGGTAAGAATTTTTTTCTGATTGGTAAGGATATTTGGTTTTATTAAGCTGGTTGTTGACCCAGTGTCAATTAAACATCTAATTGTTTGGTTGTCTATTGTTATGTTAACTACCGGTAATTTCTGTGTTGAGGCTGATTGTGAAAATTTGTATTAACTTGGCCTGAATTCGGTCCTGGTCTATTTGGGTTAGAATGACTATAGGTTTTTTTATTAAAGCTTTGCTGATTTTGGCTAAACTGTTTTTGGTTTGAATTTTGAAATCTTTCGTTTAGATTATTTTGAGAACTGCCATCTTGTGAGTTAGGCAAGGAATTGGAGTTAAAGTTCCATTTCTTTCTATGTTGAATATGAATTGTTCTATTATCATCCAATAATTTTAATTTTGAATACTTATTTTATATGTCTATTAAACTACTATTTACATCAAGGTGAACCCTAACACAACAGTCTATTTTTTCTACGAGTAGTTCTTTTAAATCAGAATCTACTCTGTCTGGCTTATACATATTTGGTTTATCCACATCAAAATCAAAGATTTCACTGATAGTGAAACTAGCTTCTTTTAGAATTGAAAATAATTCTCTTAGATTACTAACCTTAACATTTCTGCAAAGGTATATACTTCAGAGTAAGTTTTTGAGGGCTTAAAATGTTGTCTCAGTGGTCTTTTATTTCTTCCCAATTGATGTTGTCTCCAGTCAGTTGCCTTATACACTTCGCAGCTTCTCCTTGAATTTTTTCGTTTATCACAATCCCTAGAGCGTATTGAAACAGATATTGATCTCCTCCACAGAGCATTTTTGCTGACTCCACCGAACGAATAAACGACGATAAACTGTAGTTTTCATTCCCTTCAAAAGGTTTAAGAAAACGGAATTGTTCAAGAACCTTATCGGAGGGAATGGAAAATATTGAATGATGTTGTTCCCGTTCAATTTGTTGTCGCTCCGGTTGTTATTCCTGCTGATGGTTTCTCTGCTGTAGCTGTTGTTGTTCTTGATGCTGAATTTATTCTTCCTGTTGTCGCTCCGGTTATTCTGCCTGCTGATAATTTCTCTGTTGGAGTTGCTGTTGTTCTTGATGCTGAATTTGTTCAATTAAAAATAAAGATTCGATATAATTCTTCGGAATTATGCTCCATCGACTGCGCCGGTTATAATAATAATAATAATAATGGCGGCGCTACAGTCCGAGGTGGACCTGAGCCTAGCTTCTCAGCAACCACTCGTGTTGTGCGTGCTATTGTTCTCTCACGAGTGGACTCTCTCTCTCACGACTGCGCCGGTTATGTATCTTAAAAAGAAACACGTTTGTTCTTTAAAGGTGGTCTTAAGACTGAACTTTATTTTCATTAATATTCTTAACCTATGCTACAATATTTCTTATGACCTACTTAATACTACTCACATATCTACGTAGTCAACAATCTGCGTTAATTGGCAATCGGAAATGCGAAATTATGGATGAGCGTTGTGGACAACAACGATCGAATGCTATGAACTTCGTTGTGCTGATGCAGCAACGGAGGCAATTAACGTATCGAGCCGACTATTTCGACAGTTTGCATTTTGGGGTGAGTGTACTAACGTAACACATGCAACGAGATATAGGTTCATTTTGAGCATAGTTTGTACGTTGGATGCTAATACAGGAGAGTATACGTTGACGAGAATTCGTAGGATGAACATAAAGATTAAGTAATGAGAAAAGTGAAGAAACCACATGGGAACTCGACGAAGGCTTACTGACCTGACTGAAGAACACTACCAGAACCAATCCATCTTAATATTATAGAGTTATCGGAACACTGGAAGGTCGTCAGATATTCTAATCCCTTCTAGCAGCAATAGATAAAAAAAAACTGAGCTCCTATTAATAAGTCGTTTTGCTGCGTAATGGAGTACGCTGGGTCTGCTTATCGAACATGGAAGGTATCTTCCTGTAAGCATTATCGATTTTATGACTCTACTGATAATCACTTATTCGTGGCATAATGCTTGCATCGATTGTTGCTCTGTAATTTGAAGTGCGTGATTCTATAGTGACATTGGCAACAAATTTTGCTTGAATTTCTATATTCGATGCTGTTTAAGGCCTAATTTGAGTGCAAATGATTTCGTTATTAAATTAAGTTGAGAACCCTAATCTAACAAGTAATGCCGATACCACAAGAGGAAATTACACTGACAATTGCTGTTGTAAAAAATAAATATAACCCCTTTTTATTGCACTACCCACTGCAGCGATTACAAAAAATTAGATAGCTACCCATCTAAATTAAAACTCCAATTACCAAGTTTATTCTCATGACTATCATCAAGTTCTAAAAACCAGATCTCATTTGGTTGCCGCCGAACTTCAGCTAGTTTTGACGGCTGCTTCAAGAGTCTGAAATCTCGAATTCACAAACTTCAGGAACTCGTTAATAGAAGGGCTGCTTCTCATCTAAGCATTGTTCAAAAAGCCTTTAAATTTTACTGAAAATAAAAAAAGACTGATTTTTAACAAACTTGTAAAGTGTTATCCTACATTTTGTCCATGAAATGAGGTTCCTCATTATTTTCGCGGCGACGTGTCATCTCATAGTCGTTGTCTGTTACAGCAAAGTTTGATTTTTTAATTTTCGTTAATTACCCTCAATTCGTATATGCTCTAGTGCCAGTGATAGTCCAAGTTATTATTAAATCAATTTTAATTTCAGTTTTAATTATTTCACTGCGTTTAATTTAACATTAACTCATACAATATGCTTCGTTCGCCAAAATCTCGCCAGTGCAAAGTGCTCCCTCCTACGGTTCCTCCCTCCGGTACATCATCAGAAAAGCAAAACAATGTGAAATTACCCGCCTCCCTCTCATCAGGCTTGCCACTCATCACTCTCTCAGTGACACCTTGACTATTTCTACTGAACAGTTGTCAAAACAAAGTGAGCTTATTATCGCCCAGATCTCTTTAAAACTTGCCGAGTCGGAACAGAGGATTCTCTGCAAAATGGAGTTGGAAGTGGAGACAATGAAAAATAGCATTGCCGAAATTGATAAACGAGTGTCACAGCTTGAATCAAATTCCTCCGTCACTGAGAGCCTTCGCAACGAAATTACAGCTCTCAAACAAAACATCGATATAAGGGAGAACAAAGCTATTGCCGCCGATGCCCTTCTTTACGGAGTTCCTACTATGGAAAGCGAAAACTTGCCGTCACTTTTCAATAATCTTTGTCAGGCTATCAAGGTGAACACCCCAACTCTACGTAACATCTTTCGCATACGTCCTCGGCAAAAGAATCCAGTGGAAGCACCTGCCATCATGCTGAAATTTAACTCCGCATATGATAAAAACCTTATTCTGAAGTCCATATCATCTAAAAGTAAACAAAGTGCGACTCCTCTCTGCCTTCGTGACATTGGTATACCATCAGACTCTCGTATTAATGTACATGAAGCTCTAACCAAACACAATCATATGGTTCTTCAGCATGCCCTTAGTTATAAAAAGCTAAAGAAATCCGCGGTGGCTTGTGTGTGCCATCAAGAATGCAAAAAGCAAAGTTTGTGTTGTCGAAAGCTTAGATGATCTTCATCATGTAATCAATGGAAGCGAAACTGAAAGCTATGGAAGCTCTGATACTTGATCCACAGGATACAGTAACGGCCAACGTCTTTCTTATTTGTTTAATTTTTTTTCTTCTTAAATTTTATTTTTCTTGGTTTTTTATTTGGTTCTCTTTTCTCTTTCTTTTTAATTATACTATTGTAATTATTTTTATCACCTCTTAATTTTTTTCTCATCTCATCTCATCTCATTTTCAATTACCCGCATGTTCCACTAAAGAGGTCGCGGGGGTAATGCATGCACGAGAGATCTCCAGGCCACTCGATCCTCCGCCATCGACTCTAACTCATTTGGTTTGGACTTGGTCCAACCATCTCATCCTAGGTCTGCCAAGCGGTCGCCTACCTGATGGAATCGACGCCACGGAAGTCGTGATGATGGGGACATTCGTGCCACGTGACCAAACCAACGAAGTACAGCCCTTTCCGTTCGAAGAAGCAGCTGCCCAACATTGAGTTCCCCGCGCACTGTCGTGTTTCTCACCCTATCCCGGCGAGTAATTCCCACAACAGCACGAAGAAATCTCATCTTGGCAGCTTGTATTGGCGATATTATTCTTTCGGTCATTACCCAAATTTCATGGCCATAGGTGAGAGTTGGAACAAATACTGCGTTAAACACCGCTAACTTGGCTTTGACACCAAGCTCGGCCTTCCTAATTACAGATCGACCAAGCTGTTTCAAAATTGACCCAGCTTGACCAATCCTACTGGAAAGCTCAGCATTATTTCTCACATCACTCGTGAAGAAGACCCCGAGATACTTGAACTTCTCCACCTGTTTCAATGGGACTCCACTAACATGTAGAGTGCATATCCTCCTACTTGGTTGATCGTCAGCAAGCAGTATTTAGTGAAAATTCCATGTCGGATTTTCTTCCCAATCCGTGTGGCATGCCTCAAGGATCCATTCTAGGTCCTCTACTATTTTTCTTATATGTTAATGAATTACCATCCATCCTCTCGTATTGCTCTGTGGAAATATATGCAGATGTCACCCACTTACACCACAGCTGTTCACCTGAATCTGTAGGCCACTGCATAAATCATATACTCGTAAACTCTGATCTGGATACAATTTTGAACTGGTCGAGTCAGAATCTATTATTTATTGATCCAATAAAATCTAAATGTCTTGTTATATGTAGAAAGCCCGTGAATACATCCCTGCTTCCTCTGATCACAATTATCAACGGATCTATTAAATACGTGGATACTGCCAAAAACCTTGGTAGGATTTTCAACTCAGCTCTAACCTGGCATGATCACATAAAAATTTGTTCTCCGCTCCCTGTGGGCGTTACAACATCTTACACCTATGGCAACCAGATCTCTGTTAGTCAAGACTCGTTTCACGTATCCTTACTTACGGATGTGAAGTCTAAGGAAAATGTGATGAATCAAGTAAACTAAGTGTGGCATATAACAATGCTGCTCGCTACATTTTTACATGTCGTCAATATGACCACATTTCTTACCTCTCCAAACGTATCTCGGGACTTTCATTTGATAGCATCCTAAAGTACCGTTCCATCAATATGTTGCATAACATAATACACTCACGTCAACCTCAAAACCTATTTAACCGTATAACGTTTTGTGCATCTAATAGGAATAAGCAAATCTTAATACCGCGCTTCTCGCATCTTGCCTCTGAACGCCAATTCTTTGTGAACACCACTCGGCTCTGGAATACCCCCCACACAACATCAGCGAAATCAAATATAAGATAAGCTTTAGAAAAGAATTGAAAATACATCTATCTACTTTGAATTAATTGCATTTTTCCAAAAATGACACGTTGTTTATTAAACCGTCGATTATATTTTGCTTTCTCTGTAATCTATTAGCTTATCACAAAATTTTTTAAAAGATATTGTATCTATTTGCTATATTACGCCGACCACAGACCATCGGCATGTGTTTATGTGTGGATGTACATGAGTTAATCGTTATTACTTAATTAATAAATAATTATTAATTAAGTAATAATAATAATAAAAACTAAAACTTAAATGACTTTAAATTGAGAAATATAAAAGCAGAAAATGTGAAATTTCAAACATATTTTTCAGACACGGTCCACATTTTGAAGACATGCAAAAAGAAGGAAAACTGTATAATATTACGGTACAGGCTGGCGCAACTGTTTACTTGAACTGTCGAATTTCATTGCTGCAAGATAAGACTGTAAGTTATAATTTCATAAAAATAATCGATTTGTTTTTATATTTTGTTTGTTGATTAATTTTTGTCCACCAAAGGTCAATTTAATTTTATTCGAAACAAATACAATGTCTCGTATATGTACAGTCAGCGTCAAAAGTGACTGAACAGTCATTAGCTGAAAGTTTGTCCCCTAAATTAAAATTGAAAGGGACGATCTAATAATAATAATAATAATGGAGGCGCTACAGTCCGAGGTGGACCTGGGCCTAGCTTCTCAGCAACCACTCGTGTTGTGCGTGCTATTGTTCTCTCACGAGTGGAGGGGACCTACAGTCTAATGCCAATTCCGAACGGCGAGATTGAGAAGCTTTTTCTAGACAGTTATACTCTTTGAGTATTGTCAGTGACTCGAAAGAGGTGGAGCCGCGAACAATTTGTTTTTTTTTTTTAAAATTGTTTGTCTGAACTTGGATTCGAACCTAGACTGTGAAAGTCTAATGCGCATGGGTCGACGCACGAACCCACACGGCCACGGCGCCCACTGGAAAGGGACGATCTACGCCAATCAATAATGTCTCTGAAATCATACTTTAAAACGAGCTATATTTAATTCTACATAACGGTAAACATATAGCAGTTAATTTCATTCAAAAGAAAAAGGACTTAAAACAAGCGTCAAAAGTGAAAACCTAACTTTAATGTTAAAAGTCAAAACACAGTATAAATAAAATGTTTAAACAAAAAAACGCAAATTCAATATTAATTCAATTCTTTTCATTTCAACACTCCCTCTCGTTTTTTTATAATTCAATTCAAAATTAATTCCAAAATGCTCCCTTTGTTAATGAGTCAGCTAATTGAACTTCTGTAGGAATGAACTGCATATTTATTTCTCCTCTGTTTTGTTTCTACTTAAAAAAAATTCTTAATAATAGTTGACTGTTGCAGTGTATCGTTGTTGGATTAGTCTGCACTCAATCTAGATCTAATAAGAGTCGGCTTAATACAGTTGCCTTCTTTGCTGAATACAATGCAACAAATTCTACTTCCGTTGTCAATGTTGCCACAACACTTCGTTTCGGCGAACTCCAAGCAACAGGTCCACCGCTGTGTTTGATTGTTGTAGTTCAAAATCCAATAAAAATTGTACCATCTTCCTATTCCATTGACGTGGTGTTTGCTTAAGGCCATACAAACTCTTTTTCATAAGGCATACACGATTGTCAATTGCAAAACCATATGGTTGTTCCATAAAAATATGTTCATCCAAATCTCCATGTAAAAAAGCTGTTTGACGTCAAATTGGTAAGTTTTGAGGTTAAAAACAGCGACTACTGATAGAAGTCATCTCACCGACGCATACCTAACTACTGGCGCAAATGTTTCTTTATAATCCAGTACTTGCTTCTAAGAACATCCTCTTGCAACAAGTCGAGCCTTATATTTTTCAATTTTTCCATCAGCTTTATATTTCTTCTTAAAAATCCAGCGATTAGTTATGATGTTTTGGTCAATTGGTCTAGGAACTAATATCCATGTCTTATTATTTGCCAGTACATCTAGCTCATCATTGATTGCTTCCAGCTATTTAGTAGAATCATCAGCCTCCATTCCTTCCTCAAGATTAACTGGATCTAATTGTGCCACGTACAACTCAGCCATCATCACTGAATCATCAGCAGTCAAGACTTTCCGCTTTGGATCTGGATCCCTCTGAATTGGTAATCTTGGATTCCTTCGCATAGAACTACTATGATTACTTTTATGATCCTTATGTGTAACCAATGGAATTGCATACTCTTTTGGCTCTTCGATATGAATGTTCTCTACACTAATTGCTTTGTCCACTACAATGTGAGGTGAGGGCACGACTTCATTAAATATGACGTCCCTTCCAATCAAAATTTTTCTTGTTGTTGCATTAAACACTCTGTACGCCTTATTACATTTCTGTGATTCAGATGACAATGTATAAAGGTCTGCTCTCTTGATTGGCTTTAAATTCATTTTACATAATTTGTGATCTTTGATTCCATCCGCAATCAATTGAGCTTCTTTAGCGAAAATAACACGGTTGCCTCCTTCCTCGAAAATAACTCCAATCCCCTTTACGGTTGTCTTAAGTACAGAGATAAAGTTCTTGTTCAACTGCGGTACATAAAGTGCGTCCTTGCCCGTGTGTATTGGAGACGATTCTCCCTGATTGGTCACTTGAACATCTATACCACCAACAGCTTCTGCGTCCAAAGAGAAGCCATCACCAACTCAAACGTGAACATTTTTCCGGTCAAATTCAACGAAATTTTTAAAAAGATTCCCTCTGGAAAGACGTGTGGTCTATGGCTCTTGAATCTGCGAACCAAACATTTGGCATTTTGGTTGACGCACCTAAAACACCAATTGTGAACAACTCCGCCTTATCTGCAAAAAACATTAACGTTGAACTACCTTGTGGATTTGTTTCAGCTACAAATGATTGAGCATTGTTTTTCTTTGTTTTCTTAAAGCATTCTCTAGCCCAATGACCTTTCTTGGAACAGTAATTGTATTACGTTTTGATAAATTTCCTTTGCTTTTACTGTTGGTTTTGTTTCTGTTATGGTTCTTCCAGCTAGTGCTTACTATATATTCAGCTTCAGATGTACCTGCGTGATCATTTCCATTTGACCTCGATTTAAGAAGACCCTCTTCGTTTACCAAATGATCAGTGAGCTTCTCGATCGTGCGAGCTGACCATGGTACAGCATACCAGGCAGTTCTTACGTTATCAAATTTCGCTGGTAAACTACCTAAAATGTTAGCTATTACAACAGGCTCCTTTTGTTCTAAATCCATATCCTTCAGACGCTGAGCAAGCGACATAACTTTAGCGACGTAATCTGCCATGTGCTCCTCTTCATCCATTTTGCAGTTAATGAATCTATCCAAAAGCACTTGAATGGACTGGTCACTTTTTTCTGCATGTACGGTGCGTAAATTGAACCACATTGGAGCAGCTGTTGTGCAATCAGACAAGTATTTTAATTGCTCCAATTCCTAACCACGCATCAGGAAAGCTTGTGTCTCTTCGTCCTTCTCATCCCATGAGGTATAGTTGGTAACTGGACGAGGCAATGTTTTCAAAATGTATTGCTTGAGTTTGTTCTCCGTCATATATATCTCCATCTGGCGACGCCAAAGATGGTAATCCTGCACATTAAATCGGTGAATATAATAAGTCTAATGCTCAGACATAGTCATCGGTATTTTAGCTGAAACTACAGGAACTTCAAGTGATTCTTCGTCTTCGATCTCCGTATTATGATCGTCGATAACTGAATTAAACAAACTCTCAGCTGTTGAACTTTTATCTTTTCATTTAAACATCTAAAAAGACCTATCTTATGTAAAAAAAAAATGCTTGCTTTGTAAGCTTTAACTACTGTTTCTAGTATTTGTATCTGGCTGTCTAAAAGTTCCTACTAATGTCTAACGGCAGCCGTTATGTATTACAATAATTGACACAACCATACATATGTACACTCACTTTTAACTCCAGATTTTAGCACTTTTCTCTCCTAATTTGGTTAGTTATTTTATCTTAAGACTTATGTTAACTATAATACAGTATATTTTATAGGATGACTTTTAAGCTTTAATTTGATATATCCATATCTGTCCTAGCTCAATCCGGTGATTTTTAATTTCATACTTTCAGCAGATAACTGACTGTTTACTCACTTTTTACACTGACTGTACGTATATATGTATGTACACGTGCTCGTATATGACAAAATCAGATTGTTATTATTAAAAAAAAGTTTTCTATTTTTTAGAGTAAATCAATAAAAAGAAAGAAATAAAAAAATTTAACTATATTCGCAATATTAAACTTGTAACGGATTTCTCGTTTCATCTTTTTATCGTTACAATTTTGGAATGTTTTCTGGTTTACGTAATATAATATAATAATAAAATACTTATGGCAATCTGTGTATTAACCTAAAAGATTTAATTTTAAACCAGGTGTCCTGGGTACGTAGGAATTCCATGGGTGAAGATGCACTTGAGTTGCTAACTGTTGGTTTACATACATACACTGGAGATAAACGGTATAGAATGGAGTTTCAATATCCTAATAATTGGAGATTGAAAATAATGAACGCAAAAAAAGAAGATGAGGGCACTTATGAGTGTCAGATATCAACTCATCCGCCCAGAGTTACACAAATTTATCTACATGTTAATGGTGAGTAAAATTATTTCTTATCGTAAGACGATTCCCTTAGACAATCAAGTAATTTTTGTTTTATTATTTAATACTTTTGTCGCGTGCCGCACGACTGGGGGTCGCAAAAGACCTCCCAACCCGACTGCTCAGCTGGGGTGGGTCCCCAAAACCGGCACAAACAAAATTTTCCCAAACTCAAAAAAAAGAGCAAAACTTCCCAAAGCAAGTGGGCGCCACGTCGTCTTTCGACGGGGACGACGAAACCCTGGGGCGCTTATACGCCAACAACAAATCTCCAAAACCCCCCTCCGACAACTTTCCTGAACGTCAGAGAACGGGAAACGGGGAAACCGATTTTTCGGGCTTGGTTCTATGAAACTTGGCCCGCACGTCGATTCCAAAGAATCGCCCCTTGACCCAGCAAAAGGCTTGGGCTCGGTGGCCAACTGTCCCCGAGAACACACACAGAGAAGGAACACACAATTCCAAAAAACACGAGTGGACGGCACCGGGTGACCCCGAATCCACCGCCAACTCTTCGCGAGGTACCCTTTTGGTACCGAAACGGGATAGGGGCGCGTACCGCGAAGCAGCCCTTTTGCTGCGAGCACAACTGTTCTTTTTTTCGAAACGGTACGGGAGCTGATGCGCCCCACTGTACCGTTCTGTACGCTACGCCACTGATATATATAAAAACCAAGCACCTAACGGTCACTTTTAACGGGGTCCGTCCCGCAATCCACAAAAACTTTAAAATTTCTCACACTTCAGCCCCTTATGGGGACTGCCAAAACTCACTACCAAAAATTAACAATTAAATTTCAATTACAGCCCCTTATGGGGACTGCCAAAAAAATCTATATCAAAATTAAAATATATATATCTTCCCCACTAGGGGGTACTTATCCGTTGTTTTGCGTTCTTTCCGCCTCCCCGCTGCTCCTCCGGTCGTCTCTCCCCTTTCTTCCTCGTCCTCGTCTCAATCCTTCGTTGTTGTGTTGTCTTTTATGTCCTTCGTGTCCTTCGTGTGTGATTATTTTTTCTTCACTATATTTTTTTTTTCACTATGGTTGACCGTGCAACCTTTCTTTTTGCCTTTTTTCCTTTTTTTCTTTCCGCACAACTATGGGACAGCACGTCCCTTACTCGTGATCGCCGAAAAAGAATTGACTTCCAAAATCTGTTTCCCGCGTAGAATTCCTCAGTTTGCAAAAGCTCTTCTTTTGCAGGCGGAGAAATTCTAAGTCACACTCACACATATATACCATTCACTCTAATGATTGCGCGCATACAACCTTTGTTGCATTACGCACTCTCACCTTCCATTCACTCTCCAATCTGCCAAATCTGCATCACTCACCCACGCATGCATACGCTGCGACGGAGCCGGCAGCAGATCGTCGCTTTTTTTCTCTTTATTATTCTCCTTTTTTCCTGTATGGAGATTCTCATAGATACTCGAATAGCGGCTATGGCTCGCGATCATACCGCCCGTTGACCAGCCTTCCATGGCACGGGTGTATGTTTGTTGTTGTGCCGACTCCGTGCATTATGTATGCAGACGGCTGACCTTGGCTGCCATTGCAAAGGGAATCACATCCAGTACATTGCCAGCCTCCCTCGCCGCCCCCCTCTCTCGCTCACATTCACTCAACAGTTGATCGTGGTTGCTAATGCAAAGGGAATCACCTCCAAAGCATTAGCAACCTCCCACGCCGCATCTCTCTCACCCTTTCATCGTTCGGTGCATTGACTTTGGAAGTCAATTTTCTGGCGATCAGCTGTTCTTTCTTTTTTTCTCTGTACAACCCCAAGGATATGTAAGGCGTTTGATTGCGTTTCGTCTGCCTGCTTGTAATAATTTATATGTTCTTTAATTGTCTTTTGTGTTATTGCATCTGCAATGATTCGTTTATATATTATTGTAATAGTGATGTTGATGGTTTGATTTGTTATATTATTATTGTTATAATGATATTGATGGTATTATTTGGGTTGCTGTATTATTACTATTCGTAATGTTTTTATGTTTTTCTCGATGTTTATATGCAGGTCTTTTTGTCGTTGTTTGTATGTATGCTTGTTAAGTCGTCTGTTGTTGTACATACCTACATATTTTTGGGGCATTGTGCGACGGCGACTTCGGAAGAAATGGGAGGTTCCGGGGATGTTTTCATTGACCCGATTACCTACTTATTGGTACAATTTGGTACTCGGATAAGTATCCCCTGTTTCCGCGAACCCTATCGTCGCATCAGCTCCCGCTCAGGTATACCAACAGGGGTAACGCTTGTGGCGGGGAATTGGGGGTTTCCCTTTACCTCTTCTTGGGGATGAGGTTAAGGTCGACAGGACAAATAGGTTTTTTTTGTAGCGTGCAATTTGCATGCGACACTTTATTTAATTTCAAAACTTTGAGGTAATATAATACATTGTATAATTTAAGTTTGAATGAAAAAAGGTAGGATCATTCTATTGCCGGAAGGGCCAAAGGCGAATGAACCATTAGTTTAAGTTATATTCATTACTAATATTTAAGTGATGGGGGTACAGACAAAAGAGTTAAGTTCAAAGTTCAATTTATTTGTTGTTCGATTTGTACATTTTTGGTTACATCTAACATGTATTATTTTAGAGATACAGAACAAAAGTTCTTTACGACTACGATAGTTCAAAGTATATATAATAAGAAAAATTTAATACATTAATAGGAAAAGTTAAGGGAAAAAACACTACAATCAAAAAACCCTATTATGACTCTTACAATTAATGACACTTATAGGTAAATTGTACCTATGTAGGCCCAACTATGCAACATGCAAGAACGATATAACTTTGTATAATATTATAGTTTTAAGATATGATTGATTTTTCCTTAATTTAAGATGTTTCGAATTAAAAAGCATTTGCTTAAAAAATTCTGATGTAATTTACCAATGAGATTTATTTATTTATTTATTGAAGCTTAATACAAGCCATAAAACCTTAAAACTATAAACAAATTTTAACTTAACCTATTAACTTAAACTAACCTTAACTAAGTGTGAGTGTGTGTGTGTGTGGGGGGGTCATAAGGAGTAGAGAGAATTTCTGAGAGAGGATAAATTGCGGTGAAAGTCCAGGGAGTTATGAGCATTGTTGGCCAGCCGCAGCATTCTGGAGATTGGTTCGAAATGGCCATAATTGGTGCGGTGAAGAGGGAGACGAAAAAGGGGAACAGACCTAAGATTACGTGGGTTAGTATGAAGGGATATCATACTTAGTAATTCAGGGGAGTCTATCAAACCAGTTAAAATCTGATGCACAAAGAGAATGTCAGCGACTTCACGACGTTTTTCTAGGGTTTGCAGACTAATCAGTTTTAGCTGGTCTTCGTAGGGAGGTAGTCTAAACCTGTCAGCCCATGGGAGACCGCGTAAAGCAAAACGGATGAATTTGCGCTGCACGTTTTCAATTCAACGGCAGTGAGTTGATTGAAAGGGTGACCAGACTTGGCTGGCATATTCAAGTAAAGGTCTGACAAAGGTAATGAAGAGGGATTTTGTTACGTAGGGATTAAAGAATTCCTTAGACCAGCATTTTATGAAACCCAGAGAACAGTTGGCTTTGAGTATAATGTGATCAATGTGCAAGCAGAAATTTAGCTCCCTGTCACAAATGACACCCAAATCCCGTATTGAGGAGACTGAGGGAATTGACTCGTTGAGAAAGTAATAGGTTCTATTGGGAGGGGGGAGGTGTTTACGAGAAAAGGTTATAGATTGACATTTGTTGACATTTAGATTCAAGTAGTTTTTGTCACACCAGAGGTAGAAAGAGTTTAGGTCACTTCGAAAACAGAGAGAGTCATTGAGGGTAGTTATGGTCTTAATAATCTTCATGTCGTCCGCGTAAATAGACAGATCAGAATATTTAATAATATGACCAACATCATTTATTGTTAGAACAAAGATCAGTGGACCAAGATGACTGCCTTGGGGAACGCCTGAAGTGGCGTTAACGGGATCAGAGGCAGAGGATCTAAAGATGACTTTATACTGGCGATTCTCAAGGTACGATCTCAGCCAAGATATAAAGGATGGTGGAAAACCCAGGGCTTTGAGTTTTAGGTAAATAGTAAGGTGGCAGACTTTATCAAATGCTTTGCTGAAGTCGGTGGTAATAACATCCACCTCCTTGCCTTCCTCTAAAGATTTCAGGGTCTTAGAGACGAACTCGGTTAGGTTAGTCGTAGTAGATCTACCCTTAAGGAACCCGTGCTGATGTGGGGAAAATATAGATCTACAGTGGAAATACAATGCGTCATATACAATGCTTTCGAAGAGCTTGGGGATGGAGAGTTTAGCTATGGGGCGATAGTTAGAAATGTCGCTTTTGCTACCTTTTTTATGGATAGGAAAAATTAAGGAGTCCTTCCATAAATTTAGAAAAGTGGCTTGGGAAAGCGAGAGACGAAAGATAGAAGTAAGTGGAAGATACAGACCATTGACACATTTCTTAAGGAATATGGCGGGCAGACCATAGGGACCGGGGGAGAAGTCATCCTTGAGTTGATTAATCTTTTCGCGTACCGTATCGCTAATTATGTTAATTGAGACAAGAGTCGTCTGAGGGCAGTTATTCAGGTAGCTGAAGTAATCAAGGTCAGGTTCTTGAGAGCGGTCACTAAACGATTGGCTAAAGAAATTTGCAAAAAGGTTGGCAATCATTTTAGGGTCAGCAGATGATATATTAAATAATTTCATAGAGGAAGGGAAACCATCGGATTTTCTTTTCGCGTTAATAAATTGGTTAAAGCATCTAGGATCATTAATTAGACTGGATTGCATTTCGTTGAGGTTATCGAGATAGAGTGATTCGCAGAGGGTGGAGAAGCGGAGGTAAGCATGTTGGTAGAAAGTAAAATCTAAGCCAGATCTGGTTCTCAGGTAACTTTTCCAAGTTTTGTTTCTGATATTGCGAAGGGTACGGAGTTCTTTATTGTACCAAGGAGGGGAAGATGAGCAGTTTTTTCGCGTCAGATAAGGTACAGATTGGAGAAGACAGTCAAAGATTGCTGTGTAGAAGTATTCGAGAGCGATATCGATGGGGGTAAGATTGTTAAGAAAGAGCCCGAAGTTAATATTATTCAGAAGGTCGTTTAGCTTAACGAAGTCTGCTTTGCGAAAATTGAAAGATGGAACATTTTCAGAGTCAACGGCATTAATGTGAAGTTCGAAAGAAAATGTAAGGGCGAGAGGGGGGTGGTAGTGGTCAAGTGTGGAGAGAAGGTGATTACTCGCGGTGACCAGGGTATTAAGGGCATCTGAGGAGAAAATAAGATCTAGCTGCCTACCAAGGTTATTGGTGATACCGCTGATCTGAAAAAGGCCAGAGTCAGAAAAACGATCGGTAAGCAGAATTTCCGTGTTTAAGGAGGGATTAATTGGAACGAAATATGATTCGTCCTCTGACAGCGCCCATTGCAAGTAGGGGAGGTTAAAGTCGCCAACAACAATGAAGTCATCACCGGGGTCAGCGACATCGAGTAGAGAGTCGACCGCATCAATAGCCAGCTGGTATGCATGGATGGGTTGAGAAGGGCGGATATAACAGCAGAGAATGTATACATACCGCTTGGATACTGTTATTTTAGCACATACGGATATGAAAGGATTGTCATTTGATACCTTGACGAGTGTGGCATCGAGACGATTATGAATGGCTAAAAGAACGCCACGGCCTGTGGGAAGCTCGTTGTTATTGTGGCCATCAGCCCGAAAAACTTCGAAATCGGAAGAGAATAATTCACAATTTAGGAAATTCGGGCTAAGGTTAGTTTCAGTAAGGGCAAAAATATCATACGGCAGTTTTTGAGAATTGAGGTAAATCATTGAGGTTTTGGTGCGAATCCCTCTGACGTTCTGATAGTAAATTGATAGAAACTGTCGGGTGTTACTAACACAGTGAGATGTAGGGGCTGGGTAGGAGTTAGGGGCGAAAATAATCCTTGAAATTACTGCGTGATTTTTGGAGGTACGAGAGACGTTTGGTGCCTATATGAGAAGCAAATGTTGAAAGGTCTTTAGAAACAGTGGAAGAGGAAATGTTGAAACTTTCGTGAAAACGATTGTAGATGTTTCTCAAAGCAGGAAGATCGGTTGGGAGACCTTCTTTTTGAATTAGTACCATGAGATTAGTCTTTGTCTTGCCGTCGATGCAAACGGAGTCTGGTTTATCATGCAAATATGCTAAATAGAGACGAACGTTTTCAAAAAGCCGGTGATCACGTAGTCTTGACATGGTATATCTCCCATCTAGGTCGTTAATTGTTGACGAGGGGTCCGCCAGTTTCGACGTGAGTTTGACGGAGGGGGGAAGCATTGGGTCAAGAATAGGAGGTGATATTGTAGGAGGTGAAGTGAACTTATTAGGCGCGGAAGCCGCGGATTTGTTGCAGGAAGTAGATGACGAAGAGTTTGAGGAAGGATTGAGAGTGTGGGAGTGAATGAAATTTGGGTAATTCATAGAGGGTGGAGTGATTTGAGTAGAGGCTTCGGATGAGAGATTGAAAGAAACACAATTTGTCTTAGGAAGGAGGTGGGTTAGTGGTGAAGGATTATAGTGGTTAAAGCGAGGGGAAAAAAGGGAAAGACTCCCGCTTTAAAACTCCGATTAGGCTTAACTCTAGGTGGCTTAATACCACGCTCAACCTGCTTCTTGTTGTCCTGCCTCTTGTTGCCGGGCTTCTTGTTGTCATTGATAAACCATTTGGACATGGCCATTTTGCCCAACTGAAATGCATCGCCGGTGGTGGTCGAAAAAAGCCATTCGTATTTAGACGGAATGTCAACTTTAAAACAGCTGGGGTTTCTGGATCTTGGTGGGGAGATCTTGTTGCAGCTTTCTACGATGATGGAAAATTTCTGGTGAAAAAGCTTGCGTACCCAGAGAGCATTCGCCTGGGGAGCGCCATTGATGATGAAGGTGGTAAGGCTGGCATTAGTGCTTCTCAACTTTTCGAGTCTTCTATTCCATTCTGAAACGATCCATGTTGTACCAAAACGATGAATGACTTCCGAATTAGGATGATTAGTTGGTCTGTAAGCTGTTGTGTGCATTTGTACGGCCGGAGATGATGGAGGGGGGGGGGGGGGGGGGGGGAAGGTTGATGAGCAGGCGGCGAAATGTTGGCAGTAGTTTTAAGTATTTCGGCCTGTATTGAAGTGTTGTAAGAGCGGTTGGGTTGGAATTGATCAGGCAAGCTGTCTATTTTGCATGATGCCGCCCTGATATCGTCAACTAAATCACCGATAATTGACCGATTAACAGCAATCTCGCTACCTATACTATTTATTTTGGACACCAGGTCCTCCAGTACCAGGTCAGTTTGCTGAGGTGAAGGTGAGATCGTTACGGGCATGCGACGCGATTGGATATCTTCCTTAAGATTTCCTAAGGAAGATTGGATGACCGATTTAATAACTGGAAGACGTGAGTCAAGGGCGGAAGCTATGTCACTACTCTATAAAGAGAAGTTTTCACCGATTCACTAGGAACATTTTTGAGTAAATCTGTTATGATGAAAAGTTGTTTGTCTATATTGTGTAGTTTGTTCTTGCACCAGTTAGTTGACAACTCATTGGAATTGCTTCATTCATCAAAACTTTTATTTATTTCATCGAGTTTCGATAGATGGCCGATTAAGTTTTTGAAACGCAATTTGTTGTCGTTTCTTAAAGTCGCGATGGAGTCACTTATACACTTAATAGCGCGCATTAAGTGGGACAAGGAAATGTTTTTGCATTCGTCGCAAAAAAACCGAAAGTGATTGGCAAAATCTTTGGCGTACCCGATAGCGCGTTTGCTAATTCCAATACACGTCATGTGAAAGAAACTGCCGCATAAGCCGTTACACTGCACTAATTCCGCGTCGATATCATTAAATGCACAGTTGGGGATACCACAGAGCTGCGACATTGTATTGGGTGTTTGGGTGGGTCAGTGAAGCGAAAAATGGGCACAAAAATAAAGATGGAGACGAAAACTGCAGGTACGCAAAACTGGGGGAGAATAAATTGCAATATTAACGAGACGGAAGAAAACACGTCCGAACTGTAAGAAGGTTGGGCTAAGACTGTGACATGGTATTTACATTTGCTTTTTCATGGAGTCTCATAGTAGAGAAATGCCAGGGCAGATTTAACATTAGCTTTAGCACCTTGTTTTGACATATTTGTAGTTTTTGAATGTGAGATTTGGCACAATCGGCCCACACAGGTGCACCGTACGTTAAGACTGGTTGAAAAATCGTTTTGAAAATTAGTAGTTTGTTATCAATACTAAGTTTTGATTTACGATTGATAAAGGGATATAGGATTTTAATGATTAGGTTTCCTTTCTTAACCGTACTCGATATATGTTTTTCAAATATGAGTTTTTTATCGAAAGTAACTCCTAATTACTTACAGCTTTCAGACCACTCGATGCTGGTCGAGTTCAATTATAGGTTTGTTTGAGGTAGGAATTGCTGTTTTCTGCGTGGAGTAAACCACATAGCCTGAGATTTATCTGCATTCGGTTTGATTTTCCATCTGAAGCAGAATAACTGAAACTCATCAAGTGCATTTTGAAGAGAAGTTAGCGTGTCCTGTGCTAAGATATTGGATGAGAACAGGGCTGTGCCATCAGCGAACAAAGAAGTGTTACCATTAGGTACTGGTATGTCGGACATGAAAATATTAAATAAAATGGGAGCCAATGCCGAACCTTGAGGTACGCCAGAGTGAGTGGTATTTAATGATGACAAAAGAGTTAAATTTAACTAAAATACGTATGTCTATCATTTTGGAAACAGTTTTATAGATATACTCCAAAAATAAGTCAAGAGATTGAAAAAGTTATCACATTTAGTAAAGAAACTGATTCGTCATAGTTCACAGAAAAAAATAAATAATTTTAGTTTTTGCAGTAAAACATATTTTCGTCTCTCGCATCTCAACGCATAAGGCAAATTATTAAACAAACGGGGAGCGGTGGCCTTGTACAAATGTGAAAAAAGTGTTTTATTAATGACTGGAACATAAACCAAATTCACGTAAGTTGTGGGAATCGTATAATCTAGAAGAATAATAACCACAACTTTTAAAAAAAGTCTTTATGACCGTATACACATATAAAGGCTTAAGTGGAAGAATTTTAAGATTACGGAACAACTCGAAGCTATGCGTTCTACGATTAACTTTACACTATACTAATAATAATATATGTTGCGAATAATACAGACAAAGGTGAAAGAACTGTTTCAAAAAGTTGTTTAAATATATGGACAAATTTGCTGTATGATCTTTCCAATATAAATTACTGTCCAAAGTGTTAAGAAATTCTATTAATTTATCTATTCTTTGTTTTAAGGCACTTTGTATAATTGAATCTGAACTCTAATCACTTTCTATTATTTTTATTCATTTGTTCATATTATTACATGTCAATTAACTTTTTTCACTACCTTTTGAATTGCCAACTGTAAGGGTCGTACTTTCTTAAGTCGCGTTTTAACAGGTTATGGGCCCAGAGCCGTAACCAGGAATTTCAAAATATGGAATAACGGATAAGCTAATTGTTTTAAAATGAGTAATTTCTCGGGAAAAATCCCATTGTTTAATGGGGAAAACTTCGGCACATGGAAGCATCAGATGGAGGCAATTCTGCATAAGAACAGGCTGTTAAAGGTGGTGACTGGAGATGAAAAGAAACCGGAAGATGCAGCAAAATTGGAGGAGTGGAAAAACAAAGATTTGGATGCAAGATGTGAAATTATTATTCCTATGGAAACAGCACAGGTATCGCTTGTAAAAGGAATAAGTACGTCAAAAGGGGTGTGGGATTTCCTGGAGGAAACCTATAACAGAAAGAGTACACGACAAAAAGTAGAGGAATTCCGTAAGTTGATTAATCTAAAAATGCATGCACATATAGAAATGGAAACTCATCTAATTAATTTCAATTCAATTGCTGCTCGACTACGGGAGATGAATGCCAAATTAGACGGTGACTTGTTGGCTTTTATATTGCTGGACAGTTTGCCCGAAACATATAAGGAACTCCAAGCAGCTTTTGATGCATCCTTAGAATTCCCCACTGTGGAAGTGCTGCGTGCCCGCTTGCTTGAATTCGCTGATAAAAAACGGGAAAACAGTGATGGAAGAGATGATGCTTTGAAAGTAAAGTTCAATTCAAGGAAATATGAACGACGTCCAGGTATATCAAGCGATGCTTTTCGACGACATCCAGCTTTTAAGTATAACTGTCATCGTTGTGGTTGAAAAGGCCATATGAAAAAGGATTGCTATGTGAATTTAGCCAAAGATAAGTCACATATGTCAAAAATGAAGATTTTCTTCAAGATGACGGATTCATGACATTGGAATCTTTAAGAGACAAGAGTGATGTAATTCAGGCTGTTACTCACACTGTTAAATCTGTCAAGCAAGATTCGGAAAAAAACAGTTGGTACATTGATAGTGGTGCTACGTCACATATGTGCTGTAAAGAGGAGCTTTTTGCAGTACTAAATAAAGATTATATGAGTGCAGTTCAAGTAGCAAATAATAAGTTTTCTGAGGTGAAAGGCATAGGAACCGTAAAGATAAATGTTAATTTGAATGGTAGTTTGAAAACTGTTTTGTTTTATAAAACACTATTTGTACCTGATCTTAGAAGTAATTTGATTTCAGCTAGTAAAGCTACTGACAATGGATGTAAGGTTGTAATGAAAGGAAAACATGCAGTGATTTGGAAAAATGGAAACATTTTGATGAAAGCAGTTAAATCAAACAATCTATATTTGGTTAACTGTTTAGGAAATGCTAAAGCATTTAGTATATCACATGAAGAAAATAACCTAGAACTATGGCACGTTATGGCCATCTTAATATACAATCGCTTTTAAAACTCAAAGATTACCAAATGGTATTAGGATTACCAAATTTTAATAAAACGCCATTTAACTGTGTTTCGTGTATAAAAGGAAAACAAACAAGGCTACCCTTTAAAGCTAAAACCGAAAAATCGTCCAATGATTTATTGCAAATTGTCCATACGGATTTATGCGGGCCTATGTCTGTTCAGTCAATAGGAAAAAAGATATACTTTGTTACATTTATTGATGATTGGTCAAGAAAAGTTTTCGTTTATTTTTTAAGAAAAAAGAGCGAGTATTTGAAAACATTTCAAAATTTTAAAATGCTAGTAGAAAACCAAACCAATAAAAGAATCAAAATTCTTCGCAGTGATAACGCGTCCGAATTACTAAGTTCAGATTTTACTGAATTTTTGAGGGACAATGGCATAAAACGTCAACTATCAGCCGAATATACACCCCAACAAAATGGTGTAGCGGAGCGTATGAACCGGACTTTGGTTGAAATGACGAGATGTTTTATGATAGAAGCAAATTTACCAAAGTATCTATGGGCCGAACTTATCAACACATCCGCATATATACGTAATCATTGCCCGACATTGCTCAATATAAATAGAACACCTGAACAAGTATGGACCGGAAGAGTAACAATCGTAGGACATTTTAGAAAAATTGGTTGTCGAGCATTTGTGTTAAATAAAACTATTTCTAAATCCAAATTAGATGCAAAAAGTGAGGAATTTGTTTTAGTTGGGTATTCAGAGGAATCCAAGTCATATCGCTTATGGAAAAGGGGATCGCATAAGATTGTTAAAAGCCGAGACGTTCGTTTCATAGAGGACTTTTCAATAGAGCAGGTCACAAATAGTTCTTACGAATTTTTTTTGAATGATGAGATGATAAATGATAATCTGACTGATAAGATCGATTATAAATGCGATAAAAATGATATAAAAAAAAATGAAGAAAGAGAAGAAAACAATTTTGAGTATATACTTTCAGAACCTGAAAATACTAGAAGTGAAATTACTGAAAATGAAATCGTACCAAAACAGGAAAATGAAATGAAAGAAAATATAAGGGATAGACTTAGACCGCGGCATCATTTAAATAATGTTATTGAAATTGCCCTCCAAGCGAGTTCTTTTTCAGACCCAACAAATTTAAACGAAGTGCAGAACTCACCCTATGCTACCAAATGGTATGAGGCTATGGATGAAGAGTTTAACTGTCTTATGAAACACACTACTTGGACTTTATGTGATCCACCACTAGGACGTAAAGCAATTGGATGTCGATGGGTATTTCAGTTAAAACGCAAACCAGATGGGAGCATTGATCGTTGGAAAGCTAGGTTGGTGGCTCAAGGCTTTTCGCAGAAATATGGGATTGATTATATGGAAACGTACGCTCCTGTTATTCGACAGAGTTCACTTCGACTTCTCTATGCTTTATCTGTGGAAAATGATTTACAACTTTATCAACTGGATGTATCAACAGCTTTTTTAAATGGAAATTTAGAAGAAGAAATTTATATGAAACAGCCAGATGGATTTGTTGATATGAGTAAAAAGGATAAAGTATATAAACTTAACAAAGCTATATATGGATTAAGACAAGCAAGTAGGCAATGGCACAAAATTTTAGATGAAAGATTAAAAGACTTGAATTTAAAACAATCATTATGACCAATGCATATACTACAAAATTGACTGTAATGAGATTACAATTCTCGGAATATATGTGGATGATATTGTTATTGCATCCAATTGTAGTAATACTTACCATCAGATCAAAAATCATCTTTCTAAAAGTTTTGAAATTCGTGACTTAGGACAACCAACATTTTGCATTGGACTAGAAATTGAAAGAAATCCTGAGACCCTCTCTATTTGTCAAACACATTACATCAATAAAATTGTATCAAAATATAACATGCAGAACAGTAAAATACCTTTGCAAGTTAAACTTAAATTGGAAAAGGAACCTACTATAGCTGGGGAGCGAGTAGCTGTCGACATACACAAATATCAGGAGTTAATTGGATCACTCATGCATCTAGCAGTGTTTAGTAGACCAAATATTGCCTTTAGCGTCAGTTCTCTAGCTCAGTTTTTACAAAATCCGAAAAAACAACATTGGAATGCTGCACTTTATTTATTACAATACTTGAATTCTACAAAAACCGCAAAAATTGTTTATAAAAAGGGTTCATCCTCTTTAAAGGGTTACATCGATGCTAGTTGCGCCGAAGACTGTAATGATAGGAAATCTCAAGGAGCATTCTGTTTTCTACTTACAGGAGCCGCAATTAGTTGGGAGTCAAGAAAACAGCGCACCGTAGCAACTTCTAGTGCCGAGGCTGAGTATATCGCACTCTCAGAAGCAGCAAAAGAAGCGTATTTACTACGTTTTTTACTGAAGGAGTTGAATGTTGACTGCAAAGAGCCGACTACAATATTTTGCGACAGTCAAAGCGCACAGCATATTGCTAACTATGGAGGAAAACATTCCCGAACAAAACACATTCATTACAAATACCATTTTATAAAAGAAGCAATCGAAAAAGGAGCAGTTCAAGTTAAATACCTTCAAACAGATCAAATGCCAGCTGATGCTATAACCAAGGCCGTTCCTAACGATAAACATCGATACTGTTTCACTACTTTGGGAATGCAATTTTAAAACTTATTAGATTCAAAATTGAGGAGGAGTGTTAAGAAATTCTATTAATTTATCTATTCTTTGTTTTAAGGCACTTTGTATAATTGAATCTGAATTCTAATCACTTGTTAAAATTTTACTTTGATCACTTTCCATTATTTTTATTCATTTGTTCATATTATTACATGTCAATAAACTTTGTTCACTACCTTTTGAATTGCCAATTGTAAGGGTCGTATTTTTCTTAAGTCGCGTTTTAACACAAAGTTATTCCGAGGTACTTAAAACTTTCAAACCTTTCGATATTGAAGCAATAATTTAAGCACTTATTAGCATTATTGACTATTGTTTTGTCCACAAAGTGAGAACAAGTATTTAAAGCAAACTTTGAGCAACTAGTAGAATGATACTCTAGAACCAAGTCTATATCTGTCGAACCATTATAATTGAATAGCATAAATTTTGTTTTGCCACTAATAATAAGTTTATGGGAGAAAAACCAATTACGCAAGATTTCTAAATCAATATTGGATGATGTAAATAAGCTGAAATAGTTGTTTTCAGAGCAGGATAAACCGTTGACTGAATGGGGAATATATAGGTTGTGGAACATCTATGTTTTTGAGTTGGTCAGAACTAAAGAAATCATCAACCTTAACCCTTTGCTTACGATCTTTTAAATAAGACACAAACCAATTATAGACCAAACATCGAAAACCTACCTTACACAATTTATCTAGTAACAGAGCAGATCTACCATATTAAAAGACATAGCTATATATATATAAAAGACATAGCTATCTGATTTTGTCTAAGAATGATAACATTCTTTTTTTCATACCTTTTTTAAAGACTTTAGCAAAAAGCGATAAAAGTGAAATAGAACGATAGTTGTTGAGGTTGGTAGTATCCCCTTTTTTATATAATGAAATTATAACTGCTAATTTAAGTGCTTCAGGAAAAATACCTTCTTGTACACTAAGATTAAATAGACAAATTAAGACATCAGATATATAATAAGAGATTCTTTTTAAGACCTTACTGGAAATCATATTAGCTGAAGTTGAGCTAGAAAGTTTAAGAAACATAATGATATTATGTATCTCATGAGAAGTAACATTTTTAAAGTAACAACTATCAGCAATAAAGCCATCTTTAATAACATTATAAGTACATTTACACAAGTAGGGACTACTACTACTGCTCAGATTAGAACTTATATTGGAGAAGAAATTATTGAATAAATTGGCCACTATCTTATTTTACTATTGAAGTGCTCGTCTTTGTCTTTGTCCTATTTAACCCTCTAACGTTTAAGATTTGGTTCACAACCTGCCACTCCAGTTTTACATTTCTCTCATTCAAAACTTACCTATTTATGTAATAATTTTCCCTACATAGTGGAATTTCGGTTTTTAATTCATTACGTACTTTGGTATAGTATCTTTTAAGTCTAACGTTCAGTGGATGTATGCTGACTTTGACATGAAGTTTGTTTTTTAATTTCATTTTATTTAGAAGTGCTGCTTTCATCCACTCTTTTAATCGAACAGGTTTCTTATGATTAATATTTTCATTTTCATACTATTTAAAATATAAAACTAAAGCTTATGAAAAAAGATATCGAATACAGTTGATGGATCATTTGAGATGTAAACCTCATCCCAAAATTCAAATACCAAAGCAGAATTCAAAGCAGAAAAATCAATTTTTTTTTTATTGCGTTGTAGGAGATGGACCTAAATCGTGAAACACTATTTTGTAACTGAATAATAATTAAACTATGATCCGTAATCTTAAGATCATGTATGTTAGCCTTAGGAGTTTTAATGTTGTTTCTATTAAGTCTTACAAATATGTGGTCTAGACAGGCTAAAGATCTGGTTGGAACATTCACCAAGGACTCCAAAGAGTGTAATAATGTAAGATAACTATCAGCATTCGATGAACCAGAAATAATATCAACATTGAAATCGTCTATGAGAATTTGGTTTTTACAATTTTCAGAGCTGAGAAAAACAAATAATACAATTAACGCATCAACAGTGTATGAGTGCAGCCTACAAAATCCGACAAAACTATAATGGACTCCAGATAATTCGACTTTCAAACTGATTAATTCAGCTTTTTTTTTTAAATAATATACACCACCAGAAGAATAAGAATTATTACATGTTGCTGCGAAAATAAAGTTAGGGATATTAAAAACGGAAATCTCATGTTTATAAATCCATATTTCTGAAACAAATATTATATCAGGTAAAAGATTAAGAGATGCGAGATGTGCGAGAAAAACATCAATATTCTTACGTAAGCTACGAATATTTTGATGAGCTACTGTTAAACAAGAATTAGTTTTATTACAAGAATGTTCAAAACAAAGATAATTCAATTTCTTTTTTTTGAATTACGAAAATGATTACTTACTTACTTAGTAGGCCTACCACCCATGTAGGGTCTGAGCCTGATATATCACTGCCTTCCATCGTTGACGGTCCTGGGCACGCTGCTTCCAGTCGTCAAGGCCAAGCTGTCTTACGTACGCGATGACTTCGTCTTTGTACCGGAGGTTCGGTCTTCCTCTCCTTCTCGAACCAGGAGGCTCAGATTCGAAGACCCTCTTAGCTGGACCGTTGTTGTCCATGCGCTCGATGTGGCCGAGCCAGTGTAGTCGACGGATTTTTGCATTCCGGACTGCATCCACATCCTGGTACAGCTCATAGAGTTCGCGGTTGTGTCTTCTCCTCCATTCGCCTTCCTCGCCGACGGGACCATATATCCGACGTAAAATTTTTCTTTCGAAAGAACCAAAAATCAGCTCTGCAGTTCTGCTTAGTGTCCAGCTTTCGGCTCCATATAGCAGGACGGGCAGAATAAGGGTTTTGTAGAGCGTGATTTTGGTCCTTCGAGTCAGGAGTTTTGAGCCCAGTTGTTTTGACAAACCGAAGTAGCATCGGTTGCCAAGGGCGATTCTACGTCGGATCTCCACTGTGATGTCGTTCCTGGAGTTCATGTTTGCCCCGAGGTAGACAAACTCCTTTACTACCTCAAAATTGTGGCTGTCAATAGTAATGTTTTGTCCTAGGTGGTGTGCGGCGGATCGTTTCTTGCTCGACAGCATATATTTCGTCTTATCCTCATTGACCTTAAGACCAGCTCGTTTCGCCTGTTCTTCAAACGCCGTGAAAGTTTCAACTAGGGCGCGTTGGGAACGCGCAACGATGTCGATGTCATCTGCGTATCCCAACAGTTGGACTGACTTGTAGAAGATATTGCCTTCCATCAATCACACGA
The DNA here is from genome assembly GCA_930367185.1 of Myathropa florea. Taxonomy (NCBI): domain Eukaryota; kingdom Metazoa; phylum Arthropoda; class Insecta; order Diptera; family Syrphidae; genus Myathropa; species Myathropa florea. The sequence goes on along the minus strand of OV884004.1, from coordinate 63,338,674 downwards.
CAGCGCATCTCCTTGCCGAAATCCAGTGCAGGTTTCAAATGGCTCGGAGGTCCTCGAAATTATTACTGCTTTTAAAATTATTATAATTATGAGGTAAAAAGTTATTTAACTAATAATAATGGCGGCGCTACAGTCCGAGGTGGACCTGGGCCTAGCTTTCTCAGCAACCACTCGTGTTGTGCGTGCTATTGTTCTCTCACGAGTAGAGGGGACCTACAGTTTAATGCCGACTCCGAACGGCGAGGTTGAGAAGCTTTTTTCTAGACAGTTATACTCTTTGAGCATTGTCAGTGACTCGAAAGAGGTGGAGCCGTGAAAAAATGTTTGATGTTTTTTTTTTCGAGATTCGAACTGACGACCTCGAGCATAGGAGTCGACGCACCTACCCATTACGCCACGGCGCCCACTATTTAACTAAATTAATCAATTTGTATGAAAAACAAAAACAGAATACAATATTAGGATATATTGTAACCAATTTTAAAAAAATTATTAATTTTGATTGCATTTTCGCCTCACTTTTTGTAATAAAAATAGATGAGTCACGAATCTAAACATATTTGCAAACTTTATCCCGTTTCAGCTGTTTTGCCTTCTGCAGAAGAGATCTAGTGTATGCAGCCAGGCAATCATTAACATACACACGGGCTTGCTGTCATTGGCAAATAATTTGAGTTTCTTTACACTTATGTTTTGCACTCACTATGCCAGATGCGGGAGTTGAATTGCTAGGGTCATTGCTCTTTTTTTAGCTGTTTCTTTTTTATGTAATGTCAATGTCTTTCTTATCTAATTTTACTCCTAGATTTTGAATGAATAGTTTAATGATTTTCTCTTCAACATTGTTGTGCGAATCTCTTTTGATTCGCTAATGAAACTAAATGAGTAAGTGATGATAGACAAGTGATCTTTATTCTAAAATTGTGCAGTTTATATACAATTTTTATTTTGACAAAATGTGGGAAAATGAATTGTGATTCCACTGCCGCATATCAGTTTTCCTCGCCCAAGTTCTCCGACGAAATATAATGCTATCGCTTGGAAAACTGACACAGCGGTGGAATGCACAGTACAAATTATTGATGAGTGTGCTAAATGGGTTGTGGGAAAGGAATGATAGGCTATGGAAATGGAACTGTATGAGGGCAGGTGAGAATACATATTTCTTATGGAAATATTATGTTTCTTATTCTAAACATCCACCCCGACCTTGAGATCATGGAGCTCAAATTCTTGTTCGGTAGATAACGGATGATAACAACTAGCAAAAGTGTTAGTAAACCCAATAACGATAAATATCCTATAGAATATTGATGAATATCATGATGAGTGAGTGGTATAAGCGTTTGTTTAGCCTTTAAGTCCATGATTCCTCTTCTAATGATTGTTAGGTCCTCCTCACCTCTAATAATGAAGTTTTCGGGTAATGATTTCAAAATCTCTTCAGTTGGTCTCGCAGTCAGAAGTGTACTTAAGTTAAGTGCTGGCACGAGGGACATCTTTGATTCCGTTACATAGAAGTTGTGTGCATAGATCGTCATGGTTGATTGTCGGATAACGCAGTTGGCGGCTAAGGTTAGTAGTCCTACTCCTTCTAGCTTGGTAGTCCTACTCCTTCTAGCTCGATGATATAGGACCCACAAACTATTGAGAATATTTCCTCATTCTTAAATCCAAATATCCGTTGGTCTGGATTATGTAACTGAATCCAAATTTTGTCCGGCTTAGTTTTCTTCACTTCGCAGTATTTGGATAAGGTCTTCTGATGATTAAGCAGGTGAATTTCGCACTGATATTCTGTAGAGTGAGTGTTAAAAATAGGGTGGCGCTGCTTACACAGGAACTCTCGATCAGTATGTTCAATACATCTCCGGAATTCTTCTAATGATATAGAAAAATATTGGTCCCGAAAAGGTGTTATTGCTATAAATGCTGCTGATGGCTGGATGAAGACAAAATAGTCCTCTTGTTTAACCGGTAAAGGTACGACCTTATAGATTTGGAACCTTTGACGTTTAATTAATGGAATATTATGTTGGAAGAAGTTACTCTCGCCTTGATCGTTAAAAGGTCGTATAATTTTGGTAAATTATATTCATCATAATCAGGGATCGTCAGCACTGTCGGCAAAGATTTGTGGATAATGCTAAGTTCTTTAAGTAGCTGTTTTGGTGAAAGAAGTAACGAGCTAAGTTTTCCTTGATGGGTATTTGTAATCGCATCCAAAATTGTTGACTGGGTTTGTTGGAAGCTATCCATAACTTGGGATACATAAATAGCGACATAGTTGAATGTCTCGCCATTTAGTACACTTTGACTCACGTTCGCGACGTTGTAGTCAATTTGTGTTAACTGATGACTTATAAGCAGGAACTGATCCTTTATAGAAGTTAAAGATTTATTGAGGACGTTAGCTGTAGATTCTATGATTGACGTTTGGTTCTTGTTTAACTGTAACAGATGTTCTTGGTTTTGGGTGGCTTGATGAATGTTGTTCTTTATGTTTTGTGTGTATTCTTGATCAAGGATTCCAAATAGTTTGTTAGCCACGGTTCCAATGATGTCAAACGGTGACCTTTTTCTTCGAATTGGGATTCCGTTTCTATATTGCAGTATCGCATTGAGATTGTTAGTATGAGTAAGTCGATGCTCCAGTTGTTTATCTACAGCGTAACAGAAGTTGTTTGGTTGATGTTTTAAGTATTCACATTTAGTCCGTAGCATTTGAATGCCTTCCTTTAAGCAACCATATTCGTCCCAATATGAAGACATGTTGAAATATACATACAGATTCCATTCATCACTGTTAAGACTTACTCGGCCAATATCTTCAAAATATATCCCTGGGTTGTCACTGAACCTTCTAACCTCAACTGGGGTATGAGCTTTCGTAGATCCAAATGTTGTACCGATTACCAGCAAGCTTATTAATAGGGATGAAACTGGATTGATTCCAATTGTTCGCTTATGTGCTGCTGAATCGTCTTTTGTTTTACGCTTTTGGGAAGCATTTGTTGATAAGGGTTTTGTAGCTGATATAATCGGTAGAAATCTTCCCTTTAACGGATGTCGTACTGTTGGATTTTTCGGAACATTATTTCTTGTAGACGGATCTACTGGTTGTACACTTGGTTGTACTTCTTCGGGTAACGGACAAATTTTGAAGATCGATCTTCTAATCTCTCCTGCGGATGTTTTTATGTCAGCTACCCTGGACAATTTATCGGGTCCTGGTATTATTCTAATAATTCTTCCCATTCGCTATTGCAGAGGAGGCATGTTGTCATCTTTGATCAATACCAAGGTTCCTATTGATACGTCATCCTGGGAATGTTTCCACTTGTATCGAGTTTGCATTTCTTGTAAATATTCTTGAGTCCATCGACGCTAAAATTCTTTATGAATAGAGGTGACCAGGTTCCATCTTGCTGCGGTGGATAAGTTATTTAATTTCCAATCAGGATCACGTATTGTTGTCAATGGAGCGCCAACTAGGAAGTGTCCTGGTGTCAATGCCTCTAGATCTTGAGGATTGTTAGAAATAGGTGTCATCGGTCGCGAATTCAGTATTGCCTCTATTTGAGCCAATGCTGTCGTCAGTTCTTCTTGCGTAAGTGATGTTCCACTGAGGATCCCTTCAGGTGGTATTTTGCAGATTTCACTGCAGCCTCCCATAAACCTTCGAAATGTGGGGATCGAGGAGGAATTGGCTTCCATTGAATACCTTTTTCAGCGCACTGATTTGAGATGATTTTCTGGCCTTCCTTATATAGCATATTGTCATAGAGGTCCCTTAGTTCATTGCAAGCTCCCATAAAATTTGTGGTATTGTCCGAAAAGATTTTTACTGGTAAGCTATGAACCGTTTAAGGGCTCCCATGAATGCATTTGTGGTGAGATCAGTAACCAACTCTAAATGCACTGCCTTGGTAGAAAAACAAACAAACACGGAGACATATGCCTTGGTTGGTCGTTTTCCTCGGATTTGGTAATGAATGTATATTGGACCGAGAAAATCAACTCCAACGTTCGTAAACGGCCTGGCTGGCTGTACTCGTTCTTGTGGGAGATTTCCCATAAGTTGTTCAAGGCACTTTGGCTTCATTCTGAAGCAGCGTATACAATTATGAACAATACTTTGGGCGAGTTGTTTTCCTCTAAGTATCCAATAAGTTTGTCGTGCTGCAGCAACTAACGCTCGTGGTCCTACGTGTAGATTCTTATAATGCAAGTATGACATTAACAACTTTGTAATGGGATGAGAGCCAGGCAAGATGATTTGATGTTTTGTATTGTAATCTATATTGGAAGCTTCCAGTCGACCTCCAACGCGTATAATCCCTCTTTCGTCAATAAATGGAGATAATGAACTAAGACGGCTGTTCTCAGCTGTTTTTCTCAGCCCGTTTTTCTTAATCGCCTTGATGTCCTCTGCAAATACTGATTCTTGAACGTATTTGGCTATGCTTAAGTCAGCTGCCTTCAATTCCTGCACTGTAAGATAGTTTTCAACTAGGCGATAAGACTTCGCTCTCTTCAGATTGCTGATAAAACGTATAAGGTAAGCGGTTACTCGACGTAGTGTTATATAAGAATTCCGATAGTTGATGTCTTCAATGAAATTATCTTGTTTAACGCTAATAAAACAGTTTTCATCAACTTAACTTCGGGCATCTTATCGGTATTCATAATAAATGGTTGCAACGGCCATTCGGGTTGGAGTTGCACCAGAAAGTCGGGACCTTTAAACCAAGATAACTGTTTTATCAGTTGATCCAGAAATACTCCCTGCGACAAAAGATCAGCTGGATTTATTTCGGAATTGATGTGCTTCCACTGGCTCCTTTTTGTTTCTTCTAGTGGAGCTTGAGCGTTGATCAAAGTTAAAACAATTTGTGAATCTGTCCGGTACGTTGTTCTATGAATATTCATAGCTAGGTTAGTTTTCACAGTCTTCGTCAGTTGAACCATCAGTTTAACGGCGCAAAGTTCGAGTCTAGGAATTGTCTGTTGTTTGATCGGTGCAACTCGGGATTTCGAGCAGACTAGCCGGACGTTGGTATCTCCCTGTCTGTTGGTTGACTTTATATATATTACAGCTCCATAGGCTCGCTGTGAGGCATTCGAAAAACAATGAAGCTGTATGTCAACAGAATCTGTTAGGATCGTATACCGGGGAACTCGTATGTTGTTTAATTGCGACAATTCCTTTTGAAAATTTATCCATTTCGTGTGCGTCTCCATTGGCACTGCGGCATCCCAATCTAGTTTAGATCTCCACAATTCCTGGAGAAAGATTTTTGCCAAGGTGATTACTGGGCTCACAATCCCTAATGGGTCAAACAGATGAGCGATGTCGGATAAAATTGTTCTCTTGGTTACTCTAGGGATTTCTGACCAATTGGTTTTAATAATAAACTGGGCAAGTGCGCGTTGTACTCGCACGGGTAAGGTTCCGTCGCATAATATTGATGGATGATTTCTGAAGATCAAACGACGTTTCGAAACTATTTCAGTTGAATTTTCTTCTAACTTCAACTCAAATCAACTATTCATTCATACATTTATACATCCGAAAAAAACAAACGTTCATCCCTACATATACCTATAGCTCTATCCAAGTTTATCCAACACAGAAAATCCCTTCCATCATACACATACCCAATCACTGCTCATGCCTGCGGTGTGTGTGTATTCATTTCTGTTGGGCATTTAGGGATGAGATCGAAAAGATAACGCTCAGCAACGAATAGAGTGGCCGAACACAGCATGAAATTATGTGTGGAAATGAAATTGTTTTCATTTTAAATCTTAGATATCTCAAAATTTCAACATAAATCGATATTTTGAAATTTATCATTTCTTAATGCTTACATTGATGTCTTCAAAACTGCGTTTTCAGATCTTTAAAATTCGCATGTCGATGATTGACCGTTTTTGGCCAATATCTCCAAAACCATTAAGGCCAGAATGCTCGCAATGGTTTTAAATGAAAGTACTCAATGAAGCCAAGTTTTTGTGATTTTTTCCGATTTTTAAACACTTTGGTTTAGAAATGGCAGGGGGGGACGCATTTAAAACTTTGGAGCTCCATATTTTCCAAACGGTATTTTGGATAAAAAAGTGTTGAAAGAAACCTCCACCTCATTTCGAAAGACCTGTCGATTGATATATATTTCGATGGGGTGCGACAATTTTTCAAAATTAATGTCAACTTCACCTGTACTGGAGCCACCCCCAAATGGCCCCACTTTTTAAAATCGCTGCATAGGAATTGACATCTAGGTCTGAAGTACCTAATTCCAAAATTTCATGCCGATATCTTCATAAACTTCGGAGATAAAAAAGTGTGACAGACACGACGGACGGACGGACGGACACACCGAAATTATAAAGGTTCCGTTTTTGTAGACGGAACCTTAATAAATTGGTCGGACGCTGGTATTCAAGTGAGTCAAAGAGTCTTAATCGCCCCTTCATTCTGTTCTGGAAGTATGACTTCAGTTTCATAGTGTTGCTTCGGGATACATTGGAGGAGAGCCTTGGAATTTAAGCACCATTTTCGCAGTTCAAATTGTCCGCTTTGTAACAGTTCTATTAGCTGCATCTGCATCTGTTGTGCCGTTTGTAGATTATTGCTACCTGTGAGAATATCGTCCATGTATGTATCTCGTTCAATAATCGTAGCTCCCATTTCGTGTTTATTGTCTGCCTGTTGAGCCAAAGTTCGAAGACATTTGATGGCTAAGTATGGTGCTGATTTAGTACCATAGGTCACTGTATTTAGTTGATACACTCTGACAGGTTGGTTCTGGAATTCTCTCCACAGTATTAGTTGGAATTGTTTGCTAGTGTCGTCCACCAAGATTTGACGATACATCTTAGCAATATCCGTCGTAAACACGTAAGTGTGGGATCTAAACCGTAACAAAATTCCGAATAAGTCGTTTTGAAGCGAAGGTCCGGAATGCAAAACGTCATTCAATGAAAGGTTAGTTGATGTTTTCGCCGAACCGTCAAAAACTACCCGCAGTTTGCTCGAAGTACTTTCTGGGCGTTAGACGCAATGATGCGGAAGGTAGTAATGAGGTCCATTGTTAGGGTGTGCTTTGAGATCAATTTCCGTCATATGGTTAAGCTGAATATATTCTTTCATGAACTGTACATATTGTTTTTGGATTTCTGGGTTTTTGCATAGTTTTTTCTCCAGACTATATAATCTTCTCGCAGCAAGTTCCCTGGATTCCCCGAGACAAGCTGGATTATTTGTGAAAGGCAGCCTCACTATGAATCGTCCGGACTCTGATCGAGTTGTTGTGCTGTTGAATATATCTTCACATCTCTGTTCTAACGCCGTCATTGGCCTTTGTTCTTGAGTGTTTGAAGGGTGAGCCTCCTCCAGTCTCCAGAATTTCTCAACAAGTTCTTCTAACAAATCAGGTTCTGTGATGATCCCATAAAATAACGTAGATTCTGGATGTTGAATGGTTGCCTTTCCCATTACTATCCATCCAAGTTGGGTATTCTGAAACGTGGGTAGAGTTTCATGCAGTTTAATTTGCCCTACCGCGATAAGTTTCGGGAACAGTTCGGCACCAATCAACAAATCTATTGGTTGCGGTTGATTAAAGCTTGAGTCTGCCAATCGGATATTCTTTGGTATTTTCCATTGGTCTGTGTTAATAAACTCTCGGGGCTGTTGTGAGGTAATAGTCTTCAGGACATATACTTCCAACGTGGTACTAAAGCCTGTGATCCGAGATTGAAGGCATAACATAACCTTTTTACTTATTTTAACTCTTTCGTTCCCCAGTCCGCCCACTTCTAGTGATTCGTCATGTTGTGTCAGTTTTAGCTGATTGGCTAACCTTTCAGTGACGAAGCTCATCTGGGAACCTGAGTCTAGTAGTGCTCTCGCCTTAATAGGATGATTTATTTTGTTCAGGACATTGACAATCGCTGTACCCAACAAAACATAATTTGAGCTATTTGTCTTGTGTGTACTTATGGCAGATAATGTAATCCTGTTGTCAATCTTTGGCGTTGTAGAGGCCATTTTTAATGGCCGATCCGTTCGGTGAAGTAAGGTATGATGAAAATTATCGCATTTGGTACAATGGCCGGATTTATATTTGCAGCCTGGTGGCCAAAACCTAGGCAGTTGATGCATCTTTTCAATTGTTTAATTTTGCTTAACCTTTCATGTATTCCTAGTTCCAGAAAGGTTGAGCATTTATATATGAAATGATTAGGTTGCCTGCATATTACGCATAATTTTTCCTTGGCGGTTGTGGTGAGCGCAACCCGAATTAGTCGTTTTGTTTCACCTCGATTTTTATTGCCTACTGCCTCTAACATCTGGAACCGTCCTTCGAGGAACTTTAGCAACTCCTTAACCGACTGGAGTTCACGAGGGTTATTTAGGGTTTGCTCATATAACCGATGGGTTTCCTTGTCTAGTTTCGGAAGTATGAGGTGGATCAGTATTGGGTCCCATTCTACGATAGAAACTCCCAGGTTGCTGATCCCAAGAAGGCACTCGTTAGTAGTGTCATGCAGCCTTTTGACGGCGCTTGATGAATCCTCTGTGACAGCAGGTTGCCCTAATAGCTTGTTGAGCAATGCTGTCAGTAGCAATCGCTTATTATTATAGCGATGTTCCAATGTAGCCCATGCGGAGACATAATTCTCTTCAGAAACTGAGAGATGTTGAATTATTTTTGCTGCCTCCCCAGATAAATTTGATTTGAGGTAAAACATTTTTTCTGCTTTGCTCATTGTTTGCTGATGAATGAGCTGAACATATAGATCGCGGAACTCTTACCATTGCAAGTAATTCCCGCTAAATGTTGGTAACGATATTTTGGGCAATTTTATTTTGTTATACCCTTGAGGGTTCAAGTCATGGGTAGCCGTGATCGGTGCTGGTGCTTCTACCCTTTGTTTATCTAACTGCTCTTGTAGGCGGATTAGTAAAGATTGACATCTTTCATCGAGACCTTGAATGTCTTCAGCTGGATAGCCTTCTGTATCATCCTCCGCTATTATATCCAAATGACGTTTGGAGATGTTTGACCATCTGTCGTTGATAGCGGCGATTTTCTGCCTATAATAGGCTGAAGAAGCGTTTTCTATTCCGGTTTCTGTGGCATCTAACATGTGTGAATAGTGCCTTAATTTCTGCATTTTGCTGCCTCGCCAACCGTACCACCGGATTTGCTATCTCCGGTTTTGGATTATGGCTTGGCGCTTGCTCCAATTCTCCTGTAGCCATTACAATTGCAGCTTTGTAGACTCCCTCCACTTGGCCATAGTAGTCCCTTGTAAAATAGGAACTATCTGGCCTTTCTTCTCTATATGCTTGCAGCTTTATATCACGAGTTTCGAATTCCTTCCATTCGTACTCGAGTCTCTGCAAGCGAGACTGTAGATAGGAAATACTTCGCCTGCTTGGACCATCTTTCTTGTAGTTTGAGAAGAGTTTAGTGATCTTCTCGGCTATTCCTGCTTGCTCTTTGATAAGAGTGTCCATGATTCTAGTAGGAAGTGCTGAATATCAGTGTCTGAAGCCCCGGCAACGCTTATGTCGAGGGTAGTGAATTGCCCCTTACTGCTGGTGGGGAAGGCAAAATCAAGTATGTATGTAGATACCAGTGTCTGAAGCTCTGGTCACGCTTATGTCGACGGCGACGATATGCCTCTTACCGATGATGGGGGAAGCAAAATCACGTCTGTATGTACAGTTAATCAAAAAAGTAAGTATACACTACCTCCTGAACTATATTTTTCTAAAGAAAACTAAATATTTCCAACAAAAATCAACAACCATTTATTTTTCTGTTTTCACAAACGTAATACTATTTTTCAAAAAGAACAAACATAACAAAATAACAAAACATAAACAATAGAATTCAACTTAAAGTAATATGAATGGAAATTTACATCAAAAAAGTAAGTATACAAACAAAAAATAATACTTTCTGAAATTTTTCTCTGCTCTCTAGTCTTCTTATCAATATTTCGTTGGGTAGCCTTTGGCTTTTATAATTGCTTGCATTCGATTTGGCATCGAGTCAACCAATTTTGATGTTACTTTTTGGCTTATTTTAACCAACTCTTTCTGAAGCACTCTTTTCAAGTCTTATATTGTCTTGACACCGTGTTTTTGAACTGCCCGTGTCAAATGTCCCCATAAATGTTCTATTGCATTCATGACGGGCGATTGGGTGGTGTTCTCAGCTGGTTACGAACATTATATAATAACTATTCCTTAACAATATGAGAGGTGTGTTTTGGGTAATTATCTTGTTGAAAGATAAATGACACTTCTAGACCCAACTTTCTAACGCTTTCAAGTAAATTAGTTTTCAATATGTCCAAATAGGCATATTTGTCCATTGTACCATCAATGAAAATTAAATTACAGATGCCATTTGCCACCATACACCCCCATACCATTACGGAGCCACCACCGTGTTTTACAGTTCCGTCAAAAACGATTAAATTTTGCAAAAGCTCATGTAATTTGTGATCCAGCTTTCTGGAATAAGATCGTATTCTCAAATGAAAGCAAATTTAACATTCATGGATCCGATGGACGTGCTAAAGTTTGGCGTAAAACAAACGCGGAGCTAGATCCCGCATACATGGCCCGAACTGTAAAGCACGGTGGTGGCTCCGTAATGGTATGGGGGTGTATGGCGGCAAATGGCGTCGGTAATTTAATTTTCATTGATGGTACAATGGACAAATATGCCTATTTGGACATATTGAAAACTAATTTACTTGAAAGCGTTAGAAAGTTGGGTCTAGAAGTGTCATTTATCTTTCAACAAGATAATTACCCAAAACACACCTCTCATATTGTTAAGGAATAATTATTATATAATGTTCGTAACCAGCTGAGAACATCACCCAATCGCCCGTCATGAATGCAATAGAACATTTATGGGAACATTTGACACGGGCAGTTCAAAAACACGGTGTCAAGACAATATAAGACTTGAAAAGAGTGCTTCAGAAAGAGTTGGTTAAAATAAGCCAAAAAGTAACATCAAAATTGGTTGACTCGATGCCAAATCGAATGCAAGCAATTATAAAAGCCAAAGGCTACCCAACGAAATATTGATAAGAAGACTAGAGAGCAGAGAAAAATTTCAGAAAGTATTATTTTTTGTTTGTATACTTACTTTTTTGATGTAAATTTCCATTCATATAACTTTAAGTTGAATTCTATTGTTTATGTTTTGTTATTTTGTTATGTTTGTTCTTTTTGAAAAATAGTGTTACGATTGTGAAAACAGAAAAATAAATGGTTGTTGATTTTTGTTGGAAATATTTAGTTTTCTTTGGAAAAATATAGTTCAGGAGGTAGTGTATACCTACTTTTTTGATTAATTGTATATACCAGTGTCTGAAGCCCTGGTCACGCCTATGCCGAAGGTGATGATCTGCTCCTTACCGCTGGTGGGGGGAAGCAAAATCAAGTATGTATGTAGATACCAGTGTCTGAAGCCCTGGTCACGCTTATGTCGAAGGTGATGATCTGCTCCTTACCGCTGGTGGGGGGAAGCAAAATCACGTCGGGGTCACCAAAAAATGTGCGAATCTCTTTTGATTCGTTAATGAAACGAAATGAGTGAGTGATGATAGACAAGTGATCTTTATTCTAAAATTATGCAGTTTATATATAAAATGAATTGTGATTCCACTGCCGCATATCAGTTTTCCTCGCCCAAATTCTCCGACGAAATATAATGCTATCGCTTGGAAAACTGACACAGCGGTGGAGTGCACAGTACAAATTATTGATGAGTGTGCTAAATGGGTTGTGGGAAAGGAATGATAGGCTATGGAAATGGAACTGTATGAGGGCAGGTGAGAATATATATTTCTTATGGAAATATTATGTTTCTTATTCTAAACAATTGTCATTACACACATCGGACATACTCACAATGTCAACTGCACACTTAATCCCTCGCTGCTCCAGTGCATTCACTTTTAACTCCAAAATGCTCACTGTATGCTTGAGAGAGGAATTCCAGAGAGTCGAATATTTGTAGAGAACCGGTGAGAAGTTGCTGTATTTTTTATCTCTTGAAGAAATACATCGTGAGTAATTGAGTGCTTTTCACCAATGCATTCCGAGGGAGAGACAACACGATGATTGAACACGATTGATGGTATCGGAACAGCTTGTAGAAATAAAGTGACAATTACTCGGTAATTCGTTACCTAAAAGAGATATTCTTCGCAGACGACAACAGACTTGGCACTTGTAGCCCGCTTTACTCTTTTCATAGAAATCAGTATCTCTTTTTTCTAGCTTAACTAATAACTGCAATTTTTACACTAAATTTTTGGTTCATTTTTTAATCTGTCTAATTTTAAAATATATAAAATACACTTCATTATGCGAGTTTTAAAGTTAGACTTTTATGTTTAATGATGTATTAAATTAATTTAATTTAATAAAAATCAATTTTAATTTAGAGAACTCAAAATTAAGCATATTAAAAAAAAATTAAGATTAGAATGTGACCATATCAACACTGAACTATGAACTTTATTTACAGCACCTAAAGTTGCCATCGTAGACGAATATAATATTCCACTACATGAAAAGTACTATGAAATTGATTCAACATTACAATTATCTTGCATCGTGAGAAATGTTGTTATGACATCATCCGTAGTTTTCTGGCGTCATGGAGATCAAATTTTAAACTACGACACGACGCGAGGTGGAGTAAGGTAAAATAAATCAAACATATTTTTTTAATTGTGTTTTTTTTATAAGTTGCAACACGGAAGTAATTGCTTAAATATATATATACATATGTATGCATGTACAAATAACGCAACATAATTAAAATATATTGCCAGTACGAAGTTATAATGTTTTTATCAAAAAAATAGTGTTTGGCCCAATAGTTATGTGAATAACTGTAAAATGTTCAAATGTAAATGAACAGTCATTAGCTGAAAGTTTACCTTCTAATTAAAATTGGCGGAAATGGTCTACCCCAGACCCCCAAAGTGTTAATCTTTGAACAAAAGAGAACATACTTTTTGTTTGGTATATTTTATTTAACATAATGCCAAATAGAAAGCAGTTAATTTAATTAAAAAAAGGGGCTTAAAGTAGGCATCAAATGTGAATGTAAACCTAACTCTAAAAATAATTATCTTATCGGAAAAAATCGTACTTTGTATGCCTTTACAGCTTGTTCCAGTTTTTGTATCTGCAATTCATATGTTCCTAAAAATATTTAATAAAAACAAACTATTATATCATAAATGCATTGACAGAAACATACACTTATACACTCAATTTTGAGTGTTTTTTTTAGCACTCTTTTCTTCAAAATTTGATTTATTGTTTTAGGTTCACGCTTATGTTATATAACATACAAAAAAATATTAAACCATTTTTTTCTGAGGTAGGTGAAAATCTTCACCCTATGAGGATAGTACTATGAGATTCTTAGTCACTAAAATCCCTTCCCTTAAACTATGTTTATTATACTACAACTAAGTTAGACACTTACCCAGCCGTTAACATTTCACAATTTACATTTGGTAAATGACTCGCCACTGAATTTCATCGTGCTCCATCAGTCCATTGAAGATGGCGCAAAACATTAGAATCGAAAGAACTACAGCATTTGTGTGCTCCTCTAGGCAGTTTTTATGCATCCGAGCAAAAGTCTTAATTTCATCTTGGACTGTTGTAATTCCAAGATCTATGTGGATGTGCTCCTTTCTTATATACTAAGGCGCATTTACGAAATTTGAACATGGTTTGGTAGAATCCCAGAATTGTACACCGTAGGTCCAGACAGGTTTAAGCACTTGCTAATATAAATTAAACACAAATTCTGTTTATGGTTTTATCCATAGCGTGGATATGTTATTTACAATGTATCATAACTTATACAAGCAATTTGTTGTCAATACTTAGCTTTGCATAATATCCAATTAGCCAGTACATATCTCTGTATCTCTTCTCCAGCTCTTCGCAGCTCCTTCCACTTGAGTTTTACGTTGAGAGCAATTTCGAGGTATTTCTCTTTATTCCCGAAGTGTATTTGGACACAATTCATAAAAACGGGCAAGTTATTTATGTTCTTGTAAGTATGATCAGGGCCGGCCCTACCATATGTGCAGGATGTGCAAATGCACAGGGCGCCAAGCGCTTGGGTGCGCATTGTGAGCATAAACAAACAATATGCAATTTATCGATATACTGACTTTCATAAAATTTTAGTTCGTCCAAGCTACCTTTGCCTTTCTAAACGCTTTCTGAACGCAATTATTTTCAAATAATACAAACATAATAATTAATAATTTCATAATTTCACCTGTTCATACAATATACCATTACAAATATCATTACAAGATAATTTCTTGCACAAGCACTCAAATATATCCTTAGGAAAAATTCTCAAAATAATAAACTCACTTCCTATTGAGGAGAGAAAAAGTGGAGATTTTATTTCTACAGGTATGAAAGAGATTTACTCATTATACATATTTGTTTGAAAGGAGAATGAGTACAGTAGGTATATATACACCACCTCATAAAATTTAGCATACATCCAAAACAAAAAAATATTTTTTGGTTTTTTCTTCTTGAAAAATGTAATGTAATGTATTAGAAAATTCAATTACACATATTTCATTTCTGGGTGATTTATGTACATATTGCCTAGCAAACTGTATTCTCTATAGTTTTGTTTGTATTTTATTTGCAATGAACAAAAATTCCCATGTCTTTTCAAGCACAGATACAGGATGTTTTTCAAAAAAGTTTTGAGAACGGAAACAACAATAGACTCACCTCGATCTAAACTGAAATAAAATATTAGATAGAGCTAAACTGTTTTGCAAACACTAATTAGTTTAGATAAATTTCTTGGTTCTCAAGCATTAGCTTCTCGAGGAACTTCTGAAGTGTTGTTTGGGCTTAATAATGGTAACTTTTTACAGATTGTTGAGGAAGTAGCCTTATTTGATTTGGTGTTAGGAGAGCGCTTGAGGAGAATAACGAATCAAGAAACCCAAAATAAATATTTGAGCAAAAATATACAAAATTAGATAACACGTATCTTTTCTACAACTGTTACTAATCACATTGTGTCCATGCTAAAAGAGGCCAAATTCTACGCTTATTGTTGAGAGTGGAATTGTACCGGAGAGGAACTTACAAAGTTAATTTTAAACAAACTTGAATTTCAAGGAATTTCAATAAGCAACTGTCGAAGTCAAAGTTACGATAATGGTTTAAATATGAAGGGAAAAGATGCTGGTCTTCAAAACCTAATTCGATCAAGAGCATTTTCGTCCCATGCAGCTCGTATTGATTCAATTTAGTAGTCAATGATTCAGCTCGGTGCCTAATGACCACCTGTTATGTTTTTTGAAACAATTCGATGTTTACTTGAAACATCATCTAAATTTCCAAAAACATCTTCTTTACGATGGTGATGAATGTTACGAAACTAGTTTAGAATCGGAAAAAAAATTTTATTTTAAAATACTAGATCAAATGAAAGTTTTGGTGTGGGCGCTAAACGCAGGTCTTGCACAGGGCGCTCATTTAGCTGGGACCGGGCCTGAGTATGATTTATATGAACGGATTTCGCTTTATTAAGAACGATTCGCCAAACTTTAGTTCATTTGTACCCAATTTAATGTACGTTGTAATTTTATTTTTTACTCTTTAACTATTTTCGCTGTGCCTTCGTCTTGCGGTATATCCCCGGTATAAAGTAGGTGAAGGAGAAGACCAAGAACACTTCCTTATGGTACTCCAGCTTTTATAGATTTGAATACAGAGTATTCGTTTCTATACTTAATACGGAATATTCTATCTGAGAAATAGTTCGCAAGATTCTAAAAAGTTTTCTCGGAAGAAATTAGCTTAATTTATGTTTCAAACCTTCGTGCCAAACAAAAATATATTTTTGTTCAAATAATTTTTTTTCACTACATCAGTTATGGGATATGCTTGGTCGATAGAAGAATGGTTACTTCTAAAGTCGAATTTGTTATGCCGAATAAGGCGTTTTTCTTCCACGACCACTACTTAAACGTCTAATTAGAATTCTTTTAAGTACTTTGGACTTTATCGGAAGAAGTGAAATACAGTGAAACTTCCCTAAGTCGAATTTCAGGGATCAGAAAACAAGTTCGAGTTATAGAAACCTCGAGTTATAGAAAATACGCAAAATTATTGTGAATAAAATTAGTCGTTTCTTCTTAGCAAAAATGATTGGCTACTTCACTTATAACAATTATTTTGCCTCAAGTGAGCAAAGTACAAAGTCTATATTGCGGTGGATGAATCGGTTATGTTTATAAGGACTACGAAATGGTAAAAAAAATTGTTAACCGCTTTGTCTCCGCTGTTTATTACAACACTCAAGTCATATATCGACTTTCTATTAAATGTTTTAAACATGTCTGATGACAGATTACCTAAAACTATAGCTCAGTACACTATTCAGAAGAAAGGCCTTTGGTTCGAGAAATTAACGGAGCATGCTGACCATTGTCACTCAAATCTTAATCTCAAACAACAGAAGAGTTGTTGTGAACTCTCTCTACGACCTCATCGTAAAAGTGGACATAATTGCATTAATTGACTGTACACTGAATGACTTACAACATTTTGCAACACAATCCTTTTGCTAAAACTATTTTCGGGCAGAATATAGCCAAAAGAAGCTAGTAAGAGTGTATTTTATACCTCATCGTAATGATTTGCCTGTTATTTGCAGTCTTTGTAACCTGGCTGTGAAAGAAGACGTAATATTTTCATTTCATTTGAATTTGTCTTATTTTGAAAGAAATTAGGAGAACTATTTTGAACTGAAAATGGCAACACAAGTGATAGCGATGATTGATTGTGAAGAGGAAGTTACCCAGCTTTACAACTTTTATAGGACAGCAATTAAATACTGAATGAAACAATGATAGCAAAACACGATTGTATTTAAATTATCTTTTTGTAAATTTAATTTATATTACAAATTACTTAGTTGTAAACTATAGTGTTAATCAGGCAGACGGCAAAGTTAATCTTAAATGTGTTTTTGAATATGTATACAAGGTAGCGCAAAATTAATCATCCAATTTTGTTTTTGAATTACTTTTTTACTAAATAAAAAGAATGATTTTGAGTGATGGAAATCTTTATTTACCTTTACAATTTTCAATGCTATGTGGATTTTGATTTTGAGTGATGGAAATCTTTATTTGAACCTTTACAATTTTGAATGCTAAGTGGAAAAGATGATATCCACCAAGTGGCTGCCGCCAGTGTTGATACACATTTGTGCCCGTTTTATCACATTTTCATGACTTTCCACAAGATTTCCTGTAATAACTATTCACATTCCTGTCGAATATTCTCCGTAACCTTCACTTTGTCGGTATATACCTGGGTGTAGATCGCGATTTTTAATTTCGTAAATCTCCGAGATTTATTAAGCGAATCTTAAACGGCTCCTACTCAGTGACTAAAATGGTAAGTTCTTTCGGAGAATGCAATTTTTCATTTTAAAAACATATTTGGACAATGCAGTTGGGATTTTTTACCATTTTTATGATTACCTTGACAGCATATATCAGTATAGGCATAGAAATTGTTTCTTCATGTGTTCATGCAGATCATTTTTCAACTTCACAAATAAATAGTACATACATACAGTGATTTACAAAAGTATTCACACAGTGCTACTTTCGAAGCATACGCAACGCTCAAACAGGGCATAACCATTCTTTTGTTTTGATTTTATCAGGAAACATTTATTCATTCTTAAGGCCCAACTATAATAGGCTTGAGCATGTTATGCTTACACAAAACACACGATTTCCATAATGAACACATGCGCGCATGGCCATCTGTCAGAATTTCCTCCGTGTTTTGTTTCATTCAATTGAAAAATGTCGTTCAACAATAACTTAATCTCAATTCAAACATAAAAACAAATTAATCTTTTGTTTATTATAGTATAAGGCGTGCATCTTATCATATAGAAAAGGGTTTTTCCTTTTATTTCCTATCAAATCGTGAATAATTTACAATTGCGCACATGCTATATTAAGATTTCTGTGTTGCTGTGTGCCATCTGGCGAATTCGCATATGTGTGGTGCAATTCAGAGCGCACTAGCTCATGCTTAACGAAACATTTGTTTGCTTATATGCCACTTGTTGATTTCACACATGCTTAACGAAATGCGCGCTCATGCCTATTATAGTTGAGCCTTTGAGCTTTTAAAATTACAAAACAGAAAAAATTAAAAAAAAAATTCATTGAAAAATAACAAAAAATGCATTAAACTTCGTAATTTAGGAGGGACAAAAGTTTTCACACAGTTGAAAACATAAGCTTAAATCTGAAATTTATTACCCCGTTGACAGCCCCTTTTGCTTTATAATTGCTTCTAATCAATTCGGCATTCAAGCTACAAGTTTCTTTGTATTGTCAACTGTAATATTTTGCCATTCGAGTTTAAGTATTTGTTTTGATTGATTTTTATTTGAAATTTTGTGTTTTCAAATACGATTTTCAAGTTCATTCCACACATGCTCAAACGGATTGAGGTTCGGCGATTGCGAGGGGGCTGGGAGAGTGTGTGCAATGTTGTGTGTATCCACATTCGTATATTGTGTGCCGTATCCGTATCCCGTATCCCTACAGCTTCTACAGAAGTCGTTCGCCGGGAGGTTTAGTCTCTTAGCCATTGCACCTATCGTGCAGTGGCCACTGAGGACCCCTATTAAGATGCATATGATTTTCTTATTGTTGGATATGAGGGATTTGGTCTTGATGATATCGTATTTGGTCCATAAGCAGTGGAATATGACGCAGCCTGGGAGGCTTTGCCACTCTTTGTTTGCTGATGACACAGATGCCTGCTCAATGTGTCTTTTGACTGAGCTAATAGGAGGATGGATAGTATTGTCAGCCGATTCTGCGCTTGAACTTGAACCTTTCCGTGCCAGTTCATCTGCCTTTTCGTTTCCTTCAATGCTGGAGTGGCCAGGGACCCAGCACACAAGGGTTTGGTGGCGGTTCAGGCTTTTAAGCTCTTTAATGCAGTCCTTGACGGATTTAAAGTTTACGAGGTGGGAATTCAATGCCTTCAAGGCCGCTTGACTGTCCGAGCAGAAGGTGATTTCGGTGTCAGGAAGGTCCATTTGGTGTACAATCTGGCCAAATTTCTTAATGGCAAAAATTTCTGATTGAAATACGATAGGCATTGTTTATTCTTAGTGTCTCACAGAAGATTCCCGCTCCCATACCGTCTTCTGTTTTCGATCCATCAGTGAAAATGGGTATGCCTTTGATGAAGTCAGGCTTTTCCTATTCCTGCCTATCTGGGATAAGGATCGTGAAGTCCTTGTCAAAGTCATACTCGGATTTTTCGTAGTCTGTGGTAGTCCAGAGACGCCTGCGACTGAAAGATTTGAGCAGACTTGAATGTCCGTAGCTGTTTGGATGCCAGTTATGACATTCCCGTAGTCTGAGGGCTGATTTGGTGGCAGAGCTCTTGATGAAGAGTTGCAAAGGTTGAAGGTGAAGCAGCGCTTCCAGCCCCATCTAAGGGGTAGATTTGAGTGCTCCAGTAACGCCAAGATAGACTAGCCTTTGTACCTTATTTACGTTGCTCAGGTAGGATTTGGTGTTAACTGCTTCCCACCAAGCAATACTGCCGTAGGTGAGGATAGGTCCAAAGATCTGTTTGCAGGTGTAAAAAGCGTTGAGAGCTTTTTTAATTTTTTCCTCGGTGTTCCTCTTCCAGTTTAGTTTGGAGTCGAACGTAACTCCATGGAACTTAGCTTCATTGGAGATAGTGAGCGGAATGTTTTTTATTCTGGGTGTCTTCCGTTTTGGAATTTTGTATTTCCTTGTGAATAGAACGAGCTCTGTTTTACTTGATTTAATCATGTGGTTACTATTTTCAGCCCAAGATGAGAGGTTGCATAGCTTCACTGATGGTGGGTAGAAATTTACCTCATACCAAGATGGTTACGCCATCAGCATAAGCGACTACCTTAATACCCTTGTTTTCAAAAGATGTTAGGATATTGTTGATGGAGATGTTTCACAAGAGGGGTGATAAAACACCACCTTGTGGGGTTCTCCTCATAACATTTTTCCTTAAATTGCTATTCCCTAGGTTTGCGTTGATTACTCTAGTTCTGAGCATGGTACTTATACAGTTGGTAAGAAATTTGTGGAACTTAAGATCTTCTAACGTTATTGTAATGGTGTCGACGATCAGGTTGTTAAAGGCCCTCTCTATGTCGTGGAAGGCGGCTAGAGCGAATTCTTTAAAGTTAAGGGATCTCTCAATAGTTCTCGTGACCTCATGCAGTGCAGTCTTGACAGATTTACCTTTGGTATAGGCGAGCTGCGAGTTTTAGAGGCACTTGTTTAATGAGAGATGATTCCTTATAAGTAAATCCAGTAGTCTTTCAAGTGTTTTCAGAAATGAAATACTATTTGGTCTGAAATCCTTTGCAAGAGTGTGACTAGTTTTTCCTGCTTTAGGAATGAAAGCTACTCTTACCTCTTTCCATTGATTTGGAATAAAGCCCAAGATCAGACATGCGATAAAGATTGCCTGAAGCCTGGGGATTAGAATGGTATAGGTTCTTTGTAGCATCGCGGGGAAGTAACCATCTGGTCCCGCAGTTTTGAGGGGGTGGAATGAATCAATGGCTCATGCTAGCTTATCCTCCCGAATGCAGTCGTTTATGATCCTCTTCGTTAAGAGGCGTATACGTGTCACTTAGTTCTGTTTGTGGTTCCCCGCAGCCTGGGAAGTGGGTTTCCAGGAGTAGCTCTAGGGTTTCTTGGTTGCTGTTTGTCCAAGAGTTGTCTCCTCTCGCTAGGAAGGATGGGACAGTTGGAGTTTTAGCAAGTACCTTGCGAAGTCTCGCCGCCTCGGTGGTGGTTTCGAGGTTGCTGCAATAATCTAACCAAGAAGCCTTTTTAGCTGCCCTAGTTTTCTTTTTGAAGTCGTTAAAACTGGCCCGGTAAGTGGCCCAGTTTTCTTCCATTCTTGTGGATTTAACCTTGTTGAACAGTTTCCTTGTATGAGTTCTCAGTAGTCAAAGGTCCTTAGTCCACCAGGCTGCATGGCTTCTTTTAGGGGGTCGATTAATGGGACAGGATTTGTCGAAGGCATTAACCATAGTTATTGTAATAAGGTCGACTGATTCATTTACCTGTGTCACGTTTGAAAATTTACCTATGGCTTTAGGTTGTAGGTCATTGGTGACGAGGCGTGCGACTTTATTTCTTCTTCTTCTTCTTAGGGCGCTACAGTCCGAGGTGGACCTGGGCCTCACTCAACATGCCTCTCCAGCCAGCACGATCTTTCGCCAGCTGTCTCCAGTTTCGCACACCAAGCCGGCAGAGGTCCCCCTCGACTTGTGTGCGCCACCTTATTCGTGGACGTCCTCTGTTGCGTTGTCCCACAGGCTCAGAGTCGAAGACTCTTCGGGCCGGAGCTAAGTTGTCCATACGCTCTACATGGCCTAGCCATCTTAGGCGTTGGATCCGTAGACGCCTGGCTAGACTCATGTCGCTGTACAGCCCATACAGTTCGTGGTTGAATCTTCTCCTCCAAATGCCATCAACGCAAACAGGACCAAAGATCGCGCGCAGAACTTTTCTCTCGAAAAGACCAAGAGACTGCTCATCCGCTTGGGATATTGTCCATGCCTCTGCACCGTAAAGCAGGACTGGGATGATCAAGGTCTTATACAAAGTCAACTTGGTCTTCCGAGAGAGGGCTCTACTACTCAATTGCCTTTTGAGCCCATAAAAACAGCGGTTGGCAAGAGTAATTCTGCGTTTGATCTCGGTACTGATGTTGTTTGTACTGTTAACCGCGGAGCCAAGGTAGACGAAGTCCTTTACTACCTCAAAGTTATAGCTGCCTATGGTGACGTTCTGGCCAAGTCGTCGATGTTGTGCGTCCTTTCTCGATGACAGCATATACTTTGTTTTGCCCTCGTTTACCGCCAGACCCATTTTAGCCGCTT
This sequence comes from Myathropa florea, assembly GCA_930367185.1. Lineage (NCBI taxonomy): Eukaryota > Metazoa > Arthropoda > Insecta > Diptera > Syrphidae > Myathropa > Myathropa florea. The sequence continues at coordinate 63,316,601 of OV884004.1, read as the reverse complement.
CCGTTTCAATGCCAGCAAACGCATCATTGACGGCTCGCTGTGTTCTCCCAATCACGTCAATGTCATCCGCGTAAGCTAGCAGTTGAACGGACTTTTGGAAGATCGTGCCTCTTGTGTTGGCCAGTGAGTTTTGCACGATCTTCTCAAGAACGATGTTAAAGAAATCACATGACAGCGCGTCGCCTTGTCTAAAACCTTTTTTGACATTGAAGGTCTCGGTGAGTTCGTTACCGACCTTGATGGAGCAGCGAGAGTTCTCCATCGTCATCCTGCTCAGTCTGACGAGTTTAGCAGGAATGTCAAAACTAGAAATGGCGCTGTATAGCTCGTCTCTATACACGCTGTCATATTCGGCCTTGAAATCGACAAATAGATGGTGTGTGTCAATTTGCATTTCTTGGGTCTTCTCCAGGATCTGCCGCAGTGTGAAAATTTGATCGATGGTGGACTTCCCGGGCCTGAAACCACACTGGTAAGGACCTATCAGTTTGTTCACGAATGGTTTCAGGCGTTCACACAAATCGGCTGAGAAGACCTTATAGGCGATGTTAAGGAGACTTATCCCTCGATAGTTGGCGCAGTCAAAGGGTCTCCTTTCTTGTGTATCGGGCAAACGATACTGAGATTCCACTCATCGGACATGCTTTCCTCCGACCATATCTTACAGATGAGCTGGTGCATGCGCCCTACCAGATCATCTGCAGCTGCTTTAAACATTCCAGCGGGCAGGCTATCTGCACCAGCAGCTTTATTAGACTTCAGTCTCGATATCGCTATCTTGACTTCGTCTAGGTCGGGGGGACGGTATTCTCTTCTATCATCGTCCATTGTGTTGAGTGGAACATTCTGTCTGACAGCGGTATTTGTGTCCTCATCGCCGTTCAACAGTCTGCAGAAATGATTTTTCCAAATTCTCAGTATCGACTGCGAATCTACTATTAGCTATCCATTCTCGTCCCGGCAAGCTTCTGTCCGAATTTTATATCCATTCGATAAAAGTTTTACCCTTTGGTAAAACTTTCGGACATCATTCCTGCCATAACACCTCTCCATCTCCTCGATCGCGCGCTTCTCGTGCTCTTTCTTTTTCTTCCTGAGAAGCCGGTTCTCTTCCCTTCCTCTCTGTTCGTAGAGCTCACGAACAGCTCTCGTGGTTCGATGCAGCGTTGGCCGGTAGGCTTCTTGTTTTGCTGCATGTGCCTGCCTGCACTCGTTGTCAAACCAGGGGTTTTTCCTAGGTGGCGTTTTGAATCCCAGCACATCAGTAGCGGCTTCTCTGATGGCTCTTTGACAACGTTTCCATTCTTCGTCTATAGTTAGTGCAGGCGGCGTCGAACTTTCGGAGAGTTTCAGGGAGACTCGATCGGCAAAGTTCCTGGCAGTCTGTTGCGATTGTAGCTTTTCGACGTCAAACCGTGGTTGTCTTCCTCGACTCCGTTGTTCTGTCGATATCCGTGTCCTTACCTTGGCTACAACAAGGAAATGGTCCGAGTCGATGTTGGCGCCTCGGAACGTTCGGACATCAAGAATACTGGAGGAGTGTCTGACGTCGATCGCAACGTGATCAATCTGGTTGACGGTTGAATGATCAGGGGACCGCCAGGTCCCTTTATGGATGTTGAGGTGTGGGAACCGCGTGCTAGCTACAGAGAGGTTACGCCCCGTAACAAAGTCCACCAGCCTGAGTCCGTTTTCGGACGTGGTGTCGTGCAGGCTGTGTTTACCGATGACTCTAGCAAAGATGTCCTCTTTACCCAGCTTAGCGTTGAAATCTCCTAGAACGATCTTGGTGTCGTAGCTGGGGCATTGATCGTACGTTCTTTCTAGGAGATCATAGAAGTCATCCTTACTATCGTCATCTTTGTCCTCCGTTGGGGCGTGGGCGCAGATTAGGCTGATGTTGCCGAATTTAGCCTTGATGCGGATTGTTATGAGGCGCTCGCTTATGTACTTAAAGCTTAAGACTTTTTGCCTAAGTCTGTCTCGAACAACAAATCCACATCCAAATAATCGCTGCCTTCGCTCTCTGTAACAGTCGCCGTAGTAGATATCGCAGTTTTTCATCCTCTTTTTGCCCGGCCCATCCCATCGCACTTCCTGGATTGCGGTAACGTCTGCTTTATAGCAGTCTAGGGCCTCCGCGAGTTCATCGGCTGCACGTGGTCTGTTCAGGGACCTCACATTCCACGTGCAAAACCGAAAGTCATTGTCCTTTTTTCGTTTGCTGGGGTCGTCAACAGTAAATCCGTCCGTATCCGAGGCATATTGTTGCTTCTCAACTCGTTACTTTTTACGTGGTGAGGAAGTTAACCCCACGCACAACCTCCAACTGGGAGGACAGGTCCATTTGTTTAGCCCCCGGACAAAGGGGTCCGGAGGGATCCGGTGTCGGTAGCCTCTTGCAGGCTGTGAGCGCCGCCGTTGGCGACTTTATTTCAGTCTGTCTTATAACAGTTTCTAAAGTTTTTTGTTTCACTTTTTTGTAATCAATCTGGAATGTTATTCTAAAATGATCAGAGAATGAGCACTTCGGAGATACCTTCCAGATGTTTACTGTCAAGGGACAATTGAGATGGGCTATTGTAATATCTTTTACCTCCTCTATAGTTTTGTTATAGAATGTCGGAGATGACTACCCCTGTTACAAATACATAGCTTGGACGATAATTTGAATTCAATTAGAGACTCACCCCTTTTGTTGATGTTGGAGTTTCCCCAGAGGCGTTTGCATGCAGTGCAATGACAAGGTCTTTGGCTGCATGCTGTACAAGCTCCTTTACAGAAGACGGCGGAGGGTTATCTTCTTCGTATGGCACGTATGGGGATGCAAGAATGAGCCGGGGACAGGTTCACAACCTATCTGTGATTATTTAGATAGGAGCAAAACCATAGAAGCACAAACCCCCTAAATCCAGCCTTCTCGAGTTTAGAAGCTTAGATACCGTGATCGATAGTATCAAACGCCTTAGTGATGTCAATAAAAAGAGCAGCAGTACATATTTTATTATTGAGGCTGAAATAGTTAAAGTTACAGAAACTTAGTAGCGCATCCTCAATGGACCTTCCAGTTCTGAACCCAAACAGATCATCACTGGATTTCATAATTTTCTCAAAAATGATGGAAAACACCAAAAGAAAAGAAATAGGCCTATAATTATTTAGATTTGTACTGTCACCCTTTTTTCAGGATGAGACCATCTGGAAAGATACCACTGTATACACTTTTATTAAAAAGGTGGGCTAGAACATCGACTAAATTAAGTGAGATCTTTTTAATGATATTATTAGAAATACTGTCTTTCGTTGAAGAATCGGATTTTTAGGAGATTTATAGTCCAATAAATTTCATAGGATGAAATTGGAATGTAGAAAAAGCTGTTGCTTTGAAACAGTTAACTTTTGAAGCATTCCTCCATACAGATGAATGGGGCGGTATGAGAACCAGCACTTAGAGTTGTTGCAGCAATATCAGTGAAGTACTTATTAAACACGTTAGGCATTTCAGATGGCTGAACCATTTTATCATTCTGGTCGCGTACATATTTCAATCTTACAGAGGAAGGCGTCTTTTTGTTCATAAGATTATTTACAATTGACCATTCTTTTTTTAAATTATTGCTAGCTAAATGTAGTTTGTTAGTATAACTTTCTTAATATGTAGGGATTTTGAGTGAAATTTCTTTACAAAGTCTATCGTATATATCGTATATTGCTATTTTTCTTAGCAAAGTGGTACACATCCATGGTTTAAGTTTTTTATCTTTAGACCGCATTTGAGTTGTAGTAAGAGAAGAGTTTATGTGACATGTTAGATTATTAGCAAAGCTATTAAAAATTATTGACGGATCACTATCTGGATAAACCTTATCCCAGCTTTCATGCAGTAAAAGATCATTAAGGTCAAAATTAATAGAGGAGGATGTCTGATATAATAAAGACGTCTTAGATGGTTTATTTCTGATGCTCTGAAAAAATAACCCAATCACACAATGATCAGATATCTTAAAATCAGAAACAGAGCTAGTGGTAGTAAATCTAGAACTGCAATCAAGTCTACCAAAGATATGATCAATACAGCTTTGATTAGAAGAAGTAAGTTTTGTAGGTTGTATGTAACATGCTTCTAAGCCATTACTGGCTAGTAAACAAATATAGTTAAATACATTAAGAGACTCAAAAATATGTTGATATCACCCAATAAAAATAAATTCATTGACTTTACATCAGATAACAAGGAGCATCTAGCCTGTAAAAACAAATAAAAGTAAACTTTGTGGCATCAATGGTGCAAGAAATCTTAACCAAACACTTAACAAACTACGGCAGCAACAATCGGACTGCAACCCATTATTTATAAAGACAGCTACTCCACCAACTGCATAAGAGTTGTTACACGTAGGATGGAATTTATAATACCGGGTTCTTAGAGATTAGATTCGGTATCATAAATCCATATTTCAGATAGAAAAATCAAATCCGGCTTGTTAACAAAAGACTCTAGATGTAACAGAAACAAATCAAAGTTTTTCCGAATACAGCGAATATTTTGATGTATTAAAAAAATATTAAAAAATAACTTGAGAAAATTTCTTTATCAAATTTACAAAATTCACTTTCACCTACAGTATTATTTTCTATGCTTAAGGTACAATTGGACATTGACAAATTAATGATTAAACTAAAATGCTGAAAAATTAATTAGGTAAGAATTTACTCAATATCTTCGAGAGAGTTTAATTTATAAGTATTATCAACCCCTGTTTTTTTTAAAAAAAAATTAACCAAAATTAACCCACAAAAAAAAATATTTACGTTCAATTTGAAAAACTTTTGCTCTGTTGTAAACGGCTCTGTTATAATTCGTCAGACTATCATCAATATAAATTGACCTATGTGGAGATTTAAAACCTAAAGCGCTAGTTTTGTGCTTACATTTCTTCTTCTTTTGTATAACTTTTTGTTTTAGCTCAAGCGTTTTAAATTTAATTTTTAAAATACTTATAGGATCACCTCGTGTAGATGTTGCGTTAGATTTTCTTGCGATGTTTTCAACATAGCAATTTTGAATGTCATTGGCACTAATGTTTACATCAAGTAGCTTATTAAGTAGGTTGACAGCTGCATCCGCGGTGTTTAAGACTATTTTTTTTTTGTTTAAGACACATTTGTTTAAAGACTTTTGTTTTGAGGAATTCACTGTGCGTTGCAGAATATTAACTTTATTTGTAATTATTTTGTTTTCCTCTTGTAGAGATTGAATACGTTGCAATGCATTAGAGTTTATCTCTTTTAGGGCAAAAATCTCTTTAAAAACAATGTCTAGAGTGATTGGGGTTGAAGTGCAGACGTTTTCTGTAGCTGGATTACAAAAGATTGTAGTAGAGGGAGACGTAACTACTTCCTTTACAGATGTTTGAATGCGAGGGTTGTCATTCACTTGTTTCACTTTTTGTAGAACAAGGGGTGGTGATGGCAGTGACTGGCGTCTCTGGTCGTCGCATTTCATACAACGAGAGGAGATACTGTTGTATCAGTCACTCTGTTGTAGTTTAACGCACTTTGTGTGGTAAACTTTACACAACGAACACTGGATTTTTGCATCAACTCTTTCAACTTTTAGACCGCAAGGCAATAATTAAGTCAAAATAGGTGGGTGTGCCGTTGCGTATTGGGTAGGTGCGTCGATTCTTACGCTCGATATTGTCGGTTCGATTCCCGAAAAAAAAACACCAAAAATGTTTCATGGCACTACCTCTTTGGAGTCACTGACAATGCTCAAAGAGTATATCTGTCTAGAAATAGCATCTCACATCTCACAAACTGTAGGTCACCTCCACTCGTGAGAGAACAATAGCGCGCACAACACGCGTGATTGCTGAGAAGCTAGGACCAGGTCCACCTCGGACTGTAGCGCCGCCATTATTATTATTATATTAGGTGGGTAATTAGCACTTTGAAAATGACTTAAATGTAGCACTATATTTATTTTAGGTTCTGAATCACAAATTAGCCGAAGGTAGTTGCTTGGAATCAAAATAGCAGATTGTAAGTCGGAGCAAGAGGATTTAACACCCGTACACCAATACCGCACAACTTGTTTGAAGTCATAGGAGTCCTTGTTACTGCACGTCACATCCTTGACGCATTTCCGTCAGTCAGCGCTGTCGAATTTGCAGTTATCTGCATTTTCGTCGTTCACCATGGCTTCCAGGATTTTGGGCTCAATTCTAAGCCAGTTATCCATAGATACTATCCCATCAGGGTTGCACCAATCGATAACTGCTAGGGTGAGCTCCTCCATTCCCTGAGGTTCCGTCTTCCTCTTTTTGGCAGCAAACCGAGCGGTTTCTCTTGGAAGTTGCCTTGTCCGTTTCCTTCGAAGTAGGTTTTGGTCCGAGGATTTGCTACCTTGCAATGTCAAAAATCAGATCTCTTGAAGACACAAATGCATCTCTCAACAAAAAAATTGACTTTTTGAAACTGAATTGAAACTGCACTCAGTGGAACAAAGAGATAAGCGATGCTCTGCAGACATCATTGTGAAGCCGTGATACATAAAATGCGTGAGAGACGAAAGTCATCTTCGTCAAGTGTTGGTAATGCCAATGACAGGAGCAACATAAGCAGCAGCAGTAACACCATTAAAATCACCAGCAACATTGTTTGCAACGACAACATCAGCAACAATGTTTATATAAATGACCGTCTGTCAACTGATTCGAGGTCATTGTTAAAAAGGGCAAATTAACTTAAACGTAATAATAAATGCAAATTTGTCTGGGTGAGAAATTCAACTATTCTCATAGGTAAAACGGAAGGTGGTTATGTAACTAAAATTAAATGTTTTGAGCATTTTTCTAAACTTAATGTTATTTTAAAGTACTCGTAATTTAAAAATTTTTTTTTTTACTCTATGATATCACATAATCATTTGTTTTCTAATCCTCGTGATATTACATGTTATTATAATAGTCTTTCATCCTCCTTCAGTAATTGTCTTTGTGTAGATCATCCAATCAATCAACAATATTCCGGTTATTCTGCAATTCACCAAAATATTCGTAGTATGCGTACCAATTTTGACGTTTTTTAGTCATCTTGCGTCTCAAGATCACCTGCCCGATTTAATATTTCTTTCAGAAACTTGGATTTTTCAAAATGAAATTGACAATTTTAATATTCCAGGCTATACTTTTGTTGCCAATTGTTACCATTCTTACGCATCAGGCGGTGTCGCTGATTTTACCATTCGTGAAATGAAAAGTGCCGATATTATTGTTATTTCTTGTGAAATTTCTGGTATTCGTTATTGTTTTGTATGTGTTTATAGACTGCATAAATACAAAGTCGATGTCTTTTTGGATTAGTTCTTAGGACTTTTAGAGCTACAGAATTGTAAATACATGACACTGATAGTTAATTTCAATGTTAATATTCTATCTGACAAACTTGATACTGGCAAGTTTCTGTCGTTCCTTGCTTCGTTTGGTTTTCGATTCTGCCTTAAACCAACCAACTCGATTCAAGTCATGGTTAGATCATATATTCGTAAGGATTCATAGAAATAACTTTGTCAAGTATAAGACAGCTGCCTATGACTTAAAAATAACTGACCATTGCTTGACCACCATTCAACTAGACTACAGTGTTTCTCATACTAAACAAAACTTTAGAAAAATTGACTTTATTAAACTTAAAACTAAATTAAATCTTGAACTGTGGGATCTCTTGCTTTTGACTTGTTTCTAAGTAAGCTGCAATTCCACTTATCTAAGTGTAGCCAACAGTTTAATAATAGTAACAATAAACTAAACAGTGGATGAATCTCTTAAAAATAAAGAAGAAACATCGGCTTTATTCTAAAGTTAAAAAACATCCTAATAATGTGAGGCTAAGAAAATATTATGAAAAGATATGCATAGGATTAAAGTCTGAGATTCCATTGCAGGGATACTTATGTCAAGAATAGATTAGCTCAAAATATTTGCAAATTCCAAAAAAGAATGGGGAGTAGTTAATGAAATATTAAATAGATCCAAAAAAAATAATGACATTATACTCAATTTTGATAACGCTAATATAACCTAACCATTGGAAGTTGCAAACTTATTCAATTGTTTTTTTTCTAACTTGAACACTACTAATGATATTTGGAAAAATATCAATAACATAAGTAATTGTGAAAACGGTGTAATACAAGACTTATTTATTTCAAAATCCTTTAATTTTGAAGAATTTTCAGCCCTTGGAATTCATAAGATTATAATGTCTCTTACAACCTCAAATTCATCTTCTAGCGACGAAATCACTAGTTCCATATTAAAAAAAATATCTTTCCAAATCTCTGATGTTTTGAGCTATGTTTTTAATTTCTCTGTCTGGAAAGGAATTTTTCCGGAAGCCTTAAAAAAGCGATTGAGATACCTTTACATAAAAAAGGTGACACCACATTGGTAAACAATTATCGTCCCATTTCTCTTCTGTCTGTGTTCTCAAAAATTTTCGAAAAGGGAATGAAGTCTAGAATTATTTCATTTCAGAAGTGGAAGATCTACCGAAAGTGCCTTACTTAAATTCCTTGGGGAATTATACAATAGTCTTAATGTTTCAAAGATTCCCGCTGCACTTTTTATAGATATCACAAAAGCTTTTGATATTGTTGACCACAGTCTTCTGTTAAAAAAAACTTTATTTCGCCGGTTTTAGAGGATTTGTTTATGATTGGTTTGTGATATATCTTCAGAACAGATCACAAGTGGTAAAAATAAAAAATTGCTTAAGTCCCCTAATTCTATAAGTATGGGTGTTCCGCAGGTTTCTGTTTTGGGCCCGATCCTATTCTTAATAAATGTAAATTATTTATTTTTGCAACCGTTCAAAGGAAAATTAACAGCCTTCGCTGATGATACAGCCCTATCGTACTCGAACTTCAGTTCGTTTGATACCTTTCTAGAAGTGAATTATGATATAGAGCTTCTAAGGAATTGGTTCAAGCAGCATAAGCTTTTTATCAGTACCAAAACTAAGTTTATGTTCTTTAACATTAAAGGCCCAAACTAAAGCGATTAACCTTTATATTTTCATTCACCTAGTTGTAACCGATTTCCAATAAACGGATGCCAGAATAATTACATTTATTACTGTGAAAATGTAAGTGGTACTGGCGACTGCTTTAAAATTGAATGTGTCGATAACTACAAGTATTTGGGCATTATTTTGGATCAAAAGTTGAATTGGAAGCATCACATTTCGTATCTTAAGCAGTACCTCAATAATATAGTCAAACAGCTCTACCACCTTAGTCTCTTATGAACACAACCTGTTTTAAAACTGGTTTATGATGGTATTTTTAAATCAAAGTTGAAATATGATCTATCTTGTTGGGGTGGTGCATACTTCACTAATATTAAACCGTTATTACTTAAACAAAAACACGCTATAAGAATAATTTGCAAAGTGAACCGATGTACATACATCTAGCTTCAATCTTTTTAAAAACCTGAGAATTCTACCACTTAGACGTCTTTATTGTAACAAAGTTATAAAAATACTCTTTAGAAATGCTGGTTATTATGCGGTTAGATTTGTTGATAACTATGACTTACGCGTCAATATCAGAAATTTGGCGTCTGTACCAATAATCAAGAAGAGTCAATTTTCTTGCTTTTTCTTTGTAACTGCACCACGGTTTTTCAATTCACTTCCTGTTAATCTACGATGCGAACGAGTGGAAACGGTTTTCTTGAGAAATATTCAGGAGTGGCTCTTTTCTCTTAGCTATATAGTCTAATTATGTATTATACCTTGTTTGGATGATCTCCTTGATTTTGTATTTTATGTATTTATTTATTTATTTATTTATTTTATTAATCTTATTTCTTGCCTTTTCATTTTATCTTTTATTATTGTTAATTATGTATTATAGCATGTTTGGATGATCTCCTTGATTTTGTATTTTATGTATTTATTTATTTATTTATTTATTTATTTATTTTATTAATCTTATTTCTTGCCTTTCATTTTATCTTTTGTTATTGGCAGCTTATCTGTATTGTACATAGATTTCTATTTTTTTTATTTATTTTTTTGTTATATTATTTAATACGATCCCCATCAAAAATTCTCTATCTTTATATACGAGTATAATGTTCTGATAGATACATTCAAGACTTGTCATTTTCAATTGAATGTACTTTTACTATTTCTTTCATATGTATGTATCAACCAAATATGTCTATACTATCTTTGTAAATATATTTTTGATTGAAATAAAGCCAAATAATAATAGAAATAAGTTTTCTTGGATGTAATGGGGTTGGGCTTTGTCTCGCTTCCTTGACGTTTCTCAAAAGAGTAGTAGAGTCCATCAGCTTCATCCTCTTCAGGTATTTTTTTGTATTTTTATACCCTGAAAGGGCTTTTTGCGCCAAAGTTTTAGAAGATTTTGGAGCTATTGGACCCACTACGGTATCCTCCAGGAGCCTTTCTTCTGTCTCCGAGTCTGGATAGAGGGGATATATCTTCCCTTAGCTCCCGAATTCTTGCCCATGAGCTTATCGACATATTATCAGCTCCAAGGGGAGAACTCACAGCTTGCCGATTTTCCGGGACGGAATAATTTCGCAACCGATTTTTCTGCCAGATAGTACGCTTCCTTCACATCCTTGGTTACCAGTGTGACCATGTCTATTTATGCCAAGTAGTGAGCTTCCTCCACATCCTTGACTAGCAGTGTGGCCTTCCAGGGAGATTGGGTCCTCCAGAACCGATGACCCGACCGTCTCTAAAGAGACGGGTGAATTAGCAAACGATGTAAGCTTACCACCTGGAGTAATAATACCTTTTAGTTTACCGTCCATATTTATTTGAGGGGGGTTTGCAATAGTAAGTTTGTCTGTTTTCTATTGGAGGTGTAATTATCACTTGAGGGTGGATAGATGAGAATCGTCGTAACTTAGAAAGCTTTCAACTCCTCTAACCTTCCTCCATCAACCAACCCAGGAATCGCTATTAATTCACACAATGACACCAGCGCTGAAATCAAACGAAGAATAACTTTTGTTAATCACAGTTTCTTTGGGCTAAGATAGCAATTGATAAACAAAGCCCTCTCTCGAACAAGCAAGGTAACCCTCTATAAGACCTTAATCGTTCCAGTCCTGCTAAATGGCGCAGAAGCATGGACTTTGTCAAAAGCGGAGGAAGTCGCTCTTGGCTGCTTTGAGAGGAAAATTCTTCGGGTGATATTCGTCTGCATAAAGGGTGAGTGGAGGAGAAGATATAAAAACGAACTGTACGAACTGTTTAGCCACATCGACTTAGCCAGAAGGGTGAAGATCCAACGATTAAGATGGCTAGGTCATATAGAGCAAATGGAAACCAATGCTCCGGCCCGGAAAGTCTTCGAATCCACCCCCGAGGGACGGCGCAGTAGAGGAAGACCGTGATTCAGGTGACGCACGCAAGTGGAAAGGGACCACAACCAACTGTGCGTGCGAAACTGGAGGCAGCTAGCTAAAGATCGAGCTGGCTGGAGTCGCTTGTTGGTTGAGGCCCAGGTGTTTGTGTTGTGCTTGTTGTGCTTAGTTGTAATGTTACGCAGATGATCGACTTAAGCTTAGATTCAGACGGAGAAGATTTGCCGCGTCATTTTTTTATGTAACATTTCTCAATTTTGCTCTCAGGAATGTCTATAGATAGGGCTCTGTTGAACATTTCTTTCGCCTTAATGACGTTAGTTGCCTTAATAGACGTTGTTAATGTTTATTTATTCCTTTTTGATTTGAGCAACTCATGTGTGCTCATGTGTTGTGCTTCTTCGATGTAATCGGTGTTGGGGCTATTAAAGAACGTCGCCTTAGAACAGCACACTTGTTGCATCGAAATGCATTACCGCTTGATTTATAAATACGATGCCGAAGTATTTGGTAATATTAACATAACCAGGGTGGTAATAGTGATTGCAATCATTACACCATATCTTAGCAGTAGAATTACGATTGACTTTCTGCGAAAATTTTTTTTCCTCTTGTACAACCCTGCTGTAAAGGCAGCGACACTGCGTCCTAAAAAGATCTATTGTATCGACGGGTTTTAGTTAATCCAAAAGATTAACCACTTTCCATATGAAAGATAGTATATCTTTTGTAGTGGAGTTTTTCAATTCCACTGAAGTCAGTATTTCCCTATGGGGAATACGTTTCCTTATGTAGTGCCGGACATTCACATAAAATGTGCTGGGATATTTCGTCTTCTTCAAGACAAAACCTACATTCTTTGTTTTGATACAAGTTCATATAGTTAAGGTTGTAATACAAGCCGCAGTGGCCAGTAAGAAAGCCCGTTAGCTTTCTTAAGGCTAAGGATTTCCTTATAGGAATAGGGTCTGATTAATCGCTTGGATTGCCTGAGACCTGACCCATTGGTCCAATGATCTAGGCGAAGTTTGTTTTCCCATTCGTTAATCAGCGCTGCAGCCGTCGTCCAATTGACACTGCAGTACGGTTCAGGGCCTATGAACGAAGTACTTGAACCCGCTCTAGCGAGTTCGTCTGCGGATTCGTTACCTGCAATCCCTTTGTGTCCAGGGACCCAGCCAAGTTTCACTTTGTTGTGTTTGGCTAGGGACTGCAGAGCATCGTGGCAACATTTGACGGCTCTGGAGTCTATTTGACTGGACGATAAAGCCTTAAGTGCTGCCTGGCTATCTGAAAAGATTTGTATAATTGCGCCCTTGATACCTTTACCAAGATTATGTCTAGCGCAGATCTCAATGGCATGGATTTCGGCTTGAAACACAGTGGGACTAGACCCTATCGGTATAGAGATCCCAGTGTTGGGTCCACAGACACCAGCTCCGACTCCAGAATCCATTTTTGATCCATCTGTGTACCAAACTGGACCGCTGGGATCTAGTGTTGGAACACCATTGGACCAGTCTTTCCGGTCCTATAGTTCAACATCAAATAACCTGCCGAAACAGTTCTGCCTGACCATAGTGTCCGGCATTGTACAAAACATGTCTCTATTAGGGATTGAGTTGAGTATCCTAAGGTGACCCACTAAGTCACCTGGCTTGAATTGATATTCTAGCTGCACTTTAATGGCATAAGTGGTAGCTATCTTCCTAACGAAGATGGGTAAAGGTGTCAGCCCGATAATAGCTTCGAGAGCTGTTGTGGGGCAGGTGCACATGGCACCTGTTATGCCAAGACAGGCAACCCTTTGCAGTTTTTGTAATTTGTTTGCCGATGACCTCGACCTCGCTGGAGTAAACTAGTGTGGTGTTGCCGATTATTATGGGTTCAAGGTTGACACGAGTCCTCCTTGAGAAGGGCACTAGAACGGTCTTGCAGGGATTGATCGATAGACCAGCACGACACGACTATTTGCAATATAATGTAAAGTGCGCTACTGCAAGTCGTTGAATGGTGTTCTGCGTTGCATAATACAAAGTGCGCTACTGCAAGTCGTTGAACGTTGAACGCAGAACACCATTCAACGACTTGCAGTAGCGACTTGCAAATAGTCGTGTCGTGCTTACCCCTTATAACAATCGCCAGGTCATCAGCATAACCAATTGTGGTATAGCCTGATCCTTGAAGATCTACTAACAGTTTGTCGATAACTAGTGACCATAATAAAGGAGAAAGAACCCCCCCTTCTGGGCAACCCTTTGCCGCGGTTACAAAAACCGACACTCCTCCGGAGGAGGAAGTAATCGAACGACTTTCCAACATGGCTCTGATCCACTTGTTAGTCGATTCTTCGATACCTCTGCTACTGATCGCTCTTGTGATCGTGTCGTAGCCAGTGTTATCGAAAGTGCCTTCGATGTCGTGGAATGCACATAGGGCTATTTCTTTGGAAGCAAGTGCGCCTTCTATCTTTTTGACGAGATAATGATAATGGTGGACTTACCTTTCCTATATGCATAGTTTCTAGCTTAGAGGGTTAGGCAACTCTAATATAAACATCAATTAGTCTCTCCATCGTTTTGAGTACTTATAGGTCTATATGATTTAGGCAGCTCACTGGGTCTGATACTCGGTTTGGGAATGAATATAACATTAACCTTTCTCCAGGAGATTGGTATGTAACCCCAGTTGTAGCTAGCTCTAAATAAAGCTGTCAGTTCCGGTAGGATGAGGTCTATTGATCTTTGCAATAGTGCAGGGAATATACCGTCACCACCGGGAGCTTTGAAAGGTTCGAGAGTGCCAACAGCCTTTTCAACCTTATCTGTACTGAAAATTTTTCCAGATAAACTTTTAACTCTTCTATTAACAAAGACACTATGGTCTGTTGTGTTAGAGTGCACGTGAGAGGTGCTAAGAGACGAGCCTGGGAAGTGCACCTGAAGTAACGTTTTAAGTGTATCTTCTCTGTCCGTCGTGTAGGTACCGTCGCTTTTCTTTAAAAACCCTACACAGTTTGCCTGATCGTTTGGGAGCGATTTGTGGATGCGTGCTGCTACTGGCATGTTCGCTATGTTTTCGTAGCATTTCCTCCAAGTGGCCCGCTTGGATCGTCTTAACTCGGAGTTATATTCTGTGAGAACGGACCTATATTCGTTCCACCTCTTCGTTTTCTTTGCAGAATTGAAGAGTTTTCTGACTCTACTCCTAAGTTTTGTCAGATGATCATTCCACCAAGGCACTTTACGATTATTTGAAGTGGTCTTGGGGACACAACTGTCGTGATAGGAATTGATCATTACATTGTTTAACTGGAAGGCTGCTTCATCTATGTCCCCTATGGACTCAATAGACGTAAGAAGCATCTCGATAGCGACCCCAGTCGGTGCGTTTGGGATCGTATCTGTTAGAGACATGTGAGAGTTGACTAGGGATGATATGTTGGTGGTCTGACAGAGACGGTTCATCTGACACATGCCAATTTTCAATAAAATTCGAAATAAATGGACTAGCGAGTGTGAGATCAAGTACCTCTTCGTGAATCGCATTTATGAAGGTACGCTTGGAGCCTCTATTTAGTATAACTATTTCACTACTAATAAGATATTCTAAAAGACACTCACCTCTTCTGTTGGTGTCACTACCAGACCTCATGATGCGTTAGCATTGCAACTGATGATGTAGTGCAGGTTGCCTGTTTTGCAATAACTGATGAGGTCCTGGACGTCCTTTGGTGGTATGACGCTATTGTCATCCGGGAAATACGTCGAGGCGCACACGCTGTTAAGTGTTCCCCTCTCCGTTGGAACTTCCAGTATTAGGGCCACCAGGTCTCTGTTAATGAAATTAGGAATGGGAAGAAAGTTAATATCATTGCTGATGAGACAGGCCGCTCTTGGCGCAGGGTCTCCACACTTAGAGATTAACTTACTATTTCCATTCCGGAGACCTATTACATGTCCGCTTCTCCCCCATGGTTCTTGGATAAGTCCAAGGGTTATGTTTTCTTCGGTGAACCGCTTGCTAAGGGTAGCGGACGCGCCCTTCGCGTGATGCAGGTTCACCTTGATGGAGCTAACCGATCCTCTAGCGAGGATCGGGCCTGCCGCATCAGTTGGGCCTTTTTACGGCCTTTCTTCTTACGGCAGGCAGCCGTTGAGGGATGACCTTTGTTTATGTTCCCCCTCGACTCTTTCCTCTGAGCAATGGGCCCTGCGGTACCGGTGGTAGTGCTAGGATCTCCGGGCTTTTTGCCGATTTTGCGGTTACCGTCTTTCTTGCTGCACTAAGGTAGCTGGTGCTAGCAATGGGCTCGCTGTCAGCGGTCTTAGTTGCTGAGGCAGTACTGCCCTCACTTGCATGCCCGGCAGCGCTGCAAGTGGTAACTGCAGATGAGGTTGTTGTTGCAGCAGCAGACGAAGAATCATCTGCGTTGATCTTCTTGTGGGACACGATCAACTTGACCTGACCAAATCTATAGCAAACTTTGTTGTTGAGTTTGCTCAGGGTCTTCATGGACGCATCGTCAATAGCAAAGACGAGATGAAGGAGCGAACCTTCTTTCATTCTTTGCATTGCCTTCCATGAAGAAGCTTGAAGGCCCTCATTTTGCGCTTCAAGCGTCGCTAAGATTTTGGTCGTTGGCAATTCGATGCTTTGTGGAAAGAAACCACGGGCTATGTGAGATTTGGGAAAAGATCCCTCTTCCACAAGTACAATATCAAGACCACTTTTGGCCTTAATAGCATCGAAATTGCGTTTCATCCACTCAGCAGTAGCACTGTCGGAGCAGATGAAAATTAGCCATGTAGCCACACGCCCCTGTTTCTCAGTTCAATCGACACGTCGACTGCCTCTTGGATTAGAGCCATTTGCTCTGTTGACAGAGACTGTTTTTCAATGTCAGCTGGGACGATTCCCAGTCTGACAGTACTGGCTACCTGTCTGAAGGTGGGCGCGTCAGGTGCATGTCTGGCTTTTGCCTTTTTGGCTGCCGGTTCAGAGGGGGTGCGATCCTTTGATCTCAATAGCGTCCCGAATATTGACGTCTGTATGCTCCATAGCATGAACAGACGCTGGTGAATTTTGAACTGCACCATACTCATCTTTTTTTTAATTAAATTTGGAAATGATGATCCCACGAGTATTCGGGAAATATACGTCATCTCAGGCAGCGCCTGATATGCCTAGGGAAGGCTAGATTAAAACCGAAGCTCGCCAGGTATTCGGAGTTCGCATACTAGAGACTAAGCACTCTCTTAGGCACGCATCCCTCGGCGTATGCTGTTCCACCGTTGGATTAGAGATTATTTTAATGAGGTTTACTCCTCCCGTCGGATACTTTGACCGGATGTATACAGTTGAGAAATTAAGGTCATGCATCGCAGGCTGGCGCCAAGAACCATTTGTTCCTTGGGCGAGCCTGAGATACCAGACCTACATTCTCGCTGCAGCATTCGTTACCCGGTGGCCGCCCCGTGGAGGCAGTATGTCTTCTTGAAACGGTTTCTCAATAAGGATCGTCCATAGACTTTACCCTAAGAGTCCGCACCTGACCACCAATATCACCTGGACAGAGTGATATTATTACATGACTTTTATACGATAAACTTAACATACTCCCCCCTCTTGAGGGTTCCTAGGCCCAGGTCCACCTCGGACTGTAGCGCCGCCATTATTATTATTATATTATTATTATTAATATTAGATTTTTGTATATATCTCAGGAGATGCTTCGGCTCTATTTTTTCAAGATCCTCCGGCTCGTCGAAGAAGTTACTGCCTAGCAGTCTCCTTCCCGGTAGGGCTGGATAATCGCATAGCGGCTGGATAGGTAGCGGACGGACTCTATTTCCTCCTCGTCTCTGCAACTTCTACAATAGTCGCTATGGGGGATACCTAACCTTCTGGCATTGGTGCCTATCGGACAATATCCGGTGAGAACTCTCACCACCGGCCGTATAACCTTGCCCCTGTTCCCCCGTTCCTGCACCTGTTTTCGACCCATCGGTATATAGGGAGATCACTTCGCCGCTATTTGCTGATAGCTCTTCCCAACCTCTCCTGTCCGGAATTTGAGTAGAGAACTTCCTCGTGGAACCCCGACTAGGGTTGGTGGCAGATAAACCGACGTTTTGTATCTGCGTGATCCTGTCCATTTTGAGAGGATAGACGCGTACTCATATGGCTTGTCTTTCCACATCTTGACTTCCCTAAGTCTCATTGCGGTAATAGCCGCTCTGCTACTACAAAAGATATCAAGAGGGATAAGATGGAGTAGGACCTCGAGCGCTGCTGTTGGCGTTGTCCTTAGTGCACCCGTGATTCCTAAGCAGGCTGATCTTTGGACCTTCGTCAAGCTAGAAAGAAGGTATTTCTTCTCCATTGCTTGCCACTAGATGGCTCAGACCAGGCGTTCCTCCTTGTTCTCTTTCCAGTTTAGTTTGGAATCAAATGTGATACCCAGATACTCAGCCGTCCTTGAGTGTTTGAGTTCCACCCCGTTAATATCCAGGCCTGTAAACTCCGGAATTCTCCTTTTTCTCGTGAAGGGCATCAGTTCTGTCTTCTCTGGGTTGACTTTTAAGCCTCGAGTGGCAGTCCAATTGTTGATAACCCTCAATCCATGATTAAGGCGCTCGCTTAGCCTTGATAGAAACTTCCTAGATACTAGGATAGCTACATCGTCTTCATATGCAGTAACAGTTAGTCCATCCCTCTCCAACGTCTTGATGATCTCGTCTGGGACTACTAGGATCCATAGAAGAGGTGAGAGGACCTCACCTTGCGGCGTTCCCCTATCCAATTTCCTCTTACAGTACGTGTTGTCTAGAGAGGACTTGATCTGACGTGTTCGCAGCATAAGTCCGATCCATTCGCGCAGACCCTCATCGATTACTATTCTTTGAAGACTTGCTTGCATCGTTAGTAACATTGTTAAACACTCCCTCTATTGTTGAGGAACACGCCTAATGTGCACTCTTTTTGGTGCAGGGATCTTTCTACTGTGGAAACCACGTTATGTAGAGCAGTATCCACTGACCTGTTCTTTATATAACGTATTGTCACATCAGCAATACCTTCAGTCGCCTCAGTTAATTTCCCAAGATAGGAAACTGCAAACGCATGACAGCGCGTCGCCTTGTCTAAATCCTTTTTTGACATCAAAGGTCTCGGTTAGGTCTTTACCGACCTTGATGGAGCAGCCTGCATTCTCCATCGTCATTCTACACAAACGGACGAGTTTGGTAGGGATGCCAAAACTAGACGTTGCTCTGTATAGCTCGTCTCTATAGATGTTGTCATACGCGGCCTTAAAATCGATGAAAAGGTGGTGGGTATCGAGTTGCTGTTCCTGGGTTTTTTTCAAGATCTGCCGCAGTGTGAATATCTGGTCGATGGTGGATTTTCCTGGCCTAAGGCCACACTGGTGTGGACCGACCAGGTTGTTGACGAATGGCTTTAGGCGTTCACACAACACGGCAGATAAGATCTTGTAGGCAATGTTCAGAAGACTGATGCCTCTATAGTTGGCGCAGTTTATAAGGTCTCCTTTTTTGTGGATCGGGAAAACAATGCTGAGGTTCCATTCATCGGGCATGCTTTCTTCCGACTATATTTTACAGATGAGTTGGTGCATGCTCCTTACCAAGTCATCGCCTGCTGCTTTGAAAAGCTTAGCCACTAGGCCGTCAGCTCCAGCAGCTTTGTTGGACTTCAATTTAGATATAGCTATCTTCACTTCGTCCAGGTCGGGGGAACGGAATTGTCCAATTTATTAACAAAATAAATAAAATACAATATGAAAGAACAATGTGCAAGCTAAACTTTATTAGCTCGTGCAGTGACGATGGATTACATCAAATTCACATTTTTTACCAAATTGTTTTTTCCTCCACGAGTTTGAGAACAGACTCTTATCGGAAAATTCACCTTGAGAAATATGACTTGCGATTTTGCTACGGAAACAAGATATGCGATGACTTGTGATTTTGCTACGGAATCAAGATATGCGTGAATTTCCACTTTTGTGTCTGGTCCCACGCTCGTGGACAGAGTGATTTTTTTTCCTCTTGTACAACCCTGCTGTAAAGGCAGCGACACTGCGACCTAAAAAACGTCTATTGTATCGACGGATTGGAGTTAATCCAAAAGATTAACCACTTTCCTTATGAAAGATAGTATATCTTTTGTAGTGGAGTTTTTCAATTCCACTGAAGTCAGTATTTCCCTGTGGAGAATACGTTTCCTTAACCAATGTAGTGCCGGACATTCACATAGAATGGGCTGGGATGTTTCATCTTCTTCAAGGCAAAACCTGCATTCCGTGTTTTGACACAAGTTAATTTTGTTAAGGTGGTAATACAAGCCGCAGTGGACAGTAAGAAAGCCCGTTAGCTTTCTAATGCCCTAATTATCTAAGCTAAGGATTTCTGGGTGTAATTAATCGTCTGATTAATCGCTTGGATTGCCCTGACCTGACCCATTGGTCCAATGATCTAGGCGAAGTTTGTTTTCCCATTCGTTAATCAGCGCTGCAGCCGTCGCCCAATTGACACTGCAGTACGGTTCAGAACCTATGAACGCAGTACTTGAAACCGCTCTAGCGAGTTCGTCTACGGATTCGTTACCTGCAAGCCCATTGTGTCCAGGGCCCCAGCCAAGTTTCACTTTGTTGTGTGTGGCTAGGGATTGCAGAGCATCGTGGCAACATTTGACGGCTCTGGAGTCTATTTGACTGGACGATAAAGCCTTAAGTGCTGCCTGGCTATCTGAAAAGATTTGTATAATTGCGCCCTTGATACCTTTACCAAGATTATGTCTAGCGCAGATCTCAATGGCATGGATTTCGGCTTGAAACACAGTGGGACTAGACCCTATCGGTATAGAGATCCCAGTATTGGGTCCACAGACACCAGCTCCGACTCCAGAATCCATTTTTGATCCATCTGTGTACCAAACTAGACTCCTGGGGTCTAGTGTTGGAACACCATTGGACCAGTCTTCCCGCTCCAATATTTCAACTTCAAATAACCTGCCGAAACAGTTCTGCCTGACCATAGTGTCCGGCATTGTACAAAACATGTCTCTATTAGGGATTGAGTTGAGTATCCTAAGGTGACCCACTAAGTCACCTGGCTTGAATTGATATTCTAGCTGCACTTTAATGGCATAAGTGGTAGCTATCTTCCTAACGAAGATGGGTAAAGGTGTCAGCCCGATAATAGCTTCGAGAGCTGTTGTGGGGCAGGTGCACATGGCACCTGTTATGCCAAGACAGGCAACCCTTTGCAGTTTTTGTAATTTGTTTGCCGATGACCTCGACCTCGCTGGAGTAAACTAGTGTGGTGTTGCCGATTATTATGGGTTCAAGGTTGACACGAGTCCTCCTTGAGAAGGGCACTAGAACGGTCTTGCAGGGATTGATCGATAGACCAGCACGACACGACTATTTGCAATATAATGTAAAGTGCGCTACTGCAAGTCGTTGAATGGTGTTCTGCGTTGCATAATGCAAAGTGCGCTACTGCAAGTCGTTGAATGGTGCAACGCAGAACACCATTCAACAACTTGCAGTAGCGACTTGCAAATAGTCGTGTCGTGCTTACCCCTTATAACAATCGCCAGGTCATCAGCATAACCAATTGTGGTATAGCCTGATCCTTGAAGATCTACTAACAGTTTGTCGATAACTAGTGACCATAATAAAGGAGAAAGAACCCCCCCTTCTGGGCAACCCTTTGCCGCGGTTACAGAAACCGACACTCCTCCGGAGGAAGAAGTAATCGAACGACTTTCCAACATGGCTCTGATCCATTTGTTAGTCAATCCTTCGATACCTCTGCTAGTGATCGCTCTTGTGATCGAGTCGTAGCCACTGCTATCGAAAGCGCCCTCGATGTCAAGGAATGCACCTAGGGCTATTTCTTTGGAAGCAAGTGCGCCTTCTATCTTTTTGACGAGATAATGAAGGTCACCTATGGTGGATTTACCTTTCCTGTATGCATACTGGTTCGAGTTTAGAGGGTTGACAACTCTAATCGTTCTCTAATGTGAACATCAATTAGTCTCTCCATCGTTTTGAGTACAAATGATTTAGGCAGCTCACTGGGTCTGTTACCCGGTTTGGGAATGAATATTACATTGGCCTTTCTCCAGGAGATTGGTATGTAACCCCAGTCGTAGCTAGCTCTAAATAAAGCTGTCAGTTCCGGTAGGATGAGGTCTATTGATCTTTGCAATAGTGCAGGGAATATACCGTCACCACCGGGAGCTTTGAAAGGTTCGAGAGTGCCAACAGCCTTTTCAACCTTATCTGTACTGAAAATTTTTCCAGATAAACTTTTAACTCTTCTATTAACAAAGACACTATGGTCTGTTGTGTTAGAGTGCACGTGAGAGGTGCTAAGAGACGAGAATGGGAAGTGCACCTGAAGTAACGTTTTAAGTGTATCTTCTCTGTCCGTCGTGTAGGTACCGTCGCTTTTCTTTAAAAACCCTACACAGTTTGCCTGATCGTTTGCGAGCGATTTGTGGATGCGTGCTGCTACTGGCATGTTCGCAATGTTTTCGCAGCATTTCCTCCAAGTTGCCCGCTTGGATCGTCTTAACTCGGTGTTATATTCTGTTAGAACGGACCTATATTCGTTCCACCTCTTCGTTTTCTTTGCAGAATTGAAGAGTTTTCTGACTCTACTCCTAAGTTTTGTCAGATGATCATTCCACCAAGGCACTTTACGATTGTTTGAAGTGGTCTTGGGGACACAACTGTCGTGGTAGGAATTGATCATTACATTGTTTAATTGGAAGGCTGCTTCATCTATGTCCCCTATGGATTCAATAGACGTAAGATCGTATCTGTTAGTGTTTATTTCAGCCATTTTTTCTTTTGTGTTGTGTGTGTGATGAAATTCTTGTTAATTTTCACTTTCAAATATGTGGATATTTATATATATATATGAAATAAAAGAAAATGACGAAAAAATCCAACTCTCGGTTCAAATTCTAACGGCCATGTGTGAGTGTTTTGTTTTTACATTGTTTCAGCTCATTCACAATAATTTTGTTAATTAGAATAATATTTTTTTTTTCTAATGAAAATCGATTATATAATATGTTAACGTTTTGAAATTAAGTTGAATCTTCAACATTCTCCCCGGCCGTGGACGAAGTCCTCAGTTTTGTCTCTTAATTTGTCGTTGCGCCATCTATCGCTTGCTAGTTTTATGAGTAGATCCTCCGGTGTTTGATCTTACAAGATGGTATCACTGGGCACATCTCATCGGGCACATGTTGTGTCTTCTTCGTTCTTCCTTTGCTTTGCTAGGGATACAGCATTAGTAAGAGAGTGATAGCACAAAGGACATAACAATTGGACATGCACATAAGGGAAATGAATAGTGACCATTTAATATGTGTAAAGAGAACCTCTGTCGGTTAGTCTTGTTGTTTGCTGATGCTGATGGCGTCAGACCCTTTTAATTATTAATTTTTAATCAGTATAGCGTGGTGTATTGTTTTTTTTTTGTTGTTCATTTTATATTTTGTGTTTAATTTTTAATTAATTTAAATTTAAATTGTGCATTGTGATGTGTAGTGTGCAGTACGTAATACAGGTAAGCTTAATTTTGTTTACCATTCATTGAAAGTAAGGTTGGTAGGTTGTGTGGCGTGACGTGAAAGTTTGCCTGTGTGAGTGTTGGGTGATCTGCTGTGTCTTGTATGAGTGAAAGCACGATAATTGTGTTGCCGTGTTAGACGTTGGTTACTCTGCTAAATGTTGTCGTATGTGATGTTAGTACGATATGTTTAAATGAGGGATTCCTCTGAAGTGGTTTCATTGCTGGGTAGACGACATATTTTTGTCACAGGTCTCTTCAATTCTCCGTGTTGTGTTTTTACTGTGACAACTCTAAAAGGTTATCAGTCCCCGGATGCAACTGTGTGATTCGCGCCAATAACCGCTTAGAGGGAGGGATCCTCTCATCCTTTATTAACACCAACTCTCCGGTTTGTGGCTGCGGTTGCTTGTTGTTCCAATTTGGCCGTTGCTGTAGTCTGGCGAGATACTCCGTACTCCAGTGTTTCCAGAATTGCTGATACATTTTTTGAATCCTCTTCCAACGATCAATGTGGCTTACCTTTTGGTCTGAAGTGTCTGGTTCAGGAATGCTGTAGGTTGGCTCTCCGATGAGGAAGTGTGCAGGAGTTAACGCTTGGTACTCGTCGATATGGTCGCTTTGCGGATAGAGCGATCTCGATTTTAGGCAGGATTCGATTTGTGTCAGCAATGTGTACAACTCTTCAAATATGAGGGTCTCATTTTTTACGACACGTTTCAAGTGGTACTTGACCGATTTCACCCCAGCTTCCCATAATCCACCAAAGTGTGGGGAGGCGGGGGGTATGAAATGCCATGTAGTACCCTTATTTGCCAATTTCTAGATAAGATCTCCTCTATTGAAGGATGCTGATTTCCACAACCGATGCAGTTCTGTGTTCGCTCCGACAAAATTCTTCCCGCAATCGCTGTACATTTCCTGACACCGACCTCTTCGGGCGCAAAATCTCCTGAATGCTGCCAAAAATGCCTTTGTGGTGAGGTCACTGACTAACTTAATATGAATCGCCTTGGTTGCTAAACAGATAAATGTAGCGAAATATCCCTTGTAGATCTTTCCACGCCTTCACGTCGATAGGACCGGCGTGTGTGATGGGCCGTGATAGTCGGACTCTGGGCGATGGAAGATTCCCCATCAGTTGTTGACTGGGTTTCGCTTTATATCTGTAGCAAATGTTGCAGCTGTGGATCCATTGCTTTACATTGCGTTTCATATTGAGAATCCAGTAGTCACTCCTCAGGTAAGCACACATTTGTTGGATTCCGCCTTGTAACGTCGTTTCATGTGCCTCTTTTATCAGCAATTTGTTGTACTGATGGTTCATTCTAAGCAATATTGGATAACGTTGATTGTAGTCTAGAAATGCCTTCTCTAATCTGCCTCCAATGCGTAGTACATTGTCCTCGTCGATAAACGGGTTTAAAGCTCGTAATGCGCCAGATACAGGTTTTTTGTTCTTCAGCTCCTCCATATCGTTGGTCGTTACTGCCGCACAGAGACTCTTGATCTTGCACCTTTCTTCTTCTGTGTTTGTTGTGCCTGGTGCCGACGGTGCTACAAACTTCCAGAAGAAATTGAGGGCCGTTCCACCAGAGAGTGTTCCCTATAAGTGCTGATGGTAGAATCCCTCGTGACGCATGATCAGAAGGATTGTGTTGTGGGGATATGCCTCCATATGCTGCAGTTGGTAAGTCTCTGAATTTCTCCCACTCTATTGCTTACGAATGTTTTCCACTTTGCAGGCGGTGAAGCAATCCATGCTAGTGCAATCATGGAATCAGACCACGTGTACATATTTACACCTTGCAGCTCAAGCGTCTTGCTCACGTACTGCATTAATTTTGACAAAATGACCGCGCCACATAATTCCAGCCTCGGAAGCGTAACAGTTTTTAGAGGGGCGATCCGTGTTTTGGACAACAATAAATGCGTGTGGATGTTGTCTTGATCGTTCAGTACACGTATGTACGACTGCCCCATATGCTCGCTCCGATGCGTCACAAAATCCATGGAGTTCTACATTCTTTTGTTTAGCCCTTAGGTGGACCCACCGCGGCAACCGAATTTGATTGATGAGTGGCAGTTCTTGACGGAATTCGATCCAATCGTTTTGGAGCTCTGTGGAAATCGGTTTGTCCCACGTCAATCCCCCTGCCACGACAGCTGCTGCATCATAATTTTTGCACGTACGATGCATGGTGCGATCCACCCCAAGAGATCAAAAAGTTTGGCTATAGTGGACAAGATTGTGCGTTTGGTGTTCTCTGCTGACTCTGGAGTGCTGTTTTGGAAAACGAAGACGTCATCTTTAGGTTGCCAATGGATCCCCAGGGCTTTGATGTGTTGTGAGCTGTCAAATGGGAGACGCAGATTGGTTTCTCTTTGGTCCTGTGGAATACCCTACAAAACGTCCTCTCTGTTGCTGGTCCACTTTCGAAGATTGAAGCCCGCCGATAAAAGTAAGTCTTGAATTCGGCTTCGATTCTTCTTTGCTTCTTCCACAGAATCTGCTCCAGAGATGACGTCGTCTACGTACATATCTTTTCGGATTACTTCCGACCCTAAAGGGAAACGCGCTTCCTCATCATCAGTTAGATTCTGAATCGTTCGAGTGGCGAGATACGGTGCACTAGCTTACTTTGAGCAGACGATATACCTTGAGTGGATCTTGTTCCTCGTCCCGCCAGAAAATCAGCTGATAATACGCATCCATTTTCTCCATCCGCACTTGTCGATACGTGTCTTAGGTCATTTACGGTGTTCCTCGAGCGGTGGGGTAAAAAAAAACAACCGTTTATTTAATTTATTTCTTTATTGAGGGAACTTGTCGTTACGGAGTCTAAATTATAACTGCTTCATTCGAATTTTTCCACAGGTATATATCTATTGTGATTCTGCAGTACACCAATGTTTCCCGTGGGAGAGGAATGCAGCTTGTTTGTGCAAGTGTCATATGATGCGTGTGTTTTTGAAACTTTGTGGGGCAAAGCGGATGCGCGTGTGGCTCGTTGGCGTCCGATGACACATGTATTGGTTAATGGATAGACCAGGTGAAGTGGAAGGGGGACTTGTGACTTCTGAACGCCAATGGTGAGAGGGGGTGAAACGTCTACCTCCTACCGAAGGGAAGTAACGTTGCCGACGTAACTGAATGCTAATCTTTGCCAATGTTGGGAGGGGGTGGGGCGTTTAGCTCCTACCGAAGGGAAGTGACGTTCCTGACGTAACTCCTCCCCCCTTAAGATTCTGCTCCGAAGAATCCATATGTTTTATAATAGTTCGTGTTCTATTCTTACATTTGAGAATACATGTGATAACTAACAAAGTTATTATTATTAATATTATTGCAAAATGTATATATTCATGTGTAGAGGTTTTGAATTTTATTTCCTTTAACAAGTTGCGATTTTCGATACTTCTTATATGAATTTCTTCTGTGGAATAATTCGTTACAATTTTGTCTATCGTTACATTGCTATAGTTAGGTATAATAATGTTATCATATGTTAGAAAGTTTTCGTATTTAACGTTATTTATTTTTAGTTTACAGTTTTCAAACCTTAATAAATTGTTGCCCATAATATTTAGAGTAAAGTTATTACAATTATGTTGAATTACTGTGTACGGAATGTTCTTAGTTGTAACAATGTTATTGTGTATTTGTTTAATTGCTACATTTTTATACTCTTTGAAGTTACATTTAGGGTTGTCCTTAAAAATATTGGATATACAATCATCGTTTATAATTTCTAAGTCCTTTAACTTAATTGTATAATTTTTGTATTTATAATTGAAACGTCCATCCGTTAGAAATTGATAGTATGATGTTATAATTTCTAAATTATTTTTATTAGGGATAGGTTCGATTAAAACTTCATAAAAATTTTCATTTGCATAATTTGGGATAAGTAATATGAATATTATTTCATTATTATATATTATAACAGAACTTTTGATATTGCTTAATTTACTAATTGTTATATTGAAGTCTATTACTTCTTTGGAAGATAGAATGTCTTTCCCTAGAGTTCCGAGTTTACTAAGCAATAGATTTTCTTTTACTTTTCTAACTTCTTTTCTTAATAGATTAATATCGTACTCGATTTGGAATGCTTGTTGCATACTGTTAATTGTAGAAAATTCTTTGTTTATTTAGTTGCCGATACCTAATAATTTGTGTTTTTATTTCTAATTGTTGTTTATTTGTGTGCTTCGTTATATTATTAATAGCATCATTGGAATGGTGGTTTGACTTGATTTGGTCGTTAAGTCCGTCAATTAGATTTTCATTGTTTTTCTGTTTATCTCAAGACTTGCTCTAATTTCCTGGTCATCGTCATAGTCCATTGTTCCTGTTAACCCAAATCAGCCCAGAATTTTTTTTTTTGTTTTTTTGCAAAAATATTTTGTCAGTGTATTCTAAAGGCTGTAAGAAAATCAAATAAAATTTTTGTTTTTCCGCACAAACCACCAAATCCAAGATAATGGGTGTGACCATATGGTCACGCTGGGCGCTGTTACGAGAAATTGATTTTGTATGTGAAAAAAATTAAGAGAAAACATTGAAATACTTTTTTGGTTTTATTGATCGGCTTTTGTTTTTGAAAGCCTAAAAAGCATTTTACACACATCCCAATATCGCACTTCGAACATTCAGTCCTTCCAACAGAAGTGCACGTCTCACCTCCAAATCGTTTTCTTTTTGCACAGGGACGAACAACGTGATTACTACCATCGTACTGTAGAGTTTCTTTGCTTGTTTTTTCCCAATTTCTTTTACGGGGGCGAACAGCCTTTGGTTTCTCTCCAAGATATATATATATTGCAATACTTCGTCTGAAATCTAGCCGCGACAAATCGGGATGAGCTGAGCGGTGTAATTGCCATGCGTTATGTATCGAGACATCTACTAACCAAGTGAAAATACTATTCCACTATTTCTTTCTTTTTATTCCAATTCGATATAAGCTCACATTCTTGTATTTGTTATATATATATATAACGTATGGAACACTTATCTTTTTCTTGTACTCACTGGATTAGCGCTGAATATTTGAAATTGGATTTATTCCAAAAGAAGAAGATGCAATGCTAACTACAGCATTATCATACCACTTGGTTAGTACAATGTTTGTTTCCTTCATTTTGAGAGACTGTGAAACCTCGATGCTATATGACAATTTTTGGGTATTCGGTTATCCCTAATTGAGACTGCAAATAAGTAACGGAAAGCCAGTGAATAAATTGTCGGAAAAAAAGGAAAAAGGCAATTTTTGAATTTCAAGTGAAAAGTCGCCTATCATATTCGCGAGTGGTGCTGCGCATTTTCCGATCTTTTCTCATAAGCTTTTACTGCCTTTGGGTTGATATAATTTACAATTTATGAGGTAGCCTGAAGGTGTACACAAGGACCAAACTTTTTATCCCAAGCGCAATGGCTTTTCCTTTATAAATTGCTTACAACCATGACGCCCAAAAATACGAAATCAAGAAAGGTTTTGTTCTGGATGAAAGTTATTCAGCATGCATTTTATTGATAACGATTTGGACAGGTTGGTGATGCAAAAAATCCAACCGGTGTTCGTCTGGAAAGATCAGCTCAAAATATCGCCACCGTAGCTGAGAATGTTGCATAAAATCCAAAGTATGCCCACTTCGAGAAGTTCACAGGAATTGAGCTTACTTTGCACTACTTTGCACCGCTTTTTGCATAAGGATCTTAGCTTATATGCTTATAAGGTCCGGTTGACACAGTTATAAGGTCCAGTCACAGCCAGAAGATCACGCACAACTCCGTTCTTTTGCTACTGATTCCAAATGATACTCCTTGTTGGATGACTCTATATATAACCCAGCGTGACCATATGGTCACACCTATAGTTACAGTTAATAAAATCAACTAATATGTTCGAAATATGTGGGCGCCGTGGCGTAGTGGGTAAGTGCGTCGACTCCTACGCTCGAGGTCGTCAGTTCGAATCTCGAAAAAAACATCAAAACATTTTTTCACGGCACCACCTCTTTCGAGTCACTGACAATGCTCAAAGAGTATAACTGTCTAGAAAAAAGCTTCTCAATCTCGCCGTTCGGAGTCGGCATTAAACTGTAGGTCCCCTCCACTCGTGAGAGAACAATAGCACGCACAACACGAGTGGTTGCTGAGAAGCTAGGCCCAGGTCCACCTCGGACTGTAGCGCCGCCATTATTATTATTATTAATATGTTCGAAATCGCAGAAACTAAATTCAGCATATAAAAATACAGCTTGTTAACTAATAAAATATAAGCAAATCCAATTTTACAAAAAATATTTAACTATAATAAATATACATTTACTTTTTGTAGTAATCAATTGTCTAATTTTTTTTCAATTTATTTTTTTTTTAATTACTTTGCAACGTACCACTTTTACAAATAGAGAATGACAATAGCATTGGTCAGAACAAAACCAAGGGTAAACATTCATTGAACCGAAAATAGAGAAAATTTTAACAAATCCGTTGTCCGGAGACCGTTTAAAAAATACAAAACCATGCCTACCTCGTGTGTGACCATATGGTCACGTTGGGCAGATTTGGGTTAAGTACTTAAATCCTTTTCCTATGGCATTAACTAGTCCTCTTTTCTGTTTATGATGATTTTCTAATAATTTGTCTATTTCTTCTGACAAGCGATGGAAATTATGTGTTATCAATTGATATTCGTTTTTGTAATTAAGTCTATTTATGTTGTGCTCTATAATGTCTAAACTGTTCATTCAAGATGTTATATTTATGTTATGGAGTATCTTCGTATAACTTACTACTACCGGAAACTTTTCGTCTCGAATTGTAATATATCCTGACCCTGAGTTTAAATTATGTACGTCGATTTTTTGTCCGTTTGCTACTGTAGCTAGTAACACGAGTGTCAATAATGCCTAGTAGGGAGAAAGAAATGAATTTATGTGTTTTCATATTTATAAATACGTTTAATTTGTTTCTTATAAAACTTCCTTCCTTGACTATCTTTAGCATGGTCCTTATCTAGGATTTCTGCAGATTCCTTTTTGTGAGTGGGTTTAAGTTTATTATTTTCCCCATTCTTAAGGTAATGGTGATTATTTATTGTTAAATCTACATCAGTTTTACCCTCATTATACTTATTTATGTATTTTTCTTTATTTTTCCTGACCCGTTCTATGATATTAGGGTAATCTCCACTAGATATGTTTCCATTAATAAAGTCAATAGGTCTTTGTTGTAGAGTGGATCGTTTGATTATATATCATTAAGGCTTTTAAGACTTTGTTACGCAAAGTGTCTCTATTACTGTCATCGGCGGTAAATGTTCTAATATGTTCATTGAGAGTAGAATGAAACCTTCAATATCGGAATTTCCAGTCTTATGATAGGGTGTTGTGACATAAAGTTCGACATTATATTCCTTCAAAAATTCTTTAATAATGATTGAAGAAAATCCTGTCTCGCCGTCCGTTACTATCTTATTTGGAATACCTAGTTCTGCAAATCTATATTTCAATGTATTAAGAAGAGCTATCCACGTCCTATGCTTTATTTTGTGTACGGTTACGTGTTTTATCAATAATTGTAACGTACATCAGATTTATGTTTGCATACCAAATATCAATATGAAGTATTTGGTTTGGTTTGGTTGGAGTTTCCGTGATTTTCAATGGAATTTTACAGGGTGACCTTTCATATTTTGACTTGTTGCATATTTCACAATTATTTATGTATCGTATTTTTTCTTTTAATTTAGGTGCATAATAAACGTCTTTTATTTCCGCGAATGTTTCGTTGATACCCCTATGATTCAAAAGCTTATGGGTTTTACTGATAACTACTATTATAACTATTCTGTTTTTTCCGAATTGAGTGTATATTTTATGATTATTGATGTTTTTGGTGCTGTTAAGAATTATTTGTGTTTTGTATATGTTCACTGGGGTTTCGACAATAGGAATGTAATCGTTGCTGTCTTCATCCGCGCTATGAATTGTTGCCATCGTCGTGCCATACCGTTTTTTTAAATTCTTCTTCTGCAATTTCGATCTGGTGGAAGCCTTTAGCTAGATCGAGTGTGGTAAAATACATCGATTTACCGAGTTTATCGAAGATGTCTTCGATATTAGGTATTGGAAATTTATCGTCTATCGAAACTTGGTTCAGTTTTCGATAATCGATAATCGATAACGATTCTCCACTTCTGTTTACCAGATGCGTCCTTCTTTTTAGGGACGATCCAGATAGGAGCAGAGTATGGTGAGTTACTGGGTCTTATGATGCCGTGATCTAGCATCTCTTTAATTTGTGACCTTACCTCATTTTTATGTATTTCTGGATATCTATAATTCTTAGTGTATATGGGAATTTCATTAACCGTTTTAATATTGTGCTTAATCGCATTAGTGAATGACAAGTCCGTTCCTTCCTGATAGAAAATTGAACGGTACTGATAAATAAGATTTGTAAGTTCTTTCTTTTCTTTGGTATTTAAGTGATTGCATCTTATTTGTGTCATTATCGGATCTTTGCAGGTTTCGTATAGTATGTTTCTATTGGTGGTATGGCTTTCTCATAGTTTTCGATTGTCATTTGTTCTTCGTCTTGATTGAAGTAAATTGGGATTTCCTTGTTATTGACAATAAGAAGTCTCCTCTTGAAGTCGAGAATTGCTTCCAGTGGTATCAAAATGTTGTTGCCTATCAATCCATTAAATGCATTATGAAATTTGTACTCAAGAAACTCTGCTTTTTTTATCTACATCCCCGAATTCCTTGAATAGTGGAATTCTGACTTTTCTATCTACGAGTATGGGTGAACTAGTGGTTAATATTTTAATAGGAGTGTTGAGTTTAATTAGCCATTTTGGATGGCATAGACCAGGATTAAGAATACTGGTTTCTGAACCAGGGTCTATCAGTATTCCTAATTTAAATTTTTCGTTTTTTGTTTTTACGACTATATAGGGTAATCGACTGCACTGTTTCCTTGCCGAAAATCCGGCCTGTCTTCTGACGTATTTAATTGCCTAGACATAGCGGATAAAGTGTCTATCGGTTCAACATCGTTATTGTTGATTCTGCGATTTTCACTATGATTTTCTTGATAACTTAAACCGTTATTATTGTATCTATAATTTATTGTCTGGTTAAAGAGGTTATTTGACCTGTTGTTATTTTGTCTAAGATTGCTTGGTCTACTTTGTGAGCTTCTAAATGTTTCTGAATGCGATGAAAATTTATGTTGCTTATTGTTTTGAGGATTCCTATCATTATGTCGACCTTGGTCTCTAATATATGCATATCCTGTCTCGAATAGGATTTGCATAGCATCCTCCAAAGTTCTTGGATTCCTGCAATATAATAGACCTTTTTGATCTATTTCAGAGCTAAATGTGGATGGATTTCTTATCTTTACTTTGTTATTTAGCCTTCGTAATATCGCTTTAATGTCCTTATAAAAATCCTGGCAATGTGTCCTAAATGGGGTGGCTCTAAGTTCATCGTACAATTGTTCTACAGACTTCCTATCTCCAAAATATTGGAAGAATAGTTGTTTAACTTCTTCCCAATTTTTTACTGAATTATTTATCTCTATCGCTTCTCGTGCTCTGCTTGTTAACCTACTTTTTATTATGTCAAAGAAAATCAATTGGCTCGGTTCATAAAATTTTGCTAATGTGGGATAGATTCTATCAACCAAATCTATAAAATTATATGCAATGCACTAATAAGACGTATGAAATTCGCATATGACCAAAAGTTGAGGCAAAAAGTGCTACAATGTCCCAAAGGTAGCAAAAACTTTTGGTCATTTGTTAAAAATATAAGGAATTCAGCCTCATCTTCAATTCCCACGATCATTTGCAATGACACTCCAGCTGTCAGCTCTTTAGACAAGGCCAATCTGCTTGCTGCGCATTTCGCGGCCAGCTCAACGCTGCCAGATTCGACCTTGTCTCCGCCTGTATTTGAGAGCGTCAATTGTACCATGGGACAAATCCATTTCCGCATTCGTACAGTTGCTAGAGTACTTAAAGACCTCAACGTGCATAAATCCGCTGGCCCGGATGGTATACCCCCCATACTTCTGAAGAGGTGTTCTTCTACGCTGGCAAAACCTCTGCGTAAGCTTTTTCATCTGTCCTACTCTTCTGGTCTCTTTCCGAGTGGATGGAAAACAGCATTTGTCCAGCCCGTCCCTAAAAAGGGCAAATCTTCGTCACCCTCCTCCTACCGACCCATAGCACTAACGTCCCTTCTTTCCAAGGTCATGGAAACGCTGATTAACCGTCAGCTTATGAAATATCTTGATTCGCGGAAGCTTCTTAATGACCGGCAGTGCGGTTTCCGCAGCAACAGGTCCACTGGTGATTTGATGGCATATCTCACCGAAAAGTGGAACCAATCCTTGCATAATGCAGGAGAAAGCAAGATCGTTGCGCTTGATATTTCAAAGGCATTTGACAGAGTTTGGCATCAAGCTCTCTTGTCGAAAATGCGTGCTTATGGCATCGATGAGTCTCTTCTTCAATGGATTAGAAATTACCTTTCGAACCGTTCAATTCAAGTTGTTTTGGATGGGTTCAAGTCTGATATTCACCAAATTAATGCTGGTGTTCCCCAAGGCTCTGTTTTGTCTCCGACTCTCTTTCTCATTTTTATAAATGATCTCCTGTCTGCTACTTCTAATCCAATCCACTCCTTCGCTGATGACAGTACTCTCAGCTTTTCATATTCGTTCCAAGACTCACGACCCTATCCTTCGGCCGTAGAATTGGAGCGGCAGCTTATGTTAAGCACAT
The DNA here is from genome assembly GCA_930367185.1 of Myathropa florea. NCBI lineage: Eukaryota > Metazoa > Arthropoda > Insecta > Diptera > Syrphidae > Myathropa > Myathropa florea. Next base: position 63,282,755 of record OV884004.1, on the reverse strand, counting down.
TAAATTCCGACCTTGACAGCATATTTAATTGGGGTAAAAACAATAGAGTGGAATTTAATGCTTCCAAAACTCAATGCTGTCTACTGTCACTCAAGCGATCCCAAAATAATCAGCCATTATCCCTGAATGGCACTTGCATCAAAGAAACCGGAAAACTTTCCATCCTCGGTATGTGTATCAACTAAACACTTAGTTGGAACGATCACATATTCGAGGTCGCCAAAAATGCTGCTAAATGTCTAGGTTTCCTAAAGCGATGCAAGAAATACTTCACCCCCTCTGATTTGGCTTCAATTTATAAGGCCTTCATTCGCCCCAAGCTTGAGTATAACGCTCATATCTGGTCTGGTGCTCCTAAGACCTCCCTGCACCTACTTGATAGAATACAACAGCGAGCGATAAAACTTATAGGAGACAGTAATATCGCGAAGTCAATAGACTCGCTCGAACATCGCCGTAATGTCTCATCCTTGTCATTGTTTTATCGCTATTTTAACAAACGATGCTCAAGTGAGTTAGTCAATTGCATTCCTCCCCTCCATGAATTCACCCGTAATACTCGTCTCCCCAGGAATGCTCATCAGTTCACCCTCAAGCCTGTTTTCGGACGTACAGTTAAGTTTAGAGAGTCGTTTTTTAGCCGCACCACACGAATATGGAATGCTCTTCCCAGCCTAATATTTCCCACTCACTACAATCTACAGACATTTAAGACCAATGTGCATAGGTACCTCCTCTCCATTTCTCCCTCTATACCTTCGGCCCGTGCTGTGTCTTGATTCCGGACACTGAAGGGTATTCGTAACCCCTTTTGCGGGCGCAAATTATAAAAAAAAAAAAAAAATTCTCCCTACTTCCGTCATAGTGTGGAAGGTTATTCAGATACTTAATCGGATCTAGTGTTAATGATAGAGGAGTTACCAATTGCTGAGCTGCCGTTGATGCTGCCGCTACTGCTGCTGCTGTTGGTGGTGTTGATGTCGCCATCTTCCTATGTTGATCAAAAAGTAGTGACCTCTTTAGTTTATCCAGAATTGATGCGTTGATAAGTTTTGTTAATTGTCAGCTTTTGCACACTAATCTTTTAGTTGATTCACATTTATTTCCGTGCACCTTAACTATTATCTGGCAGAATATACTTCAATGAACCCGCACACTTATCCTTTTAAGGGATCTACACTAATTAGTGCACCAGTATTCGTACTTATTTTTGCGTACTTAAACCATAGATTTATTAGTATTGCTCTTAAACTTTCACTTGTCGTTTTCCTTGATCGGACGTAACGACGTTCCCGTTTCTATTGCGAACTTTATTTGTGAGGATTTTTTTTTTCTTATACGAACTTTCACAGTGTCAGGATTAGGGAAATAGTAATAATGATAATAATAATGATAATAATAGTGATAATAATAGTGATAATAATAATAATAATAATAATGATAATAATAATGATAATAATAATGATAATAATAATGATAACAATAATGATAATAATAATGATAATAATAATGATAATAATAATGATAATAATAATGATAATAATAATAATAATAATAATAATAATAATAATAATAATAATAATAATAATAATAATAATAATAATAATGATAATAATAATGATAATAATAATTATAATAGTAATGATAATAATAATGATAATAATAATGACAATAATAATGATAATAATAATGATAATAATAATGATAATAATAATTATAATAGTAATGATAATAATAATGATAATAATAATGATAATAATAATGATAATAATAATGATAATAATAATGATAATAATGATAATAATAATGATAATAATAATGATAATAATAATAATAATAATGATAATAATAATGATAATAATAATAATAATAATAATAATAATAATAATAATAATAATAATAATAATAATGATAATAATAATGATAATAATAATGATAATAATAATGACAATAATAATGACAATAATAATGATAATAATAATGATAATAATAATGATAATAATAATGATAATAATAATAATAATAATAATAATAATAATAATAATAATAATAATAATGATAATAATAATGATAATAATAATGATAATGATAATGATAATAATAACGATAATAATAATGATAATAATGATAATAATAATGATAATAATAATGATAATAATAATTATAATAATAATGATAATAATAATGATAATAATAATGATAATAATAATGATAATAATAATGATAATGATAATGATAATGATAATGATAATGATAATGATAATGATAATGATAATGATAATGATAATGATAATGATAATGATAATGATAATGATAATGATAATGATAATGATAATGATAATGATAATGATAATGATAATGATAATGATAATGATAATAATAATAATAATAATAATAATAATAATAATAATAATAATGATAATAATAATAATAATAATAATAATAATAATAATAATAATAATAATGATAATAATAATAATATTGATATGATAATGATAATGATAATGATAATAATAATAATAATGCTAATAATAATAAAAATAATAATAATAATAATAATAATAATGGCGGCGCTACAGTCCGAGATTGACCTGGGCCTAGCTTCTCAGCAACCACTCGTCTTGTGCGTGCTATTGTTCTGTCACGAGTGGAGACAGACAAGACATCCAACCACATATTCATGAGAAAGCAGTAGCAGCTATCAACCATTAGTGGAATTTTTGGCAATCAACAAGTGGAAAGCGTATCAAATTTCCGGGTCTTCAATGCCACTATTACTTCTTGCCTTTGCTATGCGAACCAAGTGTTTGGATGTAAATACTTTGAGGAATGTGAAATGGTTCAGCGGTACTTTTTTAAGCGCATCGTCAAACTCCTTGCATCAACTCCCACTTACGCAATACACCTCGAATCAAATCTATCTCAAATCTATTTACGAAACATAAAAGCAAATGTAGATTACTTAGGGAAAATAATGAACTGGACTGTTGCATCAAAAAAAATCAAATAACTTATTTTAAAATTAAACTAAAGTAAAGACTTAGTAAACTAATTATCCAACATGATGTGTACTTAATTAATAAGAAAATCTATTTGATGACATTTGAAGTGCACTAGTTATTTTTTAGTTATTTCAATATCGTTTTTTATTGAAATCAGCGATTTGATTTCAAATTTATCTTTACAGAGTGTGTGAAAATAAATCGCATAGACTGTGGCTAATACATTGGTTCTTCGAGACCGATTTATAAAATCAAAGACATTCGATTTTGAGTTTTATGTGCCAATCGGTTTCTCGCGCCGCGAAATACATAATATAAATGTAATTAAACTCTAAAATTTATATCGAATAAATCAGGTGAGTGAATAGCTAGTGGCATATTGTATTATGTAATCTAAATTTAACAAAATTCTCAATACAATGAGTAAATTGTTGAAGAACTTGATGGGGCAAATGGTGAAGGATGAAACGAACTTCAGGAAGGCGAACAAGGACACCAAAGCATCGAAGCATTATTTGCAATGACGTCTGAGTATTCTGGAATCCAGCTCTCAAGCCGGCTCAATGCGAATGCAGTTGCCAGTGCAGCGGATGATGCTGAAAGTGAAGATAATGAATTAACTTATGAACGTATACAAGAATTATATGTAACTTGTCGTACACTAACTCCTCACTGACGCGAATTGAAAAACTACATTACCTGAAATTCAGCCTAACAGGTGAAGCCGAACGACTCCTGCAACATCTAAGTTTAGATGAAGGAAATTATTCCACAGCTTGGACAATCCTCACCAACAGATATGACCACAAGCGAGTCTTGGTCAACACGCAGATGAAGTTGTTTTTCAACCGACCTGTAATTGGTGTCGAAAAATCTAACGCCTTAAAACAATTGTTGGACGTGTCGACTGAATGTTTGCACGCTCTTAGGAATTTAGGAGTCAAGACGGAAGCTTGGGATGTGATCGTGATCTACGTTCTTTTGCAGAAGTTGCCACCAATTACGCAAAAATTGTGGGAAGAAAAACTTAGTGCACAAAAGGAACTGCCGTCACTTTCCGAGTTCACTGACTTCCTGGAATCTAGGCTTCGCACATTGGAAGCTGTAGCTGAACAAAAATCCATCAACAAACCCGAGGAGCAAAATAAACAAGGGGTTAAGAATTTTTCAGCAAGATAGAAGCAGAAATTGCAATACAGCTATAGTGTTTGCAACAAAGGGCAACATTCGCTGCCAAATTGCAATGTGTTTTCACGAATGGAGGTGAGTGATCGTCGGAATACAGTCAGGCGGGTCGGCATATGTGAAAATTGCTTAGCATATAGCCACAAAACACAACAATGCCCATGTCGCATATGCTGCTACTTTTGTAATCAGCGACATCATTCAGTCTTACACTATACACACTATTCGCTCCAAAATGTTCAATCTGCACCAAGTTTTGCAACCGCATCATCGTACAACAGAATGCAAGTCGGTCAAGCATCACATACCAGCGCTTCTCAACATCAGTACAGCATCAGCTACTTGATGACACAAACCAACACATACACACAAGCATATTCAAATACGGTAGTGAATCCAAATGCGCCTTCATTCCAGCTTGCAAACGAACTTCAACCGTCAACAAGTTTAACACTCAACAACTTTCACACCCAACACAACACCCATATGCAGGTTCTATTAACCACAGCTATGGTGAAGGTGAAAGCAGCTTCTGGCCAGTACATAAATCTACGAGCTCTGATCGATCTAGGCTCCGAAGCCACGTTTATCACCGGAGCCGCAGTCCAGATGTTAAGTCTTGGGAACAGACGTACATTTGTTGAAGTCTCTGGACTTGGTAAGGTCAGAAGCGGAGAATGCCACACATATGTCGAGTTGTCATTCGGTTCAATACATTCAACGTATGAGGGACGCACTCGAGTGTATATATTCAAGTCCCTAATTGGCCTCCTTCCAGCGCAGAAGATAGATTTTAACAAATGGACGCACTCCAGCCAACGTAGATACATGAGAGGAAGAGTGAACTCCGCATCTGTCGTCCAAAAAACCAAATTGGGGTGGATTTTGTTTGGGAAAGCTTTGGTTACACCGCAAGTTGTGCAAAATTTCATCAAGCACTGTGACCTCGATACTCAATTACAGAAGTTCTGGAAAATAGAAGAACCCTTTGAAAGGTCTCATTTTGAGGAAGAGGTAGAGTGTGAACGTCTTTTTAACAACACCACCCGACGTCTAACCGATGGCCGATATCAAGTCCGCCTTTCTTTTAATAGTAATACGAGGCCAGTGCCAGGATGATCTTATGCTGGAGCCCTCAAAAGGTTCTATCAGCTAGAAAGAAGGTTCGCAAACAACCGTGTAGTGTAACACGAGGATTACAAGAAATGTATGAATGAATATCTCAATCTCGGGCAGATGAGTGAGTTGAGAAACATCAACGAAACATGTCTTCAAAGAACCGAACACCACCACAATACTTAGGGTCGTTTTCGACGAGGCCTTTAAAACAACTTGTCGCTCTTCTTTAAATGATCTTTTGATGGTAGGACTGAAGACTCAAAACAACATTATTGACTTCATATTAGGATATACAGAAGGTCCTTGCAGCAGCAGGCTTCTATTTACGCAAGTGGACGAGTAACTCGGGCAAAATATCGCAGGGGATAGTCAGTGAAGATCGCGAAGTAGACTTTTCTCTGCCGTTTGACGAAACCAGTTATGTGATGACGTTGGGAATTATAGGCTGCGATCTATTCACCAAGTGGCGCAGCAGGAAAATGTCGAAACCACCAGACGCACAGTGTTGTCATGAATCGCAAACTATTTGACCCACTGGGCTGGCTTTCCCCATGTATCGTCAAGGCCAAGATGTTACTGCAGGACCTTTGGAGTCGAGGTCTCGAAAGGGACATGCCAGTCCCTCATGAAGTGGAAATCGAATGAGTTTCGTTTCGACGAGAACTCCCGAGTTTGGAGCAACATCGCATTCACCTCACGGTACTTTTGCACACTGCACAAGATTTATTTCCAACTTAAGGCGGAAATCAAGGGACAGAGTAACCGGCTCACTATCACCGATGAAACTTTACAAAGCAACGCTGGTTATAATTCGAATTGCACAGATGGAAATATACCCCGCAGAAACCAGGAAGAACCTCCGCAAGCTCAAATGCTGGAAGGCTCTAAATCCAACAGTAGACGAGCAAGGGATCATACGAGTAGGAGCACCTTTAATCACGGCGCCACAACCGTAATACGACCTCCAGCACGCCACATACGTCGACAGGTGGGATAGAGTTCAGGCGTAGCTGCAAAACTTCTGGAAGAGATGGAGCCAAGAATACCTCACACGGTTACAGCAGCGCCCGAAATTGATCGACCTGGAGGAAGCAGTACCTAAAGAGGGTGACTTGGTGGTGCTACGAGACGAGCGATTGCAGCCGGGGAAATGGAGCTTGGCGCGAATTACAAAATTATTCCCAGGAATAGAGATCTTAGTGCGGGTCGTTGAGGTAAAGACGCAGACGGGAGTTTTTAAGTGACCTATACGAAAGGTATGTAAGCTGCCCACCAACAAGGTCTCCGGGAAAGGGACTCATGTAAACATCAAAATTAAAACCAAATTGTTCCGCCGACTGCATTTGAAGTTGCATACATGATGTATGCATAATTAATAAGAAAATTTATGTATATTGATGACATTTGAAGTGCACTAGTTCTTTTTTGGCGCAACTGAATACACAGTCACAAAAGTAAGTATACACCGTAAAAAATAACGAATCTTGACCGAATCATTAACTAGGAAGCGAAAGTGCATTAACTTTAGGTAACATGTTATACATATGTTATACATATTTATTATGTTATACATATATACTTTTATGCCACAAATGCTCGATAATATTTAAATCCGGTGATTGATGATTGATTTTACTGCCTATTCATTTTTCGTCAAACCTTATCGCGTTCATCGGAACCGTGAATGTGAAATTTACTCTCGTCCGATAATATTACGCTGTTCCAGAAATCCTTTTGTGAGTGATTTTTGGCGAATTCAACTCGTTTTTGGCCAAATACGCAGTAAGATCCAAAGAACATGGCTGGTACGGTGAAGCATGGTGGTGGATCAGTAATGGTTTGAGGGTGTATAGCGGCATCTGGTGTTGGCATTTTAGTATTTGTTGAGACGACAATGAATCGATACGATTGCCTCAGTATACTAAAAAACAATCTCCACCAGAGCGCGCACAAATTAGGCAGCTCAAAACACCACCTCAATCACCGGAATTATGTCATCGAGCATTTGTGAGGTCATCTCGAACGTCAAATCCTAAACCATGACATTAGGAGCAAATTCGAGCTTAAGGCTATTATACAGGACGAATGGGAAAAAAATAAGTCTGAAAGTAACTCAAAAGCTTGTTACCTCCATGGGATCGAGAATAGAGGCAGTTATTACTGTTTAAGGATAGCCAACTAGGAATAAATTTGAGTAATTTGCGATAAGTCTCTCTTTTTTAATAGTGTACACTTACTTTTGTGAGATAAAATTTTAACAGTATCTTACTTTGTTTCTTAACATTTTTGTTATTGTTAATGCCATTTTTTTTATTGTTTGTTTTTTGAAAAGAGCATAAAAATAGCAAAATAAATGTGTATAACATGTTACCTAAAGTTTATGCAGTTTCGCATTCTAGTTAATGATTCGGTCAAGATTCTTTACTTTTGTGACTGTGTGTATATTTTATAACGAATTTAAAAAGGAGATAGTTTTTATTGAAATCAGCGATTAGATTTAAAATTTATTTTTACAGAGTGTGTAGAAATTAATCTCATAGACTGTGACTAAAACAAGGCCAAACAATAACCTTCAAAAGAGGCTACTTTTCTAACCTTTATTGTAAACATATCTTATAAATAATAATAATAATAATAATGTCGGCGCTATAGTCCGAGGTGGACCTGGGCCCAGCTTCTCAGCAACCATTCGTGTTATGCGTGCTATTGTTCTTTCACGAGCGGAGGGGACCTACAGTTTAATGCCGACTCCGAACGGCGAGACTGAGAAGCTTTTTCTAGACAGTTATACTCTTTGAGCATTGTCAGTGACTCGAAAGAGGTGGAGCCGTGAAAAAATGTTTGGTGTTTTTTTTCGAGATTCGAACCGAAGACCTCGAGCGTAGGAGTCGACGCACCTACCCACTACGCCACGGCGCCCACTTTATAAATAATAAAGACTAATAATAATAATAATAGCAGCCTACGGCCTCCGGGCTCCGTGAGTTAGTGCTCTGCATGTGGTCTGTTCGGGGTCCTCACATTCCACTTGCAAAAACAGAAGTCATTGTGCTTTTTCCATATGCTGGGGTCATCAAAAGTAAATCCGCCCATATTCGAGGCAGGTTGTTGTTTCTGAATTAGGAGTTGAGGAAGTAAGCCCCACACACAGCCTCCAACTGAGAGGACAGGCCCATTTGTTTAGTCCCCGGACAAAGCGGTCCGGAAGGATCCGGTGTCGATAGCCTCTTGCAGGCTGTGAGCGCCGCCGTTGGCCCTAAGAGAAGGGCTCATCCGTCGCCATCTCTATTCTCCTGCTGACTGGGGTTGTGGATGCAACCGTTGTCCAATAAGTTGATCAGCTCCTCCGCCCCCATCCTAAAAAGAGTGATGAGTCCTAGTAGACTCGCACTCCCCCCTGTCGAAGCCTATTAAAATGATGTACATTGAAATCGCCAGCAATGGTAATTTCAGTGTGAGGATACGGGGATACAATTCTTGTGATGGAATCGGATAGCGTATCAAACTCATCGAAAGTTGAAATGCTATCCAGGTTTGGACTTCTATAAATGAAACAATAGTGGGTTAAATGCTCACAGACATGGATTTTTAGCCACAGAAAATTAACTTCCGGATTAGAACAGAGGACAAACTAGAACGTGTACAAGAACTACGTATATGTATATAGGACGAGACCGAAGAGGGTGCGATAAATCGGAATTCTTACCTACCAATGTTTCACTTAGTGCCAAGACAGCTGGTTTATAACGAGAAACGTGAACGTACACAGCAAAGAGGTTCGTTTTAAGTCCACGACTGTTGCTCACGTCAAGCCTAAAATTTCCCACTTACAAAACACAAACACCAATTACCCAACTCCGGCGTATATCTTGGCGATATACGATCCCAAGGAGGAATTTTTACAGGATCCCTGCCTCTTGTGTTGGCCAGTGAGTTCTGCACGATCTTTTCAAGAACGATGTTGAAAAAATGCCAGCGCCTTGCCTATTTTTTTGACATTGAAGATCTAGGTGAGGTCATCACCAACCATAATGGAGCAGCGAGAATTCTCTATCGTTATCCTGCACAATCTGGCGAGTTTGACACGAGTATCAAAATTAGACATTTATTTACGTTGTCATATGCAGCCTTAAAAAATCGGCGAATATGTGGTGAGAGTCGATCTCCATTTCTTGAATTTTTTTTAGAATCTGCCGCAGTGTGAAGATTTGGTGGATGGTGAACTTTCCAGGCCTTAAATCGCACTAAAAAGGGTCTATCAGATTATTCACAAATAATTTCAGACGCTCAGACAAAACAGCCCTGATAGATGATGCTTAAGAGATGGGATCTCCATTCTTGTAGATCAGGCAAACGATACTGAGATTCCACTTAACGGGCATGTTTTCCTCCGACCATATTTATCAGGTGGGCGCTGTGACGTATTGGGTATGTGCCTCGGCTCCTACGCTCGAGGTCTAAGGTTCGAATCTCAAAAAAATATATAACACTTTTCACGGCTCCACTTCTTTCGAGCCACTGATAATACTCAAAGAGTATAACTGTCTAGAAATGCTTCTCTTCTTTTTCCAGTCGTGGGAGAACAATAGCACGCACATCACGAGTGGATGCTGAGAAGCAAGGCCCAGGTCCACCTCGGACTGTAGCGCCACCATTATTATTATATTATCACGTGAGTTGGTGCAGACAGTCCGTCTAGACCAGCAGCTTTATTCGACTTTTGTCTCGACATCGCTATCTTGACCTCGTTTGGAATGGAGGGACGGAAGTCTCTTCTATCATCGTCCGTTGTGTTGAGCGAAACATTCTCCTTTTGTTGGGCCTTTCCCTCTCTACGAACTCGCTTATGTAGATATGTAACAAAAATTAAACAGTTGGTCAACTAAATACAGCATCGAGTTTCGGAACAGTCAAGGGGGACTTACACACTCCAAAAAATTCGTAAAGCTCGATCTCAGAACAATCAAAAAGAACCTTAAACTGAACAAGTCAAACCTAAGATTACTATGTGGGACACTTACTGGCCATTTCTCACGCAACTCTGACCTACAGAATATGGGCCACAGTATTTGAATTGAAGAGAATGGGGAGTGACTATATAGCATTGCGACCACAATAGATATATTGTACCCCTTTTTGTTTCTCTAGGACTTCAGAGCTACCTTGAGAAATTGTATGATCTCTTTGGATGGAAGGTCCTGTTAGTGTGAATCTGCTGGTTATTTTACATCTGCTGGATGTCAGATTGGGACACTCGACTAATAGGTGTTCCATGGTCTCCTTTGATTGTCCACAGTGTCTAGAGTTTTCTGTGCTGCTGTGCCCCATTTTATGTAGGTGATAGTTATATAGGAAGTGACCAGTAAGTGCGCCACATAGTATTCTGAGGTCAGGCTTGTGAAGATTTAGAGCCTATTTGGTTCTTCTGGGATCATACCTCATGAATTTTTTGGAGTGCGTAAGCCCCTGCTTCTTGTTCCAGGGTTGGTTACGGCATTTGTTTGTTCAGTTTATATGTTGCTGCATGTCGGCGTTTCCGAATCCATGAAGAGGGAAAGGTCCAATAAAAGGACCACTACACTTTCTGACTTTAACCCATCTGTGTACCATTATTGGGTGTCATCAGTCATCCAATATAGGTATAACGATTTTATATTGTTTGTTGAAATCTAAGATTGGTGTCATAAGATCACTGAAATTAATTAGTTCATTAACGTGATCGACCTTTCTTAGAATCTCTAGGTGTCCCGTTCGGTTACCTCCTTTGAAATTATTTGAATTCCTGGAGAGTTTTTGGTCAAATGAGATGCCTAAGAATTGTACCCCTTTTAGCATGATGGGTGTAGCTTTAATTTTAAGAGTCGGTGGATTATTTGTTCATCTTTTGGTGAAATGGATGATATTGGTCTTGTTGGGATTTATAGATGGACCCTATAAAGCCATTAGCATTCAGTACATCAAGAAGTTCATCCACCAAAATCTACCATAGGAGAGGGAATAGTACACCCCCTTGAGGACAACCTTTGACGGTTTTGATTACTATCTAATGTGTACCCAATTTGGCTATTATCAGCCTTTCTCTTAGCATGACGTTTATCCATCTTGTGATTATAGAGTCAACACGGCGTTGTCAAACGCCCATTCTATGTCCAAGAAGGCGCCTATAGCAACCTCTTTGATTTTTAGGGATTTCTCTACTATCTCAGTAAGTTTGTTTAACTCTTTTAGGGCCGGTGGTAGGAAAACCGTATCACATATCTTAACATTTGTCTATACTTTAATAGGCAATGGAAAGTTTTCTATACCACATTTCTATACAAATTGAAGCTCATGTTTTGAAAAAAAAAAAAAATACATCCAATGTAAGAGTGAGACGTATATACGGAAAAATTGAGTAATTTGAGATGATTCTCTTTACGCAAAAAAATCGTGCAATTTTAATTATTTTCTTGTAGTGGCCCGGAAAGGGTTAAGGGTCAACTTGTTAAAGCCGTTGGTCTTATTTCAAGTTCTAAGAGCTTTTCAGTCATCTTTAAGAGGAAAAACGAGTCACAGTAACACAGAAAACTGTAAACACTACTATGGTCAAAAAAACCAATGGAACACCTACCCGTCGAGTGTCGAAATATGGCATTAAGCAGATTTAAAACAATGAACAGAACTACCCTAATAGAAATTGACTATCGGAGCAATTCATCTAGGGATGTTATCAAACTTCTCAGGATAGCACTTAAGAAATATATTAATAGGGCGGCACAGTGGAAATAGTATAGACTCAGTGCATGCTAGAGTTATATTCCTCAATATCTTCAATTTAAATCAGATTATAAAACGAACGACGATCTCATATTCATAAATATATGGTGATATTAATAGATGGCTTTGAAATAATGAAGTAATTTAATTTTAGACACACCCATCGGGATACGCATACAAAAATACAAAAAAAATCGTAAAGAGGTATAGATAGATTGTTAAATGTAAAAGTAAATTTAAGAAAATGGATGATAGCGAAATTGCCGGGTTCCGAAAAAACGATTTATTAATTTTTATATATTTTTTACTGTAAGTAACATACTAATTCAAAATGATAATAAAAGCAATACATTGTATTTTATTATCTTATCTTATTATAATAATTATTGAATAATTTATGGTACTACAGTTCGAGGTGGGTTTGGGCCTAGCTTCTCAACAACAATTCGTGTTGTTCGTGCTATGTTCTGTCACGAGTGGAGACAGACAAGAAATCCAACCACATATTCATGAGAAAGCAGTAGCAGCTATCAACCATTAGTGGAATTTTTGGCAATCAACAAGTCGAAAGCGTATCATATTTCCGGGTCTTCAATGCCACTATTACTTCTTGCCTTTTCTATGCGAACCAAGTGTTTGGATGTAAATACTTTTAGGAATGTGAAATGGTTCAGCGGTACTTTTTTAAGCGCATCGTCAAACTCCTTGCATCAACTCCCACTTACGCAATACACCTCGAATCAAATCTACCTCAAATCTATTTACGAAACATAAAAGCAAATGTAGATTACTTAGGGAAAATAATGAACTGGACTGTTGCATCAAAAAAAATCAAATAACTTATTTTAAAATTAAACTAAAGTAAAGACTTAGTAAACTAATTATCCAACATGATGTGTACTTAATTAATAAGAAAATCTATTTGATGACATTTGAAGTGCACTAGTTATTTTTTGGCGCAAATTAATACACATATATTTTATAAGGAATTTAAAAAAAATATCGTTTTTTATTGAAATCAGCGATTTGATTTCAAATTTATCTTTACAGAGTGTGTGAAATTAAATCGCATAGACTGTGGCTAATACATTGGTTCTTCGAGACCGATTTATAAAATCAAAGACATTCGATTTTGAGTTTTATGTGCCAATCGGTTTCTCGCGCCGCGAAATACATAATATAAATGTAATTAAACTCTAAAATTTATATCGAATAAATCAGGTGAGTGAATAGCTAGTGGCATATTGTATTATGTAATCTAAATTTAACAAAATTCTCAATACAATGAGTAAATTGTTGAAGAACTTGATGGGGCAAATGGTGAAGGATGAAACGAACTTCAGGAAGGCGAACAAGGACACCAAAGCATCGAAGCATTATTTGCAATGACGTCTGAGTATTCTGGAATCCAGCTCTCAAGCCGGCTCAATGCGAATGCAGTTGCCAGTGCAGCGGATGATGCTGAAAGTGAAGATAATGAATCAACTTATGAACGTATACAAGAATTATATGTAACTTGTCGTACACTAACTCCTCACTGACGCGAATTGAAAAACTACATTACCTGAAATTCAGCCTAACAGGTGAAGCCGAACGACTCCTGCAACATCTAAGTTTAGATGAAGGAAATTATTCCACAGCTTGGACAATCCTCACCAACAGATATGACCACAAGCGAGTCTTGGTCAACACGCAGATGAAGTTGTTTTTCAACCGACCTGTAATTGGTGTCGAAAAATCTAACGCCTTAAAACAATTGTTGGACGTGTCGACTGAATGTTTGCACGCTCTTAGGAATTTAGGAGTCAAGACGGAAGCTTGGGATGTGATCGTGATCTACGTTCTTTTGCAGAAGTTGCCACCAATTACGCAAAAATTGTGGGAAGAAAAACTTAGTGCACAAAAGGAACTGCCGTCACTTTCCGAGTTCACTGACTTCCTGGAATCTAGGCTTCGCACATTGGAAGCTGTAGCTGAACAAAAATCCATCAACAAACCCGAGGAGCAAAATAAACAAGGGGTTAAGAATTTTTCAGCAAGATAGAAGCAGAAATTGCAATACAGCTATAGTGTTTGCAACAAAGGGCAACATTCGCTGCCAAATTGCAATGTGTTTTCACGAATGGAGGTGAGTGATCGTCGGAATACAGTCAGGCGGGTCGGCATATGTGAAAATTGCTTAGCATATAGCCACAAAACACAACAATGCCCATGTCGCATATGCTGCTGCTTTTGTAATCAGTGACATCATTCAGTCTTACACTATACACACTATTCGCTCCAAAATGTTCAATCTGCACCAAGTTTTGCAACCGCATCATCGTACAACAGAATGCAAGTCGGTCAAGCATCACATACCAGCGCTTCTCAACATCAGTACAGCATCAGCTACTTGATGACACAAACCAACACATACACACAAGCATATTCAAATACGGTAGTGAATCCAAATGCGCCTTCATTCCAGCTTGCAAACGAACTTCAACCGTCAACAAGTTTAACACTCAACAACTTTCACACCCAACACAACACCCATATGCAGGTTCTATTAACCACAGCTATGGTGAAGGTGAAAGCAGCTTCTGGCCAGTACATAAATCTACGAGCTCTGATCGATCTAGGCTCCGAAGCCACGTTTATCACCGGAGCCGCAGTCCAGATGTTAAGTCTTGGGAACAGACGTACATTTGTTGAAGTCTCTGGACTTGGTAAGGTCAGAAGCGGAGAATGCCACACATATGTCGAGTTGTCATTCGGTTCAATACATTCAACGTATGAGGGACGCACTCGAGTGTATATATTCAAGTCCCTAATTGGCCTCCTTCCAGCGCAGAAGATAGATTTTAACAAATGGACGCACTCCAGCCAACGTAGATACATGAGAGGAAGAGTGAACTCCGCATCTGTCGTCCAAAAAACCAAATTGGGGTGGATTTTGTTTGGGAAAGCTTTGGTTACACCGCAAGTTGTGCAAAATTTCATCAAGCACTGTGACCTCGATACTCAATTACAGAAGTTCTGGAAAATAGAAGAACCCTTTGAAAGGTCTCATTTTGAGGAAGAGGTAGAGTGTGAACGTCTTTTTAACAACACCACCCGACGTCTAACCGATGGCCGATATCAAGTCCGCCTTTCTTTTAATAGTAATACGAGGCCAGTGCCAGGATGATCTTATGCTGGAGCCCTCAAAAGGTTCTATCAGCTAGAAAGAAGGTTCGCAAACAACCGTGTAGTGTAACACGAGGATTACAAGAAATGTATGAATGAATATCTCAATCTCGGGCAGATGAGTGAGTTGAGAAACATCAACGAAACATGTCTTCAAAGAACCGAACACCACCACAATACTTAGGGTCGTTTTCGACGAGGCCTTTAAAACAACTTGTCGCTCTTCTTTAAATGATCTTTTGATGGTAGGACTGAAGACTCAAAACAACATTATTGACTTCATATTAGGATATACAGAAGGTCCTTGCAGCAGCAGGCTTCTATTTACGCAAGTGGACGAGTAACTCGGGCAAAATATCGCAGGGGATAGCCAGTGAAGATCGCGAAGTAGACTTTTCTCTGCCGTTTGACGAAACCAGTTATGTGATGACGTTGGGAATTATAGGCTGCGATCTATTCACCAAGTGGCGCAGCAGGAAAATGTCGAAACCACCAGACGCACAGTGTTGTCATGAATCGCAAACTATTTGACCCACTGGGCTGACTTTCCCCATGTATCGTCAAGGCCAAGATGTTACTGCAGGACCTTTGGAGTCGAGGTCTCGAAAGGGACATGCCAGTCCCTCATGAAGTGGAAATCGAATGAGTTTCGTTTCGACGAGAACTCCCGAGTTTGGAGCAACATCGCATTCACCTCACGGTACTTTTGCACACTGCACAAGATTTATTTCCAACTTAAGGCGGAAATCAAGGGACAGAGTAACCGGCTCACTATCACCGATGAAACTTTACAAAGCAACGCTGGTTATAATTCGAATTGCACAGATGGAAATATACCCCGCAGAAACCAGGAAGAACCTCCGCAAGCTCAAATGCTGGAAGGCTCTAAATCCAACAGTAGACGAGCAAGGGATCATACGAGTAGGAGCACCTTTAATCACGGCGCCACAACCGTAATACGACCTCCAGCACGCCACATACGTCGACAGGTGGGATAGAGTTCAGGCGTAGCTGCAAAACTTCTGGAAGAGATGGAGCCAAGAATACCTCACACGGTTACAGCAGCGCCCGAAATTGATCGACCTGGAGGAAGCAGTACCTAAAGAGGGTGACTTGGTGGTGCTACGAGACGAGCGATTGCAGCCGGGGAAATGGAGCTTGGCGCGAATTACAAAATTATTCCCAGGAATAGAGATCTTAGTGCGGGTCGTTGAGGTAAAGACGCAGACGGGAGTTTTTAAGTGACCTATACGAAAGGTATGTAAGCTGCCCACCAACAAGGTCTCCGGGAAAGGGACTCATGTAAACATCAAAATTAAAACCAAATTGTTCCGCCGACTGCATTTGAAGTTGCATACATGATGTATGCATAATTAATAAGAAAATTTATGTATATTGATGACATTTGAAGTGCACTAGTTCTTTTTTGGCGCAACTGAATACACAGTCACAAAAGTAAGTATACACCGTAAAAAATAACGAATCTTGACCGAATCATTAACTAGGAAGCGAAAGTGCATTAACTTTAGGTAACATGTTATACATATGTTATATATATGTTATACATATTTATTATGTTATACATATATACTTTTATGCCACAAATGCTCGATAATATTTAAATCCGGTGATTGATGATTGATTTTACTGCCTATTCATTTTTCGTCAAACCTTATCGCGTTCATCGGAACCGTGAATGTGAAATTTACTCTCGTCCGATAATATTACGCTGTTCCAGAAATCCTTTTGTGAGTGATTTTTGGCGAATTCAACTCGTTTTTGGCCAAATACGCAGTAAGATCCAAAGAACATGGCTGGTACGGTGAAGCATGGTGGTGGATCAGTAATGGTTTGAGGGTATATAGCGGCATCTGGTGTTGGCATTTTAGTATTTGTTGAGACGACAATGAATCGATACGATTGCCTCAGTATACTAAAAAACAATCTCCACCAGAGCGCGCACAAATTAGGCAGCTCAAAACACCACCTCAATCACCGGAATTATGTCATCGAGCATTTGTGAGGTCATCTCGAACGTCAAATCCTAAACCATGACATTAGGAGCAAATTCGAGCTTAAG
Source organism: Myathropa florea (assembly GCA_930367185.1). Lineage (NCBI taxonomy): Eukaryota > Metazoa > Arthropoda > Insecta > Diptera > Syrphidae > Myathropa > Myathropa florea. Next base: position 63,265,445 of record OV884004.1, on the reverse strand, counting down.
GCTATTATACAGGACGAATGGGAAAAAAATAAGTCTGAAAGTAACTCAAAAGCTTGTTACCTCCATGGGATCGAGAATAGAGGCAGTTATTACTGTTTAAGGATAGCCAACTAGGAATAAATTTGAGTAATTTGCGATAAGTCTCTCTTTTTTAATAGTGTACACTTACTTTTGTGAGATAAAATTTTAACAGTATCTTACTTTGTTTCTTAACATTTTTGTTATTGTTAATGCCATTTTTTTTATTGTTTGTTTTTTGAAAAGAGCATAAAAATAGCAAAATAAATGTGTATAACATGTTACCTAAAGTTTATGCAGTTTCGCATTCTAGTTAATGATTCGGTCAAGATTCTTTACTTTTGTGACTGTGTGTATATTTTATAACGAATTTAAAAAGGAGATAGTTTTTATTGAAATCAGCGATTAGATTTAAAATTTATTTTTACAGAGTGTGTAGAAATTAATCTCATAGACTGTGACTAAAACAAGGCCAAACAATAACCTTCAAAAGAGGCTACTTTTCTAACCTTTATTGTAAACATATCTTATAAATAATAATAATAATAATAATGTCGGCGCTATAGTCCGAGGTGGACCTGGGCCCAGCTTCTCAGCAACCATTCGTGTTATGCGTGCTATTGTTCTTTCACGAGCGGAGGGGACCTACAGTTTAATGCCGACTCCGAACGGCGAGACTGAGAAGCTTTTTCTAGACAGTTATACTCTTTGAGCATTGTCAGTGACTCGAAAGAGGTGGAGCCGTGAAAAAATGTTTGGTGTTTTTTTTCGAGATTCGAACCGAAGACCTCGAGCGTAGGAGTCGACGCACCTACCCACTACGCCACGGCGCCCACTTTATAAATAATAAAGACTAATAATAATAATAATAGCAGCCTACGGCCTCCGGGCTCCGTGAGTTAGTGCTCTGCATGTGGTCTGTTCGGGGTCCTCACATTCCACTTGCAAAAACGGAAGTCATTGTGCTTTTTCCATATGCTGGGGTCATCAAAAGTAAATCCGCCCATATTCGAGGCAGGTTGTTGTTTCTGAATTAGGAGTTGAGGAAGTAAGCCCCACACACAGCCTCCAACTGAGAGGACAGGCCCATTTGTTTAGTCCCCGGACAAAGCGGTCCGGAAGGATCCGGTGTCGATAGCCTCTTGCAGGCTGTGAGCGCCGCCGTTGGCCCTAAGAGAAGGGCTCATCCGTCGCCATCTCTATTCTCCTGCTGACTGGGGTTGTGGATGCAACCGTTGTCCAATAAGTTGATCAGCTCCTCCGCCCCCATCCTAAAAAGAGTGATGAGTCCTAGTAGACTCGCACTCCCCCCTGTCGAAGCCTATTAAAATGATGTACATTGAAATCGCCAGCAATGGTAATTTCAGTGTGAGGATACGGGGATACAATTCTTGTGATGGAATCGGATAGCGTATCAAACTCATCGAAAGTTGAAATGCTATCCAGGTTTGGACTTCTATAAATGAAACAATAGTGGGTTAAATGCTCACAGACATGGATTTTTAGCCACAGAAAATTAACTTCCGGATTAGAACAGAGGACAAACTAGAACGTGTACAAGAACTACGTATATGTATATAGGACGAGACCGAAGAGGGTGCGATAAATCGGAATTCTTACCTACCAATGTTTCACTTAGTGCCAAGACAGCTGGTTTATAACGAGAAACGTGAACGTACACAGCAAAGAGGTTCGTTTTAAGTCCACGACTGTTGCTCACGTCAAGCCTAAAATTTCCCACTCACAAAACACAAACACCAATTACCCAACTCCGGCGTATATCTTGGCGATATACGATCCCAAGGAGGAATTTTATTTTTTTGTGTTGGCCAGTGAGTTCTGCACGATCTTCTCAAGAACGATGTTGAAAAAATGCCAGCGCCTTGCCTATTTTTTTGACATTGAAAGTCTAGGTGAAGTCATTACCAACCATAATGGAGCAGCGAGAATTCTCTATCGTTATCCTGCACAATCTGGCGAGTTTGACACGAATATCAAAATTAGACATTTATTTACGTTGTCATATGCAGCCTTAAAAAATCGGCGAATATGTGGTGAGAGTCGATCTCCATTTCTTGAATTTTTTTTAGAATCTGCCGCAGTGTGAAGATTTGGTGGATGGTGAACTTTCCAGGCCTTAAATCGCACTAAAAAGGGTCTATCAGATTATTCACAAATAATTTCAGACGCTCAGACAAAACAGCCCTGATAGATGATGCTTAAGAGATGGGATCTCCATTCTTGTAGATCAGGCAAACGATACTGAGATTCCACTTAACGGGCATGTTTTCCTCCGACCATATTTATCAGGTGGGCGCTGTGACGTATTGGGTATGTGCCTCGGCTCCTACGCTCGAGGTCTAAGGTTCGAATCTCAAAAAAATATATAACACTTTTCACGGCTCCACTTCTTTCGAGCCACTGATAATACTCAAAGAGTATAACTGTCTAGAAATGCTTCTCTTCTTTTTCCAGTCGTGGGAGAACAATAGCACGCACATCACGAGTGGATGCTGAGAAGCAAGGCCCAGGTCCACCTCGGACTGTAGCGCCACCATTATTATTATATTATCACGTGAGTTGGTGCAGACAGTCCGTCTAGACCAGCAGCTTTATTCGACTTTTGTCTCGACATCGCTATCTTGACCTCGTTTGGAATGGAGGGACGGAAGTCTCTTCTATCATCGTCCGTTGTGTTGAGCGAAACATTCTCCTTTTGTTGGGCCTTTCCCTCTCTACGAACTCGCTTATGTAGATATGTAACAAAAATTAAACAGTTGGTCAACTAAATACAGCATCGAGTTTCGGAACAGTCAAGGGGGACTTACACACTCCAAAAAATTCGTAAAGCTCGATCTCAGAACAATCAAAAAGAACCTTAAACTGAACAAGTCAAACCTAAGATTACTATGTGGGACACTTACTGGCCATTTCTCACGCAACTCTGACCTACAGAATATGGGCCACAGTATTTGAATTGAAGAGAATGGGGAGTGACTATATAGCATTGCGACCACAATAGATCTATTGTACCCCTTTTTGTTTCTCTAGGACTTCAGAGCTACCTTGAGAAATTGTATGATCTCTTTGGATGGAAGGTCCTGTTAGTGTGAATCTGCTGGTTATTTTACATCTGCTGGATGTCAGATTGGGACACTCGACTAATAGGTGTTCCATGGTCTCCTTTGATTGTCCACAGTGTCTAGAGTTTTCTGTGCTGCTGTGCCCCATTTTATGTAGGTGATAGTTATATAGGAAGTGACCAGTAAGTGCGCCACATAGTATTCTGAGGTCAGGCTTGTGAAGATTTAGAGCCTATTTGGTTCTTCTGGGATCATACCTCATGAATTTTTTGGAGTGCGTAAGCCCCTGCTTCTTGTTCCAGGGTTGGTTACGGCATTTGTTTGTTCAGTTTATATGTTGCTGCATGTCGGCGTTTCCGAATCCATGAAGAGGGAAAGGTCCAATAAAAGGACCACTACACTTTCTGACTTTAACCCATCTGTGTACCATCTTTGGGTATCATCAGTCATCCAATATAGGTATAACGATTTTATATTGTTTGTTGAAATCTAAGATTGGTGTCATAAGATCACTGAAATTAATTAGTTCATTAACGTGATCGACCTTTCTTAGAATCTCTAGGTGTCCCGTTCGGTTACCTCCTTTGAAATTATTTGAATTCCTGGAGAGTTTTTGGTCAAATGAGATGCCTAAGAATTGTACCCCTTTTAGCATGATGGGTGTAGCTTTAATTTTAAGAGTCGGTGGATTATTTGTTCATCTTTTGGTGAAATGGATGATATTGGTCTTGTTGGGATTTATAGATGGACCCTATAAAGACATTAGCATTCAGTACATCAAGAAGTTCATCCACCAAAATCTACCATAGGAGAGGGAATAGTACACCCCCTTGAGGACAACCTTTGACGGTTTTGATTACTATCTAATGTGTACCCAATTTGGCTATTATCAGCCTTTCTCTTAGCATGACGTTTATCCATCTTGTGATTATAGAGTCAACACGGCGTTGTCAAACGCCCATTCTATGTCCAAGAAGGCGCCTATAGCAACCTCTTTGATTTTTAGGGATTTCTCTACTATCTCAGTAAGTTTGTGTAGGGCGGTAATTGTAGTTTGTTTAACTCTTTCAGGGCCGGTGGTAGGAAAACCGTATCACATATCTTAACATTTGTCTATACTTTAATAGGCAATGGAAAGTTTTCTATACCACATTTCTATACAAATTGAAGCTCATGTTTTGAAAAAAAAAAAAAATACATCCAATGTAAGAGTGAGACGTATATACGGAAAAATTGAGTAATTTGAGATGATTCTCTTTACGCAAAAAAATCGTGCAATTTTAATTATTTTCTTGTAGTGGCCCGGAAAGGGTTAAGGGTCAACTTGTTAAAGCCGTTGGTCTTATTTCAAGTTCTAAGAGCTTTTCAGTCATCTTTAAGAGGAAAAACGAGTCACAGTAACACAGAAAACTGTAAACACTACTATGGTCAAATAAACCAATGGAACACCTACCCGTCGAGTGTCGAAATATGGCATTAGGCAGATTTAAAACAATGAACAGAACTACCCTAATAGAAATTGACTATCGGAGCAATTCATCTAGGGATGTTATCAAACTTCTCAGGATAGCACTTAAGAAATATATTAATAGGGCGGCACAGTGGAAATAGTATAGACTCAGTGCATGCTAGAGTTATATTCCTCAATATCTTCAATTTAAATCAGATTATAAAACGAACGACGATCTCATATTCATAAATATATGGTGATATTAATAGATGGCTTTGAAATAATGAAGTAATTTAATTTTAGACACACCCATCGGGATACGCATACAAAAATACAAAAAAAATCGTAAAGAGGTATAGATAGATTGTTAAATGTAAAAGTAAATTTAAGAAAATGGATGATAGCGAAATTGCCGGGTTCCGAAAAAACATATATCCATAAACCTATCTACTTGCTTCCCCCTCAAGATGCAAAATGACATAGAAAGAGCTTAATTTACTTTAACGATACAATAAACGCAGCATCATACAGAGCAACACCTGAAATTGAACAAAAGTCCACCCCTTCTTTATCGACGCATTCTATTAAAAAACTGGTACTCACCAAGAGGAAATTAAGAAATAGGTGGTAACTCGAGCACCAGATGAAGAAAAAAGTAAAGCTATACAGGATAACAAAGGGATCAAAAAATAGATTAAAAGTCATCCAAGTAACCAACTTGACAAATTACTTAAAAATCTCACTCCAACATCGGAAACAAACTATTCGCTATGGAAGGCCACGAAACATATGGCAAACGAAACAAAACATCTTCCACCAATCAGGAAACCAGATATCTCATGGGAATTACCTCAAGAAGCTTTCCTATACCTACGGATAGTATTCAATAACATTATAAGGCTCAAATATTTTCCCAAACTTTGGAAAGTTTCGGAGGTTATTGCTATTCCTAAGCCAAGAAAGGTTGCAACAAACATTACGTCGTACAGACGAATCAGCCAACTTCCACTTGTTTCAAAAGTTTTTGAAAAACTTCATTCAAAAAAGGCTTGGACCAATACTGATACAAAACAAAGCTATCCCTAGCCACCAATTCGGTTTTAGGCGACATCACTCGACTATTGAACAAATTCATAAAATAACTACATCCATTTACGAAAAAGGTTTCTGCGTAGCAGTTTACATGGACGTTGCAAAAGTGTTTGATTCGGTTTGACATAAAGTATTATTATTCAAACTCACCCCTAAGGACTATCTTTAAGTACTCGAGAGTTACCTCAAAGAACGGTACTTTTATGTCAGGTATGTCGACAAATGATCCCAAATACACGCTGCAAATGCTGGAGTGCCTCAAGGAAGCACCCTGGGACCTCTCCTTTGTCTCTTATTTACAGCAGATATTAATCACCCCAGCAGAGAGACGTCAATGATGGCAACATTTGCCGATGACACTGTTCTCATAAACTCCGGACCCCATCTGCAATCTTCAACATCCCTGTTACACAAATCACTGGACAAAACGATTGAGTGGTTTTCCAAATGCTACCTAACGATTAACGAAGATAAAACGATACAAGTTATTTGCACTACAAGAACAAAATTCACACCTTCACTATTAACCATCAACAACACAAATGTATCTACCCAACCCGTCGCTAAATATCTACGAATCCACCTGGACAGCAAACTGACTTGGAAATACCATACTCAACAAAAACGTACCCAGATAAAACATAAATTTAGACAGCTGTATTGGCCTTTACGACCCCAATCAAAAATTTCGACCAACACCAAATAACTCATTTATAAGAGTATTGTAAAACCAATATGGACATATGGTATGCTAGTTAACATAATCCAGAGACAGCAAAATAAAATCCTTAGGACGGTTACCAGCGCAGAATGGTTTATACGAAACGAAGATATTCACCGTGACTTAGAAATCAACACAAATGTTCAAGAAATACAAAAGATTAGTCTAAGACACCTATCAAAAATAATAAATCACTCCAATAGGGACGTAAACACATTACCTGACGCAGAAACCCTTTTTCTAAGGGCTCAAACGAAAGAGACCCATTGATCTAGCTCTTCATACGTGAAAATTCATGTGTAATTTTTTTTTACATGTATATAGTAAGTAAGTAAGTAAGTAATTCATTTATTAATAATTCTTAACAAAAGAGTGTTTTTTTGTAATATGAATTTAAGAGCTATGGCTAAGCCGTCAGCCTGGTTAGCAGAATTTTAAATTTGTATTTTAAATCTTTAAAAAACTGATAAGAATTTTCCAGTCACATTCGTTTAAAAGTTGTAAGGTTTCGAGCATTGTTAATGTCTATTTTCCAAAGAAGTGTATATATTATATGTACATATGTTTTATATAGATGTACTGTATGTATTAGCATTATCACTTTGTTTTTTTTTTATTTACAATTTTATACTCTATGTTACGTTAGTCTAACAAGTCTTTACCAAAGTTCCATTTCTGTGATAAATTTTAGTAGACATCGGATTGGCATTTAAAGGCGACAACAACGAAAAGGGGCGCTCGGTGTTAACAAAACTTCCAATGTCTCGGATGAATTAAAACTCACCTGTGCCTCTTCTTGTGATAAACTGTAGATTATTTTAGGATCAAGGTCCAAAATTTTAATTTTAAATTTAATTAATTTAAATTTAATTATAACATTTACTTGATGTCTAACCGACAGTTGTAAAATACAATAAGGGAAATTAATAAAAAAAATTTACGTACATATATATTTTTCAAGACATGTAGTCCATCCGTTTTATCTGTTAAAGAGTGACGTATTTCTTACTATTCAAATTGAGAAATTTCTCCTTTAAACTTGAGTTTCTTTATGTAATCATATCATATCAATAACTTAAATATTTTGCAGTGTCAGGACAGATTTAATGGACGATGGAGCTAACTCATCACTTTCCATTGCAAAAATAAGTAAACAAGATTCCGGCAACTACACGTGTTCAATTAACGATTCACAAGATTATGGCATAATCGTTCATATACTTAAAGGTAAGAATTCTATTCTGTTGAACGTTATTGTCCGAATTATTTATTGCTGTTAAGAATACATTCTCTTTAAATAAATATATCTACAAAAAAAATTAAAATGAAATTATATAAATACTTCGCAGTCAATTAACCCAAATCAATCCCTTAAACCTGAATACCACTGGTGTCCTTCCTTCCACCTTCATTTTCAATTTATGTTAATGAACTTCCGTCTTACATTGATAAAAGCTCCACTCATGTGTACGCTGCTGATGTCCAATTATAAAGAAAAAACCGGATAACTACATCTCCAAGATTTCATCTGTTTTTGGGTACTTAAGCGAGTGAGATGGTTAAACGAACCCGCTTATGTACTCCGATAAGGCTGATATCCGAATTCGGTCATCTACCTCAAGTGGATATTTAAACGAGTTTTTTATATTAAAATTTAAGTAAAAAACTAACGGTTTTTTACTATTATTTAAAAAAAAAATCAATTAGCAGATATAAAAATGCAGTTAATAATTTTGCATTACGTATTTTAACTCAAAGCGAATATGTAATGTAACAAAGTGAAACTTGCTGCGATGGAATTTTAGTATTTGAATGAGGTACTTACGCGAGTTTTATATGAGCAAACGAGCGAAAAAATGTGACAAATTGAGGGCACTAAACCGAGTAAGGCACTTAAGCGGGGAGTACTTATCCGTGTATATTTACTATATACTATAAACTATAAGTCTGAAATATATTGGGCATTTAAACGGGTTGGGTGCTTAAGCGTGAAGCACTTATCCGGGTTTTACTGTATTTAAGATCCACATAATATCCAAGTGCAAAATCCCCAAAACACAAAATCCCTACCTTTTGAAAAATACCCGATTTTATAATCACCAAGTCCAAGATCCAATCAATGTATTTAATATTTTTGTATATTCGTGATTCGCATGAGTTTAAAAAAAAAAAACAAATATAATCAATCTTGCACTTACTCCAAATTGCACATATGCCCAAGAAGGGGGCATACGTACCTTTTATAGGCGCCAAACATTAGTTATTCGATAAACATTGAAGATCGTTGTTTGGGAATTTTGGATTTGGGGATTTTAGATTTCGAAGCATTAATATGCGAACCATGCAGGTACAAGCGTCTGCACCTAGCCTCTATTAACGAACTCCTACTCTCACCTCAGCGTGGTGAAATCCGGGAGCCGAGTACCCTTGACAGACCACGTGCAGCCGATGAACTCGCGGAGGCCCTAGACTGCTATAAAGCAGACGTTACCGCAATCCAGGAAGTACGATGGGATGGGCCGGGCAAAAAGAGGATGAAAAACTGCGATATCTACTACGGCGATTGTTACAGAGAGCGAAGGCAGCGATTATTTGGATGTGGATTTGTTGTTCGAGGCAGAGTTAGGCAAAAAGTCTTAGGCTTTAAGTACATAAGCGAGCGGCTCATAACAATCCGCATCAAGGCTAAATTCGGACAGAGGACAAAGATGACGATAGCAAAGATGACTTCTATGATCTCCTAGAAAGAACGTACGATCAATGCCCCAGCTACGACACCAAGATCGTTCTAGGAGATTTTAACGCTAAGCTGGGTAAAGAGGACATCTTTGCTAGAGTCATCGGTAAACACAGCCTGCACGTGGTGTCACGTCCGAAAACGGACTCTGGCTGGTGGACTTTGTTACAGGGCGAAACCCCTCTGTAGCTAGCACGCGGTTCCCACACCTCAACATCCATAAAGGGACCTGGCGGTCCCCTGATCATTCAACCGTCAACCAGATTGATCACGTTGCGATCGACGTCAGACACTCCTTCAGTATTTTTGATGTCCGAACGTTCCGAGGCGCCAACATCGACTCGGACCATTTCCTTGTTGTAGCCAAGGTAAGGACCCGGATATCGACAGAACAACGGAGTCGAGGAAGACAACCACGGTTTGACGTCGAAAAGCTACAATCGCAACAGACTGCCAGGAACTTTGCCGATCGAGTCTCCCTGAAACTCTCCGAAAGTTCGACGCCGCCTGCACTAACTATAGACGAAGAATGGAAACGTTGTCAAAGAGCCATCAGAGAAGCCGCTACTGATGTGCTGGGATTCAAAACGCCACCTAGGAAAAACCCCTGGTTTGACAACGAGTGCAGGCAGGCACATGCAGCAAAACAAGAAGCCTACCGGCCAACGCTGCATCGAACCACGAGAGCTGTTCGTGAGCTCTACGAACAGAGAGGAAGGGAAGAGAACCGGCTTCTCAGGAAGAAAAAGAAAGAGCACGAGAAGCGCGCGATCGAGGAGATGGAGAGGTGTTATGGCAGGAATGATGTCCGAAAGTTTTACCAAAGGGTAAAACTTTTATCGAATGGATATAAAATTCGGACAGAAGCTTGCCGGGACGAGAATGGATAGCTAATAGTAGATTCGCAGTCGATACTGAGAATTTGGAAAAATCATTTCGGCAGACTGTTGAACGGCGATGAGGACACAAATACCGCTGTCAGACAGAATGTTCCACTCAACACAATGGACGATGATAGAAGAGAATACCGTCCCCCCGACCTAGACGAAGTCAAGATAGCGATATCGAGACTGAAGTCTAATAAAGCTGCTGGTGCAGATAGCCTGCCCGCTGGAATGTTTAAAGCAGCTGCAGATGATCTGGTAGGGCGCATGCACCAGCTCATCTGTAAGATATGGTCGGAGGAAAGCATGTCCGATGAGTGGAATCTCAGTATCGTTTGCCCGATACACAAGAAAGGAGACCCTTTGACTGCGCCAACTATCGAGGGATAAGTCTCCTTAACATCGCCTATAAGGTCTTCTCAGCCGATTTGTGTGAACGCCTGAAACCATTCGTGAACAAACTGATAGGTCCTTACCAGTGTGGTTTCAGGCCCGGGAAGTCCACCATCGATCAAATTTTCACACTGCGGCAGATCCTGGAGAAGACCCAAGAAATGCAAATTGACACACACCATCTATTTGTCGATTTCAAGGCCGAATATGACAGCGTGTATAGAGACGAGCTATACAGCGCCATTTCTAGTTTTGACATTCCTGCTAAACTCGTCAGACTGAGCAGGAGAACTCTCGCTGCTCCATCAAGGTCGGTAACTAACTCACCGAGACCTTTAATGTCAAAAAAGGTTTTAGACAAGGCGACGCGCTGTCATGTGATTTCTTTAACATCGTTCTTGAGAAGATCGTGCAAAACTCACTGGCCAACACAAGATGCACGATCTTCCAAAAGTCCGTTCAACTGCTAGCCTACGCGGATGACATTGGCGTGATTGGGCGAACACAGCGAGCCGTCAATGATGCGTTTGCTGGCATTGAAACGGAAGCGGCTAAAATGGGTCTGGCGGTAAACGAGGGCAAAACAAAGTATATGCTGTCATCGAGAAAGGACGCACAACATCGACGACTTGGCCAGAACGTCACCATAGGCAGCTATAACTTTGAGGTATTAAAGGACTTCGTCTACCTCGGCTCCGCGGTAAACTCTTGCCAACCGCTGTTTTTATGGGCTCAAAAGGCAATTGAGTAGTAGAGCCCTCTCTCGGAAGACCAAGTTGACTTCGTATAAGACCTTGATCATCCCAGTCCTGCTTTACGGTGCAGAGGCATGGACAATAACCCAAGCGGATGAACAATGTCTTGGTTTTTTCGAGAGAAAAGTTCTGCGCGCGATCTTTGGTCCTGTTTGCGTTGATGGCATTTGGAGGAGAAGATTCAACCACGAACTGTACGGGCTGTAGAGCGACATGAGTCTAGCCAGGCGTCTACGGATCCAACGTCTAAGATGGCTAGGCCATGTAGAGCGTATGGACAAAAAAAGTCTGGAAGTAACTCAAAAGCTTGTTACCTCCATGGGGTCGAAAAAAAGGCAGTTATTACTGCTTAAGGATATCCAACTAGGAATAAATTTGAGTAATTTGCGATAAATCTCTATTTCTTAAGGTTGCGTCTACAAAAACGGAACCTTCATAATTTCGGTGTGTCCGTCCGTCCGTCCGTCCGTCCGGTCGTCCGTCCGTCCGTGATAGTCCGTCCGTCCGTCGTTACTGTCACACTTTTTTTTCTCCGAAGTTTATGAAGATATCGGCATGAATTTTTGGAATTAGGTACTTCAGACCTAGATGTCATTGTCCATGTACCCAAATTTAAAAAGCGAGGCCATTTGGGTGTGGCTCCAGTACAGGTGAATTTGACATTAATTTTGAAAAATTGTCGCACGGCTTCGAGTTATATATCAATCGATAGATCTTTTGAAACGAGGTAGTGGTTTGCTTCAACAGTTTTTGATCCAGAGTCTTATAGAGCTCAAGACGATGGGTGCCGTCGTATGCAGCCTTGAAGTCGATAAATAGGTAATGAGTCTCGACTTAAAAGTCGTTGGTCATAACCTAACCGCCGTCCAGTTCAGACGTGTTTTTAAATCGCTCAGCAACAATTTAGGCATTGTCCTTTCCTCTTCGCCACCCAATTTGCTACGCGTTCAACCCACTCTAATCGTCAAATCTTTACGACACTCTTCGCAAACCTACTTCCTTAACCTGCGTCAACAATGGTAATGTGCTGTGCAAACGAAACGTGCGGATTCGGTTCGGGTAACGTAAGTGAACTAATTTTTATAGTTTCTTTATTGTAGCTAAATGTTACATTTTCCATATTGCACAATTTACAGGGATGTGGTATGAGCTGCCTTACTACTATGTATTACAAATTACAAGAAAATATATCACTATTAATCTTTGAGAAACATTTGGAGGAAAAGCTACAGAAAAACCTTCAATAATACACAAGTTTATATAAACCTAAAATTCTAGGGTTGAGAGAAGGGGATGCGATGACTGAATTTCAAAACTACTTGATTTCAATCACAATTTGAAGTAAATTAAGTAACAAGAATTTAATATAAATAAATAACAAATAACAAAAATAATAAATAAATAAATAGGAAAAAAAGGAAACGAATAGTAATAAACAAGAAACGGTTGTGGATATGTTTTGTTAATTGTTATTGCTAATGAAACACACGGTTTGAATATTAGGTAAAATTGTAACTGATTTTATTGGAACTGATTAATAAGAAATGGCTTATGTTTATGTACACTGCGTTATAAGGAAATTACAATGGATAGACAAAGGAATTTTACACAATGGAAATTAATTGAATTATTATGTACAAACTGCACACTATGAAGTGAGGAACGCGACTGCCAACGAATGCGTTGCATTTTGCAGGGATCTTGACTGTTGTAATGTCTGTGGCGTCATCTGTGGTCCACACACAGTACATGCGTCACTAGTCGTTGTACGAGGTCGCCACACAGTTAACAAATAATAAATAATAATATATAATACACAAAAAAATAATAATAAATAATACATAAGACGTAATAAATAAATAATAAATAATAAATAATAAATAATAAATAATAAATAATAAATAATAAATAATAAATAATAAATAATAAATAATAAATAATAAATAATAAATAATAAATAATAAATAATAAATAATAAATAATAAATAATAAATAATAAATAATAAATAATAAATAATAAATAATAAATAATAAATAATAAATAATAAATAATAAATAATAAATAATAAATAATAAATAATAAATAATAAATAATAAATAATAAATAATAAATAATAAATAATAAATAATAAATAATAAATAATAAATAATAAATAATAAAAAATAAATAATAAATAATAAATAATAAATAATAGATCATAAATAATAAATAATAAATAATAAATAATAAATAATAAATAATAAATAATAAATAATAAATAATAAATAATAAATAATAAATAATAAATAATAAATAATAAATAATAAATAATAAATAATAAATAATAAATAATAAATAATAAATAATAAATAATAAATAATAAATAATAAATAATAAATAATAAATAATAAATAATAAATAATAAATAATAAATAAATAATAAATAATAAAAAATAAATAATAAAATAATAAATAATAATAAATAATAAATAATAAATAAATAAAAAATAATAAATAATAAATAATAAATAATAAATAATAAATAAATAAATAAATAATAAATAAATAATAAATAAATAATAAATAAATAATAAATAAATAATAAATAATAAATAAATAATAAATAAATAATAAATAATAAATAAAAAATAATAAATAATAAATAATAAATAATAAATAACAAATAATAAATAATAAATAATAAATAATAAATAATAAATAATAAATAATAAATAATAAATAATAAAATAATAAATAATAAATAATAGATAATAAATAATAAATAATAAATAATAAATAAATAAATAAATAAATAATAAATAATACATAATACATAATAAATAATAAATAATAAATAATAGATAATAAATAATAGATAATAGATAATAAATAATAATTAATAAATAATAATTAAAAAATAATAAATAATAAATAATAAATAATAAATAATAAATAATAAATAATAAATAATAAATAATAAATAATAAATAATAAATAATAAATAATAAATAAATAAATAATAAATAATACATAATAAATAATAAATAATAAATAATAGATAATAAATAATAATTAATAATTAATAAATAATAATTATTAATTAATAAATAATAAATAATAAATGATAAGTAATAAGTAATAAATAATAAATAATAATTAATAAATAATAATTAATAAATAATAATTAATAAATAATAAATAATAAATAATAAGTAATAAATAATCAATAATCAATAATCAATAATAAATAATCAATAATAAATAATCAATAATAAATAATAAATAATAAATAACAAATAATAAATAATAAATATAAATAAATAATAAATAAATAATAAATAATAAATAATAAATAATAAATATTAAATATAAATAAATAATAAATAATAAATAATAAATAATAAATAATAAATAGTAAATAATAAATAATAAATATTAAATAATAAATAATAAATAATAAATAATAAATATTAAATAATAAATAATAAATAATATTCACATACAGGAACATAAATAACCTATCTGTTTTCGTCAATGGTGTCCAAATACCCTTGGGAATGTAGCGAAATACCTCGGGATGACCCTCGAACTTAAGTGGAAGGAGCACGTTAAAAAAAAATGTGAAGAGCTAGAGAAGTGATATTGAGATATGTACTGGCTCATTGGATATCATTCAAAGCTAAGTATTGACAACAAATTGCTTATATATAAGCAAGTGCTAAAACCTGTCTGGACGTACGGTGTACAACTCTGGGGTTGTACCAAACCAAGTAATAGAAATTTACTACAGACTTTTCAAAACAAAGTTCTAAGAACCATCGTCCACGCACCTTGGTGTATAAGAAACGACGATATCCACAGAGATCTTGGAATTACAACAGTCCAAGATGAAATTAAGACTTTTGCTCGTAAACATAAGCGCCGCCTAGAGGAGCACGTTAACCCTGTAGTTCTTCCGATTCTTAATGGAATTACTACCAATTCAACGATAACAACAAGAACAAAAGTCATTCGCTCCAGAAACCAAGGGATTGATTGTTTGAGGATACTTAGTAGTATTAGTACACATTAAATTTACATTTCATTACAGATATTTTACATTTTACAATTTATTAACATTTTAATTGTGTCTTCTTTTTATAATTTCAATACAATTTATTTTGAAAATTCTGCGGTTTACTTTTGATTTTACATCGTCTGGCATGCCATTGAACTGATGTAACCCCTTTGCCATAATAGTATTTTCCTCTGCAGATGTTCTTACTCTGTCCACTCTATAGTCACTTCTGTTTCTTAGTCCGTATGGCTGAACTTCCCCCACCTACGTTATTTGTCAAGTAGGATGGCGCATTTCCATTCTTGTTGTTGAAAACAGGTAATAAAGTATTCAGTTCCAGTCTTTGTTCAATGTTTAACCATTTCAACGTCTCCAGCATTTGATTTATGGGTGTCTTGTTGCATTTTAATATGGTCATCATTCCTTTATTTTGAAACTTTTGTAGTCTGCTAAATTTTCCTTGATTACACCATAAGTATATTATTGTTGCACATTATTCAAAGTGCGGTTTAATTCTATCTTATTACGAATTCTGCTAAAAAGTCCTACTTTCTTGGCTTCTTGCAAATATAGTCACATGTGTTGTACAAACTTCAGATCTTTATCAATAATAACTCCTATGTACCTGATATGGTCCATTTTTTCGATGTCTTGTCCATTGATTTGTAGACTATCGTCAGTAGTAAAGTTAATTTCCATCCGCTTTGTTTTTTGTTCATTAAGTTTAAGCTTGTTCATTTTTAACTATTTACTTACCTCTTTTAAATCGTCTATTAATATTTTTCTGCACTCCTTTTGATCGTCTTCTTCTGCGTAAATCAGCGTATCATCAGCATATAATAAGATTTTGCAAGTCTTGGCAAGTTTGGCATGTCATTAACCCATTCGACCCCAACTTTTTTCCTGTAATTAGAATTTTTTTTAGTTTTGTTTTATTTGTATTAATTCAAGAAGTATTAGGCCAAAATTTGAAATCGCCACCCCTATCGGTTTAGGCGCTGCTAGACCTTGCTTGTGAGCAACGTTGGGTAATAAAGGTGTGTAAAAAAGAAATTTTTCCTTGAAAACAGCTTACAATTATTTTTATTTGTTTGGAAAAGTTATGTATAGTAAGATAAAAAACAATTTCATTCATATATTTAAATATTTACAAAAAAATTTCAATTTTTGGTAACTCTTCCGAATTTCACAAAAATATTTTCTACTACGCGCGTGCAGTCTATTGCAAATAACTTCGCTAAATCATCTTTAAATGTGTTTCTTTTTGGTCACATTTCGAGTAGACAAATAAAACTACTCTTATCATTAAGAATCAACAGACAAAAACAAAAGGAACGCCTACCGTTAGCCGTAAGGCAACAGAAATTGCTCTCAGGCAACCTTGGGGTCGAATGGGTTAATATACAATCTCTATATATAAAAATCAATGTTTGTTTGTTTGACCTTTATAGACTCTTAAATGGTAAGAGATAGAGCACTGATTTCTTTGGCAACTTTGTTCAGAATTCTGTGGAAAAGGTCTTGGTACAAAAGTGGGGCCATTGCGGTTGAGGTGGAGTTGTCATTGATTTTGAAGCATTGTCGCACCCCCTCGAGTGATATATCAATCGATAGATCTTTTGAAATGAGGTAGAGGTTTGCTTCAACACTTTTTGATCCAGTGTTCCATTTGAAAAATAGAGAGCTCCGAAGTTTTTTTAATGCGCCCCCCCTGCAATTTCATTTACTTTCATTTAAAATAATATCAAGCATTCTGGCTCTAATAGTTTTCGAGATATTCGCCAAAAACGGTCAGTCATCGACATGCGAATTTTTAAGATCTGAGAACACGGTTTTCAAGACTTCAGTGTAGGCATTAAGAAATGATAAATATCAAGATATCGATTTATGTGGAAATTTTGAGATAGATTTAAAATTATAAATATTTTTATTTTCACACATAAATTTCTTGCTACCACTCCATCCGCTGATGAGTGTCTCTTAGTACGACCTCAACCCTAAATGCCCAACTGAAATGTAAACACACACACACCGTAGATATGAAATGACAGATTTGCCACCATCTTCAGTCGATCGTCTACGATAAAGTGGATATCCGTAGTCTTCAGTAACAGTTTCCGCAACAAAATCTCTTGGGTACCGTTTTGTGCATTTCCCATTAGACATGCATGGCAAATCATTGTTCTGTAAGCCACATGCACCGTGAATCATATTTTTGGTAACGACTTCAAATGAGCCTAGATCAACTTCGGCATTAGGCACAATATCTCTGCTGAGATGACTTGGTCAATTTGATTTGGCGTGATTTTTTCAAATAACCAAATCAAAATATGTGCAGTCCACGTTTTTGCTATTTGATTGAGTACACCCAACAGCGTGTCTTCCCAAAAACAGGCTTCTCGCAAGCTCATACTCGAACTTCTGATGTGAAATGAATCCTTTTCATCAAATTCAATCAGCGGAGCTGTTTATCTAGGATTATTTTTATCTATTCTAATTACTAACCTAATGATCGGGTTATCCCACTCGCGACCGGAAACTACTCATAAATCAATTTTTTTACGTCATCGCAGTGCCGATATCATTATGATAGCAATTATTGCCGTACAAATTCGACTCTGGACTCATGGTTTTCGGGTCATTGTCTTTGCAGTCTTGTTATAATTACAATAACAAATCAAACTTATCAAGGATACATTTTATAATTCAAACTGGGCAAGTTCGAGTTGTACTCGCACGGGGCGTTTCCAAACGGCGTTTCCAAACTATTTCAGTTGAATTTTCTTCAAACTACAACCAAGTCAACTATTCATTCATACATTCCTACATCCAACAAAACAAACATTCATCCATACATATATCCTACACAGAAAATCCTTTTCATCACACCCAATCACTGCTCATACCTACGGTGTGTGTGTGTGTGTACATTTCAGTTGGGCATTTAGGGTTGAAATCGTAGTAAGAGACACTCATCAGCGGAAAAACAATCATGTTAAAGTCAATAATCGTTGGGTTGTGCCGTATTCGCAGTTACTCCCAAAGACATTTAAGGCACATATTAACGTCGAGTGTTGCAATTCTGTCGATCACGATCGATCACGTACATTTGCAAATACGTCAACAAAGGAAGCGATATGGCGGTTTTGGGAGTTGGAAACGCCACTGCTCCTATCGATGAAGTCAATCAATATCAACTAGGACACTATATACGTAGCAATGAAGCAGTATGGCGCATTTTATCATTTCCAATCCATGAGCGACACCCAACAGTTGTTCATTTGGCAGTTCACCTTGAAAATGGGCGCTGTCCATTTTATTTAACAATAGAAAGTATACAAGCAAGGGCATTGTCACCGCCGCCAACAACTTTAACTGAATTTTTTGCATTATGCACGCAAGATACATTTACGAGAACGTTACTTTACTCCAAGGTACCGAAAATTTTAAACAAAATAGAAAATAAAAGTGTTGTTATTTCTTATTTTTTTAAATTTGATTTTTTTAATATGCGCAGCAACGTGTGCTGGGTACAGCTAGTACAAAATAAATATTGAACCTTGAGGTACACCCATTTCTAGTGATGATGTTCAGCGTACACTGAAGGTGGCAATCAAATTGCGTGGTACATCTTTAACAAATAAAAGCCAACATAAAATCAAAAAATAAAAATATCAAAGTTATAATACGGGGGCAAACACTTTCTATTGAAAATAAAACATTCTACCTGGATCACAACAACATTCTAAAATGCGACGACGAAGGCGGAATGCTTTTACTCAACAAAATAATGACAGACTGCAGTGACAGCTCTCAAGTGACAGAAAGCCTTCAACCAACCAATATCGATGGTAATGCAGTGCAATCGTCAGGGCCCAGTGGTGTCGTTGTGAATATAAATGCTAGTTTTTAGTAATAAAGCGGTCTGCCAAATTATATAAACAAATGAATATTATAAGATTTTATCGTATAATGTTTTAGGTCTGATGAATAAATCTCTATTTAGCGACTTTTATAAATTTGTTAATATATATAAAACTAAATCAGAGAGTTTTTCTATATGAGACTTTTGCTACCGAAAAAAGACTTTGCAAGCATTGAAAATAAATTGATTAATTTTGTGTTTAAGTGGATACCGGCGACAAGGGCCCACACGCGAGGAAGAGCAAAAGGAGTTTGTTTCTTTGGGTTTAAACAGCGAGTTTCGTATACAAGACGATGTATTTTTCGTGGAATTGGAAATCAACAGCAAACGCCTTTGGATACTACCTTTATATTTGTACTACAACAAATGGGAGGATGATTTCGAAAAAATGACAGAGATACGTAACACTATGAGTTCTTCGAACGTTATGGTGATTGGTGATAGAGACAGATGTGATGAACGAAACAAACGGAATCTGCAGGCAATCTACAGATATTATTCTACAGATTCATTTGGACTTCGAATTCAAAATGGAACTAGTAAAAGCGATGCATCTGGAAACTTAACATTTGTCGGTGGACAAGAAGCATCTGTGATTGGGAACCCTTTGTGACGGATTTTGAGATCAAAGAATCACCATACTCAGATAATTTTCCGGTTGTTGTCACCTTTCAACAGCTTGTTAAATCAAATGATGAAACGACCAATATGCTACTACTTCCAAGACTCAACTGGAAAAAATTCAAATGCATCGCCATACAGACATCGACTGGATTCGAAACTTAAAATTCACCAAGATGTAAACTTTTCAATGCTAAAACATATCATTCGGTCATCCTACCCTCAACAGCAGTTCAATGGAAAATGGAGAAAATCTGGAAATGAGCCCTGGTTTGATGAAGAATGTCAAAAGGCTCGCAAGACATCCTTTGCATGGCTGAGAAATTTCCGTAATTCTGCTCATGAGAATTAGAAGCAATTACATTGAAGCCGATCAGAAATATAAATATAATAAGGAACTATGTAAAAGGAAAAAGAGGAAATATGCAGAACTGCAAACATTCAGACTTGCGACTTGTAAAAATTCAACGGATTTTTGGAAACTCGCTCGGGAATTGAATGGTAATCATTTCACTATCCACACTTAACTTTGCACAAGCGTTCTATATACCCATTTTAAGGATCTCTGAATCCTCAAACAGTATCAACAAAGTGGCATTACGCTGTACCTGGATTCAACAACGCATTTTTGGACTCTGCCTTCACGTTACATGAAGTCGAATTGGCTAATCTAAAAGATTGCAAAGCTGCTGAAGCAAATGGTATCCCAGCTGAATTCTATAAATACGCAACTGTCTTACTCAAGGAACGTCTGGTAACGCGTTAAGTTGCTGATGGTAATCTTTCGGTAGCTGAATTTCGGGATGCAATTATATTTCCAATACACAAAAAAGGAACCTTATCGGATGCAGTAAACTATCGAGGGATTTCTCTTCTTATTGCAACATATAAGATATTTACAACGATGCTGCATAAGCGACTCGTAACATGGATTGCGTCTCAGAAACTGCTGAAAGAGTTTCAAGCTGGATTTAGAGCAGGGTACTCGACAATAGACAACATTTTCATTCTCAAGAGTCTAGCGGACAGTTTTTTTTACGCAGGGAAGAAAGTTGTACGTATTCTTTATCAACTTTAAAGCAGCTTTCGACACAATTAACAGCGGAGCTTTTTTCTACAAATTATATGGTTTGGGACTGTCCCTGAAGTACGGGCGAATTCTTGAAGAATTCTACAAAGGACCACAGGCTGCAGTTTGGAACGTAGCATAACTTTCGGATTGGTTCGCAACCACATCAGGAGTGAGACAGGGTATGGTGGAATGGAATGGAATGGAAATAATGGTGGAAATGCGAGCTGACTATCTACTGAACGTCTTCAATATGCCTGAATCCCGACTTGTCAGGAAAGTAGTACTCAGAGCTATACAAGACCAAAATAGCTGGTACAGAGAGTGGAAATGTCGTACTGAAGGATGGAATTTAAATTTTAATTTAAGTTTTAAAACAACCGCGAACTGTAAAGCTCTCCGTTATCTCTCCAAGTTATATCAGCGGTTGATGAGAAGGGCAGATGAAGCTTGCGGTTCAAAACAACGTACAGTAGACTTAACCACAATCAAGGAGAGAGAAGCTTCGGAGCATTTCTCAGTCTTCATACCACACAGGGCCGATTTGCAGTATCTGCAACTTAGCGGAGAGGAAGGACGTTATTAACTTCATCGGAAGATGCCCAACTCTCAGAGAAACTAGGAGAAGTATTTTTGAACGTGACTTTTTATTAGAGGATTAAGTTCTTATGTACTAGGTTGAATGAGATGGACGTGCCCAAACTGTTTGAATATTGTAAAATTGCATTAAGATATAGAAGCAGGATAATTAATGAAGATTTTTGATATATGCATAGATATTATCCAATAACTCATTATTTTTGTTTTTTGTTTCAATTTTTATCATTACTTACATGTAAATTGAATTTATTTTATTTTATTTTAATTGCCAATCTGGCAGACGGCAAATGCCATGCTATAATGATTTTTGTATAATAATAATAATGGCGGCGCTACAGTCCGAGGTGGACTTGGGCCTAGCTTTTCAGCAACCACTGGTGTTGGGCGTGCTATTGTTCTCTCACGAGTGGAGGGGACCTACAGTTTGTGAGATGTGAGATGCTATTTCTAGACAGATATACTCTTTGAGCATTGTCAGTGACTCGAAAGAGGTGGTGCCGCGAAAATTTATTTTTTGAAAAATTGCTTGTCTGAATTTGAATTCGAACCTACACTGTGAAAATCGATTGCGGATGGGTCGACGCACGAACCCACACGACCACGGTCCCCACAATGATTTTTGTACATTGTATTGTAATAGGAAATTGGATTGAAAATGAAAAAAAAATTCTAATTCTAATTCTTTGAGTTATTGCTAGTGTTGAAATTGTGTCGCCTTTGAAATTGTCCAGAATTACTAGAATTGCTAGTATTGTTTCATCGTTGAAACGGTCTCTGATTGTATTTAGGTGTATTAAAAATTGATTGTTTCTGAATTTGCTGTAAACTGAAACTAGGACTCTGATTATGATCATTTCTGATATCGTTTTTGTTAGAGTTGCTAACAAAATTTATATTTATCGCCGAACTATTTATCTCATTATTTTTACTGTGGAATTTTTGATTTCCTATGATTAAAATCGATCTCTATATGTCTATATGTGCCCTAATGTTTCGATTTATTTTTTCTATTGAAATTTCTGTTCGGTCTCTATCAGTATTCTCTGGCTTATAAATGCTAAGTTTCTTTTCGTCAAATTCGTATAATTCGTTTAAAAGATAACTAACATTTCTAAATTTCTTAAGTTTAAGTTTCTTAAATTTAAATATTCGGCGTAACTTTTGTGGGGTTGAAAATGATGTTTCCTATTTGAGATTGTCCCCTAGCTCACAATACTCTCAGAACTGAGTCAGAATTGTGCTGGAACTTGTTGTTCCTGCTGTTTTTGTTATTGTACCTGTAGCTGGTACTGACTTTACTGTTGTTCCTGTTGAACAATTTGTTGTATTTGCTACAATTTCTTAAATTTCAATTTCCGTACCGTTCTCTTTCTATCTTTTCTGTTCAATCACTGGTTTATATTCATTCACTGGTTAACGATATTTAAATTTTTTTTAAACACAATTCACGTGGTTTTTTTAGATTTCCGCGAGGTTTTAACGATTCGTTAACCGGATTCCTTTTCGTTGTGAGATTTGCTATTAATATCTTTGGATATTAATCACCGTCGACTGAGAAAGTTATCTATTTGGTACTCTTCAGATACCAGATAATGAAAAACACAATTTTTCTTTGAACAAAAAGAGTTTATCAATGTCTTAAATTTGTATATGTATTTTCTATTTAGTAGTACTGCTGTGTCAATGAAATGTACAAGTAGAGAGAAGTGTCGCCGATCGAACAAGTTCTCGTCACCAAAAACTTGTTATTTTTCAGTTACACTGTATTTCTATTTGATTATCTCGAAACGTTGCAAGTAGGGATGCAATATCCTTCTTAAAAACAAAACAAAAATCGATGTTAAAAATCATCGGTATTAACAACGATACATCGATGTTTTTCCGATGTTTTATTTATCTTCCGCATCACACAAGTTGTTGGCTATATTTACGACGTAAACCTTCCCTGTCTTCCGTTTTGCTGATGATTGGATTTTTACTTTGTGGCTTATTGGGCCAACGAAAAACCCAAATTGACGTTGAAAGATCCTACAGTTCGGGATTAGGGTTCCCTTCATGCACGTTTATATAGCGAGTCGCTTGCTTCAAGACCGACACCCGCTCACAGCCGCACACCCTTGGTGAACAGGCGCTAGTTTGGCTGTTGACACAAGGTCTGCTATTCGTACGCATCCACTCCAATACATGCCGAAACATGAACCCTCTCCGATTAGCCACCGACCCACAGTTCCATAGGAGTTCAATACTCAGTCTACTTGAGGGTTACTCGATGCCCAAGGTGGACCACTTGAAGGTTCGGACTAGGATGTTATCCTAAGAGAGGCTAAAATATAACAAAGGTACATTGTATTGCGCATCTTTGCTCTTTTACACCCCATTATTATTACACAAAACAAGCACATTTTATATATAACGTATCTTGGCAATGTTAAACGAAATGAATGAACGATGTCGATGTTTGACAGTTCGGCAATGTATCGGTTATCAAAACATCGTTAACATCGATGTTTATGAACGAAACATCGATGTATTGCAAACATCGATATATCGTTTGCATCCCTACTTTGAAGTCAACTTCCTCAAAATATTTGGTGGTGTTCTGTGAATGTTGACAGCTGTATTTTTACTGTCGTGGTAAATGTTCGATGTTGACGTAACTCGCATCTGTAACGCAATACAGTTGTTGCGAAACAAAAAATCCGTAAATAAATTTGAGACTCAATATTATTCAATCACTTACTTTACAACCACAATATTTTCGATTGAAAAATATTTTAAATTTAAACAAAAAACAAAATATTTAATATATATAAATACATTTGTATACACATACCTATATACATACCTACATATATTTTCTTATATTTCAGGTGAAAGTTTTGCTGAATTACACCACGGAACAAGCACTCATCTTTGTGATCATTATTCGATAGTTCTACTTATCATAGTTGTAATCTTAGCATTAAGCCAAACTACGAATACGTTTAGATAGGTCCTAATTCAAATCTCAATGTTTTGTTGTATATTTAATAAGTACATATTTTAATAAAATTTATTACTTTTGAATTATTTTTTCCAGAGTCAGTATAAGATGATATACATCATAAAAAACCAAAAATAAAATCTCAAACAAGGAGCGCCTACATTTCATAACGAACATGGAATTAACTTCTTGTTTTTTTTAATATGGCTTTTGAGAAAGAGTATATTTTATTTATTATACCTTTTCAATCCATAGCAATTCTATTGTATTCTATGTTAATTTTTATTCTGTTTATTTACTCGCAATTGCGGTAGCTATCACAAGCATATACTCGTATATACAAAAAAATAATTGTGGTTTTTTCTGCTTGAAAAAAGTAGTTAATTAAAAAAACAAAAATTATGTTTCAGTTACACAGATTTCATTTAAAAAAAAAACAAATAATAAGAAAAAATATTTAGCAAAACAGATTATTTTTTAACAAAATAAACAAAACTTGTACTTAATTGAAAAGCACAAAATTGAGCATACACTGAAAAAACCGAAAAGCTAATTCAAGTTATGTCTAAAACACTATCTAAAAAACGACAAAAAATTAAATTTCAAGTTTACTTAGCACCTTTTCCAGCATCTGTGGCAGCTTATAACCCCTAGGTTAAAATTACAATATGCTTTCCCTAGGCGCCTGGATTTATAATTTTAGCTCCCGTTTATTAAAGAAGAGACCTTCTTTGAGCACAGATGATCAAACGCATTTATATCGCTGGAAGTGGCATTTTAATTTGCTATCGGGGCAATACAAAGTAGACATTTGTGTACTAAGTAGGAGGTGTGCTTTGAATCATTATCTTTTTAAAAGCAATAATCCTAAGGTAGGCTTAATTTTTCTGCGGAACTGCGCGAAATTCACTTAAAAATATTGAAACACCCAATTTAGTCCATGGTTTTCTCTATGAATTCGAAGTTCACGCACAGACTTGAAGCCATACAACCCCACAACATTACACAACCACTTCTATTTTTCATGGTCGATTCGTTGTTCCTTGTTTTAAGCGCTGTGTTTAGTCCTTTCGAAACAACTTGCATACCGCCTGATCGAAAGCTTGTTGGATGATTTATATATTGCCTAGCGAATTATATTCTCTATAATTTTCTTTGTTTTGATAGGTGTATGCTCTATTTTGTGAGGTACTGTAGGGATTACAAACGTTTTAGAGAGCAGTAATCGTGTTTTAGGGGAGTGTTCCGGCACCTGCAATGTACGTAAAACTTCGAAGATTTTCGTAAAGATAGTATTTATGTGCGTGTCCCAAGTAAGATAGCGGATAAACATATTCATTAAAAACGCTCTTAAGTCTTATTCGTGGAAAGTATGGCGAATCTAGTATTCAACATTTAATTGGATCGATGATTTCGTTAGATAATCTGTACATTTCGATAAAGGTCTTACCCTTTGGTAAAACTTTCGGACGTCATTTCTGCCATAACACCTTTCCATCTCCTCGATCGTGCGCTTCTCGTGCTCTTTGTTTTTCTTCCTGAGAAGCCGGTTCTCTTCCCTTCTTCTCTCTTCGTAAAGCTCACGACCAGCCCTCGTAGTTGGATGCATGGGTTTTTCCTAGGTTGTGTTTTAAAACCCAGCATATCAGTATCGGCTTCTCTGATTGCTTTTTGACAACGTTTTCCATTCTTCTTCGTCTATGTGGGAACCGTGTACTGGGGTGGAATCGGCTAATGCGATAGTTGATTGTCGCACTTTTGACAATCAAATGTGACTATCAAATACATTCCCGTCTGAGTAATGCGATCGCAAAAAATATATGACAGCTTGGCATCACTTCCTTTTTTTGAATGTCATGGCATGCTTAATCGTTGTTATTTGTATTTTAAATAGTTTATGAATTTGTTTATTGTCTAATTGGTAAATTGTTCTATTGCTAATATATCGTAAACAAGTTATGGTTCGGCACTAAAATTGAATATTCTGTAAAAAAAACTTCAGAAGATTTTTTCTTCATCGTTCCATGATGAAGTAGGAAGTAGTGTGTGCGTGAATAAATACGCTCCCATCAATATTGTGTGTAGAATATGTAAGGAACAGAAATGTATACATATTCTGCCAAGAGCCTATAATGAGTTTGCGGCTTATATAAAGTTGTTTAAAAAAAAATACTCTTATTTTTCTGATGCCACTCTATAAATAATACCACCGTACTTCAAATTCACCGCCATTCATAATTTCGTCCATATGTAACTCAAATTGAGTAGTAGTTGTATACATATATACATGTATGTACATACATATCATTGCATTTATGCTATGTGTTCCTTCAGGGTTAAATAATATTTCCTTCAAAGATTAAATGAAAAGGACTTGCATATACTAGTACTTCCATATACTTTACATATGCATATTTCACCTACATCCATACATACATTTCATTTTTAATTGTATCAATGAAATGAAAACAATGAATGAAAACAACAGCAGTAAGATCATATGATCAAAACAATCGAAGATTTTCCATAAATAATTCATTTTTAATATCAACTCAACAAAAATATATGAAAACGACACCATTTTAGCTGTCACATGAAAACGATCGCAAATTTGCGATTCTTAAATTGACAATCGCATTACGCAGAGCAAGAAACTCGAATGTGACTATCAACAATCAACTATCGCATTAGCCGATTCCACCCCTGGCTACTACAACACGACATAGCATTAAAGGAGCTGTCATAAGATCTGTATAATTCTGAAAATTGTGTGAATAATTGCAAACTGTCGTAACGACTACGCAACACAATATCTCCTTTATCAAATTGCTATCCATTTATCACCACCGCTACTTCACTCGTGGATAGCGCATTATATCGTCCTCTGTGTTCTTAGGAACATCAGCCTAATCTGCGCCTAGGCCCAACGGAGGATAAAGATTACTATAGCAAGGATAACTTCTATTATCTTCTAGAAAGAACGTACGATTAATGCCCCAGGTACGACACCAAGATCGTTCTAGAAGATTTTAACGCTAAGCTGGGTAAAGAGGACATCTTTGCTAGAATCATCGGTAAACACAGGATCATAAAGAAGGAGCATGAGAAGCGCGAGTTATATTTTGTTATTCTTTTGAAAAACAAAAAAAAACAAGTAAATTGTTCTTAAGAATTAATTTTATTTATGATTATATTCTCTTAGGAGAAACGTCCCGTCCGAAGCTTGAAGTTAAACTTGTTCATTCATTACCCTTTCAGACAAACTGCAATTCACGGAAATTGCTTACTCAGGTGTTTCACACACCGAGCTCATTTCCGCTACCAGACTGAGTCGTGATCGGTGTAAGTTTTCAACAAAGTTGATGACTTCAGGTCTGGGACAGTTTGTCTTAAGTATCGTATGAAAATTGTTTCCGTCAAACTTCGGTTTCGTGAATTGTGGGAACGTAACTATTGCGATTGGTAGAATAGAGAGCTACTACTGCAGGAATGAAGTAAGGATGTTTTACCAAGGGAACATAATTCTGCAAACTGTATAACGGCGATGAAGAAATGAATTCCGCTGTCAGGCAGATTGAACAATTCAACTTGAATAAAAGGGAGGATGTAGATCAACAATTCCGTTCACCTGACCTGGATGAAGAAAAGATAGCTATATCTAAACTGAAGTCTAACAAAGCTGCTGGCCGTCAGCTCCGGTGGCTGAGCTTTTTAAAGCAGCAGGCGGTAACTTCGTATGGAACATGCAGCAACTCATCTATAATATATGGTCGGAAGAAAGCATGCCCGATGAATGGAACCTCAGCATTGTTTGCCCGATCCACAAAAAACGAGACCCTCTGCGCCAACCATAGAGGGATCAGTCTTCTGAACATTGCTTAAAAGATCTTATCTGCCTTGTTGTGTGAACGCCTAAAGCCATTCGTCAACAACCTGGTCTAATCGACCAAATACTCCGGCAAGTCTTGGAAAAAAAACCCAGGAGTAACAAATCGATACCCACCAGCTTTTCATCGATGTTAAGGCCGCGTATGACAGCATCAACAGTCATGCAGTAAG
The DNA here is from genome assembly GCA_930367185.1 of Myathropa florea. NCBI lineage: Eukaryota > Metazoa > Arthropoda > Insecta > Diptera > Syrphidae > Myathropa > Myathropa florea. The sequence continues at coordinate 63,237,018 of OV884004.1, read as the reverse complement.
CTTACCGTCACTAGACGTGTTTTTCAAGCGCTCTGTGTATTAGTGATCTATTTGCCTAGTTAAAAAAGTATATATCTTCCGATAGTTTGAAGCAAAAAAAACCCCAAGACCGTGACTTTTATTTAAAACAATCTTATATAAACTTCTGAGTGCATCTCTAGTTCTTTTGTTGAATTTTCCTGTGTTCTTGCTGTGTATTCGGCTTGCAAGCGAAAGCTTCACTTCGATTGCACCACGGTAACAGAAAAATCGTGGAGAACCATGGTCGCAAGGAGAGATGCTTGGAAGTGTCAATCTTGTAGGAACGGTGCAGATGTCCAAACTACTACTGCAGCCAACAATGCGGTGGTACCTGCACCACTAACCTTGCGGGAACACCCTTCCAAGAGAATGCGAGAACTCAGCAGCCCCTCAATCAACTCCATCTCAACTGACAACTCAGCTGTTATTACTGAAATCCGTCTACTGCGGGGGGAAATTAAGGAAATTGCGGCAAGCTGCGGAAAAAAAAATGGAGTTCATGAAGCAAACGCGCTCCACTCGCTCGATCAAACTAAAAGCAGTACTGCAAAAAACCAACAACACTGCAAGTGCGAGCGCAGCTTTGCCTGATTTTACAGTTTATGTAAACAATCAGCTGACAAAGCATAACAAGCTTTTGATGTGGATGGCAAAGAAGAGAGCGAGACAGGAGAACTGAAAATTTGTGTGGGAGAGTGCGGGAAGAATACTGGCTAGACGGAATGAAAGTACGCAGCCAATGTTAATAAGTACAGCTGACGATTGGCAAAATCAATCGCACACAATAACTGCATTGTGTTTAAACAAAACGAAATACAAAAATATAACACCAAAATGAATTGTAGGGTAATAATTGGTTTTAGTGACATCAACATACATGCATTAAATGAGAACAAATGTTGCTATCTGGCAAGAGCGGAATACTCTTTAAATAATTCAAAGTATGGATAGTGAGAAGAAAAATTTTAAAGTTACGGTGCAGGGAGTCGGATCCCCAGTACCGGCGGCGGAGAATGCGAAAGCAGGCTCAAAGTCGTCGATATACAATGACTGCAAAAAGAAAGAAGAGTCTTTTATACCTCCTACGGCGGTGGTTACCTTGGCCCCCGTAGGCAGTAATGTTACAAGCAAGCCCTCCGAGACAGAAGTCATGACAGACCCTTTCAAAAGAAGCATGAGGGTCACACAGTCGCCGCCAAAAACTACTGTCTCGAAGGAACACGTGGTAAACCAGAGAATCACTTCATTAGAAAGTACCGCCGTAAATCGGAGTCCACTACTTACGCAAACCACTGAGACGCCACCACTGACGGGAAATAAAATGATACCGCTGGGTACGAAAATTGATGAGCTGCTTGCCTTCTATAAAGACAAGCACAATGTGCACGGAGAGATTAAAAAACTTGGAAGCCTAATCAAGTCCGCATTTCGAGAAGCCGAAGTCGAGGCATCTGACCTACACTCCAAAGTTTCTCAGCTCGAACACGAAGTACAATTGCTCAAGCTCCGACTTGAGGAAGGCTGCATATTAACGGTGCCTCAGTCGGATAGCAACCCAACACGTAGAGTCCACCAAACGCCAAGTCCTCAATTTTTTTACAGGAATCATTCGACAAAGAGGGTACGGGAAGGAGACAATGTCAGTAATGCTGCGGAACGTCAAATTAAGACTCCATCTCCTAAGAAAAAGCGAGTAACGCCGCCAAACGATGGAAGAGCAGAAAAAAGCACTCGAAAAAATGAAAACGTTAAGCCGACAAATCTAAAAACGACCACCAACAGGGAAACAAATGTCAAAACGGCAAAATCGAACGAGTGGACTAAAGTCGGAAGAGGTGTCAAAAAAACGCAAGCACCAAAGACCAAACGTGCCGACGCCATAGTAATAAGAAGAACGGGCGAACTTACATACGCTGATTTGCTGAAAAAATTAAAATCGGATTCGAATCTGAAAGAAGTTGGTGAAAATGTAAGCCGAATTCGGAAAACAGCAGGCGGAGACCTCTTGTTAGCTTTAAAAAAATCGCCTGAGATACCTACCGCGAGTCTAAAAGAGAAAATTGGAGACTCACTAGGCGAAAATGCTAGCGTACGTTCTATAACGCAGGAGATATTGCTAGAATGCAAAGATATAGACGAGGTCACATCGAAGGAAGAAGTTTGCGCGGCCATTACCGAATATCTGCAAGACTACGAAGTCAAATCGTCCGCAATAAAGATCATGAGAAGAACTTTTGGTGGCACTCAGGCAGCCACCCTACGATTGCCTGAAGACATTGGTAATAGGTTACTTACAGCCGGAAAAGTACGCATTGGTTGGATCTATTGCCGAATACGAGAAAAGATTTTGCCAAAGAAATGCTTTAGGTGCCTTGGGTTTGGCCATATGGCTAGAACGTGTAAAAGCCCTACAGACCGATCGAATGCATGCCTTGGATGCGGAGAAAACGGACACAAATTGAAGGATTGCAAGGTGAAGCCAAAATGCTTGCACTGCACTGCAAATGGATTAGACTCTGGACATATACCGGGAGTGTTATATGCCCAGAGTATAAAAAAGCCCTAGAGAGCTTACACGCGAAAACATGAAAATTTTGCAACTAAATCTTAATCATTGCGAGGTAAATCAGGATCTATTGCAACAGACGGTCCGCGAGCAGAAGGTCGAAATTGCAATACTGTCCGAACAGTACTGTAATTTGAACTCGGGTAACTGGGTGCACGATGCAACGAAAAAAGCCGCTATATGGGCATGTGGAAATGCCAAGTTCCAGATACCACCTCTCGGCGCGGAAAACCACTTTGTACGGACGAAGATAAACGACGTGTACATATACAGCTGTTATATCCCTCCAAGTCTTACCATTGATCAGTTCGAGCGTATCATTGAAAGCATAGTTTGTGATGCTAAGGACCATACCCCAACTATTATAGCCGGTGACTTTAACGCATGGGCAGTAGAATGGGGAAGCGTGTTAACAAATAGAAGAGGAACCATTCTACTCGAAGCTTTTTCTAGTTTGGACGTCGTCTTAGCTAATGTGGGAAATACGAACACGTTTAGTAGAGCAGGTGCAGGTTCGATAGTTGACATCACTTTTGTTAGTAGTAGCTTATCTAGGCATACGACCTGGCGAGTCAGCAACCACTACACTCACAGTGATCATAACGCGATTTTAATAGATGTATATAGTCCTCTACATTTTAGAAACATTCCGCGTCAACCTAGCAAAACGAAATGGAACGTGAACACCTTAGACGAAGAGCTCTTAGAGTATGCAATCGCCGAAGCTATAGTCGAAGGGAGAACAGCAAACGAGATTGTTAGCCAAGTAACGCAACAAGTACACGTTGCCTGCGATACATCGATGGCTAGAACGGGAAGTCTGAATCGCCGCCGGCCAACATATTGGTGGAACGATGAGATCAAGGAACTCCGATCGGCGTGCCACAAGGCGCGAAGAAAATATCAGAGATCTAGACAACACGACCCAGAAAGACACCTCTTATTGCGAGCAGGGTACAAAGAGGCACGTGCGGCACTTAAATCTGCCATTAAGTCTAGCAAAAGACAGTCTTTCAAGGATCTTTGTGACCAATTGAATGAGAATGTATGGGGTAACGCGTACAAAATTATAACCGCGAAACTCAAGACGCCTCAGAGGTCATCGCCAACCTGCCCACTATTGCTCCGTAGAATCGTTGAAACTCTGTTCCCTTTCCAAAATGACGGGGTCGCACTAAACGAAATCCGTGAACAAAGCGAATCTATTCCTGCGGTAACAAACGACGAGCTCTCAGCGGCAATTAATAGAATAAAAGATCGAAAAGCTCCCGGTCCCGACGGTATACCCAATCGGGCATTAAAACTAGCTATAAAAGCCCGCCCAGACATATTCGTCAGCATGTATAATGCATGCTTGAATGAGGGAATTTTTCCGCAGCAATGGAAATACCAACGGTTGGTATTATTACCGAAAGGAAATAAACCACCGGAAGAGCCCTCATCTTACCGACCACTTTGTATGCTCGATACTATGGGCAAAATACTAGAAAGAATAGTATGTAACAGACTGCAGCCCATCATCGAAGCCAATGATGGACTCGCGGAATACCAGTATGGCTTTAGAAAGGGCCGATCGACAATTGACGCGATCAAAATTGTAACGGACAAAGCCCGGTCAGCCATAGAAGGTAGACGATGGAGAGGAGGCAGTAAAAACTACTGCGCCGTGGTAACACTTGACGTGAAAAATGCGTTTAATTCGGCGAACTGGACACGTATTCTACAACGGCTCGAACGATTAAATGTACCGAAGTACATATTAAGATTAATTAGGAGCTATTTTACCGATAGGTTGCTCCTCTATGATTCTGACGACGGAACGAAGTTGCATAAAATTACAGGGGGCGTGCCTCAAGGTTCAGTGCTAGGTCCTCTACTATGGAATGTGATGTATGACGACATTCTACGACTCCCGGTTCCAAGAGAAGCCTCTATCATAGGCTTCGCGGACGATATTGCGGTGGTTGTAGCAGCGAAACGACTAGAAGAAATCGAGTTATATTGCAACGAAGCAATAGCTTTGATAAAAAACTGGCTTTGCCACATGAGTTTAGACCTTGCGGATCATAAAACGGAATCCGTGCTAATCACGAGTAGAAAGGTACGGGAGACGATAACGATAAAAGTCGGAGAGCACAACATTATTTCCAGCCCCGTTATTAAATACCTGGGAGTGATGATGCTCGCCTTAATTATAAGCATCATCTCGCGTACGCTTGTGAGAAATCGTCGAAAGCGATAAGCGCTCTTTCGAGACTCATGTCAAATGTCGGCGGACCGAGGCAAAGTAAACGGTTAATGCTGGCGAGAGTTGTAACATCCATACAGCTGTACGGGGCACAAATATGGTCTGACGTCGCGAATAAAAAGTCGCACATGAAAGACGCCAAATCTGTCTACAGATTATGTGCACTGAGAGTTTGCAGTGCATTTCGGACGGTATCCCACGACGCGATATTGGTACTATCCTCCATGGTACCCATCGATATTCTAGCTCTGGAAGCTAGAAGACTTTATGACCATCGCGTGCAAATCGGGCCCACTGTGAACTACGCGAAGAAAATAGAAAGAAGGCGCAGGATAGAAATGTGGCAACAACGATGGAACGTGTCCCAAAAAGGGAGATGGACGTACCGACTAATCCCAAGGATTGAAAATTGGGTAAATCGAAAACACGGCGAGGTTAATTATTATCTTACACAGTTTTTGACTGGTCACGGTGGCTTCCGTGAATACCTATTCAAGCGGAACCGTGATTCAAGTCCTTTCTGTCCTCAATGCCTACACGCGGAAGAAAATGTGGAGCATGTTTTCTTTGAATGCCCCCGTTATGATAGCGAAAGAGATATCTTACATGACAAAATTGGTGAACAGCCGACACCAGATAACATTATCGAGTATATGTTAAAAAGCGAAGATTATTGGGCTGCAGTCAACGATGCAGCAGTACGAATAATGTGCGATCTTAGGAACGCAGAACGACAGCGGAACGCGAATTCGCTAAACACCTAGTGACGAAGCAAATAGCTCGAACCCGTCCCTCGTGAAGTAATACCTAGCGGTAGTTCCGCGAGGGAGCAAACAAACGGGAAGATTGACTGGGGGTGGTTTTAGCCGGTAAGAATCCGGCACTACCAAAGGACGTCGGACCTTTGGTGCCTATGCAAGGTTTCCACCTCCTCTCGCACAAAAAAAAAAAAAAAAAAATGTTGCTATCTGTTTCAATATAAGATCCTTGCGTAAGAACTGGAATGATTTCTGCCTAAACGTTAGTTACTTCATCAATATGATGAATATAATAGTATTGGTTGAAACTAATATTGAAGAAGAAGAAATAGGACACTACAGTATAGATGGTTTCCAAGCGGAGTTTCTGAATCGAAATAAACGTAGAGGAGGTGGAATACTGATGTTAATACGTAATGAACTGCAATATGAACGCTTAACATCTGAAAGTTTATCATATGAAAACATCCAAATTAAAATTAGAGGAGTGAATAAGAATTTTTTTATTATTGGGATATATAGACCACCAGGTTACAGCTGAAAAACGTTTATTGAAGAATTCGGAAACAACGTTGGACAACTGGGAAAAAAGGACGAGATTGTGATAATGGGTGATATGAACATCAATGTGAATGATGTGGATTTGTATGGTGTAAACAGAAACGAATTGGGATGAAGTCATAAATGAAAGTGATGCTGTTTCACTTTATTCAAAATTACTTGACAAAATTAAAAATATAATAAATAAAAAAATCCTTTTTTTATAAAACCAAGTTCAATCAAATCAGATCTGACCCCCGCAAAACCTGGAGCTTAATAAATGAGATACTGGGAAGGAAAAAACTTTGAGTTGATGAAACTATCGCAAAGAACTTCTCTGGAAAAATGTGTCTGAGTAATCTAGCTAGTACATTTGCAAATAGTTTTAGCACTCAAATAAAAAACATTATTCATCAATGTGACGCTATTACTTCGACACACACAAGCTCAACATTAGCTAGATCAATGTTCGTAAAAGAAACAAGTTTCTCAGAAATACGAAAAATAATAAACTCGCTAAGCGATACCAAGTCGCCAGGTTTTGATGGTATAAGAGCCGGAGATATAAAAAGACACGCCAATATATTTGTCCAAATTCTGTGCAAATTCGTGAACTTGAGCATTAATCAAGCAAAGATCCCTGAAACCTTGAAAACTGTCGTAGTCAGGCCGATTTATAAAAGAGGTACCAAAACGGAACTCAACAATTACAGGCCAGTTTCAATATTGCCCGTAGTAGAAAAGTGCCTCGAAGAAGTCATAACACACATGCTACAAAATTGTATCGGCAAAAATTCTCTGATAAACACAAGCCAGTACGGGTTCCAGAAAAATTAAAGTACGGGTAAGCTGTTAGAGGAATTTGCTAATTGTATCAATGAGAGCCTAAATAAAAGCCACCATGTTTTAGTGATATTCGTTGACTTCAGTAAGGCTTTTGATACACTGAACTACGATAAGCTAATCGAAGCACTAGAACATATTGGAATAAGATGACTAATGGCAGATTGGCTAAGAGAATATTTAAGAAACAGACTTTTTAGCTTCAAAATCAACAATACATATAGTCGAAAGGAGAACATTAAGGATCAAAGCTGGGACCAATCCTATTTATTTTATATACCAACGAGCTGCTAAGAGTCTTCAAAAATGCAATACCATTTGCATATGCAGATGATACGGCGATAGTGGTGCGCCATAGGTCCTGTTGCATACGGCAACAGAAATTACGCAAAAAGAGTTCGGCAACGCTATAAATTGGTGTCATGATCATGGCCTAATTATCAATGCATCTAGAACTAAGATGATGCACATACGGAGTCCTCAATGCAAGGCTACACAAGGTAAAATCTACTTTAAAAATAAATCTTGTGGTAGCTCAACTAGCTGTCCTATCGACATAGTAGAGACAAACAAATATCTAGGGGTCACCATCGATTGCAATTTTCTTTGGGATGTGTACATCAACGGGTTGCGTGCGAACCTAAGAAAAGCTTTATACGCATTAACCCATCTGCAATATCACACTACAACGTCCGTACTTAAGCAGGTCTATTTCGCCTTAGTAGAATCCAAATTAATGTATGGAATACTTGCTTGGGGCAATGCATCTGCAACATACATCCAGAAGCTTCAGAAACTTCAAAACACAGTTTTGAAGAAAATATCATATAACCAGCGTAATGTTCCGGAACTACAACGATTTAAAGTTCTTCTAGTAGAAGACATCTTTAAGATGACCCTTATACTGGAGTGCTACGATGCCAATCGGTTTATCATACCAATTCAACATGAGATCAACACCAGAAGGCGGCCACAAGGCATGCTTGAAGAACCCTGATTCTACAACAACTACGGGAGAAAACAATTGAAATGCAGTGTACCTGAAGTTCTAAACACACTTCCGCAGGAATTAAGACTCATAGAAAATTTCAAAACTAGGAAAAAACATATAAAACATTTTTTTTATAAGCAATAATTTAAACAACTAAATTTTTAAAACTTTTATTTTTTTTCTTCTACTTCACTTAACTGTTAAACTCTAATAATAAACAATGGCGGCGCTACAGTCCGAGGTGGACCTGGGCCTAGCTTCTCAGCAACCACTCGTGTGGTGCGTGCTATTGTTCTGTCACGAGCGGAGGGGACCTACAGTTTAATGCCGACTCCGAACGGCGAGATTGAGAAGCTTTTTTCTAGACAGTTATACTCTTTGAGCATTGTCAGTGACTCGAAAGAGGTGGAGCCGTGAATAAATGTTTTGATGTTTTTTTTCGAGATTCGAACCGACGACCTCGAGCGTAGGAGTCGACGCACCTACCCACTATGCCACGGCGCCACTGTTGAACTAATGAATAGAAAGAATTTAACTAAGCTTACTTCATCTAAAATTAACTGTAACGAACTCTGAATCACAATCTTCTGCAGAAAAGCATTTATAGGGCTTCGCAGAAACATACAACATAATCATTGTAAAACGTTTTTTGAAAATAAAATGAATTAAATTGTAAATTGTAATCTATAGAGTCGAGCTATACAGAGCAATGTCTAGTTTCGACATCCATATCAAACTCGTTCGTTTGTGTAGAATGACGATAGAGAGTCCACACTGCTCCATCAAGGTCGGTAAAGACCTAACCGAGACCTTTGATTTCAAAAAAGTATTCAGACAAGGCGATGCGCTGTCGTGCGACTTCTTCAACATAGTTCTTGAAAGAATTGTGCAAAAATCGCACGCCAACACCAGAGGCACAATCTTTCAGAAGTCCGTCCAACTACTTGCACTATTGTGAGTATTGCGACGGAGGCCGCGAAGATGGGTTTAACGGTAAACGAGGGCAAGACCAATAATATGCTGTCAACCACAAAGGACACCCAACACCTCAAACAGAACGTCACAGTAGACTGATATAGCTTTGAGGTAGTCAAAGTCTTTGTCTACCCCTCTCTCTAACAACAAAGGTAAGCCTATATAAGACCTTGATCGTCTCAGTCGGCGCAGAAGCATGGACTTTGTCAAAAGCGGATGAAGTTGCTCTTGACTGCTTTGAGAGGAAAATTCTTCGGAGTGGAGGAGAAGATATAACAACGAACTGCACGAGCTGTTCAGAGACATCTACTTAGCCAGAAGGGTAAAGAACCAACGATTAATATGGCTAGGTCATGTAGAGCGAATGGAAGCTAATGCTCGGAAAGTCTTTTAATCCACTCCCGAGGGACGGCGCAGTAGAGGAAGATAGCGATTCAGGTGGCGCACGCAAATGGAAAGAGACCTCAACCAAGTGTGCGTGCGAAACTGGAGGCAGTTAGCTAAAGATCGAGCTAGCTGAAGACGCTCGTTGGTTGAGGCCCAGGTTCACCCCGGACGGTAGCGCCACCTTGAGAAAATAAGTAAATAAAGCTAAGTCGTGGAGAAGACGGATATGTCATTAATGCTTCTCAAGTTGACCCAATTAGTGGAGCAGCTCTACGTAAAACGGTGTCATGCATGAACATCTATTGCTACCGTATATTGATAAGATGTAACAATTTTAACCCTTTACTTAGGTATGGAATGTTAACAAATCAATATTTGGTCGATCAATAACTAGAATTGAATCTGAGCGATAGCTTACAGCCGTAATAATCAAACTAAATTGAGAGCAGAAAATTACATTAGTCCTCAAGATGGACAATTAGTTATTTTACCTTCACCGTTCACCGGTGGACCTCGATATGATGTCAGACATCACGATAAGCCTGATCTATTTATAACTGCAACATGTAACCCAAACTGGACAGAAATTAAAGAAAATACAAACACTAATTTAACGCCACAAGACAAATACGATAGAGTAAACTATATATTGGTTCAATGAAAGAGCGATTCTGTCATCTACTAACGAACAGGTAGATAAGGTGAATAACTTGATTATTTCAAAGATTGATGCACCGTCGAAAATATACTACTCGGTCGACTCGATTTTGAAAAGCCTGTTCATTTTCCCACAGAATTTCTTAACCCTTTAAGCCCGTCTAGGGTCTCTCCATATAAAATGGTGTTCCATGCAGGTTGTCCTGTTATTTTATTATGGAACCTTTATCCCTTTATTATCTATTATTAACTTTTATAATAGAGTGCGCAATACTTACGGCATGTGGTACTGGAGAAGATGTTTTAATTCCCCGGATTCCTCTAACACCAACGGATTTACCGTTGCAATTTAAGCGCCTGCAATTTCCGGTAAAGCTATCTTTTGCAATGACCATTAATAAGTCACAGGGTCAATCATTTAACGTTGCAGGCTTAGATTTGAGCGTTGAGTGTTTCTCATACAGCCATATATAAGTCTTTCAAGAGTAATCTTTACATTTTTGTACGGCCTCATGAAAAAAAATCTGTAAATAATATAATGTAATAAATAAGATATCCTGTAGTACAGACTAATCACAATCATAATTTGATATTAAGGCCGGCTAGGTGTGCGAAACTGGAGACAGCTGGCGAAGATCGTGCTATCTGAAGAGGCATTTTGAGTGAGGCCCAGGTCCACCTTGGACTGTAGCGTCCTAAGAAGAAGAAGAAGAAGTACCGAAAGAGGCCCAAGGTCCTTGGTACGTGGACTTTTTTCAATGAGAATTATATTAAACATGGGCCTGTGTTTGTTGATTGCTCCCTGCCTAGCGAAATGCCAGCAATGATCACTCTAAATTTCCAGGTCAAGCATACAGCCACCTCGTGGCGCCTTCTGGATAGCTTTTACTGCAACCGCTTAGAACCAATATAAGCAGCGACCCTTCCGACCGGGGGTTTACATTTTTAGCCCCCCGCACAGTAGGCAAAACACATCGTTTAGATGGCCAATACCCCATTTTGTGATGTTTCCAAAATTGGTACATTTATTTTTGGTCGATAGACAAATACCTAATCGAAGTGAAAATTACTTCCTTTTTGCCGGAAATTGCTCGGATGAAGAGGAGAAATAGTTCCAAGTTAATACAAATTTAAATACAAATTACATTGACTGGATGGCGCAGTTGGTTAAGTGCCTGCTTCAAGATAGAGGGGTCCCAGGTTCGAATCCTAGTGAAGTCGAATCTGGTCCAGTCACCATTTGCCGTTTGGATCAAATTAACTGCACTGGAGTAGATTACTACCTGGCAGTATAATAGACCAGTTTTGAGTCTGAGTGCTCTAGTAGCGCTTCAAAAAGACTTCGGAAAAAAAAATACAAATTATACAGTTCTTTTTGCATATACATACTCGTAAAAAAGGGCTTCTGGCCTCCGAAAAAATCGGATGATGTGGGCAGACCGGTAGCCGGCACATTAGGCCGAGAAGAAGAAAAATCCATCCGAAGCCGAATATGGGGAAAAGCCGCACCACGACGGCTACGTCAGATGACGAGACAGCAGTTCCCAACCGAACAAGAGCTGGGACAACAACAACACCAGCAGGAGTAGCCACAAGATCGGCTGCGAAATTGGCAGATGACCTGAATGCCCTGCAGTATGAGTCGGAGGGCTAAAACAACAACAGCAGCAGCAGCAACAACAGCAGCAGCAACAACAGCAGCAACAACAACAGCGAGAGCGATGTCCGCGTCTTCGGACAGAGACGAAGGACCTAACCACACTGTGTAAGTTGGCCACCAAAGCTTCTTCATTGTTAAGTATAAGGCGCCCTTAAGGCATTCGGTCCATTGCTCGTCAATGGCCGACTACCTATTCCTTAAAGAGAAGTTAGCGGCGTTGAACGCTGATTTTTATACTTACACCCCCAAAGGGGAAAAAGCGCAGACAATGCTCCTTGGAAGCATAAATCCTCCGGAGATCCTCGAAGAGCTGTGCCAAGTCGAAAGCATCGAGGTCCGTTTCGTTGGGGTTAAGCCCTTCAACACTGCGACAGCGAGGAAGAAGGACATTAATCTTCCCTTCTTCCTGGTTCAGGTCACCCACGGCAGCAAAATTGAGAGCCTAAAGAAGATACGAGAGCCTACACTCTCGCTGTAAAGTGGAAAAAATTAAACAAAACAGACCACATTTTACAATGTGCGAAGTGCAGGATACTAGGGCAAACCGCGGCGAACTGCAATATGGAGTATGAGAGTCCTGCTCAGTTGTGTTCTCTGTTGGAAAGACGGACATCCTGCAACATACAGGGGGTGTCCGAGAGTCAAGGAACTGAGAGACAATATAAAGGCCAAAAGGGAGGAAAAAAAGGTACAAACCAGGCCAGTGGCCCGTGCTGCAGCTACCACTGTTACGTCGGCCATCTCCTACGCCCAAATGGCGTCAGGCAGAAAGCCGGCACAACAGACAGCACCGAAGGTCGGCCCGGTCCCAGTGGCCAGGCAACTTCAGGTAGAACCCTCATTGAAGGGTGTAATGACAACCATCCAGTCGATGCAAGGGCAGATGATCGCTTCCTTCAGCAGACGGATCGAGTAGACTTCATCTATTCGGAGCTGTTACGCAGGCCTAACGCGCAGATATAATGGGCTCGCGCGCAGCAAGAACCCTTAAGATCCTGGCAGTGAATGTTAATTCGCTGATTAGGATCGAATGAAAAATAACACTCTCTAACTTGTTGCATACCCACAATCCTGACGTGCTGTTGGCTAGCGAAACTCTCAGGTACAAAAACTACCACATAATCAGAAGAGATCGGCCCGAATTCACTCGAGGAGGCGGAGTCGCTCTCTTAATTAGAAAAGGCATTAGTCATAAGATCGTATATAGCAATGTAGTGCGAAGATTTCAAGGTGGAAGGAAGTTGTTTTTGATCGCTGTCTACGCACCAGACGCTCAAAACCCAAACTTTATTTCGGAGCTCGGGGCTCTCTTCACTAGCCTTCGCTTAAACTCGGAGGAAAACTATTATATACTAGCCGGTGATTTGAATGCAAAGCACGGCGAGTGGGGTAACAGTGTTCCGAACGAGAGAACTAGAGTGGATGGAACAGAATGTTATTGAGTTCAGGCTTGATTTGCTTGCAACCGATAGACCGTTTCCCAGAGGCGGGTCGTATCTTAATGTGATGCTTACAGACAGATGACTTACGTTACTAAACGTGGAATGACACACAACTAACTGTTTAACCTCGGTTGAGTACGACAGTGATCACTGTGGTCTCACAGTTGTTATTCAGCTGCCGAACGAGCTGGACGAACTGGAGGAATATGTCCAGTCGTATGCTTACAATTATTATATAATACAAAACTGGTCACCTTTCTCTAGAGCCTTATCAATCTACCTGTGAACAGAAACCTAACGAACGAAGAGGTTGACAGGTACCTCGTACAAATGGTCAAATGGACAATGGACAAAAACTATACCGAAGGTAGCACAAACCCATGACGGCGACGTCTTCCCCAAATGCCACCATCGATGCACTTCACCTGCCAAAGAGTAGACTGCTGTCAAAACTCAAACTGTTGTACAGACGGTTTACAGATCCGCAGAACGCTGAAGTATGGTCATTGAAGTCGGAGATCAAAATACTCCAACAGTTAATTCGCCAAAAGTACAGCCTAGCTTGCACTGGGGAAGTACGATTCGGGTTGTAAGATCCACCAACCCGAGCATGTTCCCGCAAGTAAATAAAATCTTCCGGAGAAAAGATCAGAACGACATTCAAACAGTACAACCTGACAGAACAACAAACAACGCGAACCTGCTGACGTCATTTGGCATCGAACCAGATGGGGCCGTGCTTGACAACGACTTCTTCGTAGTTGAGGATCCCCAGGAGAAGGTGAAAGCAATTGGTGCTGTCTTCCAGGAAGTGTACACGGTCAACGAACCTCGTTGTCCTAACCACGACTTTGAAAAGAGAGCCTGGCTGAACCACTACGACCTTCGGAATGGAATAAGTCAATGGCGGTCTGAGAACCCTGGTTTCACCATGATAGAAACAATCCATCCTTACACCTTCCGACCTTCCGATCGTACAGATCAGGTCGGAAGGTCGATGAAATGAATATCTTGTTGCAGCGTAACTTCGATAAAATTCAGACTAGAAGTTGAAGATCAACTTTCGGAAGTGTGAAACTATTCGGTTCAGAACCCCGCTGTCCAAGACCTCAAGGGATTATAATAAAAACTGGAGCAAGTTCGTCATTGTTGACCCGTCGGGAAAGTTGTTATCTGTGATAAACGTAGTGCGATATCTTTGTTGCATCAGTATCTGTATTGTGATAAGCATGCAGCTACTGCTTTGACGAAAGCTAAGAAAGACTTTGCTGTGGTTTTGGGTGTTGATCGTGGGAATGTTTTGGTTGGGGATGGCACCCTTGGGGGGCTGGCGCGTGGGATGTTGTGGTTTTGGGTGTTGATCGTGGGAATGTTTTGGTTGGGGATGGCACGTGCTATGTTGTGGCTTTGGGTGGTGATTGTTAATTGCTTTTGGATGGCATGTGCTATGTTGTGGTTTTGGGTAGGATGTTAATTGCTGGTTGGCACGCGGAATGCTGTGGCGTTTAAGTTTTTTATATAAATGATTGCGCATAAGAAGTGTTTGTTTATACCTCGGTATGTACTACGAGAGGAGGTCTGAAGATTGTGTGATAGAGGGGCAGGTGGCTGTTGGGCTCATCATTTTCGGGCACGCGCAATGTTGTGGTTTGGGTCTCAAGCTGTTGGGGATTTGGTTATAAGTAAAGTCTGTGCCAGATACCCCATAAACAGGGGTGGGCTTATCAGGAGCAGGTTTTCACGCGATGTCTGGTGGCTATTGGGCTTATCATTTTCGGGCACGCGCAATGTTGTGGTTTGGGTCTCAAGCTGTTGGGGATTTGGTTATAAGTAAAATCTGTGCCAGATACCCCATAAACATGGGTGGGCTTATCAGGAGCAGGTTTTCACGCGATGTGTTGTGGTTTTGGGTAAGAGTTAATTGCTGGTTGGCACGCGCAATGCTGTGGCGTTTAAGTTTTTTTATATAAATACTTGCGGATAAGAAGTTTGGGTGTATAAGCAAAATGAGCGTTGATAAGTTCGGAAGATGGATAAACTTTGTACATGCGAAGTTGGATGGACTGAAATCAAATTTTCTGATGTAAAGGTGTATCGAGATAATTGTGAAATGTACGCAACTCCAGATGACGGGACCACTTTTCTACTATTTCGAATGCGCAAGTTCAAGTAAAGTTGCAAGTTCAAGCATTTCAGCATTTTAAATTGCAAGTGTTTGGGGGGCGAGGTGACGATATATGGAAAGATTTTGCCAAATACGAAAGCAAGGTTAAAGTCTAATCGCTATCCAGAATTTTGTCCATTTGGTGATGTTGAAACGATAACTCGAGAGAAAATTAAAGTGCCTGAAAGACAAAAGAATACATAGGAGGAACTAAAACACATTTTAATTTTCATTCATTCATTTATTTTATAATGACCCCATGCAAGGTGCTTATATGTATATGTATATATCTTTTTGTATCGTCATAACTTAAGACCAACTTTTTAATCTTTTGTGTATACATGTTATGTAATTTGCTTTTAAATATAAACATTGATTTATAAAGATGTTGTTTCTTAACTAAACATTTGTTATAGTCTCTTATGTTTAAAGCGTTTGTAACAGACCTTTTTATTCCCTTTGCTTTCTTCACTTCGTTATCTTTATCTTTATCAATGGAGAAGGAATACATTTAGCTCTTAGACCAACAAACTCCACCATTTTGTTAGATTTGTTTTCATCTTTAAACATACCCAGTACTTTGCCATTACTGAGGGGGAAATTATGAGGATTGTCTTCGGGATACTCTGAGGTATCGAATCTTGAAAGATTGGGATTAATGACATCATTATTTTTTGGTCCCCGAAATCCTTGAATATCCAAGACAAAGTACATGTTTCTAAGTTTAAAGATTAGTGATGACTGTTGCTGCTGTTGTCTTACACTTCTCGGGATACAGTTTGTGTCAGTGGATTATAGTTTATAATACGATCGTGCAACATTAAACAGTATGCTGATGTAGTACTGACTAATGGTTTGTTTGTTTTGATTTCAATGGGAATGTCAACTGGTCCGTTTTTAATTATTTCACTCTGATGACGACAATCAATTATGAAGAGTGGAGCTTGTGATTTGAAAACGTCTCTGGTTAGAAGGGGTTCAGCAATTGAACGGTTGTAGTAGGATTTTTGAAAGTCGCAATACATCGCATAGAGTTGACTGAAATTGTTCTTTTCGAAGGAGAGATTTAAATCTTCTCATGGATATGTCTCAGAATTTATGTATGCTTTCACATTGATGACATCACAATGATTGAAAAATGACGGATTTTCTTTGAGTAAATTACACTTGTTGGTTTGTAGAGCGACAATAATGTAGCGTGGTTTCTCCAAATGGGAGGTTGTTTTAACATTCCAAATATGATGGGTGGTGCTTAGTAATGCTGGGTATTCGTATAGATCCCAGTTTCGGAAAGCAATTCTCATAGATTGGCCATTGCTTATGGGTTTGTATAGTACTAGTTTGTAGGAATCTGACAGAGTGATATGTGAAACTTTCCATTGAACTTTAAGTAAGTTTATTTTTGCTTTCTCGTCCTCATCGCAGATTAACGAGTTTGCATCTGTACGTGTTCGCGTTAAAATTAAATAATGACGTCCGTTTGGAATAATTTTCTTATAGTCGTCAGCAAATCCAAGTAGTTTATTGAGTGGTATGCAGAAATTAAAGAAGAATGCATTCACGTTGATTGATGAATTTGGCGACCATGATGCATTAAGCAGCATATCACTCTCATTTCTGGTTAAGGATATGTAGTTTTTGATGGATGATGTAATTCCGACATTGCGATTAATATCGATTTCAAAACCATTCAACTCATAGCGAATTTCATCAAAGAGGAAGGCTATCCCATTGTTTACAAGAGCTGTTTTTCCGATTGCACTGCCGTCAGATTTCGATACAGTACCCTCAATATAAATGCAACTTTCCGAAAGTAAGACATTAAGATTTTGATGTTGTACACAAATCTGAATAATGTCATTCTTTTCGAAATTATTTAGAAACGGTGATTACGTATGATATTCCAATTTTGTGATACTGTCTTCAAATGTTGGTTCTTCAAATATGTTGAGCATGTTTTTTTTTTTTTTACTTTAATTTGTAACCTAACGATAGTAGGAATTGCCTGTCACCTTGCGAAAGAGATGTTCCCCGATTCACAGTTAAAGTTGTATTGATGGGTTTAATGTTGCTTGAAACTATTTTATAGTTTAGATGTTGGCCGTATATAATCATTGTGGTTTAAGATGTATACGAATTGTAATATAAATTGTTAAATACATCCACATTTGGTATGGAGTTGTATGTCTGCAGATCGACTAAGCCGCAAACATAATCCGAGCTTAGAATAATTGGGGGAAAATATTCAGTAGTAAGAGAGGAATGGTCTCCATTTAGTGTAAGTGTTAGCAACATTGCGGTTATAAATGAAATGAAACACATTGTTATTGTAAATTTATTTTATTTAGCAGAAAGTTCAAACATAAGTGTCCACATATAAACGTGTCGAATTGTTGATACTTATTGTAATTGTATTGAATATTTTTACCTTAATAACGTACTACTTCTAGAGGAGGTCTTAGGTTGCCAAAAACTATCAAAATACTCGACACAATTGCCCTTTTTTATATATGCTACCCAATGTGTACCGTAACCGTTATCATTGTGCAGATTAATTACACCACACTCTTGATGATGTACTTCATTTGGTAGAAGAAAAAGCACGGTGATTTCTTTCTGAATAGTATCCGTGGATTAATTGTGGGCCCATCGAATTGCGGCAAAACAAATGTTCTATTGAGTATGCTTCTAGATAGCATTGGTCTAAAGTTTGAGAGAATTTACATTTATTCGAAATCCTTACACCAACCAAAGTATAGGTACTTGAAGAAGTTAGTTGACTCTATCAATGGTATGGAGTACAGTGAATTTTCAAATAACTGCGACATTATGCCACCGGGGGAAGCAAAACGCAATTCAATATTCATCTTTGATGATGTGGCCTGTGATAAGCAGAATAACATTCGTGAATATTTCTGTATGGGTCGTCATAATGGTGTAGATAGTTTTTACCTGTGTCAATCCTATACACACATCCCAAAGCATTTGATTCGAGATAACGCAAATTATATAGTATTATTTAAACAAGATGAGCTTAATCTTAAGCACATTTACAACGATCATGTCGATTCTGATATGTTTTTCAACAAATTCAAGGAAATGTGTACAGAGTGCTGGAAAGTTTCCTATGGGTTCTTAGCTATTAACAAGGACACACGATTGGAGAAAGAACGCTATAATAATTGCTTTAAGGAAACAATAATTCCATAAGAACTATTCATTCATAAAAAACCTATTCAAGGAATTACACCCTCCTGAACAGCTTTCTTAACAGGTCGGAAAACCTCTCTGAACAGCTCTAAACAGCTTTAAACACCCCCCCTGAACAGCTTTAAACACCTCGGAACAGCTCTCTGAACAGCTTAAACACCTCGGAACAGCTCTAAACAGCTTTAAACACCCGCCTGAACAGGTCGGAACACCTCTCTGAACAGCTCTAAACAGCTTTAAACACCCCCCCTGAACAGCTTTAAACACCTCGGAACAGCTCTCTGAACAGCTCTAAACAGCTTTAAACACCCCCCTGAACAGCTTTAAACACATCGGCACAGCTCTATGAGCAGCTTAAACACCTCAGAACAGCTCTCTGAACAGCTCTAAACAGCTTAAAACACCCCCCTGAACAGCTCTCTGAACAGCTTAAACACCTCGGAACAGCTCTCTGAACAGCTTTGAACAGGTCTCTGAACAGCTCACAGCGAACAGTATGAATGAAAAACTACTGAAAGATCTGGTAAAGACAAAAAACGATTTGAGGAAAAACTATATGCTTCTCAAGTCTTCCAAAATTGCCAACATCCAAGAATTGGAAAGAACTTTCAAGCCAATAGTTGAACCATTAAAAGAAATCGCTCAGCAGTCGAAATCGCTTAGTACACCAAAGCATGAACAATTAACACCAAAGAAGGAACCAAAAGATGAAGCGTCAGCACCAAAACCCAACCCATTCGATTCAGATCACGATAATATCTATGGTCCATATTTCGACAAGGAAACAAATTCCATGAAATTGGGTAAATCAACTTTTGATGAAGATCAAAAAATTTTTACATCGATGAGGAGCCCTTCATCCGTACAAACGGTCTTTATCAGCTAATTTTCCATAGGAAACCCACACCGAATTTGGTTACACAGCAAGATTTGAAGGAATACCACAAGATATTGGAGAAAACCGGAGCGCATCTAAAAAAAAATCATCAAGGACGCCTTCAGGTAGCTAAATGTCGAGTAGTGATTGATTTTGAATTTGTTCATGAGAGTTTTAAAATGCTGGTTAAAAAACTCTTTGCCATCATCGGTCTGTAGGTTCTTGGGTATTCTCTTTGAGTTGGTGAATATGTATGCTATAGCGTCAGTAACAGATGATCCGGTTTTAATTTTGATAGGTATAGCCCAAGCAAACTTTGAGTATGTATCAATTACAGTCATTAGATATTTGAAGCCTTTATTTTGACTGCTGTAAGGAATCATTTCTACTAGATCGGCTTGCCACAAGTCATCAAGCCCCTTAATAATAACTCGACGTCTTTTGAAATTTCTTCTTGCAGCTTTATGCAGCTCCTCAACAACTTTTCGTTTGCTCATTGCGAGCGATAATAAATGAAAAACTCAAAAACATGTGTATTTTGTTTGTTTATTTCGATTTAACATGTATACATTTAAAGCTATTTAACATGTATACATTTTGAAGGGCACAACATTTTGAGTGAGATAAGCATTTTACAGAATTTGGGTGGAGCTGTTTTAGCTCTTTAAAACTGGGACATCCGATATCTTCAACATTTATTTTATGTTATTCTCAGCTACAAAAGCTCCGATAGACTTAAGATTTCCTGAAATGGAACGAAAAAAAAAAATTGCTCCAACCGCAAAACTAAATCGCACGTAAAGTGAGATAAGAAATTTCGCAAATTAGTATATAATGACTCTAAAATTTAATTTCAACATCAGTTCTAGTTGATACGTCGATCTGTAAAAAAAAAAAAAAATGGAAACCAGACATCAAAAACCGCCGAGGAGCATATGAGAGCAGTTGCTGCGGAGCTGAACTCTTTAAACGGAAACAAAACGTTCAAATCAATAAAAGCCTTACCTGAGAACCACGAATTCCCCATTTTGGCCATACAACGCATTAAAACAAAATTTGGGCCAAGGATATTGCTGGATATCGGTGATCATTGCGTAAGTAAAGAAAGTAATTTTGTTTGTTTTGTATTTTTTAATTTTTTTTCAGATAATTCTCCCTCAACGTTTTCAAACTATGAGCGATATGACAATCCAAACAATCGCGAATCACCCTCTATATGGTGAGTAATCAAGGTCTCTGGGGGCAGACGGCGATGGTCCAAATTAAACCCGTTCTGGACTTTGACGGGCAACTAATAGATTCATTCAATCGAGTCTAGATGCTTTAGCTGCAAACCTATCAACTGATGATTTGCTTGTCACAAAATCGATTTTCCAAGATAATGACTCTTTCGAATTAATGAGAAGCAAATGCATATTTCCGTATGATCATATAGATTCATGGTCACGTTTCGATGAAACATCGCTTCCAAACATAGAATCCTTTTTCAATAAACTCACCGGAAAAGACTGTTCTGTAGAGGCTTACAATCATGCTCAACGAGTATGGCAGCATTTCAAGTGTGCCACACTAAAAGAGTATATGCTTTTATATCTGCAGAGTGATGTGCTACTCTTAACGGATATATTTGAGAATTTCCGTGAAATTTGCTTGAAAATCTATACATTAGACCCATGTCACTATTATACAGCTCCCGGTTTATCTTGGGATGCTATGCTGAAAATCACAAAAAATAATTTGCAACTTCTCACCGACTTTGAAATGTATGATTTTTTCAAGAGAGGCATTAGAGGTGGTCTTTGTCAGTGCAGTCATACATATGCCAAAGCAAACAATAAATACATAAAAAAACTTTAACAGATCAGAACCAAGTGAATATCTTATGTACTTTGATGCAAATAATCTATATGGATGGGCAATGTCACAACCACTTCCTCATAATAATTTCAAGTGGGACAGTGCCGTCACATATACTAATGAGTACATCTTAAGCTACAACAATAATAATAACATTGGATGCGTGTTAGAAGTCGATTTAGTTTATCCTCCCTCAATTCATGATAACCACAATGATCTACCATTTTGTCCCGAAAACACTATTACTCCGGGCACTAAATACCATAAGCTCACTGCCAATTTAAACCCTAAAAACAAATATGTAATTTCAATTCAAAATTTGCAACAATGCTTGAAAAATGGTCTTATTTTTACTAAAGTACATAAGTACTTTTAACCAATCTAGATGGCTTCAACTGACTATATGGATACAGATTCATTTATCTATTCGTTCAAAAGCGATGATTTCTATGCTGACATTTATACTGATGTCATTAATACACAACTCTCAAGATTTGATACCTCAGAATATCCCGAAGATAATCCTCATAACTTTCCCCTCACTAATGGTAAAGTTTTGGGTATGTTTAAGGATGAAAACAAATCCAACAAAATGCTAGAGTTTGTTGGTCTAAGAGCCAAAATGTATTCATTCTCCACCGACACCAACACAGAAGTTAAGAAAGCAAGGGGAATAAAATAGTCCGTTACAAACTCATTAACCATACGAGATTATCACAAGTGTTTAGTTAAAAAAGAGCATGTATATAAATCAATGTATATATTTAGAAGTAAATTACACAATATGTATACACAAGAAATTAAAAAATTAGCCTTAAGTTGTAATGATACAAAAAGATACATCTTAAGCGATGGAATAAGCACCCTTGCATGGGGCCATTATAAAATATCCTCTACTTAGTTCTAGATAGTTAAGGATAATTACCCTTGCATGGGATTCTATTCTATAATTAGATTTACTTAATCAAGAAACAATTGTTAACCTAAGTTAAATAATAAAAAAACTAAAAAAAAATTATGCTTGTCTATCTTTAATTTTCTCTCGAGTTACCGTTTCAACATCACCAAATGGACAAAAGTCTGGATAGCGATTAGACTTTAACCTTGCTTTCGTATTTGGCAAAATCTTTCCATATATCGTCACCTCGCCCCCCAAACACTTGCAATTTAAAATGCTGAAATGCTTGAACCTGCAATCTTATTTCATTTAATGTTGATGATGATTCACCATTCCGCATTCATCTGGAGTAGCGTAAATTTCACAATTACCTCGATACACCTTTACATCAGAAAATTTGATTTCAGTCCATCCAACTTCGCATGTACAAAGTTTATCCATCTTCCGAACTTATCAACGCTCATTTTGCTTATACACCCAAACTTCTTATCCGCAAGTATTTATATAAAAAAACTTAAACGCCACAGCATTGCGCGTGCCAACCAGCAATTAACTCTTACCCAAAACCACAACACATCGCGTGAAAACCTGCTCCTGATAAGCCCACCCATGTTTATGGGGTATCTGGCACAGATTTTACTTATAACCAAATCCCCAACAGCTTGAGACCCAAACCACAACATTGCGCGTGCCCGAAAATGATAAGCCCAACAGCCACCAGCCCCTCTATCACACAATCTTCAGACCTCCTCTCGTAATACATACCGAGGTATAAACAAACACTTCTTATGCGCAATCATTTATATAAAAAACTTAAACGCCACAGCATTCCGCGTGCCAACCAGCAATTAACATCCTACCCAAAACCACAACATAGCACATGCCATCCAAAAGCAATTAACAATCACCACCCAAAGCCACAACATAGCACGTGCCATCCCCAACCAAAACATTCCCACGATCAACACCCAAAACCACAACATCCCACGCGCCAGCCCCCCAAGGGTGCCATCCCCAACCAAAACATTCCCACGATCAACACCCAAAACCACAACATAGCACGTGCCATCCCCAACCTAAGCAACAACATCCCACGCGCAAGCCCCCAAGGCGCACTCACGATCCCACGACACACACAAACGATCACACACCAACCACTCACACTCGCCGACACTCACGCGATAACAACTCACAACACCAAACTACACACGATAACAACCAGCTCCCACGACTCACACACAACCCCTTATCTCAACCCCTTATCTTTCGGCACGCGACACACCTGACACCTGCCCAAAACCACAACACACTTCCGGACTCACCTTGATCCAGAACATACATGAAGTAACTACTAACATCGTTCTTGAGAAGATCGCGCAAAACTCACTGGCCAACACAAGATGCACGATCTTCCAAAAGTCCTTTAGCTTACGCGGATGACATTGACGTGATTGGTCGAACACAGCGAGCCGTCAATGATGCGTTTGCTGGCATTGAAACGGAAGCGGCTAAAATGGGTCTGGCGGTAAACGAGGGCAAAACAAAGTATATGCTGTCATCGAGAAAGGACGCACAACATCGACGACTTGGCCAGAACGTCACCATAGGCAGCTATAACTTTGAGGTATTAAAGGACTTCGTCTACCTCGGCTCCGCGGTAAACTCTTGCCAACCGCTGTTTTTATGGGCTCAAAAGGCAATTGAGTAGTAGAGCCCTCTCTCGGAAGACCAAGTTGACTTCGTATAAGACCTTGATCATCCCAGTCCTGCCTTACGGTGCAGAGGCATGGACAATAACCCAAGCGGATGAACAATGTCTTGGTTTTTTCGAGAGAAAAGTTCTGCGCGCGATCTTTGGTCCTATTTGCTTTGATGGCATTTGGAGGAGAAGGTTCAACACCGAACTGTATGGGCTGTACAGCGACATGAGTCTAGCCAGGCGTCTACGGATCCAACGCCTAAGATGGCTAGGCTATGTAGAGCATATGGACAACTTACCTCCGGCCTGAGGAGTCTTTGACTCTGAGCCTGTGGGAAAACGCAACAGAGGACGTCCACGTACAAGGTGGCGCACACAAGTCGACGAAGACCTCGGCCGGCATGGTGTGCGAAACTGGAAATAGCTCGCGAAAGATCGTGCTGGCTGGAGAGGCATGTTGAGTGAGGCCCAGGTCCACCTCGGACTGTAGCGCCCTAAGAAGAAGAAGAATTTGATACCAGAATGAAAATGATCTGCTACATGATCCTCATCCGGCCAGTCATGACGTACGGTTGTCCAGTGTGGTTCAACATGAGTCCTTCCCAGATGGAAAAGGTGAGGCTGTTCGAGAGGCAGTGTCTCCGGGCTTGTCTCAAGAAGTAGAAATTCCCAGAATCTGAGTACAAGAAATTCTATTCCAACGAACAGGCGAAGGCACGTTGCACGAGCCATGACCTCGGAAAACGAGCTGAAGTGGATTCATTCCGCTGAAGGCGGTCTTGGTGCGAAGGATAGTGGTTCATTCACCCTTGTATCAAGTTGGCTGCTATACAACAGCCGTCTTGCCACAGCAAAGGCCTTCCTTGCTTTCGTCAGAGCTGTAGCTATATGTCTGTCAAAATATAGATACTGATCCAGCCAAATGTCGAGATACACTTTTCACAACTAACGACTCCCCCTGCGGGTTAACTTGCTCCAGTTTCTTTTCATGTCCCTTGAGGCCTTGTATAATGGAGTACGAAAAAGGATGGTTTCACACTTCTGGTAGTTGATTTTCAACATCCAGTCGTCGCAAAATCACTGAATTTTGAGTTGCAGGAGGATGTTGATGACCTCAACCTTCGGCACTGTCCTGTACGCCACCAAGTCGTCGCCGTATACAATCAAGTGCTGCATGGAGCCAATCAGTTCGCTGGTGAAAATAGCTACGCTCTGCTTTATTGGGGAGATGACGCAGTACAATATTCGGTATTCCATCTATTTCCGTCGACTTTCTGTTCTTAAGACTGTTGAAGATGCCCTTGAGATTCTCCCTCGAAATGAGGATGGGATTGGACCCATCATAGGCGACGGCATTATTTGCCATGTTTTCGTCATTGAACCTGGTAAAACCATGATTCTCAGAAAGCCATTGTTGCATTTCATTTCGAAGATAGAAATGGTTAAGCAAGGCTCTATTCTCCAAATCGTAGTTAGGACAACGAGACTCTTTGACCGTGTACACTTTTTGGAAAACTGCTCCTATTGACAAGCAGTGGATCTACCACCCAGGCCACTGTCTACTTATAAAAGTCACTGTCTTTTTTTGTACTTGATGCACTTTATGTTTTTATTTTCTACGCGAAGCCGAAACACGTCTTGATACCGCTGAGGTCTGTGAACGACTGACAGGCAATGGATCTATCACCCAAGCCACTGTCTTCTTGTAAAAGTCTCTGTCTTTTTTTTGTATTTGACTCACAACACGTTTAATTTTTGGTCTTAGGGAAGCCGAAACACGTCTTACTACCACGGAGGTCTGTGAATGGCCGTCGAGGCCACCACACTATACTCAAAGTCACGGTCTCTTGCTATAGTTCACTGCTTCACTTTTTTGTGTTACTTTCGGGAAGACGAAACACTTCTTACCACCGCGGGGGTCTGTGAACGACTGATGTTCTTAAGTCTTGTTTAAGCTTAATAATGGTAACATTTTACAGCTTAGTAAGGAAGTCGCCTCATTTGATATAGAAGAGCACTTGAAGAGAACAACGAATCAAATATTTTTTTTTATTTCCCTTTATGTATTTTACAACAGGCTGTTTGACATCTAGTGAATGTTATAAATAATTATATTTGGGTAGTATGTACATAATTTTGAACCACTGTCCTTAAATTGTCGTCTATTGTACTGACAAGAATATACATAGGTGAGTTTTAATTAACCCAAGTTGTTGGGAGTTTTGTTAGCACCGAGCGCACCTATCCGCTCGTTGTTGTCGCATTTGGATGTCAATTTACTGAAACAATATTGACGTTTTCACTTATTAATATTATAACAGAAGTTTAACAATGGTAACAATAATCTTTGGATAAACATAACATGGAGTATACATATAATATAACGTAATACATATAGTATAAGACATTCAAAATAAGTATTTATTGCTCGAGGGCTAGATCAATCGGTCTTTTTCGTTTTACTCTTCTTTCCTAAGCGTTTCATCATCAGGTAACGTATTTATGTCCACATTGGAGTGATTTACTAATTTGAATTGGTGTTTTAAGCTAAGTTTTTGTATTTCTCGATCACTTGTGTTGATTTCCAGGTCTTGATGGATATCATCGTTTCGTATATACCATTCTGCGATTGTAATCGCCCTTAGAATTTTGTTTTGCTGTCTCTGAATTATTGAATACCATACGTCCATATGTGTTATATAACACTTTTATATATGAGTAATTTGATGTCAATTGCAACTTTTGATTGTGGTCGTAGTAGACAATAAAGTTGTCTGAATTTAAGTTTTATCTGTTTACGTTTTTGTTGAATGTGGAATTTTCAAGTCAGTTTGCTATCTAGGTGTATACCCAGGTACTTCGCGACGGGTTGAATTGACATTTGTTTGTTGTTGATGCTTAATGGTGACGGTGTGAATTTTGTTCTAGTGGTGTAAATAACTTTGTCTTTGTTCTCATTTATTTTTATTTGCCATTTGTGGTGATCTACTCTGTTATTTTGTCTAGTGATTCTTGTAATTGAGTTGTTGTGGATTGGAGATGGTGACGGAATTTAACAGGATAGTTTCGTCTGCAAATGTTGCAACCATTGTCGTCTCCCTCCTGAGGTGAGAGATATCTGCTGTATATATAAGATAAAGGAGTGGTCCAAGGATACTTCCTTGACAGAGTGTATTTTGGAATATTTATCAACATACCTGACACAGAAGTACCGATTCTCTAAGTAGCTCTCAAGCAGTAGGAGATAATCCTTAGGGATAAGTTTACTGCGTTTGTATAATAGTCCTTTCTGCCAAACCGAGTCAAACGTCCAAGTACACTGCCAAACAGAAATCCTTTTGGTCAATGGATGTTGAAATTTTGTTTGCCACCTTATATAAGCCGAATATGTGGCTAGGAATAGCACCGACTTGAGTCAGAATAGGGCCAAGCCTTTTTTTAGAAAAGTTTTTAAAAAATGTTTGAAATAACTGGAAGCAGGCTGATTGATTTATACGACGTAATGTCGTATGCTCCTGACTTTGGTTTCAAATTTTATTTGTATCTCATCATTTTTCTATCTATCTTCCTTCTTCTTCCTTGAATGCCCAACTGGTTCGGTTCAGTTTAATTTTCTGCAGCAATAAATTTTTAATTTTCAATTTAAAAGACGAAAAATTGTTTCAATTCCTACAAAATTGGTGTCAGAAGTGGGATACCCAGTAGGGATTTCCAAAGATAAGAAAAATATAAGAAGAAGGACGTGATATATCGGAAATTTTACAAATATCATTGGCGCCGACGAAACCAATAAAAAAGGAACAACTATGGCGAACAGTAATTGGGAAGATTTCGATGTGGATGAACTTGAAAAGGTAAAGGGTATCAAATTTGAGCTGCGCGAGCGACTTCGCAACCGTTTGTTAGGAGAAGTAGTAAATGCACCAGACGACGACGATGAAGACGATGATGAAATTAACACGATGACGGTTGCAGAATTACAAAGAAATCTACAAAAAATGAATCTGAAAAAGACGGGTAAGAAAATTGAACTTCGTTCCAGGTTACGAGCAGCTCTAGGACAAAAGACGGGGGAATCAGTTTCGGAAGAGGCAAATGACGATAATAATGACGCCGAATGCGACGACGACTACGATGATGCAGATGTTCAAGTTTCAGTGCACTCTGCTGAAAACCGTAGGTATGTTTCAGGAACAACACTTACGTTTAAAGATGTGGAAGAAGCTCTGGAGGTGTTTAGTAGTGAAGGATCTCAAAACATACACCGCTGGACTTTGAGGAAACCTCAGAATTGTGTGCATGGTCTAACGCACAAAAAATAATTTATCCCAGAAGACTTCTGCGCGGTTCAGTAAAATTGTTTATAAATTTTAAATGTCAAGATGTACAATACACTCTTCCAGTACACCGAAAGTTCGCAATTCACCGCAATACACGATTTTGTGACGTATGCCTTTTTTAATGAATCCACCCCCTTGTGTGGAATGGGGGCGGTCACTTCGGATAACGGTATAATCTTTGTACCTGAGTCTGTGCTTTCGATTTAGGTTAGTTTCGCTAACCATCAACACGTCAGGCTTATGGGTATCCAACAGGTTGAGTAAAGCTGGCGGCGTATTCATTATATTGGATACGCACTTGACCCAGCGGGTCTCGACGAAAGGACTTGGTCAATCCGCGCAAGGTCTTTCTGGAACTGTGCCATCTGGGCCTGCATTGAGCCCATCATTGACATTAGCTCCGCGAAACCCACATTTGGAGCCTCTATTTTAGCCTGGGCTACCTTTGGTGCTGTCTGTTGTGCCTTTCATCTACCAGACGCCATCTGGGCGTAGGAGACAACCGACGTAACAGGTGTGGCAGGAATTCTCGGTATCGGCCTTGGATCCGCCCCTTTTGTTTTCTTTTTTTCAATATCCTTTCTTTATTTCCTTCACCTTCGGAAAACCCCGATAGCTGGACGTCGAGATCTGTCCTCGACATTTCCCTCACCTAGAGGACACTGCGTAGACAGATGCCCCTCTGCGCATTTACTGCAACGAGTTGGCATGCTGCCGTTTCCACCAGCGTGCCCGAATCTCTGGCATCTTGCACAGAGAAGCATCTGCTTGCTTCTCCTCAACCTCTCCCAAGAGACGGCCTGAAAGTCAAGGAACTTAATGTTCCTCAGACTCTCCAGCCTACTGTCTGGTGTCACTTGCACTAGGAAGATGGGAAGCAAACGTACCAGTTCCATCCTGGATCGTATAGTGGAGAAGCGCTTTACTCCCAAAAATTGTACGTCGTCGACGTTCGCTTGTCGCAACAACTTCATTACGTCCTCCGGTTCAGAAGAGACTCTCAATCCCTTTAGAAGAACGGATTGAGCTTTTTCTCCCCTGGGAGTGTAAGAATAAAAGTCAACCCCAGCTAACGCCATCTTCTCCTTCACAAGCTGAAAGCCTGTCTGCGAAACCCCCTATTTTTTATGACAAAGTTATCCTCTACGGCCAACTTACATACCTGGATCGTGTCTTCGGCGTCCATTCCAGTTATATTGATAGGAGGCAATCTAACCTTGTTCTCCTTCTTTTGTTGCTGCTGATGTTGTTGTTGTTGTTGTTCCTGCTGCTTGTTTTGTTGCTGCTGCTTGGGTTGTTGCTGCTGCTTGGGTTGTTGCTGCTGCTTGGATTCCTGCTACTGCTTAATTCGAAGGCATGTTGCACGAGCTATGACTTCAACCAACGGTCGGATCTTTGGGGCTTAGGTATGTAGCTAAAAGTGGCGGTGGACATACAGATCCTGTTTATCACACCCAATTAGCGCCATGAAAGCGCCGATTTGATACCACATCCTAATTTGTGCGAAGGGGGTGAAAAGGAGAGTGTATTCAATCAGATTAGCCCAATTTTTTTAAGGTTCCGTCTACAAAAACAGAACCTTTATAATTTCGGTGTGTCCGTCCGTCCGTCGTGTCTGTCACACTATTTTATCTCCAAAGTTTATAAAGATATCGGCATGACATTTTGGAATTAGGTACTTCAGGCCTAGATGTCATTGCCCATGCACCCAAATATAAAAATTGGGGCCATTTGGGGGTGGCTCCAGTATAATTGGAGTTGTCACTTATATGTTAATTGACAGATCTTTTGAAATGAGGTAGAGGTTTGCTTCAACAGTTTTTGATCCAAATTACCGTTTGGAAAATATGGAGCTCCAACATTTTTTTTATTTCCCCCTTCCTCTGCCATTTCTAAATCAAAGTGTTTAACAGAGTTGTAATAGAATGCAATCATTTTGGATTGCTTTCTTTTGTGAATGCAATTTTTTGATTGCAATCATTGAAGAGACTTAAAAAGACTTAAAAAAAAAGAATGCAATCACCATTCTTTTAGCATAAGAAGATTGCATTCTTTTTTTATTATTCAATTGAATGCAATCAATCATGAATTCATTCATTATTTTGCATTCATTTGCATTCTTTTACATTCTTTTCAATTTTTTTTGCAATTTTTAGCAAATATTTATATTCTTTAGCACGTTTATCGGTACACCAATAGTAAAAAAGGAACCCCACTCTCCCCTATTAAAAAAAAAAATTAAGGAATATACTCGTACATATGTATTTCTGAAAACTACTTTATTCAGCTCCTATCCCCAATTGCAAAGGCGATTGACTTTTTGCAGCGACAAAATGGTGTGGTATATGGGTATTTGCTACCGACGTTGGCAACGATTTGATCGAAGTTTCGAAAAATTCACTTACATAAATCTGTGAAAACTTTTGACTCTGGAGTTGTCATTGCATCATTTTAACTGGTCATTATGTTTACTCGATAGTGACGTGGATGCCGCTGCTGATACGATAACGAACATCATTCTGCTGGGTATGAGATCCTTCATTCCTCACAGAGTGAAGCGTATCAACCCGAAAGCAAATGCGTGGTATGACTCGAGCTGAAAAAAGGCTATCAGGTTGAGGGAGTTGAGTTTCCGGACTTACAAAGCCAACCTGTCGCGTGCAAATTGCACGCTACAAAAAAAACCTATTTGTCCTGTCGACCTTAACCCCATCCCCAAGAAGAGGTAAAGGGAAACCCCAATCCCCCGCCACAAGCGTTACCCCTGTTGGTATACCTGAGCGGGAGATGATGCGACGATAGGGTTCGCGGAAACAGGGGATACTTATCCGAGTACTAAATTGTACCAATAAGTAGTTAATCGGGTCAATGGAATCCCCGGAATCTCCCATTTCTTTCGAAGTCGCCGTCGCACAATGCCCCAAAGATATGTAGATATGTACAACAACAGACGACTTAACAGGCAAACCAAATAATACCATCAACATCACTATTACAATAATATATAAACAAATCATGGCAAGTGCAATAACATAAAGGACAATTAATGAACATATAAATTATTATAAGCAGGCAGACGAAACGCAATCAAACGCCTTACAAAAATAGGCTGTACAGAGAAAAAGAGAAAGAACAGCTGATCGCCAGAAAATAGACTTCCAAAGTCATTGCACCGAACGATTGAAGGGTGAGAGAGATGCGGCGTGGGAGGTTGCTAATGCTCTGGATACAAAAAAAATGCTCCATACAAAAACGAAGGGAGAAAAGTAAAGAGGAGAAAGTCCCAGCGACGATCTGCTGCCGGCTCCGTCGCAGCGTATGCATGCGTGGGTGAGTGATGCAGATTTGGCAGATTGGAGAGTGAATGGAAGGTGAGTGTGCGTAATGCAACAAAGGTTGTATGCGCGCAATCATTAGAGTGAATGGTATGTGCGTGAGTGTGACTTAGAATTTCTCCGCCTGCAAAAGAAGAGCTTTTGCAGACTGAGGAATTCTAAGCGGGAAACAGACTTTGGAAGTCAATTCTTTTTTGGCGATCGCGAATAAAGGACGTGCTGTCCCATAGTTGTGCGGAAAAAAAAAGGAAAAATAAGCGAAAAGAAAGGTTGCACAGTCAACCATAGTGGGAAAAAGTTATATAGTGAGGAAAAAATAAGCACACACGAAGAGCAAGAAGGACATAAAAGACAACACAACAACGAAGCATTGAGACGAGGACGAGGAAGAAAAGGGAGAGACGACCGGAGGAGCAGCGGGAAGACGGAAAGAACGCAAAACAACAAACGGATAAGTACCCCCTAGTGGGGAACATATATATATTTTAATTTTTTTGTATAGATTTTTTGGCAGTCCCCATAAGGGCTGTAAGTGAAATTTAATTGTTAATTTTTGGTAGTGGGTTTTGGCAGTCCCCATAAGGGGCTGAACTGAGAAAAATTTTAAAGGTTTTTTGATTGCGGGACGGAGCCCGTTTAAAGTGCCCGTTAGGTGCTTGTTTTTTTGAATAGTGGCGTAGCGTACAGAACGGTACAGTGGGCGCATCAGCACCCGTACCGTTTCGGAAAAAAAAAACAGTTGGTTCGCAGCAAAAGGGCTGCTTCGCGGTACGCGCCCCTATCCCGTTTCGGTACCAAAAGGGTACCTCGCGAAGAGTTGGCGGTGGATTCGGGGTCACCCGGTGCCGTCCACTCGTGTTTTTGGAATTGTGTGTTTCTTCTCTGTGTGTTCGGGGACAGTTGGCCACCGAGCCCAAGCCTTTTGCTGGGTCAAGGGGCGATTCTTTTGAATCGACGTGCGGGCCAAGGTTCAAAGAACCAAGGCCGAAAAATCGGTTTCCCCAAAACTTTTGTTAACGCGTTCTCTGACGTTCGGGAAGGTTGTCGGAGGGGGGTTTTGGAGATTTGTTGTTGGCGTATAAGCGCCCCAGAGTTTCGTCGTCCCCGTCGAAAGACGACGTGGCGCCCATTTGCTTTGGGAAGTTTTGGTCTTTTTTGGGATTTTTTTTGGGACATTTTGTTTGTGCCAGTTTTGGGGGACCCACCCCAGCTGAGCAGTCGGGTTGGGAGGTCTTTTGCGACCCCCAGTCGTGCGGCACGCGACATTTTTGGCGTCCAACGTGGGGCAAGTTTTAGGACCGGCAAGTTAAAAAAAAAAAAATTTAATTTTGGGTGTTTTAGTTTTAAGTTCTAGTTTTTTTGACGGTTGGAAGGAAATTTTTTGTAACAATAAATAAAGAACCATCCTTCCTTCCGCCAGTGTTTTATTTCTTTTACATTTATACATATATATTTATATATAATACATATTTATTCATTTTTTTTTTTATATTATATAGTTTTCTTAAATATTTCTTTTATTTCAAATTTACTTTAACTTTTTACTTTTTATGATCGGTGTTGGCTTTTTTTTCTCTACAAATTTATTTTTATTTACGGGTTTGGTTTTTTTTTAAATATATTTACATTGCCCCCCCGGCAGCTGACCTCCTCGTGGTGGGGGCGGGCAACAGGTTTGTGGTGTGCATATTGTACGCCACAAGCCTGGCTAACGAAGCGCAACCCCCTCGGATGACAAGAAGACCTAAGACAGCCTCGGATACCGCCTACCCTGGTGTACCAGGGCCCCATTGAGAGCCAGGCCTGAATGGTGGCAGTATGCGAGCGTCTGGCGGCCGGCCTGTCCCCTGTCGCTCACAGGAAAGGATCTCGAGCTGGTTGGAGAAGCTGCCAGATATCGGTTAGATATCGTAGGCATTTCTTCGACCAAGCAAAGAGGACCTTGAACTGTGGATCTTTCGGGCGGGTGGAAACTCTTCCTGTCGGGAGTGGCACCTCAAATGTCTGCACAGGCGGGAGTGGGGATACTCACAAGTCCCAGGCTGGCAGACAGGGTATTGGAGTGGATACCGTTAGGAGGGAGAGTCGGGATCTTAAAGCTCAAGCTTGAAAGATCAACTTTGGCTCTAGTGCAGGTGTATGCACCGAATCTAGAGTCAGAGTATGCGGCTTTCCTGGATGAAGTTGATGCTGCCCTTGACAGGGTGGCTGAGATGGATTCCTTTATTCTGATGGGTGACTTCAATGCTCACGTGGGTGTGGATGTAACGACATGGGGGAGTGTGATTGGGAGGAACGGTGATCCTCATCAAAACATGAACGGAGAGAAGATGTTGGATTTTTGCTGTGTAAATGGCATGTCCATTATGAACACCTTCTTTCCACACAAAGACATCCATAAATACACATGGTACCGTCGGAGTCCTCAACAGAAATCGTTGATAGATTTCTTTGTGGTACCGGTAACGGACGGTTTGTGACGTTCGTGTGTTGAGAGGGGCTGAACTGTCAACTGATCATCACCTGGTATTGTGTACGCTGTATCTTTCTGATAAAGTACCTCTTCTGCCAAGGCGAAACTACAGAACAGTGAGGTGCAGCAACATTTTGCACGGCGCATATCCGAAGGGTTTGAGCAAATTCCAACTGTTCCATCGCATGTAGAGGACGAATGGCGACTGTTTTCAACAGCTGTCATTGCTTCTGCACGTGATGTTTGTGGGGTGAAGCGGGTTGGTGTGGCGGCTGGTGGTGAGAAAAGAACTGCGTGGTTTAAAACACCCGGAGTTCAAGAAGCCATCAGAGAGAAGAAGAAGACATACAGAGACTGGATTCTCTTGGGGAACTCTGATTCTCGTGACCGGTACACTGAGGCGCGAAGAACTTGCAAATTGGCTGTGCGAGCAGCTAAAGAGCAGACTTGGAAGGAAAAGTGTTCTGGCAAACCATTCGCCGGCTCAGAGGGAGGAAATACAACACCATCGAAGGAGTCAAATCCAAAGATGGCGTGTTGCTTTCCAATGAGGTGGACATCTTGCGCAGATGGAGCGAGCACTTTTCGGAGCTGCTCAATCCCGAACAGGGCACTGAGGGTGACAGACCTGTAGACTTGAGTAGGGCGGAGAATAGTCCAACGGTGGAGGAAGTCATTTTGGCGATTGAATCGCTAAAAGTTGGCAAATCCGCCGGTGTGGATGAAATCCGGCCAGAAATGCTTAAGGCTATGGGTAAAGAGGGAGTTTTATGGCTCTCTCGTGTCATTAAGGTGGCTTGGGAACGCGGTGAAACACCTGGTGATTGGCAGACTGGGGTGATTGTCCCTCTCTTCAAAAAGTGGGACGAGAAAGAGTGCTCCAACTACAGGGGCATATCTCTTTTAAGTCTCCAAGGTAAAGTCTACGCTAAGGTGTTGGAGGCGCGTTCTAGAGTTATGGTCGAATCCAGGATGGGGGATGAACAGTGCGGTTTTCGTCCCGGCAGAAGTACAACCGACCAGCTTTTCACTCTAAGAATGGTACTTGAGAAGGCTTGGGAGTACGCCAAACCGATCTACAGTTGTTTTGTAGATTTGGAAAAGGCATACGACCGAGTTCCTCGAGGTAAACTCTGGAGTGTTCTGCAGGAGTATGGGATTAATGGTTCTTTGTTGAGGGCCATTCAGTCTCTATACACAAACTGTAGTAGCTGTGTTCGGGTTAACGGTAGTAAATCAACACCTTTCACCGTGGGCGTTGGACTTCGCCAAGGGTGCGTTTTGTCACCTTTCCTTTTCATTATATATATGGACTGGATGTTACAGCGCAGTCGAGGCGAGGAATGTTTCACATTGGGAGAGTTGAGGGTCAGTCATCTTCTTTTTGTAGATGACTTAGTCATCCTCACATCCTCCCGGATGGAACTCCAGCGCGCGCTAGATAGGTTTGTGGCCGTATGTGCTGATGCTGGGATGAGGGTTAACGTGGACAAATCCGAGGTTAATGGTTATTTCCAGAGCCCCTGTTCAATGCACTCTACATGTTAGTGGAGTCCCATTGAAACAGGTGGAGAAGTTCAAGTATCTCGGGTCTTCTTCACGAGTGATGGGAGGAATAATGCTGAACTTTTCTGTAGGATTGGTCAAGCTGGCTCAATTTTGAAACAGCTTGGTCGATCTGTAATCAGGAAGGCCGAGCTTGGTGTCAAAGCCAAGTTAGCGGTGTTTAACGCAGTATTTGTTCCAACTCTCACCTATGGTCATGAAATTTGGGTAATGACCGAAAGAATAAGATCGCGAATACAAGCTGCCGAGATGAGATTTCTTCGTGCTGTTGTGGGAATTACTCGCCGGGATAGGGTGAGAAACACGACAGTGCGCGGGGAACTCAATATTGGGCAGCTGCTTCTTCGAACGGAAAGGGCTGTACTTCGTTGGTTTGGTCACGTGGCACGAATGTCCCCATCATCACGACTTCCGAGGCGTGCCTTGAATGCGATTCCATCAGGTAGGCGACCGCTTGGCAGACCTAGGATGAGATGGTTGGACCAAGTCCAAACACTCGCCTGGTTGCGCTTGGGCATAGCTCCTGATGAGTTAGAGTCGATGGCGGAGGATCGAGTGGCCTGGAGATCTCTCGTGCATGCATTGCCCCCGCGACCCCTTTAGTGGAACATGCGGGTCATTGAAAATGAGATGAGATGAGATGAGATATATTTACATTCATTTGCTTTTATTTCTGGTGGACGGGTTTGTTTTTTTGTATACATACTGTTCTTTTCCTTTTTTCTTGCGCGATTTTCTTTTTTTATTGATTTGTTTTATTTCTGCTTTTGGAAAGGTTTTGGGCGAGGTGGCCTCTCGAAATTTTGGTTTGAGCTGGTTGTTTCGCTCGGGTTGATGCCATTCTTTTTCTTTTTAGGTGGGGTTTGTTTGGTGGGCTTATTAAGTCGGTTAGCGTGTTTCCACCGAGTGCTTTTTTGTTTTCTCTAGTTTTTATTATACACTGCGATCGGTTACCGCTCAGATGTCGGGTTTCTAGTTTTGGGAGATTAAAATCTTTCTCCTTTGAGGTTGGTGTTTTCACTTTTGGTTCAGGGTTGATTTGTTTCCTCTCTTTTTGGATTTCTTTCGAATTGTTTTCTTTTGGAGTCTCATCACTCCGGTTAAGTTTCCTCGTATCGATAGGGTGGTCACATCTTGAGCTTTGCTTTTTTTAACATGGAGATCAATAGGCTCTCCCAGGAGGAGTTGGCCTATGAGGTCGTATGTCGGGGGCTGACGGCCGGGACCGTTGAAGCGATGAGGAAATCGCTTAGGGCGGCTAGGTTGTTGGAGCGGCGCGGGTTACTCGAAGCGGTCGCGTACCCGTTCAAGTTCGCTCAGGACAGTGAAGCGGTAAAAAGGAAAATTGAGGAGATCGATGCGCTCCTGAAGACCCCACCGCAACGGGGGTCTTCAGAGTTCAAGAAGGCATCGACGAAGATCGACTGGGCGATGACGCGGTTGGGGAGGTCGCAACCCGCCACAGAGGAGGACGAGCTGGAGAAGAAGCAGCTCAAGACGGAGCTGGTGATCCTCTTGGCCACCCTGGAGGGTGATGAAGCCATGGAAGAGGAGGAGGAAAAGGAGAAGCAGTTGAGGGCTAGAGACTAGGGTGGAGAGCAGACCACCACACTAGCCCCCTCAACATCAACAGCAACAACAATAGAAGCAGCAAGGACGGTCCAGGTGGTGGCGGAGAAAGTGGAGAACTTGTCCAACTTGACTAAGTTTCTCCGGAGAGTGATGCGGGGCTTCTGTCAACTCCTTCTTAGAGCGAGTAAAAGAGTTGAGAGAGGCCAGAGGAGTCAGCGAAGCAGTGTTGTTTAGGGCAGCGGTAGACCTATTTAGTGGGAAGGCGCTTCTTTGGTTTAGGGCGATTAGGAGGTCGGTAGGGTCGTGGTCGGAGTTGGTGAGGGAGCTCAAGTTGGAGTTTCTCCCTCCCAATTACGACGATTTGCTTTTGGAGGAAATTAGGCGGCGTACCCAAGGGAAGGAGGAGTCCATTGGGGTCTATGTGGCGATCATGAGCAACATGTTCGGTCGCCTCACAGAACCCCTTTCAGAGGGAAGAAAGCTAGGCATCCTCCAAAGGAACCTAGCGCCGTTCTACCAGACCCAATTGGGTCTGGCAGAACCAAAAGCTATTGAAGACCTGGTTGGTCTCGGAAGAAAGTTGGAGATGGTGCGAGCGAACGTAGAGACGTTTGCACCACCTCCAACAGCAAGATCCAGGAACTTGTTGGAGCCAGACCTGGCATATGTGGCTACTGAAGAGCCGAAGCTGGCGGCGATGAGGAACCCGCCACCAGCAGTACGGAGAGAGCCACCACCACCCGTCCATAGGAGTTCACCAGCGTCGGTCCATCGGGACCATTCACCAGCCATCCGCAGAGATCCAACGCCAGTTACACGGAGGAATATGCCGCCAACAGCAGCGCCCAGAAGTCTGCAACCAGTGGTGCAGAGGGACCCACCACCAGTACGAAGAATACGTTGCTTCAATTGCAACAAGGAAGGGCACATGTCGAACACATGTTCCATGCCGAGAAGGTGTTACGGGTGCGGGCAGCCCGGAGTAATCATTAGGGATTGCCGAAAGTGCTCGGGAAAAGGGCAACGACCTCCTGCATCAGCAGGGCAGGAGCATCGTCAAGAGTAGGGAGGTTGCCTGCTGGCGACCAGTCGTTAGGGGTTTATTTAGGTTTCACGTTCGAGAGACAGGATAACGACGTGCGCCCTTGCAGTTAGGATATTAGGGCTTTTAGATTCCGGGTCATCGCGCAAGATCGTTTGTAGGGACGGATGGGATGTTTTGAAAAAGTTAGGACTTAGCTTAGCGCAGGTAGGGTCTTTTTAGCGAATGGTGCAGGAGTAGGAGTAGCGGGGACATTGTGCTTACCATTTGAGGTGCGAGGAGAAGCCCTCATGTTAGACTGCTTGGTCATACCCACTCTGCCCCAAACTTTGATTTTGGGGGCGGACTTTCTAAGCCGAGTTGGGATTGTATTACATATGGGCTCCGGCGAATGGAGCTTCCATAAGCAATCTCCCCCTTCGGTGTCCGCAATAATGGAAAGAGCAGAGTTGGATGAAGACCAGGAAAGGCAGCTAACGACCCTCGTGGAGGGCGCATTCCGGGATATGCCGGAAGGCATTGGGTGCACTCATCTGGTAGAGCACTCATCTGGTAGGACGTCGTCTGAACCAATCAAGCAGAGATACTATCCAGTATCTCCTGCGGTTCAGCTGCATATAGATAGCGAATTGGAGGACATGCTAAGAGAGGAAGTTATCGAGAAGTCCAACAGTCCGTGGGCTTCGCCGATCGTAATGATCAAGAAAAAAGATGGTTCGTTCCGGTTCTGCGTAGACTACCGGAAACTGAATAAAGTTACGGAGAGGGACGCTTATCCCCTCCCGTACATAACATCTACGCTTGATAAGCTCAGGGATGCAAAGTTTTTGTCATCCCTGGATATAAAATCCGCTTATTGGCAGATACCGGTGGAGAAGGAATCGAGACAGTTCACGACCTTTACGGTCCCAAATAGGGGTCTCTTCCAATTCAGGAGGATGGCCTTTTGGTTGCACAACGCACCTGCAACGTGGCAGCGGTTCATCGACACCGTCCTAGGCCCTGACCTAGAACCACATGTGTTCGTATACCTCGATGATATCATCGTGGTTACGAATAACTTCGATAAACACCTCGAGATATTGGCGGAAGTTTTTAAACGTTTACGCGAAGCGGGCCTTAAGTTGAGCAAAGAAAAGTGTAACTTCTGCTTGTCTTCTCTTAGGTATTTAGGATACGTGGCACGTGGACCCGGAAAAAGTAGCTAGCATGGTTAGGATTCCTGCACCAAAGAATGTTAGGGAGGTTAGGAGCTTTTTAGAGACAGTATCGTGGTATAGGATGTTCATACCTAATTTTGCGACCGTGGTCAAACCGTTGACCAATTTGCTCAAGAAGAGCACCAAATTTATATGGAGTGACGAGTGCGAGGGGAGTTTCCGAAAGGCAAAGGAGTGCCTGGTAACTGCCCCGATTCTGACCTGTCCGGATTTTGAGCGTCCGTTTGTGGTGCAAACCGACGCCTCGGATTACGGGATTGGAGCAGTACTCAGTCAAACGTTTGATGACGGAGAAAAGGTAGTTTGTTACCTAAGTAGGTCGCTCAATAGGTGCGAACGGAACTATTCCACGACGGAGAAGGAGTGCTTGGCTGTACTATGGGCGGTGGAGAAGTTGCGACCATATATCGGAGGTACGACTGGATGGCGCAGTTGGTTAAGTGCCTGCTCCAAGTTAGAGGGGTCCCAGGTTCGAATCCGAGTAAAAGCAAAGTTAATACGCTTTTATCCGGTTTTTCAAATCTGGTCTAGTCACCATTTGCCGTTGGGATCAAATTAACGGCACTATCACTGGAGTGGTCGATCAGTGGTTGTAGTCTGACTGTGGGTATCACAATGGACCGACATGGTCTAAGTGTGCTGATGAATTCACCAGCAGCCCCGTAACCTAACCTAACCTATATATCGGAGGTGTTCGATTTACGGTCGTGACGGATCACTATTCCCTGGTATGGTTAAGTAATCTGAAGAACCCTTGTGGCAGGTTAGCGAAATGGGCGGTGAAGCTACAACAATTCGATTTCGAGATTGTTCATCGAAAGGGGAAGGAACACGTAGTTCCGGATTTGCTCTCCCGGGCCGTAGAGGTGGCGGCTAGAATCGAGGAGACGGTTGTTTCTGACCCGTGGGTCAAAAGGATGATGGAAAAGGTTGTAGCGAACCCCCTCTCATATCCGACATGGAAGATCGAGTAAGGGAAACTGTTTAAGTTCGTTAGGGCAACACAGGTGATTGTTCGTGACCAGGGATTAGAATGGAAAGAGGTAGTTCCAAAATCAGATAGGGCCAAGATTTTAGCAGAATGTCACGACAATCCATTAGCAGGGCACATGGGGGTTAGGAAAACTTTTGCCAGAGTAGGGACCAGGTATTATTGGCCGAAAATGCGGGCCGATATTACCCGGTATGTTAGGAGCTGTAGGGTTTGTCAAAGCATGAAACCAGTGAACACCAAACCGGCTGGTTTGATGGTGAAGAGGAGACGGGTAGTGGACCCCTGGCAGATGATCTGCGTGGACCTGGTAGGACCGCTCCCGAGGTCTACCAGTGGATATTCTTATATCCTAACAGTAGTGGATTACTTTACAAAGTTTCCACTACTGTTACCGCTGAGAACAGCAACCGTAAAGTCGGTTGTGAAACAGCTCGAGGACAACGTGTTCCTCCTGTTCGGAGTACCGTCGGTCGTAGTATGCGACAATGGGCCTCAGTTCCGAGGAACGGAACCGAAACGCTTGTGTCAGTCATACGGGACGCGTATAAGATTTACCGCAAGCCAATCCGGCGGAACGGATCAACCAAATCATCAAGACAACTTTACGCGCGTACGTGTCGGAGAACCATCGGACGTGGGATACACATTTGGCTAAGGTCGCTTGTTGTATCCGCACAGCACAGCATCAGGTATTGGGGGTGACCCCATACTATGCAAACTTCGGGCGGGAGATGACGACGTCCGGAACGAGACCGGGAATAGGAGAAGAAATCGGGCGAAACAATGGACAGACGGAAGAAGTCGGCGAACGCGACGCTGACACCGCGAACGGATCGGGCGACATATCCTCGGGGCAAGAGGAAACGACGGCAGGAAACGAAGACAACGAAACGGAGATGACGGAAATCGGTAGGAGGTTCCAAGAGCTGAGGGCGGATATCGGTAAGAAGTTGACTGTAGCAATACAGAAGACTTCGAACCAATACAACCTGAGAGAGTATCCCCGTGGACGTATTCGCTCGAAGACGAGAGCGGTAAAGAAATCGCGATCGGAGCTAGAGGAAAGACGGAAGGATTCCTAAGAGCGAAATTTACGGGTAAATTTCGCGGAGGAAAGGGTGGGGTTTGTCGCGTGCAAATTGCACGCTACAAAAAAAAACCTATTTGTCCTGTCGACCTTAACCTCATCCCCAAGAAGAGGTAAAGGGAAACCCCCAATCCCCCGCCACAAGCGTTACCCCTGTTGGTATACCTGAGCGGGAGATGATGCGACGATAGGGTTCGCGGAAACAGGGGATACTTATCCGAGTACTAAATTGTACCAATAAGTAGTTAATCGGGTCAATGGAAACATCCCCGGAACCTCCCATTTCTTCCGAAGTCGCCGTCGCACAATGCCCCAAAGATATGTAGGTATGCACAACAACAGACGACTTAACAAGCATACATACAAACAGCGACAAAAAGACCTGCATATAAACATCGAGAAAAACATAAAAACATTACGAATAATAATAATACAGCAACCCAAATAATACCATCAACATCACTATTACAATAATATATAAACAAATCATGGCAAGTGCAATAACATAAAAGACAATTAAAGAACATATAAATTATTATAAGCATGCAGACGAAACGCAATCAAACGCCTTACATATCTTTGGGCTGTACAGAGAAAAAGAGAAAGAACAGCTGATCGCCAGAAAATTGACTTCCAAAGTCATTGCACCGAACGATTGAAGGGTGAGAGATATGCGGCGTGGAAGGTTGCTAATACTCTGGAGGTGATTCCCTTTGCATTAGCAACCACGATCGACTGTTGAGTGAAGAGTGAATGTGAGCGAAAGAGGGGGCGGCGAGAGAGGCTGTCATGTACTGGATGTGATTGACTTTGCGTTGGCAGCCAAGGTCAGCCGTCAACAACAACAACAACCATACACCCGTGCCATGGAAGGCTGGTCAACGGGCGGTATGATCGCGAGCCACAGCCGCTATTCGAGTGGCTATGGGAATCTCCATACAAAAAAAAGGGAGAAAAGTAAAGAGAAAAAAAGAGGAGAAAGTCCCAGCGACGATCTGCTGCCGGCTCCGTCGCAGCGTATGCATGCGTGGGTGAGTGATGCAGATTTGGCAGATTGGAGAGTGAATGGAAGGTGAGAGTGCGTAATGCAACAAAGGTTGTATGCGCGCAATCATTAGAGTGAATGGTATATGTGTGTGAGTGAGAGAAAGAAGAGCTTTTGCAGACTGAGGAATTCTAAGCGGGAAACAGACTTTGGAAGTCAATTCTTTTTTGGCGATCGCGAATGAGGGACATGCTGTCCCATAGCTGTGCGGAAAAAAAAAGGAAAAAAAAGCGAAAAGAAAGGTTGCACAGTCAACCATAGTGGGAAAAAGTTATATAGTGAGGAAAAAATAAGCACACACGAAGAGCAAGAAGGACAATACGAGTACGAGGAAGAAAAGGGAGAGACGACCGGAGGAGCAGCGGGAAGACGGAAAGAACGCAAAACAACAAACGGATAAGTACCCCCTAGTGGGGAACATATATATATTTTAATTTTTTTGTATAGATTTTTTGGCAGTCCCCATAAGGGCTGTAAGTGAAATTTAATTGTTAATTTTTGGTAGTGGGTTTTGGCAGTCCCCATAAGGGGCTGAACCGAGAAAAATTTTAAAGGTTTTTTGATTGCGGGACGGAGCCCGTTTAAAGTGCCCGTTAGGTGCTTGTTTTTTTGAATAGTGGCGTAGCGTACAGAACGGTACAGTGGGCGCATCAGCACCCGTACCGTTTCGGAAAAAAAAAACAGTTGGTTCGCAGCAAAAGGGCTGCTTCGCGGTACGCGCCCCTATCCCGTTTCGGTACCAAAAGGGTACCTCGCGAAGAGTTGGCGGTGGATTCGGGGTCACCCGGTGCCGTCCACTCGTGTTTTTGGAATTGCGTGTTTCTTCTCTGTGTGTTCGGGGACAGTTGGCCACCGAGCCCAAGCCTTTTGCTGGGTCAAGGGGCGATTCTTTTGAATCGACGTGCGGGCCAAGGTTCAAAGAACCAAGGCCGAAAAATCGGTTTCCCCAAAACTTTTGTTAACGCGTTCTCTGACGTTCGGGAAGGTTGTCGGAGGGGGGTTTTGTAGATTTGTTGTTGGCGTATAAGCGCCCCAGGGTTTCGTCGTCCCCGTCGAAAGACGACGTGGCGCCCATTTGCTTTGGGAAGTTTTGGTCTTTTTTGGGACATTTTGTTTGTGCCAGTTTTGGGGGACCCACCCCAGCTGAGCAGTCGGGTTGGGAGGTCTTTTGCGACCCCCAGTCGTGCGGCACGCGACATTTTTGGGGTCCAACGTGGGGCAAGTTTTAGGACCGGCAAGTTAAAAAAAAAAATTTAATTTTGGGTGTTTTAGTTTTAAGTTCTAGTTTTTTTGACGGTTGGAAGGAATTTTTTTGTAACAATAAGTAAAGAACCATCGTTCCTTCAGCCAGTGTTTTATTTCTTTTACATTTATACATATATATTTATAGTTTTTTTTAAATATTTCTTTTATTTCAAATTTACTTCAACTTTTTACTTTTTATGATCGGTGTTGGCTTTTTTTTTCTCTACAAATTTATTTTTATTTACGGGTTTGGTTTTTTTTTAAATATATTTACATTGCCCCCCCGGCAGCTGACCTCCTCGTGGTGGGGGCGGGCAACAGGTTTGTGGTGTGCATATTGTACGCCACAAGCCTGGCTAACGAAGCGCAACCCCCTCGGATGACAAGAAGACCTAAGACAGCCTCGGATACCGCCTACCCTGGTGTACCAGGGCCCCATTCGGAGCCAGGCCTGAATGGTGGCAGTATGCGAGCGTCTGGTGGCCGGCCTGTCCCGCTCGGCAGTCGGTCGGGCTCAGCCCGAAGCAGTTACGAGCAACCCGGCAGTGGCCTCGTGAGCCACTACGAGGGTGGGAGGGGGATCACGCCATGCACTAACCAGTGCGTGCGAGGGTTAAAAGGCAGCGGACAACGGCATCGGATAGGATAGGCACATGGAACGTCTCATCGCTCACAGGAAAGGATCTCGAGCTGGTTGGAGAAGCTG
This sequence comes from Myathropa florea, assembly GCA_930367185.1. Classification (NCBI taxonomy): domain Eukaryota; kingdom Metazoa; phylum Arthropoda; class Insecta; order Diptera; family Syrphidae; genus Myathropa; species Myathropa florea. The sequence continues at coordinate 63,192,600 of OV884004.1, read as the reverse complement.
CCAGATATCGGTTAGATTTAGATTAGATTAGATTAGATTTATGTAAAGTAATAATAATAATAACATTATGATAATAATACAAAATCAGTTCGCATGGCATTGCCGTCTGCCATATTGACTATAGAACTAATAATAACAAGGATTGCATTTATTTACATTTACTTAGGTACATTTACAAACATTTTTAGAAGTTTCCTGCTAATATACTCTCTCTATTTCTTAATGCAATTTTACAGTTATATAGCTTAGTGACGTTAACTTCGTTGAGAAGGGATATAATTTCTTGCTCCGATAAGAAGTCTTTTCCAAAGAAACTTCTCCTTGTTTCCCTTAGGATTGGGCACTTGCCTAGAAAATGCATGGTATCTTCTCGGTCTTCCAAATTGCACATGCTACAGAGTATAGGAAGATCTTCTCTATGGGGGATATAATTGAGCTTTAGGAGTTCTCCACGGAGTTTAAAGATTGTTGATATTTCGAGAATGCTATGGATGTCTTTGAAGTAGTTTTTATCCTCAAGATTGTGATTTAGCCGACTATACGTACTACGATGCAGTGATTCCGTCGCTTCTTCTACAAACTTTATTCTGGCCTTTTCATCAACTCTCGCTATGAGCTGGTATAGTGAGTTGTTCCAGTTCATAGTTTCCGCATTCAGCTCTACACCACAACTGCGAGCTAATTCCAGCCATTCTTCGAACAATGCTTTTTTGTTCCGAATCTCGTATAAGGCCATTATCTTTGGAAGACGGTTATCTGACATGTTTATAACTCTTAGTATGTAGTTTACCTGCAACTTAAGTGTTTTAATAAATAGTGGAGATAGGCCTGTTTCCAGCATGAGCATATAATTGGGAGTCTTTGGCGGGAGGCGGAATGTTTTCTTAATGAAAAAACGTTGTAGTTTTTCAACTTCCTCATATGGCTTTTACCCCCATACTTGCGCCGGGTAGAGCATTACTGCCTCCGACGCAGCTTCAAATACTTTGAATTTACTGCTGTGCCTAATCTGTGAGTTGCTGAAACAGTTTTTCCACACTACATTGATGACGGTTTTAGATTTCATGAGTTTTTCCTTCAGATGTCTGGTCATACTAAGGCTACTTGTTAAAAGGATTCCAAGATACCTGTATTCATTTACAATTTCTATACTTTCGCCATTAAAGTGTCATTTTTCGTTGTAAGCAAGTCTACCACCTCTCTTTTTGAATATCATTATTTTAGATTTATCCAAATTCACGACCAGGCTCCATAGGCTGCAGTACTCATACAATTTGTTAATCATCAATTGCAAGGATTCCGGTGAGCTTGCCAACAGTACAATGTCATCTGCGAACAGAAGGGCTTTAATGAGAGTCCCTGCCATTTCTATTCCTCCTGGGAGAAAGTCCACTATATCGTCTATAAAGAGGGCAAATAGACTTGGGCTCAGCGAACATCCCTGCCTTACTCCTGATACCGTCTGAAACCATTCTGATAGCGTCTCACCATTCCAAACAGCTGCCTTGATATCTTCATAAAGGTTTTGTAAAATCCTTCCGAATTTTGATGACATTCCCATACTATACAACTTATAAAATAAGGCATTTCGGTTCAAAGAATCGAAGGCCGCTTTGAAGTCCACAAAGAAGGCGTAGAGTTTTTTATTTCGGCTTATGAATGTATCTGCTATCTTTTCAATACAAAAATGTGGTCGACAGTTGAGTAGCCAGACATAAAACCCGCCTGGAATTCCCTTAGCAGATTATTGTCCTCTATCCATGTGTCCAGCCGCCTCTGCAATATTGCTGCAAAAATTTTGTAGGATGCATTTAAAAACGATATTCCCCGATAGTTAGCAACCGATGTATCGCCTTTTTTGTGGATGGGAAAAATCTGAGCTTCTTTAAACCTTTGGGGCACTATTCCATGATCGAGTATGTTGTTGTATAAGCCAATGAGGTTGTCTTTCAGACCATTGGTACTATATTTATAAAATTCGGTTGGTATACCATCCGACCCTGCAGCCTTTCTATCTTTCAGTTCAAGCAGCGCAGCCGTGAGCTCCTGGTGAGATATAGGGTCATCTAAAATGTTGTTTCTTATATCTGGCGCAGCATATTGAAAACTAGCACCACTCACTGATGGGTTTAGTAACCTCTTGAAATGATCTAGCAGGATATTAGGGCTAAGACCTCTGTTGATCACATATCTTCCTCCATTAAGTGACTTTGCTAATTTCCAGAACTCGGATGCGTTGTTACAACACCCCATTCTGCGCGCCTCTCTTTCAAAGTAATTTCGCTTACTTTGTCTGCAAATATCTTTATACTTCTGATTCGCTCTAAGATAAGACTTTTTGAGAATATCTGTGTTGAAAGCACGAAATAATTTAAGCCAGGCGAACGACGCACGTCTTGCTTTCTGACAATTTTTATCGAACCACGGTTCTTTATTTTGTTTGCGAGTGTTTGGATTTAAGGGAGGATATGACTCTTTTATAATTTGCTCCATATCCGCTACGGTCGTAACATTTCTTCCTTGCAATTTCCCATCAATTTTCGTTCTATATTGGGCGGCTTTGTTCGCGTTCCATACCATTTTTGGGAGCACCGTCATATCCCTTATTTGCTCGTTTGTCGGCGTGGAGTGCCTAACCGTTACAATGATAGGAAGATGGTCAGAGCATATGATTTGCTTCGCTTCCAAATCAGTGACATGGTAGTTCCAGTCTCCCCTTGCCAAACAGTAATCAATAACTGATGTTCCAGTACCTCCAATGAACGTCAACTCACCCCATTCATCACTCACTCTTGTACCATTCAGTATCCGAAAACCAAAAGAATCGCAGAACTCTATAAGCCTTCTTCCTCTTTCATTACACAATGAATCCTTGGACCGTCGTTCTACCCCGGCTTCATAACTCTCCGCACCACAGGACTCTCCTACTCGCGCATTCAAATCTCCAATTATAAGCACGTTCTGTTCATCACAATATAACATTGCTTCTTGAAGATTCTCAAAGTCTCGTTCCCAATAAATGCAGCTTAGGTATGTTGGGAATATATAAAACTCCTTACTGCCCAATCGCAAACACACATATGTGAGGTGCTCGAACATTCTAAACTCACAGCAAATATCGAGATCTCTCCTAAAACCAAAATAACATCCCCCGCCAATATTTTAAATTCTTTAAACTCTTGCCAATTTTGGTTTATTTTAGCATTAATTAAAGGATGACAGACGGCATTATAATTAAAAACGATTCTGGAGCATGGTTACATTAGTTTGAGAAGCACTGTTGAGATTCCCGCTCCCATAAGCATTCTGATCTCCACCTCCTGTCATTGTCGGTTTCGTTCTGTCACTGCACATTTGTTGGAGTATTGCTTTTCCGTTCGCGCTGTCACATTGAATGTTTCTGTCAAAATAAAACACGTCGTCACCTACTCTCAGTGTTTGCCCACGTAATTCAGTTTTTTTTTTTGCTGTTTTTTCTTGTGACTTCGGTCTTTCGGACGGGTGGAAACTCTTCCTGTCGGGAGTGGTACCTCAAATGTCTGCACAGGCGGGAGTGGGGATACTCACAAGTCCCAGGCTGGCAGACAGGGTATTGGAGTGGATACCGTTAGGAGGGAGAGTCGGGATCTTAAAGCTCAAGCTTGAAAGATCAACTTTGGCTCTAGTGCAGGTGTATGCACCGAATCTAGAGTCAGAGTATGCGGCTTTCCTGGATGAAGTTGATGCTGCCCTTGACAGGGTGGCTGAGATGGATTCCTTTATTCTGATGGGTGACTTCAATGCTCACGTGGGTGTGGATGTAACGACATGGGGGAGTGTGATTGGGAGGAACGGTGATCCTCATCAAAACATGAACGGAGAGAAGATGTTGGATTTTTGCTGTGTAAATGGCATGTCCATTATGAACACCTTCTTTCCACACAAAGACATCCATAAATACACATGGTACCGTCGGAGTCCTCAACAGAAATCGTTGATAGATTTCTTTGTGGTACCGGTAACGGACGGTTTGTGACGTTCGTGTGTTGAGAGGGGCTGAACTGTCAACTGATCATCACCTGGTATTGTGTACGCTGTATCTTTCTGATAAAGTACCTCTTCTGCCAAGGCGAAACTACAGAACAGTGAGGTGCAGCAACATTTTGCACGGCGCATATCCGAAGGGTTTGAGCAAATTCCAACTGTTCCATCGCATGTAGAGGACGAATGGCGACTGTTTTCAACAGCTGTCATTGCTTCTGCACGTGATGTTTGTGGGGTGAAGCGGGTTGGTGTGGCGGCTGGTGGTGAGAAAAGAACTGCGTGGTTTAAAACACCCGGAGTTCAAGAAGCCATCAGAGAGAAGAAGAAGACATACAGAGACTGGATTCTCTTGGGGAACTCTGATTCTCGTGACCGGTACACTGAGGCGCGAAGAACTTGATGGAGCGAGCACTTTTCGGAGCTGCTCAATCCCGAACAGGGCACTGAGGGTGACAGACCTGTAGACTTGAGTAGGGCGGAGAATAGTCCAACGGTGGAGGAAGTCATTTTGGCGATTGAATCGCTAAAAGTTGGCAAATCCGCCGGTGTGGATGAAATCCGGCCAGAAATGCTTAAGGCTATGGGTAAAGAGGGAGTTTTATGGCTCTCTCGTGTCATTAAGGTGGCTTGGGAACGCGGTGAAACACCTGGTGATTGGCAGACTGGGGTGATTGTCCCTCTCTTCAAAAAGTGGGACGAGAAAGAGTGCTCCAACTACAGGGGCATATCTCTTTTAAGTCTCCAAGGTAAAGTCTACGCTAAGGTGTTGGAGGCGCGTTCTAGAGTTATGGTCGAATCCAGGATGGGGGATGAACAGTGCGGTTTTCGTCCCGGCAGAAGTACAACCGACCAGCTTTTCACTCTAAGAATGGTACTTGAGAAGGCTTGGGAGTACGCCAAACCGATCTACAGTTGTTTTGTAGATTTGGAAAAGGCATACGACCGAGTTCCTCGAGGTAAACTCTGGAGTGTTCTGCAGGAGTATGGGATTGATGGTTCTTTGTTGAGGGCCATTCAGTCTCTATACACAAACTGTAGTAGCTGTGTTCGGGTTAACGGTAGTAAATCAACACCTTTCACCGTGGGCGTTGGACTTCGCCAAGGGTGCGTTTTGTCACCTTTCCTTTTCATTATATATATGGACTGGATGTTACAGCGCAGTCGAGGCGAGGAATGTTTCACATTGGGAGAGTTGAGGGTCAGTCATCTTCTTTTTGTAGATGACTTAGTCATCCTCACATCCTCCCGGATGGAACTCCAGCGCGCGCTAGATAGGTTTGTGGCCGTATGTGCTGATGCTGGGATGAGGGTTAACGTGGACAAATCCGAGGTTAATGGTTATTTCCAGAGCCCCTGTTCAATGCACTCTACATGTTAGTGGAGTCCCATTGAAACAGGTGGAGAAGTTCAAGTATCTCGGGGTCTTCTTCACGAGTGATGGGAGGAATAATGCTGAGCTTTTCTGTAGGATTGGTCAAGCTGGCTTAATTTTGAAACAGCTTGGTCGATCTGTAATCAGGAAGGCCGAGCTTGGTGTCAAAGCCAAGTTAGCGGTGTTTAACGCAGTATTTGTTCCAACTCTCACCTATGGTCATGAAATTTGGGTAATGACCGAAAGAATAAGATCGCGAATACAAGCTGCCGAGATGAGATTTCTTCGTGCTGTTGTGGGAATTACTCGCCGGGATAGGGTGAGAAACACGACAGTGCGCGGGGAACTCAATATTGGGCAGCTGCTTCTTCGAACGGAAAGGGCTGTACTTCGTTGGTTTGGTCACGTGGCACGAATGTCCCCATCATCACGACTTCCGAGGCGTGCCTTGAATGCGATTCCATCAGGTAGGCGACCGCTTGGCAGACCTAGGATGAGATGGTTGGACCAAGTCCAAACACTCGCCTGGTTGCGCTTGGGCATAGCTCCTGATGAGTTAGAGTCGATGGCGGAGGATCGAGTGGCCTGGAGATCTCTCGTGCATGCATTGCCCCCGCGACCCCTTTAGTGGAACATGCGGGTCATTGAAAATGAGATGAGATGAGATGAGATATATTTACATTCATTTGCTTTTATTTCTGGTGGACGGGTTTGTTTTTTTGTATACATACTGTTCTTTTCCTTTTTTCTTGCGCGATTTTCTTTTTTTATTGATTTGTTTTATTTCTGCTTTTGGAAAGGTTTTGGGCGAGGTGGCCTCTCGAAATTTTGGTTTGAGCTGGTTGTTTCGCTCGGGTTGATGCCATTCTTTTTCTTTTTAGGTGGGGTTTGTTTGGTGGGCTTATTAAGTCGGTTAGCGTGTTTCCACCGAGTGCTTTTTTGTTTTCTCTAGTTTTTATTATACACTGCGATCGGTTACCGCTCAGTTGTCGGGTTTCTAGTTTTGGGAGATTAAAATCTTTCTCCTTTGAGGTTGGTGTTTTCACTTTTGGTTCAGGGTTGATTTGTTTCTTCTCTTTTTGAATTTCTTTCGAATTGTTTTCTTTTGGAGTTCCATCACTCCGGTTAAGTTTCCTCGTATCGATAGGGTGGTCACATCTTGAGCTTTGCTTTTTTTAACATGGAGATCAATAGGCTCTCCCAGGAGGAGTTGGCCTATGAGGTCGTATGTCGGGGGCTGACGGCCGGGACCGTTGAAGCGATGAGGAAATCGCTTAGGGCGGCTAGGTTGTTGGAGCGGCGCGGGTTACTCGAAGCGGTCGCGTACCCGTTCAAGTTCGCTCAGGACAGTGAAGCGGTAAAAAGGAAAATTGAGGAGATCGATGCGCTCCTGGAGACCCCACCGCAACGGGGGTGGGGGAGGAAAAGGAGAAGCAGTTGAGGACTGGTGGGGGTGGAGAGCAGACCACCACACTAGCCCCCTCAACATCAACAGCAACAACAATAGAAGCAGCAAGGACGGTCCAGGTGGTGGCGGAGAAAGTGGAGAACTTGTCCAACTTGACTAAGTTTCTCCGGAGAGTGATGCGGGGCTTCTGTCAACTCCTTCTTAGAGCGAGTAAAAGAGTTGAGAGAGGCCAGAGGAGTCAGCGAAGCAGTGTTGTTTAGGGCAGCGGTAGACCTATTTAGTGGGAAGGCGCTTCTTTGGTTTAGGGCGATTAGGAGGTCGGTAGGGTCGTGGTCGGAGTTGGTGAGGGAGCTCAAGTTGGAGTTTCTCCCTCCCAATTACGACGATTTGCTTTTGGAGGAAATTAGGCGGCGTACCCAAGGGAAGGAGGAGTCCATTGGGGTCTATGTGGCGATCATGAGCAACATGTTCGGTCGCCTCACAGAACCCCTTTCAGAGGGAAGAAAGCTAGGCATCCTCCAAAGGAACCTAGCGCCGTTCTACCAGACCCAATTGGGTCTGGCAGAACCAAAAGCTATTGAAGACCTGGTTGGTCTCGGAAGAAAGTTGGAGATGGTGCGAGCGAACGTAGAGACGTTTGCACCACCTCCAACAGCAAGATCCAGGAACTTGTTGGAGCCAGACCTGGCATATGTGGCTACTGAAGAGCCGAAGCTGGCGGCGATGAGGAACCCGCCACCAGCAGTACGGAGAGAGCCACCACCACCCGTCCATAGGAGTTCACCAGCGTCGGTCCATCGGGACCATTCACCAGCCATCCGCAGAGATCCAACGCCAGTTACACGGAGGAATATGCCGCCAACAGCAGCGCCCAGAAGTCTGCAACCAGTGGTGCAGAGGGACCCACCACCAGTACGAAGAATACGTTGCTTCAATTGCAACAAGGAAGGGCACATGTCGAACACATGTTCCATGCCGAGAAGGTGTTACGGGTGCGGGCAGCCCGGAGTAATCATTAGGGATTGCCGAAAGTGCTCGGGAAAAGGGCAACGACCTCCTGCATCAGCAGGGCAGGAGCATCGTCAAGAGTAGGGAGGTTGCCTGCTGGCGACCAGTCGTTAGGGGTTCATTTAGGTTTCACGTTCGAGAGACAGGATAACGACGTGCGCCCTTGCAGTTAGGATATTAGGGCTTTTAGATTCCGGGTCATCGCGCAAGATCGTTTGTAGGGACGGATGGGATGTTTTGAAAAAGTTAGGACTTAGCTTAGCGCAGGTAGGGTCTTTTTAGCGAATGGTGCAGGAGTAGGAGTAGCGGGGACATTGTGCCTACCATTTGAGGTGCGAGGAGAAGCCCTCATGTTAGACTGCTTGGTCATACCCACTCTGCCCCAAACTTTGATTTTGGGGGCGGACTTTCTAAGCTGAGCTGGGATTGTATTACATATGGGCTCCGGCGAATGGAGCTTCCATAAGCAATCTCCCCCTTCGGTGTCCGCAATAATGGAAAGAGCAGAGTTGGATGAAGACCAGGAAAGGCAGCTAACGACCCTCGTGGAGGGGGCATTCCGGGATATGCCGGAAGGCATTGGGTGCACTCATCTGGTAGAGCACTCATCTGGTAGGACGTCGTCTGAACCAATCAAGTAGCAAAGTTTTTGTCATCCCTGGATATAAAATCCGCTTATTGGCAGATACCGGTGGAGAAGGAATCGAGACAGTTCACGACCTTTACGGTCCCAAATAGGGGTCTCTTCCAATTCAGGAGGATGCCCTTTTGGTTGCACAACGCACCTGCAACGTGGCAGCGGTTCATCGACACCGTCCTAGGCCCTAGAACCACATGTGTTCGTATACCTCGATGATATCATCGTGGTTACGAACAACTTCGATAAACACCTCAAGATATTGGCGGAAGTTTTTAAACGTTTACGCGAAGCGGGCCTTAAGTTGAGCAAAGAAAAGTGTAACTTCTGCATGTCCTCTCTTAGGTATTTAGGATACGTGGCACGTGGACCCGGAAAAAGTAGCTAGCATGGTTAGGATTCCTGCACCAAAGAATGTTAGGGAGGTTAGGAGCTTTTTAGAGACAGTATCGTGGTATAGGATGTTCATACCTAATTTTGCGACCGTGGTCAAACCGTTGACCAATTTGCTCAAGAAGAGCACCAAATTTATATGGAGTGACGAGTGCGAGGGGAGTTTCCGAAAGGCAAAGGAGTGCCTGGTAACTGCCCCGATTCTGACCTGTCCGGATTTTGAGCGTCCGTTTGTGGTGCAAACCGACGCCTCGGATTACGGGATTGGAGCAGTACTCAGTCAAACGTTTGATGACGGAGAAAAGGTAGTTTGTTACCTAAGTAGGTCGCTCAATAGGTGCGAACGGAACTATTCCACGACGGAGAAGGAGTGCTTGGCTGTACTATGGGCGGTGGAGAAATTGCGACCATATATCGAAGGTGTTCGATTTACGGTCGTGACGGATCACTATTCCCTGGTATGGTTAAGTAATCTGAAGAACCCTTGTGGCAGGTTAGCGAAATGGGCGGTGAAGCTACAACAATTCGATTTCGAGATTGTTCATCGAAAGGGGAAGGAACACGTAGTTCCGGATTTGCTCTCCCGGGCCGTAGAGGTGGCGGCTGGAATCAAGGAGACGGTTGTTTCTGACCCGTGGGTCAAAAGGATGATGGAAAAGGTTGTAGCGAACCCCCTCTCATATCCGACATGGAAGATCGAGTTAGGGAAACTGTTTAAGTTCGTTAGGGCAACACAGGTGATTGTTCGTGACCAGGGATTAGAATAGAAAGAGGTAGTTCCAAAATCAGATAGGGCCAAGATTTTAGCAGAATGTCACGACAATCCATTAGCAGGGCACATGGGGGTTAGGAAAACTTTTGCCAGAGTAGGGACCAGGTATTATTGGCCGAAATGCGGGCCGATATTACCCGGTATGTTAGGAGCTGTAGGGTTTGTCAAAGCATGAAACCAGTGAACACCAAACCGGCTGGTTTGATGGTGAAGAGGAGAGGGGTAGTGGACCCCTGGCAGATGATCTGCGTGGACCTGGTACGACCGCACCCGAGGTCTACCAGTGGATATTCTAATATCCTAACAGTAGTGGATTACTTTACAAAGTTTCCACTACTGTTCCCGCTGAGAACAGCAACCGCAAAGTCGGTTGTGAAACAGCTCGAGGACAACGTGTTCCTCCTGTTCGGAGTACCGTCGGTCGTAGTATGCGACAATGGGCCTCAGTTCCGAGGAACGGAACTGAAACGCTTGTGTCAGTCATACGGGACGCGTATAAGATTTACCGCGCACTACCACCCGCAAGCCAATCCGGCGGAACGGATCAACCAAATCATCAAGACAACTTTACGCGCGTACGTGTCGGAGAACCATCGGACGTGGGATACACATTTGGCTAAGGTCGCTTGTTGTATCCGCACAGCACAGCATCAGGTATTGGGGGTGACCCCATACTATGCAAACTTCGGGCGGGAGAAACGGAGATGACGGAAATCGGTAGGAGGTTCCAAGAGCTGAGGGCGGATATCGGTAAGAAGTTGACTGTAGCAATACAGAACTCTTCGAATCAATACAACCTGAGGCGAAGGGACGTCCAGTACCTACCGAACGAGTTGGTATGGCGACGTAACATGGTGCTGCCGATGCAGCGAATTATTACGCGGCGAAACTGGCGCCGAAATATGTAGGTCCTTTCATTATACGGAAGAGAGTATCCCCGTGGACGTATTCGCTCGAAGACGAGAGCGGTTAAGAAAGAGGAATATGGCACGTCAAGGACCTTAAGCCATATCGCGATCGGAGCTAGAGGAAAGACGGAAGGATTCCTAAGAGCGAAATTTACGGGTAAATTTCGCGGAGGAAAGGGTGGGGTTTGTCGCGTGCAAATTGCACGCTACAAAAAAAAAAACCTATTTGTCCCATCCCCAAGAAGAGGTAAAGGGAAACCCCCAATCCCTCGCCACAAGCGTTACCCCTGTTGGTATACCTGAGCGGGAGATGATGCGACGATAGGGTTCGCGGAAACAGGGGATACTTATCTGAGTACTAAATTGTACCAATAAGTAGTTAATCGGGTCAATGGAAACATCCCCGGAACCTCCCATTTCTTCCGAAGTCGCCGTCGCACAATGCCCCAAAGATATGTAGGTATGCACAACAACAGACGACTTAACAAGCATACATACAAACAACGACAAAAAGACCTGCATATAAACATCGAGAAAAACATAAAAACATTACGAATAATCATAATACAGCAACCCAAATAATACCATCAACATCACTATTACAATAATATATAAACAAATCATGGCAAGTGTAATAACATAAAAGACAATTAAAGAACATATAAATTATTATAAGCAGGCAGACGAAACGCAATCAAACGCCTTACATATCTTTGGGCTGTACAGAGAAAAAGAGAAAGAACAGCTGATCGCCAGAAAATTGACTTCCAAAGTCATTGCACCGAACGATTGAAGGGTGAGAGATATGCGGCGTGGGAGGTTGCTAATACTCTGGAGGTGATTCCCTTTGCATTAGCAACCACGATCGACTGTTGAGTGAAGAGTGAATGTGAGCGAGAGAGGGGGCGGCGAGAGACGCTGTCATGTACTGGATGTGATTGACTTTGCGTTGGCAGCCAAGGTCAGCCGTCAACAACAACAACAACCATACACCCGTGCCATGGAAGGCTGGTCAACGGGCGGTATGATCGCGAGCCACAGCCGCTATTCGAGTGGCTATGGGAATCTCCATACAAAAAAAGGGAGAAAAGTAAAGAGAAAAAAAGAGGAGAAAGTCCCAGCGACGATCTGCTGCCGGCTCCGTCGCAGCGTATGCATGCGTGGGTGAGTGATGCAGATTTGGCAGATTGGAGAGTGAATGGAAGGTGAGAGTGCGTAATGCAACAAAGGTTGTATGCGCGCAATCATTAGAGTGAATGGTATATGTGTGTGAGTGAGAGAAAGAAGAGCTTTTGCAGACTGAGGAATTCTAAGCGAGAAACAGACTTTGGAAGTCAATTCTTTTTTGGCTATCGCGAATGAGGGACATGCGGAAAAAAAAGGAAAAAAAAGCGAAAAGAAAGGTTGCACAGTCAACCATAGTGGGAAAAAGTTATATAGTGAGGAAAAAATAAGCACACACGAAGAGCAAGAAGGACATAAAAGACAACACAACAACGAAGCATTGAGACGAGGACGAGGAAGAAAAGGGAGAGACGACCGGAGGAGCAGCGGGGAGACGGAAAGAACGCAAAACAACAAACGGATAAGTACCCCCTAGTGGGGAACATATATATATTTTAATTTTTTTGTATAGATTTTTTGGCAGTCCCCATAAGGGCTGTAAGTGAAATTTAATTGTTAATTTTTGGTAGTGGGTTTTGGCAGTCCCCATAAGGGGCTGAACCGAGAAAAATTTTAAAGGTTTTTTGATTGCGGGACGGAGCCCGTTTAAAGTGCCCGTTAGGTGCTTGTTTTTTTGAATAGTGGCGTAGCGTACAGAACGGTACAGTGGGCGCATCAGCACCCGTACCGTTTCGGAAAAAAAAACAGTTGGTTCGCAGCAATAGTGCCGTGCTACCCTCCGACGCGTGCACATGTATTTTTTTGTTCGTCAACGCGCTCGCAAAATTAAAAATAAAAATCAAAATAAAAATTAAAAAATAAAAATTCAAATAAAAATTCAAATAAAAAAAAAATTAATAAAAAAATAAAAATTAAAAATTAAAATAAAAATTCAAATCAAAATTTAAAATAAAAATTCAAATAAAAATTTAATAAAAAAAAATTAAATAAAAAAAAAAAACAAAAAATTTAATTAATATTCCGCGGACCGTCCAACACCTCAACGCGCAAGTGCGAAATAATCAACAAAAAAAAAAAAAAAAGTTCAGTGCAGTGAAGTGATCCGGATCGAGTGCGCCTGGTCCGCTCCCTCTTGTCCCTTTCCTCCACAAGCCACGGCTACGCATTCTCGGTCGCAACTCCCGTTTGATTTTATCAGGCGGGTGAGTGCAAAGACTGAGAGTGCGTAGCTTCTGACGTAGCGGAATCAGAGGTGCAAATTGTTGGTGGACCAACTCTAATCGGTGTATGGGCATAACACCTACATCGATTTGATGTTAGGAAGCTACTTAAATTTGCACTTCTCAATTCTGCTCTACCATCTGATGCAACGTCGGAGTTGGCTCTTTTGCTGTCTGTCTTTTTTGTTGTTGTAATGGGAAATTTTAGGGTTGACGTGAGCAACGTTCGTGGCCTAAGAGCGAATCTCTTCGCTGTGTACGTCCATCTGTCTAGATATAAACCAGCTGTCTTGGCACTGAGTGAAACACAGGTAGGTGAGAATACCGATTTATCGGATTTGAACCTGCCTGGATATAACTTAGTGCCTCTTTTCTTCTCTCACCGCGGTCTCGCCCTATATATACGTAGTGATGTAGCTTACCAACTTCAACCACAATACGGCCTCTGTTCCAATCCGGAATTTAATTTTCTGTGGTTAAAAATCCATGTCCGTAAGCATTTGATCCACTACTGTTTCATTTATAGAAGTCCAAACCTGGATAGCAATTCAACTTTTAATGAGTTTGATATGCTATCTGATTCCATAACAAGAATTGTATCCCTGTATCCTCACACCGAAATTGCCATTGCGGGCGATTTCAATGTACACAATTCTACTTGGCTTCGACATTCTGGCCAGACAACACCCGAAGGACGGTATGTTGAGTTCTTCGCTGAGGTAAATAATCTGACCCAGCTTGTGAATGAGCCTACACGAATACCTGACATTGCAGATCATTCCGCCAACACCCTGGACCTGTTTCTCACCTCTCACCCTGATAAATATTCTACTGACATATTGTCGCCTCTAGGCTCGTCCGACCACTGTGTCGTATCAGCTAATTTCTCGTATTCACTCCACACAGTTAGAGAACAAATTCCTAAAAGAACCGTATGGCTATACGAGAAAGCCAATTGGAGCGGCCTTAACGACTTCTTTAGGAATTTTAACTGGTCTCTATGTTTCCTCGATAGTGACGTGGATGCCGCTGCTGATACGATCACGAACATCATTCTGCTGGGTATGAGATCCTTCATTCCCCATAGAGTGAAGAGTATCAAACCCAAAGCAAATGCGTGGTATGACTTGAGTTGCAAAGAGGCTAATAGGTTGAGGGAGTTGAGTTTCCGGACTTACAAAGCCAACCCTACTGAGGAAAACCGGAAAAAGTTTAAACGGGCCAGAAATGACTGCAATGCACTAATAAGACGTGTGAAATTCGCATATGACCAAAAGTTGAGGCAAAAAGTGCTACAATGTCCCAAGGGTAGCAAAAACTTTTGGTCATTTGTTAAAAATATAAGGAATTCAGCCTCATCTTCAATTCCCACGCTCATTTGCAATGACATTCCAGCTGTCAGCTCTTTAGACAAGGCCAATCTGCTTGCTGCGCATTTCGCGGCCAGCTCAACGCTGCCAGATTCGACCTTGTCTCCGCCTGTACTTGAGAGCGTCAATTGTACCATGGGACAAATCCATTTCCGCACTCGTACAGTTGCTAGAGTACTTAAAGATCTCAACGTGCATAAATCCGCTGGCCCGGATGGTATACCCCCCATACTTCTGAAGAGGTGTTCTTCTACGCTGGCAAAACCTCTGCGTAAGCTTTTTCATCTGTCCTACTCTTCTGGTCTCTTTCCGAGTCAATGGAAAACAGCATTTGTCCAGCCCGTCCCTAAAAAGGGCAAATCTTCGTCACCCTCCTCCTACCGACCCATAGCACTAACGTCCCTTCTTTCCAAGGTCATGGAAACGCTGATTAACCGTCAGCTTATGAAATATCTTGATTCGCGGAAGCTTCTTAATGACCGGCAGTACGGTTTCCGCAGCAACAGATCCACTGGTGATTTGATGGCATATCTCACCGAAAAGTGGAACCAATCCTTGCACAATGCTGGAGAAAGCAAGATCGTTGCGCTTGATATTTCAAAGGCATTTGACAGAGTTTGGCATCAAGCTCTCTTGTCGAAAATGCGTGCTTATGGCATCGATGAGTCACTTCTTCAATGGATTAGAAATTACCTTTCGAACCGTTCAATTCAAGTTGTTTTGGATGGGTTCAAGTCAGGCTCTGTTTTGTCTCCGACTCTCTTTCTCATTTTTATAAATGATCTCCTGTCTGCTACTTCTAATCCAATCCACTCCTTCGCTGATGACAGTACTCTCAGCTTTTCATATTCGTTCCAAGACTCACGACCCTATCCTTCGGCCGTAGAATTGGAGCGGCAGCTTATGTTAAGCACATTAAATTCCGACCTTGACAGCATATTTAATTGGGGTAAAAACAATAGAGTGGAATTTAATGCTTCCAAAACTCAATGCTGTCTACTGTCACTCAAGCGATCCCAAAACAATCAGCCATTATCCCTGAATGGCACTTGCATCGAAGAAACCGGAAAACTTTCCATCCTCGGTATGTGTATCAACTCAACACTTAGTTGGAATGATCACATATTTGAGGTCGCCAAAAATGCTGCGAAACGTCTAGGTTTCCTAAAGCGATGCAAGAAATACTTCACCCCCTCTGATTTGGCTTCAATTTATAAGGCCTTCATTCGCCCCAAGCTTGAGTATAACGCTCATATCTGGTCTGGTGCTCCTAAGACCTCCCTGCACCTACTTGATAGAATTCAACAGCGAGCGATAAAACTTATAGGAGACAGTAATATCGCGAAGTCAATAGACTCGCTCGAACATCGCCGTAATGTCTCATCCTTGTCATTGTTTTATCGCTATTTTAACAAACGATGCTCAAGTGAGTTAGCCAATTGCATTCCTCCCCTCCATGAATTCACCCGCAATACTCGTCTCGCCAGGAATGCTCATCAGTTCACCCTCAAGCCTGTTTTCGGACGTACAGTTAAGTTTAGAGAGTCGTTTTTTAGCCGCACCACACGAATATGGAATGCTCTTCCCAGCCTAATATTTCCCACTCACTACAATCTACAGACATTTAAGACCAATGTGCATAGGTACCTCCTCTCCATTTCTCCCTCTATACCTTCGGCCCGTGCTGTGTCTTGATTCCGGACACTTAAGGGTATTCGTAACCCCTTTTGCGCGCGCAAATTATAAAAAAAAAAAAAAAAAAAAGGGCTGCTTCGCGGTACGCGCCCCTATCCCGTTTCGGTACCAAAAGGGTACCTCGCGAAGAGTTGGCGGTGGATTCGGGGTCACCCGGTGCCGTCCACTCGTGTTTTTGGAATTGCGTGTTTCTTCTCTGTGTGTTCGGGGACAGTTGGCCACCGAGCCCAAGCCTTTTGCTGGGTCAAGGGGCGATTCTTTTGAATCGACGTGCGGGCCAAGGTTCAAAGAACCAAGGCCGAAAAATCGGTTTCCCCAAAACTTTTGCTAACGCGTTCTCTGACGTTCGGGAAGGTTGTCGGAGGGGGGTTTTGGAGATTTGTTGTTGGCGTATAAGCGCCCCAGGGTTTCGTCGTCCCCGTCGAAAGACGACGTGGCGCCCATTTGCTTTGGGAAGTTTTGGTCTTTTTTGGGATTTTTTTTGGGACATTTTGTTTGTGCCAGTTTTGGGGGACCCACCCCAGCTGAGCAGTCGGGTTGGGAGGTCTTTTGCGACCCCCAGGCGTTCGGCACGCGACAAACCCTACTGAGGAAAACCGGAAAAAGTTTAAAGGGACCAGAAATGACTGCAATGCACTAATAAAACTTGAAATTATATGACCAAAAGTTGGGGCAAAAAGTGCTGCAATATCCCAAGGGTAGCAAAAACGTTTGGCCATTTGTTAAAAACATAAAGAATTCGGCCTCGCCTTCAATTCCCACGCTCATTTGCAATGACATTCCAGCTGTCAGCTCTTTAGTCAGGCCAATCTGCTTGCTGCATATTTCGCAGCTAGCTCAACGCTGCCAGATTCGACTTTGCCTCCTCCTGTACTTTAGAGAGTTGATTACACCATGGGACAAATCCCGTTGAGTACTTAAAGATCTCAACGTGCATAAATCCGCTGGCCTGGGTGGTATGCCCCTGATACTTCTGAAGAGGTGTTCTTCTGTGCTGGCAAAACCACTGCGTAAGCTTTTTCATCTGTCCTATTCTTCTGGTCACTTTCCGAGTGGATGGAAAACAGAAATATATTTTTTTTTATATTTTTTTTTTTTTTTGGGAGCGGATGGGAGAGATGTTTTATACTATTGGTGTGCTAAAGAATATAAGTATTTGCTAAAAATTTAAAAAAAAATTGAAAAGAATGCAAAAGAATGCAGATGAATGCAAATGAATGCAAATGAATGCAAATGAATGCAAAATAATGAATGATTGATTGCATTCAATTGAATAATAAAAAAAGAAGGATGCAATCTTCTGATGCTAAATGAATGGTGATTGCATTCATTTTTTTGAAGTCTTAAATAAAGTTAATGGTTGCATTCAAAAAATTGCATTCTTTGAATGCTTTTCAAAGAATGCAATCCTAAATGAGTGCATTCTTTTACAACTCCAGTGTTTCAAAATCTGAAAAAATCACAAAAAATGCTGTGTTCGACCACTCTATTCGTTGATGAGTATTATCTTTTGGATCTCAACCCCTAAATGCCCAACAGAAATGAACACTCACACCGCAGGCATGGGCAGTGATTAGGTATTTATATGATGGAAGGGATTTTCTTCGATAGAGGTATAGGTATATGTATTGATGAATGTTTGTTTGTTTGGATATATGAGTACAACTCGCACTTGCCCAGTTTATTTTTTTTTAAAACCACTTTGTGGAATTTATGAAAGCTAGCAGACTATGAACGTTTGCTTCCGAGAGGTTATTAAGGGTGTTAAAGAAGGCTTTGCCCAGAGAGCGTTGTCTGACTCTAGCTAGAACCGGACATCTGCACAGAAAGTGCTCGGGGGTTTCTGGCTCGATTTCCACCCGGCAGCTGCGGCAGTGTGGGTTGAATGGTATGCTTAGTCTTTCAGTATACCTGCCAACCGCCCAGTGTCCAGTACAGACCGCTATAGTTTTGGATATGTTTCTTCTATTGTCGTTGAGCAGGTCTTTTGTTTTCTTTTGCTTGTAGTTGGGCCATAAGCTTCTGGATAATATAATATTATAATAATAATAATAACGGCGGCGCTACAGTCCGAGGTGGACCTGGGCCTAGCTTCTCAGCAACTACTCGTGTTGTGCGTGCTATTGTTCTCTCACGAGTGGGGAGGGGACCTACTGTTTAATGCCGACTTTGAACGGCGAGATTGAGAAGCTATTTCTAGACAGTTATACTCTTTGAGCATTGTCAGTGACTCGAAAGAGGTGGAGCCGTGAAAAAATGTTTGGTGTTTTTTTCCGAGATTCGAACCGACGACCTCGAGCGTAGGAGTCGACGCACCTAACCACTAGGCCACGGCGCCCAGCTTCTGGATAGGACACATGTTTCCAGCTTGGTCCATCTTTCGTTGGCAATCTTGAGGAGGTGATTGTAGATGTTATTTTTTACGAAGCCTAGTGGAGCCTTGACTTGTTCCACAGCGAGGCTATCGAGTTTGAATCCTTGTCTGTCTAGCTTGTCTGCTGATCAGAGAGATCGGGCTCCGCTCACCTATAATGGATAGTTCCTTGCAGCAGCAATCTACTAGTTTTGACGTTGTGGTTATGGATGTTAGAGCCTTGATAGCAGCTTGACAATCTGAAAAAATTGCTATCCGCTGTGCTGGTTCTGTTCTGTTCTTAATTTCAAGACACGCATCATATATTGCTAGCACTTCTGCCTGGAAAATGCTTGCAAAGCTTGGTAGCTTGTGTGACTTTGATACCTTGAGGGCTTCGGAGAAGATTCCAGCTCCCACTCCAGAGTTCATCTTCGAATCGTCTGTGAAGATGGGTATGTCATGAGTTTGGATGACTATCGCTTTTCCACTCAGTTCTAGTTGGAAAGTATGCCTTATAGTTTTTATTGAAATTTAGCTTTGGGATAAGGTAGTCAGTATGACTCAGTATCGCTTGTTGTAGTAGTGAGTTAAGGATGTTAAAATGTCCATAAGTTCTGTTGGTCCAGCAGTTTGACTCTCTGAGTCTTAGTGGACTACATGTGGACATGTGCGTAGATCTGGGGGTAGAAGAAGAATGACTGTAAGCGCGTCTGTCGCCGAATGCGACGACGACTACGATGATGCAGATGTTCAAGTTTCAGTGCACTCCGCTGAAAACCGTAGGTATGTTTCAGGAACAACACTTACGTTTAAAGATGTGGAAGAAGCTCTGGAGGTGTTTAGTAGTGAAGGATCTCAAAACATACACCGCTGGACTTTGAGGAAACCTCAGAATTGTGTACAGAAATCATATAGTAAAGAGATATCCAACTTCGCCCAGAATTACCCCTTGTCCGTGGTACAATTTGTGACGTTTATCCCCGGAATTTTAAGCGAAACTGTGTTTTTGCTTGGGATTTACGCATACTATTACAAAATTTATGGATTCCACCACGAAGTTCGTGGATTTAAGAGAAAAAATTCATGGGTACACCACGAAAAGAGCGGAAATTCATGGATACACCACGAAAAGAGCGGAAAATTCGTGGATTTGCCCACGATTGAAATCATTCAGGGATAATTTTCGCAATGTTTGCCAAATGTAAATAATGTGACGATTAGTATTGTTTAAAGAAATCTGTTTAAAATGCTGATATGAATCAAATTTTATGAGAAATTGGAAATATAATGCAAGAAAATAAAATTCTTTCATTATTTCACGTCTGAATTATTACTTTCAAAGAAATCTGAAAGTCAAAATCATTTGCCTGAATTGTTTTTTGTGAAAAAATGCAATTGATACAATTTTTTATTAATATTCTTATTAAATTTGTATTAATCAAATGAATACGTTTTGGGTTAGGCAACCGTTTCAAAATACGCGACTTTTCTACGCAATTACAGGCACAGAAAGCTAAAACTTCAAATATCAATAAAATATATGTACATTTTTTACACTCTTTATCTCATTTATAAAACCTGCGCTGTTCTACTATTATCGGTTAAATTCAGTATATGTGTATATACAATACATGATTTAATGGATAAATCACTCTTCATTTACCTATTTTACAATTTTTCAATAATATATTCAAACAATAACGGATATTCAGTTTGTAAAAAATAACAACATTGCAATAGATCATGTGAATGCGCACCCTCTTCACTTATTTTCGTGTTGAAAACATGAATTTGAAATAACGTTCAAGCAACGATCAGTTTTTCAAATAAGTGGCGTAGTTCACCTCATTTGTTTGAATGTGTATGGTTATCAGCTGATTTGAGCAGCTCACATGGATTCGCAGACACGGTATGAAAAATCGCATAAAAAACGCTGTCAGATGAAATCAAGGGGCAAGAGAGGTAGAAGTTGGATATCTCTTTACTATATGTTTTCTGATTGTGTGCATGGTCTAACGCACAAAAAATAATTTATCCCAGAAGACTTCTGCGCGGTTCAGTAAAATTGTTTATAAATTTTAAATGTCAAGATGTACAATACACTCTTCCAGTACACCGAAAGTTCGCAATTCACCGCAATACAAGATTTTGTGGCGTATGCCTTTTTTAATGAATCCACCCCCTTGTGTGGAATGGGTTCGGTCACTTCGGATAACGGTATAATCTTTGTACCTGAGTCTTTGCTTTCGATTTAGCTTAGTTTCGCTAACCATCAACACGTCAGGCTTATGGGTATCCAACAGGTTGAGTAAAGCCAACCTACTTTCGATCCTGGCGAGTGAATCCGCATTCACCGCCAGGATCGAAAGGTCTACAGCTGGCGGCGTATTCATTATATTGGATACGCACTTGACCCAGCGGGTCTCGACGAAAGGACTTGGTCATGTGCCATCTGGGCCTGCATTGAGGCCATCATTGGCATCAGCTCCGCGAAACCCACATTTGGAGCCTCTATTTTAGCCTGGGCTACCTTTGGTGCTGTCTGTTGTGCCTTTCGTCTACCAGACGCCATCTGGGCGTAGGAGACAACCGACGTAACAGGTGTGGCAGGAATTCTCGGTATCGGCCTTGGATCCGCCCCTTTTGTTTTCTTTTTTTCAATATCCTTTCTTTATTTCCTTCACCTTTGGAAAACCCCGATAGCTTAACGTCGAGATCTGTCCTCGACATTTCCCTCACCTAGAGGACACTGCGTAGACAGATGCCCCTCTGCGCATTTACTGCAACGAGTTGGCATGCTGCCGTTTCCACCAGCGTGCCCGAATCTCTGGCATCTTGCACAGAGAAGCATCTGCTTGCTTCTCCTCAACCTCTCCCAAGAGACGGCCTGAAAGTCAAGGAACTTAATGTTCCTCAGACTCTCCAGCCTACTGTCTGGTGTCACTTGCACTAGGAAGATGGGAAGCAAACGTACCAGTTCCATCCTGGATCGTATAGTGGAGAAGCGCTTTACTCCCAAAAATTGTACATCGTCGACGTTCGCTTGTCGCAACAACTTCATTACGTCCTCCGGTTCAGAAGAGACTCTCAATCCCTTTAGAAGAACGGATTGAGCTTTTTCTCCCCTGGGAGTGTAAGAATAAAAGTCAACCCCAGCTAACGCCATCTTCTCCTTCACAAGCTGAAAGCCTGTCTGCGAAACCCCCTATTTTTTATGACAAAGTTATCCTCTACGGCCAACTTACATACCTGGATCGTGTCTTCGGCGTCCATTCCAGTTATATTGATAGGAGGCAATCTAACCTTGTTCTCCTTCTTTTGTTGCTGCTGATGTTGTTGTTGTTGTTGTTCCTGCTGCTTGGGTTGTTGCTGCTGCTTGGGTTGTTGCTGCTGCTTGGATTCCTGCTACTGCTTAATTCGAAGGTATGTTGCACGAGCTATGACTTCAACCAACGGTCGGATCTTTGGGGCTTAGGTATGTAGCTAAAAGTGGCGGTGGACATACAGATCCTGTTTATCACACCCAATTAGCGCCATGAAAGCGCCGATTTGATACCACATCCTAATTTGTGCGAAGGGGGTGAAAAGGAGAGTGTATTCAATCAGATTAGCCCAATTTTTTTAAGGTTCCGTCTACAAAAACAGAACCTTTATAATTTCGGTGTGTCCGTTCGTCCGTCATGTCTGTCACACTATTTTATCTCCAAAGTTTATAAAGATATCGGCATGACATTTTGGAATTAGGTACTTCAGGCCTAGATGTCATTGCCCATGCACCCAAATATAAAAATTGGGGCCATTTGGGGGTGGCTCCAGTATAATTGGAGTTGCCACTTATATGTTAATCGACAGATCTTTTGAAATGAGGTAGAGGTTTGCTTCAACAGTTTTTGATCCAAATTACCGTTTGGAAAATATGGAGCTCCAACATTTTTTTTATTTCCCCCTTCCCCTGCCATTTCTAAATCAAAGTGTTTAACAGAGTTGTAATAGAATGCAATCATTTTGGATTGCTTTCTTTTGTGAATGCAATTTTTTGATTGCAATCATTGAATTAATTTAAGACTTAAAAAAAAGAATGCAATCACCATTCTTTTAGCATAAGAAGATTGCATTCTTTTTTCTTATTATTCAATTGAATGCAATCAATCATGAATTCATTCATTATTTTGCATTCATTTGCATTCTTTTACATTCTTTTCAATTTTTTTTGCAATTTTTAGCAAATATTTATATTCTTTAGCACGTATATCGGTACACCAATAGTAAAAAAGGACCCCCACTCTCCCCTATTAAAAAAAAAATATTAAGGAATATACTCGTACATATGTATTTCTGAAAACTACTTTATTCAGCTCCTATCCCCAATTGCAAAGGCGATTGACTTTTTGCAGCGACAAAATGGTGTGGTATATGGGTGTTTGCTACCGACGTTGGCAACGATTTGATCGAAGTTTCGAAAAATTCACTTACATAAATCTGTGAAAACTTTTGACTTTGGAGTTGTCTTTGCATCATTGCGGGCGATTTCAATGTACACAATTCTACTTGGCTTCGGTATGTTGAGATCTTCGCTGAGGTAAATAATCTGACCCAGCTTGTGAATGAGCCTACACGAATACCTGATCATTCCGCCAACACCCTGGACCTGTTTCTCACTTCTCATCCGGATAAATATTCGATTGACATATTGTCGCCTCTAGGCTGATCTGACCACTGTGTCGTACCAGCTAATTTCTCGTATTCACTCCACACAGTTAGAGAACAAATTCCTAAGAGAACAGTATGGCTATACGAGAAAGCCAGTTGGAGCGGCCTTAACAACTTCTTTAGGAATTTTGTCTGGTCACTATGTTTACTCGATAGTGACGTGGGTATGAGATCCTTAATTCCTCACAGAGTAAAGAAAACCAAACCCAAAGCAAATGCTTCTTATGACTCGAGCTGCAAAGAGGCTATCAGATTGAGGGAGTTGAGTTTCCGGACTTACAAAGCCAACCCTACTGAGGAAAACCGGAAAAAGTTTAAACGGACCAGAAATGACTGCAATGCACTAATAAGACGTGTGAAATTCTCCTATGACCAAAAGTTGGGGCAAAAAGTGCTGCAATATCCCAAGGGTAGCAAAAACTTTTCGTCATTTGTTAAAAACATAAAGAATTCGGCCTCGTCTTCAATTCCCACGCTCATTTGCAATGACATTCCAGCTGTCAGCTCTTTAGACAAGGCCAATCTGCTTGCTGCGTATTTCGCGGCCAGCTCAACGCTGCCAGACTCGACTTTGTCTCCTCCTGTACTTGAGAGAGTTGTTTACACCATGCGACAAATCCATTTCCGCACTCGTACAGTTGCACGAGTACTTAAAGATCTCAACGTGCATAAATCCACTGGCCCACTGGCACTGACCGTATGGCCCCGATTCTTCTGAAGAGGTGTTCCTCTGTGCTGGCAAAACCACTACGTAAGTTGTTTAATCTGTCTATTCTTCTGGTCACTTTCTTATTAATTTTAGAAGTAGTAGTTTTATGCTATTGGTGTACTGATAGACATGCTAAAGAATATAAATATTTGCTAAAAATTTCAAAAAAATTTAAAAGAATGCAAATGAATGCAAAATAATGAATTAATTCATAATTGATTGCATTCAATTGAATAATAAAAAAAAGAATGTAATCTTCTGATGCTAAATGAATGGTGATTGCATTCTTTTTTTTAAGTCTTAAATGGAGTCAATGATTCCAATCAAAAAATTGCATTCTTTGAATGCTTTTCAAAGAATGCAATCATAAATGAGTGCATTCTCTTACAACTCTAGTATCCATAATGCGTTCCAGGGCTTTAAGCATGAAAGGCGATAAGCCGATTGGTCTGAAATCCTCTGCGGTTTCATTACTCCGACGGCCTATTTTTGGTATAAACACTACTCGAACCCGTCTCCACGACTGGGGTATATAATTGAGTAAACAGTTTCTGTCATTGCTTTGAGCCAAGGGGTTGCTACATCTTGTAGCTTTTGTAGCATTATGGGAAAGATACCATCAGGGTTGCCAAAATTTGTATTTATGGCCAATATTAAAGATGACCCTGGTCAGGTTCTGAGGTTAAAAAGGTCTTATGTCCACCAAGGAGGAAGTTTCTTCTTGCCTCGTTTGATTAACACGATATATTAAAGGAGGTTTTTGAGCGCTTTCTCGAAAACTTCTATTGTTTTTTCCAACTCACTAATATTGCTTATATTGGAGAGCGGTGTTATACAAAGTTTTTTCTTGGCAATCGTAACGAACTTTTGCCAGTCTGCGCATTTGGGATTTCTATGTGGTACCTGGATATGAGTATTCAGATTGATATTGAAGATAATCAATTTATGATCCGAGAAGGAGATAGAATTGGATACTCTCCAACTGTCTATCTGAGTATCGTTAAAATTAATACTGAGTGTAACATCTAAAACTTCCTCCCAACCCCTGAAGTTTTCCGAACTGGGAAAAGTAAAGGTGGGAGTGGAGCCAGCACACTTAGAGTGCTGCAGACTAATCTGTACGACTTTCAGCATCGGGAATAGGTGGGTCTAAGGTGATAGGATCAATCGCCATACCCTCGAAAAGCTTGTACGCGGCGTCGACATCGTCTGTGTCATCACCTGGGTTTTAACAATTGGAAGATTTTTAGTTTGGCGTATCTTATACCAAAACTTAGCTTGTTGTCGGCCTTCGCTTGAATTGGAGGAGGTTCTGACTGTATTACCGTGCAGTTGTCCATATTAATACTGGGATTGTATATTTTTAGACACTTGAGAAGCTTCTCACTGTCTAACTTCATTTTGGGTAATCAAATGCGAGCTCTCGGTCTCCTGGGGATTTCTTCGATGGGATAAGTCTGAGGCTTAAACCTTCCCATTCATTACTAATCCTAGCAATGCATGCGCAAAGGAAATCCATGGAGAATTGGTCCTCTTATTTGAATACCCTATAACCTCCAACGAGTCGCATCCAGGTAGGGACTTGTCTTCTGAGTTTAGGAGATGATATATGATCAACTCGAACAACCTGCTTTTTATTTCGCTCCAGGTTTCAAAGACCTTCTTTGCGTTGAAAGGCAGCTTGTCCGCTAATGCGACCTGAAGATTGTCCCTTACTACCTCGCTCATGGAACGCTTTACAGTTTTACTGCTGCTTCGAGGAAGGTTGGTACTATCACTTCCTTTGCTTCTTTTCGGAGCAGAAGTGGTCTCACCTCGAGATCTGTTTTGTTTGGAAGATGTTGTTGGAGTTTTTGTTGCGGTCGTTGTCGTGTCTTTTTTTTCTGCCATGTACCTAGTGTATTCTTCCACTGTGGCTTGGTACTTTGGCTTATCCTCGGAATCCTGCTCGGCCACAATACCGGCTGCTTCATTTTTAGCAATCTTGCCTAAGATGAAGATGGCCTTCTGGCATTGAAGTTTCTGTTGGGTTCCAGGAGATTTGTACTTATTCCGCTTCTGGTTGCTATGGCTGGCAGCCTTGGCGTCTGGGTTTTGGGTTGAGGCAAGGTGAGACTTCGCAGCTGTACTACGGCAGGTACTGCTGGAGTCTGTTGGGGAGATAGTCTCCTGACTGGAGGCTAAAAGTTCGTCTTCTGACGATGGGCCGATTGGCTCATTAGCTTCTTTTTTTTTCTAGTTTTATTTTTTCGGTTTATTTTTTTATATTTTATTTAGGTTAGGTTCCACGAGTGCCGCGAGAAGTAATGGGGTCCGCCATACCAGAGCTCCGGACTAGAATGGTAAGGCTAGCTTGAAATGAGGCCTCGCCTGTGCACCTCAAGTCCTCAAACTAGCGACTAGTCAACTCACTAGCTATGCGTCGCTCGCAGCCACGAGGATCTTCTTCGGTTCATCAGTGCGATTTCTGCCCGGGATAGGACAGAGTCTACCAAAGAACGGCATTTTTATTGGTGGTTGCAACAAAATAAGCCTTCGACACCGCTAAACTCTCAGATCAATATTTTTTTTTTAGTTGGCTTTAGCGGCCAACTTACATAGTTTAGGTTATAGTAGAAGTTAAGCAAAACAAAAACAAGAAAAAAAATACAAAAACAAAAAAATATAAAAAAAAGAAAATCAAAAAACAAATAAAACACAAAAATAGGTGCACCACGGCGTATTAAAAATTGAATGCATACATTGTCCGTCCGTATGATGTTATGGACATATTTAAGATAGTTTTCTAAGGTAGTTTGTATTGTAGGTTGAGTTATTTTAAGTTAGGTTAAGTAGTTTTGAGAAAAAAAATGAATTGTTTATGCCAAGATTTTTGTTTAAATTTTCTTGGTCTAGTGCACAAGTCTTCTTTTTTTGTTTTTAATTAAAAAAAATAAATAAAATAAAACTTTTCGCTGAAAGTCAAATTAGAATAAGATTAGGTCAGCTTAGAGCACCCGCATAGGGTCAGTAAGTTAGATTAGTAAAACATATGTTTAGTTAAGATAAGCTAATTTTAAGCATTTTTGTATCTAGCATAATTTTTGTTTAAAAAAAATATAAATACATCTAAATAAAAAAGGTGCGTCAACTCGTACGCTCGAGGTCTAAGGTTCGAATCTCGAAAAAAAAAACACAATTTTTTTACGGTTCCACCTCTTTCGAGTCACTAACAATGCTCAAAGAGTATAACTATCCAGAGAAAGCT
Organism: Myathropa florea; assembly: GCA_930367185.1. Lineage (NCBI taxonomy): Eukaryota > Metazoa > Arthropoda > Insecta > Diptera > Syrphidae > Myathropa > Myathropa florea. Next base: position 63,165,647 of record OV884004.1, on the reverse strand, counting down.
TCTCAGTCTCGCCGTTCGGAGTCGGCATTAAAACTGTAAGTCACCTTCACTTGTGAGAGAACAATAGCACGCACAACATGAGTGGTTGCTGTGACGCTAGGCCCAGATTTTTTTTTAATTTCATTTAACTTTAGTTAACCTTATGTACTAGACAAAAATGACTAAAACTAACTTACCTAACTTGTTAAGACCATCTAAGCCAAACTCAAACGTTATGTCTATCGACTTATCATAGTTGTTGGTAATATAGGGAACAATTAAAAATAAGAAAATGTTTTTTTTAAAAACTTTGTGAAATAATACTTTTTTTTTCTTAATAAAACTTAAACCTATGTATCTTACAATAAATATTAACCTAGCTAAACAAACTTATCACTAACGGAAATGCATACATGTAGGATTTAATCTATATATATTTTATTACATGTAAACAACATACATACATATATGCATTCCGGTTTTTTCTTTCTTTTTTATTCTTAACCTACCTCATACTAAAACACCTAAGAACAATGTGAGCCGGCCAAGGCAAGGCATACATGTCAGCCGTCTTCAAGTACCAGTCCTACCCCGGATCGAAAGGGATCGACGAGGGAGCTCCCCCTTCTAACCACCAGAACTGCTGGTGTTGCTTGCTCACATCTTTAACATCTCGGCTGGATACCGATCTACTAAAGCGGAGAAGCTCCTCAGTGCTCTGTGCGACGTCTCGGCTGTAGTTGAGTCGTCCATCCACAGTTGTCCGAATAATGTGGATGATTAACGGAACTGCATCTTTATCCTGGATCAGACCTGCCTGGTCGAAATAAAGGAATGCTTCTTGGGGGACGAAGCCATTAAGGCACCCCCTCTCATGGTACCCGTGATTGGGGTAGCAAGCCCCTGAAATCAGGTTGTTAATCGAGATAATTGTTCTTGCAATGTAACTACGAGTCATCTTGATTAAAAAGTTGTATACTCTTATCAGGTTCGCCCTGTTGTATAAGATCTCGTTAGGATAGAATTTTTTGTACTGGGACTCTTGTGTTCTGTAAAAGTGAAGGCAAGCACTCTCAAACACCTGAGTCTTTTCCATCAAGCTTGCTCCCACATTGAACCACACGGGACAGCCATAAGCAATCATCGGCCGAATAAGAGCCATGTAGCAGATTACATTCACTATCGCATCGAGTTGGCTGTTGCGAAACAGTCTCTTTGTAAGAGCGAAAGCCCCTCCAGCTCTGGCCATAGCAGCATCTACAGTTAATCAAAAAAGTAAGTATACACTACCTCCTGAACTATATTTTTCTAAAGAAAACTAAATATTTCCAACAAAAATCAACAACCTTTTTTTTTCTGTTTTCACAAACGTAATACTATTTTTCAAAAAGAACAAACATAACAAAATAGCAAAACATAAACAATAGAATTCAACTTAAAGTAATATGAATGGAAATTTACATCAAAAAAGTAAGTATACAAACAAAAAATAATACTTTCTGAAATTTTTCTCTGCTCTCTAGTCTTCTTATCAATATTTCGTTGGGTAACCTTTGGCTTTTATAATTGCTTGCATTCGATTTGGCATCGAGTTAACCAATTTTGATGTTACTTTTTGGCTTATTTTAGCCAACTCTTTCTGAAGCACTCTTTTCAAGTCTTATTTTTTTTTGACACCGTGTTTTTGAACTGTCCGTGTGAAATGTCCCCATAAATGTTCTATTGCATTCATGACGGGCGATTGGGTGGTGTTCTCAGCTGGTTACGAACATTATATAATAACTATTCCTTAACAATATGAGAGGTGTGTTTTGGGTAATTATCTAGTTGAAAGATAAATGACACTTCTAGACCCAACTTTCTAACGCTTTCAAGTAAATTAGTTTTCAATATGTCCAAATAGGCATATTTGTCCATTGTACCATCAATGAAAACTAAATTACCGACGCCATTTGTCGCCATACCATTACGGAGCCACCACCGTGCTTTACGCTTACTTTACTTTATTGACCGCACCCTGTTGTAGACCATTTTTAATGTTAAACGTTCTCGCAGAAGCTGCATTGCAATTTTCAACAACGAATTTTCTGTTGGAGGACCTATTGAGCAACGTGTATAGTAGTGGTTTGCTTTTAACCAATGTGTTCAACTTATAAAAGAGCCCTTGCAACCATACGGTATCGATGGCCTTTTCCAAGTCGATCAGTACGGCACCCGTGCACTGTTTCTTGTTTTTATTCCATTGTATGTCCGACACCATCATGCCCCGCCTTGAAACCGAATTGGTTATTCGGAACTATGTTATTGTGCTCAACCCATTTGATCAAAGCTCTATTCATAACTTTTTCGAATACCTTGCTGATATTCGGAAGAGGACTTATGAACTGGAGATTTGCCGGTTTGGATGAATCATTTCCCCTCTTACGAATCGGCTGTACCACCGCTGTTTCCCAATGCTCTGGATCAAAATCAATTTAATGTTTAAATAAGTTTTCTTACATCCAGTATATTCTTTTTGTCGAATCTAATTTAAAGACCAATAGTAAACGCTTTTGGAGTTTTATTAATTGCAAAAAGCAATCTAATGGTATTCCCAACTGTATGCGTCTTAATAATGTATCCTCATCCGATCTTTCTATTTGTAATAAGTTCGCTAACCACTTTCAGTCTGTTTGTTCATGTGGTGCTACCACACCCATAGTCTTAAGTAATAACTCAATGTCTCGCAATTTCTTAAATATCGGCAACTTAGTGTGTTCAATGTCCGATGTTCAAAAAGCTCTTTGCTTATTAGAACTTGATCAAAATCCTGGTATGGATGGCATACCCCCAATTCCACTTCAAAAATGCTCCTTCGCGTTTTCTTTATGCTTAATGTTTAATTCGTCTCTCCAGTCTGGATATTTTTTGAAAGTCTGGAAAAGTTAATTTTTAACACCAGTATACAAATCAAGATTAATACAAGATGTCACTAATTATCGCCCAGTCTGTAAAATTTCAACTATTCCCAAGTTGTTTGAAAAAACAGTTTGTGACAAACTTACACCCCTCTTAAAGAGATTTATCTCTCCGTCGCAGCATGGCTTCGTTGCAGGTAGATCGACCACTCGAATTGCCTTGAGAATGGTATAAAATGTAACGTAATTTATAGACTTTGTTAAAGCATTTGATCGCGTTATTCACAACATATTAATTGCAAAACTGTCTAACTAAGGATTTCACTCAAATTTGCTAAAAATATTCATCATTTGGGACATCTGCTCTTCCTTTTTTGACTTATTTTACCTCTCTCCAATTTCATAATACCCATTATTTCCTTCAAAAAAGACCTGGGAGTTATTTTTGACCTAAAGCTAAGCTTTTGCAAGCACATTGAGTTTTTGATTGCGACGGGTAATCAGATGCTAGGTTTCATATTACGAAATTCGAAAGACTTCCGAGATCCTCATACTCTAAAATGTATATTTTTCGCATTTGTCAGATCTCATCTCGAGTACTGCAGTATAGTATGGGATCCATTTTGTGAAATTCATTATTAGAATTCAACTATTAGAATTGAGAAGATCCAGAAGTGTCTAACCAGAGTAGCTTTTCGTAGACTGAGATGGAATATTGACATGCTTTCTTACGAGACAAGATGCAAATTATTTGGTATCTTTCCTCTTTTCAAACGGAGGCAATATTTTTTTATTATGTTTATTCGTGATTTTATTAATGGTTATATCGATTACCCTTTTCTTTTATTATTAATTGGATTTTATGCTCCTGCGAGAGTCCTTAGTAATCGGTTTTTATTTAATCAGAGAGCTAATTATGGGTACAATCCAATCTAATTTCTAGATGCCTTAGGGAATCCAGTAAATATTGTAGTATATTCTATATTCTTCTTAGTGGAGATTCGTTTAGAAATAAATTAATTCTGTTGTTAAGCCTTGGTGGTCAGTTTTAAGTATAATTTTGTATACAAAACAGTAAATGTACTCATTTGATTGATTGATGAAGTAAATAAATAAATAAATAAATATATTGTATATTCAGAGAATTGTTAAATAATATGGCGTAAATTTCCACCGCTACTGGATTAAAACAATGTTCGATATTCTATCGATTCCCACTGATTTCTCCTTTTTTAGGGGGATGAATCCCTTCATTGGCGATGGCACTATGTGTCAAATTATCGTCATCCAACAAGAGAAAAAGGTCTCTGATCGCCAGTGCTCGATTTCGTACCGAAGGCGGTGTTGAGCTCAAGGACTCTATTCTCTAGGTCGCGGTTCGGGTGAATGCTAGCATTTACCTTGTACACGTCCTCGAAAATAGCTCCTATCTTCTTTTGCGGATCTTCGATCACAAACAAGTTGTCATTATTGGCAGCGTCCCTAGGGTCTATACCCGCTGCTGTAAGTAAATATTCATTGTTCGCTTTTCGAGATATTTTCAGACAGGTAGGTCCGTTGGCATCCTTCCTCCGAAATATTTTAGGAGGTGGAGGAGGAGGTTCTTTATCAACGACTTCAGCGTCCTTATCTCCGAGTTTTTTCCGTCAGCAAAATGTCTGTATAGGTTTTTAAGCCTTTGACAACAGCTTTGAAGGGCGTCTATTGTCGCGTTGCGATAAATGGTATCTGTATGTCGATGCCGAGGTATCGTTCTGTCACAATGCGTTTTATTCACTCGTCCACTCCCCTAAGATACCAGTCAATCTCCTCGTTTGAGAGGTTCCTATTGGACGGTGGGTAAAGTGTGGGTAATGTAGTCAACTCCTATGTTGCTCCTGTAACTGTTTCTCTATTGTCCGAACTAACTTTTCATCTGTCCGATCTGCTCCTCCATCTTGAGCAAGACGGCCAGAATGGTGCCATGAGCCTCGGGTGCGTTAGGCATTGGGACCTGCGCGACTACCTTTAGCTGTTGCTGTACCGTGGTACCCCTTCCTGACACCATTTGGGCATATGAAATTTGGGGATTAACGGTTGCTTTTTGGACTGGAGCTGGTGTGACTTTCAGATTTGCTTATTTCATGCTTTGAAATGAAATGCTTGCGGTGTGACCCTTATTTTTGCTTACGCAAGTGAGCTGGCTCTTACTGACACTTTTTCCTTACCCAGGGGGCATTCCTCCGTCATGTGGTTCTCTCCACACTTTACGCATCGAGGCTGCATATCACAGTTCGACTCGGCGTGTTCGAACCTTTAACAGCGAACGCATTAGATGATGCCTTTGCAGTGCTTTAGTTTATCCCAGGTGACAGCCTGAAAATTTAGAGATTTAATGCTCGTTAAATTGTCCAGTTTACTTTTGGGAGACAGCTGAACCATAAAAAACGACAATTTTCGTTTCTCTCGTTTGGCCCTTGCTGTGGTGAAAGGCTTAACCCCTACAAAATTGAGGCCCTTTCACTTTAATTCTTGGAGCATCTTAAGAAGCTCCTACAGTTCTGTAGACAGTTCTATTCCTTTTCGGGGTGAAAGAGAAGAACTGCATCTGTTTAGGATAAGAAACATAACATTTCCATATATTTGCAAAAGAAATAAATATTCTCACCTGCCCTCATACATTTCCATTTCCATAGCCTATCATTCCTTTCCCACGGCCCATTTTGCGCACTCATCAATTATTTGTACTGTGGATTCCACCGCCGTGTCAGTTTTCCTATCTACAGTCTCGCTTGCAGAGACTCGAGTACGAATGGAAGGAATTCGAAACTCGTGATATAAAGCTGCAAGCATATAGAGAAGAAAGGCCAGATAGTTCCTATTTCGAGAGGGAATACTATGGCCATGTTGAAGGAGTCTACAAAGACTAAAGCTGCAATATAAATGGCAACAGGAGAATTGGAGCAAGCGACAAGCCATAATCCAAAACCGGAGATGGCAAATCCGGTGGTACAGTTGACAAGGCAGCAAAATGCAGAAATTAAGGCAGTATTCACACTGTTAGATGCCAAAGAAAGCGGAATAGAAAACGGTTCCTCAGCCTATTATAGGCAGAAAATCGCCGCTGTCAACGACAGATAGTCTAACATCTCCAAACGTCATTTGGAAATAATAGCGGAAGATGATATAAAAAGCTATCCAGCTGAAGACATTCAAGGTCTCGATGAAAAATGTCAATCTTTACTAATCCGCCTATATGAGCAATTGGATAACCAAAAGGTAGAAGCACCAGTACAGATCACGGCTACCCATGAATTGAATACTCAAATGTATAACAAACTAACATTGCCAAAAATATCGTTACCAACATTTAGCGGGAATTACTTGCAATGTCAACAGTTTCGCGATCTATATGTACAGCTCATTCATCAGCAAACAATGAGCAAAGCAGATAAAATGTTTTACCTCAAATCAAATTTATCTGGGGAGGCAGCAAAAATAATTCAACATCTCTCAGTTTCTGAAGAGAATTATGCCTCCGCATGGGGTACATTAGAACATCGCTATAATAATAAGTGATTGTTACTGACAGCATTGCTCAACAATATTATATATTTGGGCATACTGCTGTCACAGAGGATTTATCAAGCGCCGTCAGAAGGCTGCATGACACTACTAACGAGTGCCTTCTCGGGATCAGCAACCTGGGAGTTTCTATCGTAGAATGGGACCCAATACTGATCCACCTCATACTTCCGAAACTAGACAAGGAAACCCATCGGTTATATGAGCAAACCCTAGATAATCCTCGTTCCTCGAAGGACGGTTCCAGATGTTAGAGGCAGTAGGCAATAAAAATCGAACCGACCAATTCGGGTTGCGCTCACCACAACAGCGAAGAAAAAATTATGCGTAATATGCAGGCAAACTAATCATTTCATATATAAATGCCCAACCTTTCTGCAATTAGGAATACATGAAAGGTTAAGCAAAACTAAACAATTGAAAAGATACTTCAACTGCCTAGGATTTGGCCACCAGGCCGCAAATTGCAAATCCGGCCATTGTACCAAATGCGATAATTTTCATCATACCTTACTTCACCGAACGGATCGGCCATTAAAAATGGCCTCTACAACGCCAAAGATTGACAACAGGACTACATTATCTGCCATAAGTACACACAAGACAAATAGCTCAAATTATGTTTTATTGGGTACAGCGATCGGCAAGGTCCTGAATAAAATAAATCATTCTATTAAGGCGAGAGCGCTACTAGGCTCAGGTTCCCAGATGAGCTTCGTCACTTAAAGGTTAGCCAATCAGCTAAAACTGACACAACATGACGAATCACTAGAAGTGGGCGGACTGGGGAACGTAAGAGTTAAAATAAGTAAAAAGGTTATGTTATGCCTTCAAACTCGGATCACAGATTTTAGTACCAAATTGGAAGTATATGTCTTGGGGACTATTACCTCACAGCCCCGAGAGTTTATTAATACAGACCAATTGAAAATACCAAAGAATATCCGATTGGCAGACTCAAGCTTTAATCAACCGCAAACAATAAATCTATTGATTGGTGCCGAACTTTTCCCGAAACTTATAGCGGTAGGACACGGTACCCACGTTTGAAAATATCCAACTTGAATGGATTGTAATGGGAAAGGCTACCATTCAACATCCAGAAGCTACGTTATTTTGTGGGATCTTAACAGAACTTGTAGAAAAATTCTGGGAACTGGACTCAAACACGCAAGAACAAAGGCGAATGACGGCGTTAGAGCGGAGGTGCACAACAGCACAACAACTCGATCAGAGTCCGGACATTTCATAGTCAGGCTGCCTTTCACAAATAATCCAGCTTGTCTCGGGGAATCCAGGGAACTTGCTGCAAGAAGAAACTATGCAAAAGCCCAGAAATCCAAAAACAATATGTACAGCTTATGAAAGAATATATTCAGCTTAACAATATGACGGAAATTAATCTCAAAGCACGCCCTAGCAATGAACCTCATTACTATCTTACGCATCATTGCATCTCACGCCCAGAAAGTACTTCGAGCAAACTGCGAGTATTTTTCGACGGTTCGTCGAAAAAATCAACTAACCTTTCCTTGAATGCCGTTTTGCATTCCGGACCTTCGCTTCAAAACGACTTATTCGGAATTTTGTTACGGTTTAGATCCCACACGTACGTGTTGACGACGGATATTGCTAAAATGTATCGTCAGATTTTGTTGAACGACACTAGCAAACAATTTCAACTTATACTGTGGAGAGAGTTCCAGAACCAACCTGTCAGGGTGTACCAACTAAATACAGTGACCTATGATACAAAATCAGCACCATACTTAGCCATCAAATGTCTTCGAACTTTGGCTCAACAGGCAGACAATAAATACAAAATGGGAGCTACGATTATTGAACGAGATACATACATGGACGATATTCTCACAGGTAGCAACAACCTACAAACGGCACAGCTGATGCAGAAGCAGCTAATAGACCTGTTACAAAGCGGACAATTTGAACTGCGAAAATGGTGCTCAAATTCCAAGGCTCTTCTCAAATGTATCCCGAAGCAACACTATGAAACTGAAGTCATACTTCCAGAATAGAATGAAGGCCCGATTAAGACTCTTTGACTCACTTGGATACCAGCGTCCGAACAATTCATTTTTAAAACCAATTGGTCAGAAATCCCTAGAGTAACCAAGAGAACTATTTTATCCGACATCGCTCATCTGGTTGACCCATTAGGGATTGTGAGCCCAGTTATCACGTTGGCAAAAATCTTTCTAAAGGAATTGTGGAGATCTAAACTGGACTGGGATGAAGCAGTTCCAATGGAGACGCACACGAAATGGATAAATTTTCAAAAGGAATTGTCGCAATTAAACAACTTACGAGTTTCCCGGTATATGATTCTAACAGATTCTGTTGACATACAGCTTCATTATTTTTCGAATGCCTCACAGCGAGCCTATGGAGCTGTAATATATATAAAATCAACCAACAGACAGGGAGATACCAACGTCCGGCTAGTCTGCTCGAAATCCTGAGTAGCACCGATCAAACAACAGACAATTCCTAGACTCGAACTTTGCGCCGTTAAACTGATGGTTCAACTGACGAAGACTGTGAAAACTAACCTAGCCATGAATATTCATAGAACAACATACCGGACAGATTCACAAATTGTTTTAACTTTGATCAACGCTCAAGCTCCACTAGAAGAAACAAAAAGGAGCCAGTGGAAGCACATCAATTCCGAAATAAATCCAGCTGATCTTTTGTCGCAGGGAGTATTTCCGGATCAACTGATAAAAACGTTATCTTGGTTTAAAGGTCCCGACTTTCTGGCGCAACCCCAACCCGAATGGCCGTTGCAACCATTTATTATGAATACCGATAAGATGCCCGAAGTTAAGTTGATGAAAACTGTTTTATTAGCGTTAAACAAGATAATTTCATTGAAGACATCAACTATCGGAATTCTTATATAACACTACGTCGAGTAACCGCTTACCTTATACGTTTTATCAGCAAGAAGAGAGCGAAGTCTTATGGCTTAGTTGAAAACTATCTTACGGTGCAGGAATTGAAGGCAGCTGATTTAACCATAGTCAAATACTTTCAAGAATCAGTATTTGCAAAGGACATCCTGGCTCTCATCTCTGTGACTCTTTCGAGTCACTGACAATGCTCAAAGAGTATAACTGTCTAGAAAAATAAAAAGCTTCTCAATCTCGCCGTTCGAAGTCGGCATTAAACTGTAGGTCCCCTCCGCTCGTGAGAGAACAATAGCACGCACAACACGAGTGGTTGCTGAGAAGCTAGGCCCAGATCCACCTCCGACTGTAGCGCCGCCATTATTATTATTATTATTATTATTATTATCCTTGCTCTCATCCCATTACAAAATTGTTGATGTCATACCTGCATTATAAGAATATACACGTCGAACCACGAGGGTTAGTTGTTGCAGCACGACAAACTTATTGGATACTCAGAGGAAAACAGCTCGCCCAAAGTATTGTTCATAATTGTATACACTGCTTCAGAATGAAGTCAAAGTGCCTTGAACAATATATGGGAAATATCCCACAAGAACGAGTTCAGCCTGCCAGGCCATTTACAGACGTTGGAGTTGATTTTCTCAGTCCAATATACATTCATTACCAAATCCGAGGAAAATAACCAACCAAGGCATATGTTTCCGTGTTTGTTTGTTTCTCTACAAAGGCAGTGCATTTAGAGATGGTGACTGATCTTACCACTAATACATTCATGGGACCCCTTAAACGGTTCATAGCTTACCAGTAAAAATCTTTTCGGACAATACCACAAATTTTATGGGAGCTTGCAATGAACTAAGGGACCTCTATGACAATATGCTATATAAGGAAGGCCAGAAAATCATCTCAAATCAGTGCGCTGAAAAAGGTATTCAATGGAAGCCAATTCCTCCTCGATCCCCACATTTTGGAGGTTTATGGGAGGCTGCAGTGAAATCTGCAAAATACCACCTGAAGGGATCCTCAGTGGAACATCACTTACGCAAGAAGAACTGACCATTGGCTCAAATAGAGGCAACACTGAATTCGCGACCGATTACAACTATTTCAAACAATTCTCAAGAAATAGAGGCATTAACACCAGGACACTTCCTAGTAGGCGCTCCATTGACAACAATACCTGTTCCTGATTGGAAGTTAAACAACTTATCCAGCGCAGTAAGTTGGAACCTGGTCATCTATTCATAGAGAATTTTGGCGTCGATGGACTCAAGAATATTTACAAGAAATGCAAACTCGATACAAGTGGAAACATCCCCAAGAAGACGTACCAATAGGAACCTTGGTATTGATCAAAGATGACAACATGCCTCCTCTGCGATGGCGAATGGGAAGAATTATAAGAATAATACCAGGACCCGATAAATTGTCCAGGGTAGCTGATATAAAAACATCCGCAGGAGAAATTAGAAGATCGATCTTCAAAATTTGTCCCAAAAGTTTGCCAGAAAACTGACAGTGCCTTAGAAATTTTCGTCTTGATATGTTTTATCCCATAGAACCTTTCTATCTAGGATAATAATAATAAATAAATGGCGGCGCTACAGTCCGAGGTGGACCTGGGCCTAGCTTCTCAGCAACCACTCGTGTTGTGCGTGCTATTGTTCTCTCACGAGTGGAGGGGACCTACAGTTTAATGCCGACTCCGAACGGCGAGATTGAGAAGCTTTTCCTAGACAGTTATACTCTTTGAGCATTGTCAGTGACTCGAAAGAGGTGGAGCCGTGAAAAAATGTTTGATGTTTTTTACGAGATTCGAACTGACGACCTCGAGCGTAGCAGTCGACGCACCTACCCACTACGCCACGGCGCCCACTATCTATCTAGGATAACACCCATATATTAAGCTTCATCGGAAAAGCGGATAATGACACCTGTTGGGGTCGATTCAAGGAAAAACACACTTTTCACAATTTACAATTTATTAACCTATTTAACAATGGACATTTAAATTACGTATAAACTTTGATACATTGTATTTTAAAAGTAGGTAAAAAAGAAAAAGGGAAACTTTAAAAAATTATGTTTATTTGTGTCCTTTTCTTACGACCGCTCACACTTGAAAGCTGCGTTTGTCCTTGCAGCCCGCCGTCAGACTATCCTGTCAGCATCCGGCAATGAGGGTGGTAGGGGTATTTCCAGCAGAGACAAAGTCGCTAACACTCCCCCCAGGCACGTCGGATGTCTCAGTCGGGTTACCACCATTCTCAAAGGCGTATCTGATGTCCAATACTGCAAGCTATACCACTGGCCTCTGGTTAATTCCGGTTGCTGTTTGCACCATCGCACTGCGCACTTAACCGTCGCGGCTAATGATGGTTTCCAATATTCTTCCCTTTGGCCAGCAATTTCGGGGAAGATTTTGGTCGATGATGATGACGATATCACCAATCTTCACTGGTGCGGACGGTTGGAACCATTTTGTACGTCTAGTAAGAGTTGGTAGATACTCTTGTATCCGTTGGATCTCTCCCTTTCTGGTTGCCTTGACGTGGCGGGAGGGCTTAAGAGTCAAAGAACTTCGGTTCCAAAGATCCCAGGTGAGACATCGAACCAAAAGCCAGAAACGTCTTGACTTTGACGATAAACAAGTTAAAACAAGTATGACGGATAATCAAAGATTGGAAACTACTCCAGGTGGTACTCGCGACAGCGAAAATCCACCCGTAGTCTTCTCGACTACGGCTGGGGCAAGGATTCTGGAGGCCCCAACCATCATACTACCCCCCCCCCCCCCCTCCGCCCCCGGGGCGCTGACCATGGAATCGCTGGTACCCATTCCGAAGATTCCTGCCACTCACTCTACGACAAGTTCGATAGACTGAGTTGGAAAGTTGGAGAATGTAGCGGAGAGGCTCTGCCTGATACGCTTAATCTCCAACCACATAGTCAAGTGGCTGATCAGAGTGTTGCTTCTGATGGTACGACCCGGAATGCCGAACAGGTTGAACGGGCTCCAAACGAGGCAGCCTCTGAAGGGCCCCTGACTAAGAGTCAAAAGAAGAGAAGAAAAAGGCTAGCGACAATCGCACGGCGCAAAGAAACTCCGGAGGAGGTTGAAGGCGCAAGTGCTGAGAGTCGCACCCCCTTGGTGGCGACGGTAAAGAGAAACAGGTCGGCAGAGGTAACTCCAACCGAAACCGATCAGTCTATTGGAGCCAACGCTACCTCCCCTTCTGCTGACTCGAAAAGGATCAAGAGGAAGAAGGTCTCTAGCTTTCCTGATCCCTCTGCTGATGGCTCTCCCCGCGCACAACGTCCGGATGAAACTAGTGCTGCAACCCTCAAAGGACGCAGTTCCGGCGGACGGAGGTTGAATGACGCGGGAAGATCCACCAACAGAGGTATCCAAACTCCTGTTGGCGACTCCTCCTGCGCGCAAGATCCAAATGAAGCAGGTGCTACAACCAGCAAAGGCTGTAGCTCCAGTGGATGGAAATTGGCCGATGCAGGCGAAACCGCGAAGAGGAAGAAAAAACCGAGCGCAAGGAGCGAGAATTGCGGCCCTACAAAAGAGCTGCTATCTCATCTTTGGCGCTCCGAATTGGAAAAGCTGGCAATGATGACAGTATGACCGACGCGGAGTGCAAACACTGCGAAGATCAACTGTGGGAGCTAGCTACGGCAGAGAATGCTTGCTTTCAAGTGGAGGGCTGTGGTTTGGAAAACGGAACCTTTGTGTTGAAGTGCTCCACCCAGCAAACCCTTGAATGGCTGAGCAAATCTGTGCCGAAAATCCCCCCCCTGGGAACCACAACTTTTGAGGTTTTCAGGCCGCCAAAACTGACGCGCGCTGTCTGTTGGATTCCGGGGCAACTCAGGAAAACGGCAGATGTGCTGGCGCGATTACATATCCAGAACCCTGGCCTCGAAACCAAGAAGTGGAAAATCAACTCTCATAGGGAGAGTAAGAACCGGGAAAATAAGGACGGTTCTTCTCTCGTTGTGGGTCTAGACGAAACTTCGGTTGAGACCATCCGTTCTAGGTATGACTCCCGTCCCTATCTGCATCTTGGAAGGATTAATTTCCACTTCATTTCCAAGTAGTGCGGATAATGGACGAAAACCACGGTAAACATCAAAATAATTTTTACCCAGATCAACCTTCACCATTCCAAGGATGCTACTGCCCTCCTATGTAGCAGACTTTCCATGGTGAAGACAAAACTACATATCGCATCCATTCAAGAACCATGGGTGTGGAAAAATCGCATCTGTGGTCTTGGTGGCTTGCGAGGTTTCTCACCACTTTATGACGAGCGGTCTGAAAGACCGAGAACTTGTCTTATTGTGCCGAAATTTCTCTCAGCAACCAAGCTTGTACAGTTCTGTGGACAAGACTTGGTTGCTGCAGTTGTAAGCTACGAAGCGAATGGAATGTGGCGTAATTTCGTCGTAGCGTCAGCTTACTTCCCCTACGATTCTGTTCTGCCGCCACCACCAAGAGCGGTGTCGGAACTCGTAGAGTACTGTGAAATCAGAAAATTAGGCCTAATCATCTGCTGTGATGCTAATGCTCAGAATACCTTCTGGGGCAGCAGCAAATGCAACAAGAGAGGGAATGATCTTCTGAATTTCTTACTATCGTCTGATTTGGACATCAACAATGTTGGCTCCCAACCAACTTTTGTTACGACAAGGAGACAGGAAGTAATCGACTTAACGTTATCCAACAGATACATTAAGGAGATTACAGACTGGAGGGTTCTGTCGGAAGTGTCCCTGTCAGACCATAGGTACATTGAATTCCGAATCGAATGCGAAACCACAACTTTGCTGAAGAGGAGGAATCCAAGAAAAACCAACTGGATACAGTTTAGGGATGAGCTAGATAATCGTATTGAACCTCTCCCTAAGCTCAGAACGAGACAGAAGGTAGAGAAAGCCGTTCTAGACTTGAACAACACTCTAACCCAATGTTTTGAACTGACGTGTCCAGCTAGAAATACCCCCTGCAGATCACCCGTTCCATGGTGGAACGCAGAACTGCAGACAATTCGCAAGGAAACCAGGAAACTTCTAAACAGATCTCTCAAGACTGACTTGGAAGAGGACTGGAACCTGTACCGATCAAAACAAAAAGAATATAAGAGGTTAATTCGGATATCGAAAAGTGCCTCCTATAGGGATTTTTGTGGAAAGATCGAAACACTCGGTGAAACCAGCAGACTGGTTAAAGTTCTTAAAAGGGACAAACCAACCAAGCTGGAAACACTCAGAAGACCAGACGGTACCTACACTGAGTCAAAAGCTGAAACGCTTAGTCTCATGCTATAGACTCATTTTCCAGGTAACCGGATTACAACCGGCTCAAAACCAGTTCCTATCCCTGGAACTGAGGATGAGCTGATAAATGCAACACGACGATGCTGGTTTGTTTCATCGCTCGTGGTGACAGATGAAGCTATCAAATACGCAGTCGCGTCCTTCGATGGTTTCAAGTCGCCTAGTACCGATGGCATATATCCAGCCTTGTTGCAAAAGGGTATAGACAAGTTGCTGCCGGTTCTGAAAAGAATCTTCACAGCCAGCCTGGCACTCGCCTATATCCCGACCCCTTGGCGTACAGTTAGGGTAGCCTTCATACCAAAGATCGGTAAGGGGGACTACTCACTCGCCAAGAACTTTAGACCTATCAGTCTAACCTCTTTGCTGCTGAAAAGCACGGAAAGGCTGGTTGAGCTTCATGTGCGCAAAACCGCGTTGCGATTTCATCCTCTGTCTCAGATGCAACATGCCTATCAGCGCGGAAAATCTTGCGAGACTGCGCTTCAAAATCTCGTTGGCAGAATTGAATGTGCACTCGACAGGAAAGAGTACGCGCTGGGCATTTTCATTGATATAGAGGGTGCCTTTGACAATGCGACTTTTGATGGCATGTGCAACTCGGCCAGAGAACACGGTGTAGATGAATCATTATTGCTTTGGATTAAAGCAATGCTGATGAACAGAACTATTATTGCGGACGCGGACTGTGGCCAGTATGTTATGGCGGGGGTAAACAGGGGCTGCCCGCAGGGTGGTGTCTTGTCTCCTCTGCTATGGTGCATGCTGGTTGACTCTCTGCTCGATGCTCTTAATAGTTCCAACATCTACGCCCAGGCCTATGCGGATGATGTAGCTGTTCTGTCTGTCGGATCATGCCTAGCGGATGTGTGTTCAAAAGCGCAGGCAGCTCTAGACGTGATCGACGATTGGTGTACCAGAAATGGGCATTCAGTCAACCCTCTTAAAACCGAGGTTGTCCTCTTTACGAGGAGGAGGAAATTGACTGGCTTGACTCAACTGGTACTAAAAGGTGTCACTATCCGCTTTTCCGATGAAGCTAAGTATCTGGGTGTCATTCTAGATAGGAAGCTTCTGTGGAAAAAACACATTGAAACGAAAATTGCGAAGGCACTGTCAGTTTTCTGGCAGTGTAAAGGAATTTTCGGCAAAACCTGGGGTCTATCACCAAAAAAGATCCGTTTGGATCTACACGGCTATGATCAGACCCCTTCTCTCCTATGCATCGGTCGTTTGGTGGAATAAGCTTTCGATTAAATACGTAACTGCTGCTCTCACCAAGCTTCAAAGAACGGTCTGTCTCGGCTGCATGGGGGCCTTCCCTAGCGCCTGGCTCTGCTCTTGATGCCCTGCTGAATCTCCCCCCCTAGATGTCCATATCATGGGGTGCACTCTCAAGGCCATCTTCCGTTTAAAAAGAAGTGGTTATTGGTACAACTCGCACTGGAGTTTCGATGACCTTGCGCACCGCATCTCCTTTGACCCCAGTCTTATGGATATGCCGTCTGACGCACGGACACCAGTACTCCAGCTGCGACGAACATACAAAGTCGTTCTGGCCAGAATCTGAGCCAGGAAAGGAATGTAGTCGAATTTTCACGGACGGCTCCAAGACCAGTGAAGGATCTGGTGCTGGTGCCTTCGTGGAGAGCGACAACTTTAGACTGCACACCTCGTTAGGCAAATTTGCGTCGGTTTTCCAAGCGGAAACCTATGCGATCCTAATGGCTACGAGCTATATTGTGAAGAATAGGTGGAAGGGGCGAAGTATTTGTGTCTGCAGCGACAGCCAAGCTGTGCTTAAGGCCTTGCTCAACCCTTTAACCACTTCCAGGATAGTTCAGGAATGCAAGTCTTCTCTGAATTTGATCGGTAGCTTGAATTCGCTAAGACTTGTCTGGGTTCCGGGGCACCACGGGATCACAGGAAATGAGATCGCTGATGAACTTGCTAGGCGAGGATCAGATGAGGCTTTCTCAGGACCTGAACTTACGCTGGGACTGCCCGCGTCCTCGGTTAGGGCTTCCATCGATGGTTGGACTTTTCGAGAGCACAACCGCAGGTGGCATGACTCTCCAGGATGTAGACAGACCAAGCGCATGCTCCCCAACGTCTGTAAGAAATCCGCGGCTTTCTTGTTATCTCTTAACAGAAAAGACTGCAGACAACTTATTGGCGTACTAACGGGGCACTACACTTTCGCCAAACACCTAAGTGTGCTTGGCCTAAGTGACGAAACCCTCTGTGACGCCTGTGGAGAAGACGATGACACTGCAGAGCACTTCCTCTGCCATTGTCCCGCCTTTGCTCGGATCAGGTGGCAGTTATTCGGCGCTGATGAGGTGAGAGCTGATGATGTAGGCTCCTCATCACAGAAGCGCCTGCTGGTCTTCCTTCGGAAGACCAGGAAATTTCAGTAAAAGTAGGTTGCTGCCTGGTAGTACAATGGACCAGTTTTGAGTCTGAGTGCTCCAGTGTAGTGTGACAAAAACCTACGACAAAAAAAAAAAAAATCCGTTGGATGATCCCAGAAGGAATTGATTACGAGTCAGGGCCTCGTCATCCGCAGTATCGATCGGAACATGAGTTAATGGCCGCGAATTTATTGTTGCTTCGACCTCCAACAATAAACTGTACAATTCTTCTTCTGTTGGATTTCTATTTGGCAAGATGTGTGTTAGTTGTGTGGGCCGTGGCGTAGTGGATAGGTGCGTCGACTCCTACGCTCGAGGTCGTCAGTCCGAATCTCGAAAAAAAAACTATCAACAATTTTTTTTTCACGGCACCACCTCTTTCGAGTCACTGACAATGCTCAAGGAGTATAACTGTCTAGGAAAAGCTTCTCAAAATCGCCGTTCGGAGTCGGCATTAAAATGTAGGTCCCCTCTACTCGTGAGAGAACAATAGCACGCACAACACGAGTGGTTGCTGAGAAGCTAGGCCCAGGTCCACCTCGGACTTTACCGCCGCCATTATTATTATTATAAGATGTGTGTTAGAACTGTTTTCACCGATCTTACCAATCGTCCACAACTGCCACCCATATGCGGCGAGGCTGGTGGGATGAATATCCATTTTGTTGTCGAGCTGATGAAGCTTTCCGCCACTAACTGGTGATTGATTTCCATACACGCCTCCCGCAGTTCCCGGGTTGCTCCTCGAAAATTGGTACCTTTGTCGCTGTAAATTTCAATGGGATTCCCTCTTCGTACAATAAATATCCGCAGGCTATGGATGCACGAAACAGTAAATAACGATGCGATCTCTATATGAATTACCTGCACACGTAAGCACATAATCAGGACTCACCAACGTTTCTCAATCCTCCGACCAATTCTAATCTTCATGGGCCCAAAGTAGTCTATACCAATATAAGAAAATAATCGCGTGAACGAAGCCAGATTTGCTGATGGTAAAACTGACATCTCAGGTGGAATTGAAGTGGCATCGCGTATTTTACAATAGTGGCACATTTTTATGATCTTCTTCGCAACCGTTCTTAACGAAGGAACGTAGAAGTTTTGACGTACTTCAGTGATGAAACTTTTCATGGAATGATGTTATTATGAGATTCGTTACATAATGGTCTTTAGGGAGGATGATGGGTCTTCCCACATTTAGAGAGTTTGAATCGGTTGTGTCTATCCGACCTCGGACCTGCAGGATGTTGTCTTCGTCCAAATATGGGCTCAATTTGTATACGGAGCTGTCTTTCTCAACTGGGCGATTCTTTTGTATAGCCAAGATTTCCTTGAAGTAATGGCTACTCTGTGTTTGCCGATAGAGTTGTCGTTCTGCCTTAGCATAATCTTCCGAAGTTAGATTTCCTTCACTTACAGCAAAGCCTTTTATGCGGTTTCTAAGGATGTTGAGGAACGAAGATAAATGCAAGAACTCTTACCAATTTCCTCCATCGTGAAAACATGAAAATTTAAATTTTAAATTCGTAACCCGAATAACCAAAAAAAAACAACCTTCTGGTGTCGAGTCTCTTTATTGACTGTTCATACATTCAATTCTTAATATAACTTATGACCCACGTTTACAATATGTTGACTCGCCAACATGATATTGACTCATCAACTTATTGCAATTCGATACCTGCTGTCAACTAACGAACCTCAAGGCAATTACCAAGCAAGCGGTTTGGCTGTGCTTGCACTTTGGTGTGCAATGCTAAGTTCGTTGACTAGGTTCGAGTCAGCATTTCCTGTTATATACATAACTCCTCGTCGCTTTAAATCAGAAGCCTCTGGCTTCGTATTATGTACAATTTTGATTGTGGCTTTTCTGTTTTTTTAAGATCTTAAAGATAGCTACACCAAATATGCTTAGTATGCATATTAACATTAAACTTATGTTCGAACCGTACATAACATTCTTATGATATTTCAATTCCTTAATTTCTTCCAAATTTTTTTCATTTACCATCTAATTGAAATCGATGGGATTTAAAAACATTTCATTATTTTTAGTTAAAGGGTAAAAATATTTATCTGGTACAATAATTTTTTGTTGGAATAATTTCTTCTTCTTCATTAATTTCTAAATAACTCGAGTTAGGAATAGATTTAGTAACTTGTAATTCTGTAGTTATATAGTTAATTGAAATCTTAATAACGAGTACTAAAAAATTATCATTATTAACTCCTGCCTTTAAAAGTTGTATAGAGTGAAAATCTATATTCTATGTTTCTAATTCCTCTAATGTCAGCATACTTAGATGAATTATGTCATTCTTAGCTGCCATTATATTGTCAAGAATTCGATTGATTTAATTTTCAAAATATCTTAACTTAGTTGACTGTTCTAAAAGTAATATTTTATATTTAACTTACGAACATAATCATTCGTTATGTTGTAACCTTCCAAAATTTTAAGTCTGTCATTTTCTATAGTAAGTTTCAAATCAGTTAAGGATTTGTTGAAGTGGTTATTAATTTTTATTTGTTCGTTAATGTTAAAGAAAGCTGCATGATTATTTTGGTCAGTAACTTTTAGATGATCTAGAATTTCTTGGTGATCTATGTCATCCATAGTTCCAAATAACCATTTTTCAGCTCTACCGATGGCATTAATTAAACCTCTTTTTTGCCTGTTTGATCTATTGACTGCTCTTAGCTTACTCTTGATTAATTTTAGTTCAGGGTACAGGTTTTGCTTATCTTTCAATTGTAAAAGATCTATATTTGAATCAAAATTGTTTAAAATGTTATCTAACTCACTTGGATTTATTATATGTAAGATGGTATTTGTTTCATTGACTATATCTACTTGCCTTATCCTAATTTTTGTGTATCCATTCTCTTCAGGTATGGGATGAACCTGTAGTAACCCTTGTACTGAGATTATCATCATCATTAGGATTATTATTACCTGCAATTAAATTTTTCTTTTAATATTTACCAAATGTACGTTTTTTAATGGAAATTTTCTATAATATGGTTGGTCTTCATGGCTTACTCTTTTATAGTTTTTTATATAACCTTCAGCTCTATTTTCTATATAATTTTTCCTATTGTTATTAATTTTTATAATATTTTTAATTTTCTTACTGTTTACAAGATCCTCTAATTTTTGCATAGATGAACTGTCAGTTATTCTGTTTGCTTGCCTTGGGGTCATTTCGATTGTGGAATGATACCTGTCATTGTAATTACCAATAGGTTTTTGAATCTTTTCTTCAACTGTAGTATCGTCTTCAATTGCCTGAATCTTTTCTATTAACGGCAAATGGAGCCTTTCAACATCAGCATTTCCAGTATGACTGTTTGGTTTGGTTCAATGTACTTCGATACCTTTATCATTTAATAATAATAATAATAATGGCGGCGCTACAGTCCGAGCTGGACCTGAGCCTAGCCAACTCGTGTTGTGCATGCTATTGTTCTGTCACGAGTGGAGGGGACCTACAGTTTAATGCCGACTCCGAACGGCGAGATTGAGGAGCTTTTCCCAGACAGTTATACTCTTTGAGCATTGTCAGAGACTGGAAAGAGGTGGGGCCGCGAACAATTTTTTTTTTTGAAAAATTGTTTGTCTGAACTTGGTTTCGAACCTAGACTGTGAAAGTCTAATGCGCATGGGTCGACGCACAAACCCACACGGCCACGGCGCCCACCTTTATCATTTAAGAACTTAATTAGTCGTTCAGATTCAAACTCATTAAACGCTTATCAAAAGTTGCTAAATATCCTTCTAATATAGCGGTCTTTTTAACCCAATTCCTATCGTTGACTAAGTATGCAACAGCAAATTTGGTAAGTTAATCAATTATAGTAATGAAAGTTTGTTTATAGTAGTGAAAAATGCCTACATGAACAATGTCGCTCTTAGCCTTTGGCGTTTCTGTAACACTCATAATTGGTTTAATAGGATTCCTATCATATTTTATTTGCCGCAATTGCTTATAATAAGCTGAATATGTTCTTGCAACTTTGGAAAATAAATGTTATCTTTAAGAGCTAAAAAAATAAGTCTTATTTATTCCACTATGCAATGATTCAATAGTATGATAAAGTGAGATTTGCTTATGACACTTTTCTTCTGTTTTCATTTCTTGTGTCCTTTTAGTAGTTTTCATAAATTTAATTTTTTTATCATTTGAAAATAACTGTATTATCAACTGTTGAATTTTATTATAATCTTTATCTTCAACATAAGAATAAATTCCATTTTTCCCTGGTTTAACATACTTTAGAAGTAATTATTTTATTCCTTTTTCTTCATTTTATGGGTACCTCTATTTCTTTACTTGGACTATAAGTCAATATAAATCGACATCTGTACTTACTTATGATTTCTTCTTTTATGATCTTGGAGCTGTTCCCCTGTTGAATGGTATCCGATAGGTCCATATTAGGTTCACCACTGTTTTCATCATTTATTAGAGGACTATTAATTTGTCTACTTAAGAAATCTGCAACTGCATTTTCTTTTCCCTTCAGATACTCAATAGTAAAGGTATATTCCTGTAACTTCAAAATCCATCTATGATTTCTCTGAGAAAATTCCTTGCCTTTATATTCAGAACTTAAATACTTTATTGGAGCATGGTTTGTCACTATTTTAAATTTTCTACCATATAAATATGGCCTAAAATAGGTAAGTGAATAAACTATAGCCAGGAATTCTTTATCGGTAACACTGTAGCTTTTTTCGTGTTTATTCAATGTTCTAGAGACATAGCATACTGGATGACCATCTTGTGAAAGAACTGCTCCAATAGCATGTTCCCTAGCATCTATTGTGACAGTAAATTCTTTCTCATAATTGGGGAATTTCAGAATTGGTGCAGATGCTATTAAAGATGCTCCAGCTTTTCAAATGCTTCAATATATTGAGGATCTTTGTTATTAATTTTACAATCTATCTTAAAATATTTAATAAGTGGATATGCAATTTTAGCGTAATCCTTGATATATTTTCTATAGAATCCGGTGATTCCAAGGAAACTTTTTAATTGTTTTTCAGTTTTTGGTAATCCTATTCTCTTTATGTCTTCAATTTTAGAAGGATTTGGTTTAATCCCATCTTTTGTTAGTATGTGTCCTAGAAATTTTGTATCTTTATATATGATTATTATATATACATATTTCATCGAGATATACGACACATATAACATTAATGCAGTCCCTTAAAATTTCGTTAGTTAAACGCTGAAAAGTTGCGGGAGCATTTTTTAAGCCAAATGGCATCCTCAAGAATTCATAGAGACCATCCGGTGTGACGAACGCTGTTTTTTCTATATATTTTTCAGCTACTAAGATTTGATGGTAACCTTTCGCCAAATCAGTTGCAGAAAAATACTAAACTTTTCCCAACTTGTCTAATATGCTGTCCATGTTAGGAAGTGGTTGCTTGTCATCAATCGTAATTTGATTGAGTCTTCTGTAATCGACTACTAGCCGGAATTTATCTACATCAGAATTATCCGACTTTTTCGGTATGACAATAATGGGAGAATTATATCTATATCTAGAAATCCCTAGAGTAACCAAGAGAACTATTTTATCCGACATCGCTCATCTGGTTGACCCATTAGGGATTGTGAGCCCAGTTATCACGTTGGCAAAAATCTTTCTAAAGGAATTGTGGAGATCTAAACTGGACTGGGATGAAGCAGTTCCAATGGAGACGCACACGAAATGGATAAATTTTCGAAAGGAATTGTCGCAATTAAACAACTTACGAGTTCCCCGGTATATGATTCTAACAGATTCTGTTGACATACAGCTTCATTATTTTTCGAATGCCTCACAGCGAGCCTATGGAGCTGTAATATATATAAAATCAACCAACAGACAGGGAGATACCAACGTCCGGCTAGTCTGCTCGAAATCCCGAGTAGCACCGATCAAACAACAGACAATTCCTAGACTCGAACTTTGCGCCGTTAAACTGATGGTTCAACTGACGAAGACTGTGAAAACTAACCTAGCCATGAATATTCATAGAACAACATACCGGACAGATTCACAAATTGTTTTAACTTTGATCAACGCTCAAGCTCCACTAGAAGAAACAAAAAGGAGCCAGTGGAAGCACATCAATTCCGAAATAAATCCAGCTGATCTTTTGTCGCAGGGAGTATTTCCGGATCAACTGATAAAAACGTTATCTTGGTTTAAAGGTCCCGACTTTCTGGCGCAACCCCAACCCGAATGGCCGTTGCAACCATTTATTATGAATACCGATAAGATGCCCGAAGTTAAGTTGATGAAAACTGTTTTATTAGCGTTAAACAAGATAATTTCATTGAAGACATCAACTATCGGAATTCTTATATAACACTACGTCGAGTAACCGCTTACCTTATACGTTTTATCAGCAAGAAGAGAGCGAAGTCTTATGGCTTAGTTGAAAACTATCTTACGGTGCAGGAATTGAAGGCAGCTGATTTAACCATAGTCAAATACTTTCAAGAATCAGTATTTGCAAAGGACATCCTGGCTCTCATCTCTGTGACTCTTTCGAGTCACTGACAATGCTCAAAGAGTATAACTGTCTAGAAAAATAAAAAGCTTCTCAATCTCGCCGTTCGAAGTCGGCATTAAACTGTAGGTCCCCTCCGCTCGTGAGAGAACAATAGCACGCACAACACGAGTGGTTGCTGAGAAGCTAGGCCCAGATCCACCTCCGACTGTAGCGCCGCCATTATTATTATTATTATTATTATTATTATTATCCTTGCTCTCATCCCATTACAAAATTGTTGATGTCATACTTGCATTATAAGAATATACACGTCGAACCACGAGGGTTAGTTGTTGCAGCACGACAAACTTATTGGATACTCAGAGGAAAACAGCTCGCCCAAAGTATTGTTCATAATTGTATACACTGCTTCAGAATGAAGTCAAAGTGCCTTGAACAATATATGGGAAATATCCCACAAGAACGAGTTCAGCCTGCCAGGCCATTTACAGACGTTGGAGTTGATTTTCTCAGTCCAATATACATTCATTACCAAATCCGAGGAAAATAACCAACCAAGGCATATGTTTCCGTGTTTGTTTGTTTCTCTACAAAGGCAGTGCATTTAGAGATGGTGACTGATCTTACCACTAATACATTCATGGGACCCCTTAAACGGTTCATAGCTTACCAGTAAAAATCTTTTCGGACAATACTACAAATTTTATGGGAGCTTGCAATGAACTAAGGGACCTCTATGACAATATGCTATATAAGGAAGGCCAGAAAATCATCTCAAATCAGTGCGCTGAAAAAGGTATTCAATGGAAGCCAATTCCTCCTCGATCCCCACATTTTGGAGGTTTATGGGAGGCTGCAGTGAAATCTGCAAAATACCACCTGAAGGGATCCTCAGTGGAACATCACTTACGCAAGAAGAACTGCCCATTGGCTCAAATAGAGGCAACACTGAATTCGCGACCGATTACAACTATTTCAAACAATTCTCAAGAAATAGAGGCATTGACACCAGGACACTTCCTAGTAGGCGCTCCATTGACAACAATACCTGTTCCTGATTGGAAGTTAAACAACTTATCCAGCGCAGTAAGTTGGAACCTGGTCATCTATTCATAGAGAATTTTGGCGTCGATGGACTCAAGAATATTTACAAGAAATGCAAACTCGATACAAGTGGAAACATCCCCAAGAAGACGTACCAATAGGAACCTTGGTATTGATCAAAGATGACAACATGCCTCCTCTGCGATGGCGAATGGGAAGAATTATAAGAATAATACCAGGACCCGATAAATTGTCCAGGGTAGCTGATATAAAAACATCCGCAGGAGAAATTAGAAGATCGATCTTCAAAATTTGTCCCAAAAGTTTGCCAGAAAACTGACAGTGCCTTAGAAATTTTCGTCTTGATATGTTTTATCCCATAGAACCTTTCTATCTAGGATAACACCCAAATATTAAGCTTCATCGGAAAAGCGGATAATGACACCTGTTGGGGTCGATTCAAGGAAAAACACACTTTTCACAATTTACAATTTATTAACCTATTTAACAATGGACATTTAAATTACGTATAAACTTTGATACATTGTATTTTAAAAGTAGGTAAAAAAGAAAAAGGGAAACTTTAAAAAATTATGTTTATTTGTGTCCTTTTCTTACGACCGCTCACACTTGAAAGCTGCGTTTGTCCTTGCAGCCCGCCGTCAGACTATCCTGTCAGCATCCGGCAATGAGGGTGGTAGGGGTATTTCCAGCAGAGTCAAAGTCGCTAACACTCCCCCCAGGCACGTCGGATGTCTCAGTCGGGTTACCACCATTCTCAAAGGCGTATCTGATGTCCAATACTGCAAGCTATACCACTGGCCTCTGGTTAATTCCGGTTGCTGTTTGCACCATCGCACTGCGCACTTAACCGTCGCGGCTAATGAGGGTTTCCAATATTCTTCCCTTTGGCCAGCAATTTCGGGGAAGATTTTGGTCGATGATGATGACGATATCACCAATCTTCACTGGTACGGACGGTTGGAACCATTTTGTACGTCTAGTAAGAGTTGGTAGATACTCTTGTATCCGTTGGATGATCCCAGAAGGAATTGATTACGAGTCAGGGCCTCGTCATCCGCAGTATCGATCGGAACATGAGTTAATGGCCGCGAATTTATTGTTGCTTCGACCTCCAACAATAAACTGTACAATTCTTCTTCTGTTGGATTTCTATTTGGCAAGATGTGTGTTAGTTGTGTGGGCCGTGGCGTAGTGGGTAGGTGCGTCGACTCCTACGCTCGAGGTCGTCAGTCCGAATCTCGAAAAAAAAACTATCAACAATTTTTTTTTCACGGCACCACCTCTTTCGAGTCACTGACAATGCTCAAGGAGTATAACTGTCTAGGAAAAGCTTCTCAAAATCGCCGTTCGGAGTCGGCATTAAAATGTAGGTCCCCTCTACTCGTGAGAGAACAATAGCACGCACAACACGAGTGGTTGCTGAGAAGCTAGGCCCAGGTCCACCTCGGACTTTACCGCCGCCATTATTATTATTATAAGATGTGTGTTAGAACTGTTTTCACCGATCTTACCAATCGTCCACAACTGCCACCCATATGCGGCGAGGCTGGTGGGATGAATATCCATTTTGTTGTCGAGCTGATGAAGCTTTCCGCCACTAACTGGTGATTGATTTCCATACACGCCTCACGCAGTTCCCGGGTTGCTCCTCGAAAATTGGTACCTTTGTCGCTGTAAATTTCAATGGGATTCCCTCTTCGTACAATAAATATCCGCAGGCTATGGATGCACGAAACAGTAGATAACGTTGATGCGATCTCTATATGAATTACCTGTACACGTAAGCACATAATCAGGACTCACCAACGTTTCTCAATCCTCCGACCAATTCTAATCTTCATGGGCCCAAAGTAGTCTATACCAATATAAGAAAATAATCGCGTGAACGAAGCCAGATTTGCTGATGGTAAAACTGACATCTCAGGTGGAATTGAAGTGGCATCGCGTATTTTACAATAGTGGCACATTTTTATGATCTTCTTCGCAACCGTTCTTAACGAAGGAACGTAGAAGTTTTGACGTACTTCAGTGATGAAACTTTTCATGGAATGATGTTATTATGAGATTCGTTACATAATGGTCTTTAGGGAGGATGATGGGTCTTCCCACATTTAGAGAGTTTGAATCGGTTGTGTCTATCCGACCTCGGACCTGCAGGATGTTGTCTTCGTCCAAATATGGGCTCAATTTGTATACGGAGCTGTCTTTCTCAACTGGGCGATTCTTTTGTATAGCCAAGATTTCCTTGAAGTAATGGCTACTCTGTGTTTGCCGATAGAGTTGTCGTTCTGCCTTAGCATAATCTTCCGAAGTTAGATTTCCTTCACTTACAGCAAAGCCTTTTATGCGGTTTCTAAGGATGTTGAGGAACGAAGATAAATGCAAGAACTCTTACCAATTTCCTCCATCGTGAAAACATGAAAATTTAAATTTTAAATTCGTAACCCGAATAACCAAAAAAAAACAACTTTCTGGTGTCGAGTCTCTTTATTGACTGTTCATACATTCAATTCTTAATATAACTTATGACCCACGTTTACAATATGTTGACTCGCCAACATGATATTGACTCATCAACTTATTGCAATTCGATACCTGCTGTCAACTAACGAACCTCAAGGCAATTACCAAGCAAGCGGTTTGGCTGTGCTTGCACTTTGGTGTGCAATGCTAAGTTCGTTGACTAGGTTCGAGTCAGCATTTCCTGTTATATACATAACTCCTCGTCGCTTTAAATCAGAAGCCTCTGGCTTCGTATTATGTACAATTTTGATTGTGGCTTTTCTGTTTTTTTAAGATCTTAAAGATAGCTACACCAAATATGCTTAGTATGCATATTAACATTAAACTTATGTTCGAACCGTACATAACATTCTTATGATATTTCAATTCCTTAATTTCTTCCAAATTTTTTTCATTTACCATCTAATTGAAATCGATGGGATTTAAAAACATTTCATTATTTTTAGTTAAAGGGTAAAAATATTTATCTGGTACAATAATTTTTTGTTGGAATAATTTCTTCTTCTTCATTAATTTCTAAATAACTCGAGTTAGGAATAGATTTAGTAACTTGTAATTCTGTAGTTATATAGTTAATTGAAATCTTAATAACGAGTACTAAAAAATTATCATTATTAACTCCTGCCTTTAAAAGTTGTATAGAGTGAAAATCTATATTCTATGTTTCTAATTCCTCTAATGTCAGCATACTTAGATGAATTATGTCATTCTTAGCTGCCATTATATTGTCAAGAATTCGATTGATTTAATTTTCAAAATATCTTAACTTAGTTGACTGTTCTAAAAGTAATATTTTATATTTAACTTACGAACATAATCATTCGTTATGTTGTAACCTTCCAAAATTTTAAGTCTGTCATTTTCTATAGTAAGTTTCAAATCAGTTAAGGATTTGTTGAAGTGGTTATTAATTTTTATTTGCCTGTTTGATCTATTGACTGCTCTTAGCTTACTCTTGATTAATTTTAGTTCAGGGTACAGGTTTTGCTTATCTTTCAATTGTAAAAGATCTATATTTGAATCAAAATCGTTTAAAATGTTATCTAACTCACTTGGATTTATTATATGTAAGATGGTATTTGTTTCATTGACTATGTCTACTTGCCTTATCCTAATTTTTGTGTATCCATTCTCTTCAGGTATGGGATGAACCTGTAGTAACCCTTGTACTGAGATTATCATCATCATTAGGATTATTATTACCTGCAATTAAATTTTTCTTTTAATATTTACCAAATGTACGTTTTTTAATGGAAATTTTCTATAATATGGTTGGTCTTCATGGCTTACTCTTTTATAGTTTTTTATATAACCTTCAGCTCTATTTTCTATATAATTTTTCCTATTGTTATTAATTTTTATAATATTTTTAATTTTCTTACTGTTTACAAGATCCTCTAATTTTTGCATAGATGAACTGTCAGTTATTCTGTTTGCTTGCCTTGGGGTCATTTCGATTGTGGAATGATACCTGTCATTGTAATTACCAATAGGTTTTTGAATCTTTTCTTCAACTGTAGTATCGTCTTCAATTGCCTGAATCTTTTCTATTAACGGCAAATGGAGCCTTTCAACATCAGCATTTCCAGTATGACTGTTTGGTTTGGTTCAATGTACTTCGATACCTTTATCATTTAATAATAATAATAATAATGGCGGCGCTACAGTCCGAGCTGGACCTGAGCCTAGCCAACTCGTGTTGTGCATGCTATTGTTCTGTCACGAGTGGAGGGGACCTACAGTTTAATGCCGACTCCGAACGGCGAGATTGAGGAGCTTTTCCCAGACAGTTATACTCTTTGAGCATTGTCAGAGACTGGAAAGAGGTGGGGCCGCGAACAATTTTTTTTTTTGAAAAATTGTTTGTCTGAACTTGGTTTCGAACCTAGACTGTGAAAGTCTAATGCGCATGGGTCGACGCACAAACCCACACGGCCACGGTGCCCACCTTTATCATTTAAGAACTTAATTAGTCGTTCAGATTCAAACTCATTGTCCATGATCATTTTAGTTGGCTTATCAAAAGTTGCTAAATATCCTTCTAATATAGCGGTCTTTTTAACCCAATTCCTATCGTTGACTAAGTATGCAACAGCAAATTTGGTAAGTTAATCAATTATAGTAATGAAAGTTTGTTTATAGTAGTGAAAAATGCCTACATGAACAATGTCGCTCTTAGCCTTTGGCGTTTCTGTAACACTCATAATTGGTTTAATAGGATTCCTATCATATTTTATTTGCCGCAATTGCTTATAATAAGCTGAATATGTTCTTGCAACTTTGGAAAATAAATGTTATCTTTAAGAGCTAAAAAAATAAGTCTTATTTATTCCACTATGCAATGATTCAATAGTATGATAAAGTGAGATTTGCTTATGACACTTTTCTTCTGTTTTCATTTCTTGTGTCCTTTTAGTAGTTTTCATAAATTTAATTTTTTTATCATTTGAAAATAACTGTATTATCAACTGTTGAATTTTGTTATAATCTTTATCTTCAACATAAGAATAAATTCCATTTTCCCTGGTTTAACATACTTTAGAAGTAATTATTTTATTTCTTTTTCTTCATTTTATGGGTACCTCTATTTCTTTACTTGGACTATAAGTCAATATAAATCGACATCTGTACTTACTTATGATTTCTTCTTTTATGATCTTGGAGCTGTTCCTCTGTTGAATGGTATCCGATAGGTCCATATTAGATTCACCACTGTTTTCATCATTTATTAGAGGACTATTAATTTGTCTACTTAAGAAATCTGCAACTGCATTTTCTTTTCCCTTCAGATACTCAATAGTAAAGGTATATTCCTGTAACTTCAAAATCCATCTATGATTTCTCTGAGAAAATTCCTTGCCTTTATATTCAGAACTTAAATACTTTATTGGAGCATGGTTTGTCACTATTTTAAATTTTCTACCATATAAATATGGCCTAAAATAGGTAAGTGAATAAACTATAGCCAGGAATTCTTTATCGGTAACACTGTAGCTTTTTTCGTGTTTATTCAATGTTCTAGAGACATAGCATACTGGATGACCATCTTGTGAAAGAACTGCTCCAATAGCATGTTCCCTAGCATCTATTGTGACAGTAAATTCTTTCTCATAATTGGGGAATTTCAGAATTGGTGCAGATGCTATTAAAGATGCTCCAGCTTTTCAAATGCTTCAATATATTGAGGATCTTTGTTATTAATTTTACAATCTATCTTAAAATATTTAATAAGTGGATATGCAATTTTAGCGTAATCCTAGATATATTTTCTATAGAATCCGGTGATTCCAAGGAAACTTTTTAATTGTTTTTCAGTTTTTGGTAATTCTATTCTCTTTATGTCTTCAATTTTAGAAGGATTTGGTTTAATCCCAACTTTTGTTAGTATGTGTCCTAGAAATTTTGTATCTTTTTGCATAAAAGTGCATTTATCGGCTTGTATTTTTAAATTATGAGTGGATAGAATTTTGAAATTTTTTTCTAAAGACTTAAGGTGTTCGCTAAGAGTTGTTGAATAAACAAGTATATCATCGACAGTGGGTGCCGTGGCGTAGTGGGTCGCTCAAGGGCTTCAGTTCGAATCTCGAAAAAAACATCAAACTTTTTTTTCATGGGTCCAACTCTTTCGAGTCACTGACAATGCTCAAAGAGTATAACTGTCTAGAAAAAAAAGCTCCTCAATCTCGCCGTTCGAAGTCGGCATTAAACTGTAGGTCCTCTCCAGTTGTGAAAGAATAATAGCACTCACATCACGAGTGGTTACTGAGAAGCTAGCCCCAGGTCCACCTCAGACTGTAGCGCCGCCATTATTATTATATACATATATCATCGAGATATACGACACATATAACATTAATGCAATCCCTTAAAATTTCGTTAGTTAAACGCTGAAAAGTTGCGGGAGCATTTTTTAAGCCAAATGGCATTTTCAAGAATTCATAGAGACCATCCGGTGTGACGAACGCTGTTTTTTCTATATATTTTTCAGCTACTAAGATTTCGCCAAATCGATTTCGCCAAATCAGTTGCAGAAAAATACTAAACTTTTCCCAACTTGTCTAATATGCTGTCCATGTTAGGAAGTGGTTGCTTGTCATCAATCGTAATTTGATTGAGTCTTCTATAATCGACTACTAGCCGGAATTTATCTACATCAGAATTACCGACTTTTTCGGTATGACAATAATGGGAGAATTATATCTACTTTTACTTTTTCTTATTATGCCCTGACTTTCCATGCCTCTCATTTGTTTTCTTACTTCAGCCTCATGCTGAGGTGGATACCTATACAACCTAGAATTAATTTGTTCGTTTGTTGTTGTGTTAATTTCATGGACTATACTTGTTGTATTTGTTAGTTGATCGCCATCTGTATAAAACAAATATTTATATTTATTCATTAACTCTGTAACTCCTAGCTTTTCTTCTTCATTTAAATGATCTAATTTAATGTTTTCAAACTGACTTTCCTCTAACATATTAACATCATCAACTATTTTCTTATTAAAAAATGGAATTCGTTCATTATTTGTTAAAACTATTTCTTGATTATGTATATCTATAAGTCTGACATTTTTACAAATCCAATCCATTTCTAATAAAAATCCCTATTGTTTTTCTAAATTCATTTGAAACCAATTTATTCTAGCATTTTTCTTCTTGAACTCATCTGGACATTTTGTTTTTACATATTGATTCCTCTTATTTACTTTACCATCTATTGTACAAATGTTAGCTTCACTGCCTATGCTTTCATACATTTCAGTTGAAACGATTTTTGAATTAGGTAAACTAATTGTTGAACCAGTATCTAAAAGAGTTGCATATTGTTGTTTGTTAAATGTTAGTAAAATATAAATTTTATTTTTTTCCGAGGCTAATTTGTAAAAAATGTAGTATCTTCTTCCTTTGTACTTAATGCTTCCACTGACATATAATTAGAACTTTGTCTAGATTGCTGGGAATGATTATTATTTCTTGAATTAGAACTATTTAGATTTTTGTGCTGTCTTGACTGATTTCTTACTTGACTAGAATTATAGTATGCATTATTGTTGTCAGTATTTTTATAGTCATGATTGTGTTTATAATCTGTTAGTTGAGTTTGACCCGAATTATTGACTTTCTATATAAATTGTTACCGTTATTGTATTTTCTTTTGTTATTAAAACTTTTAGTATAATTATTCGAATTTTTGAAATACTTAATATTGAAGTGGTCTTGCCCAATATATTTGTTAATAATCGACCGAATTTCAGCTAAAGTGAATTTTTGATATATTTCCGATAACAATGAACCGGCTGTTATCTCTTTAATTATTATTATCAACACACAACCTAAGCTGTTAACGATATCTGCTGAATTTTCACTATACACAGCACACTCAGAAATATAGTCTATGAATTTTCTCACATTTTCGCTTAATTCTAGCACTGCACTTACTTTTAGTTTGTTGATCTGCTCCACGATCATGCTTTGCGTTTTCGTTGACTGATAATGTAGCCTGAGTTGCTCCTTTGTTGCATCCCAGTTGTTCGGTGGGTTGATAGAGATGCATTTTTTTGCTGGTCCGATGATATTTTCGTTGTAGATTACTGCAAAAACGTCTGCTGCTTGGTTTGGTGGATATTCCCTTCTTAATTTATCCATGGAGATGATGAACAATGGGAGAGTTCCATTTGTTCCATCAAATGTCGGTGCGAACTTTAAATCTGGTTGGATTCTCCTCCTTAATGACGGTGGTTCCATCTGCCTGTTCACTAGCTCTGTTAGCATCGCTAAACACTGCTCGTTTATGGTTGGTTGTGTCATCCTGTTCGAATCAAATATGTTATATCTTTTCTGTTTTTGATCCAGATTAACTTTCGTTTCCAAAATAACTTTTCAAAACACTTCCAAGGTTTCTTATGTTTTCCTCTTTGGATACAGTGAATGATTTTTTTTTAAATTGGAACGTAGCGGCAACAAATACTTTTTCAAAATACTTCCAAGGTTTCTTACGTTTTCCTCTTTTAATGAAGTAAATGATTTCGTTTGCATTGTTTTGCTTTCCTTCGTCTCCGTCGACTGCACCAGTTAAATTCGTAACCCAAATAACCAAAAAAAAAACAACTTTCTGGTGTCTAGTCTCTTTATTGACTGTTCATACATTCATTTCTCAATCTAACTTATGACTTACGTTTACAATATGTTGACTCGCCAACATGATATTGACTCATCAACTTATTGCAATTCGATACCTGATGTCAACGAACGAACCTCAAGGCAATCACCAAGCAAGCGGTGTGACTATGCTTGCACTTTGATGTGCAATGGTAAGTTCGTTGACTAGGTTCGAGTTAGCATTTCCTGTTATATACATAACTCGCGTTTTTGGCTTGGATTAGCTGTACCATTCAATGCAAGCGGGAGAAATGCATAAACGATTTCGGCTTGCACAGAGTAGGGAGTAAGACGCCAACATGGTATTAGTATGTACATATACATTGTATTGTTGACATGCGTACAGTCATTCTAATACCTATTTTGGATGTCCAGTTGTTATGTGTAACTCCTCCCGCCCTAGTATGGACATTCCACTGTCCATCATAAATGTTGCGAATGCCGGTTTTATTCAAATTATAGGCTCAAATACAAAATTGGTTAAATTTGGAAAAATAGGTCGTATACGTAACATAAATTTGTCTCTTTCTTTTCTGTTTCAATGGACACATCTGGATACATTTGTTTGATTATTAGTTTTTAATTAATTTATATTTAATTTTTAATTTATTTAATTTTTAAAGGCTTACATATAAGATATACTTTTAATTTTACATTCACTTACATAGGTATATCTGTTTACATATTTTAGTAATTAGTGTCCTGTGGATAATCTCTTATTTGGTATTTTATTTTTCTGTTCGTATAGTCTCTACCCTTTAGCTTCGATTCGAATTCAAATTTTCTTATTGGAGTTTGATATTTGTAAGTTCTTTTTATGCCTATCGCGTTTCAACCCATATTTGTCTTTAAAATAAGTCCTGCCTTTTTCTTTGACATCTTTGACGATGTAGCGTGGTAAATGTTTGATGTCATGAAAACCTTGATTTTTGACAAGTTCTCGTTCCATAAAAGTTGGTTGTTCAACCCTGTTTTCAGTTTATCAATATGTTTTTCTTTATTGTCCTGTAACCGTTGTTTAATGACTGCCCATTCTTTCTCACTAATAGCAGAATGAAGTAGATTGTTAGGCTTATATTTTGTACTCGAATGAACAGTGTTGTTGTATATTTCAACAGCTTTGAAAACTAAAGTTTTGTTGTCAGTGCCTTTGTTTTCCTTGTTTATTTCAAACAACCGCATATGTTCATTTGAAGTCAAATGAAACCTTTTTATCACATAATTTCCGGTATGTGTATTAGGTGATGTGAAGTGGTATAATATATTTTCGCTGTTTAGATACTTTTTAAAGTACGCTGTGTTGAATTCATTATCAGCCATGATTTTATTTGGTTTCCCTAAAGTTGCGAATCTTTGTTTAATGATATCAGCTATTGTTATCGAATTCCTGTCGTTTATAGGGTGATTGAATACATGTTTGGTAAGCTTTTCTATGTAAGTTAAGAACATATCATTTTTGTTCAGAAACTATATATCTATATGTACTATTTCATTTGGCCTACTAGGGGTTTCAGATATCATAAAATTTAGTTTTAGTGGGTGCCGATCATATTTGCTCATGCTGCATAAGATACAATTATTAATATACTAGCTGACCCGGCAGACTTCGTACTGCCTCAATCGATAAATAAAAGACCTAAACTTTTGAATAAAATAATTTTAAAACAAATAAAACGAATCCGTATTTAATAAAAAAGCATATTTTGAATGAAGCATGAAGTTTTATTATAATTTTCGACACATCATATTGCTTAATTACAAAATAGAATTTTCCTAAGATACTGGCTATTTATAAGGTTTAAATTTGATATTGACAGATACACACTGCTATGATACAGTTTGTTAATCAATTTAAAGCTCTCTCATAAACAATATTTTTTGTTTTGTTTTGTGGTGCGTAAATAAACAAAGAATACGGTTTTCCGACACGCGAACACGCGACGTATACTTGTCCATGTGCGAAACAGGGAAACTCAAAGTTAATTCCGCAAACTTCTAATGACTGTCCTTGCGATTTATTTATGGTCATCGCAAAGGCCAGGCGTATTGGAAATTGTAAGCGTTTAAAATGGAATGGTAAATCCGTTGGAATCATCGGTATCCGCGGGATCAAGACATCCTCTCCTTTGTATTTTCCTTTTATGATTGTTGCCTCAATGACGTTATTCATCAGCTTTTTCACAACCAGTCTTGTTCCATTGCACCGTCGAGGTTGATTAATGTTACGCAGCATGTTGACAACTGACCGTATTTTTAACTGAAGATTGTGAGGTGGTAATCCAGACAATTCCAGTGAATTTAAAAACTCCGTGGGATAGTTGACTACGTCATCCTGGTTCATAACGGTGTTGACTGATTTGAAAGAAACCAACTGTCCTGGAAGAAAATTCTGAATGGTCGCATTGAGATCCTCGACATCTTTATTTTTCGGAGCCAATATTGCTCGTTCACTCAGCCAATTATGGTTATTGAACTTTTGCACTATATATCTGGGAAAACACGCTGAACAAGCTCCTCTTTTGAGTCTGTGATGTGACAGAAATCTGTGGGTATCGTGAAGAATCCGGTCGAGATGTCCACTGCAACTTTATTATTTCCAATGTCTAGCAACTGCTTCGCAAACACATTCGCATCTTGTTGCAAAAATACTCGCATGTTAGTCGTTAATTGGAGTGTCTTTACCTACTGCCACAAATTCGATGATTTTAGGCATGCATTTAGTTCATCAGCAACAGTTGATCGGGGAATAACTGGAAGAGTCTGACGAAAATCACCTGACAACAGAGTCATGGCCCCACCAAAAATATTTTGGTTGTCACGAAGATCTTTCAACGTTGTGTCCAGTGCCTCCAGTGACCTCTTATGGGCCATTGTGCATTCATCCCAAACAATCAATTTGCATACCTGTAGGATCTTGGCCATTGCGCTATTTTTGGCGATGTTGCAAATTGGTGTTTCGGTGATTTGCATGTTTAATGGTAATTTCTAGGCAGAATGTGCAGTTCGCCCGCCTTCTAGCAGAGTCGCAGCTATTCCAGATGAAGCCAACGCTAGAGCAACATCATTTCGCGATCTGATCCCCGCCAAAAGCAATGAAATTAAGAACGTTTTTCCGGTTCCTCCGGGAGCATCAAGGAAATAAATTCCACCAGATCCACTGTTAACAGCTTCTATCAAAGTGTTGTACGCAATTTTTGTTGTTGATTGAATTGTGTAACAATTGTACGAACTGTTTCGGCCAATGATTCAATGTCGTACTGTTGTTCTCTTTGCAACTCGTGATTTAATGCATCGTGCATATGACGATTTGGTGCTGTCATTCCCAAACACGACAATACTTTATTTGCCATCAATAAACACATATCTTCTATCATGATCAATATCTCATTGTAAATTTCTGCAGTCATTTGTAGTGTAGGATTCAACGTTTGACAGCGCACACGATGCAAAACATCCTCAGACATGTCATCTCTATACTTAACCCACAAATTTTTTGGATTCGAGGGGAAACATGTCGATATGATAATCGCGAACAATGTACGAATTTGATGCGGCGATGAAGATATTGCGGAATCCTTGAGCGTATCATCCCAGTGCGAATCGTTCTCAAGTAAATGCAATAGTTGACATGCCTCACGGTAAGTCGCACACAGCTGTCCATTAACTGTTCTCAGTTGTTTAAACGATATCGGACCACGAACATTCACCAACAACAACCGCAAATAATAACATTCATCGTTATTTGGATGCACTATGTAGATGCGACCCAGAGCGTCTGAAGAAAATACATTTGGATGTCTTTCAACTGGTGTTCCTTGTTTTCGACGCTGAAACGATTTCGATGATGCATTTCAGGTGCAATAGCGTGGCATGTCAGCATACAGCAAAGTGCGAGCAAAATCATCAGTTTGACAGACTGTGAAGAAACTTGTTAATTTTGTCGATGGTGGACGCGCCGCTCTGTCTGCCGCGTTCGATTCATTAAAGTAAACTCGTTGACCATTTTCTAAATGGACTGCCAAATGGACAACTGTAGGGTATCTTTCATGGATCGCAAATGAAAAGATACGCCAAATTGCTTCGTTGCTACTTACGAGTACATAGCGACCCATCTGGTACTGCGATATTTCATCATTTGCATTGGTTACAGCGAAGGCAGCCATATCGCTACCTTTGTTAACATATTTACATATGTACTTTATCGACTTCACAGAGTTACAATATTCTACATTGATGTGAGTCTCAAAAGCTTTGGACAATAATCCAACGATTGTCTACATCAACATTTTGTCCTCTTACCTTCACAATTACTGATCGGCCATTATCCGCAACTGATCGTCGACGATACAACGGGTATCCATCATTTCCCGTTACGGTTTCAGCAAGCAGGTCTCTTGGGTATCGCTTGGAACATTTGCCGTCGACCATATAGTGTGAATTGTAGTTGAAAAGTCCGCAAGGTCCATGTATCATGTGTTTGCTAACTACTGCACGCAATTTTGGGTCAACTGTTTCATCTGGAATTTCAGCTGAAATTATGGAATCAATCTCATCTGGCCTTATTTTGTCCACTAACCAGACTAATATGTGCGCATGTGGCAATCCACGCTTTTGTCATTCTACAGAATACATCCAATAACGGACTTGGCCATACACAATGCTTTATTAAGAAATTCATGAGAGATTTTAATTTTTGTTTAAAAACTCTGGCAGTTATGTCAT
Organism: Myathropa florea; assembly: GCA_930367185.1. Lineage (NCBI taxonomy): Eukaryota > Metazoa > Arthropoda > Insecta > Diptera > Syrphidae > Myathropa > Myathropa florea. The sequence continues at coordinate 63,127,513 of OV884004.1, read as the reverse complement.
GTCTATCAACTGGTGTTTGGCTATGTAGCAATTCCCTCTTGATTTCGGACCATTTTGGGTTACATGTGAATGTAACAAATAAGTTTGGGCGGCCATAATTTCTAACATATGACATACATAGATCCTGAGCATATTCATGCATGTGACGTGGGCTTCCTATATAAGTGGCTGGCAAAATTGTCATTCTTCCCACATTATTCACATTGCCATCCGCATTTATAGCATCACGGAGATGAATGTATTCCTCTGATCGTAGCTGTCGTTGGTTCAAACGGATGTATGTCAATCGTTCAGTCTCAATTTTGACATACATGTCAACTGCAAACTGATGAAAAAGTCTTTGACACATCAAAATATGATTTACTTCACCTTGACGGATCATGAGTCTGTATGAATAGAAATTCATAGCACTAACTTTTTTGTTGGTTTCAGCACCTGCAATCAAAGGTAATAAATGTTTAATTTGTTACTTAGATGAGTTAAAAAATATTATTTAATCTTGTTCAATTTATTTACCTGTTACTTCATTTACCATTTTGATATTGAAATGGTATCCATCTTCGCCCTGCCAAAAGATCAAAGGATATTGTAATGTATCGTAACTCCTATGTGTTTCAGATACACGTTTTAAATCACTATTCCGACGATGAAGCGCAGTATCTCTAGATTGTAAATTTTCTCCCACAATGACAACAGCCACTTCGTCAATGGTAGGTGAATTAAACCTCCTTGTGTGTTCACCGGCAGGTGTTTTGTCAGCTCGAATGATGATATTATGGCTATCAGATGGCATCCGATCCAATGCTATTTTAAACATGTTTACTAAATTGTTATTTTGATGAAGAAACATTTGTAATTCATGTACAATTGTTCTCTTCACTGTTGGATTGTGAGCACAACGATTATCAACTTCCGCATCTGAATTGCCCATAAAATAAATTTGTAAAAATTGATAATTTGCATCAGGTACTGGTAACAGTGTCCCCAGCAAGTGATAAATTTGTCCTTGTATCTGTAATTTTTTAAAATTTGTCGATTAATTATATATATTTTAGTACATATTGAATATTATAAAAAAATATTCTGGCATATAATACCTTGAAAGTGGGCATGAAATTGTCCTGTATGTGTAGCGCCAAATGATGTCATCTGGAAACAGCTTTTATATTTCTGAATGTTCGCCAAGAAGTGCTTAGAATCATTTCCAATCCCAGAAACTAAAGATCGCAAAGGATCTGGTGGTGGGACCAATTGTGGCAATTTTACTTTGCCTCCAGCACAACATAATCCAGTAGATTCATGAGTGTATTTTAACGCCTTACAATATTTACAAATTATTTTCATTTCCCCAATTGTTACCGATTTGTCGGCACAATAATCAATTGCCGGATCATAGTGGAATGCAGCTCGTTCAAGAATCACAGGAGCATTCCGTCTGCGGATTCGCTCAATTTCATTATATCTTGCTTGCTGTTGTTGTGTTTGATGTGCACGAATTCGTTGCATTCTAAGCCTATCTATGACGCAATTCTGACATAGCAATACGACTATTTTCTTGATCTGTCTCTCTCTGGTCATCAGTGCGGTTGTCACGTGAGGTAGCTCTTCGCACATTTGATTGACTGCGACGACCTTGGTCAGGTCGTCTTCTCCTCGGCATCGTAAATTGTAAATAATCAAAGTGAGAAAATTTTTCGCTCACTTAGCAGCAAAATGTGTCACAATCACAAAATATCAACAAAAAAGAGCACATTACTTGGAATGTCATTATCACAAAGGATCGCCAAAGTAAAGAAAGTTCTCACGCACTCATAGATATCGTAACACAATATCGTAATTGCGTAAATTCAGAGAAGGTTTAAACGGTGAGAAACAAAAAGACTAAAAACGGAAATTCTATTTTCCAATACAACATGTTCTGAGCTGTGAACCATTTGATTGTCACTTGTTTGTCAAATATTTCTAGCTGCGTAAAAATTTATCCGTTTCATAGCTGTAAAATGAGGTCCGATGAATACAGTGAGTGATTATAATTTAAATTGACTTTAAATTTTATTTAGAAAACGTTTATATGGGAAGAAGAAAAGCTGTTTTTAGGGTTTTGCTGGCAATTATTCGAATTTTTCTCACCGTTTATACCGACCCTGAACTCTTGCAAACATTCCAAAACCAAAATTAGCCTAATCGGTTCAGCCATTCTCGAGATTTAGCGAGACTAAGGAACAGCAATTGATTTTTATATATATATAGATTTGAGAACTTCGAGCTTGAGATTCGGAATATAGTATGAATCTTTAAGATCTAAGTAGGTTTCATCAATTTTGCTATGATTTTTAGAAAGATGTGCTTTTTCAATTGTATCTAGCAAGATTTCCGTACACGTTATGTCACTAAGTAGTTTTGTACACCGAAGGACTTTTATATTCGGTGAATTGGAAAAATATTTCACTACCGTTTTCTGAAATTCAATGAAAATATTGACTTCTTTGCAATAAACTCCTCCTGTCCTTTTTATTGGCAATAAGTTTTTAAGAATTCTTGGCACATAATCCTCGTTATAATTTTCTAATGAAATTACTGATCTTCTTTTCTTTTTGAATAGGATTTTGTTTGTGTACCCATTTGAGCTGTCCTTGCGGATGATCACTTGATTTTTATAAATATTTAAGGGCGTTTCTGTGATATAAATACGGTCATCAACATTTTCTGTACCTCTGTGTACTGTAGCTAGGTCTGATTTGATACCTTCGCCTTCGCTTTCAACCTCTACGTAGCATATTTGCAAACGACTGAGGAAATCAGCTGCATTGTTTTCTTTGCCCTTAATGTACTCGATGTCGAAATCAAACTCATTAAGTTTAATTTTCCAACGTTGCAGCTTGGAATTGGGTTCTTTTAGTGAGTTGAGCCACACAAATGATTCGACAACAGTCCAAAAACTGATTCGAAAACAGCCAACACAATTGGCCACTGTCGAAGATAACGCACAACAACCGAGTACCTCCAAAGGACACACTGCCTCAAGATCGAAGCAGAGTGTCAAGAGGGGGTGCTTCGGTGAAGAGATCCAAGGGAAAGCGAAAAAGGCGAAAACATCAGCCAGCTTCGACCTTCCCATGAATCTGCAAGTAGCCATTGTCGATCGTTCCAACACTGACGGGAAGATAACATCCGACAATTGGCTCACTGTAGAAGCCAGAATTTTGGACGCGATGCTTACCGTAGACGGTAGCGGTGACGTGATTAACTTCGACGGAGCAGGATGGCAGAAAGGCGTCAAAGTCATCGGTTGTGACAACCATAGGTCCCTAGACTTCTAAAAGTGCACAATCGACAACTGGCAGAACGCGAAACTCGAATTTATCCCTCGCGCGACGTTACCGCTTCGTAAATTGGTCTCAATATGGATTCCTCCTCCGGTTCCCGAAAAGGACTAATCCATATTAAAGCTGATCGACAGGCAAAATAAAGAGCTTGACACTCAAAGCTGGAGAATCATTTCTTCAGCCAAGAGTAAGAACGGAGTGGGAAAGGACCTCATGGTTACCATTGACCAAAAGTCACTTGACCATATCCGCAGCAGATCTGCGTTCAGATCAAGTTCGGGCTGGGAACCCTGAAGGTGAGGCTCCTCAAACAACACGAAAAGTCAAAGGAGGCTGTTAGTGGTGCAAATTAATTTGCATCACTGTAAAGCAGCCACCGACGACTGGATGCTGCTTATGCTGCATGAAGACGTGGACATAGCCTTAATCCAAGAACCTTGGCTTTTCAAGGACAAAATTCAAAGATTTAGGTCCAAAGTATACAATTTATACTATCCACAAACCGAAGGTAAGTTAAGAACCTGTATAGTCGCCAAAAAATGTCTAAATATTTTTCTTCTAGGTACATACAGTAACGGAGACCTCACTGTTGCAGTACACGAATAACAGGACAACTCTATTTTGCTCCTATCGTCCTTATACTTACCATACGATGAGGAGGACCCACCACCAGACCACCACATGTGCAACACGCCAAGTCACGCGGATTGTGTCTACTGATAGGCTGCGACGCCAGCGGTCATCACACTCAATGGGGAAGCATCAACATCAATAAAAGGGGTGAGTCCATTTTTTATTTCATTATTTCCACTAACATTATGTAATAAAGGCAACATACCAACATTTCGTAACCGGGTTAGGGAAGAGGTAATTAACCTTACTCTACTTAGCGAGTCTAACTCTGTTCAAGTGGAGAATTGGAGAGTATCCGCTAGCTGTTCCTTCTCGGACCACAGCCGAATACTTTTCAATCTTAACGTCAATAAAGAGAAACCAAAACCTTTCAGAAACCCTCAGAAGACAGACTGGACCCATTTCTCAAACCTAGTTGCTAACAGGTTAGTACCGCCACAAGCCACCACTAACCTCGACCCAACTCACATTGAGAATTCAGTCGAAAACCTTAACAGATCCTGCCCTTTGCAACGTGCTCGCAAGAAAACCAGCGCAGTCTGGTGGACCACAGAACTAAAGCAACTCAGGACTAGGACCCGAACTCTAATCAATAGAGCAAAGATCAGCAAAAGAGCTGAAGACTGGGACAACTACAAATCCAGCTTCAACGAATATAAGAGCAAAACAAGAGCAGCAAAGTCTAAATCCTGGCGTGAGTTCTGCGAATCCATAGAAGATCTTAACGAAGCCGCAAGGCTCAGAAAGATCTTATCCAAGGACCCCTGTGTCACAGGATACATTCTTAAAGAGGATGGCTCGTGGACAGAATCCAGTCAGGAATCCCTAGAACTGCTGACTGAAACCCACTTCCCAGGTTGTAAGAACCCTGAAACCACTGTCACCCATGGGACGACGGTTCCCATGGTTTACACAAACGAAGAATTGATAAAAGAAATTATAACAAAAGATAAAGTATCATGGGCAATAAACTCGTTCAAACCTTTTAAATCCCCAGGACCGGATGATTTTCTGCCAGCGATGCTTCAAAAATCAGAAACCTGTATTGTACCCCACTTCGTAAGCACCTTCTTCAATTGCTTACGTGCAGGGTACAGCCCATCAGGTAAACCAAACCAAACCAAACCACACTACCGCAATAGACTATAGGGCAATCAGTCTCTCGTTGTTTCTATTAAAAACCTTAGAGAGGCTTTTAGATCTATATATTAGAGGGCTCATCAATTCCCACAACTTATGCAACACTCAACACGCATATCTTAAAAGGAGATCGGTTGATAGTGCACTTCATAGCGTTGTTCGAGAAATTGAATACTCACTGGAGTGAAAAGAATTTACAATGGCGGCCTTCCTCGACATCGAAGGGGCCTTCAACAATGTAAACACAGAAGCCATAAAACAGTTCTAGAAGATATGAAAGTAGACAAATCCATAGTACACTGGATTGGTAATATGCTAAAAAGCAGAATTATCAATGCAGACATTGGACACAGCTCTATAAGGAAGGTAACAACTAGAGGCACACCACAGGGGGAGTTCTCTCCCCACTTGTGGCTTCTTACAGTTAACAAAATCCTTAAAATCCTCATGGAGAAAGGCATAAAAAGCATAGCATATGCAGATGATCAAGTTATCTTGATAAAAGGTAAATTCCTAACAACTATCAGTGAACTAATGGAATCTGCATTGAAAGAACTCTCCTCGTGGGCAAGACAAAAAGGTCTGAGGATAAATCCCCTTAAAACTGAACTATTTTTGTTTACCAGGAAAAGGAAAATTCCGATATTTGCTCCACCCAAGTTGGATGGAACTCCACTCAAGCTCACAGCGGAGGCCAAATATTTAGGCATCATTCTCGACTCCAAACTTTCCTGGAAGAGGAACTTGGAGGAAAGGAGGAAAAAAGGATTAAATGCTTTTTACGCTTGCAAAAATACCTTCGGCAAAAGATGGGGCTTGCAACTGTACATCATTCACTGGATGTACACAGCAATCATCAGACCTATTATAACTTATGGGGCCCTAGTCTGGTGGACTATATGAGCATGCTCAACAAAGTACAAAGGTCCGCCGCTGTCTGTACAACGGGAGCGATAAGGAGCACACCGCAAGCAGGGTTGGATATGATACTTCACTTCCTTCCCCTGGACTTATTGATAAAAGGCTGCGCCGCTAAAAGTGCTCTCAGACTAAGGGAGTCCTCTTTGTGGAAACAAGCCAACTATGGACATGCGGTCATAATCAAGACAATAGACGATCTGGGAAGGAAAGATGGTTCTAGTAGCCTCGTGCCTAAAACCGATTACATATCTCCCCATAATATATATATCTCCCTCAAGATACCAATTCTATTCCCCGACAGAGACAAGTGGTTATCGAATGCCGTTATAAACGACCACGAGATTACCCTTTTCACCGACGGATCAAAAATGGACACTGGTACGGGGGCCGGATTCTATTCGGACACCTTACATAAACAGGAATCATTTAGACTGCAATGCACTAATAAGACGTGTGAAATTCGCATATGACCAAAAGTTGAGGCAAAAAGTGCTACAATGTCCCAAAGGTAGCAAAAACTTTTGGTCATTTGTTAAAAATATAAGGAATTCAGCCTCATCTTCAATTCCCACGCTCATTTGCAATGACACTCCAGCTGTCAGCTCTTTAGACAAGGCCAATCTGCTTGCTGCGCATTTCGCGGCCAGCTCAACGCTGCCAGATTCGACCTTGTCTCTGCCTGTACTTGAGAGCGTCAATTGTACCATGGGACAAATTCATTTCCGCATTCGTACAGTTGCTAGAGTACTTAAAGACCTCAACGTGCATAAATCCGCTGGCCCGGATGGTATACCCCCCATACTTCTGAAGAGGTGTTCTTCTACGCTGGCAAAACCTCTGCGTAAGCTTTTTCATCTGTCCTACTCTTCTGGTCTCTTTCCGAGTGGATGGAAAACAGCATTTGTCCAGCCCTTCCCTAAAAAGGGCAAATCTTCGTCACCCTCCTCCTACCGACCCATAGCACTAACGTCCCTTCTTTCCAAGGTCATGGAAACGCTGATTAACCATCAGCTTATGAAATATCTTGATTCGCGGAAGCTTCTTAATGACCGGCAGTACGGTTTCCGCAGCAACAGGTCCACTGGTGATTTGATGGCATATCTCACCGAAAAGTTGAACCAATCCTTGCATAATGCAGGAGAAAGCAAGATCGTTGCGCTTGATATTTCAAAGGCATTTGACAGAGTTTGGCATCAAGCTCTTTTGTCGAAAATGCGTGCTTATGGTATCGATGAGTCTCTTCTTCTATGGATTAGAAATTACCTTTCGAACCGTTCAATTCAAGTCGTTTTGGATGGGTTCAAGTCTGATATCCACCAAATGAATGCTGGTGTTCAAAACAAGAGCAGCAAAGTCTAAATCCTGGCTTGAGTTCTGCGAATCCATAGAAGATCTTAACGAAGCCGCAAGGCTCAGAAAGATCTTATCCAAGGACCCCTGTGTCCCAGGATACATTCTTAAAGAGGATGGCTCGTGGACAGAATCCAGTCAGGAATCCCTAGAACTGCTGACTGAAACCCACTTCCCAGGTTGTAAGAACCCTGAAACCACTGTCACCCATGGGACGACGATTCCCATGGTTTACACAAACGAAGAATTGATAAAAGAAATCATAACAAAAGATAAAGTATCATGAGCAATAAACTCGTTTAAACCTTTTAAATCCCCAGGACCGGATGATATTCTGCCAGCGATGCTTCAAAAATCAGAAACCTGTATTGTACCCCACCTCGTAAGCATCTTCTTCAAGTGCTTAAGTGCAGGGTACATTCCATCACAGTGGAGAGAGGTAAGAGTAGTTTACATACCTAAAGCAGGTTAACCAAACCACACTACCGCAAAAGACTTTAGGCCAATCAGTCTCTCGTCGTTTCTATTATAAACCTTAGAGAGTCTTTTAGATCTATACATTAGAGAGCTCATCAATTCCCAACACGCCTATCTTAAAAGTAGATCGGTTGAAAGTGCACTTCATAGCGTTGTTCGAGAAATTGAATACTCACTGGAGTGAAAAGAATTTACAATGGCGGCCTTCCTCGACATCGAAGGGGCCTTCAACAATGTAAACACAGAAGCCATAAAACAGGTCTAGAAGATATGAAAGTAGACAAATCCATAGTACACTGGATTGGTAATATGCTAAATAGCAGAATTATCAATGCAGACATTGGACACAGCTCTATAAGGAAGGTAACAACTAGAGGCACACCACAGGGGGGAGTTTTTGTCCCCACTATTGTGGCTTCTTCTTCTTCTTTTTCTTTCCGTTTCTTACAACAAAATCCTTAAAATCCTCATGGAGAAAGGCATAAAAAGCACAGCATATGCAGATGATCTAGTTATCTTGATAAAAGGTAAATTCCTACTATCATTGAACTAATGGAATCTGCATTGAAAGAACTCTCCTCGTGGGCAAGACAGAACGGTCTGAGGATAAATCCCCTTAAAACTGAACTAGTTTTATTTACCAGGAAAAGGAAAATCCCGATATTTGCTCCACCCAAGTTGGATGGAAGTCCACTCAAACTCACAGCGGAGGCAAGATAGAGATAGAGAGATCCTGGCAATAGAGAAAGCAGCTAAACACATCCAAGCAACCGATATCCCACCATCGGATATCACCATTTTTGTAGACAGCCAGGCTGCACTGAAGTCAATAGGATCCCGTACAACGAGATCAAAGGCTGTTATGAATTGCCGCATTTCACTGAAGTCCATCAGCCACCACAAGGTCAAACTCTGCTGGGTCCGGCGCCACAGCTTAATCGCAGGGAACGAGAGAGCGGACGAATCGGCCAGACAAGGGTCTGAAATGGACATCAGCGAAGCGGATACGTCACTACGACCACCGATCAGTGCTTTGTACCAGATCATAAGCGAAACAATACAAAAAGAGGCCAACTCGACTTGGCTTACAAGAAATGATTGTCACACGACAAGATCAACGTGGCCAAGGCTTAATTACGGCAAAACAAAGAAGCTTTTGGCATTGGACAGAAACTCTATCCGTATGCTCGTCGGAGTGATCACAGGACACTGCCCCATCGGAACAATGCTCCGGAAATGGAATGCGGAGTCCAGCGATCTCTGCAGGGGCTGCAGTGACGAGGAAGAGACCGAGACGATCCAACATCTGCTTTGCCACCAGCTCTCCAGCATCGGTGCCTGGCTTCTCTGGGCCAGAGATTCTTCACAGAGACTGTGGACATAGCGAATGCAGACATATCGGATCTGCTAAAATTCATAAAGAGCACGCGGTGGTTTCAGCCATCGCGTGACAGGATGGTTCATTAGATTGCATACTCCGCAATTGAAGTGATTCACAATGGGCCCCATGGCCTCCGAGTGGAAGTGATGCCTTAATCATCACGCTCCCCTTCCAAAACCTAACCTAACCTAACCACACTAATGGTCGGTGATAAGTTTGGACCTTAAACTTGCGACCGAATAAGTATGGTCTAAAATACTTTGTGGCCCGTACTATAGAAAGAAGTTCTTTTTCAATTGTACTGTAGTTGGCCTCGTGACAGTTTAAAGTTCTAGTGGCAAACGCAACAGGATGACAATTTTGTGAGAGAACTGCTCCCAAAGCTGCATTGCTAGCATCAGTTGTTAGTGTGAAAACTTTAGAAAAGTCCGGGTAAATTAATACAGGACAAGTACATACATATAAGTTCTTTAAGCTTGTTAAAGGACTCAATGTACTGTCTGTCATTTGGATTTATCTTAGTATTTTTTTTCAGGTGACTAGTCATAAGTAGGGCTACTTTCAAGTAGTCCCTAATAAACTTTCGATAAAACCCCGAAATTCCTAAAAATTAATTTATCTCCTTGACCGTTTGTGGCAGCTTAATCTTATTTATGACATCAACTTCATTTGGATTGGAACTTATACCATCCTTTGATATTATGTGGCTTATCAAATTATTACTATTATGCTTAAGGAAATTGCACTTATCGATTTGAAATTTTAGATTGTATTCGTTCAGCCGTCTAAATATTTTATTTAGCGAATCAATGTGCTCTTGAAACGAAGTAGGAAAGATGAGTATGTCATCAAGGTATACCACACAAATCCTATTTATGTAATCACACAAAACCTTGTTCATCATGCGGGTGCGTTTTTAAGCCCTAATGGCATGCGAGTGAACTCATAATGCCCACTCGCCGTGGAAAACGTAGTCTTGTGTCTATCTTTTTTGGTACGATCCAAAGTGGAGCATTGTATGGACTAGTAGAATTCCTGATTATACCAGATCTAAGCATCTCTGAGATTTGTTTATTTACCTCATCGTTATGCGCTTCTGGATACATATATGCTTTAGAAAACATAGGTATATCGTGTTTTGTTGGAATTGTATGTTTATATTTGAGGAATGTAGAGAGATTGTCACCTTCGCAAAAAAAAAAACTGTCTTGAACTTTTGCAGAGTTGCACATGATTCACCTCTTCTATGTTCAAGTCATCAAGCTGAAGCTTTTCATCAATTGAGGAAATATTCGGCTTTTGAAATTGAATTGTCATAAGATCCCCACTCAAACTATTAATTTCTTCTTCACTTCGTTGATCAATGGTATTGCTGAATATTAAGGGGAGGGTAGCATCTCTAGTTATGAGTTCTGAGTTTTCAAGATCAATTTTAGCTTGCAACGGCTTTATTAAGTATAAATTTCATAAGTATACCATGAAAGTCACTATTCAACTCAGCCTCTAGCAAGACACCAAGGGTCTTTTTTGAATTTATAGAAATGGTTGAATTTATAGATTTGAGTTGAATAGGCTTATCCAGTTCAGATTTCAATGAACTGTGACAGAGGCCTCTTTTAATTAAAGATGTCCCTGCCCCCGAATCTATTAGTAATTTAACTGGAAATGACTTGGTCTGGACAATTATGCAGGGAAGAGTTCGGAGGTGCCTAACCGAAAAATTTTGGAATATCATCGATTTGTGTATTTTGGGTAGGTTCATCACAAGCAGGATTTGGTGCTTGCATGTGATCTACTTCCATTGACTGATGAGTTCTTCGAGATGAACCTGATCTATTGGTATTTTGTCTATTATTAGAATAATTGGTTCTAATATTTGCCGAGTTACTAAAATTCTGATTTTGGCACTGAAAGCCATTTGAATATTGAGGGCGAAAGTTTGGAAACTTATTTGGGTTGTTTTGTTGAAAATATGTAGGGCTTGAATTTTGATAGGTTCTAACATTTGTATTGGAGCTATTCGTATTATGCCTAAATTGATTGTTACTTTGTTGCATATTTAATGTTGAATTTCTATTGTAACTATGTGTTTGTCTGTGTGAACGGTAGGGTGAATTGAATGAAACATAAAAGTTGTCTGTGTCCACCAAAATGGCCCTTGCTTCCCTAAAAGTTGTTGGGTTCCTAGCTTGTAAGATAAGCTTTGGTTCGCAAGGTAATTTATTGATAAAGAGCTTAAGTGCCATTTCTTCGTTTTGTGTGCTGTTAAACAAAACGAGAATATCCACAGGATTTGGCAGACTAGACTTAATGTTTAATTTGGTTAAAATAAATTGTGTTCTTTCGAATAAGTCTTCAACTGAATACTCAAATTTTAACATTTTAATTTGGTTCATTAAATTTTCAATGCTTTCATTTATTGTAGAGTGAGACTTGAGAATTGAATTGATTTCCGGGGAAAGTGTCATTGTTAATAATCAATACAATATTTGCGCGATCTTTAATTTTCTGCCTAACTGTTAGGTCTAAAAAGCCCATTTCAACATTTCATTCATGCCATTACTGTAGGCATAAATGTAGTCGATATGTTTAATAAACAAATGTAATTCCTCAGGAAGTCCCGTACAATCATTTACACTTTTCACCAATTCTAATAAATTCACAGCCGCCATACCTGATGTAGTCCTTAGTATAGGAATGTTGAAATTTCTTGAAGAATTGATGTTGATCGTCTGATTTGATTGTTTGATTGATTGTTGATTGTGTGATGATGTTGATCTATTCGTGTTTGCTTCTTGCTTCCTGCACTATATTGTATTTTGTATTTTTGTTTTCCGACTGAGCCAGTAATATTTGGGAGCCAGTCGTTTTAGCCCAAACTAAAAGAAACACCTTTTTGTTGAATAATTGATAATTTTTCTTTAATTTATTTTTTTTGGTCTGCACGTTATAATTTTCAAGACTGAAGTAACCTTTGAATCATTTTCCATCTCCGTATTTATGCAAAAAAAAGAGAGAGTAATTCATAAGAAGAGAAGAATATTATTTTTAAATGAGCGCCCTCTGCTTTTTGCTAGCTTGCAGAAAGACCCGTTATGTTGCGGCTTGGGTTTTGCTGCCGTCTCACCATCATGAAGATTTTGCCGCGCATTTTTGGCTTGGGTTAGCTGCTCGTCTCTCCATTCAATCCATGAAGATTTAGCCGCGCGTTTTTGGCTTAGATTAGCTGCTCATCTCTCCAGCCCACGCACAGCAACAATATTTGGTTGCTTTTACTTGGGCTGGCTGTTTCTCTCTCCATGCAATCCATATGAGAAACATGCGAATTTAGCCGCGCGTTTTTGTCTTGGATTAGCTGTACCATTGAATGCAAGCGGGAGAAATGCATCAAGCTAATCATACGATTTCGGCTTGCACGGAGTAGGGAGTAAGACGCCAACATGGTATTAGCATGTACATATACATGTTATTGTTGACATACGTACAGTCATACTAATACCTATTTTGGATGTCCAGTTGTTATGTGTAACTCAAGGGGTCATATATGGACATAAGGACGAGCAGAACTTCCCGCTTAGTTGGGACCTTATTACTGGTGAGTAAATCCTGGTTCTTTCCATTGTTCGCAATTATGCACAAGAAAGTATCGGTTTTAGTAGACCACCACAATCACTGAATGCTTTTGAAAACGCTGGATCATTTGATAACCAATTTCTCATTTCAAAACCTCCTTGTTTGTGTAGTTGGATTGCTTAATCTTCTGAGTCATCACTGTCGACGTAGTCACCTACATAGTGATTTCGAAGAATTGCCTGCACTGCTCTTGGAAATGTAGCCTCGAAGTCCATGACGTTTTGATTTTTGATTAGGTGAACAGGTTGCTTCAAATGACATCACCTGCATTATAAATGTATCGGGTTCGAGTTTAGTCTCCGCCAGAGGAATCTTTCGGAATGTTAATCTTCTTCCTTTATAATCACTTGGTGGAACATTTCCCTTATGTCTCCACACATGGCTATTCGTCTTTCTCTGAACCGTAGTAGAATAGAAATCAAAGATGATAGCTTATGCGGTCCTTTTAGCAACATGCTATTCAGAGATATGCCATTCACCTTTGCAGCAGCGTCCCAGACTATACGAAACTTCCCAGGTTTATTAGTACTGACCACGGAGAATATCGGCAGGTACCATACTCGCGCATTGGATTCCTTTAACTCTGTTTCGGACAGGCTCCGAACATATCCTTTTTCCATATACTCCATTATTCGTTATTTCATGCTGTTCCTCAGTTCCGGTTCTCGAAGTAGTTTTTTCTCTAAATAGGCTAGGCGTCGCTTAGCCATGGAGTAGCTATCCTGCAGTTTCATTGAAGACCAGTCTCGAATCGGGATCCCTTACGACAGGTGGTTGTCTTGAGTATTTGTAGCGCTCGTTGTTCGTCTTTCGACATACAGAAATCTTCGGGTCTTTTTGTTCTCATGTTTCCATTTCTTAGTAGCTCTTGACTAATTGATGAAGGTTTTGATCGTATTCACGCTCGCATTCACAGATGTGGTAGGTATTGTGTTGGTAGTTGTTATAAGCTCTCCCGCTCTTGCAAGTTACATACTCGTAGATGGTCCAGCCAAGCCTAGTTTTTGAAGCAAGAGGCTCGTGATGCTTCCCTTCTTTGAACTTCAATGAAAGCGCTAGTCCCCAGTTATCTAAGCCAATGAAAATACGAGGCGATGCTTTTGAGTACGATCGTACTGGGATGCCACTTAAGTATTGAAGCTTTCCACCAAGATAATCCACGTCGATGGTTTGCTCAGGTAAACCTAATTTACGAACCGTTGGAACGTTGGAAAGTGTGTACTTCCTGTCCGGGTTGTCCATGCTGGAAATCTTCAGCATAACTCTTTTGGAATTCTCCTCCATTCTTTTGTGTGTCTCCGGTCCATTTAAGACACAGTGGTTGTTGATCTCCAGAGAGTTATAACTGATGAGCTATTTCTTCATCAATAAGGGTAATGGAAGATTCATCGTCGAAGAGCGCCTATATTTCCACTTTCAGTTCACCGTTGTTGAGGACAACTGGCGGGATACGAAATAATACAGATGTTTCTTCACTTAAGCCAAAGTGTGGATTCGAGGGGCTTCTCGGGGTTCATCTCTTTTTGTTCCCTCAAGTTGGTTTTATGGAGCAAGGGATGATGCCACCGGTTGCAGTTGTCTATTCTACATAATCGCGTTGACTGGCACCTGTTCACCCCATGTGAAGCATGTTCGGCAAAGCTTATGAGTTTTAATCGCTTGCCATTTTTCGGAGTGTTCAAGTTTCTTAAATGTCTCGCACTCCTCCACTCTATTGCACTTTCCATTGCAAATGCAGCATTTTGATTGTCTTGTATAATTGTCTGTGGAATGTATGTTATGACAATTCTACACACCGTTTAACACAATAATTTTATTCGTTTATAAATATTTTTTTAAACAATTGTTGCGGTCGATTCAAGGAAAAACACAGTGTACAATTTATTAAACTATTTAACAATGGAAATTTAAATTACGTATAAACTTTGATACATTGTATTTTAAAAGTAGGTAAAAAAGAAAAAGGAAAACTTTAAAAAATTATGTTTATTCATGTCCTTTTTTTACGACCGGGCACACTTGAATGGCTGCGATTGTCCTTGCAGAACGCCGTCAGACGCTATCCTATCAGCATCCGGCAATTAAGATGGCAGGGGTATTGCCAGCAGTGCCAGAGTCGCTAACAACACCTTTTAGTACTAGTTGAGTCAAATCAGTCAATTCCCTCCTCCTCGTGAAGACAAAAACTTCGGCTCTTCGGCCAGACAAATGACTGGCTGATAAGTCTCTGTTGAAGCGTGAACACTTCAACTGGGCATATCATGCACGCGTAAATACTCACTGAACGTGGCGAAGTTAATCCGTCTTTGCTTTTCCTTGATTATAAGACACATACATATGTTAATCCATCTATCCCTTTTCCATATTATACACCTTTTTTCTGTTTAATATTATAATGATGTTCCTTTCTCTTTCTTTTTTTTAATACCTACATTAACATGTACATATCTAACTCTTTTTCTCTTTATTAATTGAATTGTATAACCTTTCTTTTGACATTTTTCAACTGGCTTTTTTGTACGAATCATGAGACGGATAAAACGTGAAAATAAATGAATTATAAACGACGTTGTAGTCTTGAATTTTTATTCTAATAGATTAAACTGAGCTGAATCCAATTCGAATCAAGAACTCAACATTAGTGCCTACTGTGAGGATTCAGACCAGTTATATTTGGGCAGAAGTAATAATTTCGAAGCACTACAACTGATAAATCCAAGGGCACACAACCTAGGAGCAACCACTGGGAATTTGAATATCTAACCTAGGAGAAGGGCAAGTAGCACAAGGTAAGTGCAATTGGTATCTGTTATCTGGTATAAATCAAATTTGTTACATGATGGTCAAAGAAAGAAATGAAGTATATCTGGGCAATTATATCATAGAGCAGGGATCCTTATTAGATTATGTACAAAACCTTCTGCGTAATTTCAAGAAATACAGTGCCTCTAGAAATTCTCAAGCTTATCAAGACACTCGTTTGGAAACGTTAGTTTCTAAGTACGCCACCAACAAGATACAGATTCCAAAACAAAGTATGCAGGAATTTGTAGTGAATTTGACGAAGCTTACATCGATGCCGTTACGGCAATACGAGAATCTTTCAATGGAATATTAAAGACGGAGCCGGAAAGAAAGAAAATTAATGAAAACACGACATTACCTATACCAATTCACAACATTCCTCTGCCAGAAGTGAAACTACCCACATTTAACGGCAATCACATCGAATGGCCAGCTTTCAAAGAAATATATTCAGATAGGATCATAAAAAGTAATTTACAAAAATTTCATTACTTAAAAGCAGCGTTAAACGGTGATGCAGCGCTGGGCATCCAATATATTGGCTTTATTGGAGATAATTATAAGGAAGCGTGGAAAATGCTGTGCAATCAGTGTGACAACAATTGCATACTTTTCACACATTATATGGATATATTGTATCAACAACCGGATGTTGCTCGCGATGATTCAGTTCCTTTGAAACGTTTTACACAAACATGTCGTTCATGTTTTAGATCAATAAAAAATCTCGGTGTCAATGTCGAAGAACAAAATCAAATTATGGTATATTTCTTAATCAAGAAGTTACCGAACTCCCTTCGGTATGAGTAGGATCACTCTCTAAGAAAACAAAAAAATATACCAACGATTTATAAAATTCTCTACAAATATTGCCGGTGGAGAGTCCCATTTTCATAGCGTTGTTTCTAAAATGGCTATGGCCAGTGAGAGCTCCAACCACCATCGTTAGCAATTCTTTGTCGCACTGAAGGATTTTGTCGGTTTTTGCTCGATCGTATCTGGGCCATAATGCTTTAGTAGTCACACATGTAGACAGACCGCGCCATCTACTGTTTGCCATTTCAACGATCTTTGTATGCACCTTATTCCTCAGCTCTGAGAGGGGTGGTTTAATACCATGAATTGCTTGTTACGCGTCGGTCACTGACCCTGTTCTGGCAAGTTGATCAGCTATCTCATTGCCGGCTATGTCCCTATGTCCTGGGACCCAGCACAGATTGATCGAGTGCTGTGAGCCAAGAGCCTTTAGACCTTCGCGACAGCCTGCGACTAACTTGGACTTGATTTCTATTGCGGATATAGCTTTCATGGCCACCTGACTGTCAGTGAGAATGGTAATATCAGCTGGTGGTATTATCATCATTGATATCGTTTTGGCCCCTTCTTTGACCGCCAGGACCTCCGCTTGAAACACAAGTTCAAGTGCAAGTTTATCTAATCGGAGAAAATCCCCGCGCCTGTGCCTGCTTCCATCTTTGACCCATCAGTGTATACCTTTATGGTCGTATTGTTGATGGTATATTCTCTGGTGGGGTATTGGAAATTGAAGTGTCTCTCGAAGTCGAGGTATGGGAGCCTATAGTCGCTCTCGACTTCTGATACTGCAAGTCTGTTAAGAATACTTGCATGTCCTATGGTACCTGAGCGCCAGTTGCAAGATTGACTGATTCTCAGATCACTTTTAGCGGCGATTGCCTGCATATAAAGGTCAGAAGGATTGCTCCACTAACTCCCTTACACGCAAGTTTCTGTATTTTTGTCAATGCCTTAAGATTAATGGCTTTCAATGCTCCTGCCACCAGACTACGCTGCCATACGTAAGAATGGGTCTGACAATAGCGGTATACATCCAAAGGATGGTCTTGGCCTTTGGTCCCCATTTTTTACAGACAATTTTCGCGCAGATATAAAAAGCGCATGCTTTTTTGACCCTTTCAATGACATTCAGTTTCCAATTTAGTTTTTTGTCAAGAATGATACCTAGGTATCTAGCACTGTCGGATAAAGTCAGTGTGGATCCTTCAATAGCTGGAAGCCTAAATTGTGGAATGACTCTTTTATTGGAGAAAAGAACCAATTCGGTCTTACTTGAGTTAACACCCAGTCCGCAGTTTTTCCCACCTAGCTAGAATTCTTATAGCGCCCTCAAGTACTTCACTTATGGTTGGGAGGAAGTTGCCCATTGCCATCAACACTACGTCGTCTGTATAAGCAACTACCTTCACTCCCGAGTATCTGAGCTGTTCTAAGACTTCGTTGATGACAAGAACCCAAAGCAGGGGTGAAATTACCCCTCCCTGCGGCGTGCCTCTAGAGGCAATAGCTTTAACGAGCTTGTCACCCATATTTGCATAGATTATTCTTTTACTGAGCAGGCTAACAATATTGGCCTTCTCGAGGGCTGACTTAATCACCCTCGATTCCACATTATTGAAAGCGCCTTCAATGTCCAAAAAAGCTGCGAGTGCGTAATCTTTGGCTTTAAGAGTACTTTCAATCACATTATCCACGCTTTGAAGTGCGGTCTCCACACCTCTGCCTTTAATGTAGGCATGTTGCGCTGTAGAGATTGTGTTAGTCGAAAGCTTACTGCGAATATAAGCATTGATTATCTTTTTAAAGGTTTTCAGAACAAATTAGGTCAAGCCATTAACTTGACTGCAAAAGATATCCGACCTATGGGTCGGTTGTGTGGCTAGCTTTACCGGCTTTTGGGATTAAGACAACCTTGACTTCTCTCCAAGTCGACTGTATGTAGCCATGTATTAAGCTGCATCAATATATCTTATTGAGGACAGGGATTATCATATCATTGGTCTTTTGTAGTATAATTGGATATATGCCATCTAACCCAGGAGACTTATATGTGGCAAATGAGTCTATGGCCCATCCAATTCTGTCTTCGTCAACAACGGTTTCAAGAACGTAGAGTTCATTCACCGCGTCGTCGGCTGGCGCCGAGATATTGCTGCCACAGGTGCAACCCGGGAAGGGAGTGGACACATTAAGTGTTTCCTCTGAAGACTGTATGCATATCTTTGAGATACCCTGGGACAACAGGTTAATTGGAGAGAATATTCCTTAGCCTGGCTGTTTGTACTAGTTGAGTCAAATCAGTCAATTCCCTCCTCCTCGTGAAGACAAAAACTTCGGCTCTTCGGCCAGACAAATGACTGGCTGATAAGTCTCTGTTGAAGCGTGAACACTTCAACTGGGCATATCATGCACGCGCAAATACTCACTGAACGTGGCGAAGTTAATCCGTCTTTGCTTTTCCTTGATTATAAGACACATACATATGTTAATCCATCTATCCTTTTTCCATATTATACACCTTTTTTCTTTTTTTTAATACCTACATTAACATGTACATATCTAACTCTTTTTCTCTTTATTAATTGAATTGTATAACCTTTCTTTTGACATTTTTCAACTGGCTTTTTTGTACGAATCATGAGACGGATAACACGTGAAAATAAATGAATTATAAACGACGTTGTAGTTGTTTGGGAATTAATTAACCAATTTATAACTCACATCTTGAAAATTGAAATTGCATTGTCACCCTAAAGGAAATTGTAACATAGAAATTATAACATAGACTGTATAACACAAATTGTATAACAGTATAGGCTAGAGTGCTAGTCAAAATTGGTCACTTGGAATTCAACCACGAACAAGGAAGGTGATCACAATAAATTTGAACTATATATAATAATTCGATTCGTTTTATTCCTAAACATTTTTTTTGGTCCACATCGAGCCGGATCGGCATTCTGGAATTATTTCACAAGGATATATCATCAATTTAGAACATTTTTATCATCAAATTCGTCGTAGCCTGCATCATCTTCATCTTTCATCAAATTCATCGTAGCCTGCATCATCTTCATCTTTCATCAAATTCATCGTAGCATCATCATCTTCATCTTTCATCAAATTCATCGTAGCATCATCATCTTCATCTTTCATCAAATTCATCGTAGCCTGCATCATCATCTTCATCTTTACCATTAAAATTCATCATCGCCGTTATAACCAACATCGTCGGAACATCTACATTCACACAGTTTCGGGTATCGTACATACATATTTATATAGCAAAAAATTAAATAGAACTTAGGGGTGAGTACGCTGAAGATCCAATTAATTAATCCAATTAATGTACATACAAACATATGCATGCTATTTGACATAAATGAAATAAATTCATCATCGTGCCTAGATTTATTTGATAATCAGTTTAGACATTTCCATTTGAAATCTATACATATACAATAAGTGCATATTCAAACCAAACGGTACAAAGTGACGTGACTAAATACGGGTTATCTGAACTAAGTTTCTACGAACATACATATAATTCAGGTACGGTGCAAATAACTGAACATCGGGTAACGGCTTTCCGAAACTTAATCATTAAATAAATTGCAATTCGTAAAACTAATATTTTGCTATGACTACTTCTCTTTCGACTTTACGCGCTTATCGTGGTCATTTAAAGGGATCACTTACCCGGTTCGCGATATTCGCCGAGAAAATCACAGATCTCATTACGCTAGAAGCATTAGAAACGCGCTTGGAAAAACTTGATGAGTTATGGTACAAGTTTCGTACTAGCCAAGAACAGATGTATGAGTACGTCGATGATGATACGTATATCGATCCTGAAACGGAGTTTGAGGAGTTCGAGAGTAAATTCCTTGCGGTTAAAACGACTTTTCTTGCGTCGATTCGGAGTAAAAATCAGGTTGCCCACGTGGACGCGGTTCCCAAATCGCCGGCTTCACAAGTACCGCTAGACCAAGGTACCGTTACCACTAATCCCGTTGGTGTTACCACTTCGATTCGTCCAACTAGCATACCGGATTTGCAGCACTCGGACGTCCATCCACGAGGCGCACCATCGGCTACGTTTCCAGATAACCATCTTCCGAAAATTTACATCGAGCCCTTTTCTGGCAACTACCGTGAATGGCCGGCCTTTCATGATATGTACCTAAGTACAATTCATAACAAAGATAGCTTATCGCCCATACAAAAATTTCAATTTCTGCGGTCCTGTCTTCGAGGTGAAGCGTTAAGCTTACTCCACCACATTCCAGTTTCTAACGCGACTTATGAATCGGCGTGGGAAAGGCTAGTTAAACGCTACGATAGGCCAAGATATCTAATCTCAAGTTTATTAGACGCGTTTATGCAATTACCTTCTACCTCCACACTGAATATCAAAGGGCTTCGTAAAATTTCCGATGGTGCGGATGAGGTTGTAAGAGGACTTGATTCTTTGAACTCAGTTGACCGAGATCCATGGATGATTTATACCCTCTTAAATAAAGTAGATCCAGAGACACGGCAAGCTTGGTCAACTGACAGCTTAGATAAGGAGTATCCCACTATCGACGAATTTCTTGTGTTCCTTGACCGACGTTGTGAAGCGCTAGAGTCCTGCAAATCTACCATGCGTGATCAAAAACCCAGAGGGGTCATGGTAAGAAGTATGCATGTATCGTCTCAAACTCAATGCCCTAAGTGCAACTCGAATCATCTCCTTTCGCAGTGTCCAGAATTTGTCTCGATGACAATAGAACTAAAGCGTGAATTCGTGAAATCTAAGAAACTTTGTTTCAATTGTCTTCGCAATGGACACAATTCGAATCGGTGTCAGTCAAAGTTCAGATGTAGAATCTGTAGCTCGCGGCATCATAGTCTAGTACATCTCGGTACAGGCACTATCGACAACAGTGGTACGCGGCCGGTCTTACCTTTGTCATCCGTTTATTCTTCGACTGACTCAAGTAAACCTTCAACATCGTTGCAATCAAATCGTCTCATCGCAAATCACTCGGTCAATGTAACAACCCTTCCCCCGCAAATATTATTACCTACCGCAATAGGTAAAGTCAAGGATTGCAATGGGCACTACCAGTATGTCCGTATGTTATTGGATTCGGGATCGCAAGTATCATTCGTTACCGAATCATGCATTCAAAGACTCGGTCTCAGGCGGAAAAATTCGCGTATACCCATAAGTGGAATTGGCTCCACCTGTGCAGGAGTGTCACGAGGACAAGTGTGCATGACTATCGTTTCGCGATTTGATGCAACAAGCATTATGGTCGACACTTATGTGCTATCGAATGTAACTTCACCACTGCCCACCGTTTTCTTCGACGTTGACAGTTGGGATCACATTCTCCGCTTGGATCTAGCTGATCCCTCGTTTAATAATCCCAATGAAATCGACATTCTACTTGGAGCGGATAAGGTGTGGGACATTCTTCAGAATGAAACTGTAAGAAGTCGGCAGGGACATCCACTAGCGCACAAGACTATTTTCGGGTGGGTGCTTGCAGGGAAACTCGCCTCTATCATAGGGCCTACTATCCATTCGAACCATACCCTTTTTGACATCGACCAAACCCTTCAGGCATTTTGGACAATTGAGGAGGTCAATCCGAAATCGACCATGTCAAAGGAAGATGTTGCTATTGAGGAACATTTTGCTCAAACTCACACTAGGAATGAAGAAGGAAGGTACGTCGTAAAGTTGCCTTTCAAGTTTAGTCCTCGATTCGGGGATACCTTCGGGGGTGCCTATTCGAGACTCAAAGCAATGGAGAAAAAATTCTCCGCCAATAAACCGTTGTTCCAGTCTTATGCAGCCTTCATGCAAGAATATTTAGACTTGGGACATATGTCTAAAATACCTGTAAACGAAATAACTGCAACTCATGCTTTCTATCTACCCCATCACGCGGTATTCAAATCAGATAGTCCGACTACAAAACTACGCGTGGTGTTTGACGGTTCATTTAAAGACTCCAACGGAAACTCGCTTAATGACTCACTCATGGTCGGGCCTCCTATCCAACGAAATCTGTTTTCGGTATGTATGCGGTTTCGTCGCCACCAGTACGTGTTCACCGCCGATATTATCAAAATGTTTCGACAAATTCGAGTGACGGAAAAGGACACAGATTATCAAAGGATTATTTGGCGGAAGTCCCCCACCGAACCTCTCGAACATTTTCGCCTCGGCACAGTGACATACGGCACATCGTGTGCACCGTATTTATCGGTTCGCGTGTTAGAACAATTAGCCAAGGATTATCAGGAGGAGTTCCCAGTTGCGTCCGAAATCCTTCTAAACGATTTTTATGTCGATGATGTCGTGTCGGGCGGTGATTCGATCAGCGAAGCTGTCGAGAAAAAGAAGAATTTAGTTGAACTTTTATCCAAGGCCGGGTTATACTTGAGCAAGTGGCGAAGTAACTGTACACAGCTTTTAGAAGGTGATTCTCATACCGAAGTAAATATGCAGTCGCTTGTGTCGGAATCGGACTCGTGGGTTAAGGTTCTTGGCCTATATTGGAACTCGCACTTAGACGCCTTCTCATTTCGATTCAATCTAGTTAACAGTGAAGCCGTGACCAAACGTACTATTTTAAAGGACGTTGCGCGAATCTTTGATCCTCTGGGGTTTATAGCGCCTTCGGTAGTGCAGCTCAAAATCCTTCTTCAAGAACTCTGGCATAAGAATCACGATTGGGACGATCTCCTACCGGAAGAGATCGTTAAGAAATGGCGTCAAACACGCGATGATCTTCACATCTTAACAAATGTCAAAGTTCCCCGTCCCATCGGTATCGCGGATAACTCGCTCCAGCTACACGGATTTTCAGATGCATCTGCATCAGCGTATGCGGCCGTGATTTATTCGCGACGAGTACTCCCAAATGGCGTGATCATCACAAACCTACTCGCAGCTAAGACACGAGTAGCCCCAATCAAACAACTAACAATTCCGCGACTCGAATTATGCGGTGCACTTTTACTCTCGCGGCTGTTGATCGCGGTTCAAACAGCCTTGAATATGACTTGTTCAAACGTGTTTGCGTGGTGTGACTCGCAAGTCGTCCTCTCGTGGCTGTCGTCACCACCTCGACGCTGGGACATATTCGTGGGCAACCGAACAGCGGAAATTTTGAGCACCATACCCCGGAATCGCTGGTTCCACGTCAAGTCCAATCAGAATCCAGCTGATAGCGCGTCGCGCGGTATGACACCTTCAATTCTTCTAACACATACCATATGGTGGACGGGCCCACCATGGTTGCGACAGGGTGAAACGCAATGGCCAATTACACAGGACATCGAAGAGCACCCAGATTGCAAAACTGAGGAGAAAAAACAACCCGCGCGGTCTTATGTTGCACAAAACTCGCAGCACCCGTTCGAATTACTTTGTACGCGAATTTCGTCGTGGATTCGGTTAATCCGTACTGCCGCTTATATGTATAGGTTCATTAACAAATGTCGTCATAAATCACAGTCCACTTTATGCGAAATACTCCCACAAGAAATTTATTACGCCAAACGAGAATTAATAAAATGGCTGCAAAATTTGTTCTTTGGAGAATACATTGAGTTTTTCAACCAACATGGTTACTTTCCAAAGTCTAGCTCGATTGCAAGATTGAAACCCTTCTTAGATGATGACCGCGTAGTACGAGTGGGTGGTCGGATACAAGAAGCAGATGTCCCATTCAACGCGAAACATCCCATCATCATACCAAAAGGACATGTCATAACCAGACTAATTGCAGTGGACGGGCATAACCGTTGGTTGCACCCGGGTGTTACAACTTTATTTACATTACTTCGACAGGAATACTGGATCTTCGGTTGCCGGAACTTGCTAAGGAAAATCAGCCATGAATGTATCAAGTGCTTTCGACAGAGAAAGAACACAACCACTCAGATCATGGGAAATCTTCCAAGCCAGCGGATTCAGAGGAGCAGACCCTTTACTCACTGTGGATGCGACTATGCCGGGCCCATGCTGTTAAAATCCAAATACGGGCGGAAAACCTGCATTACCAAGGGGTACATAGCACTATTCATATGTATGGCTACAAAGGCTATACACTTGGAACTGGTCAGCGATCTGACCACTGACGCCTTTTTAGCTGCCTTACGAAGGTTCGCTGCACGACGAGGGAAACCTACGCATATCTACTCAGACAACGGTACCAATTTTCGGGGCTCGGCCAGAGTACTATCCGAAATGCATCAACTCACGTTGTCTGAGCAGCACAATTCCCTAATCGCACAGTTCCTAGCGCAGGACTCTATTACTTGGCATTTTAATCCACCCTCGGCCCCACATTTCGGTGGTTTGTGGGAGGCGGGTGTGAAATCGGTTAAAAGACATCTAAATCGTGTCATTGGTTCCGACATTCTCAACTTTGAAGAGATGTATACTCTTCTTACCCAGATCGAAGCATTATTAAACTCTCGTCCTTTATGTCAATACTCCGATAATGATATTGATCCTTTAACACCGGCTCATTTTATTCTAGGTGAACCGTATTCTGCCATACCTGAACCCTTGGAGGAAGTTAATCAAAATCTTCGGTCTAGATGGCAAAACCTGCAAGCCAAAATACATGGCTATTGGAAGAGATGGAGTATGGAGTATCTTTCATCGCTACAACAACGACCACGATGGTTACAGCCGCAACAAAATCTTCAAATCAACGACTTGGTTGCAATAAAGGAGGGAAATCTACCACCCGGCAAATGGGCATTGGGAAGGGTCACTGCTATTCACACCGGAAAGGACGGTCATGTTCGAGTAGCATCACTTCGCACGGCCAAAGGAATCCTCGTTCGCCCAGTTCACAAGCTTGCGCCACTTCCTTCTTCTAACTGAAACTCTGTTCCAGGGGCGGGGGAATGTTTGGGAATTAATTAACCAATTTATAACTCACATCTTGAAAATTGAAATTGCATTGTCACCCTAAAGGAAATTGTAACATAGAAATTATAACATAGACTGTATAACACAAATTGTATAACAGTATAGGCTAGAGTGCTAGTCAAAATTGGTCACTTGGAATTCAACCACGAACAAGGAAGGTGATCACAATAAATTTGAACTATATATAATAATTCGATTCGTTTTATTCCTAAACAGTAGTCTTGATTTTTTATTCTAATAGATTAAACTGAGCTGAATCCAATTCGAATCAAGAACTCAACATTAGTGCCTACTGTGAGGATTCAGACCAGTTAGATTTGGGCAGAAGTAATAATTTCGAAGCACTACAACCTAGGACCAACCACTAGTGACATGTTCTGCATTAGCAGCCTGTCAGCGTTCAACCATGAGTATGTATGTATGCCCAAACATGCGTGCATATATACATATGTACTCATGCCGATCACTGAGTTCATGTAAAAAACAAACATGCTGTTTTCATGCAGAGTACAGTCTACATAGCTTGGAATGAATGCCTAGACCAGAGAGTAAACAAACTGTAATGAAGCGCGATCGACAAAAACAAGATCCCGCAACATGGGATGATCTGGCGTCCTTTGTGATACTCTCTGTCTCTGTGCTCTGTGCTGTGCTCTCTCTACATTTGTGTTATCTGTGAGTCAACTGTTAACGTTATGTTAAGTATATGTTATAAGAATAAAAATGTAAAAATTGAGTAATTTTCATTCGTGTTTTGGCGTGCAACGAATAAAGACACATTTTGTAAAACAATCCTTTTGTTTAATTTATTTTGATTTCCTAAACATAACTGGCGCAGTCGGTAAAAGTCACGTGTTCACATTTCGTTAGCAAATCGCGAAAGTGAAAGTGAATAGTAAATAAAACGAACATTGAGAACAGAAGAAAAAAAAAAAAAACAAACCAGGTTAAATAAAATGAAGTGTTATTGAATTACTGTCGATTTGTTCCGATATCAAATAAAATAAAATATATTACTTTGAAAAAAAAATAGTATCGAAATAGAACCTAGTGTCTTAAAGAAGAAGAAAGAAAGCGACGTCATGGATATAAATTTAATGGAGATTACCAACGAGATCAGCGATTTCACCGGTCTTCCTGAGGAACTGGATTTATTCGTTAAGCAAGTAGATTTTGTCTATAATTATATTGTACACGTAGATTTAAATATAAGAGGATTTGTCGAACTAAAAATAAGGCAAAAGGTTAAGGGTAGGGCAAACATAGTTTTAATTAATAATAGCAATCCTATGAATTGGATAGAAATTAAAAAAGTCTTGATTGAGCACTGTACAATTAATGACAGTTTCGAAAATATAATAAACGAAGTCAAAATGTTAAACTTTACAAACTCAGTGCAGGAACTTTTTGAGAAATGTTTGGGTTGCTTAAGTAAATTGAACATAAAATCATCCACATGTCCAAATCCTCCAGCCTGGTTCAGCAGTAGCCAAAATGAGAGTATGGTTTTAAAGCTCTTCATTGGTAAGCTACCTAGCGAACCAAGACTTATTCTTCACGCTAGAAATCCTTCCACGTTAAGTGAAGCTAAGACAATCCTTATTGATACCGATCATTTCTCTAACAACTTTCAAAATGTTTCATATTCTCGGACCTTTAGACGCAATAATCCTCAGCATTTTCAAAACAGTGCCAATACAACAAATTGGCAAAATAACAATACTTCATTCCATACCAATAATTTTCGGCAAAATACTATGCCACATAATTTACCTCCACAAAATTCAACTTTTCCAAAATTAAATTCTGCTAGCCAAATTCCTCAAAATTCCAGTAATTCTCGTCAATCAAAATTCTCCAATAATAGATCGTCTAATCCAGGAAATAGCCGTGTCTTTTCAAACTCAGGAAATTTTCGTAACAGAAATAACGTCATGGAAATAGATCACGTACAAACAGACGATTCTTCTCGTCATAGATCTACAGAAAATGAGCAAAGTGAGTGCTGTAAATACCGAAATTTTCAGTCAGCCACATCGGATCACTTCCCTCTATAATGGTCATGACAAGCCTTGGACCAATTAGATTGCTTATTGACTCTGGAGCAAGCACATCACTGATTAGAAAAGGACTTTTCCACAAATCCTTCAAAGCGGTACTGGAAAAGCCTATACATTTAAAGTCGATAAATTCAGATGTCATTTGTAATTCAAAAGTTACAATTCCACTCTTTAAAGAGTTTAATAAACCTTCGAGCACAATTGATATGCTCGAAACCGAGTTGAATGGTAATTTTTGTGGGATAATTGGCTGTAACATTTTAAGGCCATTACAAGCAAATATCGATTTTAACACATCACAGCTTATTACAAGAGAAGCTAGCTTACCTTTAATTTTTAACAATTCACCTTGTCAAACTTGAAAGATGAAATTGAGGTAAACTTTAAAAGACCAAATATCGAGGAAATATTAGAAAAATTGCAAATTCAAAACCTTAATTCTGAAGAATCCAAAAGCTTAATTTATATAATTAAAAAGTATAAGGATGTATTTTACTTTGAGGGTGACAATTTATCATCAGTTGTCACCTTCACTCATCAAATACCCACTAAAAACGATACACCTATTTATTCTAAGCAATACAGGTACCCGGAAGCTCTTCGAAATGAAGTGAATAAGCAAATTTCCGAAATGCTTAAGTCTGGCATTATCGTTAAATCAACCAGTGCGTACAATGCTCCAATTTGGATTGTTCCCAAAAAGATTGACAACTCCGGTGAACAAAAATGGCGCATTGTAGTTGATTACAGAAAGCTTAACGACATAACAATAGACGATAGGTTTCCCATCCCTCATATAGAGGACATATTTTCAAAATTGGGCAATGCTTTGTATTTCTCCACTCTTGACCTTGCAAAGGGATTTCACCAAATCCCAGTAAGCAATAAAGACCAACATAAGACTGCCTTTTCAACATCGAGCGGGCACTATGAGTTCAAGAGAATGCCGTTCGGTTTGAAAAACGCCCCATCATCCTTTCAACGAATGATGAACGAAGTCCTTCACGATTTCGTTAATAATATCTGGGTAGTTTATCTTGATGATATTCTCATCTTTTCCACCTCACTTCAGGAGCACATGGACTCGCTTTGTAAGATTTTCAAAAGGCTTCGTGAGTATAATCTCAAGGTACAAATCGACAAATGCAGCTTCTTGAAACGTCAGACAGAATATTTGGGGCACATTATTTCTGAGGATGGTATAAAGCCCAATCCTAACAAAATAGAGATAATAAAACAAATAAAAATGCCCCAAACTGCAAGGCAAATAAAATCATTCCTTGGAATAACAAGATTTTATCGAAAATTCATCAAGGACTACTCTAAAGTCGCACAAAAAAAGGTTCAAAAGTTAACATCAAAGACAGACTGTACATTGAGTCCTTTAATAAACTTAAAGAACTTATATGTACATGTCCAGTCTTAGCATATCCAAATTTTGAAAAAACCTTCACTTTGACTACCGACGCCAGCAACGCAGCTTTGGGAGCGGTTCTTTCCCAAAACCAACATCCTATAGCATACGCATCTCGAACTTTAAATCGTCATGAATGCAACTATAGTACAGTTGAAAAGGAGTTGCTTGCAATTGTGTGGGCAACAAAGCATTTTAGGCCATATTTATTTGGACGAAAGTTCAAAATTCAAACAGACCATAGACCGTTGATTTGGCTTAATTCACTCAAGGAACCCAACTGTAAGCTGCAACGCTGGAAGATCAAACTTAATGAGTACGATTTTGTTATAGATTACATCAAGGGTAAGGAGAATAAGGTTGCCGATTTTTTGAGTCGTCTAGAGACCAACTATGTAGAAAATGATGATATTGCATCAGACAAAGCAACCATTCCTAGTGGTGTTGAAAATCTGAACGACCATATCTTCATTACGGAAACTCCTGTGAATATCTATAGGCATCAATTGATTTTAAAAAATGGTAATGTTAACACTCACACTAACCAAATTTTATATCAAAAGAAACAAAGATCAATAATATCCATGGTAGATTATAATGAAGATTGCGTCCTAAATATTCTTAAGACGATTCTTCCAATTAAAGGAACTTTAGGGCTTTATTGCTACGATGATGATATTTTCATCAAATTTCAAAAAACTGTAGTAAGCTATTTTTCAAATATACCTGGTATGAAAATTATGAAATGTACTAAATTTCTTAAGGACTTGACTTGTAAGGAAAAATTATTGGAATTGATTGAAACGACTCATATTGCGAAAAATCACAGAGGATTCGAGGATTAAAAGATCTATATTATTATCCCAACCTCAGACTGGAAATCCACAAATTTATTAACAATTGCATCCTTTGCAATATGTGCAAGTACGACAGGAGTCCTATCAAGCCAATGTTAATGGTACCAGAAACTCCAAATAAACCAAATGACATAGTTCATATAGATATATGGTTTTTAAATAAGAATTGCATGTTCCTGACTTGTATAGATAAACTATCAAAGCATGTTTCGATTCACCCTATATCGGATCGAAACTCTATAACAATAGTCGATGTTCTCCATCAGAGATTTTCAATATTAGGTAAACCAAGCAAAATAATAGCTGATAATGAATTTAACACTGCATTCATTAAGGACTTCTTGAATAAAGAAAACATACATTATCACTTCACATCCCCTAACACACACACAGGTAATTCTGTGATAGAAAGGTTTCACTCTACACTCAATGAACATATTCGGTTGTTTAAACTTAGCAACGATAATAAAGATACGGACAACAAAACATTAGCCTTTAAGGCAGTTCAAATGTATAATGATACAATTCATTCTACTACTAAGCATAGACCCTTTGACCTTCTGCATTCGATGTTAAATAATTCGGATTGGCAAAAGTTAAAAGAACTTTCCCATGAACATAAAAATAAAAGAATAAAAAGAATGAATGAGGTACGAAAGGATCCTCATAGTTACAAGAAAAGAGAACTGGTAAAGAACTTAGGTTTTCACAATATAAAACACCTACCAAGATATATCATAAAAGAAGTAAAAGAAAAAGGTAACACTTATTTTAAAGATAAGAATGGCCTTAAACGAGACAGACAGATAATAAAAAGACCATACAAGCACCAAACTTCAATAAAAAGTATAATATTTGATCGAAAGCTAACAGGAAGAGCCTATAAAAAGAAAATAAACAAATAAATATACTTAAGCTTCTAGCCCTGACCTTAACCATTTGCCTAACATACTCTATTTTCTATGAATTCATTGTATCTTAATATATCTGTACACATATATTTTTTGTTTTTCTTTTGTGTTCAAATGAAATCACTGTACAAATTATACTCTAAGCCTAGAAATAAGATTTCTCATACATGTATAAGTCGAGTTACTTTCCCTATTCATCATCTATTCATCAATATTACAACATTATATCAGTATATCCAAATATAAGTATACCAATTATGTAACTACTCACATATATATATATATTTTGTTTTTTGTTTTTGTTAATGGAAACTCTAACAAATACCTTTACTATATATTATTACTTGTTTCATATAATATTATCATTATTAAAATATTGTACACAGCCAAATGCAGCATAAGCAAATAAAATTAATATTAGAAGACATCGGTTAAATTTTGTCACAAGAAAGGGAGCACGTATACGACACAGTACGCATCCATATATATGCATAACAAAAATCAATGGACATTCACATTCACGTTTTGTCCATTCTACGACGGGAGGAGTGATATGTTCTGCATTAGCAGCCTGTCAGCGTTCAACCATGAGTATGTATATATGCCCAAACATGCGTGCATATATACATATGTACTCATGCCGATCACTGAGTTCATGTAAAAAAAAAACATGCTGTTTTCATGCAGAGTACAGTCTACATAGCTTGGAATGAATGCCTAGACCAGAGAGTAAACAAACTGTAATGAAGCGCGATCGACAAAAACAAGATCCCGCAACATGGGATGATCTGGCGTCCTTTGTGATACTCTCTGTCTCCGTGCTCTGTGCTGTGCTCTCTCTTCATTTGTGTTATCTGTGAGTCAACTGTTAACGTTATGTTAAGTATATGTTATAAGAATAAAAATGTAAAAATTGAGTAATTTTCATTCGTGTTTTGGCGTGCAACGAATAAAGACACATTTTGTAAAACAATCCTTTTGTTTAATTTATTTTGATTTCCTAAACATAACTCACTGGGAATTTGAATATCTAACCTAGGAGAAGGGCAAGTAGCACAAGGTAAGTGCAATTGGTATCTGTTATCTGGTATAAATCAAATTTGTTACATGATGGTCAAAGAAAGAAATGAAGTATATCTGGGCAATTATATCATAGAGCAGGGATCCTTATTAGATTATGTACAAAACCTTCTGCGTAATTTCAAGAAATACAGTGCCTCTAGAAATTCTCAAGCTTATCAAGACACTCGTTTGGAAACGTTAGCATCGCTTCGAGTCGAATTTAGCACAAATCATAGTTTCTAAGTACGCCACCAACAAGATACAGATTCCAAAACAAAGTATGCAGGAATTTGTAGTGAATTTGACGAAGCTTACATCGATGCCGTTACGGCAATACGAGAATCTTTCAATGGAATATTAAAGACGGAGCCGGAAAGAAAGAAAATTAATGAAAACACGACATTACCTATACCAATTCACAACATTCCTCTGCCAGAAGTGAAACTACCCACATTTAACGGCAATCACATCGAATGGCCAGCTTTCAAAGAAATATATTCAGATAGGATCATAAAAAGTAATTTACAAAAATTTCATTACTTAAAAGCAGCGTTAAAAACGGTGATGCAGCGCTGGGCATCCAATATATTGGCTTTATTGGAGATAATTATAAGGAAGCGTGGAAAATGCTGTGCAATCAGTGTGACAACAATCGCATACTTTTCACACATTATATGGATATATTGTATCAACAACCGGATGTTGCTCGCGATGATTCAGTTCCTTTGAAACGTTTTACACAAACATATCGTTCATGTTTTAGATCAATAAAAAATCTCGGTGTCAATGTCGAAGAACAAAATCAAATTATGGTATATTTCTTAATCAAGAAGTTACCGAACTCCCTTCGGAATGAGTGGGATCACTCTCTAAGAAAACAAAAAAATATACCAACGATTTATAAAATTCTCTACAAATATTGCCGGTGGAGAGTCCCATTTTCATAGCGTTGTTTCTAAAATGATTATGGCCAGTGAGAGCTCCAACCACCATCGTTAGCAACTCTTTGTCGCACTGAAGGATTTTGTCGGTTTTTGCTCGATCGTATCTGGGCCATAATGCTTTAGTAGTCACACATGTAGACAGACCGCGCCATCTACTGTTTGCCATTTCAACGATCTTTGTATGCACCTTATTCCTCAGCTCTGAGAGGGGTGGTTTAATACCATGAATTGCTTGTTACGCGTCGGTCACTGACCCTGTTCTGGCAAGTTGATCAGCTATCTCATTGCCGGCTATGTCCCTATGTCCTGGGACCCAGCACAGATTGATCGAGTGCTGTGAGCCAAGAGCCTTTAGACCTTCGCGACAGCCTGCGACTAACTTGGACTTGATTTCTATTGCGGATATAGCTTTCATGGCCACCTGACTGTCAGTGAGAATGATAATATCAGCTGGTGGTATTATCATCATTGATATCGTTTTGGCCCCTTCTTTGACCGCCAGGACCTCCGCTTGAAACACAAGTTCAAGTGCAAGTTTATCTAATCGGAGAAAATCCCCGCGCCTGTGCCTGCTTCCATCTTTGACCCATCAGTGTATACCTTTATGGTCGTATTGTTGATGGTATATTCTCTGGTGGGGTATTGGAAATTGAAGTGTCTCTCGAAGTCGAGGTATGGGAGCCTATAGTCGCTCTCGACTTCTGATACTGCAAGTCTGTTAAGAATACTTGCATGTCCTATGGTACCTGAGCGCCAGTTGCAAGATTGACTGATTCTCAGAGCACTTTTAGCGGCGATTGCCTGCATATAAAGGTCAGAAGGATTGCTCCACTAACTCCCTTACACGCAAGTTTCTGTATTTTTGTCAATGCCTTAAGATTAATGGCTTTCAATGCTCCTGCCACCAGACTACGCTGCCATACGTAAGAATGGGTCTGACAATAGCGGTATACATCCAAAGGATGGTCTTGGCCTTTGGTCCCCATTTTTTACAGACAATTTTCGCGCAGATATAAAAAGCGCATGCTTTTTTGACCCTTTCAATGACATTCAGTTTCCAATTTAGTTTTTTGTCAAGAATGATACCTAGGTATCTAGCACTGTCGGATAAAGTCAGTGTGGATCCTTCAATAGCTGGAAGCCTAAATTGTGGAATGACTCTTTTATTGGAGAAAAGAACCAATTCGGTCTTACTTGAGTTAACACCCAGTCCGCAGTTTTTTGCCCACCTAGCTAGAATTCTTATAGCGCCCTCAAGTACTTCACTTATGGTTGGGAGGAAGTTGCCCATTGCCATCAACACTACGTCGTCTGTATAAGCAACTACCTTCACTCCCGAGTATCTGAGCTGTTCTAAGACTTCGTTGATGACAAGAACCCAAAGCAGGGGTGAAATTACCCCTCCCTGCGGCGTGCCTCTAGAGGCAATAGCTTTAACGAGCTTGTCACCCATATTTGCATAGATTATTCTTTTACTGAGCAGGCTAACAATATTGGCCTTCTCGAGGGCTGACTTAATCACCCTCGATTCCACATTATTGAAAGCGCCTTCAATGTCCAAAAAAGCTGCGAGTGCGTAATCTTTGGCTTTAAGAGTACTTTCAATTACATTAACCACGCTGTGAAGTGCGGTCTCCACACCTCTGCCTTTAATGTAGGCATGTTGCGCTGTGGAGATTGTGTTAGTTGAAAGCTTACTGCGAATATAAGCATTTATTACCTTCTCAAAGGTTTTGAGAACAAAGGAGGTTAAGCTTTTGGGTCGGATATCTTTTGCAGTTGTGTGGCTAGCTTTACCGGCTTTTGGGATTAAGACAACCTTGACTTCTCTCCAAGTCGACTGTATGTAGCCATGTATTAAGCTGCATTTATATATCTTATTTAGGACAGGGATTATCATATCCTTGGTCTTTTGTAGTATAATTGGATATATGCCATCTAAACCAGGAGACTTATATGGTTCAAATGAGTCTATGGTCCATCCAATTCTGTCTTCGTCAACAACGGTTTCAGGAACGTAGAGTTCATTCACCGCGTCGTCGGCTGGCGCCGAGATATTGCTGCCACAGGTGCAACCC
This sequence comes from Myathropa florea, assembly GCA_930367185.1. Lineage (NCBI taxonomy): Eukaryota > Metazoa > Arthropoda > Insecta > Diptera > Syrphidae > Myathropa > Myathropa florea. Next base: position 63,092,755 of record OV884004.1, on the reverse strand, counting down.
GGGAAGGGAGTGGACAGATTAAGTGTTTCCTCTGAAGACTGTGTCCAAAGTCCCAGGTTATCCTTGAGATACCCTGGGACAGCAGTTTAATTGGAGAGAATTTTCCTTAGCCTGGCTGTTTCGGTGGTATTCATTATTTCACTGCAGTAGGTACGCCATGTGCAGCGCTTGGCAATAGCAACTGCTTTTTTGAAGTCCCTTTGACTAGCCTTGAAAGCTTCCCAGTCTTCGGGCGACCTTGACGCTTTGGCCGCATTAAAAAGGGTTCTGGTTCTTTTCCTGATAACCCCAAGGTCTTTGTTCTACCACGGGGGGGACTTTTTATTTCTCAAAGTCCGAAGAGAACACGCTTTTGTGAAAGCTTTTTCGTAGATGTTCTTAATATCTAAGGCAGTTTGCTCAATGTCGCTTGTGGAGACCATTGGTCTAAGCATGAGATTCTTAGAGCAACGGCAGATTTCTTTATAGAAGCGTCCCCAGTTTGTGTTTTTGGGGTTCCTGAACCTGCCCTCCTTTACCATTTTACTATTGACCGTGAAGGTTATTAGCTTATGGTCCGAGAAGGACGGCGTATCTGACAATCTTCAGTTACTGACCTCCAAAGTAGCGGAGTCATAGAGAGTTATATCTAAAACTTCTTCCCTATTTCGGGTGACAAACGTAGGTTCATCACCCAAATTGGCTATTCTTAAGTTATTTAATAATATAAAATTAAAAAGTTCTTCAGTCCGAGCTTCCCCATAGTGTGTGGTGGGAGTTGGCGTCGCACCTCATGACGAGGTCCCAGCTGTTCTCTCTTGCGGCCTCCACCAGGATCTTCTTGCTTTCCTCTGGTGGGTCGCGTCATAAGGCATGTAGACAGATGCAAGTAAAAGGAGGGTCTGTCTTGCCTTTCAACCTTCACAACTGTCTGATCGCAATCACTATATGTAGATAGAAGGAAGATCCCAGCTACTATACAGGATCTTGATTTACTTACTATCGAAGTTGCGTGATATGTCACCAACTCTTTATTGTTCAGCCCTAGTATCCTACCTCGGCAAAGCCAAGGCTCTTGCACCAGGGCGATGTCTACACTCCCTGTTGTAAGGAGGTATACCAAATTGGCACTGGCCGCTTTACTGTGGTGAATGTTTATTTGCACCACTTTCATTACGACCAACGAAATCTGTTGTCCTTTTTCTGCCATTGACCGCCAAGAGTCTAAGCTTGCAGAGGGTTGTACCCACACGAACTTTGAACTCCTCCTTGCAGCAATGGCAGCGACCTATGGCTTAAAAGAACATCGACTTCCATACCATTGTCAGAATGTTCCCCCACCTTCACCACCTTCCATTCCCCACTGTGCAGCTCCGGATTAATGTGTTGAAGATAGCGCTCTATCCTTTCCTTCGGGAGGTATGGTCCCTGGATGAGGATGCGGCCTTTAGGCTTGGTGAACTCTAGGATTTCCCTCTTATCTGCAACTTGTAGGTCGGCATTATCCCATGGGGCTACCGTCTTGGCTACGAAGTTCTTCAGCCATTCGAAAGTGCTCAAATTCTCGCATTCCATGACCTTGAAGCATTTGACGGTAGTCAGTTGTCCAAAAAGAGGAATCACTTCGTCCTTCTTCAGGATAGCGTCGTTCACACCATCAAGAATGCGCAATTCAATTAGTCTCCATTGATGTTCTGTGAGTCTACGTTCTGGGTTACCAAGGTCAAAAATTGCGACCCGTAGACTCTCCTTCACATTCATTGAAAATTTGACCTTTTTTGTCACAGCTGAGTTAGGGGAGAGCGAGGCATTAAGACGACCCCTCTTAGAAGTGCCTTTCTCCTCAGCAATTCGGGATGTGTCCTGTTTTGCTTTGAGAGGACGCCTTGACGCGGTATCAGCTGAGGACAGAGGTTGTCCTCTCCTCCTCGCTGATATCGCACCACCGCTCTTTCCTTTCGGGGTGACTACCCTACCTAACCTATCTGCCTTACCGTTAGAGGAAACCTGCTTAGAACATCCTGGAACCGGCTCAGGCTCAGTAGCTACTGTACCCTGGACGGTTGAAGAATCAGTAGCTTTTTCCGCTCTCGGAGAGGAGCGCCTAACCATAGAAACCCTTTCCATATCAGTTTATTGTTTGGGGTCGCGGCGCTTAAGCCTATTGATAAGGTGCCTGGTATTAACACGTTGTTTCAGCGGGTCCCTCAACTCAAGTGCAGTCTCAGTTTTTACAACCGTCCTTACACTATCTAACGTTGAGTTCGCCTCCCCATATGACTCGCCTAGGAGGGGACTCTGCCGGTTTTCAGTGAAGGAGGATGCGTCCGACCTTTGCCATCGCGGGCCTCAGTCTTAGTATCCTTCTTTCCCTCTGCAAGCTCAGATCTGACGCTACCAGAGTGTGCATCGGGACATGGCCTAATGTCACACACGGACGTGTCCAACTGAGGGGTTGCATTTTGCGGATCACCCCCCAATACCTTTGACCTGGCTGAACCTGTCCCTCCTTGCCCTGACGGTATATGTCCTGTCACAGACCCCTCTCATCAGGGCATTCTCACTGACTTTCTCTACGAGGGTACTAGCTAATGGCTGGCAGTTTTTTAGTACACCACTGATAGAAGCGGCAGACGATAATGACAGTTTGTACGAGCTAACAACGGAGCAAGTATCGTCATCCGGGTTGGATAATGCGATATCTTACCACCTTAGCCGCCTCAATTCTAACACCGCTGGTGTGCGCATCGGGGCATGGCCTAATGTCACATACCGCTGTGGAGGATTGAAGAGCAGCACCTGACCGTTCCGCTTCTGTCCCTCCCGGCTACCCTTGACCTCGACGGGATATGTCCTGTCACAGGGATGAGGGTACTAGCTGATGGCTGGTACTCCTAAGCGGATACCTCTTTGAGGAATTCGAGAGCTTTTTGAAATCTTTCTTTTTCCCTGTCATTGAGGATCCCATCTCTCAACCTGCGTATCGTCTGCCTCCAGTTCTTATTCTTGCTGCTTATAGAGGTGGCAGGTGGCGTCATCTGTAATGAATAACTCAGCCAGATTGACCACCATTGCCTCACTGCCATCCTTACCCGAAGCCTCCTTACTGTATGGGTTTAGGAGACGGTTCTCCTCCTCATCCGATATGTCATAGTTGAAGCCAGTTTTATGAAAAGTTCTGGTACCTCGGTCCTTTGTACCAAACCTTTCTGAAGATTTGGTTTTGTTACGATGAATTGTGGTCCCACGAGTACAGGGGAGAAGGAGGTCGCGCTGTACTCACCCCCTGTATACAGCGAAGAGGACTTAACATGAAACTGGATTGCCTCAAGTGTCCAGAGTTCACCGTTAGAAGCCATACTAACGCAATGCCATTCATTTCTAGGCACGGTTGTATAACACCCAGAATTGCGGGTTTTATCGAATTGTCCTCTCTAGATCCGCCATATTTAGTGAAAGCAGGGACACCTCGTGCAGATTGTGACTTAGTCACGTATGGACGGTCTTGAAGACTAACCTCCTGATTAGAGCTAGAAAATCTAGAAATCTAGAAATCTAGAGACCTTGCCACCGGCCTTGAAGAGCTCTGATAGTAAGCCATCTGAGCCTGCGGCTTTGTTGTTCTTCAGCTTTTTAATGGCTGTGCCGGCTATCGACAAAGCTCGGTAGGATGACTACTTCATCGACTGGAGTTGGGATTTCTTCATTCCCTATGACTCTCTCCTGTTCCGGCTCGCTAACCTGCTGTTGGAAGTGCTGCTTAAACCCATCCACTATTCAGACACCTCTTTTATGGCCGAGCGGCAGTACAACCACATATCGTTGGCGTTTATGTTCGACGTAGGCATACCGGAGAGTCTCTCACTTAATTGGACAGTCGAGCTTTGAATCTTGCTGCTACGAGGAAATGGTCAGAGTCGACGTTTGCCCCCCTGAACGTTTGCACATCCAGAATATTTGACGCATGCCTTGCGTCAATGAGCACACGGTCGATTTGGTTGGCGGTTCGGCCGTCCGGAGGTTGCCAGGTTGCTGTGTGGATTCTTTTGCGAGGGAACCTCGTGCTACTTAAGACTATATTACGTGTTGTCACAAAGTCAGTGAGTCGGAAGCCGTTATCTGTTGTCGTGTCGTGGAGACTGTGCTTTCCGATCACTCCGCCAAAGATGTTTTACTTACCGATTTTTGCATTGAAGTCTCCGAGCACCATTTTAACATCGCACTCCGGACAGGCTCCGTAGGCACCGTCCAAGAGGTCGTAATAGTCCTCTTTGACAAAGTCTTCAACCTCGTCAGTAGGGGCGTGTGCGTGTGTGAAATCCAACAAGCACAATTACTTGGAAAAACTAAGAACACAAAGGAATTTTGGAAGCTAGCTAAGGAAATAAATATAATAGGTACAAATGTATATTGTTACAAATGTGCTACACCTTCACCCGCATACTATATGGGAGTAGAACCCACGCCCGTAACATATTAGTTTTAGCGACACCTGGTGTTTGATCCAAGCAAACACCAAGTGTGCGTCTGCTCTCATTAAAAACCGAAAAAAAAACAACAAAAACAAAAATCAGCGTGGGTGTCTGCAAAGCGTCACTGAGTTTCCAGAACAGTCAACGGTACGCACTTACAAATATTATTTATTCACAATGGAAGGTATGAGCCAAGCTGATAAATTTAAGTTTATATTAGAATTAGTGAGTAAGATTCCTCTATATGACGGTTGTTCAGATCTTACAGTGGATTTCTTGGATAGAATAGATTCGATGGTTCCAATGTTTAATGAATTTGCCAACAATGATCAAATTATACTAACAGGATATATAAAAGACAAAATTGTAGGGCCAGCTAGGTGCGAACTCCAAAAATTCGGACGATGTAATACCTGGTCTCAAATAAGAGACATTTTAGTAAGTCGTTTTGGAGAAAAGTTTTCTGTTCATTCTTTAATAGACCAAATAAGATTGGTTAGAGTGAGAACAACAATTGAGGAATTCTACCATAATATTAACAGTCTTTTAAGCAGAATTAATAATTCATTCCTATTAAATAATAACAACATTGGTCAAAACCTAATAAGCTCGAACAATAGAATTGCTCTAGACACATTTAAAAATAATTTGCCACAACCAACTAAAACAATAATCTTATGCCGAAACCCTCAGAACTTGAATGATGCTTATAAAATAATAGTTGAAGTAGACCATCAATTTTTAGGACCTAATTCAACAAATTTTTTCAATAGAACACATAATTTCCATACGCAGTATAATCCAAACAGGCAGGTAAACAAATATTACAACAGGCAAATATCTAACAGAAATTCTGAAGGAAATAAAACAGGGCAAAACTATAGACAAACCTTTGAACCACAAATTTCAGCAAAACAACTAAAACGGCAAAATGTTAATTACTCACGAAGCAATCAAACGCGACGATCGAATAGATCCAATCAATCTAACGAGCCTATGGATGTTAATATAAACCAACAAAATTTTTGTCTAGACCAGCAAGAAACTTACCCTATATAGTCATAGAAAATCATGTAAGGACCCTTAGATTAATTATTGATTGTGGTGCTGAATTCAGCATTATTAACAGAAATATATGTCACCCTAAATAGAAAATTCCACCTCGTAATAGTAATCTGAGAGTTTTTGGCCGAAATATAAAGGCAAACGTTTTTTACAGAATCCACTTATTTAAGGAATTTAATAATCCAAATTTTTTTGTTGAATTTTTAGAGTATCAATTTCATAATTATTCTGACGGTTTGGTAGGAAATAATATTCTTGCTTTACTAAATCCAATTATTGATTATAAGAACCGGTCCCTTGTGACAGATAATGCAATTATACCAATTTACTTCAATAAAGAAGAAGAAATTTATACAGAACTGCTTTTTCAACATCAAGTGGACATTATGAATTTCTGCGAATGCCGTTTGGGTTAAAGAATGCCCCGGCGACTTTCCAGAGATTGATGAATAACGTTTTAAAAGACTTTATTAATAAAATTTGCGTCGTTTACTTGGACGATATTCTTGTCTTTTCCACTAGTTACCATGAACACCTTGACTCATTACAAAAGATTTTTCACAGGCTTAAAGAATCGAATTTAAAAATTCAAATCAATAAATGCTCTTTTGCACAGTCGTGTACTAATTATCTAGGCCATATCATAACACCAAATGGTATAAAACCAGAACCGAACAAGGTAAAGGCTATAGCCGAGATGAAAATCCCTAAAGACAAAAAAGGTATCAAGCGAACTCTTTGGTGGAGTCAGTACTTCAGTATGGTATAACCGCGTGGGGTAATACAGCGCATTTCAGAATCATGGAACTCCAAAGGGCTCAAGAATTGTGTTATTGTGAATGAGCTTATTCATATTGTGCAGTTTAATACGTTTGACAGTCCAAAATCCAAATTCGTCGTTGCTCTATTTAAAATTTCAGTGTGATTCAGAGCAAAATTATTTATTTCGGTGTTATTTTCACTTCTATTAAATATATTTTAAAAATGAATTCCATTGAATTGTGGATCAGGGATTCTGATGAAGAATCTTCAAGTGATTTTCTTGAAATCGCCCGAAAAAGGTGGCGGTTAAGAGACGATTCCAATCACTTGGAATTAGACGAAAAACTGTGAGTTTGTTGACCCCCAGATTTTTATAATTAATAAACATGTATTTTTTTTCCGCTTTCTGAATCAACTGGTCCTGGAGACACACATTTGTAGTAAACAAATACAATCTGCTTATCAAATCAAAAGCCGAAAAACGTGCAAAAATATTTTTTTTTTTAAAGCGACATGCCGGGAGTAATTGTTTGCATCGACGGAACGCACATTAAAATTGCATCTCCAGATAAACAATGATGATAGTAATTTTCGCTGAATAAATTGTGTGGGTAGTATGAATAATTAATAAATTTCTTAACAGGTTTGTGATGACACTATGAAAATTCGATATATCAATGCACGGTACCCAGGAGCAGCGCACGATTCATACGTCTTCAACATGTCACCCTTAAAGCTTGTTATGGAAGAGTGGTCGCAGAATGGAAATAATAATTCTTGGCTTTTAGGTGAAAAAATATTTGAGTATAATATATAGTATATGTATATAAAATGCATCTGTTTTATAAATTGAAGGAGACTCTGGATATGCCTTAAAACCATATTTAATAACACCATTCCGATACCCGGCAGAATTTTCTGCGGAAGGTGCCTTCAATAAAAGTCACGCAAAGGCAAGAAATATTGCAGAGCGCACAATCGGTGTTCTTAAAAATAGATTTCGATGTGTGTTGAGAGCCAGGGAACTACATTACAGCCCTGAATGCTTAAACTGATTCCGACGTTACCGTAGAGCCTTCAGGAAGGGATAAAGGTGTAGCTATTAGAAATAGTATTTAATGTCAATTTTTTAAATTGTATTTTTAGATTGTATTTATTAAGCCTCTTGTTATTTTACATAGTAAATAAAGAAAATCTTAGAAATGAAAAAGTCTCAAATTAAATCACATTTCAGTTTCAGTAAGTAAAAATAAATAAAAATGTTATACATCGAATTCATAGCATTTAAAAAAAAGCAAGAGTAACTCAATAGCAGCTATGTTTAGAGAACACTTTGGAGAAGACTAAACATTACTGCTATTGAGCTGCTCTTGCTGCAATTCTAAGATTTGTTGCTTCAAATTAAGCTTGATAGCTCTGTCCCGTTGATTGCGCACTAATTCCTCTTCATAAACTTTCAATTTTTCTTTTTTTATTGCTAATAAATCCCTATTGGATTCTTTACAAACATAATATATCTTTTTTGTGTACTGTTACATGCTCTTGCAGCTCTCTTTAATTTGTTTCATAGCTTAAATTATGTTTTTATAGAAACTTTCTTGCATTTGCAACTGGCATTTCAATAAGGAACATCTCTCCTCCTTCGTCGTTTTACTTTTAACACGTTTTGCAGACTTTGGGGTTTCTATTACAATCTCCAACTCCTTGTCATTACCGGGAATTTCCTTGAACAACTCGTTTTCAGATGCGCCCGCTCGCTTGAATGCATTGTTTTCTGATAGACCAAATTCATTTCCAGGTGGATCCACGTACGTATTTATTTCTAACAATGTTATTATACTCTCCTCCAATGGACTAAATAAATGTAATTTATTTGGTCCACCACCTGTTGATTTCATCTCAAGATTGTTTTCCGCTTTCTTCTTCTTTATTTTAAATTTGAAATCCGTCTAAACCTAATAGTTACATTTCAATAAATGAATTATTATTTGTGTGTTTTTTCTCACCTTTAGCTGTTTCTCCCAACTACGAATGGGAGGGCCATGGCTATTTAAGTCTATTGTTAGCTTTTCCCACCTCTTCTTTGCCTGGGACTTAATGCAAATTCATTTGGCTATATCGGAATTCGCCTCCATATAGAAAACCATCATCTCCATTTGTTTCTTATTTGTCACTAATTTTGCCCTTAATAATAAATAATAGTTATTTTTATATTTTATTCTGTATTTTTATTTATATTACATTTCCTTCTTCAATGCCTTTTCCCTCCAAATTTCAACCAACGAGCGCGAATTTCAGATCGACAAAAAACAACTGTCAAATCGACAAATGTCGATTGCAATCGACATTCACAATACCAAAAAAAAACTCGATAATCGACTGTCGACAATTGTCGATCGATATCGATCGACAATCGACAACCGCAATAGGGGCCGATATCTCTAGTTTCCGTAGTCTGATGTTCCAAAGTTCATTGAAAGGTTCGTAATTTAATCTTTGAGTAATTCTCGAAAGCCAAAGACGTATTTTTAAAAAGTGTTTCAAGTGCCAAAGTCTATTAAAGTGCCTTCCCAAATTTCACCTTTTATTTTTTAACCATTTTCAACCAGATTTTTTCGAAAATTAAACAAAAGGGTTTGTAAAATTTTATTTCTCAAACTTTTAGTTGTTTTTACATTTAAATATATATATATATATATATAATTAACCGAAAAATCGAAGAAAAGAAAATGGTAAGGTGTGGAAACTGTGGGGAAGACATCCACAGCGAAAGTGAATGTGTCAGGTGCTCCGTTTGCACCAGGAAATTGCACTTCGACTGCTCCACCATCACAGCCAGAACCTTCAAGGGGATGTCGACCGAACAGAAAAAATCCTGGAATGCTGCCGCTCTCGTCTCGCAACACCAAGTGACCAAGCCCGAAGAGAAGACACACGTCCTGATGCGAATGCGGCTACGGAGATCATTATCAGCGCAGATGTCTCAAAAGACATCACTGAAATTAAAGAAACGCTGAGAGAATATGTGAGATCCGTAGACTTCTTGTTTTAGGGCTATGATGACGTGAAGGAAATAATACGAAAGAATAATGAACTCCTACATGCACTGACGGGACAGATTAACAAGCTAAAAACACAATGCGAACATAAAGACACGATCATCACAAATACGCAAAAGCAAATGGAATGGAATGGAACAAGAGATCATCACGAACAACAACAGTGTTGTGAAGAAACTGAATACAACCAATATCAATGAAAGTAGAAAAACCGAAATGCTGAACAGTAAGATCTACATACACAGCCAACTAACGGCAGCAAATAAAAAACTTTTGTAGCACGCAAAAAGTAAAGCCAGAACTGCCGGTTGGAAGTTTGTGTGCATTTATGTCTGTAAAATACTGGCACGCAAAAATGAGGGTGCAACAGTATTATGAATCACTGAGACTGAGGATATTAACAAAATTATATAAAACCCCTTTAATTTACACGTCAAATATAAATATCAAATAACATCAAATAAACATCAAACCGTAGAAATGTTTGACAGTAACGAAAATGAAAGTGATGTCAAGTGTGGGTTATAGGGTGTATAACACGTTTATCAACATAAATAATAATGCTATAAAAAATTGGATTGTCTTTGTCTGTATATGAATATAAGATAAGATTAAGTCGGAACTGGAATAACTTTGTATGTAGCATAAATAACATAATTAAATATATAAAAATTATTATACTAATAGAAAGAAACATATATGATGAAGAAATTGTCTGTATCAAATAGATGACTTCAATGCAGAGTTTTAAATAGGCCGCATAGAAGTGGTGGTGGAATTGGTCTGTATGTTAAAAAAGAAATTCGATATGAAAGAATCGTCCATAGAACAACAAATTATGAAAACATACAAATAGAAGCTAAAGTAGACAACAAAGAATATAGCCTTCTAGCGATTTATAAACCACAAAGTCTAAACGCATATGATTTTACAGAAGAATTAGAAAACCAAATAAATTCTGTAAACAAAAATCGAAATGTTTCGATCAAAATATTTATGCTGAAGGCAAAGGCCTTCAAAATATTGTTCAATCAAATACAGGAGTGGACTTGAACAGAGGTTCCAATACAACAATCGATCATTGTTTGGTGTGATGTGAGTTTAAAAGAATTTATACAGCTACTGTAGAATCGAACATATCCGATCACTACGCGTTGATATGTGGAATGCCTAAAGATCTTAAACCGCAGAGCAAAGCAACGAGAAAAACAGTGTTAAGCGAAAACAAAGTACGTGAACAATTGTCGAAAGTTAACTGGAACCTCCTGAATAATGAAAGCAATGTTGGTGATTTATATAATAAGTTTTCTGATATATTTATGGCTGAAACGGAGAGTGTGCATTGACGCACTGCGTTAATAAGCAGCATTCAAAAAAGTAGTATCGTGGGGTGCGGTTCTTCTTTTTTCTTTCGCTCTTAACATAATCAATATGAGTTCAAGTTCTTCGTTTTGTTCGGAGAAAATAGAGAGAAATTCCTCCTTAAAAATTACTTGTGGCGACTGCAAGTGTTTGTTTCATATCGGCTGTGTCAATATCTTGGAAGAAGATGCAGAATATTTGAAAACAAATAACGTACTCTATCGCTGTAACAAGTGCAATAGTATACGAAGAAAATCTCTTCATTCCCCCGAAACGACTCAAGTCAAGAGTAAGCAGACAAATTTGAGAAGTATGGGACCCGCTAAAAATACGACTACGCAGAATATCACTCCAAAGATACCAGCAGCGAATTTGGTATCTGGTGCTACAATTGATGATTCTACGCTCCAGCAAAAATAGAGAAAATTTCGAACTTGGAACAATTGAACCGCGAAATTTTGCTCTCCTTATCCACAGTAAGTGAAGAGAATACTTTTCTCAAAGAGAAAGTACTCAACCTGGAGAGTCGTCTCAACTGGGAGCAACAAAATCAATTAAAAATTAATATTGAAATTGTCGGTATACACGACGTTAATGAAAATAATTCCAAAAGCTTAGCCCAGAAACTATTCCGTGATTCATTGGGAGTGGTTGTTACAGACGATCAGATCACCGTTACGTGAAGGAGATCAACTCGAAGAGAAAAACAAAAGAAAATGATCTCTCTTTATGTAAAAGAATCATTTGTGTTCAATTTTCCTATCTGTCACTTAAACAGCGGATAATGAAAGAGAAGATGAAGAAGAGGAAAAATATCATGTCCAGCATTCCTAGTAACACCAGTAGCAGCAGCAACGTGGTCAACATAAGTGAGAAGAGTGGTGGTAATATTTACATTAACCATGCTCTTACAAAATATACTCAAGCATTATATATGCAAGCAAAATGTTTAAAGAAAGAGAAAGAGTACAAGTATTTATGGTACAATAACAACAAGATATTTATGAGAAAGGTCGAAGGCAGCAATTCCATCACTATAAGATCATTCGCTGATTTAAAGCTAATAACTTAACTCATCTAATGTTAAAACAATTTAACTCCGTGTGTGATGTCATTCCTTTCTCCCACCGCCTTAGTAATAATTGTGAAAATGTATTTTTACCTAGCTCTTACTGTTTAAACAAACTTTTCTTTGTTCACCAGAATATTAGAAGCATGAGAGAAAACTTTGCATCTCTTGTATGTCATCTGGACTCTTTTGTTTGCATTCCTGATTTTGTTTTTGTTTCGGAGATATGGATTTACCAATCTGAAATTAATGATTACTCCCTACCGGGCTATAATTTCTTCGCAAACACAAACGAAAATTACATAGCAGGAGGTGTTGGTTGTTTTGTCAAGGAAGATGTCAATTGCGTCAGTACAAATTTAGATTTTTTTAAATGCTGATATTATGAAACTAACGTTTAAAATCAAGAATGAGTCGGTTGTTGTTTTATGTATTTATCGTTTACATAAATATAATGCCTCAGTTTTTATCGAAGAATTTTCAAAATTGTTGGATAATGTAAAATGCAAAAATTTATTTATCTTTGGCGATTTTAACATTAATATTTTAGAAAATAGTGAGAATAGTTCCAACTATTTATCCTTACTTGCTTCTCATGGGTAAGCATGTTTAATTAGAGAGCCAACGAGAACCATTTCTGGTACTTGTTTAGACCACATTTTTGTTCGGTGTAGTAATGTTTCGCTAAGCAATTGTGAAAAATGTATTTTCGACTTGAAAATCACAGATCATTCAATGACAGGTCTTTTAGTTGATACTACAAAAGTCCACGAGCCAAAAAATAACCATGTGTCTTTTAATTCTATTAGTAAAATTAATTTTGTTATGTTGAAGTCGTCTCTTTGTTTTCAGTCATGGTATGAAATATATGCTGAAAGCAATGCATCCAAATGTTTTGATATATTCATTGATGTCCTTACACAGCGCCTTTATGAGAGCACTTATAAAGTTTATGTTAAAAAACCTTTAAAAAGACTTAAACCTTGGGTTAATGTATATCTTCTGAAGAAAATCAACATTAAAAATAAACTTAGAATGAAATGTATGAAACATCAGCGGAATATCTCACTGCAAAGAAGGTATAAGAATCTATGTCTACATGCCCCTGCATTTGAGCAGGGGGAAAAACATGTAGCTACTCCACGGAGTGCACGTGCCGTAACTGTCTCAAATCATGGTAGTGCAACTACTACCTCCTCGTGGTGGTCGCCGGTAACAAACATTTAAGTACGGTCATGTCTCTGCTGAAATGCTGGCTAAATCTAGTTGGGCGAGGAGAAGGATAACTCCTTAGAAAAACCCGTAAATCCAAGGTGGAACAGCATATGCCGAAGGATGAATGGCTAGTGGGTTAACTAGTCGCTAATATGCGGACTTGGGGTGCCCTGGCGAGGTTCCATTTTAATCAATGCCCATTCGCGCTATTCCGGAGCTCTGGTTCGAATGACAGATAGACTCGCGGTACTCGTGGGAACAACATTTCAAACATCAACAAAAACAAGGGCGGAGACAGCCCTAAGAGTCTCACCAACAAAAAGGTTGAAGAAACCTTAAGTGGCAGTATGTCTATAAGCGCAGAGGTGCCCAGTACCTCCGCTATTAGCACTGCCAGTATGGACATTCAAAATAAAATGGACAAGTTAAGTGTAAAAGATAAACAAAAAAGGCTAAGTGGAGCAGCAAGGAAAAGGCTCTCCTTCCTCCTAAAAAAGGGCATGAGCCTAGAACAAGCCAAAGTAGAGGCACTAAAGCCAATAACAGGAGCTGTCAAATCGGCTCCAAAAAGAAAAAGATCTGAGGAAAAATCGCCTCCAGAAAACACCAACAAAAAACGACAGTGCACGAAAGTAGCAGGATCTAAAGTGTAAAGCAAGAGGAGACCTGATACCACCTACAAAGAGGCATGCGTAGGATCCAAGATGGCTGTTCTAGCCAAGGACTACCCGAACACCACCCTCACTACAGCACAAATAACCTCGCTACAAGAGGCTATCATTGACAAGGTCCTGGGACAGAAAGATAGCAGAATAAAACCACAGTTCTTAAGCTGCACATTCAAAGCAGGGTTCATCACCCTGAACTGTATGACAGAGAGTACGTTGGAGTGGCTGAAAATCACCGCACCGATGTTGAAGCCTTGGGAAGGTGCTGAGCTTTGGGCTACTAAAGAGGAATCCATTCCTCAACCATGTACCCAGTCGGCTACTTCCCAAACGCTGCCGGCACAACCACCGACAAAATACTCGACCTCATACAGTCACAGAATGCAGGTCTAAAGGCTGACTCGTGGAGGACTCTAAAAAGAGTAAACAAGGGTACATCAGCCATGTTAGTGCTGTCAATGGACCAAACAATATCCAAGACATTGGAGGAGAGAGGCAACAGGAAGGAAAATAAACAACACAGACAAATCAATAGAGGATCTAGAAACCCTCGACGCGGAAGAAACGTCCAAAAATGCTGAAGAGGATGGCAACACATCCTCGAAACAGCATTATGATTAATGTACTTCAGGCCAACCTCCAGCATGCCAAAATCGCATCAGCCGAAATATGCAGAAGACATGCTGGAGGAACGTTTAACCTGGGGTTATTTCAAGAACCCTGGGTTAACAAAAATAAAATAGCTGGACTGTACACAAAAAACTGTAAGTTAATATATGACAGATCGGCAGTCACACCGAGAGCTGTCATACTAATAGACAATGACATTAAATTTCTTCTTATTCCAGAGTTTACAGATAGATATACGGTGTCAATTCTAATGAAAACGGCAGACACAGAGGTAGTAATCGCCTCAGCATACTTCCCGGGTGAGGACAACGAAGCTCCACCACAAATCATCAAAGACCTCACAGTATTCTGTCAGAGGAAAGGTAAAAACCTAATTATAGGATGCGACGCCAATGCCCACAGCACGCTATGGGGTAGCAGCGACAGCAACGCAAGAGGTGAGTCCCTAGTAGACTTCCTTGTTAGCACTAACCTAGAAGTTGCAAATAAAGGTAAAGAACCAACCTTCCAAAATTCCATTAGAAGGGAAGTTCTCGACCTCACTCTAGTTACTAACAAAGTATCTCACATTATTAAAGAATGGCAGGTATCTAAAGAACCCTCCTTCTCAGACCACAACCACATAAGATTCAAAATAAACACAGGCCCTCGGGAAGCGGCTCTAGTATGCTATAGATCGCCTAAAGCCACAAACTGGGACATGTATAAATCCCTGCTGGACGAAAAACTTGTAGGAATACACCTAAACACAAATACTCCTGAGGAACTAGACAACTCTGTTGAATTCCTAACGGACACAATGATGTCGGCAAGACGAGAATTCAACAGGGCCAAAAAGACGGGCGAGTGGCAGACTTATAAGGAGGCTCTTACAAACTATAATAAAGAACTCAGATCATCCAAGAGGAAATCGTGGAAAAACTACTGCGAGAACCTAAAAGACTCTCCTGATACGGCAAGATACTATAAGGCGCTCTCCAAAGGTAACCATGACTCACTTGGCCTACTTAAAGACCAAGCGGGAAATTTACTGACACCCTAGAGGTACTATTAAAGACTCACTTTCCCGGGTGCATTATAAAAACCAACACTACGGACGACATATGGGCTAATGCCTTCTTCCACAATGGCAGAAACACTAACGTCAATGACTACATTACATATGAAAGAGTCGACTGGGCAATTAATAGCTTCAAACCCTTTAAAGCCCCTGGACCAGATGGTATCTTTCCCGCTCTCCAAATACATTCACCCAACAAGTTAAAGGCACTATTAGTCAAAATCATCCGAACCAGCCTAATAAATAAATACATTCCAAGTAAATGGAGAATGGTAAGGGTAATATTTATACCCAAAGGGGGTAACAAACCTCCCGAAAACCCAAAATCCTACCGACCAATCAGTCTTTCCTCATTTCTATTAAAAATGACGGAAAAACTAATAGAACTGATCATAAGATCAACATTGGAAAAAGCACCACTCCATAAACTACAATTTGCTTACCAAAAGGGTAAATCTACAATTACCGCGCTCCATAAAGTAACGGATATAATAGAAAAATCACTGAAAGCAAAAGAGGTCGCGATTGGCGCCTTTATGGACATAGAAGGAGCATTTGATAATGCAAATCATTCATCGCTAACAAATGCACTTAGCAGAAAAAAGGTCGAACCCCTTATAATCGAATGGATTAACGTCATGCTAAAACAAAGGCAAATAACAGCCAAATTAGGTACATCAGAGGTAGTTATAAAAACTATTAGAGGTTGTCCTCAGGGGGGTGTCCTATCCCCACTTCTATGGTCAATTCTAGTAGATGAACTTCTCCACGTACTTAATAATAATGGCTTCACAGCCATCGGTTATGCTGACGATATTACCATAATTATAAGAGGTAAACATGAAGATACTATAGGAAGCCTTATGCAAAGAGCCCTAGAAATAACTTGGAACTGGAAGAAGGACTCTCCATCAATCCCAGCAAAACAAACATAATTCGCTTCACAAACAGAAGGACTAACAAACTTCAAACCCTAAAAATCAAAGAAAAAATGTGAACAAAAAAGTGCCATGAACAAACTTAATAAAGTTCAAAGGCTAGCGTGCATTTGCACTATCGGTGCAATGAGAACGACTCCAACTGCAGGAATGGAAGCTTTATTAAACATTCCCCCATTACACACTGCTATAAAGGCTGAAGCTGCAAAACAAGCCTTAACAGTACAAAGGAACTATAAATACAAAGAAGGAGACCTTGTGGGGCATCTAGAGGTTCTCAGGAAAGTATATAATATCTGGGAGTTGACACGAGTGAGTGATCTGATGCTTCCAAAGTTGAATTTCAAAATACACTACAAAGTACTCATACCAAGCAGAGAAGAATGGAACAACAACCCCCCGTGGATGAATAATGGAGCCCAAAAATGGTATACAGATGGGTCGAAATCGGAAAACAAGGTAAGGGCTGGAGTGATAGGACCAAGATGCAGCCTACACATTCCTCTCTGTAATGAGTCAACAATATTTCAAGCCGAGCTGTTCGCAATAAATGAAGCAGCACACCGTATTAACTACAGAAAACCCACAAATACCAAAATATACATATTCTCAGAAAGTCAAGCGGTTCTTAAAGCGCTAAAGGGCTACACATTCAACTCTAAGGCTGTCTGGGAATGCCACAATATACTAAACAAAGTGGCAGGTAACAACAGGTTAAAATTGATCTGGGTGCCAGGCCATGAAAACCATGAAGGGAATGAAAAGGCTGACATACAAGCCAAGAAAGGTGCTCAGGTACCTTTTACAGGGCCTTCACCCCTTTATGGATTCAATAACACGGACACAAACGTACATCTAAACAAATGGGTTATAAAACAAAAGAATCAGTTCTGGAACAACCAAGAGGGTATTAAACACTCAAGAACGTTCATGGAACAAAATCACAATCCCAAAAGAGAAAAAGAAGCTCTAGAACTTAACAAAGCAGACCTTAAAGTTCTATGTGAAGCACTAACAGGACATGGGGCATGCAACTACCACCTTCACAAATTGGGTCTTAGCAGCACAGAAATCTGTAGGCGATGTGGACAGGCCAAAGAAACTATGGAACACATACTGACCGTCTGCCCAAGTCCTGCCCGAGAAAGATTTAAAATGACACACCAAACAAATGTAACAGGGAAAGACTTTCAAGAAATCCCATCTAGAGAAGTTATAAAATTCTTAAAGGCAGCACTAAAATCCTAGATCAAAGGAAGGGGGTACAATAGATCTTTATGGTCGCAGTACTAGTGTCACATACTTGACACACCCCGTGTTCTTCAATTCAATTCAATTCAATGTCTACAGTTGAAAAGAGAAATTCCTATATGCAAAGACAGATTCTATAGTAACCAATTCTGCAAAGTTAGAGGAAATCTTAAAGCCGAATGGCAAGTAGTGAATGGCATTCTAAATAAATCTCGTTCCACAGATAAGAATATTACTCTATGATGTAATCACTGATAAGAATGTCATTGCGAAATTATTTAACAACTACTTTGCCAATATAGCTGAATCGCTGAAACCTAATCCTCAAATTTCTTGTAGAATGTGTAATGTTTGTGATAGTCAATTAACTCTCCTCAAAATAGATTCTTCTTTTTTGAACCAATTTCTGCTTTTGAAGTTTTAAAAGTTATTGGATCCTTAAAAAACTCGAACTCTCGAGGTGTTGATGGTACCTAAAGTCGAATTCTGAAGAATATAGCATGTTTCGTTGTGGATGTTTTATCAGATATTTTTAATAAGAGTGTTTTTTCTGGTGTCTTCCCCGAATCGCTAAAATGTTCGGACATAATACCTCTTTTCAAAAAAAATGGACCAGCTGACAATATAACTAACTATAGACCAATTTCGCTTCTTTCTACATTTAGCAACATTTTTGAAAAAGCAATCAAAAATAGAGTCGTACGTTTCTTAAAAAGTACACATTTTTTTAGTCCTTCTCAATTTGGTTTTCGTAAAGGCAAATCTACCGAAGATGCAGTTCCAAGATTCTACTCTGAAATTTCAAGTAGCCTTGACAATAAAAAGTTCACTGCAAGCCTATTTGTCGATATTACAAAAGCCTTTGATATGGTTAACCACGAAATTTTGTTAGAAAAAATTTAACAAGCTGGCTTTCGAGGTTTTATACATAACTGGTTCAGATCCTATTTGAGTAACAGATCGCAGACAGTAAAAATTGACGAGATTAGGAGTAGCAAAATATTAATTAACCTTGGAGTACCACAGGGCTCTGTTCTAGGTCCCTTACTGTTTTTAATATACATGAACTCACTTTTTGATCTAAAGTTCAAAGGTACTCTTACCGCTTTTGCAGATGATGTTGGATGTTCATATGCTTCAAGCAGTATGTTAAATTTAATCTGTGATATGAATTTTGACTTACATTTGTTTAGGAAATGGTTTTCAGAGCATGGTCTTGTAATAAGTTCTAAAACGAAATCTGTGTTTTTTAATCTCTCACCACAGGAAAGCTGTGACGCTAACTTAGTCTACCATGCACCGGAATGCCTCAGATTTAATTTGTCGAGTGCT
Source organism: Myathropa florea (assembly GCA_930367185.1). Lineage (NCBI taxonomy): Eukaryota > Metazoa > Arthropoda > Insecta > Diptera > Syrphidae > Myathropa > Myathropa florea. The sequence goes on along the minus strand of OV884004.1, from coordinate 63,073,893 downwards.
TCTTGTTCTTCATGTTGTCCCATCAAAACTTTCTGTCGATTCACTGACTGTTCTAATAAATGTTTTATAGTTGAAAGAGTCGATTCGTTTAAATATTTTATTAATAGGACTTATCATTGATTCAAAGATGTCTTTCTATAACCACACTGTTGCATTGAGACAATATTTCTGTTCTACACTCAGAAAATTTTACTATCTGCGTAATGTTTGTTCTCGTAGCCTTCTAAGAATAATTTACTATGGTATTTTTGATTCAAAATTGCAGTATTGCATTAGTTGCTGGGGAGGCACATATTTTAACAAAATTAAGCTCCAAAAACATGTAATTAGAATTATATGCAAAAAGCATCGTCTGCACAAAAGTTTTCCTTTATTTAAACATTTGAAAATTCTTCCAGTTCGGCATTTATACTGATACAAAGTGTTAAAGATTTTTTACATAAGATCCGGTAATCTTAACTTCAGAATAATCTTCTTCTTCTTCTTCTTAGAGCGCTACAGTCCGAGGTGGACCTGGACCTCACTCAACATGCTTCTCCAGCCAGCACGATCTTTCGCCAGCTGTCTCCAGTTTCGCACACCAAGCCGGCCGAGGTCCCCCTCGACTTGTGTGCGCCACCTTGTACGTGGACGTCCTCTGTTGCGTTGTCCCACAGGCTCAGAGTCGAAGACTCTTCGGGCCGGAGCTAAGCTGTCCATACGCTCTACATGGCCTAGCCATCTTAGGCGTTGGATCCGTAGACGCCTGGCTAGACTCACGTCGCTGTACAGCCCATACAGTTCGTGGTTGAATCTTCTCCTCCAAATGCCATCAACGCAAACAGGACCAAAGATCGCGCGTGTTACGTTAGTACACTCACCCCAAAATGCAAGCTGTCGAAATAGTCAGCTATTTTAATTGCCTTCGTTGCTGCATCAGCACAACGAAGTTCATAGCATTCTGGAAGTTCGATCGTTGTTGTCCACAACGCTCATTCATAATTTCGCATTTCCGAATGTCAATTAACCCAGATTGCTGACTACGTAGATATGTGAGTAGTATTAAGTAGGTCATAAGAAATATTGTAGCATAGGTTAAGAATATTAATGAAAATAAAGTTCAGTCTTAAGACCACCTTCAAAGAACAAACGTGTTTCTTTTTAAGATACATAACTGGCGCAGTCGACGGACTATAATTCCGAAGAATTATATCGAATCTTTATTTTGAATTGCACTGTAAGAAGAGTATTGTGAGAGAAGAAAAAAAAATATACAATCGAAGTGTCATTAGTTCTTTAAATAGAAGAAAAACTAACGATTTTGAATTTATGTGGTGATTTAGTGTTCATTGTGCTACAGTACACATCCCAAATTGTGAATCAAAGAATATGGCGACAATTGAAGAACTTAAGCAAAAAATTTAAATGCTAAAATTGATCATTCAACGACAAGAAGAACAAATTCAGCATCAAGAACAACAGCAACTCCAGCAGAGAAATCATCAGCAGGCAGAAAAACCGGAGCGACAACAGGAAGATCAAATTCAGAATCAAGACCAACAACAACTACAGCAGAGAAACCATCAGCAGGAACAACAACCGGAGCGACAACAAATTGAACGGGAACAACATCATTCAATATTTTCCATGCCCTCCGATAAGGTTCTTGAAAAATTCCGTTTTCTTAAACCTTTTGAAGGGAATGGAAACTACAGTTTATCGTCGTTTATTCGTTCGGTGAAGTCAGCAAAAATGCTCTGTGGGATTGTGGTAAACTAAAAAATTCAAGGAGAAGCTGCGAAGTGTATAAGGCAACTGACTGGAGACAACATCAATTGGGAAGAAATAAAAGGCACGCTGAGACAACATTTAAGCCTTCAAAAACTTACTCTGAGGTATATAACTATTGCAGAAATGTTAAGGTTAGTAATCTAAGAGAATTATTTTTAATTCTAAAAGAAGCTAGTTTCACTATCAGTGAAATCTTTGATTTTGATGTGGATAAACCAAATATGTATAAGCCAGACAGAGTAGATTCTGATTTAAAAGAACTACTCCTAGAAAAAATAGACTGTTGTGTTAGGGTTCACCTTGATGTAAATAGTAGTTTAATAGACATATATAATAAGTTCAATTCATATTCAACATAGAAAGAAATGGAACTTTAACTCTAATTCCTTGCCTAACTCACAAGATGGCACTTCTCAAAATAATCTAAACGAAAGATTTCAAAATTCAAACCAAAAACCGTTTAGCCAAAATCAGCAAAGCTTTAATAAAAAAAACCTATAGTCATTCTAACCCAAATAGACCAGGACCAAATTCAGGGCAAGTTAATACAAATTTTCACAATCAGCCTCAACACAGAAATTACCGGTAGTTAACATAACAATAGACGACCAAACAATTAGATGTTTAATTTTTTTTTTGGTTTATTTAACCACTTAATCAATATTATACATTTATATTGCTTAAATAAACTTAAAATGCTATCTGTATGAAATATATTATAGTAAATGACCTCAATGGTTCTCAATACTTATGATATTATTATTATTTTTTTTGAAGTACTTAATTCTAACAATTATTTCGATTGGATGTTTAATTGACACTGGGTCAACAACCAGCTTAATAAAACCAAATATCCTTACCAATCAGAAAAAAATTCTTACCAAACCGGAATACTATTCGACATTAAGTGGTCCCAGTGTAATAAAAATTAAAATCATATCCCCTGCCCCCAGCGAATTTTAGTCAACAAAGGAAATAACATGGAATGTTTTTGACTTTGATAGTACGAATTATGACGCTATTATAGGGCTTAATATTCTAAGTTCTTTCAAAATTAACATTTACTTAAGTGAAGGTTATATTGAAGTTAACGAACAAAAGATAAAATTGAATAACAGTTGTCTCTTTGATCCATATAAAATTTGCTCTTTAGAGCCTACTAGGATTCCGTTTTTTGATTATATCAACCTTAGTCACTTGAGAAGAAAGAACGTATATCACAGACATTATTAAAAAATACAAGAATATATTTTACAAAGAAGGGGATACTCTAACATTCACCCATGAAATAATGCACGAAATTATTACTGATACCAACAAGCCAATTTTTTCAAAAATATATCGATACCCTAAGGTTCACGAGCAAGAAATCGAACGGCAAATACACGAAATGCTTGAACAGGGAATTGTAACCGAAAGCAATTCTCCATATAATAGTCCTCTTTGGGTCGTGCCAAAGAAGAGAGACAAGAATGGTATTCAAAACTGGGGAATTGTTATAGACTACCGAAAACTAAATGAGGTCACTACTAGTGATAAATTTCCAATACCTAATATTGACACAATATTAGATAAATTGGGAAAGTCGCAGTATTTTACTACCTTGGATTTGGCAAAAGGTTTCCACCAAATCCTAGTTAAACCTGAGGATAGAAAAAAGACTGCGTTCTCAACACCTTTCGGTCACTTTGAATATGTCAGAATGCCATTTGGTTTAAAAAATGCGCCTTCAACATTTCAAAGACTCATGAACACAATTCTTAAAAAGTATATTAACAAAGTTTGCGTCGTATATCTAGACGACATTTTAATTTTTAGCACTTCCCTTCAGGAACATGTAATAAATTAAAAATTAATCCTTCAAGCTCTGCAAGAGGCTGGGCTAAAAATTCAGATAGAAAAATGTAAATTTTTGTCCAAAGAAACTGAATATTTAGGACATGTCCTTAGTCCGGAAGGAGTGAATCCCAACCCTGATAAAATACGTACAATTCGTGACCTTAAGCTTCCTACCACCCAAAAACAAATAAAATCCTTTCTAGGCTTAGCCGGGTATTATAGAAAATTCATTAAAGATTATGCCAAGGTGGCTTACCCCATGGTAAGGTATTTGAAACAGGGAGCGAAGGTTAACCCTAATGATCCAAACTACATATCGGCTTGAGCAGAATCAATACAATGACAAATGAAATTAACTTAATAGAGCCAACCAGTAACAATCAAATCCCTACATTGGAAACTGTTGTGAACCGATTCAAAACTCAGCTTATAATATGTGAAACTAAAAGTCAGCAAATTGAAAACTTATTTGGCAATAAACGAATTTTCATACAAAAAACAGAAATACCTGACAACGTTGCTGATATAGTCCGAAGACATATCAGTACAAGAAAAGTGGGAATATATTCAGAACTGAACGATTTTTTCTACCACCAGGTTCAACAAAAGTTGATCGACATATTTCCTATTAATTCTACTGTTAAATTCGTAAAATGCCGTTATTTTGCTAAAGATCTTACAAATGAAGAAGAAGCCATAAAGCAGATCTCCCTTTACCACAAATATGAAACTGGTATAACTGCGAACTATGAGGGGCTGAAACATAAAATTTTCTTCCCAAATCTTAGAAATCTTATTAATAAGGTTGTTAACAATTGCGATCTTTGCACTGGGGCAAAATACGATAGGAAACCTATCAGAAAAAGGTTCCAATTTACTGAAACCTCAACCAATATAAATGATGTAGTTCATGTTGACACTTACGTCAATTTCAAACACTCATTTAGTATTTTTATAGATACATTTTCAAAACATGCGGTAAGTCTTTATTTAGAAGATAGAAACAGTAGAACATTGATAGAAAAAATACGCATATACATCTCTATCAAAGGAAAAATGAAAAAAATTATATGCGACAACGAATTCAACAACGTAAATTTAAAAAAAATTTTCAGAGAAGAAAACATTGAAATTCATTTTGTGAAACCAAATAGCCACACTGGTAATGCAGATGCGGAACGTTTAAACAATACACTTACAGAACGAATACGGGTTTTGAATCTGGAAAATAAAATACCAATTAAAGAGCAAATGGCAAAGGCAGTCGAATTGTATAATTCTTCCTTCCATTCATCTATTAAAGCCACACCACTCGAAGTAGAAAATAATATAGTTGATAAGGCCGTAGTAGTTGACAGGATAAATAAAAACAAAAGAAACGCGATAACAAAATGTATCAAAAACCGGGAAGAATACCTTGAAACTCGACAGCAAGGATTTATTAAAAATTATGCTAGCGTTAGGCATAAAGAACAGTCAAAGTTTAGGAAATACTCCTTAAGTAATGTACATGAATCTAATATTAAACGACCTTTAAAATTTGAAGGTGATGCTGTTATACCTTGTCCTGTTAGTACTAGTTCCAGTGTCGTCCCAAATTCTGAGAATTGACAAAATCGATTCGAACCTGGGATACTCCGAAATCAATACAGGTAAAGTTGACATAGTTCATAAGTATGACATAGTCTTACATATAATAGACCCACAGGAAATTCTAAATATCCTTAATCAGTTCAGTACAATTGCTAATCATGTCAATGTTGAAAGTGAGCACAAAAGCATCTTAAATAATGAAATAGTCTATATTCGAAATATGGTCCAAACCATGATACCCCACAGGTATAAAAGGGGCCTCGTCAATGTCATAGGTAAATCTTTCAAGTGGCTCTTTGGCACACTGGATGACGATGATATGCAAAACCTTCAAGAACATTTTTCAATTGTAGACAGCAATAACCATAAAGTAATTGGTTAATTCAAGCTTTTTTGAATTAAGAACTGCGATGATTTGCGAAATATACGAAAGAAAGAATACTCCCAATTAAAACGAAAATGCAAGACGATGTTCTCGCTTTGAAGTGATCCAGAAGAATGATCTTAGCTTTTTTATTTTCAAATGCAAAAAGGGCACCGCGCGTGGGCGGCGGTGCATACAATAAAAAATATACAATTTTCCCAATGTTGGTATGAAAAATTGCGTGATGACAAAAATATAATCGTATGATGTCAAAAAAAAAAAAAATAACATATGGCAAATAGATAGCTTTCGGAATAATGAACAGTAGTGATCAAAATTATTGTTACATGTTACTTGAGTTTAAAATAAATAATTATGCAATTCTGAACATACACCCCGCGTTGAAGGCTCTGCGTTCAAAATTAATGTTGATCGTTGTTTATAGGTAGATTGCAAATCTTGGCGATAGACCTTTTTGCCTCTCCGTTCTGCGTCTTGATCTTCACAACTCTGACGAGGCCGTCCGCTCCAGGGTATACCTTAGTCACTCTGCCCAGCGACCACTTCAATGGGGGTAGATTGTCATCCTTCAGTAGCACCAGGCTTCCAACAGCAGCATTAGGTTGTTCTTGTCTCCATTTATGTCGTTGTTGAAGGACAGTCAAATATTCTCGTGACCATCTCCTCCAAAACGTCTGCATCATGTAGCGAACCATTTGCCACCTTGCTAGTCGGCTGACGTTGACGTCTTGGTTGTCTGGCTCCAGTGCAGCAGTAAGAGGGCCACCAATCAAAAAATGGTCTGGGGTGAGAACGTCAATACTGGATGGATCATCTGAAATGGGACTCAAAGGGCGGGAATTAATGATAGCCTCGATTTGGCAGACCAAGGTGTGCAACTCGTCAAATGACAACGCTGCATAGCCAACAACACGTCGCAGATGATGCTTTGCGATTTTTATTGAGGACTCCCAAAGTCCTCCGAAATGAGGAGAACGAGCTGGTATGAACTTCCACTGGATACCATCGTTCAAACAGGTTCGATAAACTAAATTATTGTGTATTTGCGAATCGAACAATGCCTTTAGCTCCTTCAATTCTGAGTTCGCACCAACAAAATTTGTGGCGTTATCGGAGAAAATAGTATGCGGCTTCCCTCGCCTGGCTATAAATCTTTTAAGGACCGCTAAAAACGCTGCTGATGAAAGGTCAGCTGCTAGCTCCAAGTGAACAGCTTTGACAACGAAGCATACCAAGAGAGAAATGTAGATCTTAATGGGTGCTCGGCCACGAATTCCAGACCGAATGTAAAAAGGCCCACAAAAGTCCACTCCTGTCGTTGTGAATGGTCGAGAGGGTTTCACTCTATCTGCTGGCAAATGTCCTTCAAGCTGGTTCATGACAACTGGACGAGCTCTGTAGCAGCGGATGCATTTATTGACGACGCTTCGTACGATATGCTTGCCTCCGATTGGCCAAAATTTCATCCTCAACGCTGCTAATAAGGCCTGCGGTCCCGCGTGCATATTTTTAATGTGAAAATGGTTCACAACTGTCGTTGTAAAAGGGTGAGATTTTGAAAGAATAATGGGATGTTTAGTTGAAAAAGGTAAAGCTGAATTTTGCAGTCGTCCACGAATTCGCAACACACCATTTGTGTCCAAGAAAGGGGTTAATGACTTCAATCCACTCGTTGAATGCAAGTCTTGATTCCTCGAAAGTCTCTTATATTCATCTGGGAATTCATTGGCGTGTATTGTTCGAAATATATAACTTAATCCATGGACACTGAGCCGCCCGCTCTTGCGCTTATGAGCTTTTGAGCGCGCGTTATAACAAAATCGATGAATATATGCGAATGTTTTCATTATCTTATCAAATGAGTTAAGAAATTTACAATTTAGCGTAAGATCCTCACTCTTGGCGCCTGCCAGCAAAGTGATTGGTTTGATCTTTCGTCTCTCTGGAAGATTTTCTTCGGTATTATTTAACTTGGGCCATTTGTTCTCATCATCGACCAAAAAATCAGGACCTGAATGCCAAATATTGAGATGTAGCAAATCCTTTGGGCAGACACCACGCGAAAGGAGATCTGTGGGATTAAAACTCGTGGGTACATGCAGCCAAATTACATCTTCAGAATGACATTGAATTTTTGCTATTCTGTTTGAAACGAATGTGCTCCAATTGCAAGCATCAGAACTTATCCATGAGAGAACGATGGTTGAATCACTCCAGCAAAATATTTGGGAGATTTCAAATTCTAAAATCAGCCGGATTCGTTGCATAAGTTCAGCTAAAAGAAGTGCAGCACATAGCTCTAGGCGGGGAATGGAGATACTCTTAACCGGTGCTACTCGAGATTTTGAACACAGTAACTGCACATTTATATTATTAGATGAATCTTGAGAATGCAGATATATACAAGCTCCATATGCCTCCTGACTAGCATCAGCAAAACCATGAAGCTGAATTTTCGAGTTTGGAAACAGAACGTAGCGTGGAAACCTTAAGTTACCTATTTCCGGCAGCTGAGTGCTAAACTCCGCCCAGCTTGAATAGAGATGCTGCGGCAATGACTCATCCCAATGCAACCTTTCCTTCCACAACGTTTGCATGAAAATTTTCGCCTTTACTACTATTGGACCAATGAGTCCAAGGGGGTCGTAGAGATTTGCAATGCTGGACAGTATTGATCTCTTCGTTGCATTTCGACATGTATTTAATTGCGCACCAGAGAAGTGAAATTCATCAGAAACAGGCTGCCAAATTAATCCGAGAGTCTTTGTCACCTGACTTTGATTGATTTCCAAAAAGGTTTCCTTATCTTTTTCCTCAATCGCATCTAAAAACGAAATATTGTTGGAGCACCATTTGCGAAGATAAAACCCTGCTTCACTTAGCAGCTTAGTGGTTTGATTCTTGAATTCAATAATTTCCTCTAGGGTATTTGCTCCAGAAAGTAGGTCATCGACGTAAAAATAATTTTTTATGGCTTTCGAACCAATAGGAAACTGTTCAAATCTATCTGACGCAAGCTGGGTCATTGAGCGAATAGCGAGGAAAGCTGCTGAGGCCGTTCCATAGGTGACAGTATTTAATTTAAAAATACTTAGGTCGTCATCACGATTTTCTCTCCAAAGAATCAACTGCAAATTATCATCGGGTGGCTGAATTTGTACACACCTGTACATTTTGGTAATATCGGCAGTGATAGCGAAGCGATGCATCCGAAAGCGAATAAGAATGGTGAATAGATCATCCTGAATGGTTGGTCCTACCATAAGAAGGTCGTTTAGCGAAAGACCTGACGATGATTTGGCCGAAGCGTCGAAGACGACGCGCAGCTTCGTTGTAGTGCTGTCTTCCTTGGTCACGCAATGGTGGGGAAGGAAAAAATGTTTTTCATTAAGAATTTTAGAGTCCACCTTGGTCATATGGTTTAGTTTAAGATACTCATTTATAAAATCGACATATTGAGATCTTAAATGTGGATTGCGAAGAAGTTTGGATTCCAAATTACAGAAGCGTTTTTTAGCGACTTGAAAAGAATCACCTAGGGTGTTTGGTGAGGATTTGAATGGAAGGCGAACGGCACATTGTCCATTTGGAAGTCGTTGATGAGTTTTACGAAACAAGGTTTCACATTCCATTTCCTCTTTAGAAAATCCCTTCGAAATATGATCATGCGACTCAACTTCCCAAAACGACCTTAAAATGTCCTCTACCCGACGATGTTCCTCGACGTTATTCTGAAGCGAAGTAGTGAAACTATACCGCGTTATGTTATCCGAATTAATCTTCCCTGCTACGATCCATCCAAGCAGAGTTTTTTGTAGCACAGGCAGATTCTTCCCGAGACGGATTTGACCCACGGATAACAAGTCAAAGAATAGCTCTGCGCCTATAAGTAGGTCAATCCTCTGAGATTTGTTAAAATATGGATCTGCTAGTTCCACGTTGGCAGGTAGATTAAAATCAGCGATTTGCACGGTTTTTTCGGGTTGATGGCATGTGATAGACGGCAGAATTTGAACCTCTAGGCTGGCAGTGAACTCATTGACACGCGATCTTAAAGATAAATTCGCCTTGAACTTCGATTTAGTAGTGGTTTGTCCAATACCACCAATAGCATTGATGGACCTAAAACGTTTTATATTGAGCGTTTGAATTAGACGGTCCGTGGCGAAATGCATTTGCGAACACGAATCTAACAAAGCCCTGCAAGGAACATACGAGTCGTAGCCATCTTTGATTAGTACTAAAGCTGTTCCTAGAAATACGAATGGTTGATCGAGCGTTGGTTTTTTAGAAAGGATTTCGTTTTCTACTGTGGATTTCGAAAGCAACGTTGTATTTGGTACGTGTGGACTTGAGTTGGCTTGAGCTAATGGTAGTTGAGTGATCGATGGTTGAGGGGAATGATTGCGAATAACACCCATATGTAGTAAGGTACTGTGGCGTTGAGAGCAATGCTTACAATGATGCGAACTGCAATTTCGTGCCAGGTGGCCGTAGCGGAGACAATTTATGCACAGATTTCTAGCTTTAGCTTCGCGGAAACGTTTTTCAGGTGAGAGTTTGACAAATGCGTCACACGAATATATGGCATGGTCAGTTGAATTACAATATCGGCAAGCAACGGAAGAAGGTTTTGATGTAACAAAAGTTCTATTGGCTACTGGTTTAAATGACTTACGTGAATTGTAGGATGTGCTTGCCAATTTGTTGTTACCAGATGCGTTATCCATAGTTTCCAACGTTTGACATCGCCTTTCGATGAAAGTTGATAGTTGTTCCCATTTGGGTATTAGGTCGACAGCCGCTTCTTCCTCCCACTTTGTCCGGTTTTTTGCATCCAATTTGTTGGCGACGATATGAATGAGCAATCCATCCAAAATCTGCTCCTTGGTTCCCAGCGTGTTGAGCGCCCTTAGCTGCGAGTTGACGCTGTCACTCAAATCACGTAGCTTATGCGCCGAACCCCCGTCGACATTGGGTAAATTAAAAACTTCTTTGATATGCGCCTGAAAGATTAAACGTTTGTTACTAAATCTAGCCTTCAAAAGTTCAACAGCCTTGTTATAATTTTCCTTTGTGACTTCAAGAGACTGGATCGTTTTAAAAGCGACGTCAGATAAACAAGAACGCAAGTGTTGAAATTTTTCAATGGGGCTTAGCTCTTCGTCTTTGTCCACTAAAGTCTCAAACATAGAGAAGAAATCTGGCCAATCGGTGTATTTCCCCGAGAACTTAGTGAATTCTAGCTTAGGCAATCGAGCCGCCTTTGGCTTCATGCTGAAAAAAGTGGACTCATGAGGAGAGACTGCTCCGACAGCAGAAGGCCGTTTAGAATCCATGTATGTAAGAATTTTGGTTTTGAGATCAGAATACACATCTTCAAAATTACCACGCCTGTCACCCTCTATCTCCGTTTCATCCAATACTTCAATGTTGGTTTGAGCGTCATCAAATTTTTGAAGATACGTCTCAAGCAAGCCCAATTTGACCTCCCATTCATGCAACGAAACATCCTTTCCACCAGCACTATCGACAAATTTCTTAAGCTTCGTAAGCTGTCCAGTTACTGAAGCCCTTTTAGTTTTATAAGACGAAAGATTTGCAGTACTACACTCAGGCCCCTCTCCAATCATATTGAAGTCGAGATTTATTTTATAATAATCAAAAAAAAAGAATGATTATACTTTATATGGTACTTATCCGCGTGTTTCAATAATCGATGGGTTATAGCAAGCAAGTCCAAATAATTTTGCACGATCAGCAGCGGCGTTTACTCACAGCGATCCGAGATTCCACGGTGCAGCTCCAAAGTACAGCAATGCAAAATCCCACGATGTAAAATCCAAACACAGCTCTCCAACATCCCACGAGGTAAATTCCACGCACAGCACTCCAAATAAAGTTTAATGACCGAGACGCGATAAGAAATTTCTCGGTAAAAAAAAAAAAACTCCACGATAGTGAGCAAGCTCGCGGGTAGACAAATTTTTGCGAGATCATGAACGATAAATTACTTTATATTAAAATGATTGGACTACGAGTCCTGTCACGGTCGCCACATGGTTAATTCAAGCTTTTTTGAATTAAGAACTGCGATGATTTGCGAAATATACGAAAGAAAGAATACTCCCAATTAAAACGAAAATGCAAGACGATGTTCTCGCTTTGAAGTGATCCAGAAGAATGATCTTAGCTTTTTTATTTTCAAATGCAAAAAGGGCACCGCGCGTGGGCGGCGGTGCATACAATAAAAAATATACAATTTTCCCAATGTTGGTATGAAAAATTGCGTGATGACAAAAATATAATCGTATGATGTCAAAAAAAAAAAAAATAACATATGGCAAATAGATAGCTTTCGGAATAATGAACAGTAGTGATCAAAATTATTGTTACATGTTACTTGAGTTTAAAATAAATAATTATGCAATTCTGAACAGTAATAAAAACCGTGAACCAACAAATCAAGATAAACACTAATTATAACGAAAGCATAACACTACTAAAACGGGTTATCGAATCAGATCAAAAACGTGTCCTAGAGAAATTTAATCAAGTCTCAGGACTCGCTATGAAACTTCAGAGTGAAACATTTTTTATTGAACAAATGTTCAAGCTGAACTCCCTAAAGGAAAAAGTTGGGAATATTCAGCAGAATTTAGCATCGGCAAGGACAGGCATTTTGCAACCGATAGGGACCTATCAGTTTGTTCACGAATGGTTTCAGGAGTTCACACAAAACGGCAGAGAAGATTTTGTAGGCGATGTTAAGGAGACTTATCCCTCGATAGTTGGCGCAGTCAAAGGGGTCTCCTGCCTTGTGGATCGGGCAAAAGATATTGAGATTCCACTCATCGGACATGCTTTCCTCCGACCATATCTTACAGATGAGCTGGTGCATGCGCCCTACCAGATCACCTCCAGCTGCCTTAAACATTTCAGCGGGCAGACTATCTGCACCAGCAGCTTTATTAGACTTCAGTCTCGATATCGCTATCTTGACTTCGTCTAGGTCGGGGGGGACGGTATTCTCTTCTATCATCGTCCGTTGAGTTGAGTGGAACATTCTGCCTGACAGCGGTATTTGTATCCTCATCGCCGTTTAACAGTCTGCAGAAATGATTTTTCCAAATTCTCAGTATCGACTGCGAATCTACTACTAGTTGTCCATTTTCGTCCCGGCAAGCTTCTGTCCGAACTTTATATCCATTCGATAAAAGTTTTACCCTTTGGTAACACTTTCGGACATCATTCCTGCCATAACACCTCTCCATCTCCTAGGTAGGTAGGTAGGTATGTGGGTAGACGGGCTTAAGCCACGTCTCACTTAGGTCCTTAGGGACCCATTGTGATGCCCAATTGGAGGATAGTGTCCCCTTTTTTACCCTTGTCGCACTCATGGTCCTTCGTTGCGCCGGAGCCATCCCGATTTCCTTATAAACCTGTAAATAGATCTAAGAGGTATACTTGAGATTTCATGTAAGTCTTGGAAGAAGAATTCTCCCAGTGTTCTATGACGCAACTGACAAAGACTAGGGCAGTGACAGAGGTAGTGAGGAGTATCCTCACGTTCCTCCTCGTCACCACAACCTCTACAAATGTTGTCGTTGGAGAGTCCCATTTTCATGGTATGGTTTCTAAAATGATTATGGCCAGTGAGAGCTCCAACCACCATCGTTAGCAACTCTTTGTCGCACTGAAGGATCTTGTCGGTTTTTGCTCGGTCGTATCTGGGCCATAATGCTTTAGTAGTCGCACATGTAGACAGACCGCGCCATCTGCTGTTTGCCATTTCAATGATCATAGTATCCACCTTTTTCCTCAGCTCTGAGAGTGGCGGTTTAATACCCTGAATTGCTTGTGACGCGTCGGTCACTGACCCTGTTCTGGCAAGTTCATCAGCTATCTCATTGCCGGCTATGTCCCTATGTCCTGGGACCCAGCACAGATTAATCGAGTGCTGTGAGCCAAGAGCCTTTAGATCTTCGCGACAGCTTGCGACTAGCTTGGACTTGACTTCTATTGCGGATATAGCTTTCATGGCCGCCTGACTGTCAATGAAAATGGTAATATCAGCTGGTGATATCGCCATCATTAATATCTTTTTGGCCGCTTCTTTGACCGCCAGGACCTCCGCTTGAAACACACTGCCATAATCAGGTAGTCTGATTGAGCAGTGCAAGTTTAGCTCGTTGGAGAAAATGCCCGCGCCTGTGCCTGCTTCCATCTTTGACCCGTCGGTATATACCTTTATTGACGACTTGTTGATGGGTTCATTGGACGCCCACTACTCTCTGGTGGGGTATTGGCATTTGAAGGGTCTCTCGAAGTCGAGGAATGGGAGCCTGTAGTCGCTCTCGACTTCTGATACTGCAAGTTTGTTAAGAATACTTGCATGTCCAGTGGTACCTGAGCGCCAGTTGCAAGATTGACTGATTCTCAGAGCACTTTTAGCGGCGATTGCCTGCATATGAAGGTCAAGCGGTAGCATGTGTAGGATCGTTTCCAGTCCAGCTGTTGGGGTAGAGCTGATTGCGCCAGTAACTCCCATACACGCAAGTCTTTGTATTTTCGTCAATGCCTTAAGATTAATGGCTTTCAATGCTGCCTGCCACCAGACTACGCTGCCATATGTAAGGATGGGTCTGACAATAGCGGTATACATCCATAGGATGATCTTGGGGCTTGGTCCCCATTTTTTACCGACAATTTTTGCGCAGATATAAAAAGCGCATGTTGCCTTTTTGACCCTTTCAGAGACATTAAGCTTCCAATTTAGTTTCCTGTCAAGAATGATACCTAGGTATCTAGCACTGTCGGATAGCGTCAGTGTGGATCTCTCGATAGATGGTAGCCTAAATTGCGGTATGACTCTTTTGTTGGAGAAGAGAACCAATTCGGTCTTACCTGGGTTAACACCCAGTCCGCAGTTTTTAGCCCATCTAGCTAGTGTGCTTATAGCGCTCTCAAGTACTTCACTTATGGTTGGGAGGAATTTGCCTCTAGCTATCAACACTACGTCGTCTGCATAAGCAACTACTGTCACCCCCGAGTATTTGAGCTTCTCTAAGACTTCGTCGATGACAAGAACCCAGAGCAGGGGTGAAATTACCCCTCCCTGCGGTGTGCCTCTAGAGGCAATGGCTTTCACGAGCCTGTCACCCATGTTCGCGTAGATTGTTCTCTTACTGAGCAGGCTAACAACGGTTGATGTTATTGATTGCTCAATATTGGCCCTCTCGAGGGCTGACTTAATCGCTCTCGTTTCCACATTATTGAAAGCGCCTTCAATATCCAGAAAGGCTGCGAGTGCGTATTCTTTGGCTTTGAGAGTGCTTTCAATTACATTAACTGTGTGAAGTAACTGCTGTGAAGTGCGGTCTCCACACCTCTGCCTTTAATGTAGGCATGTTGTGCTGTGGAGATTGTGTTGGTAGAAAGCTTTCTGCGAATATAAGCATTGATTACCTTCTCAAAGGTTTTGAGAACAAAGGAAGTCAAGCTTATAGGTCGGAAATCTTTTGCAGCTGTGTGGCTAGCTTTACCGGCTTTAGGGATGAAGACAACCTTGACTTCTCTCCAAGTCGACGGTATGTAGCCGTTTATTAAGCTGCATCTATATATCCTACTCAGGACAGGGATTATCATATTCTTAGTCTTTTGCAGCATAATTGGATATATGCCGTCTAAGCCAGGAGACTTATATGGGGCAAATGAGTCAATGGCCCATCCAATTCTATCTTCGTCGACAACGGTTTCCGGAACGTAGAGTTCATTCACCGCGTCGTCGGCTGGCGCCGAGATGTCGCTGCCAAATGTGCAACCCGGGAAGTGAGTGGACACCAGAAGATTGAGTGTTTCCTCTGCAGACTGTGTCCAAACACCGCCGTTATCCTTGAGATACCCTGGGACAGCAGGTTCTTTGGAGAGAAGTTTCCTTAGCCTAGCTGTTTCAGTGGTACTCATTATTTCACTGCAATAGGTACGCCATGTGCATCGCTTAGCAATGGCTACTGCTTTTTTGAAGTCCCTTTGACTAGCCTTGAAAGCTTCCCAGTCTTCGGGTGACCTTGACGCCTTGGCTACATTAAAAAGGGTTCTGGTTCTTTTCCTGATAACCCCAAGGTCTTTATTCCACCATGGGGGGGATTTTTTATTCCTGAAGGACCGAAGAGGACATGCTTTTATGAAAGCTTTCTCATAGATGTTCTTAATATCTAAAGCAGTCTGCTCAATGTCGCTTATGGAGACCATTGGTCTGACCATTAGATGCCTTGAGCAACTGCTGATTTCTCTGTAGAAGCGACCCCAATTTGTATTTTTGGGGTTCCTGAACCTGTCCTCCTTTACCATCCTACTGTTGACCGTGAAGGTTATTAGCTTGTGGTCCGAGAAGGACGGCGAATCTAACACTCTCCAATTGCTGACCTCCATGGTGGCGGAGTCATTATAGAGAGTTATGTCTAGAACTTCTTCTCTATTTCTGGTGACGAATGTAGGTTCATCACCCAAATTAGCTATTCTTAGATTATATAATAATATAAAATTAAAAAGTTCTTCACCTCTTATGTTGGAGTCCGAGCTTCCCCATAGTGTGTGGTGGGAGTTGGCGTCGCACCCCATGACGAGGTCCCAGTTGTTCTTACTTGCCGCGTCCACCAGAATCTTCGTACTTTCCTCTGGTGGGCCGAGCACCGCGTCGTAAGGCATGTAGACTGACGCAAGTAGAAGCGGAGGTCTATCTTGCCTTTCGACCTTCACAACCGTCTGATCGCAATTACTGTATTTAGATAGGAGGAAGATATTAGAATTTTTCCTAGCTACTATACAGGATCTATATTTACTTACACCAGAAGTTGCGTGATATGTCACCAACTCCTTATTGTTCAGCCCCAGTATCCTGCCTCGGCAGAGCCAAGGTTCTTGCACCAGGGCGATGTCTACACTCCCTGTTGTAAGGAGGTATACCAGATTTGCGTTGGCCGCTTTACTGTGGTGAAGGTTTATTTGCACCACTTTCATTACGACCAGCGGAATCTGTAGTCCTTTTTTCTGCCATTTGCCGCCAGGAGTCTGAGCTTGCAGCGGGTTGTACCCACACGAACTTTGAACTCCTGTTTGCGCAGCAGTGGCAGCGACATATGGCTTAAGAGAACATCCATCTCCTCGATCGCGCGCTTCTCGTGCTCTTTCTTTTTCTTCCTGAGAAGCCGGTTCTCTTCCCTTCTTCTCTGTTCGTAGAGCTCACGAACAGCTCTCGTGGTTCGATGCAGCGTTTCCCGGTAGGCTTCTTGTTTTGCTGCATGTGCCTGCCTGCACTCGTTGTCAAACCAGGGGTTTTTCCTAGGTGGTGTTTTGAAACCCAGAACATCAGTAGCGGCTTCTCTGATGGCTCTTTGACAACGTTTCCATTCTTCGTCTATTGTTAGTGCAGGCGACGTCGAACTTTCGGAGAGTTTCAGGGAGACTCGATCGGCAAAGTTCCTGGCAGTCTGTTGCGATTGTAGCTTTTCGACGTCAAACCGTGGTTGTCTTCCTCGACTCCGTTGTTCTGTCGATATCCATGTCCTTACCTTGGCTACAACAAGGAAATGGTCCGAGTCGATATTGGCGCCTCGGAACGTTCGGACATCAAGAATACTGGAGGAGTGTCTGACGTCGATCGTCGGTTGAATGATCAGGGGACCGCCAGGTCCCTTTATGGATGTTGAGGTGTGGGAACCGCGTGCTAGCTATAGAGAGGTTTCGCCCTGTCCACCAGCCAGAGTCCGTTTTCGGACGTGACACCACGTGCAGGCTGTGTTTACCGATGACTCTAGCAAAGATGTCCTCTTTACCCAGCTTAGCGTTAAAATCTCCTAGAACGATCTTGGTGTCGTAGCTGGGGCATTGATCGTACGTTCTTTCTAGGAGATCATAGAAGTCATCCTTGCTATCGTCATCTTTGTACTCCGTTGGGGCGTGGGCGCAGATTAGGCTGATGTTGCCGAATTTAGCCTTGATGCGGATTGTTATGAGCCGCTCGCTTATGTACTTAAAGCCTAAGACTTTTTGCCTAACTCTGCCTCGAACAACAAATCCACATCCAAATAATCACTGCCTTCGCTCTCTGTAACAATCGCCGTAGTAGATATCGCAGTTTTTCATCCTCTTTTTGCCCGGCCCATCCCATCGCACTTCCTGGATTGCGGTAACGTCTGCTTTATAGCAGTCTAGGGCCTCCGCGAGTTCATCGGCTGCACGTGGTCTGTTCAGAGACCTCACATTCCACGTGCATTCCACGTCTGTTCAGAGACCTCACATTCCACGTGCAGAACCGAAAATCATTGTCCTTTTTTCGTTTGCTAGGGTCGTCAACAGTTAATCCGTCCATATCCGAGGCAGTTTGTGTTCTCTGAACTCGTACGTTTTTTACGTGGTGGGGAAGTTAACCCCACGCACAACCTCCAACTGGGAGGACAGGGCCATGTTTAGCCCCCGGACAAAGGGGTCTGGAAGGATCCGATATCGGTAGCCTCTTGCAGGCTGTGAGCCACGCCGTTAGCCCTAAAAGAATGGCTCATCCGCCGCCATCTCTATTCCAGGGTCCCGACCTTACCATGGAAACCAGGTAGCTCCTGCTGACTGGAGTTGTGGATGCCGCCGTTGCCCAATCAGCTGACCAGCTCCTCCGCCGCCATCCTAAAGAGAATGATGAGCCCTGGTATGGATGGATAATTATAATTTACGTGTCAATTCGTTGCATCTTGTTTCTGTTCCTAACTTCCGTACAACAGCCTTTCGTAATTCGTTTGCTGTAACAGCGTGCCGGTTGTTTAACAAGCTTCCTCTTTACATCCGATCACTAAGACTTCCTGCTGCATTTACAAGAAATCTTAACAAATGGCTTTTTAGCCTAGACATAACCAATTTGGATTTTTGTTTTTGTTTTTGTTTTTTTCTTTTGTTTTTGTAAATACTTTGTTGAAAATTCAATTTTTAAGGGCCACCCCACCCGTCATAAATATATAATGTACAACAATTGATGTGGCATAGTACTCTATTTTTGTATTAAAAATAATTTATGTGACTATATTTTTCTCACATTTTCATTTTTGTAAATATTATCAAATAACGTTTTATCAAATTAAATTAAAATTAATTTTAATCATGTAAAATCATAAGTTATAACATGCTATTATAAATTGTATCAATTGAGAAAAAATAAAATTATCTATCTATCTATCTATCTCTCTCTCAAATACCAAATAAAAAATATTCCGTCAGCTGTTTTAATTTCTGAAATGTTAAATCAAAAAGTATTCTGGTCAACAATTAAACATTAAAGAATTTAATTGCGGAAAAATAATGCCAAGAAAGTTGTACAAATTAAAAAAGTTCTTCTTGTTGCTAATTTGGCGTATTCATGCTTCCAAGCATACACGGATTTCAAATTAGTTTTGTTATTGAAATAATTTTTGTGAGCTGTTTTCATTTCTCAAATGTCAGTTTCCACAAAATGTTCTCAATTTGTGAAAGAACTCTCAATATGGGAAGCATTTCTCAATTTCGCTCTCACAGCGCATCCCTTTGTCAAAAAAATATCCAACATGTTGAATAATGACGTGCGTTGGGATTACGTTTTACGTTTTATTACAATCCTCCCATCTCTATCTTTTTTCACTTACGTCGGTCGCTGCAGTATTTAGTAAATGTTCATTGAATTTTATGCGTTGAAAGACAACGCTGACGCACTGTTGTGATTTAGCCATTAACATTGTGTACCAAAAGTCCTACGTAAATATTAAAGTAAAAGAAAGAGAAAAGCCTAATCCATGGATAACAGCGGAGATCCTCGCTTTGTGCAAAGAAAGGGATAAGCTGTACAAGAAATGGAAAAACAACGGACAGTGCCAGAGTCATGAAAATCAGTACGAATATTTCCGAAACTATGTAAATAAGAGAATAAAAACTATAAAATCGGAATATTATGAACATAAATTTGCAGAGTATAGAAAGGATGCAAAGAATACCTGGCGACTGATAATCAAATTATTTTCCGACGGTCTGTGGAGTCTATAACAGACATAGCAAATAAGTTCGCGACACAATTTACGGATGAAATTAAATCTATCACACACAAATGCAACATAAAAACATATAATGGCAGAGAAAGAAGTGCAACGCAATCAATGTTTCTTGGACAGGTGTCAGAAACCGAAATACGAAACATTCTAAATAAGATGAACGTGAACAAATCTCCCGGCGTAGATAAAGACATAAAACACAACTCGAGTGTCTTAGCACCCGCAGTCATACAATTGATGAATAAGTCTTTGGAGGAAGTCAATTTCCACAGAAACTTAAAATTGCCATTGTAAGACCTATCTACAATTCCGGGAAGAAAAACGACGTTTCGAATTATAGCCCTATATCCATATTACCAGTGTTTGACAAAGTGTAAGAAGAAGTAATGGTAAGAAGACTACAAGACTACATTGGCAGATACAAAGTCATAAATAAAAACCAGTATAGTTTTCTGAGAAACCGAAATGTAAACAAGTTATTGAGAGAATTTGCCAATAACATCAACAGTAGTCTGAATAAGAACTTTCACTCGCTAGTGATATTTGTAGACTTCAAGAAAGCCTTTGACACACTTTGTCATACAAAAATTATTCAAATGCTGGAAAAGATAGGCATTCGTGGTAGAATACTAGACTGGTTTGCGAGCTATCTTCGGAATAGAGGTTTCATGATAAGATTATCGTCCAGTTGTAGTAATCCGCAAAATGGTCAAGGATCAATCCTGGGGCCTCTTCTTTTCATCATATATGTGAACGATATGCTATCCGTGTTGCAAAATAGCGTTGGCTTCCAATATACGGATACGGATGATACTGCCAAAGTTGTGAGCAACAAAGATATTGATATTGGTACTCAGACAATGCAAACCGAATTCAACAATATCCTACGATGGTGTCATGACAATGGCCTTATTATTAATTCGAAAAAAAAAAAACAAATTAATGCATATCCAACCTAACCACGTAATAAGAACGCGTATAAAAATAATGATAATAATAATGGCAGCGCTACAGTCCCAGGTGGACCTGGGCCTAGCTTCTCAACAACTACTTGTGTTGTGCGTGCTATTGTTCTGTCACAAGCGGAGGGGACCTACAGTTTAATTCCGACTCAGAACGGCGAGATTGAGAAGCTTTTTCTAGACAGTTATACCCTTTGAGCATTGTCAGTGACTCGAAAGAGGTGGAGCCGTGAAAAAATGTTTGATGTTTTTTTTCGAGATTCGAACCGACGACCGCGAGCGTAGGAGTTGACGCACCTACCCACTACGCCACGGCGCCCACGCGTATAAAAATACAGTTCCATAATTTTGAGTGCCTGCACAAGTCTCATCAAACACCTGAGACCGATGACTGCGCAGAGTATATTGATACAATCTTTTTAAAATTTCAGTGTGATTCAAAGCAAAATTATTTATTTCGGTGTTATTGTCACTTCTATTAAATATATTTTAAAAATGAATTCCATTGAATTATGGATCAGGGATTCTGATGACGAATCTTCAAGTGATTTTCTTGAAATCCAATCACTTGGAATTAGACGAAAAAAAAAAGATTTTTATATTTAATAAACATGTATTTTCTTTCAGCTTTCTGAATTATTTTTGTTTGTCCAAATGCGCCTTCAAAGATATTTCAATGGGTATAGACCCACTACCTATAAAACTTATAAAACGGATTTCCTCAATACCTAACATCGTCAAACTTGCAACAGCTCTGCGGTTCTGTGCCCAAGGCTCTTACCAAGTAAGTGTCGGCAACTATTGCGTTGGTCTTGCGCAATCAACTGGTCCTGGAGACACACATTTGTAGTAAACAAATACAATTTGCTTATTCAGAAGGCGAAAAACGTTGTGCAAAAATGTTTTTTTTTTTTTTTTTAAAGTGACATGCCGGGTGTAATTGTTTGCATCGACGGAACGCACATTAAAATTGCATCTCCAGATAAACAATGATGATAGTAATTTTCGCTGAATAAATTGTGTGGGCAGTATGAATAATTAATAAATTTCTTAACAGGTTTGTGATGACACTATGAAAATTCGATATATCAATGCACGGTACCCAGGAGCAGCGCACGATTCATACGTCTTCAACATGTCACCCTTAAAGCTTGTTATGGAAGAGTGGTCGCAGAATGGAAATAATAATTCTTGGCTTTTAGGTGAAAGAATATTTGAGTATAATATATAGTATATGTATATAAAATGCATCTGTTTTATAAATTGAAGGAGACTCTGGATATGCCTTAAAACCATATTTAATAACACCATTCCGATACCCGGCAGAATCTTTTGTGGAAAGTGCCTTCAATAAAAGTCACGCAAAGGCAAGAAATATTGCAGAGCGCACAATCGGTGTTCTTAAAAATAGATTTCGATGTGTGTTGAGAGCCAGGGAATTACATTACAGCCCTGAATGCTTAAACTGATTCCGACGTTACCGTAGAGCCTTCAGGAAGGGATAAAGGTGTAGCTTTTTTGAGTACTGTTACATGCTCGAACCGAAGCCTGCAAGGACGATCAAGGGAACATCGTAGTAGAATCACAGTCGATGCTGAGGATATGGAAGAACCACTTCTGCAGACTGTATAACGGCGATGAAGAACCGAATTCCGCTGTCAGGCAGATTGAACCATTCAACCCGAATGAAAGGGACGACGTAGATCAACAATTCCGTCCCCCCGATCTGGACGAAGTGAAGATAGCCATATCTAAACTAAAGTCCAACAAAGCTGCTGGAGCTGACGGCCTACCGGCCGAGCTCTTCAAAGCGGCAGGCGATGACTTGGTAAGGAGCATGCACCAACTCATCTGTAAAATATGGTCGGAAGAAAGCATGCCCGATGAATGGAACCTCAGCATTGTTTGCCCGATCCACAAAAAAGGAGACCCTCTAAACTGCGCCAACTATAGAAGCATCAGTCTTCTAAATATCGCTTATAAGATCCTATCTGCCGTGTTGTGTGAACGCCTAAAGCCATTCGTCAACAACCTGGTCGGTCCATACCAGTGTGGCTTTAGGCCTGGAAAATCCACCATCGACCAAATATTCACGCTGCGGCAGATCTTGGAAAAAACCCAGGAACAACAAATCGATACCCACCACCTTTTTATCGATTTTAAGGCCGCGTATGACAGCATCTATAGAGACGAGCTATACAGAGCAATGTCTAGTTTTGGCATCCCTACCAAACTCGTCCGTTTGTGTAGGATGACGATGGAGAATGCACGCTGCTCCATCAAGGTCGGTAAAGACCTAACCGAGACCTTTGAAGTCAAAAAAGGATTCAGACAAGGCGACGCGCTGTCATGTGACTTCTTCAACATCATACTTGAAAGAATTGTGCAAAACTCGCACGCCAACACCAGAGGCACAATCTTTCAGAAGTCCGTCCAATTACTCGCATATGCCGACGATATTGACATAATCGGAAGAACACAGCGTGATGTCAATGGCACTTTTGTGAGTATTGCGACGGAGGCCGCGAAGATGGGTTTAACGGTAAATGAGGGCAAGACCAAGTATATGCTGTCAACCAGAAAGGACACCCAACACCGACGTCTCGGACAGAACGTCACAGCTGACAGTTATAACTTTGAGGTAGTCAAGGACTTTGTCTACCTAGGCACCGCTATTAACTCAGACAACGACACCAGCGCTGAAATCAAACGAAGAATAACTCTTGCTAATCGCTGCTTCTTTGGGCTAAGAAAGCAATTGATAAACAAAGCCCTCTCTCGAACAACCAAAGTAACCCTGTACAAGACCCTAATCGTCCCAGTCCTGCTATATGGCGCAGAAGCATGGACTTTGTCAAAAGCGGATGAGATTGCTCTTGGTTGCTTCGAGAGGAAAATTCTTCGGGTGATTTTCGGTCCCGTCTGCATAGAGGGTGAGTGGAGGAGAAGATACAACAACGAACTGTACGAGCTGTTCAGCGACATTGACTTAGCCAGAAGGATGAAGATACAACGATTGAGATGGCTAGGTCATATAGAGCGAATGGAAACCAATGCTCCGGCCCGGAAAGTCTTCGAATCCACCCCCGAGGGACGGCGCAGTAGAGGAAGACCGCGACTCAGGTGGCGCACGCAAGTGGAAAGGGACCTCAACCAACTCTGCGTGCGAAACTGGAGGCAGCTAGCTAAAGATCGAGCTGGCTGGAGACGCTTGTTGGTTGAGGCCCAGGTCCACCCCGGACTGTAGCGCCACCTTAAGTAAGTAAGTAAGTTACATGCTCTTGCAGCTCTCTTTAATTTGATTCTTAGCTTCCATTATGTTTTTATAGAAACTTTCTTGCATTTGCAACTGGCATTTCAATAAGGAACATCTCTCCTCCTTCGTCGTTTTACTTTTAACACGTTTTGCAGACTTTGGGGTTTCTATTACAATCTCCAACTCCTTGTCATTACCGGGAATTTCCTTGAACAACTCGTTTTCAGATGCGCCCGCTCGCTTGAATGCATTGTTTTCTGATAGACCAAATTCATTTCCAGGTGGATCCACGTACGTATTTATTTCTAACAATGTTATTATACTCTCCTCCAATGGACTAAATAAATGTAATTTATTTGGTCCACCACCTGTTGATTTCATCTCAAGATTGTTTTCCGCTTTCTTCTTCTTTATTTTAAATTTGAAATCCGTCTAAACCTAATAGTTACATTTCAATAAATGAATTATTATTTGTGTGTTTTTCTCACCTTTAGCTGTTTCTCCCAACTACGAATGGGAGGGCCATGGCTATTTAAGTCTATTGTTAGCTTTTCCCACCTCTTCTTTGCCTGGGACTTAATGCAAATTCATTTGGCTATATCGGAATTCGCCTCCATATAGAAAACCATCATCTCCATTTGTTTCTTATTTGTCACTAATTTTGCCCTTAATAATAAATAATAGTTATTTTTATATTTTATTCTGTATTTTTATTTATATTACATTTCCTTCTTCAATGCCTTTTCCCTCCAAATTTCAACCAACGAGCGCGAATTTCTGATCGACAAAAAACAACTGTACAATACCAAAAAAAAACTCGATAATCGACTGTCGACAATTGTCGATCGATATCGATCACCGCAATATGGGCCGATATCTCTAGTTTCCGTAGTCTGATGTTCCAAAGTTCATTGAAAGGTTCGTAATTTAATCTTTGAGTAATTCTCGAAAGCCAAAGACGTATTTTTAAAAAGTGTTTCAAGTGCCAAAGTCTATTAAAGTGCCTTCCCAAATTTCACCTTTTATTTTTTAACCAATTTCAACCAGATTTTTTCGAAAATTAAACAAAAGGGTTTGTAAAATTTTATTTCTCAAACTTTTAGTTGTTTTTACATTCAAATATATATATATATATAATTAACCAAAAAATCGAAGAAAAGAATATGGTAAGGTGTGGAAACTGTGGGGAAGACATCCACAGCGAAAGTGAATGTGTCAGGTGCTCCGTTTGCACCAGGAAATTGCACTTCGACTGCTCCACCATCACAGCCAGAACCTTCAAGGGGATGTCGACCGAACAGAAAAAATCCTGGAATGCTGCCGCTCTCGTCTCGCAACACCAAGTGACCAAGCCCGAAGAGAAGACACACGTCCTGATGCGAATGCGGCTACGGAGATCATCATCAGCGCAGATGTCTCAAAAGACATCACTGAAATTAAAGAAACGCTGAGAGAATATGTGAGATCCGTAGACTTCTTGTTTTAGGGTTATGATGACGTGAAGGAGATAATACGAAAGAATAATGAACTCCTACATGCACTGACGGGACAGATTAACGAGCTAAAAACACAATGCGAACATAAAGACACGATCTTCACAAACATGCAAAAGCAAATTAATAAAATGGAACAAGAGATCATCACGAACAACAACAGTGTTGTGAAGAAACTGAATACAACCAATATCAATGAAAGTAGAAAAACCGAAATACTGAACAGTAAGATCTACATACACAGCCAACTAACGGCAGCAAAAAAAAAACTTTTGTAGCACGCAAAAAGTAAAGCCAGAACTGCCGGTTGGAAGTTTGTGTGTATTTACGTCTGTAAAATACTGGCACGCAAAAATGAGGGTGCAACAGTATTAAGAATCACTGAGACTGAGGATATAAACAAAATTATACAAAACCCCTTTAATTTACACCTCAAATACAGTAAATAAACATCAAACCGTAGAAATGTTTGACAGTAACGAAAATGAAAGTGATGTCAAGTGTGGGTTATAGGGTGTATAACACGTTTATCAACATAAATAATAATGCTATAAAAAATTGGATTGTCTTTGTCTGTATATGAATATAAGATAAGATTAAGTCGGAACTGGAATAACTTTGTGTGTAGCATAAATAACATAATTAAATATATAAAAATTATTATACTAATA
This sequence comes from Myathropa florea, assembly GCA_930367185.1. Classification (NCBI taxonomy): domain Eukaryota; kingdom Metazoa; phylum Arthropoda; class Insecta; order Diptera; family Syrphidae; genus Myathropa; species Myathropa florea. The sequence goes on along the minus strand of OV884004.1, from coordinate 63,047,858 downwards.
GAAAGAAACATATATGATGAAGAAATTGTCTGTATCAAATAGATGACTTCAATGCAGAGTTTTAAATAGGCCGCATAGAAGTGGTGGTGGAATTGGTCTGTATGTTAAAAAAGAAATTCGATATGAAAGAATCGTCCATAGAACAACAAATTATGAAAACATACAAATAGAAGCTAAAGTAGACAACAAAGAATATAGCCTTCTAGCGATTTATAAGCCACCAAGTCTAAACGCATATAAATTTACAGAAGAATTAGAAAACCAAATAAATTCTGTAAACAAAAATCGAAATGTTTTAGTAATGGGTGACATGAACATAGATGTAAACAACGATCAAAATATGTATGCTGAAGGCAAAGGCCTTCAAAAAATTGTTCAATCAAATACAGGAGTGGACTTGAACAGAGGTATCAGTACAACAACCGATCATTGTTTGGTGTGATGTGAGTTTAAAAGAGGCAACGAGAACCATTTCTGGTACTTGTTTAGACCACATTTTTGTTCGGTGTAGTAATGTTTCGCTAAGCAATTGTGAAAAATGTATTTTCGACTTGAAAATCACAGATCATTCAATGACAGGTCTTTTAGTTGATACTACAAAAGTCCACGAGCCAAAAAATAACCATGTGTCTTTTAATTCTATTAGTAAAATTAATTTTGTTATGTTGAAGTCGTCTCTTTGTTTTCAGTCATGGTATGAAATATATGCTGAAAGCAATGCATCCAAATGTTTTGATATATTCATTGATGTCCTTACACAGCGCCTTTATGAGAGCACTTATAAAGTTTATGTTAAAAAACCTTTAAAAAGACTTAAACCTTGGGTTAATGTATATCTTCTGAAGAAAATCAACATTAAAAATAAACTTAGAATGAAATGTATGAAACATCAGCGGAATATCTCACTGCAAAGAAGGTATAAGAATCTATGTCTACATGCCCCTGCATTTGAGCAGGGGGAAAAACATGTAGCTACTCCACGGAGTGCACGTGCCGTAACTGTCTCAAATCATGGTAGTGCAACTACTACCTCCTCGTGGTGGTCGCCGGTAACAAACATTTAAGTACGGTCATGTCTCTGCTGAAATGCTGGCTAAATCTAGTTGGGCGAGGAGAAGGATAACTCCTTAGAAAAACCCGTAAATCCAAGGTGGAGCAGCATATGCCGAAGGATGAATGGCTAGTGGGTTAACTAGTCGCTAATATGCGGACTTGGGGTGCCCTGGCGAGGTTCCATTTTAATCAATGCCCATTCGCGCTATTCCGGAGCTCTGGTTCGAATGACAGATAGACTCGCGGTACTCGTGGGAACAACATTTCAAACATCAACAAAAACAAGGGCGGAGACAGCCCTAAGAGTCTCACCAACAAAAAGGTTGAAGAAACCTTAAGTGGCAGTATGTCTATAAGCGCAGAGGTGCCCAGTACCTCCGCTATTAGCACTGCCAGTATGGACATTCAAAATAAAATGGACAAGTTAAGTGTAAAAGATAAACAAAAAAGGCTAAGTGGAGCAGCAAGGAAAAGGCTCTCCTTCCTCCTAAAAAAGGGCATGAGCCTAGAACAAGCCAAAGTAGAGGCACTAAAGCCAATAACAGGAGCTGTCAAATCGGCTCCAAAAAGAAAAAGATCTGAGGAAAAATCGCCTCCAGAAAACACCAACAAAAAACGACAGTGCACGAAAGTAGCAGGATCTAAAGTGTAAAGCAAGAGGAGACCTGATACCACCTACAAAGAGGCATGCGTAGGATCCAAGATGGCTGTTCTAGCCAAGGACTACCCGAACACCACCCTCACTACAGCACAAATAACCTCGCTACAAGAGGCTATCATTGACAAGGTCCTGGGACAGAAAGATAGCAGAATAAAACCACAGTTCTTAAGCTGCACATTCAAAGCAGGGTTCATCACCCTGAACTGTATGACAGAGAGTACGTTGGAGTGGCTGAAAATCACCGCACCGATGTTGAAGCCTTGGGAAGGTGCTGAGCTTTGGGCTACTAAAGAGGAATCCATTCCTCAACCATGTACCCAGTCGGCTACTTCCCAAACGCTGCCGGCACAACCACCGACAAAATACTCGACCTCATACAGTCACAGAATGCAGGTCTAAAGGCTGACTCGTGGAGGACTCTAAAAAGAGTAAACAAGGGTACATCAGCCATGTTAGTGCTGTCAATGGACCAAACAATATCCAAGACATTGGAGGAGAGAGGCAACAGGAAGGAAAATAAACAACACAGACAAATCAATAGAGGATCTAGAAACCCTCGACGCGGAAGAAACGTCCAAAAATGCTGAAGAGGATGGCAACACATCCTCGAAACAGCATTATGATTAATGTACTTCAGGCCAACCTCCAGCATGCCAAAATCGCATCAGCCGAAATATGCAGAAGACATGCTGGAGGAACGTTTAACCTGGGGTTATTTCAAGAACCCTGGGTTAACAAAAATAAAATAGCTGGACTGTACACAAAAAACTGTAAGTTAATATATGACAGATCGGCAGTCACACCGAGAGCTGTCATACTAATAGACAATGACATTAAATTTCTTCTTATTCCAGAGTTTACAGATAGATATACGGTGTCAATTCTAATGAAAACGGCAGACACAGAGGTAGTAATCGCCTCAGCATACTTCCCGGGTGAGGACAACGAAGCTCCACCACAAATCATCAAAGACCTCACAGTATTCTGTCAGAGGAAAGGTAAAAACCTAATTATAGGATGCGACGCCAATGCCCACAGCACGCTATGGGGTAGCAGCGACAACAACGCAAGAGGTGAGTCCCTAGTAGACTTCCTTGTTAGCACTAACCTAGAAGTTGCAAATAAAGGTAAAGAACCAACCTTCCAAAATTCCATTAGAAGGGAAGTTCTCGACCTCACTCTAGTTACTAACAAAGTATCTCACATTATTAAAGAATGGCAGGTATCTAAAGAACCCTCCTTCTCAGACCACAACCACATAAGATTCAAAATAAACACAGGCCCTCGGGAAGCGGCTCTAGTATGCTATAGATCGCCTAAAGCCACAAACTGGGACATGTATAAATCCCTGCTGGACGAAAAACTTGTAGGAATACACCTAAACACAAATACTCCTGAGGAACTAGACAACTCTGTTGAATTCCTAACGGACACAATGATGTCGGCAAGACGAGAATTCAACAGGGCCAAAAAGACGGGCGAGTGGCAGACTTATAAGGAGGCTCTTACAAACTATAATAAAGAACTCAGATCATCCAAGAGGAAATCGTGGAAAAACTACTGCGAGAACCTAAAAGACTCTCCTGATACGGCAAGATACTATAAGGCGCTCTCCAAAGGTAACCATGACTCACTTGGCCTACTTAAAGACCAAGGGGGAAATTTACTGACACCCTAGAGGTACTATTAAAGACTCACTTTCCCGGGTGCATTATAAAAACCAACACTACGGACGACATATGGGCTAATGCCTTCTTCCACAATGGCAGAAACACTAACGTCAATGACTACATTACATATGAAAGAGTCGACTGGGCAATTAATAGCTTCAAACCCTTTAAAGCCCCTGGACCAGATGGTATCTTTCCCGCTCTCCAAATACATTCACCCAACAAGTTAAAGGCACTATTAGTCAAAATCATCCGAACCAGCCTAATAAATAAATACATTCCAAGTAAATGGAGAATGGTAAGGGTAATATTTATACCCAAAGGGGGTAACAAACCTCCCGAAAACCCAAAATCCTACCGACCAATCAGTCTTTCCTCATTTCTATTAAAAATGACGGAAAAACTAATAGAACTGATCATAAGATCAACATTGGAAAAAGCACCACTCCATAAACTACAATTTGCTTACCAAAAGGGTAAATCTACAATTACCGCGCTCCATAAAGTAACGGATATAATAGAAAAATCACTGAAAGCAAAAGAGGTCGCGATTGGCGCCTTTATGGACATAGAAGGAGCATTTGATAATGCAAATCATTCATCGCTAACAAATGCACTTAGCAGAAAAAAGGTCGAACCCCTTATAATCGAATGGATTAACGTCATGCTAAAACAAAGGCAAATAACAGCCAAATTAGGTACATCAGAGGTAGTTATAAAAACTATTAGAGGTTGTCCTCAGGGGGGTGTCCTATCCCCACTTCTATGGTCAATTCTAGTAGATGAACTTCTCCACGTACTTAATAATAATGGCTTCACAGCCATCGGTTATGCTGACGATATTACCATAATTATAAGAGGTAAACATGAAGATACTATAGGAAGCCTTATGCAAAGAGCCCTAGAAATAACTTGGAACTGGAAGAAGGACTCTCCATCAATCCCAGCAAAACAAACATAATTCGCTTCACAAACAGAAGGACTAACAAACTTCAAACCCTAAAAATCAAAGAAAAAATGTGAACAAAAAAGTGCCATGAACAAACTTAATAAAGTTCAAAGGCTAGCGTGCATTTGCACTATCGGTGCAATGAGAACGACTCCAACTGCAGGAATGGAAGCTTTATTAAACATTCCCCCATTACACACTGCTATAAAGGCTGAAGCTGCAAAACAAGCCTTAACAGTACAAAGGAACTATAAATACAAAGAAGGAGACCTTGTGGGGCATCTAGAGGTTCTCAGGAAAGTATATAATATCTGGGAGTTGACACGAGTGAGTGATCTGATGCTCCCAAAGTTGAATTTCAAAATACACTACAAAGTACTCATACCAAGCAGAGAAGAATGGAACAACAACCCCCCGTGGATGAATAATGGAGCCCAAAAATGGTATACAGATGGGTCGAAATCGGAAAACAAGGTAAGGGCTGGAGTGATAGGACCAAGATGCAGCCTACACATTCCTCTCTGTAATGAGTCAACAATATTTCAAGCCGAGCTGTTCGCAATAAATGAAGCAGCACACCGTATTAACTACAGAAAACCCACAAATACCAAAATATACATATTCTCAGAAAGTCAAGCGGTTCTTAAAGCGCTAAAGGGCTACACATTCAACTCTAAGGCTGTCTGGGAATGCCACAATATACTAAACAAAGTGGCAGGTAACAACAGGTTAAAATTGATCTGGGTGCCAGGTCATGAAAACCATGAAGGGAATGAAAAGGCTGACATACAAGCCAAGAAAGGTGCTCAGGTACCTTTTACAGGGCCTTCACCCCTTTATGGATTCAATAACACGGACACAAACGTACATCTAAACAAATGGGTTATAAAACAAAAGAATCAGTTCTGGAACAACCAAGAGGGTATTAAACACTCAAGAACGTTCATGGAACAAAATCACAATCCCAAAAGAGAAAAAGAAGCTCTAGAACTTAACAAAGCAGACCTTAAAGTTCTATGTGAAGCACTAACAGGACATGGGGCATGCAACTACCACCTTCACAAATTGGGTCTTAGCAGCACAGAAATCTGTAGGCGATGTGGACAGGCCAAAGAAACTATGGAACACATACTGACCGTCTGCCCAAGTCCTGCCCGAGAAAGATTTAAAATGACACACCAAACAAATGTAACAGGGAAAGACTTTCAAGAAATCCCATCTAGAGAAGTTATAAAATTCTTAAAGGCAGCACTAAAATCCTAGATCAAAGGAAGGGGGTACAATAGATCTTTATGGTCGCAGTACTAGTGTCACATACTTGACACACCCCGTGTTCTTCAATTCAATTCAATTCAATGTCTACAGTTGAAAAGAGAAATTCCTATATGCAAAGACAGATTCTATAGTAACCAATTCTGCAAAGTTAGAGGAAATCTTAAAGCCGAATGGCAAGTAGTGAATATCATTCTAAATAAATCTCGTTCCACAGATAAGAATATTACTCTATGATGTAATCACTGATAAGAATGTCATTGCGAAATTATTTAACAACTACTTTGCCAATATAGCTGAATCGCTGAAACCTAATCCTCAAATTTCTTGTAGAATGTGTAATGTTTGTGATAGTCAATTAACTCTCCTCAAAATAGATTCTTCTTTTTTGAACCAATTTCTGCTTTTGAAGTTTTAAAAGTTATTGGATCCTTAAAAAACTCGAACTCTCGAGGTGTTGATGGTACCTAAAGTCGAATTCTGAAGAATATAGCATGTTTCGTTGTGGATGTTTTATCAGATATTTTTAATAAGAGTGTTTTTTCTGGTGTCTTCCCCGAATCGCTAAAATGTTCGGACATAATACCTCTTTTCAAAAAAAATGGACCAGCTGACAATATAACTAACTATAGACCAATTTCGCTTCTTTCTACATTTAGCAACATTTTTGAAAAAGCAATCAAAAATAGAGTCGTACGTTTCTTAAAAAGTACACATTTTTTTAGTCCTTCTCAATTTGGTTTTCGTAAAGGCAAATCTACCGAAGATGCAGTTCCAAGATTCTACTCTGAAATTTCAAGTAGCCTTGACAATAAAAAGTTCACTGCAAGCCTATTTGTCGATATTACAAAAGCCTTTGATATGGTTAACCACGAAATTTTGTTAGAAAAAATTTAACAAGCTGGCTTTCGAGGTTTTATACATAACTGGTTCAGATCCTATTTGAGTAACAGATCGCAGACAGTAAAAATTGACGAGATTAGGAGTAGCAAAATATTAATTAACCTTGGAGTACCACAGGGCTCTGTTCTAGGTCCCTTACTGTTTTTAATATACATGAACTCACTTTTTGATCTAAAGTTCAAAGGTACTCTTACCGCTTTTGCAGATGATGTTGGATGTTCATATGCTTCAAGCAGTATGTTAAATTTAATCTGTGATATGAATTTTGACTTACATTTGTTTAGGAAATGGTTTTCAGAGCATGGTCTTGTAATAAGTTCTAAAACGAAATCTGTGTTTTTTAATCTCTCACCACAGGAAAGCTGTGACGCTAACTTAGTCTACCATGCACCGGAATGCCTCAGATTTAATTTGTCGAGTGCTTCTTGTTCTTCATGTTGTCCCATCAAAACTTTCTGTCGATTCACTGACTGTTCTAATAAATGTTTTATAGTTGAAAGAGTCGATTCGTTTAAATATTTTATTAATAGGACTTATCATTGATTCAAAGATGTCTTTCTATAACCACACTGTTGCATTGAGACAATATTTCTGTTCTACACTCAGAAAATTTTACTATCTGCGTAATGTTTGTTCTCGTAGCCTTCTAAGAATAATTTACTATGGTATTTTTGATTCAAAATTGCAGTATTGCATTAGTTGTTGGGGAGGCACATATTTCAACAAAATTAAGCCTTTATTGTTGCTCCAAAAACATGTAATTAGAATTATATGCAAAAAAACATCGTTTGCACCCAAGTTTTCCTTTATTTAAACATTTGAAAATTCTTCCGGTTCGGCATTTATACTGCTACAAAGTGTTAAAGATTTTTTACATAAGATCCGGTAATCTTAACTTCAGAATAATAGATAATTATAATTTACGTGTCAATTCGTTGCATCTTGTTTCTAACTTCCGTACAACAGCCTTTCGTAATTCGTTTACTGTAACAGCGTGCCGGTTGTTTAACAAGCTTCCTCTTTACATCCGATCACTAAGACTTCCTGCTGCATTTACAAGAAATCTTAACAAATGGCTTTTTAGCCTAGACATAACCAATTTGGAGTCCGTACTTTTGGTCCAATAGTAAATTGTTAAATACGTTTCTGTATTCTGGTTTAGTTTATTTATTTTACTTTCTATTTTTAATTATTTATTTTTCTTATTTATTTATCTAATATTATCTTTTGTATTGTGTACTGCTTTGAATTTTTGTTTTGCTTTTGCTTTTTGTTTTTGTTTTTTTCTTTTGTTTTTGTAAATACTTTGTTGAAAATTCAATTTTTAAGGGCCACCCCACCCGTCATAAATATATAATGTACAACAATTGATGTGGCATAGTACTCTATTTTTGTATTAAAAATAATTTATGTGACTATATTTTTCTCACATTTTCATTTTTGTAAATATTATCAAATAACGTTTTATCAAATTAAATTAAAATTAATTTTAATCATGTAAAATCATAAGTTATAACATGCTATTATAAATTGTATCAATTGAGAAAAAATAAAATTATCTATCTATCTATCTATCTCTCTCTCAAATACCAAATAAAAAATATTCCGTCAGCTGTTTTAATTTCTGAAATGTTAAATCAAAAAGTATTCTGGTCAACAATTAAACATTAAAGAATTTAATTGCGGAAAAATAATGCCAAGAAAGTTGTACAAATTAAAAAAGTTCTTCTTGTTGCTAATTTGGCGTATTCATGCTTCCAAGCATACACGGATTTCAAATTAGTTTTGTTATTGAAATAATTTTTGTGAGCTGTTTTCATTTCTCAAATGTCAGTTTCCACAAAATGTTCTCAATTTGTGAAAGAACTCTCAATATGGGAAGCATTTCTCAATTTCGCTCTCACAGCGCATCCCTTTGTCAAAAAAATATCCAACATGTTGAATAATGACGTGCGTTGGGATTACGTTTTACGTTTTATTACAATCCTCCCATCTCTATCTTTTTTCACTTACGTCGGTCGCTGCAGTATTTAGTAAATGTTCATTGAATTTTATGCGTTGAAAGACAACGCTGACGCACTGTTGTGATTTAGCCATTAACATTGTGTACCAAAAGTCCTACGTAAATATTAAAGTAAAAGAAAGAGAAAAGCCTAATCCATGGATAACAGCGGAGATCCTCGCTTTGTGCAAAGAAAGGGATAAGCTGTACAAGAAATGGAAAAACAACGGACAGTGCCAGAGTCATGAAAATCAGTACGAATATTTCCGAAACTATGTAAATAAGAGAATAAAAACTATAAAATCGGAATATTATAAACATAAATTTGCAGAGTATAGAAAGGATGCAAAGAATACCTGGCGACTGATAAACAAATTACTAGGAAAAACCACCAATAACAGACAAAATCATCAACAGAAATTTTCCGACGGTCTGTGGAGTCTATAACAGACATAGCAAATAAGTTCGCGACACAATTTACGGATGAAATTAAATCTATCACTCACAAATGCAACATAAAAACATATAATGGCAGAGAAAGAAGTGCAACGCAATCAATGTTTCTTGGACAGGTGTCAGAAACCGAAATACGAAACATTCTAAATAAGATGAACGTGAACAAATCTCCCGGCGTAGATAAAGACATAAAACACAACTCGAGTGTCTTAGCACCCGCAGTCACACAATTGGTGAATAAGTCTTTGGAGGAAGTCAATTTCCACAGAAACTTAAAATTGCCATTGTAAGACCTATCTACAATTCCGGGAAGAAAAACGACGTTTCGAATTATAGCCCTATATCCATATTACCAGTGTTTGACAAAGTGTAAGAAGAAGTAATGGTAAGAAGACTACAAGACTACATTGGCAGATACAAGGTCATAAATAAAAACCAGTATAGTTTTCTGAGAAACCGAAATGTAAACAAGTTATTGAGAGAATTTGCCAATAACATCAACAGTAGTCTGAATAAGAACTTTCACTCGCTAGTGATATTTGTAGACTTCAAGAAAGTCTTTGACACACTTTGTCATACAAAAATTATTCAAATGCTGGAAAAGATAGGCATTCGTGGTAGAATACTAGACTGGTTTGCGAGCTATCTTCGGAATAGAGGTTTCATGATAAGATTATCGTCCAGTTGTAGTAATCCGCAAAATGGTCAAGGATCATTCCTGGGGCCTCTTCTTTTCTTCATATATAAAATATAAAATAGCGTTGGCTTCCAATATACGGATGATACTGCCAAAGATGTGAGCAACAAACATATTGATATTGGTACTCAGACAATGCAAACCGAATTCAACAATATCCTACGATGGTGTCATGACAATGGCCTTATTATTAATTCGAAAAAAAAAAAACAAATTAATGCATATCCAACCTAACCACGTAATAAGAACGCGTATAAAAATAATGATAATAATAATGGCAGCGCTACAGTCCGAGGTGGACCTGGGCCTAGCTTCTCAACAACCACTCGTGTTGTGCGTGCTATTGTTCTGTCACAAGCGGAGGGGACCTACAGTTTAATTCCGACTCAGAACGGCGAGATTGAGAAGCTTTTTCTAGACAGTTATACCCTTTGAGCATTGTCAGTGACTCGAAAGAGGTGGAGCCGTGAAAAAATGTTTGATGTTTTTTTTCGAGATTCGAACCGACGACCTCGAGCGTAGGAGTTGACGCACCTACCCACTACCCCACGGCGCCCACGCGTATAAAAATACAGTTCCATAATTTTGAGTGCCTGCACAAGTCTCATCAAACACCTGAGACAGATGACTGCGCAGAGTATATTGATACAGTGAATGGCGTCGAAGTTGACTTCAACTTTAAGTGGGACTACCAAATCTCCCAGGGTAGATTTTTTTTTTTGTTAGCGACGGTAGGTTTTTTTTTTTTTTTTCGTGGGTTGGTGTGAATCTTCAATAAGACACTATGATACCCGTGTGCTCATAGTAGTGTCAGATTTGTACCGACTAAACACACCCTTCCCTTTTAAAATGTTGTACTTTACTACAACTAAGTTTCCTCATCCAGTAGTTTCGCTTTCAATATTTTTACGCGTGAGGCAGGTAGATTTTCCGTAAAATCACCTGTTTAAACCGTTAGGAGCGGCTACTACTCATTGCACTAAATCGAACGGTTTCGTTCGTTGAAGTCGGCGCACGAGGTTTCGCATGTCCAATGTTTGGAGTATGGCATGGTTACAATGACCATGAAGTCGAGTTCGCAACTTCCTAGCGAAGTTTGTTATTTCTTCGTCCACGGTTGCGATTTGTAGATCCCTTTGTATATCACTGTTACGAAGATACCAGGGAGCACTCACGATAGCTCTTAAAACCTTATTTTGGAATGACTGTATACATTCTCTGTTACTTGCTTTAGTGCAACCCCAGAGTTGTATACCGTAGGTCCATATAGGCTTTAGCACTTGCTTATATATAAGTAGTTTGTTATATATGCTTAACTTGGAATGTCGTCCGAGTAACCAGTACATTTCTCTAAATCGATTCTCAAGTTCGTCACGTTTTTTTTTGACGTGTGCCTTCCATTTGAGCTTTGCGTCTAACGTCATCCATAGCGACGGTAGGAGAAAATCTTCAAAAGACACTATGGGGACCGTTCCCTTATAGCGAAAGGGATTTTTACCTAGTAAAAACACCTCACTTCAAATAAAATAAAATATATTCATACTACAACTAAGTTTGACACTTATCCAGCAGTTTTATTTTCTTGATTTTGACGCGTTTTACAAGAGATTCTCCACTGAGACTTCCTGCTAATAGCGCAGCTAAGCGCGGGATGAATTCACCGTGCTAGGTCAAGGGGTTTAGTCCTTTGAAGACGGCGCAATAGATTACTTTCGTCAAGAATTGGAAGGACAGCTGGGTTTATGTGCTCTTCCAGACGACGCTTATGCTTACGAGCAATGTTCTTCGTTTCATCCTGGATTGATGCAATTCCGAGATCTCTGTGGATATCGTCGTTCCGAATGTACCTCGGTGCGTTGACGATGGTTCTTAGTACTTTATTTTGGAAAGTTTGTAGTATATTTTTATTACTTTCTTTGGTACAACCCCATAGTTGTATACCATATGTCCAGACGGGTTTTAGCAGTTGCTTGTATATAAGCAATTTGTTTTCAGTACTTAGTTTGGAATATTTTCCAATAAGCCAGTACATGTCTTTATATTTTATTTGGAGCTCTTCACGTTTCTTTTTGACGGGTTCTTTCCACTTGAGCTTTACATCGAGAGTCATCCCGAGGTATTTCACTTCATTTCCAAAGGGTATTTGAACACCATTTATAAACACGGGCAAATTATTCACGTTGTCATATGTAAAATTAATTTGAACAGATTTAGCTTCATTGAGTTCATTTCTCCAAATGTTTGTCCATTCGTGTACCCGATCTAAAGCACGTTGCAGTTTTCTAGTTGACTCTTCGACCGTTTTGACAGTTACCAAAATGGCAGTGTCGTCAGCAAATGTGCCTAGTACAGTGCCAAAATTTTGTGGCATATCGCTACTAAAAAGTAAGTAGAGGAGAGGACAAAGAACACTTCCTTGGGGTACTCCTGCTTCTATAGATTTAAATACCGAGTATTCTTTTAGATATTTTACACGGAAGATTCTGTCAGAAAGTTAATTTGATAATATTACGTAAAGTTTTCCCGGGAAGAACTGTCTCAGTTTGTGTTTCAAACCCTCGTGCCAAACCTTGTTAAAGGCCTGCGAAACATCGAGAAATACTGCTGAGCAGACTTGCTTTTGTTCAAACGATTTTTCTATAACATCAGTTATTCGATGTATTTGGTCAATAGTCGAATGCTTATTTCTAAAACCAAATTGGTGATTAGGAATAAGTCGTCTTTCTTCCACAATCGGGCTTAAACGCCTAAGTAAAATTCTTTCAAACACCTTAGACATTATCGGAAGTAGTGAAATCGGTCTGTAAGACTTTTTTTCTGTTGGGGGTTTACCCGGCTTGAGTACCATTATTACTTCCGCCAATTTCCACTGACTAGGGACATGTTCTAATCTAAAGGCGGCATTAATGAGGTAGAGAAACTTCAGAAGCGCTTTCTTAGGTAATTCTTTTATAACTTCTCCTGTGATTAGGTCATAACCAGGAGCTTTTTTGGGTTTGAGCTTGTGTAATTCTTCTTTAAGCTCTGTCAGAGTAGCATTTCTTATATAATAATTGTCAAAGTGTATGTCCGAACCGTAGGAGTTTACAGGAAGTGGTTGTCCACTCTGCGATTTAAACGTCGCTTCCAAGTGATCTGCGAAGAGATCCGATTTCTCTTTATCTTCTTTTGCCCACTCGAATTGATTTTTTCGAATTGGGGCCGTATGTGGTTCGGATTTTCTAAAACCTGTAGCTGCTTTCCAGAGTGAGTAGTTGGTGTCCTTTTTTGCGGACAAGCCTCTTAAGTAGGTACTTAGGTTATTATTTTTAAACGACTTAATTTTCGTCTTTAGCAAATTACACAATTGATTAAGACACGTTTTATGTTCTGGCGCACGGGACTGTTGCCATTTCTTACGAGCTTTACGTTTTTCTCTTACTAATTCTCGTATTTCCGGTGGATATCGCAATACACTTTTTATTGTCGTTTTTCTAACGAGGGGTGTATTGCTCCACGCAGCGCACTGCATTACATCTATAAATTTATCGACTTCTATTTCTAAAACATATCGGGTTCTCAGCGGTACCGCAAGTTCGATATTGTCTTGTAAGTAATTTTTGAATGCTTGCCAATTCGTTCGTTGGTTAGTTAACGTAGGTGGTACTTCCTTTCTTACGAGGTTATCATTCATAGATAGTACAATAGGAGAATGATCTGAACTAAGATCAAAGCTTTCTTCATCTCTTAAGTAGTTTCGAGATATGCCTTTTATGACAAAGAAATCAACAACGTCAGGTATTTTTGTAATATCCGAAGGCCAGTAGGTCGGTTTTCCTGTTGAGAAATATTCACAACTTAGATTCATACCAGCTCTGTACAATTTTCTGCCTTTTTGTGAGATACATCTTGACCCCCAAAAAGTGTGCTTCGCGTTAAAATCTCCACCAATTACGAAATTTGGGCCAAGAGTATGGAAAATACTTTCAAGCTCGTTTTGATCAATTATACTACGCGGAGGGCAGTAAATTGACGAGACGTTAAATGAATAATGTTTGTTTTTTACATGAACCGTAGTTAATTGTATTGGATTGAATTCTATATTTAGTCCTACTAAGTGATCTATATTATCGCGTATAAACAGAGATGATCCGCCTCTTGCCCTCTCTGACGGATGGCAGGCATGGTAACCAGAGTAGCCTTTTAAGTTTACACGCGATTGCTTCGTTAAATGTGTCTCAGAGATCAGACAAATATCGATATCTTTTTCTCTGATATATATTTCTAGTTCGTCAAGTTTTTGCAATAGACCATTTGCATTCCAATTTAAAATTTTAATTGTCATATTCATGTTAAGGCACGCTTGTTGTTAATTTTACTTTTCCCAGCGTAGATAAAGACATAAAACACAACTCGAGTGTCTTAGCACCCGCAGTCACACAATTGGTGAATAAGTCTTTGGAGGTAAGTCAATTTCCACAGAAACTTAAAATTGCCATTGTAAGAAATATCTACAATTCCGGGGAGAAAAATGACGTTTCGAATTATAGCCCTATATCCATATTACCCGTGTTTGACAAAGTGTAAGAAGAAGTAATGGTAAGAAGACTACAAGACAACATTGGCAAATACAAAGTCATAAATAAAAACCAGTATGGTTTGCTGAGAAACCGAAATGTAAACCAGTTACTGAGAGAATTTGCCAATAACATCAACAGTAGTCTGAATAAGAACTTTCACTCGCTAGTGATATTTGTAGACTTCAAGAAAGCCTTTGACACACTTTGTCATACAAAAATTATTCAAATGCCGGAAAAGATAGGCATTCGTGATAGAATACTAGACTTGTTTGCGAGCTATCTTCGGAATAGAGGTTTCATGATAAGATTATCGTCCAGTTGTAGTAATCTGCAAAATGGTGAGTTCGGTGTACCTCAAAGATCAATCCTGGGGCCTCTTCTTTTCATCATATATGCGAACGATATGCTATCCGTGTTGCAAAATAGCGTTGGCTTCCAATATACGGATGATACTGCCAAAGTTGTGAGCAACAAAGATATTGACATTGCTACTCAGACAATGCAAACTGAACTCAACAATATCCTACGATGGTGTCATGACAATGGCCTTACTATTAATTCGAAAAAAACAAATTGATGCATATCCAACCTAACCACGTATTAAGAACGCGTATAAAAATAATAATAATAATAATAATGGCAGCGCTACAGTCCGAGGTGGACCTAGGGCTAGCTTCTCAGCAACCACTTGCGTGCTATTGTTCTCTCACGAGTGGAGGGGACCTACAGTTTAATGCGACTCCGAACGGCGAGATTGAGAAGCTTTTTCTAGACAGTTATACCCCTTGAGCATTGTCAGTGACTCGAAAGAGGTGGAGCCGTGAAAAAATGATTGATGTTTTTTTCGAGATTCGAACCGACGACCTCGAGCGTAGGAGTCGACGCAACTACCCACTACGCCACGGCGCCCCATATCGGTTGACTTCAATGAAAAATCAAAATCAAAATATCCTTATCATGAGGCAGTGGAGTGTCTTATTTATTTAGCCATTGGTACAAGGCCCGACATTGCATACGCTCATGGTTTAGTTAGTCGTCATCTGGATGATTCAAAAAGCTGTCATTTTACTACGGTTAAAATAATTTGTAAGCATATTAGGGAAACTATTAAACATGGTTTAGTTTTCAAAAATTCTTATCACTTAATTGATTGTTTCACAGATGCTGATTTTGCTAGTAATCAAGAAACGAGAAGCTCAATCAGGGGCTACGTGATGATGGTGGGCAGTACTGCAATATAATGTTCATCGGAGCGTCAGAAGTGCATTGTTCTCTCCACCACAGAATCAGAACATGTTACGGCTTGTGAAGGTTTCACAAGAAAACTAAACACACTGAAGTAAAGTACCACTTCGTAAGGCAGAAATACGAGAAAGGATTTTTCATCCTGCATTACGTTCTAACAAATCTGCAAGTTGCTGACATAGCTCTCTCCATCTGTATGATAATTATCATGTTACAGTTATTTTTCTTGTGCCTCCAATAAATTGTGTTCTGTTAACTTCAAACACTTGCACCGGTCGTTAAATTTATCAATAAATAAGTGCATTTGTTAAATTCATTGTAAAAAAAAAACATATATATAATATACCAAAAAAAAACAAATAAATCAGCAGAATTCAGGAGAATTCTAAATTTGGTGGACGGCGAGTTACATCGGACGTTCACACCAAAGGTAAACTTCCGCTGTATCGGCTATGAAGTTCAATTGCTTTCCACCACATGTCTTGCATACCTTACAGTTTTGCTCATCACGTAATGAGCTTATCACTGCTCGAATGATATCACTGCTATTGAACTTCATATAATAGCTTTTGCAATACGATCGCCGTGACCCATATCGTTCGAGCAGTGATTAGGCAATTAGGAAATTAGTGTAAGGTAGAATAAGAACATATGAAAATAATAAATTCAGTCTTAAGACCAACCTGAAACACATTGGTGTTTTGCTTATTTTAACTCGCGTGAGCGCATTAAATCTGCACTGCGTTTGGCTCGCCCAGCATTTCCGAATAGATGAAGTCTACTCGGGCAGGGCTGAAGGAAGTTGGTGTGTAATTGGACCATCTGTTTTTGCAAAGCCATCATCTTCGCTTGACTCTCCCTTTCTGGTTGCCTTGACGTGGCGGAAGGGCTTAAGAGTCAAAGAACCTCGGTTAAAAAGATCCCAGGTGAGACATCGAACCAAAAGCCAGAAACGTCTTGACTTTGACGATAAACAAGTTAAAACAAGTATGACGGATAAACAAAGATTGGAAACTACTCCAGGTGGTACTCGCGACAGCGAAAATCCACCCGTAGTCTTCTCGACTACGGCTGGGGCAAGGATTCTGGAGGCCCCAACCATCATACCCAAACCGCGAAGAGGAAGAAAGAAAAAACCGAGCGCAAGGAGCGAGAATTGCGGCCCTACAAAAGAGCTGCTATCTCATCTTTGGCGCTCCGAATTGGAAAAGCTGGCAATGATGACAGTATGACCGACGCGGAGTGCAAACACTGCGAAGATCAACTGTGGGAGCTAGCTACGGCAGAGAATGCTTGCTTTCAAGTGGAGGGCTGTGGTTTGGAAAACGGAACCTTTGTGTTGAAGTGCTCCACCCAGCAAACCCTTGAATGGCTGAGCAAATCTGTGCCGAAAATCCCCCCCCTGGGAACCACAACTTTTGAGGTTTTCAGGCCGCCAAAACTGACGCGCGCTGTCTGTTGGATTCCGGGGCAACTCAGGAAAACGGCAGATGTGCTGGCGCGATTACATATCCAGAACCCTGGCCTCGAAACCAAGAAGTGGAAAATCAACTCTCATAGGGAGAGTAAGAACCGGGAAAATAAGGACGGTTCTTCTCTTGTTGTGGGTCTAGACGAAACTTCGGTTGAGCCCATCCGTTCTAGGTATGACTCCCGTCCCTATCTGCATCTTGGAAGGATTAATTTCCACTTCATTTCCAAGTAGTGCGGATAATGGACGAAAACCACGGTAAACATCAAAATAATTTTTACCCAGATCAACCTTCACCATTCCAAGGATGCTACTGCCCTCCTATGTAGCAGACTTTCCATGGTGAAGACAAAACTACATATCGCATCCATTCAAGAACCATGGGTGTGGAAAAATCGCATCTGTGGTCTTGGTGGCTTGCGAGGTTTCTCACCACTTTATGACGAGCGGTCTGAAAGACCGAGAACTTGTCTTATTGTGCCGAAATTTCTCTCAGCAACCAAGCTTGTACAGTTCTGTGGACAAGACTTGGTTGCTGCAGTTGTAAGCTACGAAGCGAATGGAATGTGGCGTAATTTCGTCGTAGCGTCAGCTTACTTCCCCTACGATTCTGTTCTGCCGCCACCACCAAGAGCGGTATCGGAACTCGTAGAGTACTGTGAAATCAGAAAATTAGGCCTAATCATCTGCTGTGATGCTAATGCTCAGAATACCTTCTGGGGCAGCAGCAAATGCAACAAGAGAGGGAATGATCTTCTGAATTTCTTACTATCGTCTTTGGACATCAACAATGTTGGCTCCCAACCAACTTTTGTTACGACAAGGAGACAGGAAGTAATCGACTTAACGTTATCCAACAGATACATTAAGGAGATTACAGACTGGAGGGTTCTGTCGGAAGTGTCCCTGTCAGACCATAGGTACATTGAATTCCGAATCGAATGCGAAACCACAACTTTGCTGAAGAGGAGGAATCCAAGAAAAACCATCTGGATACAGTTTAGGGATGAGCTAGATAATCGTATTGAACCTTTCCCTAAGCTCAGAACGAGACAGAAGGTAGAGAAATGCAGACAATTCGCAAGGAAACCAGGAAACTTCTAAACAGATCTCTCAAGACTGACTTGGAAGAGGACTGGAACCTGTACCGATCAAAACAAAAAGAATATAAGAGGTTAATTCGGATATCGAAAAGTGCCTCCTATAGGGATTTTTGTGGAAGATCGAAACACTCAGTGAAACCAGCAGACTGGTTAAAGTTCTTAAAAGGGACAAACCAACCAAGCTGGAAACACTCAGAAGACCAGACGGTACCTGTTGAAACAATGATTTAAATATAATACATTGAAGTATTATCCCAGACCAACTAATCAAATATTACAGAATAATTAAACACAGTTGTTTTAATTTCACTTCTTTTATTAATGAACCGCACGCACTCGTCGTCAAGAAACAACTAACTAATATTGAACACGTATATATGCAAACACAAAAAGGAGCAGAACGAAGATAACCATAAAAACGGAAAGTCCCGTTTCCTTTTCTTATCTTATCTAATACTCCCTAATTATCAGGAAGTACGGTTTCGCGGCGCCATAACACGTGTGCACATATGTATATCATTGTTACTTTTGCCTACATTCACATTCTCAACATGCCACCTCAAAAGTTACATTGATTTGAAGAAAATATTAAAAATTATTATTGACAGTAATTCTTTCTGACGAGTTTGTGCATATCTTTAATTGTTTGGATATTTCTGGGGATAACAACTTGATCCAGCATTCGCTGCAAAGGATTGGGAAAACCCAGTAAAACCCAACCAGATCAATTAAAATTAATATTTAACATAAATTCAATTATTAAACAACTTAAAAATATTCTCATAATTTTCGGTAATTTGGAATTAAAGATTAAAGTAACATATCAAATTCAATTCAATTCATTTTTTTTTTTTTTTTTTTATAATATTTAACTTAATTTAAATCAAAATATAAAAATGTTTTATTTTCTTGAGTCATCAATTTATTCCAAGAGCCCCAGTTGATTCCTTAAGGCGACGAATCTTGCTGCTGGTAATGGCTTCGTCAGTATGTCGGCCAATTGCAAATCTGTGGAAATATACTTGACGCAAATAAGTTTCTTTTCAATTTGTTCTCTACTAAAATGATATTTAATATCTATGTGCTTTGTTCTCTTGTGGCAAGTAGGATTGTTGGCAATACTAATACAACCTTGGTTGTCTTCAAAAATGTCTATTGGACCATTTAGTTCTAGTTTAATTTCATTTATTAATGACTTGAGCCATAATGCTTCTCTAACGCTTTCAAATAATGCCATGTATTCTGCCTCGGTGGATGAAGCGGACACAGATTTTTGTTTCATAGTACTCCATGAAATTAATCAACTTTCAAACATCTTAAATAGATATCCAGTTGTACTTCTTCTGTCGGTCTCATTCCCAGCCCAATCAGAATCGACATATCCGATAAGGATACTATTAAAGTTTGAATTTTTCTTGAATGTCAACTTTAAATCAACAGTACCATTTAGATACCGTAAAACTCGTTTAAGACACTGCCAAAGTTCCTGATTGTTGTTATTCGAATATCGACTTAAAATGCTTATTGATGTACTCAAATCTGGACGTGTGCATAACATGATGTACATCAAACATCCAATCAAATTTCTATATGGTGCATCATATGATTCTTCCGATTGCAGAGCCTCATAGTTTAGTTTGCTTGGGAGGGGTGTACTAACTGCATTAAAATCTTCCATATTAAACTTTCTCAAAACTTTTTTAATGTATGCTGATTGACTGAGACATAATTGATTGTCTTTTCTATCAATTTTTATACCAATAAAATATCTAATCTCAAGTAAGTCAGTCATTTGAAATGTATTTTTTAGATAAGATTTAAAATTAGACATCGTATCAGATTTATAGGTAACAATTACTACATCATCCACATATAACAAAATATATATATTTTTAGAAATATTTCCTTTATTTAAAATATAGATACAGCGGTCAACTCCAAGACTTTCAAATCCAACCCCTTTCAACACATTTTCAAACACTTCAAACCAGCATCTTGCAGCTTGCTTAAGGCCATAAATAGCTTTATTAAGTTTACATACTTTATCCCCATCCCCATGGGTCATACCCTTTGGAACCGTCATGTAAATTTCATCTTTTAAAGTTCCATTTAAAAATGCGGTTTTGACATCCATGTGATGGACCAATAAGTTATATTGATTTGAGAGTGCCAAGAGAAATCTGAAACTTGAAATTCGTGCAACTGGTGCAAATGTCTCATCATAATCAGTCATATATTCCTGTGTAAAGCCCCGCGCTACTAGCCTTACTTTATACTTTACTAAGTTGCCAAACTCATCTTGTTTTATATTAAATACCCACTTGCAATCTACTATGTTTTTGTTATTGGGCTTTTGCACTAAGCACCAAGTATTGTTTTGAAAATGAGAGTTAAGTTCATCTTGTATGGCTTCCTCCCAGAAAATTCTATCATCACGAAATTTAATTTCGTCAAAAATATTGGGAATGTCATTCAAACATATTTGAGTATTCATAAGACATTTTTCTAAAAATCGATATGATAATTTTGGCTTACCTTTAATTCTTTCACTGCGTCTGATTTCTTTTTCACTTGTATTTTCTTCTAATTTATCACCAGTTTCAATGACTGGATCGGCATTCTCAAGATTAGTGGAATTTTCACTAGGTTGTACATCTGATCTTGAATTAACAGATTCATTATTTTCCACCAGTGGAAAAACCGACTCTTCATTTTCTGTAATTGCAGAATCATTATTTGGATCAACATTTTCAAGTTGAACCCCAGAGTCTCCCTCATGTTCAGCCCTAGATTTTAGCATGTTTATTTCATCCACCACAGCATCTCTAGCTACCATAAATTTCCTCGATTCCACATTCCACAATTTATACCCATTTGGTTCATACCCGACAAGTATAGTTTTGTTTGACTTTTTGTCAAATTTTCGTTTTTGTACTTTATTAAGTGCATATACTGTGGAACCAAATATTCTAAGATATTTTAAAACTGGCTTTTTTATTATGCCACATTTCATATGGCGTTTTCTTTATATTTTGCAACACTACTTGGAGATCTGTTAATCAAATATGTTGCTGTTAAAACAGCTTCACCCCAAAAATGTTTACTAAGCTTAGCACTGCTTATCATAGAACGAGCTTTCTCGGTGATTGTTCTAATCATCCGTTCCGATACACCATTTAATTGTGGAGTGTGAGGAACCGTTAAATGATAGCTGATGCCTTTTTCAATACAAAACTCACGCATCTCATTAGATAGGTATTCCCCGCCATTATCAATATATAGATTAACAATTTTTAAGTTAAAGTGGGCCTCACTTTTTGCAACAAAATCCTTGAAAACGAAAAATACATCTGACTTATATGTTATTAAATATATCACACAGTAATGTGTGTACTGATCAATAAAAACTACATAATAGTTTTTGTTATCAATTGTAAGGGTGTAATTGGACCACAGACATCGGAATGTATTACAAATAGAGGTCGTTGGATATTTTCTTTATTTTTAAATTTTTCAAATTTTAATCTAGATTACTTGCCATTTACACAGCCCTCACATAATTTATTGTCTAATTCAACATGATTTAAAAGATTGATATCTTCAAACAAGCAATCGCGTGTAGACCAGCAGTGTGTGCAGACGTGTTTCGCGGTCCAGTGAGAAAGTGAAATAAAATAAAGACAAAAGTAGAAGAGATTCATATAAGGAAAAAGACAAAGACTTGTATAGCCGAGCGGTGGCCTGACGGTAGAGGCGTCGCCCGCGATCCTTAGTACTCGGGTTCGAAAACCAAAAAAAAAAAAAAAAAGAAAAAAAATTGTTTTTTTTTTTTTCAAAATCAGTGTGGGTGTAAGTGGCCGAAGATGGAGCCGAGTGAACGGCCCACGGTCAATAAATCAGGCGACGTAAAACAACCGGTGGCCGACACATCAGACCACCGGGAAGAAACGCGTGACGACGACGTAAGGAAGAAGAGGAAGAAGAAGTTACAGCCGCAACCGAATCTGGTGAAGCGGCGTACTACGACGGCAACGACGGATGCAAAAGTGGTGAACCTAAGCCGTACTAGAGCTGGGACAAACGCGACGGTAATGCCAACAACAACAACAACAGCAGCAGCAGCAGTAGCAGCAGCAATAACAACAACAGTAGCAGTAGCAGCAACAGCAACAACAACAACAGCAGCAGCAGCAGTAGCAGCAGCAACAACAACAACGACTATACAAGCTAAAGCAGCCGAGGAAGAATTTGAAGCTCTCCAATACGAATCGGAGGGCAACGAAGGCCGCTTTTCTTACCGAGGCAGCAACAACTCCTTCCAAATTCTCGCTACCTCAGATTCCGAGGACCAGGCGGAAGATGAGAAAAAGCTAGAGGAAAGTGAGAAGGAGAGGGATGAGCTAAACGCGGAAATAAAAGCTCTCCGTGAAAGAATATTAATAAGGAAAGCGGCTCAAAAAGCGGCAGAGCAGCAACAACAACTGCAGAAGCAGCAACAACAGCAGCAGCAACAAGTAAAGCAGCAGCAAGAGCAACAACAGAAGCAGCAGCAGCAAATAAAGCTACCGCTGCTTCAAATCAAACAGCTGACGAAGAGGTCGAAGCTAAATGAGCTGCCATCGACTTCAAACGCAGCCCAACTATTGCAGCAACAACAACAGCAGAAGCAGCAACAACAACAACAGAAGCAGCAACAACAACAGCAGAAGCAGCAACAACAACAGCAGAAGCAGCAACAAGTAAAGCAGCAACAACAGCAACAACAGAAGCAGCAGCAACAACGACAACAGCAGAATCAGCAAACAACGATATCAAAACCAGAAAGATGTCCCCCAATCAACGTCTTCCGTCTGGAGACAAAAGAGGTCGAAAAAATATGTAAGTTGGCCACAAACAATTCTTATATTATTAAATACAAAGGGCCCCTCAGGCAGTCGGTCCACTGCTCAACAGTGGCCGACTTTCATATAATTAAAGAGACGTTAGCGGCAGCGGGGGCTGAGTTTTACTCGTTCACCCCTAAGAGTGAAAAAACGCAGACTGTGCTCCTGAAGGGCGTTGATCCTTCGACTGATCCGAAGGAAATCCTCGAGGAGCTGCGCAAAATTAAGAGCGACGAGGTCCAGTTTGTGGGGGTTAAGCCCTTCAACACTGCGGCTTCGAGAAGGAAGAGGATAAACCTACCTTTCTTCCTCGTACAGGTATCCCAAGGCAGCAAAATTGAGAGCCTAAAGCAAATACGATCTTTAGGTACTCTAGCTGTGAAATGGGAGAAACTAAATAAATCTGACCACGTTTTACAATGTGCGAAGTGTAGGATGTTGGGACATGTCGCGGAGAACTGCAATATGGAGTTCCGCTGCGCCAGGTGCACAAACAATCACAGTAAAGGGGAATGTCCTTTAGGGACGGAAAAAGTCGACGATAGGGCCCTGCTCAGTTGCGTACTCTGTGGCAACAAGGGACACCCTGCAACCTATAGGGGGTGCCCGAGAGTGAAAGAACTCAGACAAAAAATTCAGGCTAAAAGGGACGAAAGAAAGGTAGAAGCCAGGCCAATGGCTCGCACTGCAGCTACCACTGTTACGCAGGCCATCTCCTACGCCCAAATGGCGTCAGGAAGAAGACCGGCACAACAGACAATGCCGAAGGTTGCCCCGGACCCAGTGACCAGGCAACCTGAGGAAGAAGTCTCATTGAAGGCAATGATGCTGACCATGCGGACCATGCAGGCGCAAATCATCGCTATGCAGGAACAGATGGTACAGCTGCAACAAAATTCCCTTAAGCAAACAGAACGAATAGACTTAATCTGCTCGTTGCTGTTTGACGAGCCTACCACGCTGCAGATATAATGGCCTCGCGCGCAGCAAGAAACCTTAAGATCCTAGCATTGAATGTAAATTCGCTGATTAGGATCGAACGAAAATTAACTCTCTCTAACTGGTTGCAAACTCACAATCCTGACGTGCTGATGGCTAGCGAAACCAAGCTAAACCAGACGCGCAAACTCAGGTATAAAAACTACCATATAATCAGGAGAGATCGGCCCCAATCCACTCGAGGGGGTGGGGTTGCTCTCTTAATTAAAAAGAATATTAGTCATAAGATCGTATATAGCAATGTAGTGCGAAGGTTCGGTGTGCTAGAGGCATGTATCGCGCGCATCCCTCTCCAAGGTGGAAAGCGGTTGTTTGTGATTGCCGTCTACGCGCCGGACGCTCAAAACCCAAATTTTATTTCGGAGCTCGAGGCTCTTTTCACTACCCTTCGTTTAAACTCGGAGGAAAACTATTACATCATAGCCGGTGATTTAAATGCTAAGCATGGCGAATGGGGTAATAGTGTTCCGAACGAAAGGGGAAACGCTCTCCTAGAGTGGATGGAACAGAATGGCATTGAGTTCAGGCTTGATTTGCTTGCAACCGATAGACCATCGTTTCCCAGAAGCGGGTCGTATCTGGATGTGATGCTAACTGACAGACGACTTACAATACTGAATGTGGAACGACACACAAGGAACTGTTTAACCGCGGTTGAGTACGACAGTGATCACTGTGGACTCGCCGCGGTTATACAGCTCCCGAACGAGCTGGAGGAACTGGAGGAATATGTCCAGTCGTATCCTTATAATTATAATAAGGCACGCTGGCCACGTTTCTCTAGAGCCTTATCCAGAGAACTACGTTCGAGTGCGATCAATCCACCTACGAACAGAAACCTGACGAACGAAGAGGTTGACAGGTACCTCGTACAAATGGACGACCTAATAAAACGGACAATGGACAGAACTATACCGAAGATAGCACAAACCGATGACGGCGACGTCTACCGGAATGCTACAATCGATGCACTTCACGTGCAAAAGAGTAGACTACTGTCAAGACTCAAACTCTTGTACAGACGGTTTACAGATCCGCAGAACGCTGAAATACGGTCACTGAAGTCGGAGATCAAAATACTCCAACAGTTAATTCGACAACAGTACAGCATAGCTGTAAGCTTGCATTGGGGCAATAAGATTCGGGCTGTAACATCCAACAACCCGAGCATGTTCCCGCAAGTAAATAAAATCTTCCGGAGGAAAGATCAGAACGACATTCAGACCGTTCGACTTGACAGAACGACAAACAACGCTAACCTACTGATGTCAGTTGACATCGATCCAGATGGGGCAGTGCTTGACAACGACTTCTTCGTAGTTGAGGATCCCCAGGAGAAGGTTAAAGCAATTGGTGCTGTCTTTCAGGAAGTGTACACGGTCAACGAACCACGCTGTCCTAACCACGACTTGGAGAACAGAGCCAAGCTGAACCACACCTACCTTCAAAATAAGATAATTCAATGGCGATCTGAGAATCCTGGTTTCACCAGGTTCAATGACGATTTTCTGGCAAATAACGCCGTCGCCGATGATGGAAATAACTCCATCCTTATTTCGAGAGATGAACTCCAGGGTATCTTCAACTCACTGAGGAAGAAGAAGTCAGTGGGAATCGATGGGATACCGAATATCGTTCTGCGCCATCTGCCCTCTGAGGCGGTGGATGTATACACAACCCTGTTTAACAATGCGCTGAGCAATGCATATTACCCGGCCCATTGGAAGACAGCTGTGGTACAGCCGATCCCTAAACGGGACAAAGATACCTCCATTCCGACAAATCTCCGCTCTATAAGTCTTCTTCCATGCATAAGCAAGGTCTTTGAGAAGATTGTCATTAGAACTCTGAAAGAATGGGTTGAGGAAAAAGAAATTATACCGGACAACCAATTTGGCTTCAGGGCGGGGCATGATACTATACATGCCGCGTCAAAATTGGTGTCCGACATTCAATGGAATAAGAACATGACCCAATGCACGGGTGCCTGCCTGATAGACATGGAAAAGGCGTTCGACACCGTATGGTTAGAAGGCCTTTTCCTGAAGTTGGTCGAGCTGGGCATAAGTAAGCCATTGCTATATATGATTTATGACATGATCACAGGTAGAAAGTTCGTTGTGAAAAATGGCAACGTAACTTCGACCACCGTCTTCAACATAAAAAATGGGTTGCAACAAGGGGCTGTTGGTTCGCCGATCCTGTTCGCAATATTCACTAGCGATCTTATAGGTTCTATGCCGCACATAATAGCGTATGCCGATGATATCATAGCGTACAGATCAGGTCTGAAGATCGAAGAAATTAATATCTCGTTGCAGCGTGACTTCGACACAATTCAGCGATTTTGCGACGACTGGAAGTTGAAAATCAACTTCCGGAAGTGTGAAACTATTCTGTTTAGAACCCCGCTGTCCAAGGCATCAAGGGATACGAACAAAAACTGGCGCAAGTTCGGCATTGTTGACCCGCAGGGACAGCTGTTAGCTGTGAAAAATGTAGTGCGATATCTTGGCATTTGGTTAGATCAGTATCTGTATTGTGATAAGCATGCAGCTACTGCTTTGACGAAAGCTAAGAAAGCCTTTGCTGCGGCAAGTAGGTTGTTTTACAGCAGCCAACTTGATACCAGAGTGAAGGTAATCTGCTACATGGCCCTTATCCGGCCAATCATGGTGTACGGTTGTCCAGTGTGGTTCAACTTGAGTCCTTCCCAGATGGAAAAGATGAGGGTGTTCGAGAGGCAGTGTCTTCGGGCCTGCCTCCGGTTGTATCGCACACCCGAATCCGAGTACAAGAAATTCTATCCCAATGAGGTCTTGTACAACGAGGCAAACCTGATCAGGATAGATAATTTTATTATTAAGTTGATTCGGGGTCACATTGCACGAGCTATGACTTCTTCCAACAGTCTGATCTTTGGGGCTTACTACCCCAATATAATGTACCATGAGAGGGTGCGCCTTAATGGCTTCATTCCGCCCGAAGCTTTCCTTTATTTGGACGAAAAAGGCCTGATACAGGATACGGAAGGATGTCCTATCATCTTCCATGTCGTACGCCGAACAGTGGACAGGCGACTCCAATACGAGCCGGACGTCGCTCGCAGCCACGAGGACCTTCTCCGGTTCAGTAGGGCGATCTCCGCCCGAGATAGGGCACTGTCCGCCAAAGAACGTCACTTTTACTGGTGGTTACACCTAAACCAGCCCCCGCCGCCGCTAACGTCCCAATGATTGATCCGTTAGCTGACCTTTGTGGCCAGCTTACATAGCTTTAAGGTAATTTTAACTAGACTAAGAAGAAAAAAAAAAAAAAAAAAAAAAAAAAAAAGGTGCATCACGGCGTATGAAATATATATGTCAAGCATATAATGCCATATACGCCCTGGTGCACGCGTCCGTATTGTGTTACGGACATAGCTTAAGTAGTTTTAAATACTTTAAGTAGTTTTAAGTTTAATTTAGTTTAGGTTAAGGTAGAATAAGAGAAAACAAAACAAAAACAAAGATAACCAAGTTTTTTTTAAATTTTTCTTGGAAAAAAAAAAAAGAAAACAGTAAAGAAAAACAATTAAATGACAAATAGGCCGAAAGGCAATTTTATAATGTATTATATATAGATTAGCTTAGAGTACCTGTATTGGGTCAGTAAGTTAGATTTAAGAATAATAGTTCAGTTAATTAAGTTAGTTTTAAGTATTTTTGTCTAGAACGTAAGAATTATGAATTTTATAAATAAAAATACACGAAAAAAAAAAAAAAAAAAAAAAAAAAAACAAGCTATTTCGTTTAATTTCTAAAAAGTTTCCTTTACTTATGTGACCCAATCTTTCATGCCACAAGCGATAATCTACACTATTTAACTTGTTTGATGTGTATATTCTGCCATTCAATTTAAATTTAATAATTGGTACATTATACTCACACTCTCCATCAAATACACGGTTACCATTTTTAGTGACTTTTATGCCTCCAGGGTTAAACTCAATTGTCATTCCAGCATCCTGCATCTTCTTCACTGATAGCAAGTTGTGGGGAATATCCTTGCTATATAGCACATTTTGCAGTGTAATTTCATTTCCGGAGCTGCTAAGGTTGACCATCCCTTTGGCTGTAGCATGAATATATTCACCACGCTTTGGAATTTCAATTGCCACATGTGATTTCAAATTTTCATACTCAGAAAACAAAGTAATGTCTTTTATGATGTGATCCGATGCCCCCGAATCTAAGATAAACTCTCCCTCACCAACGTTTGCACTCTTATCTTCTTTCCTCATCATAAAAGCAAAACTACGTTCTGGCTGTGTTGTTGTTGCTATCTGAGCTTGCTTTCCTTTACCACTATTTTCACTGGCAACATTCTGTTTTTCTGCCTGCCTTTTTAAAAGGAAACAATCTCTCTTTAAATGCCCTAGTTTTCCGCAATGAAAACATTTTAGTTTTGACTTAAATTTGTTTTTAAATTGTGTCTTCACATATTTATGCATTGCTTTATATTTATATTTATTGTCCCTCGGCTCTTTATTGCCTATAGCCTGTAAAACTCTAGCACTTGTATCTTTATTTACACCTTTCAACTTAATCTCCTGGTCAAGAAGTCGAGTTTTCACAAATGCTAGTGTTAAATTATTTTCAAATAGGGTCTCTATTGCCGTTATAACTCCATCAAAGCTTGATGGAAGAGTTAAAAGTAGATGAGAAACTTTGTCCATTTCATCTAATTTGGCTCCCGACGCGATGAGTTCAGTTATAAGGTCATCAAAGAAATTAAAATGATTTAGTAGCGAAGTATCACCATTTAACTTTAATGCTAATAGTTGCTTTCGTAGTGAAAGTTGTGAAGCTAAGCTTTTACGCTCGTAAATAGCATCTAAATTTGCAAAAATCTGTTTTGCAGTATTCTCACTGTTGGCAAAAGTTAGAAACGAGTCACTTAAATACTCTATTATAATGCTCTTTGCATTTCTTTGTGCCCTTTTAATCTCAACTGTCACTTCTCTTTGTTCTTCATCAATTACACTTAATAAATCGTTCTCTTCTAAAAGTGCACTCACTCGAAACTTCCAAATTGAGTATTTTTCTCCGTCAAACGGTTTTATGTTTCTTTTTCCTTTATCCATTATCTTCACTACACTTTATGCAAGTATGAATTTTCTGGAGATTAATTTTTTTTTTTTCACTTGTGCACCTATCATCACACACAAAAATGTATTTATGAAAATTTTGCAGGTTTCGTTATAGTTTTTAGTTTCACTATGATTTTACTTTTAAGATCACAAATAGCTGTATTTGTGTCTGGGCCCATAACCTGTTGAAACAATGATTTAAATATAATACTTTGAAGTATTATCCCAGACCAGCTAATCAAATATTACAGAATAATTAAACACAGTTGTTTTAATTTCACTTCTTTTATTAATGAACCGCACGCACTCGTCGTCAAGAAACAACTAACTAATATTGAACACGTATATATGCAAACACAAAAAGGAGCAGAACGAAGATAACCATAAAAACGGAAAGTCCCGTTTCCTTTTCCTATCTTATCTAATACTCCCTAATTATCAGGAAGTACGGTTGCGCGGCGCCATAACACGTGTGCACATATGTATATCATTGTTACTTTTGCCTACATTCACATTCTCAACAGTACCTACACTGAGTCAAAAGCTGAAACGCTTATTCTCATGCTAGAGACTCATTTTCCAGGTAGCCGGATTACAACCGGCTCAAAACCAGTTCCTATCCCTGGAACTGAGGATGAGCTGATAAATGTAACACGACGATGCTGGTTTGTTTCATCGCTCGTGGTGACAGATGAAGCTATCAAATACGCAGTCGCGTCCTTCGATGGTTTCAAGTCGCCTAGTACCGATGGCATATATCCAGCCTTGTTGCAAAAGGGTATAGACAAGTTGCTGCCGGTTCTGAAAAGAATCTTCACAGCCAGCCTGGCACTCGCCTATATCCCGACCCCTTGGCGTACAGTTAGGGTAGCCTTCATACCAAAGATCGGTAAGGGGGACTACTCACTCGCCAAGAACTTTAGACCTATCAGTCTAACCTCTTTCCTGCTGAAAAGCATGGAAAGGCTGGTTGAGCTTCATGTGCGCAAAACCGCGTTGCGATTTCATCCTCTGTCTCAGATGCAACATGCCTATCAGCGCGGAAAATCTTGCGAGACTGCGCTTCAAAATCTCGTTGGCAGAATTGAATGTGCACTCGACAGGAAAGAGTACGCGCTGGGCATTTTCATTGATATAGAGAGTGCCTTTGACAATGCGACTTTTGATGGCATGTGCAACTCGGCCAGAGAACACGGTGTAGATGAATCATTAGTGCTTTGGATTAAAGCAATGCTGATGAACAGAACTATTATTGCGGACGCGGACTGTGGCCAGTATGTTATGGCGGGGGTAAACAGGGGCTGCCCGCAGGGTGGTGTCTTGTCTCCTCTGCTATGGTGCATGCTGGTTGACTCTCTGCTCGATGCTCTTAATAGTTCCAACATCTACGCCCAGGCCTATGCGGATGATGTAGCTGTTCTGTCTGTCGGATCATGCCTAGCGGATGTGTGTTCAAAAGCGCAGGCAGCTCTAGACGTGATCGACGATTGGTGTACCAGAAATGGGCTTTCAGTCAACCCTCTTAAAACCGAGGTTGTCCTCTTTACGAGGAGGAGGAAATTGACTGGCTTGACTCAACTGGTACTAAAAGGTGTCACTATCCGCTTTTCCGATGAAGCTAAGTATCTGGGTGTCATTCTAGATAGGAAGCTTCTGTGGAAAAAACACATTGAAACGAAAATTGCGAAGGCACTGTCAGTTTTCTGGCAGTGTAAAGGAATTTTCGGCAAAACCTGGGGTCTATCACCAAAAAAGATCCGTTTGGATCTACACGGCTATGATCAGACCCCTTCTCTCCTATGCATCGGTCGTTTGGTGGAATAAGCTTTCGCGTAAATACGTAACTGCTGCTCTCACCAAGCTTCAAAGAACGGTCTGTCTCGGCTGCATGGGGGCCTTCCCTAGCGCGCCTGGCTCTGCTCTTGATGCCCTGCTGAATCTCCCCCCCTAGATGTCCATATCATGGGGTGCACTCTCAAGGCCATCTTCCGTTTAAAAAGAAGTGGTTATTGGTACAACTCGCACTGGAGTTTCGATGACCTTGCGCACCGCATCTCCTTTGACCCTAGTCTTATGGATATGCCGTCTGACGCACGGACACCAGTACTCCAGCTGCGACGAACTTACAAAGTCGACTTTCCGTGTACTCAGGACTGGCTCTGGCCAGAATCTGAGCCAGGAAAGGAATGTAGTCGAATTTTCACGGACGGCTCCAAGACCAGTGAAGGATCTGGTGCTGGTGCCTTCGTGGAGAGCGACAACTTTAGACTGCACACCTCGTTAGGCAAATTTGCGTCGGTTTTCCAAGCGGAAACCTATGCGATCCTAATGGCTACGAGCTATATTGTGAAGAATAGGTGGAAGGGGCGAAGTATTTGTGTCTGCAGCGACAGCCAAGCTGTGCTTAAGGCCTTGCTCAACCCTTTAACCACTTCCAGAATAGTTCAGGAATGCAAGTCTTCTCTGAATTTGATCGGTAGATTGAATTCGGTAAGACTTGTCTGGATTCCCGGGCACCACGGGATCACGGGAAATGAGATCGCTGATGAACTTGCTAGGCGAGGATCAGATGAGGCTTTCTCAGGACCTGAACCTACGCTGGGACTGCCCGCGTCCTCGGTTAGGGCTTCCATCGATGGTTGGACTTTTCGAGAGCACAACCGCAGGTGGCATGACTCTCCAGGATGTAGACAGACCAAGCGCATGCTCCCCAACGTCTGCAAGAAATCCGCGGCTTTCTTGTTATCTCTTAACAGAAAAGACTGCAGACAACTTATTGACGTACTAACGGGGCACTACACTTTCGCCAAACACCTAAGTGTGCTTGGCCTAAGTGACGAAACCCTCTGTGACGCCTGTGGAGAAGACGATGACACTGCAGAGCACTTCCTCTGTCATTGTCCCGCCTTTGCTCGGATCAGGTGGCAGTTATTCGGCACTGATGAGGTGAGAGCTGATGATGTAGGCTCCTCATCACAGAAGCGCCTGCTGGTCTTCCTTCGGAAGACCAGGAAATTTCAGTAAAAGTAGGTTGCTGCCTGGTAGTACAATGGACCAGTTTTGAGTCTGAGTGCTCCAGTGTAGTGTGACAAAAACCTACGACAAAAAAAAAAAAATCTTCGCTTGAACCGATTGGATGGAGGACATTACATCCATCTTTGTGGGTACTACATCAGGTTGCCTGACTACTGGGACCGCGGCAACCTTCAGCGCTGTCTATTGTGTCGGCTCTCTGCCTGACACCATTTGGGCGTAGGACATAGCTGGCGACAGTGTTAGCTGCAGTGTGGGCTACTGGCCTAGCTTTTTGTTTGTTCCTAATGGTCTTTACTCTTTGTCGGAGTTCTTTGATACGCGGACATCCCCGATAGGTAGCAGGGTGGCCGTTCTCTCCACAGAGTACGCATTTGAGGAGCGCCTTATCCTCAATTTCATCTGTCCCTAAAGGACATTCCGCTTTCTTGTGGCTGATTGTGCATCGTGTGCAACGGAACTCCATATTGCAGTTCTCTGCGACGTGCCCCAGCCTCGTTCACTTCGCATATTGAAGTACGTCGTCAGATTTGCTTTTTTTCTTTTCCACTTTACAGTATGACCGCCTACGAAACGAACTTTCTTTAGGCTATCGATTTTACTGACGTGGGATACCTGAACAAGGAAGAAAGGTAGTTTCTTCTTCTTCATCCTCGCCGCCGCAATGATGAACAGCTTAACTTCTACGAAGCAGACCTTGTCGCTCTCGACTTGGCGCAGCTCTTCGAGGATCCCCTTCGGGTCAGTAACGGGATTCCTGCCCTTAAGCACCGCCTTTCTTCTTTGGGGTATACGTATAGAAGTCAACGTTCGACGCCGCTAATTTCTCTTTTATGAACTTAGTCTTCCATTGGGGAGCAATGGACAGAATTATTTGCCTGAATTGGGATCACATTCTTGCACAATGTGATTGGCTGCAACTGTAGTAACTGTGGCTGTCAACGCACGTGCTGTTTGGGCTTACGTGAATGAAGCATGATGTGCTATGTATAAACATGTTTGTTTTTTGGAACATCAGCTACTTTCGCGATCAATGGGTTTGTAATATACTAGGGTTGACATAGTATGTAACTCCTCCCACCGTAAAATTATGACAATGAGTTTGTGGAAGGCGACTTGTTGCAAAGCGATATTTACATGCATATAGATATTTATGTATTGTAGCATATTTACTCGGACGTATGTGAGTTATTTTTAATGAGAATGAGAGTTAAATGAGATATGTAGTTTATCTTTTGGTTACTGACAGAGTTCATGATACGAAATTAATTATAAAAATAGTTCATAAAGGTGGTAACTATGTATAATGTATAAATGAAAATGTAAATATATATGTGTTTATAGGGATTATGACTGTGCTTGGTTTACAATATGATAGAGATTAAGGAATATTATAATATTATTACTTTATTGTCTTTATGTACAGTATATGAGATAAATCTAGGAAGATCTAATCTTCTAGGTGTTTTTCTAGGTGGATTTTCCTTGTTTTTATTTCTATTTTGAATAATTCTTTCTTTATGTTTTATACTATTTCTATGAACCAAATCACATTAAATGGAATAGTCCTTTATATGTTGTCTTAAATAATTTTGTTCTATATTACATTTATTTGTCGGAGGGAAAAAATAATTTGTTGTATTGTGCCCTGTTAGTATTTCAAAAAGAGTAATTTCAGTTGCAGAGTGAATAGAACTATTATATGTTATGACTGCCTCATTGTCAATTTCGTCAATAGGTTCTTTTATGTCCTTAGATTAAATTATACGTATTAGTTCAGAGAGAGTCGAGTGAAATCGCTCTACAGGAGAATTCCCTGTCGAACTCTTCGCACAGATTGTATGAAAGTTTATATTATATCTTTAAAAATCTTTAAAAAGGGTCTATAGGAATTCGCTACCATTATCTGGCACTATCTTTTCTGGGCCTCCGTGATGAGAAAGGAAATGTTTTAAAGTTTGAATGATACTTACACTGTTTCTTGATGGTAACAGGTAGACGCTAGCAAATTTACTGAATTGTTAAGAAGGACTCTTTATGTATGAAGTAAATGTCCATGTGTAAGATCTGCAAAGGCTTTGATGGGGTTTCTGTGATTTCAAACTTAAAAGGTTTTCTTTGTCTATTATATTTATATTTTGCACATGTATCACAATTATTGATAATTCTGGTGATAACAGTTTTTAGTTTAGGAAAAACTTATTTTCGTTTTAAGTGCTCTAAGGTTTCACTTATACCTCTGTGGTTTGAAGAGTGATATTCCTGTATTAGCTTTTCCGGTTCGTCGATTTCAATTACATCTTCTAACAGAGTAGTACACCTAACTAATTTTATTCTGCTGCTGAAATATTTAGAGAAAATGGCTTGGACTATCTTAAACGTATTTTCATCTCCAAGAATTGCGGTCAGCTTTTTGGCGTTGATATGATTTTTAAATATGTCTATTATTGTGTTTTCATTTCTTGTGTCCTTATAGTCAACCCTAAGTCTTTTCTTTCTTCGAAATAGGATCTGAAAATTGGTATGAATCTGAACTCGTTTTGGGTTCTCAATAAGAATTAATTGATTTGTACACTCATTAACGGATATTGGAATTCCATCATTAATGTTTTTCTCAGCTGAGTGTACAGTGTCAATGTTCTCATCTTCGTCGATGTTATTATTCATGGACTTGGAATCGAGATTTTCTGTTTGACTGCGATTGATTTCGTTTGCATGAATTTCAATGCGGGATAAAGCATCTGCATTCAAGTTAAGCTTATATATTACTGTGTAGTCGAATTTTTCCAATCTTAATAGCCAACGAATCAGTTTCGAATTTGGTTCTCTAAGACAAAAAAGTCAAGCTAAAGACTTGTGGTCAGTAACGATTTGGAACTTTCTGCGTTAGAGGTAGGGTCTTTGACGGCCCAGACTATGGCTAGCAGTTCCTTTTTAATGGTACTATAATTTTGTTCGCATTTTGACAAGGCACGTAACAAACCGGCAACACAGCGCCAATTGCAACATTACTCGCAGAAAAGTCTGGGTATTGTAGAAAGGGGTCGTTACATAAAAAATGTTTGCACGTTTCAAAACAACTGACTGAATTATCCTGAATCAAACTGAATCCAAAATTACTTTGTTCCCCTTACGTAGACATTCCGTCATTGGCTTTGTAATGTTGGCAAAATCCTTTATGAATTTTTTGTAGTAACCAAGAAGTCCCAAAAAAAATGTTATTTGTTTTGGCGTCTTCGAAATAGAATAGTATTGCATTGCGTGTACTTTTTCGGGGTTTGGTTTGACACCATTTGAGGTTACTAAATGTCACAAAAAGAAAAAAAAAATCTCAGATTCGTCCAATTAAATTTTGAAATTGACATCTCTGAGTTTTGGAAGTGGAAAACACAATGATGTCGTCCATGTATACTAAGCATATTTTCCCTTGCAAATCTTTTATGATGTTGCCCATTACGCGTTGAAAAGTTGAACGGGCTTTTTAAGACCAAATACCGTTATCAACGGAAAACGCTGTTTTGGGAATGTCGGTTTCATATACTCGGATTTGATGAAAACCAGACGCGAGATCTAGAGTACTAAAATACAAAGATTTTCCCAGTTTGTCCAAAATGTCCCTTTTCTACAGTCGATGTCTAATCACCACTTAGGGGGCAAGGTTTTCTAGATTTCTAGATTTTCTAGCTCTAATCAGGAGGTTAGTCCTCAAGACCGTCCATACGTGACTAAGTCACAACCTGCACGAGGTGTCCCTGCTTTCACTAAATATGGCGGATCTAGAGAGGACAACTCGATAAAACCCGCAATTCCAGGTGTCATACAACCGTTCCTAGGAATGAATGGCATTGCGTTAGTATGTCTTCTAACGGTGATCTCTGGACACCTGAGGCAATCCAGTTTCACATTAAGTCCTCTTAGCTGTATACAGGGGGTGAGTACAATATAGACAACTTTAAAAAATCTTCAAGAAGGTCTGGTACATAAAACCGGCTCCAATTATGATATTACGGATCTCCTAAGCCCATACAGTAAGGAGGCTTCGGGTAAGGATGGCAGTGAGGCAATGGTGGTCAATCTGGCTGAGTTATTCATTACAGATGACGACTCTTGCTGCATTGCCAGCTCATCCAAATTCTCTGTATCGTCTGCCACCTCTATAAGCAGCAAGAATAAGAACTGGAGGCAGACGATACGCAGGTTGATAGATGGGATCCTCAATGACAGGGAAAAAGAAAGATTTCAAAAAGCTCTCGAATTCCTCAAAGAGGTATCCGCTTAGGAGTACCAGCCATCAGCTAGTACCCTCATCCCTGTGACAGGACATATCCCGTCGAGATCAAGGGTAGCCGGGTCAATAGCTTATGGCAGTAGGGGAGGGACAGCAGCGGAACGGTCAGGTGCTGCTCTTCAATCCTCCACAGCGGTATGTGACATTAGGCCATGCCCCGATGCGCACACCAGCGGTGTTAGAATTGAGGCGGCTAAGGTGGTAAGATATCGCATTATCCAACCCGGATGACGATACTTGCTCCGTTGTTAGCTCGTACAAACTGTCATTATCGTCTGCCGCTTCTATCAGTGGTGTACTAAAAAACTGCCAGCCATTAGCTAGTACCCTCGTAGAGAAAGTCAGTGAGAATGCCCTGATGAGAGGGGTCTGTGACAGGACATATACCGTCAGGGCAAGGAGGGACAGGTTCAGCCAGGTCAAAGGTATTGGGGGGTGATCCGCAAAATGCAACCCTTCAGTTGGACACGTCCATGTGTGACATTAGGCCATGTCCCGATGCACACTCTGGTAGCGTCAGATCTGAGCTTGCAGAGGGAAAGAAGGATACTAAGACTGAGGCCCGCGATGGCAAAGGTCGGACGCATCCTCCTTCACTGAAAACCGGCAGAGTCCCCTCCTAGGCGAGTCATATGGGGAGGCGAACTCAACGTTAGATAGTGTAAGGACGGTTGTAAAAACTGAGACTGCACTTGAGTTGAGGGACCCGCTGAAACAACGTGTTAATACCAGGCACCTTATCAATAGGCTTAAGCGCCGCGACCCCAAACAATAAACTGATATGGAAAGGGTTTCTATGGTTAGGCGCTCCTCTCCGAGAGCGGAAAAAGCTACTGATTCTTCAACCGTCCAGGGTACAGTAGCTACTGAGCCTGAGCCGGTTCCAGGATGCTCTAAGCAGGTTTCCTCTAACGGTAAGGCAGATAGGTTAGGTAGGGTAGTGACCCCGAAAGGAAAGAGCGGTGGTGCGATATCAGCGAGGAGGAGAGGACAACCTCTATCCTCAGCTGATACCGCGTCAAGGCGTCCTCTCAAAGCAAAACAGGACACATCCCGAATTGCTGAGGAGAAAGGCACTTCTAAGAGGGGTCGTCTTAATGCCTCGCTCTCCCCTAACTCAGCTGTGACAAAAAAGGTCAAATTTTCAATGAATGTGAAGGAGAGTCTACGGGTCGCAATTTTTGACCTTGGTAACCCAGAACGTAGACTCACAGAACATCAATGGAGACTAATTGAATTGCGCATTCTTGATGGTGTGAACGACGCTATCCTGAAGAAGGACGAAGTGATTCCTCTTTTTGGACAACTGACTACCGTCAAATGCTTCAAGGTCATGGAATGCGAGAATTTGAGCACTTTCGAATGGCTGAAGAACTTCGTAGCCAAGACGGTAGCCCCATGGGATAATGCCGACCTACAAGTTGCAGATAAGAGGGAAATCCTAGAGTTCACCAAGCCTAAAGGCCGCATCCTCATCCAGGGACCATACCTCCCGAAGGAAAGGATAGAGCGCTATCTTCAACACATTAATCCGGAGCTGCACAGTGGGGAATGGAAGGTGGTGAAGGTGGGGGAACATTCTGACAATGGTATGGAAGTCGATGTTCTTTTAAGCCATAGGTCGCTGCCATTGCTGCAAGGAGGAGTTCAAAGTTCGTGTGGGTACAACCCTCTGCAAGCTTAGACTCTTGGCGGTCAATGGCAGAAAAAGGACAACAGATTTCGTTGGTCGTAATGAAAGTGGTGCAAATAAACATTCACCACAGTAAAGCGGCCAGTGCCAATTTGGTATACCTCCTTACAACAGGGAGTGTAGACATCGCCCTGGTGCAAGAGCCTTGGCTTTGCCGAGGTAGGATACTAGGGCTGAACAATAAAGAGTTGGTGACATATCACGCAACTTCGATAGTAAGTAAATCAAGATCCTGTATAGTAGCTGGGATCTTCCTTCTATCTACATATAGTGATTGCGATCAGACAGTTGTGAAGGTTGAAAGGCAAGACAGACCCTCCTTTTACTTGCATCTGTCTACATGCCTTATGACGCGACCCACCAGAGGAAAGCAAGAAGATCCTGGTGGAGGCCGCAAGAGAGAACAACTGAGACCTCGTCATGAGGTGCGACGCCAACTCCCACCACACACTATGGGGAAGCTCGGACTGAAGAACTTTTTAATTTTATATTATTAAATAACTTAAGAATAGCCAATTTGGGTGATGAACCTACGTTTGTCACCAGAAATAGGGAAGAAGTTTTAGATATAACTCTCTATGACTCCGCTACTTTGGAGGTCAGTAACTGAAGATTGTCAGATACGCCGTCCTTCTCGGACCATAAGCTAATAACCTTCACGGTCAATAGTAAAATGGTAAAGGAGGGCAGGTTCAGGAACCCCAAAAACACAAACTGGGGACGCTTCTATAAAGAAATCTGCCGTTGCTCTAAGTATCTCATGCTTAGACCAATGGTCTCACAAGCTACATTGAGCAAACTGCCTTAGATATTAAGAACATCTACGAAAAAGCTTTCACAAAAGCGTGTTCTCTTCGGACTTTGAGAAATAAAAAGTCCCCCCCGTGGTAGAACAAAGACCTTGGGGTTATCAGGAAAAGAACCAGAACCCTTTTTAATGCGGCCAAAGCGTCAAGGTCGCCCGAAGACTGGGAAGCTTTCAAGGCTAGTCAAAGGGACTTCAAAAAAGCAGTTGCTATTGCCAAGCGCTGCACATGGCGTACCTACTGCAGTGAAATAATGAATACCACCGAAACAGCCAGGTTAAGGAAAATTCTCTCCAATTAAACTGCTGTCCCAGGGTATCTCAAGGATAACCTGGGACTTTGGACACAGTCTTCAGAGGAAACACTTAATCTGTCCACTCCCTTCCCGGGTTGCACCTGTGGCAGCAATATCTCGGCGCCAGCCGACGACGCGGTGAATGAACTCTACGTTCCTGAAACCGTTGTTGACGAAGACAGAATTGGATGGACCATAGACTCATTTGAACCATATAAGTCTCCTGGTTTAGATGGCATGTATCCAATTATACTACAAAAGACCAAGGATATGATAATCCCTGTCCTAAGTAAGATATATAAATGCAGCTTAATACATGGCTACATACCGTCGGCTTGGAGAGAAGTCAAGGTTGCCCTCATCCCAAAAGCCGGTAAAGCTGGCCACACAACTGCAAAAGATATCCGACCCAAAAGCTTAACCTCCTTTGTTCTCAAAACCTTTGAGAAGGTAATAAATGCTTATATTCGCAGTAAGCTTTCAACTAACACAATCTCCACAGCGCAACATGCCTACATTAAAGGCAGAGGTGTGGAGACCACACTTCACAGCTTGGTTAATGTGATTGAAAGTACTCCCAAAGCCAAAGAGTACGCACTCATAGTCTTTTTGGATATTGAAGGCACTTTCAATAATGTGGAATCGAGGGTGATTAAGTCAGCCCTCGAGAAGGCCAATATTGAGCAGTCAATACCATCAACCATTGTTAGCCTGCTCAGTAAAAGAACAATCTATGCAAACATGGGTGACAAGCTCGTGAAAGCTATTGCCTCTAGAGGCACGCCGCAGGGAGGGGTAATTTCACCCCTGCTTTGGGTTCTTGTCATCAACGAAGTCTTAGAACAGCTCAGATACTCGGGAGTGAGGGTAGTTGCTTATACAGACGACGTAGTGTTGATGGCAATGGGCAACTTCATCCCAACCATAAGTGAAGTACTTGAGGGCGCTATAAGAATTCTAGCTAGGTGGGCAAAAAACTGCGGACTGGGTGTTAATCCAAGTAAGACCGAATTGGTTCTTTTCTCCAATAAAAGAGTCATACCGCAAAGCCCAAGCCCATCCTATGGATGTATACCGCTATTGTCAGACCCAACATTACGTATGGCAGCGTAGTCTGGTGGCAGGAGCATTGAAAGCCATTAATCTTAAGGCATTGACGAAAATGCAGAGACTTGCGTGTATGGGAGTTACTGGAGCAATCAGCTCTACCCCAACAGCTGGATTGGAAACGATCCTACACATGCTACCGCTTGACCTTTATATGTAGGCAATCGCTGCTAAAAGTGCTCTGAGAATCAGTCAATCTTGCAACTGGCGCTCAGGTACCATAGGACATGCAAGTATTCTCAATAGGCTTGCAGTATCAGAAGTCGAGAGCGACTATAGGCTCCCATACCTCGACTTCGAGATACCCTTCAATTGCCAATACCCCACCAGAGAGTAGTGGGCGTCCAATTAACCCATCAACAATTCGACCATAAAGGTATATACCGATGGGTCAAAGATGTAAGCAGGCACAGACGCGGGTATTTTCTCCAACGAGCTAAACTTGCACTGCTGAATCAGATTGCCTGATTATGGCAGTGTGTTTCAAGCGGAGGTCCTGGCGGTCAAAGAAGCAGACAAAACGATATCAATGATGGCAATACTATCAGCTGATATTACCATTCTCATTGACAGTCAGGCGGCCATGAAAGCTATATCCGCAATAGATATAGCTGTTGCGAAGGTCTAAAGGCTCTTGGCTCATAGCACTCGATCAATCTGTGCTGGGTCCCAGGACATAGGGACATAGCCGGCAATGAGATAGCTGATGAACTTGCCAGAACAAGGTCTGTGACCGACGCGTCACTAGCAATTCATGATATTAAACTGCCCCTCTCAGAGCTGAGGAAAAAGGTGGATACAAAGATCATTGAAATGGCAAACTAAAGCATTATGGCCAAGATACGATCGAGCAAAAACCGACAAGATTCTTCAGTGCGACAAAGAGTTGATAACGATGGTCGTTGGAGTTCTCACTGACCATAATCATCTTAGAAACCATGCCATGAAAATGGGACTCTCCAACGACAACATTTGTAGAGGCTGTGGTGACGAGGAGGAACGAGAGGATACTCCTCACCACCTCTGTCACTGCCCTAGTCATTGTCAGTTGCGTCATAGAACACTGGGAGAATTCTTCTTCCAAGACTTACAAGAAATTTCAATTATACCTCTTAGATCTCTGTTAAAATCTTTATTAAATTCAATATATATATATGTACAATCACCAAGCCACGAAAAACTCCGCGTGGTTGTCCAAAAGAAGAAATCCAAAGTAAAAAGGAAAAAGAAGAAAAAAAAAAAAGAATAAGGGATCAAAGAAGAGCACGAATATGTCAGAAAGTCTTTCAACAACAACATGACATAGAGCGCCATCTCTGTTACAAGTAAACTATAATATTTGATGTTTGTATTGGCACATAGATGGTATGGTCACAATCCTTAACACGCCCTCTCAAGACACACATCAAATTCTTCGTTTTGAATTTTTGCACTTGTTGAATCCAAGTCCACTCAAGCACTTTTCATGATTCACTTTAGGTAGTGGTTTCGTCAGTATATCCGCTATCATACTTGCCGACGGCACGTGCTCCAACATGAATTCCCCATCAGCAATCGATTCGCGGACAAAATGATGTTTGATGTCAATATGTTTTGTACGCGCATGGAAAACAGGATTATTCGCCAAACATTGAGCTCCTCGATTATCAACAAAGATAGTTACATCAGCATAGTCATACAATGACAGCTCATATAATATGCTACGCAAATATATAGCTTCCTTCGCTGCCTCTGCCAGACTGACGTATTCTGCCTCCGTTGACGATAATGCAACAGTCCGTTGCTTCTGCGACTTCCATGTAATCACCGCACCACTGAGTAGAAAAACGTAACCAGTGTATGAGTGACGATCTACTGTGCAACCGCCCCAATCAGCATCAGTGTATCCAATTAGTGGCTTGTCGGTTTTTGTATAAACCAATCCAATCTCTGTAGTACCGGCAAGGTACCTCAGAAGACGCTTGACAGCAATCCAATGGCACCTTTTTGGATTATTAGTAAACTGCGCCATCCTTGAAACAGTATTTGCAATATCAGGACGTGTGGCAACTGATAGGTACATAAGGCCTCCAATTATCTCACCACCTTTCGCATCATCAAAGCGCGTATTTACTTCTAATGGCGTTTCTACAGAATTACAATTGTCCATTCCGTATCGCTTGAGAAATCCCAGTATATAACCGGTCTGCGTGAGTTCAATTTTGCACTCACCTTGATTAATTTCCAGCCCAAGACAAAATTTAGCAAGACCAAGCTTATTCAAGAGCTTATTTCGCACTTCCGTAAGATACTCCGTCTCTCGAGTCATAACGAGTATGTCATCCACGTACACAAGCACGAACAGCAGACTTCCTCCAGTACTTTTGTAAAATAAACACGGCTCATTTTTCGAAGGCTTCAATCCAAGGCTCAACAGTTTTTTGCTCAATTTTACATACCACTGGCGTCCAGCTTGACGTAATCCATGCAGAGCCTTCCGCAGCCTGCACGCATTCCCGCCATTACGTATGTACTCCATCATTTTCGCCGCTCGAGCCCCTAACTCTGATTTTTGGCCATGTTTGGCCAATATCCTTTCCAGCATCTCAGTCAACATTGCAGGCAACCTCATGATCACTTCTTCATCTAATGATCCATTCAAATATGCTGTTACTATATCAAACTGCCAAATTTTAAGTCCCAATTGCACGGCCAGAGCTAATAACATACGAAGCGTCTCCAGTCTCGCCACAGGAGCAAAGGTTTGGTGATAGTTGACTAAATATTTCTGACTGTACCCCTTGGCCACCAGTCGAGCTTTGCGCCTCTCTACTTTGGGTTCAGGACCATGCTTGTTGGAAAGAACCCAACGACATCCAACAATATTTGTCCTATCGTTCTTTTCAATGATCTCCCAGGTGTCATTCTTGATAAGACTCACTACTTCAGACTCCATTGCATCTTTCCATTCATCGCATTCGTCGCTTTTCAAGGCATCCTCAACTCTGATCTCTGCTACTCCAGCAAACGTAGCGTAGTCATCAGGATCAGATTCAGTTCCACTAATGCTGGTCTCTTCTTCATTTTGCCGTGCTGTCATTGAGCGCGTTATCCGACACAGGCTCGGTCGCCCTCTGATTCCAGTACGCATCAACCGTGGTTTTGTTGGAGTTCTCTCCGCTTCATCTTCAGATTTTTTGTTAAGTCCGGCGATACAGATTGATTTTTAGACACTTCATTGGCCTTTAATGAACGTGGTGAAAATTCAACTGTCTTTGGATTACTTACAGCAATTTCTGCTTTCTCTGTTGATGTTAACAACTCTTCCAAAGCAATCGTATCCCTTGGAATGTTCTGCAACTCCTCCAAAAATCTCACATCGCGTACTTCAAGTATCTGATGTTTACTTGGGATCCATACCCGGTATCCCTTTTTATTCCGAGGATATCCCACGAAAATACCTTCCACCGATCATTGTGCAAATTTATCTTTATTAGGATCTTTGTTCAAAACAAACACCTTTGAACCAAAAGATCTTATATAATTTATTTTTAATTGTTTTCTGGTCCATTTTTCAAAAGGAATTTTATTGCTCAAACTGCTGGTCGGGCATCGGTTTCGTATGTGGCAGGCAGTGGCGACGGCTTCGGACCAAAACGAAGCACTTAAGCCAGACTGTATCAACAAACATCTTGCCATGTCTAAGAGTGTTCGATTCATTCTCTCCGATACTCCATTCTGCTGTGGAGTACGAGCAACGGAAAGCCTCCTTTCTATACCTTGTTCATTCAGATACATGTCAAACTCAGTATTGCAAAATTCACGGCCATTATCCGACTGCAAGCATTTAATTTTCATTCCAGTCTGCTTCTCCACGAAATTCTGGTACAATCTGAACGCATCAAACACACCGGACTTTTGTCGCAAGAAATACACTTCGCACCAACGCGTGCTGTCGTCGATGAACGTCACGAAGTATTTCGCACCACCCAAAGACTCCACCCTAAAGGGGCCAACAACATCAGAGTGCACAATTTTTAGCATTTCTTTACACGGCACACGACCTTTAGAGAAAGGTATAGCAGTCATTTTACCTTTTAAGCACACTTCACATCGCGATAATTGTTCAATGTTTCTATCATTAACCCCGGACACTGCACCGTCATGAACCAGCTGTAATAAGTCTTTGCTGTTCAAATGACCCAACCTTTCGTGCCACTTCAACAGTTCGGAGCACTCGGGTTGGACAACCGCTTCCGCACACACACCATTTTCACGAAGAAAATATAGATCCCCTCTACGATCTGCAATTATCGACACATTGCCATGCTGATTACGAATGTAAGCGTCATTTTTATGAAATGTCACTTCGTGACCCCTATTCGTTATTTTCGCAACCGATATCAAATTTGTTCGTAAGTCAGGTACAAACAACGTATCCTTAAA
Organism: Myathropa florea; assembly: GCA_930367185.1. Lineage (NCBI taxonomy): Eukaryota > Metazoa > Arthropoda > Insecta > Diptera > Syrphidae > Myathropa > Myathropa florea. The sequence goes on along the minus strand of OV884004.1, from coordinate 63,003,157 downwards.
TTCTATCAAACGATAGCCATGAAACATGAACTACACCCTTTCCTTTGACATCAGCTGATGCTTTATTGGCGAGATTCAATTTGACCTTGGGAGATTCACTCATAGATTTGAATAGACCTTCATCACCGCACAGGTGCGCTGTGCACCCACTATCAAGGATCCATGCTCTGTTCGTCTGCCCCATGTCTGCACGATATGTATCAGTAGCAGTCGTGCTAACCGTATGACTAGCTGCATAGGACTCATCAACACTATTTGCCGAATGTCTTAATTTTCTCCCGGATGTTCTTGATGGACATGCATTTGCCTTGTGTCCCATCACGCCACACTTGAAACACTTAAAATTTCCAGGTTTGTATAGTCCCTTCCCCTCATTCTTTGTTGATGTATTCGGATACATACTATTAGTATTCCCAGCAGCCATGGCTGTCACAATACTACCACATCCCTGCTTTCGTGCCTCGCTTTCCTCAAATATTTTGACTTTTAACACCTCAGCAGTCGGCAGCGCATCACGCGACTCAATCGCACAACGAAAATTTTCGTAGGATGAAGGAAGACTATACAGCAGCATAATAGACAGCAGATCCCCATTAATCTGCACATCCATTCCCTCAAGTTTATCCACAGCATCGAAAAATTTGGTCATGTCATCCAAATTTTTCGATGCTGTGGATAAACTTGAGGGAATGGATGTGACATCACCACAGTCATCCAACCTTTGAAGCATCAATTGCTTCAACAGCGTAGCCTTTCTTGCCGGTCCTTTTGATGCATAAATGGATTCAAGCTTCTGCCATACCTGACGTGACGTATCATATCCACGGATCTGCTTAAGCTCAGACGGTTGAATCGACAAAATTAAATCCGCCTTCGCCTTTTTGTCCTGTTTCAACCACGCTTCTTTTGCAGCTTTATCGGTTTCTAGCATCACAGAAGTTCCATCCACAAACTCCCACAAGTCATTTTTTGTAAGCAGCGCTTCCACCTGCATGCTCCAAGTGTCATAATTCTCCTTGGACAACAACTCCATACGCGACGAACTAGATGAAGAACTAGCAGACATGGTGTATATAACTTTTCGGTCTTTACACTCCTTTAAATCGCAGTCATCCATTGAATTAATAATAACTTAAATGAATTTAATAATTTTATAGGCGTCCTGGGCCCATAACCTGTTAAAATCTTTATTAAATTCAATATATATATATGTACAATCACCAAGCCACGAAAAACTCCGCGTGGTTGTCCAAAAGAAGAAATCCAAAGTAAAAAGGAAAAAGAAGAAAAAAAAAAGAATAAGGGATCAAAGAAGAGCACGAATATGTCAGAAAGTCTTTCAACAACAACATGACATAGAGCGCCATCTCTGTTACAAGTAAACTATAATATTTGATGTTTGTATTGGCACATAGATGGTATGGTCACAATCCTTAACAATCTCTTTGCAGGTTCATATGGAAATCGGGATGGCTCCGGCACAACGAAGGACCATGAGTGCGACAAAGGTTAAAAGGGGACACTATTCCCCAATTGGGTATCACAATGGGTCCCTAAGGACCTACGTGAGACGTGGCTTGTGCCCGTCTACCCACATACCTACCTACCTACCTAATCACCACTTCTCTTTTCCACTGGCGTCTTTTTTTCGGAACTATCCAAATTAGGGAAGACCAGGGCGAAAAACTGGGACGAATAATACCTTGGTCAAGTACTTTCGAAATCTGGTTTCTAATTTCTTCTTTGTGAATGAAAACGATACGATTTTATGTATCGGAATGTCGTTGCTCGTCTTGATTTTATGTTTAATCTCATTAGAAAATGTCAGATTTCCACCTTCTTTAAAGAAAATATATTCTTATTCATGGCACAAGCGTTTTATTGCTCTCTCTTCCTCTAAATTAAAATGATCTGTGCGAATAAATTTCAAATCAAATTGGCCTTTTTTTCAGGACTTGATATTAAGCACCAGACCTTTAGTGGTCCAGGGCTCGTGGATCAGGACAAGGTCCTCTCCATATTTGGCTAATCGGATGAGGAGGTAAGGAATGTGTTAATGGAGCTTTTAAACATAATGCAAGATATAGGTTTACCTGGATTTTTGGTATAGAGCAGCTTGTAGCCCGGCGTCCTGAGTCGCAGCACCAGACCTTAAGTGGTCCAGGGCTCGTGGATCAGGACAAGGTCCTCTCCATATTTGGCTAATCGGATGAGGAGGTTGGCGGAGGCCGCCTTGGAGTGGTGAAGGTAAATCTGTATCACCCGCAGCATTGCGACAGATGCCTCCACCACAGTGTTAGCCTCGTCCGAGTCGGAAGACGTGATGTCTTCTTTCTCCTGGGGAGGATGATAAAGGTTGGCGTCCGCTCAAACTCCAAGTCTGATGATAGTGAGTCGTCATCAATGCCCAAAGTATTGAGCGTTGTCGAGAGGACGTCCGCTAATGCGTCCGGCGGTCCGGTATTAATAGGAGTAGCACTTGTTTCAGTAGGACAAGGTTCAACTAATATGGGGGAGGCTTCCGTGGTTGAGACAGATGACGTGCCAGGTTCAACTGTCTTCATCGGGGGAATATCTGCCGTAGTGGCAGACATCCTTTCCGAGTCCTTCTTATATATTTTAATGGGGACCCTGCTGAAGCTGTAATAGAACCTGTACTCGTCTGCAGCAAGTTGAGCCAAGGATTCCTCGTTGATGACGATGACCACCGAACAAGTATCCCCTTTGGGCTCCTCCAGCCTGCCAACTTTCCAGTCTCCAGTGTTGAGTTTTGGATTGATCATCTTGATTAAATCCAAGATGGATGCATGCCCTGGGCCTGCTGGGTATCTTGTCTATCGACAAAACCTCCAGGCGAGCTCCTGGCCACACCTCACCTACCATCCCTATGGCCTGAATGAGGAGATCAATCGACCTTTGGTCTGCACAGGCAAGCAGTTTAACGTGCCCCTGGAACCATCCCCGGTCTTCACAGGTTGGAGCAGGTCCTAGTTGCTCCCTTTGGATTGAGAGAAGGGCAGGGGGCAACTTGGCCTCTCTATCCGCAGAGATGCTCCCGTCCGGATCTGCCTTGTCGACCATGCCAAAGAGGGTATGGCTCCTAAGGACATCACTGTACTGCTTGTCTTGTCTGGCAGTGCTGGTGTGGTTTTTCACTCATTTGGGGGCCGGGGCCTGCGCCGTTTGCTCCTCAATACACCTCTATCGCGTTTGACCGCGTGGAGTTCTAAGGTACCCTTGGCAAACGAGAGTCTATTGATGGCCCACTCATAAGAATCTTTTTGTTAATATACCAGCTATCTTTGGGGAAGGGCGCCAGCTTGTCAAGGATTCGAGTGGCTGCGCGCCTCTACCTGAAGTTGCTGGTATTCGCATCCGTTAGGGGCAGATGGTTAGACCTTACCCGCTTTGTTAAGGCCTTACCAAAACCTGTCTTAGTGGACAGAGTTTTGCATGTGATTCCCACGAGTATCGGAGAAAGGGTGGTCCGCTTACGCAGGGCTCCATATACGTAGGTAAGGCTAGCTAATCCAGAGGTCGCCAGGTATCTGGATGCTCCGTTCGCAACTGAGATTTGACTGGACCCTAAAGGATATGCTTTGCCGCATGTCCGTCGCCATAGCTCACTAGTATCATTAATCCTACTTAAGCCCCAGAACCGCTGCAATGTGTGTAAACACTCCAGGGTTGAGTTGAGAGTTGATGTAAATCCCGAATCAAAACGGCTTCATTTCGTTTATCGGAATAATATACCACTAAAGTTTATTTTATATCAGCCCAATTTACCTGCGTACCGTACAAATTCAACACTTTATTCGCGGGACCGACAATTTTATTCCGAATTGTTGGGTAGCTCTGGGTACTTTTTAAAGGTATGTAATCTAGAATTTCTTTAACATTGTTCAAGAAATTATGCATCAACCTTGAATTGCCATCAAAATTGGGTAAATCTTTGATCGCATCGGGTATTCTCAGCGAATCAAAAATGTCCGTTGATATTGCTGGATTGTTCGTAGCCATTGCTTTTTTTCTCCTGCAAGATTCTCTCGCGACCTCTGTTTTACGATATTATAAGTACGCGAAACACTTTTAATCCGGTACCGGAATGAATTATCAGAACACACTTTTTTGCTTATTGTTTTTACTTTAACTAATGGCATAGAAGAATATAACCTAGGACCTACCCCTTCTCCTGCGGGTAGACACCTTGTCGTGGTGGTGAGTGGGCTTAAGCCGCCCACTGGCCTTACCGCATTACTGCGCGGCTCTGATGCGGTTGACCACCTTTTCCTCTGCTACTCGTGGGCAGGGCCGGTCCTACCATATGTGCAGGATGTGCAAATGCACAGGGCGCCAAGCGCTTGGGGGCGCATTGTGAGCCTAAACAAACAATATGCATTTTATCGATATACTGACTTTCATAAAATTTTAGTTCGTCCAAGCTACCTTTGCCTTTCTAAACGCTTTCTGAACGCTACATAACAAACTACATAGTTTCACCTGTTCATACAATATACCATTCACACGCAAGACTGTGGAAGATAATTTCTTGTACAAGCACTCAAATATTTCCTTAGGAAAAATTCTCAAAATAATAAACTCAATCCTCAGTTCCTATGGAATCATTTGAGTGACAACCTGCAGGTTGGCGTTGCACGTATGGCGCCTTACTCAATACAATTTACATAATTTCTCTTCTCTTCATTCTTCACACAAAAGGCCAATCGCGCACAGGACTGTGCAAGAAAATTTCTTCCACAAGCACTCAAATATTTCCTTAGGAAAAATTCTCAAAATAATAAACTCAATCCTCAGTTCCTATGGAATCATTTGAGTGACAACGTGCAGGTTTTATTTCTGCACGTATGGCGCCTTACTCAATACAATTTACATAATTTCTCGTCTCTCTCTCTCTTCTCTTCATTCTTCACACAAAAGGCCAATCGCGCACAGGACTGTGTAAGATAATTTCTTGCACAAGCACTCAAAAATCTCAAAATAATAAACTCAGTTCCTATGGAGGAGAGAAAATGTGCAGATTTTATTTCTGCACGTATGAAAGAGATTTACTCATTATACATATTTGTTTGAAAGGAGAATGAGTACCGTGGGTATATATACACTACCTCATAAAATTGGTTTTTTCTTCTTGAAAAATGTAATGTAATGTATTAGAAAATTCAATTAAACTCTATACTCTATAATTTTGTTTGTATTTTATTTGCAATGAACAAAAATTCCCATGTCTTGTCAAGCACAGATACAGGATGTTTTTCAAAAAAGTTTTGAGAACGAAAACAACAATAGACTCACCTCGACCTAAACTGAAATAAAATATTAGATAGAGCTAAGCTGTTTTGCAAACACTAATTTTTCGAGGAACTTCGGAAGTGTTGTTTGAGCTTAATAATGGTAACTTTTTACAGATTGTTGAGGAAGTAGCCTTATTTGATTTGGTGTTAGGAGAGCGCTTGAGGAGAATAACGAATCAAGAAACCCAAAATAAATATTTAAGCAAAAATATACAAAATTAGATAACACGTATCTTTTCTACAACTGTTACTAATCACATTGTGTCCATGCTAAAAGAGACCAAACTCTACGCTTATTGTTGACTATTGTTGTTTTGGGTTTTTAAAACAAACTTGAATTTCAAGGACTTTCAATAAGCAACTGTCGAAGTCAAAGTTACGATAATGGTTCAAATATGAAGGGAAAAGAAGTCTTCAAAACAGAATTCGACCAAGAGCATTTTCGTCCCATGTAGCTCGTATTGATTCAATTTAGTATTCAATGATTCAGCTCGGTGCCTAATGAGCACCTGTTATGTTTTTTGAAACAATTCGATGCTTACTTGAAACATCATCTAAGTTTCCAGAAACATCTCCTTTACGATGGTGATGAATGTTACGAAACTAGTTTAGAGCCGAAACAAAGTTTTAGTGTAGAATTTTATTTCAAAACACTAGATCAAAAGAAAGTTTTGAGTAGCTTGAAGCATATAAAACAAATTTTTCATTTTCAAATAACATTAAAATATTTTTTTACTATTATTTTTCAACAAGCTAATGCTTGAACAATACGTTCCTAATTCCTTAATTTACAAAACTGTATTACTTGTAAAACCAGAAAGCTCATGTTTATGAAGTATTATATTTTATATATATAGTTCAAACCTAGATTATCTTGCTCCCAATCTAGTTATTGCTCTCCAAATTTAAGCAGTAGCTTTAGGAGGAGGCTGTTTTTATAAACTTAAAATGATAAAAAATTAATTAAGACAACCATGACCCAAAAAAAGGGGGGTGGCCGCTAAACGCAAGTCTTGCACAGGGCGCTCATTTAGCTGGGACCGGGCCTGCTCGTGGGTCAAAATTGATTCAAAAACTACAAAAAAAAAAGAATAAAAGGCGTGCTGAATAGGCTGCGGGGGGTAACCGTAGCTGATGCAGTAAGCCGGGTTGAGCATGGGCTCAAAGTTGCAAGAAGTGCAAAGCCTGTCGCAAGCTGCGGGGTTAGCGGAAGGTCGGAGCAACCCAGCGCTAGCCAGAAAGCGAAAACCCCAAGGTAACCGATAAGCGTGAGCACATGGACTGCCAAAAGGGCAAGCAGGAGCCAAGCTGTAGCTTCCCGACCTCCAACTGAGCTGGTGGCTGGAAAAGGATAAGTGGAGGCTCAAGACTCTTTGACCCCCCAACCCTCTTCGACCAAAGCGAAGAGGAATAGGCGCAGGTGTACACAGATGCTTCCTCCGGTACAATCCGGCGGAGTGGATGAACCACTCCGAAAGGGGTTTAATGGTGCTGAAAGTAGATGGTATCTTCGCTACCTCGAAAAGGGTTTCACACCTGAGGAAGCGAGGTAAAAGGCAGAAGAGCACAGGGCTAAGCCTAGCTCGGAGCCTACCACCTCAAGTAAAAGGAGTAGTAGTAAAAAAGCAAAGGGTATCGTAGAAGTTGGATAGGTTGGAAGCGGGATCCTATAAGCAGGTTGCTGTTTCAAAGAGCAGAAGCTATGCAACTGTTGGTAAAGCAGCGGGAGCTGGCAGAAAGCTCACACTGACAACGATAGCCAAGAGGGTAGCAGTTCTCCCTTGTAATTATCCAAGGGAGATGCTGTGTGCTGAAGACCGGAAAGGCCTAGAAGATGCCCTTGTATCTGAAATGGATCTGAGACGGGAGCACAAGCTCAAATTTCCGGGCATTCATTTCAGGCATGGGATGCTACTAGTCGACTGCAAAACTCCGCGGACGGCGGAATGGCTGAAACTAGTAGCACCCAAACTTGGTAATTGAAAGGGAGTGAGCCTGACCACAAAATGTGGGAAGAAGTAACCACGTATCCATTCCATTACCATTTATTTCCCCAAAAGCGCTGGACAGTAGCATAAAACAACACTAGCTCTCCTCGAAGCGCAAAACGAGAGAATAAATGTAAAACTGTGGAAGGTGCTGTATGGTCGAAACGAGGGATCCGGGCAGGTACTGGGCCTCGGAGTAGACCAACAGTCCTTTGGCAGTATAAAACATCAGAACATTTCCCTGAGTTACAGGTTCGGCAGAGTTGCAGTGTCTGGACACAAAAGGTCGGAGGAGGAGATGAGTCAGTTGACCACTCCAAACCCAACTTCGGAGAGGAGAGAACCTGCAGAGGAGAAATCAGATCCTCAGCAGGTTGTAACACTCGCTCCTTCTGCTGAGCAAGTGACTGAGGGAGGAGAGGAAAACATGTCGTTCTCTGATGGGGAACATGAGATGACGATAGTGGAGATAGAGGAGAAAATATTCCTCTAGGAGGAAAGCGGGGCATTAGCCCCAAACGAGTTCGATGCTCCCCTTTCATAAACTGCCAAGGAGTGCATACCCGGAAGAAGAGGTCGTTTTCCAACAAGACGGCGATCCAAAACACACCGCCAAAATCGTTCAGAATTGGTTGTCTGGCCAACGCTTTCAAGTATTGAAGTGGCCTGCGCAAAGCCCAGATTTGAACCCAATAGAAAATCTGTGGGCTTTGCTCAAAAAAAGGCTGGCAGTCTATGAAAGGGCACCAAAGAATATAAACGAACTTTGGGAAAGGGTGGAAAAGGAATGGGAAAATATCCCGAACCACTTAATCGAAAAGCTAGTCGAGAGCATGCCAAAACGCATTAAAAGCGTCATCAAAACCAAAGGGCTTTGGACGAAATATTGAAAATAAGTAACTTTTTTTAAACGTGCAAAAGTGTTCGAATGCTGTGGAATCCTATTTTATAGTTTTATTTATTTTCTTTTTTCTTTCTATGAGCTATGTAGTATACGAAATTATAAACAAATATATGAAGTATAAAAAACAAAAAAAATGGTTGCATTTCATTTGGAAATAAAGATTTTGTGGACAGATAAGTACGAAAACAGTGAACATTCGAACATTTATGCTCGCCACTGTATGTAAATCCGGCCGTCTTCAACACTGGAAGCAAAAGTAGCAACAGCAGCAAAGAGATACTCGAACATATGAAAAAAATTAGTAATGAAATTGCAGATATTAAATCTAGCTGCGAGTTTGTCGCACGAAAATATGACGAAATTCAGCTGCACATGTCACAAAATACCGCTCTACTGCAAAAATTGTCATCGGAAATCCAGTATCTGAAAGTGAGTAACCTCAAAAAAGATGAAAAAATTAGAAACATGGAAACAAAATTAAATGCACTAGAACAACAATTACTAAGAAACAACATTGAAATAAAGAATATTCCATCAACAAATAATGAAAATTTAAACGAAGTTGTTCAAGCACTAGGACAAACATTAAACTGTTAAATAAATACAAACGATATCACCGACATTTATAGAACAATCATAAAATCCTCAACGTTCGTCAATAATTCTGTCTTTCTCCAACTATGAACGGAAAATGAATGCCATGAAGAAAGCAAAATCTGCTCGCAGAAGTCAGTTAAGGAAAATAAAAGAAAAAAAAGTCAAATGAGAATCAAAACAGAGGAGTGACAAGTGATTCTTTCATATTTGTAAACAATCACTTAACTCCAGCAAATAAGCATTTGCTCTGGCTTACCAAAAGCAAGGCAAGAGAGTGCAATTGGAGATTCATATGGGAGACTTCTAGCAAAATTTTTGCGAGAAAAGTCAATTGACAATTGATAAACAAAAAAACAAAAAACAAAACAAAATATGCAAATGAACGAGAAAACAAGTAGTGAAGCTAATATTTACTTTAGGGTACTGCCTGGTTTTATGGGTATAGGAAAAGATTTATCAAAGGATGTAGATTTTTGTTGTATATGTTACAATATTCGTTCAATGAGAAATAAATGGAGCACTTTTCTCGCAGAGATTGAAAAAGTCACAGAATTTATCGATGTTATTGTAATAAACGAAACTCATTTGAAGAATGGAGAAAATGAATTATATTTTATTGATGGATATAATGCTGAATTTTACAATAGAGAAATTACTGATGGAGGAGGTATAGCAGTATTTATTAAAAACAGCTTGCCATATGAAAGGATCTATACACACACTCAATTATATGAGTGTATAGATATAATAATCAGAGGAAAAAGCGGAAAAAAAACCACTAAAATCAAATAAAAAAAGTGAAAAAAACTAGATGTCCATATTAAGAATAAGAAAGATGTAGTCATTCTGGGTGATATAAATATCAACCCAAATAATGAAAATAAATTACCAGTGATTAGATATCTTGAAATTATGGCGTCAAAAGGTTTAACAAGTGTAATAAAACAGAGTACATGAGTAGATATAAAAGCAAATACAGCCACCTTAATTGATCACATATTTGTTAGTAAAATTAATCAGGATATCCTATCCACTATCATCGAGACTGGAATGTCCGATCATTATGCAACTTTATATGCAACAAAAAGTTATGTTAAAAGAAATTCTGGTACAGTTATTAGATTATTAGATTAATCAATTTAAAGTTAACAAACTGATTGGACAAACTAATTGGCAATGTATGGAAAACAACGTGGAACGGCTTTACACAGAATTCGCGAACAAAATGAATGACATATACTTTATCTTATAGAATCATATACGAGTACATCGTCTACGACTACAGTTAAAAAGTGCTACACTGGCGTATCTAAAAAGATATACAACAGAAGAGGTACAAAAGCAGGTGTAGTATTCACTTGCTGAATCTCGAATACGATTCGGAATTTTAGCATGGGGAAATGCAGCAAAGACGCATTTAGAAGAAATCGGGAACCCACAGAGACGTTTGATGAAAATCATACAAAACAACAACACTTTTTTTAAGGTTTTGGATGTCAATAGCTTTTGTAGGATGACTGTCACACTTGAGTACTACGATGACCTGCGTTTTCTACAACCCATTCGACATAATCTCAATACCAGAAGAAGAGCTCAAGAGTTACTTGAAATTTCAGCAGTACATAACAACTACGGAATGAGGCAACCTTAATGAATTCGATTCCGACGGATATAAAAAATATTAATAATTTAAAAATACAAAAAAAGATAAAAACGCACTTTCTCAATATCAATGCCATAGTTTAAATAATTTTGTCTTCATCATAAATATCTTGAATTGTATAAATATTAGTATAAAAGCAATGTATAAAGCAATGTAATTTATTTATATATTAAAAGCAGTTAAATCTCTCAACCATATCACAAATAAGATACGCAGCCATCTACAGATAAGCCATGAGCTTTGCAGGTAAAACAATTAGTGTATGATACTATATGCAATGTAAACCTTTAATAATAAATAAATAATAATTAGGGTAACACTGATCGTGGCAGGAGTTGGCAGCGAACGGTCGTCCTGGAATCGGGGTACTGTGCTGGGGATGGGCCGGCAATACCAGCAGCAGTACAAAAACTGGTCGAGTACTGCAACAGGCAGCAAATGCCGCTCCTGATTGGATGTGATGCCAACGCCCACAGCACCATCTGGGGGAGCACCAACACAAATGACAGATGTGAGTACTTATAGCAATTTATTTTAAGTTCTTCACTCGCCATTTTTAATGTTGTCATGAGAGCCAGACAGGAGGTACTAAATGTTACCATTGGTAGCCATAGGCTTAGCGGACTTGTTAGGGACTGGAAAGTGTCCAGCGAACCGGACTGTCGGACTGTAAATCCGGACTGTAAGAAATTCGAGGAAAACTGACTGGGATATTTTTAAATCCCTTTAAGGAAGTAATTTGGAGCACCTTGGCATCAGAAGAGCTCCATCTCATTTTCTTGAGCTCTACATGTTGTAGAGAGCACAACAAAAGCTATCACAGCATCATTCGAAGCAAGCTGCCCAATAAGCAAGAATTTCAAAGCGAAAAGACTGCCATGGTTGAGCAATAAGCTATCTAGCCTCCGGTCCAAAGCACGCAAGCTGTACAACGCAGCAAAGCGTACATAAGACTGTCAAAGCTACAAACAGGCAGTCACCTCCTACAACAAAGAAATAATAATAATAATAATAGCGGCGCTACAGCCCGAGGTGGAACTTAGCTTAGCTTCTCAACAACCACTAGTGTTGTGCGTGCTATTTTTTTTCGTGTATTTTTATTTATAAAATTCATAATTCTTACATTCTAGACAAAAATACTTAAAACTAGCTTAACTAACTGAACTATTATTCTTAAATCTAACTTGCTGACCCAATACAGGTACTCTAAGCTAATCTATATCTAATACATTATAAAATTGCCTTTCGGCCTATTTGTCAATGAATTATTTTACTTCTTTACTGTTTTGTTTTTGTCCAAGAAAAATTAAAAAAAACCTTGGTTGTCTTTGTTTTTGTTTTGTTTTGTCTTATTCTACCTTAACCTAAACTAGATTAAACTTAGACTAAAAACTTAAAACTACTTAAAGTATTTAAAACTACTTAAGCTATGTCCGTAACACAATACCAGGGCGTACTCGTATATGGCATTATATGCTTGACATATATGTATACATATTTCATACGCCGTGATGCACCTATTTTTGTATTATTTGTAATTTTTTTTTCTTCTTTTTTTTGTATCTCATCTCATCTCATCTCATTTTCAATGACCCGCATGTTCCACTAAAGGGGTCGCGGGGGCAATGCATGCACGAGAGATCTCCAGGCCACTCGATCCTCCGCCATCGACTCTAACTCATCAGGAGCTATGCCCAAGCGCAACCAGGCGAGTGTTTGGACTTGGTCCAACCATCTCATCCTAGGTCTGCCAAGCGGTCGCTTACCTGATGGAATCGCATTCAAGGCACGGAAGTCGTGATGATGGGGACATTCGTGCCACGTGACCAAACCAACGAAGTACAGCCCTTTCCGTTCGAAGAAGCAGCTGCCCAATATTGAGTTCCCCGCGCACTGTCGTGTTTCTCACCCTATCCCGGCGAGTAATTCCCACAACAGCACGAAGAAATCTCATCTCGGCAGCTTGTATTCGCGATCTTATTCTTTCGGTCATTACCCAAATTTCATGACCATAGGTGAGAGTTGGAACAAATACTGCTTTAAAAACCGCTAACTTGGCTTTGACACCAAGCTCGACCTTCCTGATTACAGATCGACCAAGCTGTTTCAAAATTGATCCAGCTTGACCAATCCTACTGGAAAGCTCAGCATTATTCCTCCCATCACTCGTGAAGAAGACCCCGAGATACTTGAACTTCTCCACCTGTTTCAATGGGACTCCACTAACATGTAGAGTGCATTGAACAGGGGTTCTGGAAATAACCATAACCTCGGATTTGTCCACGTTCCATCTGGGAGGATGTGATGATGACTAAGTCATCTGCAAAAAGAAGATGACTGACCCTCAACTCTCCCAATGTGAAACATTCCTCGCCTCGACTGCGCTGTAACATCCAGTCCATATATATAATGAAAAGGAGAGGTGACAAAACGCACCCTTGGCGAAGTCCAACGCCCACGGTGAAAGGTGTTGATTTACTACCGTTAACCCGAACACAGCTACTACAGTTTGTGTATAGAGACTGAATGGCCCTCAACAAAGAACCATCAATCCCATACTCCTGTAGAACACTCCAGAGTTTACCTCGAGGAACTCGGTCGTATGCCTTTTCCAAATCTACAAAACAACTGTAGATCGGTTTGGCGTACTCCCAAGCCTTCTCAAGTACCATTCTTATTTTTTTGTATATTGTTTTTTATTTTTTTTTTGTTTTTTTTGTATTTTTTTGTATTTTTTTTTCTTTCTTACTCTAACTAAAATTACCTTAAAACTATGTAAGCTGGCCACAAAGGTCAGCTAACGGGTCAATCATTGAGACGTTAGCGGCGGCGGGGGCTGGTTTTGGTGTCACCACCAGTAAAAGTGCCGTTCTTTGGCGGACAGTGGCCTATCTCGGGCGGAGATCGCCCTACTGAACCGAAGAAGGTTCTTGTGGCTGCGAGCGACGTCCGGCTCGTATTGGAGTAGCCTGTCCACTGTTCGGCGTACGACATGGAAGATGATAGGACATCCTTCCGTATCCTGTATCAGGCCTTTTTCGTCCAAATGAAGGAAAGCTTCGGGCGGAATAAAACCGTTAAGGCGCACCCTCTCATGGTACATTATATTGGGGTAGTAAGCCCCAAAGATCAGACTGTTGGAAGAAGTCATAGCTCGTGCAATGTGTCCTCGCGTCAGCTTAATAATAAAATTAACTATCCTGATCAGGTTCGCCTCGTTATACAAGACCTCGTTGGGATAGAATTTCTTGTACTCGGAGTCGGGTGTGTGATACAACCGGAGGCAGGCCCGAAGACACTGCCTCTCGAACACCCTTATCTTTTCCATCTGGGAAGGACTCAAGTTGAACCACACTGGACAACCATACACCATGATTGGCCGGATTAGGATCATGTAGCAGATTACCTTCACTCTGGTATCAAGTTGGCTGCTGTAAAACAACCTACTTGCCGCACCAAAGGCTTTCTTAACTTTCGTCAAAGCAGTAGCTGCATGCTTATCACAATACAGATACTGATCTAACCAAATGCCAAGATATCGCACTACATTTTTCACAGCTAACAGCCGTCCCTGCGGGTCAACAATGCCGAACTTGCGCCAGTTTTTGTTCGTATCCCTTGATGCCTTGGACAGCGGGGTTCTGAACAATATAGTTTCACACTTCCGGAAGTTGATTTTCAACTTCCAGTCGTCGCAAAATCGCTGAATTGTATCGATATCTTCGACCTTCTGACCTGATCTGTACGCTATGATATCATCGGCATACGCTATTATGTGCGGCATAGAACCTATAAGATCGCTAGTGAATATAGCGAACAGAATTGGCGAACCAACTGCCTCTTGTTGCAACCCATTTTTTATGTTGAAGACGGTGGTCGAAGTTACGTTGCCATTTTTCACAACGAACTTCCTACCAGTGATCATGTCATAGATCATGTATACCAATGGTTTAATGATGCCGAGCCCGACAAACTTGAGGAAAAGGCCTTCTAACCATACGGTGTCGAACGCCTTTTCCATGTCTATTAGGCAGGAACCTGTGCATTGAGTCTTGTTCTTATTCCATTGAATGTCGGAGACCAATTTGGACGCGGCATGTATGGTATCATGTCCCGCCCTAAAGCCGAATTGGTTGTCCGGTATGATTTGTTTTTCCTCAACCCATTCTTTTAGAGTTCTAATGACAATCTTCTCAAAGACCTTGTGTATAACACGGAAGAAGACTTATCGACCGGAGAATTGTCGGGATATAAGTATCTTTGTCCCGTTTAGGGATAGGTTGTATCACAGCTGTCTTCCAATGTGCCGGGTAATATGCATTACTCAGCGCATTGTTAAACAGGGTTGTAAATACGTCCACCGCCTCAGAGGAGAGATGACGCAGAACAATATTTGGTATGTCATCGATTCCCACTGACTTCTTCTTCCTCAGTGAGCTGAAGATACCCTGGAGTTCATCTTTCGAAATAAGGATGGAGTTATCTCCATCATCGGCGACAGCATTATCACTGAACCTGGTAAAACCAGGATTCTCGGATCGCCATTGACTTATTTCATTCCGAAGGTGGAAGTGGTTTAGCAAGGCTCTGTTCTCCAAGTCGTGGTTCGGACTACGGGGTTCGTTGACTCTGTACACTTCCTGGAAGACAGCACCGATTGCTTTCACTTTTTCCTGGGGATCCTCAACTATGAAGAAGTCGTTGTCAAGCACCATCTGGATCGATGCCAACTGACGTCAGTAGGTTCGCGTTGTTTGTCGTTCTGTCAAGTCGGACGGTCTGAATGTCGTTCTGATCTTTCCTCCGGAAGATTTTAATTACTTGCGGGAACATACTCGGGTTGTTGGATCTTACAGCCCGAATCTTATTGCCCCAGTGCAAGCTTACAGCTATGCTGTAATGTTGGCGAATTAACTGTTGGAGAATTTTGATCTCCGACTTCAATGACCGTATCTCAGCGTTCTGCGCATCTGTAAACCGTCTGTACAAGAGTTTGAGTCTTGACTGCAGTCTACTCTTTTGCACGTAAAGTGCATCGATGGTAGCATTCCTGTAGATGTCGCCATCATCGGTTTGTGATACCTTCGGTATAGTTTTGTCCATTGTACGTTTTATTACGTCGTCCATTTGTGCAAGGTACCTGTCAACCTCTTCGTTCGTCAGGTTTCTGTTCGTAGGTGGATTAATCGCACTCGAACGTAGTTCCCTGGATAAGGCTCTAGAGAAACGTGGCCAGCGTGTCTTATTATAATTATAAGGATTCGACTGGACATATTCCTCCAGTTCCTCCAGCTCGTTCGGGAGTTGAATAACCGCGGCGAGTCCACAGTGATCACTGTCGTACTCGACCATTGTTAAACAGTTCCTTTTGCGTCCTTCCCTGTTAAGTATCGTTAGTCGTCTGTCAGTTAGCATCACATCCTGATACGACCCGCTTCTGGGAAACGATGGTCTATTGGTTGCAACCAATTTAGTCTTGGAACTCAATAATGTTCTGTTCCATCCACCCTAAGAGGACGTTACCCCTCTCGTTCGAAACATTGTTACCCCATTCGCTGTGCTTTGCGTTTAAATCACCGGCAAGGATATAATAGTTCTCTTCCGAGTTTAAACGAAGGCTGGAGAAAGAGCCTCGAGCTCCGAAATGAAGTTAGAGTTTTGAGGTCTGGTGCGTAGACAGCGATCAAAAACAACTTCCTTCCACCTTGAAGGGGAATGTGTGCAATGGATGCTTCTAACACACCAAATCTTCGCACTACATTGCTATATACGATCTTATGACTAATGCCTTTTCTAATTAAGAGAGCGACTCCGCCTCCTCGAGTGAATTCGGGCCGATCTCTTCTAATTATATGATAATTTTTGTACCTAAGTTTGCGCGTCTGGTTTAGCCTAGTTTCGCTAGCACGTCAGGATTGTGAGTATGCAACAAGTTAGAGAGTGTTATTTTTCTTTCGATCCTAATCAGCGAATTAACATTCACTGCTAGGATCTTAAGGGTTCTTGCTGCGTGTAAGCCCATTATATCTGCGCGTTGGGCTCGCCAAACAGCTAGAAGATAGATGAAGTCTACTCGGGCCGTCTGCTTAAGGAAGCTGGTATGTAATTGAACCATCTGTTTTTGCAAAGCGATCATCTGCGCTTGCATCGACTGGATGGTTGTCATTACATCCTTCAATGAGGGTTCTACCTCAGGTTGCCTGGCCACTGAGACCGGGGCAACCCTCGGCGCTGTCTGTTATGCCGACTCTCTGCCTGACGCCATTTGAGTGTAGGAGATGGCCGACGTAACAGTGGTAGCTGCAGCACGGGCCACTGGCCTGGCTTGTACCTTTCTTTCCTCCCTTTTGGCCTTTATTCTGTCTCTCAGTTCTTTGACCCTCGGACACCCCCTGTATGTTGCAGGATGTCCGTTTTGTCCACAGAGAACACAACTGAGCAGGGCCCTGTCATGTACCTCATCCGTCCCTAAAGAACATTCCCCTTTGTTGTGGGGTTTTCTGAACCTTGCGCAGCGGAACTCCATATTGCAGCTCGCTTCGACGTGCCCCAACATCCGACACTTCGCACATTGAAGTACGTGGTCGGATTTTTTTAATGTTTCCCGCTTTATAGCAAGAGAGTCTAAAGATCGTATCTTCTTTAAGCTCTCTATTTTGCTGCCGTGGGTGACCTGAACTAAGAAAAAGGGAAGTTGACCGCCCTTCTTCCTCGCCGCCACAGTGTTGAAGGGATTAACCCCTACAAACTGGACCTCGTCGCTATTAAATACGCGCAGCTCATGGAGGATTTCCTTCGGATCTCTATAAAGTCGGCCACTGATGTACAGTGGACCGACTGTCTTTTATCCCCCTTATACTTAATGAGGAAAGAATTCTTTGTGACCAACTTACATGTTTTTTCCACATCCTTGGTCACCAGTCCGAAAACGTTGATGGGAAGGCACCTTTCTGCTTTTGTTGCTGTCGGTTGTTGCTTCTGTTGTTGTCGCTGTTGCTGTCGTTGCTGTTGCTGATGTGATTGTTGTTTCTGTTTCTGCTGTTGTTGCTGTACTCGTAGCTGTTGCAACCGTTGTGCTGCCTTCGATGTAGCAGGCCGCTTGTTATGGCGCAGAGGTTGCTTAAATTGCAGCTGCTGCTGCGGCTGTTGTTTTTGTTGCTTCTGCTGTTGTTGTTGCTGCTGTTGTTGTTGCTGCTGTTTTTGTTGCTGCTGCTGCTGTTGTTGTTGTTGTTGTTCCTGCTGCTGCTGTTGTTGCAGTTCTTTAGTTTTTTTGAAGCCGCCCTGCTTACGGCAAGCTTCTCCTTGAGGTATTCGATATGGGCGCTAATCTCGTCCCTCTCCTTCTCCTTTTAATCCAGCTCGTTGACGTCCTCCGCCATGTCTCACACCACGGAGGTTGCGAGGAGTTGATAAGAGTTGTTGCTTATGTTGCTTCCCGTGAACAAGAAGCGCCCTTCGTTACCCCCCGGCGCTTCGTCAGATTTGGCTGAAGCTGCACCTTTTTCCTTCTCTTCTTCAGATCTTTGCTCTGGTGGCCTGATGTATCAGCCACCGACGAAAAAATAAATTTTTTTTTCCACTCACGGGATTCGAAACACGTCTGTTCGCTGTGGAGGTCTGTGAACGACTGTGCGTGTTATTATTCTCTCACGACTGGAGAGGACCTACAGTTTTACGCCGATTCCGAACGGCGAGATGGAGAAGCTTTTTCTAGCCTATTATACTCATTGAGCATTGTCAGTGACACGAAAGAGGTGGAACCGTGAACAAATTTTCGGGAATCAAACCGACAACATCGAGCGTAGTAGCCGACGCACCTACCCACTACGCCACGGCACCCACAACAACAAAAACAAAGAAATAAAAAACGTAAAAAGAGAAAGCTTTAGGAAATTTTGCGAGATAATCACCCATACCTGCTGCTAGGCTCCATTAAGCGCTAGCTAAAACAGATGTCTCTAAGAAAACCTGACGAGAAAACATGACGGAAGTAATCTAGCACTGGGATACATACCAAACCAGTGGAGACGGGCAAAGGTAGTGTTAGTTCCAAAAATGGGGAAGAAAGACCCAAGTCTACCAAAATATTACAGACTGACCAGCCTAACATCGTTTCTTCTCAAAACAACGGAAAAGGCTGTGGATAACTACATAAGAGTGGAAGTACTACAGACATCTCCTCTTCATTACTGTCAGCATGCTTACAGGGGAGGCAGACCTACAGAGACTGCACTCTATCAAGTGACAGAAACTATAGAAAGCGCCCTTGATGCGAAAGAAATAGTTATATATGCTTTCTTGGATATTGAAGGAGCATTTGACAACACATCCCATGATGTAATTTTTCGGGCTCTGGACAAAAAGGAAGTAAGCCACACAGTATCGAAATGGATGTATGAACTCCTGAGCACAAGATCAGCGGAGACTCACACCAGGAGGCATAATAAAAGTCGACACAACAAGAGGATGCCCACAAGGAGGAGTTCTATCTCCTCTCAAGTGGAGCCTAGTTGTAGACGAGCTTCTAGAGATACTAACTAACCATGGCATCAGATGTCAGGCATATGCCGATGACATAGTAATCATAGCCAGAGGAAAAATGGAGGAGACCCTATGCGATATTATCAAATGGGGGCTAACTTTAACTAAGGAATCGTGCCTGTCGGCTGGGCTAACCCTAAATCCGGCAAAAACCACCATAGTACATTTCACAAGAAAACGAAAACTGGAACGACTAAAACCAATAAGTCTGTCGGGTAGAATACTGACTCCGGTAAAAGAAGTTAAATATCTGGGAATTATATTGGACAGCAAGCTTATCTGGAAAAAACATACAGAAGAGATAACCAGGAAAGCGACGCGTGCTCTGATGATTTGTCGAAGCTTGGCGGGCAAATCCTGCGGATGCAGTCCAAGTATTCTAAGATGGATGTACATCTCTATTGTTCGACCTACAATAACCTATGGTGCAATAGCATGGACCAAAAGAACCAATCTGATCAGCGCGAGCGAGACACTCAGCAAAGTTCAAAGGTTGGCATGCCTCTGTTTTACAGGAGCCATGAGAACTTGCCCAACTGCGGCCATGGAGGTGCTACTGGAACTGAGTCCTTTGCATCTAGTGGTAGCAGAGTATGCAAACAAAACAATCATGAGAATGGCAAAAGATTGGATAAGTAAAGACAGGTGCATTACATCGAGGCAATTCGACGCACTATGCACTGTAGACTCAGGAAGCATCTAAGGAAACTAGGGGTATCAGATGAAAGCCTCTGCAGATTTTGTGGAGAATTTAATGAAATTCCAGAACATATACTGGGATTTTGTGAGGCACTAGCCCACAAAAGAAAAATAAAACTGTGCAAGTACCTACTATCAGAAGAAGAAATGCAATCACTAGAGTATTCTCTCATTCTCAGATTCCTGAAGGAAACTGGCTTAGAGAGAATACTCTGGAACAGATTTCTTCACCTATGCGCAATAGGAGTCCATTACCCTCAATACAACTCTGAAAAGAACTGTATTTGAGGGGAACTCGTAATTGTGCTAAGGTATTGAAAGGGGACACAATAGATCTTAAACGTCGCGGTGCAATATACCCTCAACCATAATAATAATAATAATTGGTCCACTGGGAGGAGGACATGAGACGAATAGCGGTGTTTATTCCTAGTTGTCGGCCAAAAATATCGACGGGGGTAGTTTCAGGATATGTGAAACTAGTTTCAGGATTCGCGTGGTTGCACACCTTCACGCGGTGCGGAGGCTTAATAAAGGTCAATGACTCTTGAGAATTTATTCTCTATGACGAGACCGAGGATGCAACCAGTCCTAATTCCTCCCTCCCCCTTCCTTTTTCCCTTACTCTCTCCCTCTCCGGTGGGCCAGATCAAGATGTCAACCGTTCCGTGCCGAGGATCTGTCTGGCTGGAGGCCCACCCTAAACTAAAGCCCAGTCGCTAACGGAGTATTCGAAGAACCTGGCGACCTTTCGGATCAATCAGCCTTAGGTTAGGTTAGGTAGATAGGTGCCCTTGCTGACATGAAGAACATGTAACGGCTCACTTAGACCTCTATGTGCCCAAAAAGTTTAAAACCGTGGAAAACCTAAAAACTTCGATGTATCAACAGCTAAGTTAAAACCACCCAGATATAGATATGTATCTCAAGAGTTTGCATAGCTCTATTTTTCATAGATCATCCAGCTCCGAAAAGAAGAAACTACCTAGTGTTTCCTTCCTCCTAACAGCTAGTGCGAACAACTTCTTCTTCGTCTCTACAGCTTCTAAAAAAGTCGTTATGGCGTATTCCCAGCCGTGCTGCGTAATTTCCTATCGCGCAGTGCCCAGTCACGACCTCACCGGCTGTTCGTATATCCCTTCGACTTAGTTTTATGAGATCGGTAAATCTCCTCTTGTCATAGACTGGCCATAACGATTTAGCTGTAGGGCATGTGCCTAATCGACACCACCGTTTATTAGCTGCCTCGTTAGACTCAATGTCTATTTCCCTGTGCAAGGTGCTAAGCGGTGTGCTGGCCTCAGGTAGGACCCGCGCATAGCTTAGATGTGACCCAACTCTGGCCAGCTCATCCGCCTTTTCATTACTGGAAATTCCCATATGGCCGGGCACCCAACAGAGGGCTACTGAAATATAGTCCAGTCTTTTTGTGCACATTTTTATGAGCTTTGATCTTATCGATGTTGACTGTATCGCTTTAATGGCTGCATGACTATCAACACAGGGATACTGATTGTTTGTCCTGAAATATTTTCCTCTACAATCAAATCCGCAGTATTTCGAGACTCACAGTAGACCCCAGCACCAGTACCAACATCCATCCATCTCTGATCCATTTACTCACTAAAAGCGCGGAATTGAGTCGTTCGCTCACTACAGGAAGGTATTTTCCGGATACCAGAATAGCGGGGATAGGATTCCGCCCTGAAGTGCACACCGCTTGACTCTCATTCTATCCTTTGCTCATTCTATCCTTTGCTCATTCTATCCTTTATGAGATGTTGATAGATAGTTATCCCCGATTTCATCCTTAATATATAAACGTGACCCGTTTGGAGACACTTCCGCGCTTCCAGTTGGTTAGGCCATACGTAGGAGCAGTTCGCCCAGTATTCCCCCGAATATGGTCGAAGATCGCCTTGGGCATAGCCCTCTCGATCAACTTCCCCCGTTCGAAGGAATACCGTCCGCTGGGCTTGACGACATCCAATACAGCAAGCTGTAGAGCATTTCGTGTAGCCCCGCTGAACTGAGCTGTTGCATTGGCCCTAACTCTTTTCGCTAGGTTACTCGCCTCTTTATGGGATCTTTCCCTCTTGGCAGCAACCTCCTTCCTTTTTTGTTTTGCAGGCTCTACAGGCGCTCTGCCCTTACCCGTCTTAGTGACTACGGTAATGGGTTTTCTCCTCGGATCCGCCTTAGCGGCTTCGTTGTGGAAGTTGTGGAAGGTATTTACTTTAGCACAATGAAATAATAACGAAATTGGAAATTAGGCGTTATTTCGCTTTCATAAAGTGCCAAATTCCAAAAGTGCACTTTTTTGTTCTTGCCTCCGGTCTTATCGAGGCATCTTTAGCAATTACGTCTTTGGCCCACGCGAGCTTTTCTTTCTCCATCTCAGAGAGTGAGGAGACGCCTTTCTTCTACAGCATGTGCTTCAAGTGTACGGCCTTTCTGTACAACCTAAGTCATTGCATACTTTCGGAGGGACGTTTTTTCTTTGCTTCCTCTTTCGCGTTCACACTCTGGACTGTCTCCTCAGAATCGGCAACCAAATGCTCCTCCATTTTCTTCGAGATCTCCTCGTCCATTGTGTCGGTCACCAAAGACATCACGATATCTACTGTATCGTCTGTTTCTTTTTTTTTTTTTGATTATTTTTTTGGACGGAGGTTCTTAGTGTCACTAACATTTTGTTCCCACGAGTAAAGCTTGGAAAATATGGATCCGCCCGGGCAGCGCCGTCATACCCGGGTAAGGCTGGATACCACAGATTCTCGCCAGAGCGTCTGAGGGTGCTCGTTTGCGGTTAGTTTGAACCCCAACCTGCATTCTTGGGCACGGTTTATTATCTGCTTACACCACCACTGAAATTGGGTTGGCTTTCTCTTTTAGTTTTCTTACCTCAATTTAGACCTAAGTCATCCTATCATCGGACCTTCTTAAGCCTCTGAACCACGACAAGGTGGATAGCCCCGCCGAGGTCTTAACTGCGTATTGCGGATCTCTGCGCAGCCGGACCTCCCCTACTCCGCCACTCGTGAGACCAATCATTTCTAAACAAATACAAAAAAACTTCTTATAAAAAGAATGAGTCCGGTGCTCACTCACCGGCTGCGATTTCAACTCCCAGCGCTCTTCAGCTCTTGAAGTGCTGGCAACTAAACCGGTTTCGGCTAGGCTCGCCAATACCCACTAGATTCATCTTGGATCCTAACAACGCCCGCAGTACTGCTGCTTGTCCTCCCACTCTAACATCACCATTTTGCAAATAAAAATATCGTGCCTATAGCTAGCTAAGAGAAGTTAGAAAGAGGTGAAAAGATAGAGAGAGAAGAAAGCCTAATACCCTAACAGACCACAGCCCAACGTTCCACCCTGTCAACTACCTCAAAGAAGGACGCCCTTCCCTCACCCTAGACACACATTTAGCACAAGGAAAATCACTCCATTAAATAAAACATAATAAATTCATTTACCATCTATTGAATTAATTTTATTAATGAAACGAAAAAATAAAAAAAAAAACAATTCAAAAAACTTTACCTATATTTTACTAACAAAAGAAATTAAAATTCAAAAAGGAAAGAAAAAAGCAAAAGAAAATGGCAAAAATGGGTTCTAATCCTGGCTAAAGGTTACGGACGACACATCACAAACGGAGGTTTCCAATAAACGAAACCTGCTACTCACTGTTTCTCTGCGATCCCCCGACGTCCTGCGCGCAGCACAGTGAAGGATTGTACCTGTGAAAAAATTTTGGGGAGAAATCCCTCTTTTTTCGCACACACTCACAGACTAACACTAAAGCCAGAACTGAATTACCATATATATATATATGTATATTTAAAATATAAAAACCTAAACGTACGTTTAAAACTAATATTATTTAAGAAAAAATAAAAAGGACTTTACAGAGTTTAAATTAAAAGAAAAGTAAAAAAAAGATATTAATTCCAGCTCCTGGCACTGCTCACTTCTGGCTCTTATAGCACACCAGCACTTTCTGTTGGCACAAAATTTCCTCCAGGCACAATATTTCCACTCGGCTTTTCTGTTGGCCGTCACTGTGTCGCGTTATAGTCAGTACGTATAATGTATTCGTATCGATTTCGGTATCCTAGCGGCGAATACGGCACTTGGTGAAAATACACTTTGTTTTGTTTTTTTTGTTAATTTGTTATATGTGTATGTAGTCCGCCGTCGTCGAACCAAATGAAACACAACATAAATAAACTCACTACATTATTAGGTTCAGAATTATCTTGTTTTTTATTACTAAGTGGGCTGTAACATTTATTATTTAGGACTATAATTTATGACCGCTCTCCTTGGAGTTCGTCGCCTGAGTGCTAATAGCGAACTGCTGGGGTGATCCTGCATGCACACACACATGCACAGGATCGGATGATATTGTGTGGATATTATTCCTTTGTGCGTTTATTATCTCACAGACTCTCGTTCTATATTAAGAATATTGAACACACTGCCCACTTTAAACCTACAGGTTTAATTAATTTTTAGTCGTATCTAGTACGCTCGTTTTTAATTATTGAAATAGTAGTTTCATAAATTGCTTTTCTATGATTATTCATAAATTGGGGCTTTGTCTGAACAGCATTCGCTCAAAGAGCTTGGAAAAACCATGGACGCCCCTGGAAAACCAAGTCTATTCAGGTATGGTTGTTGGTTATTTGGCTATGCTTTGCAATTTGTGCATGCTTAAAGCTGGCTAAGTAACCCTGTCACTATTTTCTGCACGCGCTGCAGTATCCTGTCCCAGTAGTCCAATCGCTGCAACTCCACTTCTCGCACACTGGGGCCAGGTGGATGAACCATCTGAGCTCTGGTCAGAAAGGGTCCTGATATTGGTGCGTCGGGCTCGTTCGGATCGCTGGGGATATTCTCTGTGCCCCTGCCTACTTCCACTTTTTAGAGTCAGAACTTCGCTTATTGCTCCTCTTTTGACCTCTGGCCGGAAAAGGTCCTGGTGTTGGTGCGTTGGGATCGTTCGGGTCGCTGGAGATTTGCTCTGTGACCCTGCCCACTTTGACTTCTTAGAGTCAAAACTTAGCATGATGCTTCTCTCTTGGTCTCGCAATCTTTGTGATTGTGTGTATAATGTGGCGCTCGCAAAGAAAAATAGATATGATAAAATGTTAGTGTGTTCTAATTACGGCTGTTATTTGCCAAATATATTTCATGTTTATAGTATTTTTTTTAAATATTTATTGCTACATATTGCCAATGTCTATAATACATATGACTACAAGGCTATACGGAACGGTTGCGGATTACTCTGGAATATGTTTTGATTAAATAATTATGGGTTTATTTATTTTGTTTTGGTTTCGTGTGTCGCATCAATTTGCCCGGTTTTGTTATATGAAAATGCGCTTGCGCTTTTACGTTTATAATTGTTTCCACACTGCAGCTATAAGTCGTAGGTTGCGTCCCCAGCCTCTGTTCCCAGCACACCTATGATGCAGGTTCCCGCGAAGTGGCCTAAATTAGTGAATTCCTCTCTCGGGAAATTCGCTAAATCAGCATTCTCACTTTATGTCCCACACACACTCAGATGAGCCGAAGGGTGCATCGATAAGTGGAACCAACTTGAATTCTCATTCCATGCCCCTTGCCAGTTGTAAGGTGGCAAGTTGCATAGAGATTAAGAAAATATTATAACCAAAGCCAAATCTTACCACCCACGCGACTTTTACAATACCGTAACCGTATTCTGTATACCTATACTAAGACGAATTTTTCGAATACATAATTTGTTCAGATCATTTGTTAATTTTGCTCAGATATTTTAATTTTTTGCTTTTTATTGTCTTTTTTTTTGCTAATTATTATTGTTGATTGTTAATTAACTTTCATAGGCATACCTAAGTGCTGCGAGCTCTAAACATTGTCCTGTTGACTTAAAAAAAAGGTTTAAGCCTATTCATACATAACCGGTTTGCTACTTGTTCTACCGCGTTTATTTTGTCTGTGACCGGACGACTACGATTTTACGGATGCTTACTTTCAGTTAAATTGTTGCGAATATGTGAATATCATCAATGTGTCGATTCATTTTGTTCGGTTATTAGTTAAAAGTGTTTCCACTCTCGGTTCTTGCACCTATAAGCCGTAGACTGCGTCGAGAAATGGAGGAATTTGCCATCCCCATCCTCTGTTCCCAACACACATATGATGTAGGTTTCCGAGGAGTAGCCCGAATTAGTGAACTCCTCTTTCCGAAAGATCTCTAAATCAGCGTTCTCACTTTCTGTCCCCTGATAACCCTCCGAGCCGTAGGCAGTAGGCATCCTCTCGGGAAGTTCCCTAACACACTCAGATGGGTCGGGGGTTGCGTCGATAAGTGGAACCAACTTTAGTTCTTATTCTATGCCCCCCGCCAATCGTAAATTGGCAAGCAGCACAGAAATTAAGAAAGTTATTTATGTAGATATTTTATTCTTATACTTTTTTTTTATTATTATTTTCGAACAGAACTACAACAAACGGAATCTTTACATGCTGGAAATGAAACCGTATTCCGCAAACTTAAACCAAGCCCTAATTGATGAACTTGACCTAAATAATGTGTACATGATTGACCGGGAAAAACGAACGAGAACGAAGAAAATTTAATTTCGTGTACGGATGTACGTGATACATTGAGGCGTTCAATGCAACCGTAATTCATCTACCAAACATTCGCTCGATGAAGCTGACCCAAAATATCCGCGCGCAAGCGGTCATTCATCGAGGATTGCGAACGAGAAAGGAAAAAAGGGTTTCGTTTGTTATTACAAACGATGGCATTCCAGCATGTTTCCATGCAATTGTATATCCACACCCACAAATTGTAGGCTAACCCGACCAACCGTAAACCATCTACCTAAACCGACATGTGACCGGCGAAACTGACCCAAATATCCGCGCGCAAACGATCCTTTATCGAGCATCGCAAACGGGAAGCGAAAAAAAGGGTTTCGTTTGTAATATTCGATGGGATTTGAGCGTGCCTGCCTGGATACAATAGCGACACACAGATCAGGCGGTTATGGTGCCTCGAAAAAGTATCCGTAAAGGATAATGTTTTTGTAACGACCCACAAATTATTGGCTGACCCAACCATGAAGGCAAATAATCGGTCGATCTTTTTCTTGTAAGAGTGTATAAGTAACACCCGCGAAATTGAAGCTGAACGCGCGTGTGTGTGTGTATGAAATATCCCTTTTCAATGCGGCGTGCATGCACAAACAATTTCTTCTCTACGTTCATCGACTAATACCTCACGAACGTGGTATTTTTTTTTGGGAAAAATTAATCATAGGGAATTAGTTAACTACACTACATGCTGTTGCACCAACTTCAACATAATGCAATTGAAACGATTCGGGCTTTCATACGCAGAAAAACCCCGCTTGCAAACACTTACTAAAATGCACTTATATATATTTACATACGTATGTATACATATGTCGTGATTACTTACCCCGAATTGGTTTATATTCGCCTGTTGAACTTTCCAGTTTCTTCATTTTTTTTTTTGTTAATTAAAAAGTTTGCACAAATAGGACCAGCTCATTGTTCGGCTCTGAAGGACCGTGTAAAATAAACTCACTACGTTATTAAGTTCAGAATTATCTTTATTTATTACTAAGTGGACTGTAACATTTATTATTTAGGATTATAATTTATGACCGCTCTCCTTGGAGTTCGTCGCCTGAGTGCTAATAGCGAACTGCTGGGGTGATCCTGCATGCACACACAAAGGATCGGATGATATTATGTGGATATTATTCCTTTTTGCGGTTATTCTCTCACAGGCTCTCGTTCTATATTAAGAAAATTGAACACAACACTTCTTATTCTTCTTATTTTAAACTGCTTTACTGACTTCAACACAACTTTATTAACTTCAATATAATACTATTATACACGTCCTCTCTGTTCTATCTCAGTTTGATGACTGATCGTTTTGTGTATGTACTGTCATGTGTGTGTAATTGCGTTCGTTTAGTTTGCGTGTCTGAGTGTGTGTATGACTTCGTTAAGTTTGTCATTGTTTCTGGTTGGAAGGGATTGCCAGCTATGCGCATCCCACATTCGGCCCACCTGACAATGCATTCGCCCTCGAATGACCTGCCCACGGCTGCATGTCATCCGCTGCTGCATTCGCTTTTCCGGGCCCTTCGTGATTTCCCACCTTAACCACATCATAACGATTGTTCTTGCAAACACGTACCACCTTATAAGGTCCAGAGAACTTGGGTTTCAGTTTGAGCCCAGGACCAAACTGCGTCCTCTTAATAGCAACTAGATCTTTGATCTTGTGCCTTGTAGCAGCTTTATTTTTCTTTAGGGATGATCGTCTATTTCCTTCTTGGATCCTCGCTATATTTTCTTGTGCTTTGTTTCTAATGGCGTTCCTTTCATCGTCAAGTTCATCGAGAGACTCTTGGCGGAGTATCTCTTGATATTCTTTTATTCTCATTTCCATACCCGTCAGGATCTTGAACCGAGGTACTTCGTGGCGGTGTGTTGTTGAGGACCTGTTGTACCTTATCCACGTATTTTTACCAATTCTGTGGCTCATCTAATGTAATTTTAGTCAACATCGGTATCAGAACTCGATGGACTCTCTCAACTTGCCCGTTTCCACGTGGTACGCCCGTAGTTACCAACATGTGACATATGGTTTCAGCTGCGCAGTATTCAGTAAAAACTTTAGAAGTGAAGGATGTCCCTCGATCGGTAATAATTTTTTTCAGATTACCAAATAATGCTGATTGCTTTTTGAGTTTGTCCAATACTTCCTCTGACTTTGTGCTTTTGGTAGGATAAAGCCACACAAGCTTCGCAAACTCATCTATGACAACTAAAATGTGGTTATACAATTTTCTAGTGTTCTGCATTGGTCCCACGTGGTCAATATGGTACGTTTACAGGTAGCTGCCCTTATCTATCATAGACAGAAATCATTCTGGCTTCTCCGCCGTTCGACTCGTTAGAATACATTCCACGCAATTCTTAATAACCTTTGGCACCTTCTTTCTTAATTCGGGGATGAAGTAAGTTCTTTCAATTAGGTCTTGTGTCTTCTGGATTGCAAAGTGTCCTTGCTTGTGGGTCAGCTTAATTATTTCTTCTTCCATCGAAGCCGGTATAACGACCAACTCCTTAACTGGATCTTTGTGCAAAACATCATTTTTCATAAAGTAATCTTCATAACTTCCATGTTGAAGAAGATTCTTAATAACTCCCCAGTATTCGTCATCTAATTGTGCATTTTTTATTCGGTGTCCAAGAACGTCAGTAACCTGCATTGCCATTCGACTTAGCGCGTCTACATGCCTCATCTTGGCGCCTGATCGATGAACTATTTCAAAATCGAAGTCCTGCAAGAACATAGCCCATCTACTAACTGCTAGTGGCACGTCTTTCTTCTTCATCGTCATTGCAAAGGCATTGCAATCAGTAACGATACGTATTCTTTTACCTAAAATGTAGATCCGCCATTTCTTCAGAGCTTCTATAATTGCTATAACCTCCAACTCGTATGAGTGGTAGCGTTCGTCAGTCGGGCTTGTCTTCCTGCTCATAAATTAAATTGGATGAAACGCTCTGTCCTCATTGTCCCTTTGAAGAAGTACAGCGCCGTATCCATATTTACTTGCATCTGCATGTATCTCTGTTTCGGCTTCAGGGTAGTACAGTTTCAATGCTGGGGCAGACGTTAAAGCATCTATTAGCATCTGCAAGGCTACAAGTTGTTCCTGTTTCGTCTCAAATTGCTCATTGTTTCGTAATAAATCCCTTAGTGGTTTTGCAATTGTGGCATAGTTATAAATTAATTTTCGGAAATATGATGTAAGTCCTAAGAATCTTTGAAGAGATTTCTTATTAACTGGCAATGGAAAATTCTTAACTGATTTGGTTTTCTCGGGTGATGGTCTGATAGCCCCTTCTCAATAACGTAGCCTAGAAATTCTATCTTTGTTTTTAAGAACTATCCCGTCCTTTAACTAACTATCAATTTGCTTCTCGACCAATACCTTGTCTACTGCTGCCATTCACCTTGGCTTCTCATATATTGGTTCTTCGTCCGAAACTATGATCTTCATTTCGATCGGGCATTTGACATTCGTCCTTGTTTCATATTCTTGAACAATGATCAGGATCTTACCCTTAGTTCTTCCGGAAGATGATTAATGTCAATCTCCGATACACATCCAACGAGGCATAATTCTCTGAACTCTTCTCTTAGCTCCTTAAGTGCATCTTGATCTTCAGTTTAAGCTGATGCCTCTGAGTCGGTCTTAACGGAACTCCTCTTTGGCATCTGAATTAACCTCCCTTGACGATATCTTCCTCTCTTCGATTCTGATTCTTCTTCTTTTTTTCGGGATCATTTATCCTGTATTTAATATCCTCAACTCTGTTGTTCTTGAAAAAATGGGCACCCTCAGCGTCGATCGTTAAGGTAATACCATGAAGTAATTCGTTGCCTAAGATAGCGGAAAATAATAAGTCTCCTTCACTTACTACATGCATCTTTACGTTATTAAATACTTCGCCGTTGATTTCTAAGCTAGTAACAAAATATCCATGGGTGATAATTTCGCTATTGCCCAAGCGAAATTGTTCTTGAGGGAACTGTTTCAACTGATGGCATCAGCATCATGTCTCTTCGGCACAAACATAAATCGCATTCAGTGTCGATCAAAGCTGTTATTTCGTTTGAGTTCTTTGCTGAGGCATTCATTTGTGTGTAATCTCCACACTTATATAATTGTACCGCTGCCTCTCTACCCCTCGTCGTCATAGTTGTTGGAGCAAATCTACGAGACATTGTGTAATTGCTGCCACGCGTCATTTTAATTTTCTCATATACTTTTATTTTTGCCTTTAATTCCTCTACTGTACTTTTCTCATACAAAACTATCTTATTTATTTTTTCGTCATTTATTCCGCCGATATAGTACTCAATGATTGATTCCTCATCTAAATCACAGTACTTCACAATGTCGATCATGACATACAAATATTCTCTCATTGTCTCATCTTTTCCTTTCTTTCTATTTTTTAATCTTTGATGAAAATCGGCTGAACTGACTGTATCGGAAAATTCTTTTTTGAGTGTTTCTCGCAGAGAACACCAATCATGAATATTTTTTTTCTCCCTGTACATAGAATTTTGCGGCGCCTTTTATTAACTTCTTTGCATATACTCGTACGTACCGTTGCAATTGGTTCCATTCTACAAGAGAAGAAACATCTTCAAATTCCTTCATCCATTCATTTACATTTGGCAACCCTATTCCATTGAATTGCGAAACGGTTTCCTCTACTTCTTTAAATGTAAATGCACAATTTTCGTTCGACGCCTGTCGATGTGTGTGAGGCGAAAGAGAACGTCGTACATTTTCACAAGGGTGCGTTTCTGTTGTTGTATTCGTAGTTGCTGCTATCGTTCGTGATACCGTTTGTGGTTGCACATAGGATCGTTGGCTGCCGTCCTCCTCTACGTTGATGCGATGAGAATTTTGGCTGTCGGTGCGTTCCATTAGGCTGGGTTCCAACGTTTTCTTGTTGCCTGTAGCTGGCAATCCCAACCGTCGTAGTTCGTCTTTCAGTTTTTGTACCATTGTTTTGTCCATCTGTCTGTTTCTTGGTCACTTAATTCCAATTTCTATACAGCAATATAAAAATCTTTACAGAATACAAAATAATATTTTCTCTTCTAAGCAATCTAAAAATTATTTTATTTTTTGCTTTACAAAATTCTTTCAACACAATCTAATTTTGTTGAATTGTAGTTTGGTACCTCTTTGCCTGGATCTTGATGATCCGCTGTGGATTCCTGCCTCGGAATTCTGCTTCAGATTCTGTGGATGTTGCCTCAGGATTCTGTTAACATTGACTCAGGATTCTGTGGATGTTGCCTCAGGATTCTGTGTTTTTATGGATCGCTTCCTGGATCGCGGTTGAGCCCCCAAATATGTAGTTCGCCGTCGTCGAACCAGATGAAACACAACACTTCTTATTTTAAACTGCTTTACTGACTTCAACACAGCTTTATTGACTTCAATATAATACAGTTTGATGACTGATCGGCTTATGTATGTCCTGTCATGTGTGTGTAATTGCGTTCGTTTAGTTAGCGTGAATGAGTGTGTGTATGAGTTCGTTAAGTTTGGAAGGGATTGCCAGCTATGCGCATCCCACATGTATGTACATATATGTATAATTTTGTTGTGGATGTTCATATGTTTGTTTTATTTTCACCCCTCCGGGTAGGGGCTAGAATTTATCCGGGGTAAGGCATGCCTGTCGTAAAATGCGACTAAAAGCCATCGTTTCTCCAACAGAGGATTTATTACCCCAGGTGGAATGCCAGTCGTACTGGAAAATCCACACTCTTCGGAGTCAGGCTTTACGGATTCTGGGGAGAGCCATTTATTGCGTTTAATAGACCCTTTCGGCAAAAGTAGAAGGGCAACAAGATCGCCACTACCACGATCTAAGAAAAGTATGAGCGAATCACCGCCAATTCTAACTACTGCGTCTAAAACGCAAGTAATTCAAGCTCCGACCATAATACATTCGTCGGTCCAAGAAAAAGAGACTTTAGCCAAATTCAAATGTCTCGAAGATGAAAATGCGGAGCTACGGTCCAGGCTAAGTGATATGGAAACTCTCTGCAAAGAACTTAAAGATGAACTTAACAAACTTAAAACAGGAAAAATCGAACATACTGAATGCAAATCAAGTTTAAGTTCGAATCAAATGAAAAACGTGGAATACATTACTGATGAAGAAGAACTAAGTCATGAAACCGATTGGATGTTAAAGAAGCGACCTGGTAAAAAACGAAAAGCCGGTTCTTCACCCGAAGTGATTCCTCAGCCGGAAAATAAACTCACTGATAATACAAGAGTCACAACCAATAAAGGAGCTATGCCATCAAAAGAGCGATTACCGCCGCCGATTAATGTAATTGGAATTACGGAATACAATAAGCTGTATTCTATTCTAAAGTCTGCGTTACGAACTGAGTTCAAAGTGACGTCGCGCAACAACAGTGCGTGGAAGATAAACGTCAAGGACTCAGACAGTTATAGAGTCCTATCCAAGAGGCTCAACACGGAAAAAATTCAATGGTACACCTATGAGAATAAAATAGAAAGACCTATTCGAGTCGTAGCTAGGGGTCCTTACGCCTCTTGTCCAAAAGAAGATGTCGTAGAGGACTTAAAAAATAAGGGCTTTAAAATTATAGACGCTATTAACTTACAGTCCAAAAAGAAACAACAGACGGAAGGTGTCGAAACCACAATACCTCGCGGCTTACCTCTTTTTATGCTAACCTTTGATAAAAGTGAAACTTTGGAAAAAATTTATAGCATAAAAAGTATTCTTAATATGGTAGTCAAGATCTAGACGTTACGTAGAAACTCGAAATTGATCCCTCAGTGTAAACGCTGTCAGGGGTTCAACCACACCCAAGCGTATTGCCAGAAAAATCCGCGATATGTCAAATGTGCGGGGGAACATCTGACGGCAGACTGCAAGGCCAATAAAGGGTTTCCACTACAGGGTTTAACTGCAAAGGGAAGCACCCGGCTAATTACCGTGGCTGCGAAGTAGCAAAGGAAATCCAAAAAAGGTGAGATAAAGTAAAAGCCACTCAACGACAAACCTAAAAATCGATAAATCCGAAGATTGTTGTAAACGTCGGGAAGAAACAAATGGTCACTCGAAAGGATCCTGATATAAAAGCACAGACGCAAACTACATCATCATTAAGTAGAAGATCTAAAGAGATTAAAGAAAGATCGTCTCAAGTCGGGGTGAAAACGTTCGCCCAAATGGTAGCAACCGCTAGTGATAATGTAGATAGACCGTCAGATCCCGTATCGCATGTCTTTTCGGATATATCGGATGACGAAGGCACCGTATTAGGCACATTTGCTGATGATACTGCCATTTTGGAAACAGCCAAAACGGTTGAAGAGTCAACAATGAAATTGCAATGTGCACTAAATCGGGTATACGAATGGACAAAAGTTTGGCGAATCGCGCTTAATGAAGCGAAATCCGTTCACATAAACATAAATAACCAACCTGTTTTCGTTAATGGTGTCCAAATACCCTTCGGGAATGAAGCGAAATACCTCGGGATGACTCTCGATGTTAAACTTAAGTGGAAGGAGCACGTTAAAAAGAAACGTGAAGAGCTAGAGAAGAGATATAGAGATATGTACTGGCTCATTGGATACCATTCAAAGCCAAGTATCGACAACAAATTGTTTATATATAAGCAAGTGCTAAAACCTGTCTGGACGTACGGTGTACAACTCTGGGTTTATACCAAACCAAGTAATAGGAACATACTACAGTACTACATCGTCCTCGCACCTTGGTATATAAGAAACGACGATATCCACAGAGATCTTGGAATTACAACAGTCCAAGATGAAATTAAGACTTTTGCTCGTAAGCA
Source organism: Myathropa florea (assembly GCA_930367185.1). Classification (NCBI taxonomy): domain Eukaryota; kingdom Metazoa; phylum Arthropoda; class Insecta; order Diptera; family Syrphidae; genus Myathropa; species Myathropa florea. Next base: position 62,968,950 of record OV884004.1, on the reverse strand, counting down.
TAAGCGCCCCCTTGAGGAGCACGTTAACCCTGTAGTTCTTCCGATTCTTAATGGAAGTAATACTATTCGCCGTCTTCAAAGGACTAAACCACTTGATCTAGCACGGTGAAATCAACCCGCGTGTATTTGCGGTGTAAGCAGGAACTTTCAGTGGAGAGTCACCTGCCTAATGTCTCTAAATTACGAAATGTAAACTGCTGGATAAGTGACTAACTTAGTTGTAGTATTGTAGTATTTTATTTGAAGGGAGGTGTTTTTACTGGGTAAAAATCCCTTTTCGCTATGAGGGAACGGTCCCCATAGTGTCTTTTGAAGATTTTAACCTACCCTCGCAAAAAAAAAAATGTTTGTTTTATAAACATATAATTAATTTTTTTTGTGTTATAGAGTATATGAACTCTTTTAGACTATATATGTATATATATATATATATGTATGCACTTTTGCAAAGTTTTTTGTTTTATGTAGACTGATCTGGCTAAACTTTAATGTTTTCTCTCATTTTCTTGTATACAAACGCACTATTATTATTTTTAAATGAATAGCTTAATTAGTTTAAATCTCACCACTTTCAGAAACACTGCCGATAGCTTCTCACGTTCAACCAAGAATCTTTTTTCTGTCAAAATCCTTTGATCCTCTCTAGGGATTCCAGTCCTTTCCAGTGAAAAGTGGGACAAGGTGTCGAAGTCATTTCTTTTGTATGTAGTTTTTAAGTGCCAAATGGCAATTGTCAAAGCTTTAAAATAAAAACAGTGGTGTTTTTGATTTGTAGGTGAAGCAGCAAAATTAATTTAATTGATTTCTAAAACAATAATAATAAATTATATTATATATATAAAAAAAACTCTACACAAATTCAATTTTATAGGACAATGCAGGACTGGACGGATGGAGATCTTCGCAGGACGCATATATACATGGTAAGTAACATACATAAAGGTGGACTTTATAAATTTAATTTTTATTTTAAAAATAAAAATTATTTTTAAACTGCTGCATGTTATAGCTGCTGCTGCTGCATGTTATAGCCTCCCGCAACATGAGGTAGTCAAAGATAACCTCACTTACGCCGTTTTAGATAAAAGTGATATCGCCCTCCAATTGGAGGAAAATTGAGCGAGGTTTGAACAACTTATAGCTCAGTCTTGTGCAAGAAAGTGGTGGCATGGCACCTGTCGGGCTCGATGCTGGATGGCACCAAGGCCGAATCAAGATGCTGTCCGTCGGGAACAACGATCGGCTGATCTTTTCTGATCAGCCGTCCTCAAATTGAGGGAAGAATGGAAGAAGGCACGGGTTGATGTCGTGACTACGGATAATATTCCTAGTAGGCCCAGGACTCGTGCCTTGTTACCGCCATCGCCTCCGATGCTTCCACCATTCTAAAATTGATCCAGGTTTGCAACCCAGCTCACGACTGGAAGAGCTCAAGGGTTATACGCGAGCTGCTACTACTGTCATCAATAAGGAGTTGCTCGCTCCTGTCACGAAATCTAGTGGTGTCATTCATTATGGGTGTATAAGAAGGATGTGCTGTGCTGGCAAAATCACTGCGTAAGCTTTTTCATCTGTCCTATTCTTCTGGTCTCTTTCCGAGTCAATGGAAAACAGCATTTGTCCAGCCCGTCCCCAAAAAGGGCAAATCTTCGTCACCCTCCACCTACCGACCCATAGCACTAACGTCCCTTCTTTCCAAGGTCATGGAAACGGTGATAAACCGTCAGCTTACGAAATATCTTGATTCGCGGAAGCTTCTTAATGACCGGCAGTACGGTTTCCGCAGCAACAGGTCCACTGGTGATTTGATGGCATATCTCACCGAAAAGTGGAACCAATCCTTGCATAATGCAGGAGAAAGCAAGATCGTTGCGCTTGATATTTCAAAGGCATTTGACAGAGTTTGGCATCAAGCTCTTTTGTCGAAAATGCGTGCTTATGGTATCGATGAGTCTCTTCTTCTATGGATTAGAAATTACCTTTCGAACCGTTCAATTCAAGTCGTTTTTAATGGGTTCAAGTCTGATATCCACCAAATGAATGCTGGTGTTCAAAACAAGAGCAGCAAAGTCTAAATCCTGGCGTGAGTTCTGCGAATCCATAGAAGATCTTAACGAAGCCGCAAGGCTCAGAAAGATCTTATCCAAGGACCCCTGTGTCCCAGGATACATTCTTAAAAAGGATGGCTCGTGGACAGAATCCAGTCAGGAATCCCTAGAACTGCTGACTGAAACCCACTTCCCAGGTTGTAAGAACCCTGAAACCACTGTCACCCATGGGACGACGATTCCCATGGTTTACACAAACGAAGAATTGATAAAAGAAATCATAACAAAAGATAAAGTATCATGAGCAATAAACTCGTTTAAACCTTTTAAATCCCCAGGACCGGATGATATTCTGCCAGCGATGCTTCAAAAATCAGAAACCTGTATTGTACCCCACCTCGTAGGCATCTTCTTAAATTGCTTACGTGCAGGGTACAGCCCATTACAGTGGAGAGAGGTAAGAGTAGATAACATACCTAAAGCAGGTTAACCAAACTACACTACCGCAAAAGACTATAGGCCAATCAGTCTCTCGTCGTTTCTATTAAAAACCTTAGAGAGTCTTTTAGATCTATACATTAGAGAGCTCATCAATTCCCACAACTTATGCAACACTCAACACGCCTATCTTAAAAGTAGATCGGTTGAAAGTGCACTTCATAGCGTTGTTCGAGAAATTGAATACTCACTGGAGTGAAAAGAATTTACAATGGCGGCCTTCCTCGACATCGAAGGGGCCTTCAACAATGTAAACACAGAAGCCATAATAACAGCTCTAGAAGATATGAAAGTAGTCAAATCCATAGTACACTGGATTGGTAATATAAGGTAGGTAACAACTAGAGGCACACCATAGGGGGGAATTCTCTCCCCACTATTGTGGCTTCTTACAGTTAACAAAATCCTTAAAATCCTCATGGAGAAAGGCATAAAAAGCACAGCATATGCAGATGATCTAGTTATCTTGATTAAAGGTAAATTTCTAACAAGTATCATTGAACTAATGGAATCTGCATTGAAAGAACTCTCCTCGTGGGCAAGACAGAACGATCTGAGGATACATCCCCTTAAAACTGAACTAGTTTTGTTTACCAGGAAAAGGAAAATCCCGATATTTGCTCCACCCAAGTTGGATGGAACTCCACTCAAACTCACAGCAGAGGCTAAATATTTAGGCATCATTCTCGACTCCAAACTTTCCTGGAAGAGGAGCTTGGAGAAAAGGAGGAAAAAGTATTAAATGCTTTTTACGCTTGAAAAAAGACCTTCAGCAAAAGATGGGGCTTGACGGGCTTGATGAGCAGACCTATTATAACTTATGGGGCCCTAGTCTGATAGACTGCTAGCAACAAAATAAGCTATATGAGCATGCTCAACAAAGTACAAAGGTCAGCCGCTTGGTTTAGCACATAAGTTTTGATTCATTTTAAAATAAAAAAAAATAAAACATAAAAAAATCCTTGCGCCGAAAGGCAAATTAGAATAAGACTAGGTTAGCTTAGATTGGTTTAGCACATAAGTTTTGATTCCTTTTAAAATAAAAAAAAATAAAACATAAAAAAAATCCTTGCGCCGAAAGGCAAATTAGAATAAGACTAGGTTAGCTTAGAGCTTAGACCGCATAGGGTCAGTAAGTTAGATTAGTAAAACTCCTGTCTAGTTAATATAAGCTAGTTTTAAGTATTTTTATGTCTAGCATGTAAGTAATTTTTGATTAAAATAATAAAAATACATTAAAAAAAACAAAGGTCAGCCGCTGTCTGTACAACGAGAGCGATAAGGAGCACGCCGCAAGCAGGGTTGGATATGATACTTCACTTCCTTCCCCTGGACTTATTCATAAAAGGCTGCGCCGCTAAACGTGCTCTCAGACTAAGGGAGTCCTCTTTGTGGAAACAAGCCAACTATGGACATGCGGTCATAATCAAGACAATAGACGATCTGGGAAGGCAACATGGTTCTAGTAGCCTCGTGGCTAAAACCGATTATATATATCTCCATAATGACTTCTCAATCAAGAAACCAATTCTATTCCCTGACAGAGACAAGTGGTTATCGAATGCCGTTATAAACGACCACGAGATTACCCTTTTCACCAACGGATCAAAAATGGACACTGGTACGGGGGCCGGATTCTACTCGGACACCTTACATAAACAGGAATCATTTAGACTAGCTAACTTGTGCAGTGTCTTCCAAGCAGAGATCCTGGCAATAGAGAAAGCAGCTAAACACATACAAGCAACCGATATCCCACCATCGGATATCACCATTTTTGTAGACAGCCAGGGTGCACTGAAGTCAATAGGATCCTGTACAACGGAATCAAAGGCTGTTATGAATTTCCGCATTTCACTGAAGTCCATCAGCCACCACAAGGTCAAACTTTGCTGGGTCCCGGGCCACAGCTTAATCGCAGGGAACGAGAGAGCGGACGAGTGGAAGTGATGCCTTAACCATCACACTCCCCTTCCAAAACCTAACCTAACCTAACCTAATGCTGGTGTTCCCCAAGGCTCTGTTTTCTCTCCGACTCTCTTCCTCATTTTTATAAATGATCTCCTGTCTGCTACTTCTAATCCAATCCATTCCTTCGCTGATGACAGTACTCTCAGCTTTCATATTCGTTCCAAGACTCACGTCACTGTCCTTAGGCCGTAGAATTGGAGCGGCAGCGTATGTTAAGCACATTAAATTCTGACCTTGACAGCATTATCAATTGGGGTAAAAACAATAGAGTGGAATTTAATGCTTCCAAAACTCAATGCTGTCTACTGTCTCTTAAGCGATCCCAAAATAATCAGCCATTATCCCTGAATGGCACTTACATCGAAGAAACCGAAAAGCTTTCCATCCTCGGTATGTGTATCAACTCAACACTTAGTTGGAATGATCACATATTCGAGGTCGCCAAAAATGCAGCGAAATTTCTAGGTTTCCTTAAACGATGCAAGAAATACTTCACGCCCTCTGACTTGGCTTCAATTTACAAAGCCTACATCCGCCCCAAACTTGAGTATAACGCTCATATCTGGTCTGGTGCTCCCAAGACCTCTTTGCACCTGCTAGATAGAATACAACAGCGAGCGATAAAACTTATAGGAGATGGTAATATCGCGAAGTCGATAGACTCGCTGGAACATCGCCGTAATCATCCTTATCACTGTTTTATCGCTATTTTAACAAACGATGCTCAAGTGAGCTAACCAATTGCATTTCTCCCCTCCATGAATTAACCCGCAATGCTCGTCTCCCCAGGAATGCTCATCAGTTCACCCTCAAGCCTGTTTTCAGACGTACAGTTAAGTTTAGAGAGTCGTTTTTTAGCCACACCACACGAATATTGAATGCTCTTCCCAGACATTTAAGACCAATGTGCACAGGTACCTCCTTTCTCTTCCTCCCTCTATACCTTCGGCCCGTGCTGCGTCTTGATTCCGGACACTTAAGGGTATTCATAACCCATTTTGCGCGCGCAAATTTGAAAAAAAGGATGCGCGATAGCTGATCACTCTCCCTCCACTACTACCTGAGGGCGCTGCTTTGGATATTCCAAATTAATCTCCACCATTCCACTTCGGCTTCGGCCGATCTACTTCTCCGTCTTAACACCTATGGAGAAGATATTGTTCTAATCCAAGAACCCTGAGTCGTCAATGACCAAGTATGTGGACTTAAGACCTCCAACTATAAACTTTTCTTCATGAGAAATGGAAGTGAGCCCAGAACCTGCATTCGTATGCTACCTGCAGTCAGCCGCTTCAACCTAATTTAACCTAGTTTCAGAATAACGTCCAATGCATCAGAAGGCGTAGTTCTCAATACAGCTCCTATGCAGATGCAGGCTTGACGTTGAAATTTATTAAGTGTATTGTAGTTATGGCTGTGCCTAGGATAGGTCACCAGACATGCACACCATATAACAGTATGGGTCTAATGTACCAAGAGAGGAAGAAGGTTCTATCCAAGAACCCGCGAGGGAACAGGACAGAAAACCTACCCCGCCCCTCCCGAATCCCAGCCTTCATCTGGGTCGGTGAGGACAACTTCCCTCCACATGTCCAACACGGACTCTCATAAGAGAGTCTGCTGCTAGCCAGCTCGCCGTTAGCTTTAGCACGGTACAAGCCCTGCACGAGAAAAACAAGCGCGTGCCAATTCTAGACAAATAGGGACGCCCACGGACCACAGTCGTAAGGTTGTACCTGCTAATAGATCTAAAGCTGGCAATCTGTCCCCTAAGACAGGTTCCGGCAGGACCTCAACACAGCAGGTAAGGTCTAACCAACTGCCCTCAACGGATGAAAACACCAGCAACTTCAGGGAAAGGCGAGTTTGTCCCACATCCTGGACAAACTAGGGCTTTTCCCCAAAGATAGCTAGAAAAAAACAACAAAAGGAGTCGTATGAGTGGGCCATTAAAAGTCTCTCGTGCGCCAAGTGCACCTCAGAACCTCATGCGGTCAAGCGCAATAGGTCTCTGGAGGAGCAATCGGTGCAGGCTCCAGCCCCCAGAAGGGCTATGTTATGTTATGTGAGATGTGGCTTTCCTGTGTGTGTGTGTGTGTGCACCTAGACCATAGTTGATCCATTGTGCTGCCACAAGGTTTGATCGTGATCAAACCACTAAGTTGTCTGAGGGAAACCATTTGGAGCCTGTAATAAAGCGAAGTAGATTATTTATGGGAACCGTACTAATTATTATTTTTAGCCCAGAAGGGCTAAAAACTACACAACTGCCAGGCAAGACAAGCAGTACAGCGAAGTCATTAGGAGCCATACCCTCGTTGGCGTGGTAGACAAGGCAGATCCGGATGGGAGCATCTCTGCGGAAAAGTGGAGGAAGGTGGAGGTCAAGCTGGCCCCTGCCCTTCTCTCCATCCTTAGAGAGCAACCCGGACCTGCTCCAATCTGTGAAGAAGGGGGTTGGTTCCAAGGGCACTTTAAACTGCTTGCCTGTGCAGATCAACGGTCTATTGACCTTCTGATTCAGGCCATAGGAAAGATACGTGAGTTGTGGCCAGGGGCTCGTCTGTAGGTATTGTCTTTACACAAGATCCCTAGCAAGCCCAGCGCACACATCCGCCTGCCGGCCAAGCCTTTGGACCAGTCACCTTTATCCGATTTTATTATTATTCCAATCAGTCACCGTTAAACACTAGTGACTGGAAAGTGGGCAGGCTGGAGGAGCCTAAGGGTGATATTCATTCGGTGGTAATCGTCATCAATGAGGAATCTTTGACCCAACTTGCTGCTGACGAGTAAAAAATCTACAATGGCTTAGGCAGGGTCCCTCTCAAAATTTACAAAAAGGACACGGAGCGGATATCTGCCTCTAAGGCATAAGGGGGGATGATACAAATTGGCGGTGAAGAAGCGCTTAAACTCTGAGTCTGACGACAGAGTCGTCAATACCCAGAGTTGTTACTTGATTGGGCAGGAGCGGCCTTCCGAATGGAGTCACTGACACTGGCACGCACCTGTTTTGCGATTTCTACTGTCTTTCTAATTCCTCACCTTTTTGTTGCAGGTGTCTATTCTTGGCTCATCATACACTCCCCCCATCTGTGACTGATGTTCTCTTCTTCGATTCGGTTTACGTTCATTTGCATAACTCGCTCATTTGAAGTCAACTGTCAATTAATCAGTAGTTGCGGCAGCGTTGCTCATTTCCTGGTTTGCTTCCGCTGTGCAATGCAAAAAAAAGTAGATTTTAATGTAAATTTTTAAGGTTTAGCCTGCTGTTCAACTATTTATCTTAAGACCAAGGTATATCGGCAGAAAACCTTAAAATTTCGCTTGCAGAAGAGCAGTTACATGAGTTGTTTCTTTATCTATGTATATAAAAGATCCGCTTCTGATTTTAACAAGCTTTCTTAGAAACTTTTTCACCAAATAGTCTGTTGGTTGGTACTATATTAAGTTTGTCACATACAGCCATGTACGAGTAGGAAAATTCTGGCCCTAAAAGTTTTGGAATTATTGTCCAAAAACAATAAAACAGAAACAAATGCGAATTTCGAATATAGATTTCGGTGAAAGCATTAAAAAAACAGCGAGCTCTGTTGTGTGGAAATAAGTCAGAAGTTTTTTTGTTTAATGCTGTTTCTTCACAAGATTGGTATAATTGAAGTTATATTTTTATATTGTTATTATTTTGTTGTGTATAAAAATTAAACAGATACTTTTCTCTTTAATACTTTTCTCTCTCATCTCACACCTTTGAATCACTTACCAGATCTGATATTTCTTTCTGAGATCTGGATATTTGAAGAAGAAATATCTGATTTTATTATTATTCCAAATTTCACATTCGATGCTGTCTGTAATAAAGATTATGTAGCTGGCGGTGTTGCAGTATATTATAGTAATAAAATAAAAGAATGTGTAATTGGAAAGTATAAATTAGCAAATGCAGATATTATTAGTCTTCATTGCGTGGTTTCTGGGCCCTTAGTCTGTATCGATATTTGAATAGCACAAATATGCGATTCTACTTCTAATCGGTACTATGTATGAAAGTAGAATCGAGTGCACTAATGCTAATGTATCCAACAATTTGTTAATTTCGCATTTCAACTTCGAAGGAAAAAAATGAAAGTGACAGTTCAAATTCAAGCAGAGAACAATTTTATTTCTTAAAAGTTAATGTGTTTTGGCTTTATTAAATGAATTTGGGCCTAAAATGTGAAAATAATTAATATAAAGTAATAAGAGACTGCTGAATAGTGGCTTAATGAAGAAAATATTGCGGCTGGAAGAATTGAACGTCGACAGGTGGTACATAATGCAGACAATACTGAGAGGTAAAAAAAATGTTTGCAAAAGCATACCGTGTTTATATTTATGTTTGTCTATAATTTCAGAAGTCTTTTGCCTATGTGAGGTTACATTAATGCTTGTTTAAAATAGCATAAAGCATGAATTGGCAGGTTGTTGTCGACGAACTGCAGTGCCAAAATACATATATACATATGATCAAATTGGCTGCTAGTTGAAGTTCTTGGCAGTGGAAGGCTACCGGCAACCAATTCGAATGGACACTATAAACATTGTGTAATCTGTGACTAGTAATAAATAAGTAATGGAAATAAAAAAACAAACAATTTTGAAAAATAAGCGATTTTCACTGTATCTACATTTCATGCATGTAATTTAGGTTGTCCCTTAGAACCATTGACTTGAAAATCTTACCGCACTGCAAAACGTGAAAACATTTTCTTTAAAATATTCCAGTACTTATTCAACTGACTTATAATACTGACTTTTATACATAACAAAAATGTATAAAACAAATAGAAAGAAAACACATAATGCATATTAAATTTTCATCCAAAAGCATTAAATGGGTCATACGTGTTTCAGTAACATTCTATTGAGAAAAGTTTTCGCGTTTGTTATCATATACAAATACGTATGTGTAAGTCTTTTTTATGACAAAATACTTACATTTTCAATCAAAACTTATTTACTTTGTTCATCATTCGACAACCAATCCATCATCGAACAAAACTATGCGAATTCAAGTGTCGAAGTTGGCAACCCAACACTACTCGATTTTCGAAAATGTGACTTTGCTATTAGAGTTAGAGAGTACCGATTTTGCGAATTCGAGTAATTTCATATTAGAGTAGCAATACAGAGTAAGGGCCCTTAGTATTTTTAGAAAGCATAAAAAATAAAAACGTAGTCTTATTAGGTGACTTTAATATTAATATCCTCGCTGATTCTTCTAATGTAGATAGCTAAATGTCTTTGATGTCTTCATTTGGTTTAAAGTCTTTAATTAACCAGCCTACTCGTTTTAATTCGTGTTTGGACCATATGTTTATAAGATTACACAGGAACAGCCGCGTAATTGTGATATTTCCAGAAAAAACTTATTTACAGGCAGAGAATTTAATAAAATAGATTTGGTTGCCTTAAAAACACATTTGTATCTTGAATTTTGGGATGGTGTATATAATGCTACTGATCCTAATATCGCTTTTGATATGTTTCTTTCAAGACTAAAGTACTTTATTTCTTTATCATGCCATAAGAATAATAAAAGAACAATAAGTTAAAGCCTTTAAAAAATTGGATGTCTATGCCGCTTCTTAAAAAAATTAATAAGAACAAGAGAATCTGTTTACTTATTCAGAAACACCCTAATAATGCTAGGCATAAACGATATTACGAGAGGATCTGCCGGGAAGTTAAATCTGACATATTAACTTGCAAAAGTAATTATTTTACCAGTAAATTAGCTAATAACATTGGCAACTCTAAAAGAGAATGGCAGGGTGTCAACGAAATACTCAATAAGAATAAATCGTGCGCTGATATTGTCTTACTAAATGATGAAATTGAGATTTCTGAACCATTGGAAGTTGCCAATTTATTTAATAGTTTCTTTTCAAATATTGGTTCTCATCACATTAATTCTTAGTACTTTAGTGAGAATACCATATTGGAATCAAGCCTTCAACCAATCAAGTTTAATCTTTGAAGAATTCACTTCACTTGAAATTCAATAAATTATAAATTCCAATGAGGTTAGATCTTAAAGAATTGAAAAAAGCATATGCTCAAGACAACGAGCAACTAATGAACAGAAATTGTAAATGTAAATGAAAGGAATCGTGTAGGGAAGAGAAGAAAATTGACAGTAGCGTCATTCGAACAAATCGCATTTGCATTTACACAATCCACAAAATAATTATTATTCTTTTGATGAAATGGATAAAGAATGTAGTCTTCGATACGCATTAAGATTAAGAAATAAAAATAAATAACATATAATTTTTTATTTAATAAATATTATTATTATTAAATATTATATACTATATCAGAAATTGTGTTATTATTTAAATAAAAGCATTTATGCAATAATAAGTTAAAACGTGATTAACGAGTTACAAGCAGTTGCTATACCTTATAACATTTATATATATCGTATGGTTTATGAAATCGGTAAGTTTTTTTAAAATTATAATGCATATCAATAGCAAATATTTTATATGTAAAATGACCTCCCAAACATGAAAACTCAACTTTCTACTGAGCGGTTTAGCCGCTTTTGCAATTTTCTGTTCATAAGATATAATAATTGATTCCTCGCGAAATATTTTGTATGTTTAGGCAATTTTATTTAAACAAAATTGAACGCTCCCACCAATCTTCAACAGAACAGTTGACGAAACTGTGCTTACATGAAATTACTTTCAGTTATCCCAAATAACACATTTTCCGCAATCATGTTCCATTTAAGTGGAAAAACACTGTAAATGCTTATAAAAATGGAATGATTATTGTATTTTAATAGCACAAAATATTAGGCCTAATTTTTAATTATATCCATTCACGGAAATGTGCTCCCACTGTCCCTAGAATACAAAAAATATTAAATATAAGAGCAAAATTTATAAATAAAGTCTACTCACAGAAATGCCTAGATGCCATCCTGTCCCTGCAGGGTTATCGCTCGTTATGCCACATCGTTTACAAACAATTCCATTTAGAGAAGTTGCCCAAACTTCATTTCCAACTGAAATCGACTTAAATCCTACACTTGTCTCACCATGTGGCGGTATGTTTGGTATGTTGGGAAGAAATTGCCAGTGAGATCCTTCGGGAAAAGCTTTTGTTATTTCCTTACGCACAGCTAAGCGATTATTTTTATCCAATGCCCAAATGCCTCTAGTTCCAGCAGATATGACTTTAAATAGTACCCCATTTAAAATTTCTATTGGTTGCCAATCTTCACCTAAAACATTTTGAGGATTTATGCCATATCTAAAATAGACTGTTCCATTCTTTCCCACCACCCAGACTTTTCCTTCCGGTCCAATGCTAATTGAAACTAATGGCTGTTCGCAGGGTATGTGTTCCCAAGAATCGCCCTTTGGATTTATATTAGAAACTCCGTTCCGAACCAAAACATCGCCATTAAGGGCAATTGCCCACAAATAAATAGTTGATTCGTCAATTGAAAGAAGAGAAATATCAATAACTTTAGAGTTCCCTAACTCTTGCCAAGGACCGCTTGTTATAAGCCGACATTTTTTTAACCATCTTCTTCGACGAACGCAGTCAGTAATTTTCTTCGTTCCATGATATGAAGCTGGAAAATCAACTGCGTATTGCCAACCATCTTTATCAACTCCACCAGGAACGTAGAAATCAACAATCCAATCGGAAATCCACTCACAGTGCATAGAAAATAGTTTTGTGCGTTCTTTACTCCGTTTATGCTTTCCAGTAACATCACTCCACATATGTCTATCAGTAGGAAGACCTTTTGTGGTGTATCCACTCAATGGATTCCATCTTTGATTCTCATATACAAAATAATTATGAGTGTCGGTCATTGAGTTAATTTTTCCGCAACTACTTTCTAGACCTTTGAGAAAGGTTCCTCCCCAACCGCCCGTGTAAACCCAAGGAGTGCTATCGCAACTGATTCCCCATACCACACCAGCAGTGCAAGAAAATACTTTCTTAATATGACCTCCAATTTGACGCCAATATATATCACGGAGGGGTATAACAACTGATGGGCTCTGATAAGTTATACTAAAAAGTTTCACCCGACCGCTTACATATAAGGAAGTCACTGCTTCTGGATCAATACGGTGATTGAACTCTGCAAAGAATTCGTTGTCCACAGTAATATGATATCCAACGACAGTCGATCTGTATGTAAAAGAAAATATAATAGTAGTAATATAAATAAGTGATATATCCTCATTATGTTAACATGTTAACAAATAATTATTATATGGGTATATCTCTGTATGACAAGGAGAACATAAAATGTTGTATTAACAATAACAATAACACTAACAATAATAACCTCTCCCTTTCTGGTTGCCTTGACGTGGCGGGAGGGCTTAAGAGTCAAAGAACCTCGGTTCCAAAGATCCCAGGTGAGACATCGAACCAAAAGCCAGAAACGTCTTGACTTTGACGATAAACAAGTTAAAACAAGTATGACGGATAACCAAAGATTGGAAACTACTCCAGGTGGTACTCGCGACAGCGAAAATCCACCCGTAGTCTTCTCGACTACGGCTGGGGCAAGAATTCTGGAGGCCCCAACCATCATACTACCCCCCCCCCTCCGCCCCCCGGGGCGCTGACCATGGAATCGCTGGTACCCATTCCGAAGATTCCTGCCACTCACTCTACGACAAGTTCGATAGACTGAGTTGGAAAGTTGGAGAATGTAGCGGAGAGGCTCTGCCTGAAACGCTTAATCTCCAACCACATAGTCAAGTGGCTGATCAGAGTGTTGCTTCTGATGGTATGACCCGGAATGCCGAACAGGTTGAACGGGCTCCAAACGAGGCAGCCTCTGAAGGGCCCCTGACTAAGAGTCAAAAGAAGAGGAGAAAAAGGCTAGCGACAATCGCACGGCGCAAAGAAACTCCGGAGGAGGTTGAAGGCGCAAGTGCTGAGAGTCGCACCCCCTTGGTGGCGACGGCAAAGAGAAACAGGTCGGCAGAGGTAACTCCAACCGAAACCGATCAGTCTATTGGAGCAAACGCTACCTCCCCTTCTGCTGACTCGAAAAGGATCAAGAGGAAGAAGGTCTCTAGCTTTCCTGATCCCTCTGCTGATGGCTCTCCCCGCGCACAATGTCCGGATGAAACTAGTGCTGCAACCCTCAAAGGACGCAGTTCTGGCGGACGGAGGTTGAATGACGCGGGAAGATCCACCAACAGAGGTATCCAAACTCCTGTTGGCGACTCCTCCTGCGCGCAAGATCCAAATGAAGCAGGTGCTACAACCAGCAAAGGCTGCAGCTCCAGTGGATGGAAATTGGCCGATGCAGGAGAAACCGCGAAGAGGAAGAAAGAAAAAACCGAGCGCAAGGAGCGAGAATTGCGGCCCTACAAAAGAGCTGCTATCTCCTCTTTGGCGCTCCGAATTGGAAAAGCTGGCAATGATGACAGTATGACCGACGCGGAGTGCAAACACTGCGAAGATCAACTGTGGGAGCTAGCTACGGCAGAGAATGCTTGCTTTCAAGTGGAGGGCTGTGGTTTGGAAAACGGAACCTTTGTGTTGAAGTGCTCCACCCAGCAAACCCTTGAATGGCTGAGCAAATCTGTGCCGAAAATCCCCCCCCTGGGAACCACAACTTTTGAGGTTTTCAGGCCGCCAAAACTGACGCGCGCTGTCTGCTGGATTCCGGGGCAACTCAGGAAAACGGCAGATGTGCTGGCGCGATTACATATCCAGAACCCTGGCCTCGAAACCAAGAAGTGGAAAATCTACTCTCATAGGGAGAGTAAGAACCGGGAAAATAAGGACGGTTCTTCTCTCATTGTGGGTCTAGACGAAACTTCGGTTGAGACCATCCGTTCTAGGTATGACTCCCGTCCTTATCTGCATCTTGGAAGGATTAATTTCCACTTCATTTCCAAGTAGTGCGGATAATGGACGAAAACCACGGTAAACATCAAAATAATTTTTACCCAGATCAACCTTCACCATTCCAAGGATGCTACTGCCCTCCTATGTAGCAGACTTTCCATGGTGAAGACAAAACTACATATCGCATCCATTCAAGAACCATGGGTGTGGAAAAATCGCATCTGTGGTCTTGGTGGCTTGCGAGGTTTCTCACCACTTTATGACGAGCGGTCTGAAAGACCGAGAACTTGTCTTATTGTGCCGAAATTTCTCTCAGCAACCAAGCTTGTACAGTTCTGTGGACAAGACTTGGTTGCTGCAGTTGTAAGCTACGAAGCGAATGGAATGTGGCGTAATTTCGTCGTAGCGTCAGCTTACTTCCCCTACGATTCTGTTCTGCCGCCACCACCAAGAGCGGTGTCGGAACTCGTAGAGTACTGTGAAATCAGAAAATTAGGCCTAATCATCTGCTGTGATGCTAATGCTCAGAATACCTTCTGGGGCAGCAGCAAATGCAACAAGAGAGGGAATGATCTTCTGAATTTCTTACTATCGTCTGATTTGGACATCAACAATGTTGGCTCCCAACCAACTTTTGTTACGACAAGGAGACAGGAAGTAATCGACTTAACGTTATCCAACAGATACATTAAGGAGATTACAGACTGGAGGGTTCTGTCGGAAGTGTCCCTGTCAGACCATAGGTACATTGAATTCCGAATCGAATGCGAAACCACAACTTTGCTGAAGAGGAGGAATCCAAGAAAAACTAACTGGATACAGTTTAGGGATGAGCTAGATAATCGTATTGAACCTCTCCCTAAGCTCAGAACGAGACAGAAGGTAGAGAAAGCCGTTCTAGACTTGAACAACACTCTAACCCAATGTTTTGAACTGACGTGTCCAGCTAGAAATACCCCCTGCAGATCACCCGTTCCATGGTGGAACGCAGAACTGCAGACAATTCGCAAGGAAACCAGGAAACTTCTAAACAGATCTCTCAAGACTGACTTGGAAGAGGACTGGAACCTGTACCGATCAAAACAAAAAGAATATAAGAGGTTAATTCGGATATCGAAAAGTGCCTCCTATAGGGATTTTTGTGGAAAGATCGAAACACTCGGTGAAACCAGCAGACTGGTTAAAGTTCTTAAAAGGGACAAACCAACCAAGCTGGAAACACTCAGAAGACCAGACGGTACCTACACTGAGTCAAAAGCTGAAACGCTTAGTCTCATGCTAGAGACTCATTTTCCAGGTAACCGGACTACAACCGGCTCAAAACCAGTTCCTATCCCTGGAACTGAGGATGAGCTGATAAATGTAACACGACGATGCTGGTTTGTTTCATCGCTCGTGGTGACAGATGAAGCTATCAAATACGCAGTCGCGTCCTTCGATGGTTTCAAGTCGCCTGGTACCGATGGCATATATCCAGCCTTGTTGCAAAAGGGTATAGACAAGTTGCTGCCGGTTCTGAAAAGAATCTTCACAGCCAGCCTGGCACTCGCCTATATCCCGACCCCTTGGCGTACAGTTAGGGTAGCCTTCATACCAAAGATCGGTAAGGGGGACTACTCACTCGCCAAGAACTTTAGACCTATCAGTCTAACCTCTTTCCTGCTGAAAAGCACGGAAAGGCTGGTTGAGCTTCATGTGCGCAAAACCGCGTTGCGATTTCATCCTCTGTCTCAGATGCAACATGCCTATCAGCGCGGAAAATCTTGCGAGACTGCGCTTCAAAATCTCGTTGGCAGAATTGAATGTGCACTCGACAGGAAAGAGTACGCGCTGGGCATTTTCATTGATATAGAGGGTGCCTTTGACAATGCGACTTTTGATGGCATGTGCAACTCGGCCAGAGAACACGGTGTAGATGAATCATTAGTGCTTTGGATTAAAGCAATGCTGATGAACATAACTATTATTGCGGACGCGGTCTGTGGCCAGTATGTTATGGCGGGGGTAAACAGGGGCTGCCCGCAGGGTGGTGTCTTGTCTCCTCTGCTATGGTGCATGCTGGTTGACTCTCTGCTCGATGCTCTTAATAGTTCCAACATCTACGCCCAGGCCTATGCGGATGATGTAGCTGTTCTGTCTGTCGGATCATGCCTAGCGGATGTGTGTTCAAAAGCGCAGGCAGCTCTAGACGTGATCGACGATTGGTGTACCAGAAATGGGCTTTCAGTCAACCCTCTTAAAACCGAGGTTGTCCTCTTTACGAGGAGGAGGAAATTGACTGGTTTGACTCAACTGGTACTAAAAGGTGTCACTATCCGCTTTTCCGATGAAGCTAAGTATCTGGGTGTCATTCTAGATAGGAAGCTTCTGTGGAAAAAACACATTGAAACGAAAATTGCGAAGGCACTGTCAGTTTTCTGGCAGTGTAAAGGAATTTTCGGCAAAACCTGGGGTCTATCACCAAAAAGATCCGTTTGGATCTACACGGCTATGATCAGACCCCTTCTCTCCTATGCATCGGTCGTTTGGTGGAATAAGCTTTCGCGTAAATACGTAACTGCTGCTCTCACCAAGCTTCAAAGAACGGTCTGTCTCGGCTGCATGGGGGCCTTCCCTAGCACGCCTGGCTCTGCTCTTGATGCCCTGCTGAATCTCCCCCCCCTAGATGTCCATATCATGGGGTGCACTCTCAAGGCCATCTTCCGTTTAAAAAGAAGTGGTTATTGGTACAACTCGCACTGGAGTTTCGATGACCTTGCGCACCGCATCTCCTTTGACCCCAGTCTTATGGATATGCCGTCTGACGCACGGACACCAGTACTCCAGCTGCGACGAACTTACAAAGTCGACTTTCCGTGTACTCAGGACTGGCTCTGGCCAGAATCTGAGCCAGGAAAGGAATGTAGTCGAATTTTCACGGACGGCTCCAAGACCAGTGAAGGATCTGGTGCTGGTGCCTTCGTGGAGAGCGACAACTTTAGACTGCACACCTCGTTAGGCAAATTTGCGTCGGTTTTCCAAGCGGAAACCTATGCGATCCTAATGGCTACGAGCTATATTGTGAAGAATAGGTGGAAGGGGCGAAGTATTTGTGTCTGCAGCGACAGCCAAGCTGTGCTTAAGGCCTTGCTCAACCCTTTAACCACTTCCAGAATAGTTCAGGAATGCAAGTCTTCTCTGAATTTGATCGGTAGATTGAATTCGGTAAGACTTGTCTGGATTCCCGGGCACCACGGGATCACGGGAAATGAGATCGCTGATGAACTTGCTAGGCGAGGATCAGATGAGGCTTTCTCAGGACCTGAACCTACGCTGGGACTGCCCGCGTCCTCGGTTAGGGCTTCCATCGATGGTTGGGCTTTTCGAGAGCACAACCGCAGGTGGCATGACTCTCCAGGATGTAGACAAACCAAGCGCATGCTCCCCAACGTCTGTAAGAAATCCGCGGCTTTCTTGTTATCTCTTAACAGAAAAGACTGCAGACAACTTATTGGCGTACTAACGGGGCACTACACTTTCGCCAAACACCTAAGTGTGCTTGGCCTAAGTGACGAAACCCTCTGTGACGCCTGTGGAGAAGACGATGACACTGCAGAGCACTTCCTCTGCCAGTGTCCCGCCTTTGCTCGGATCAGGTGGCAGTTATTCGGCGCTGATGAGATGAGAGCTGATGATGTAGGCTCCTCATCACAGAAGCGCCTGCTGGTCTTCCTTCGGAAGACCAGGAAATTTCAGTAAAAGTAGGTTGCTGCCTGGTAGTACAATGGACCAGTTTTGAGTCTGAGTGCTCCAGTGTAGTGTGACAAAAACCTACGACAAAAAAAAAAAAAAAAAAAAAAAAAAAAAAACAATAATAACAATAATAACAATAACAAAAATAACAATAACAATAATAAAAATAATAACAATAATAAAAATAATAACAATAACAATAATAATAACAAAAATAAATCTACTTATACCAAATACCTAGTACCTAGTATACCTAGACGGCTATCCAAGTCCAAAATTAAGTTGTTGGTTCGCTAGTCCATTTTACGAGAGTATAAGTTGTATTGAATTGTATTCTTCCGCCCAAACAGTGTTCTTGATGTTGACATATTTTGTTAACTGTTTATCAAACATAGTCTTATTAAATGGTTCAAGTCTGTCCAATTTTAATAATTCCTTATTAGTCGACTTATGTAAGTAGACTGAATTCCATCTTCGAAAAGTTATAATTTTGTTCTGCACCTGTTTGCGAGACTTTATTAAATTATTACCTCTAGTCTGGTTATATGAACGCACGATATACCCGCAGTCTCCAAATATGGATGTATGAAAATCTAACTACGGTGTGTCCAACTAGTTTGTAACTAGTACAACTATGTTCTCCAATAATAGTCGGGGTCAATCAGAGAATTGGCCTTTAATTTCTTTTCGTTTATTTTTTCTGTCAAAGTTACTTATTATATGATAAATAAGCATATTCGATTTTATCGATGTTTTCTTATAAAACTAATTAACTTAGTCCTGTTAACTTGATAATATTTTTGATCTTGAAGTACAGTCAAAATCGGTTATAACAACCTTCGAGGGACTGATGAATTTGATCGTTATAAGTTATAGGTCGCTGTAACCGATATCTCGAAGATAGCAGATAAAGAACAGAGACCCCCTAAACTAGGCGCCTGAAACCCTACGTGCACAGTCAGATTGGTTAATATCAGTGCAAGTTCGAGCCAGCGAAGTCTACCATCGACCAGATATTCACATTGCGACAGATCTTGGGAAAGACACATGAGCTTCAACTCGATACCCACAATCTGTTTTTCGATTGTAAGGCCGCGTATGACAGTATTTAGGGAGACAAATTATACAGCGCATTGTCTAATTTTAGCATCCCTGCAAGACTCATTCGTCTTTGTAGAACGACGTTGGTGAATGGCCGTTGCTTCATCAAGGTCTGTTAAAAATTCGCCGAGACCTTTAATGTCAAAAAAGGGTTTAGACAAGGCGACGCACTAACCCAAGGCGATGTAACGCAAAAAAAAGGATAACATGTCAACAAACGGCAAGAATTTGAATTTAAAACAGTTTACCGTTTTAGAAAAAAATGCGGCCGCACCGACAGCTGCATCGATTTTAGCCGTTACAACCAATATTTTATCTAAAAAATGGAAAAATCGACCTTTGTAAGTGATATGTCGTTGCAAACGATTTGTTATTCAGTGGTATTATAATGGAGCTCAGACGTGACCTAAGAATTTAGTGGTTATAAACGATGTCGTTGTAAGCGATTTTGACTGTATGATTGGCAAAAACAATCGGAATTATTTGCATTTTTTAATAAAACTTACCGAATTTTTAATGTAAAGGTTGCTCCTGGAGAGAAAACTACATTTGAATTACGAATTTCAGTTGACCATTCAGAGTTTTCCATTGAATTTAACACAACTACGTTTTCATTAAATCTAAAAGAATCAATACAAAAATGTTATTAAAAAATAATAATTATTGTAAATATTTCGTTTGTATAACTTTGGTCAACTTTTAAACGCTGATAAAATACACCTTCGTATTATTATTATCATTATTATTTATTAACATACAATTGCAAATTACATGTTAACATAATATATTTTAGCGACAAATGCTTTCCACTCAAAGAAAATAACATACATATATGTGGGATAAGTGACCGAACAGAACATCACTTACTCTACAAACTGTGCGAACAGTATATGCAGATCACGCGACACGAGAGACAACCGTTACGGTCAGGCGACCCAACGGCGGACTATACAAACAGACGATAATGCCACGCGTTCGCACTACGTAACAAACGGACGAACACACAAGGACGACGACACACAGTAAAGACAATTAACAGATTAGGGAGTTTTCGCTTCTGAGGAGTTAGGTATATAGTTAGTCGAGAGTAGAACGCCGGAGGGTAGTCACGTTTATTTGTTAGCAGCCAACAGCTACCCATGTATACATATATGTAGTGCATTTGTCTTTTTATTCAATAAACTTTAAACATTTATAAAACATTAAACACGGTTCGCATTGTTTTTTGTACGTGGTGATCGTCAAATCCCACAAACTGGGGGCTCGTCCGAGATATTTGAATCGATTTTGTGTTAGATTTGTGAAAAAAAATTATAAACTGAAAAAAAGACTATATAAAGGGCAACAACAGTTTGTTTGGATCATTGTTTCGAATTGCAAATACATGGTCACAGTGTTTTATCGTTAAACCACAAGCCGCAAACTGAAAAAATAAAGAATAAAAATAAAAAAGTTGTGTGCCCCAACGAGTGGATGTTGTGTCCACACGAGAAAGAAGAACCCGTTTAGCAGAAGAACAGATCCCGAGAAAGAAGAAGCCGTTAAGCTGAAACTAAAGGGTACGTCTGTTGGCATTGTTGTAGTTTCAAATTGTTAAAAACTTATTTTTATTGACTACCGGCGTTAGTGTTTATTTTATTATTGTTTACTTGAAATTGAAAATTAAATTATATAAAATAAAATCAATTGAAAGAAAATATATTTTATAATGGCAAGCGTGACATAGAGGATTCTTTGCTTACTTTCGACGGCACCGGTTATCCAGGTATCAAGCAGTGGATAGAAGAGTGCGAGGAGAATGCTGTCACCGTCATGTGGAACAATCTCCAGAAGTTCTTCTACGGGAAGTAGTTGTTGAGAGGCGCCGCTAAGTTGTTCATCCGTAGCCAAACAGGTGTTAACGACTGGAGAGCGCTGTAAAGTGCTTTGTTGCAAGAATTCGGAAGTCAGGTACCATCAGTCGAAGTCCATCGTAGGCTACAAAACCGCCGTAAGAAGTCAACTGAAACTTACACCGAGTATCTCTACAGCTTGATGGAGATAGGCAAATCAATCGCGTTAGAGGACGAAAGCTTGATTACCTATTTCGCCGACGGCTTAAGTGACCAAAAGTCAAATAAGGTAATGCTTTACCAAGCTAGAACCGTAAGCGAACTTAAGGTTCAGTTAAAGGTGTACGAGAGGGTCAGAGGTTCAGATCCGCAGTCGTCAAGCTCGGGGGTTAGCCAACGTCCAAGTTCCAGCTCGCAGCAAATAAAACCTGAGGGAAAGGAAAGGAAGTGCTTTAAGTGTGGGAACACGTCGCACTTAATGAAAGATTGTCCAATTAAGAGGAGTTGGAAATGTTTCAGTTGTGGGCAAGAGGGACATATGTTTTTCGAATGTAGAACTCGTGCCCAAGGTCAGCAGCAACGAGAAGGATCGGGCAACAGAAATGCAACAGAGACTCGAATTGCTCTAGCAATCGGAACCAACCGAATCTTTAAGAGCATATGTGTGAAGGGCTATACGCTTGAAGCGCTGTTAGACACCGGCAGTGATCTTTCCTTTTAAGGTATGACTGTCTGCTGATGATGGACAACGTGATGCTAAGGGGGACAAAGCGAAGCCTGGTAGGTATCGGACAGAACCGAGTAGAATCCACGGGCAGTTTCGAGGCAGACGTGGAAGTAGATGGCATAAAGATGCAGATAAATTTCCACGTGTTGAGGGAAGAAGACATGCAGTAGTGTCCTTAGAGGATCAGAAGGGATCGGAGCAGAAGGTGCTGGCTATAAAGAATCAAATGATATCCGAGCAGGAGGTGCTGAAGTACTGCAGATAACAATGGATTTTGGCGCAATTTGTGTAGCGGCCGAAGAGTCTCCCTATTTCGAAATGATCAGATAGGCGTCAATCATCTGGATCAAGTCAGGCAGAAAAGAGTACGTGCGATGATAGATGGTTACATCCTAGTAAGAAAGAAGGAGTCGCCAGTGGAAATGAAGATAATCGTAAAAGACGACATCCCAATTTTCCAAAGACCAAGGCGCATGTCATACGCGGATCAGAGAGTGGTCCAAGAATTAGTCAACCAGTGGTTAGAAGAAAGGATTATACAGCCAAGTACATCCGAGTACTCATCGCCGATAGTACTAGTGTCTAAGAAGAATGGGGACAAACGTTTGTGCTGCGACTACAGGATGCTCAAAGAAAATAGTGAGTGATAACTTCCCAATGCCTCTTATTGACGACATCGGCTGCAAGGAGCAGATGTATATACAACTTTGGACCTTAAGAACGGATTCTTTCACGTTCCAGTAGAGGAAGCATCGCGGAAATATACCGCCTTTGTCACAAGCGACTAGCAGTTCGAATTCATACGGATGCTAGCAAGATTCATACGGATGCTAGCAAGCCGTGCTGTTACAAAAGGACCCAGACGATCAGCAGATGCACCCGGTGCAGTATATGAGCCGGAAGACTACTCCAATCGAAGAGAAGTATCATTCCTACGAATTAGAAGTTCTAGCGATCGTGGAAGCCTTGAAAAGGTGTAGAATCTACTCGATGGGGATCAAGATCAAGATAGTCACCGACTGCAATGCTTTTGCAATGACGATGAGAAAGCAGGACGTTCCGCTAAGAGTGTCCCGGTGGGCGATGTTCTTGCAGGAGTTCGACTACAGTATTGAACATCGACCAGGACAAAGATGCAGCACGTGGATGCATTAAGCCGAGTTTCGAGTCTAGTGGTAGAGGACTCGTTGATCCACAAAATTAGAGAAGCCCAAAGGAAAGACGCGTGGGCTAAGGCTAAGGCAATTTATCAAGAAGATGAGCACAAGAGATCCCTCAACGCTCACTGATCGGGAAAAATTCTTGATAAAGAAGCACAGGAAAGAGGTAGCCAAATTCGAAAAGAAACTGGCTACCACCTCCATCCAAGCTGCAAAAACGGACACAGGGCGAGAGAAGAAGCCATCGAGTATGGCCCCTATCAAACCCAACGTCCAAAAAATGATTCGACAACAACCAACACAATTGGCCACTGTCGAAGAGAACGCACAACAACCGAGCACCTCCAAAGGACACACTGCCTCAAGATCGAAGCAGAGTGTCAAGAGGAGGCGCTCCGGTGATGAGATCCAAAGGGAAGCGAAAAAGGCGAAAACATCAACGAGCTTCGACCTTCCCATGAATCTGCAAGTAGCCATTGTCGATCGTTCCAACCCTGACGGGAAGATAACATCCGACAATTGGCTCACTGTAGAACCAGAATCTTAGACGCCATGCTTACCGTAGACGGTAGCGGTGACGAGATTAACTTCGACGGAGCAGGATGGCAGAAAGGCGTCAAAGTCATCGGTTGTGACAACCAGAGGTCCCTAGACTTCTTAAAGTGCACAATCGACAACTGCGGCGAAATCTGGCAGAACGCGAAACTCGAAGTTATCCCTCGCTCGACGTTACCGCTTCATAAATTGGCCTCAATATGGGTTCCTCCACCGGTTCCCGAAAAGGACGAATCCATTTTAAAGCTGATCGACAAGTAAAATAAAGAGCTTGACACTCAAAGCTGGAGAATCATTTCTTCAGCCAAGAGTAAAAATGGAGTGGGAAAGGACCTCATGGTTACCATTGACCAAAAGTCACTTGACCACATCCGCAGCAGATCTGGCAGCATCAAGTTCGGACTGGGAACCCTGAAGGTGAGGCTCTCCAACGAACACGAAAAGTCAAAGGAGGCTGTTAGTGGTAAAGCAGCCACCGACGACTTGATGCTGTTTATGCTGCAGGAAGACGTGGACATAGCCTTAATCCAAGAACCTTGGCTGTTCAAGGTCAAAATTCAAGGATTAAGGTCCAAAGTATACAATTTATACTATCCACAAACCGAAGGTAAGTTAAGAACCTGTATAGTCGCCAAAAAATGTCTAAATATTCTTCTCCTAGGCACATACAGTAACGGAGACTTCACTGTGGCAGTATACGAACAACAGGACAAATCTAGTTTGCTCCTATCGTCCTTATACTTGCCATACGATGAGGAGGACCCACCACCAGACGCAGTCCGAGCACTTGTGCAACACACCAAGTCACGCGGATTGAGTCTACTGATAGGCTGCGACGCCAACGGTCATCACACTGAATGAGGAAGCAACATCAATAAAAAGGGTGAGTCCATTTTTGATTTCATTATTTCCACTAACCTTAACATATGTAACAAAGGTTACACACCGTAACCGGGTTAGGGAAGAGGTAATTGACCTTACTCTACTTAGCGAGTCTAACTCTGTTCAAGTAGAGAATTGGAGAGTATCCGCTAGCGGTTCCTTCCGAATACTCTTCAATCTTAACGTCAATAACGAGAAACCAAAACCTTTCAGGAAACCTCAGAAGACAGACTGGACCCTTTTCTCAAACCTAGTTGCTAACAGGTTAGTACCGCCACAAGCCACCACTAACCTCGACCCAACTCACATTGAGAATTCAGTCGAAAACCTTGTGAAAATTCTGAAAGCGGCCTTTAACAGATCCTGCCCTTTGCAACGTGCTCGCAAGAAAACCAGCGCAGTCCGGTGGACCACAGAACTAAAGCAACTCAGGACTAGGACCGAACTCTATTCAATACAGCAAAGAAAAGAGCTGAAAACTGGGACAACTACAAATCCAGCTTCAACGAGTATAAGAGCAAAACAAGAGCAGCAAAGTCTAAATCCTGGTGTGAGTTCTGCGAATCCATAGAAGATCTTAAAGAAGCCGCAAGGCTCAGAAAGATCTTATCCAAGGACCCCTGTGTCCCAGGATACATTCTTAAAGAGGATGGCTCATGGACAGAATCCAGTCAGGAATCCCTAGAACTGCTGACTGAAACCCACTTCCCAGGTTGTAAGAACCCTGAAACCACTGTCACCCATGGGACGACGGTTCCCATGGTTTACACAAACGAAGAATTGATAAAAGAAATCATAACAAAAGATAAAGTATCATGGGCAATAAACTCGTTCAAACCTTTTAAATCCCCAGGACCGGATGATATTCTGCCAGCGATGCTTCAAAAATCAGAAACCTGTATTGTACCCCACCTCGTAGGCATCTTCTTAAATTGCTTACGTGCAGGGTACAGCCCATTACAGTGGAGAGAGGTAAGAGTAGATAACATACCTAAAGCAGGTTAACCAAACTACACTACCGCAAAAGACTATAGGCCAATCAGTCTCTCGTCGTTTCTATTAAAAACCTTAGAGAGTCTTTTAGATCTATACATTAGAGAGCTCATCAATTCCCACAACTTATGCAACACTCAACACGCCTATCTTAAAAGTAGATCGGTTGAAAGTGCACTTCATAGCGTTGTTCGAGAAATTGAATACTCACTGGAGTGAAAAGAATTTACAATGGCGGCCTTCCTCGACATCGAAGGGGCCTTCAACAATGTAAACACAGAAGCCATAAAACAGCTCTAGAAGATATGAAAGTAGACAAATCCATAGTACACTGGATTGGTAATATACTAAATGGCAGAAGTATCAACATTGGACACAGCTCTATAAGGAAGGTAACAACTAGAGGCACACCACAGGGGGGAGTTTTCTCCCCACTATTGTGGCTTCTTCTTCTTCTTTTTCTTTCCGTTTCTTACAACAAAATCCTTAAAATCCTCATGGAGAAAGGCATAAAAAGCACAGCATATGCAGATGATCTAGTTATCTTGATAAAAGGTAAATTCCTACTATCAGTGAACTAATGGAATCTGCATTGAAAGAACTCTCCTCGTGGGCAAGACAGAACGGTCTGAGGATAAATCCCCTTAAAACTGAACTAGTTTTATTTACCAGGAAAAGGAAAATCCCGATATTTGCTCCACCCAAGTTGGATGGAAGTCCACTCAAACTCACAGCGGAGGCAAGATAGAGATAGAGAGATCCTGGCAATAGAGAAAGCAGCTAAACACATCCAAGCAACCGATATCCCACCATCGGATATCACCATTTTTGTAGACAGCCAGGCTGCACTGAAGTCAATAGGATCCCGTACAACGAGATCAAAGGCTGTTATGAATTGCCGCATTTCACTGAAGTCCATCAGCCACCACAAGGTCAAACTCTGCTGGGTCCGGCGCCACAGCTTAATCGCAGGGAACGAGAGAGCGGACGAATCGGCCAGACAAGGGTCTGAAATGGACATCAGCGAAGCGGATACGTCACTACGACCACCGATCAGTGCTTTGTACCAGATCATAAGCGAAACAATACAAAAAGAGGCCAACTCGACTTGGCTTACAAGAAATGATTGTCACACGACAAGATCAACGTGGCCAAGGCTTAATTACGGCAAAACAAAGAAGCTTTTGGCATTGGACAGAAACTCTATCCGTATGCTCGTCGGAGTGATCACAGGACACTGCCCCATCGGAACAATGCTCCGGAAATGGAATGCGGAGTCCAGCGATCTCTGCAGGGGCTGCAGTGACGAGGAAGAGACCGAGACGATCCAACATCTACTTTGCCACCAGCTCTCCAGCATCGGTGCCTGGCTTCTCTGGGCCAGAGATTCTTCACAGAGACTGCGGACTTAGCAAATGCAGACATATCGGATCTGCTAAAATTCATAAAGAGCACGGGGTGGTTTCAGCCATCGCGTGACAAGATAGGTCATTATCACAATGATTCACAATGGGCCCCATGGCCTCCGAATGGAAGTGATGCCTTAACCATCACACTCCCCTTCCAAAACCCTTTGCGGCTTTGCTTCGACTACTCCATTTACCAGCGTTTTCATATATACTTCGCCGGTCTTTGTGAATCTCTCTATCTGAATTACATCGACCGAATGCAATCCAATCTTACTTCCGACAAGAGTTTTTACCGCTTTATTAACGCGGAACGTAATTGCGACAACTACCCACCTACTCTTAAACTTGCCAACAACTCTTCGTCAGACCCCAAACCATTGCAAACTTAATCGCCGACTTCTATAGTCAATCGTACACCGACCATTCCACAAAGCTTGATCGCGATTACTTCTCCTATATGAATAATTGCACCCAAACGTCATTAGTTTCCATCAATATCACCGCGCTCCTCGTAGAATAACAAATAAATATACTTAAGAAAAATTACACCCCATACACAAAAAAGGCAAAAAAAGCTAAATAAATAACTACCGCTCCATCGCCAACCTATCTTGCATACCCCAACTCTTTGAAAGCATTGTGTATGATTCAATGTTTTTTTCATTCCAAACCCTTATTCTCTCCTTCCCAACATGGCTTCCTCAAGGGTAGGTCGACTACTACGAATCTTACAGAATTTGTCTCTCAAGCACTGTGCGCATTTGAAGATGGGAAAGAAGTCGATGTCATTGCAAATGACTTTAGTAAAGCATTTGATAAAATTTCACACCAAGTTATTATTTTTAAATTGCTTGCCCTTGGTTTCCAACCCAGTTTCATGAAATGGATCAAATCATACTTGGAAGGCAGACAAAAATGAGGTCTTATTCAGATCTTCTATTTCTAAACTCATCAAGGCCGCATCATCCATTAATTTTCGTCCTTACTGCCAACAATGTAAACTACATAATCAAAGAATCCCATGCCGATGACATGAAAATCTATTCATATATCTCATCTCCCGCCGACTCTTTCTCTCTTCAAAATGACCTGAAACATTTTTCTATCTGGTGTCAAAAAAATTATGTCCAACTAAATATTAGCAAAATGTCAATCCATCACATTCACCCGAAAACGCCACCCGCAACCAAATCGAAGCTATTTGCTCTTCAACGAATTAGTCCCTTCTGTTTCATCTTTACGTGATCTAGTCGTTATTTGTGATTGACCAATTGGGCCAATTCTGCGCTTGCCTTTATTAAACGCTGGTCAAAGGAATTTTCCAATCCCTATGTTACGAAATCGCTATATATCACCTTCGTTAGTCCCATTCTCGTATACGCCAGTCCGGTCTTCTTACTACGTCGTGCACAGCTAACGTATTGAGGCTATTCAGCGTAGGTTTCTACGTTTCGCCTGGACCGATAGAAATAATTGACCAACATACTCGCAACGTCTGAAACTTATCCGCCTCGAATCCTTTGAAAACCGTCGTAACATTGCTGTATTGCTTTTCCACCACCAATTACTTTCCGGTCATACTGATTGTCCCGCACTACTCGAATTGGTTTCCCTTAGCACCAATCCCCACAATCTAAGATCCACATCGCTCTTCCGTGTTAGATAACATCGTACTAACCATGGGTTTATCTCACCTATGTCCAGAATGTTACGTATGGCTAACACTATGGAGTACTCATTTGACTTTCACCTTAACAAAACATCTCTTCGCAATTCACTCCAGCCCCGCTCTTTTCCTCCTTAGCCCTGCTTTAGATTAAGTATTAGTTTTTAAGTTTAGATTGTTTAAGCTCCAAGCCTGAATTAAGCGCAATAAATGGGGGTATTGTCCCCACTAAACTAAACTAAAACTTAATCCCAAGGAGTTAAGAACTATTAGCTTATCTCCTCTCCTGCTCAAAACACTCGAAAGACTCATAGATATCCATTTTCGCTGCAATATATTGTAGATCCACCTAGATTGTCAGCTTCCCAAAACGCGTACACAAAAGGCAAATCTGTAGATACTGCCCTACATTCGCTTGTGTGCTCCATTGGGAAATCCCTTCACCATAAAGAATACACTACGGTAGCCTTTCTGGACATCAAGGGTGCTTTCAACAATGTCTACCCATCCTCTATCATCAGTGGACTGGTGAATCTTGGCGTGGACAAGGGACCAATTGCTTGTCAGTAGAGTAATCATATCGAAGCTGGGTTCCACCACCGCCACCAGACCTGCCAGCAGAGGAACACCACAAGGTGGAGTTCTGTCTCCCCTGCTATAAAACATCGTGGTCAAAGAACTACTTTTGTTGCTGGATAAGACAGGGCGCAAGGTGATAGCCTCGAAGCGTTAATACGCGAACCATGCAGACATAAGCGTCTGCACCTAGCCTCTATTAAAGAACTCCTACTCTCACCTCCCCGTGGTGAAATCCGGGAGCCGAGTACCATCGACAGAAGATGGGGTAACCAACCCCCGTGGGACGTCTGGGCGGCTGCAAACGAGTGAGGGGGGAGTGTGAGTCTACCAGGGCTCATCACTCTTTTTAGGATGGCGGCGGAGGAGTTGGTCAGCTGATTGGCCAACGGCGGCATCCACAACTCCAGTCAGTAGGAGCTACCTGGTTTCCATGGTAAGGTCGGGACCCTGGAATAGAGATCGCGGCGGATGAGCCCTTCTTTTAGGGCCAACGGCAGCGCTCACAGCCTGCAAGAGGCTACCGACACCGGATCCTTCCGGACCCCTTTATCCGGGGGCTTAACAAATGGACCTGTCCTCCCAGTTGGAGGTTGTGCGTGGGGTTAACTTCCTCACCACGTAAAAAACTCACGAGTTCAGAACACACAAGCTGCCTCGGATATGGACGGACTTACTGTTGACGACCCCAGCAAACGAAAAAAGGACAATGATTTTCGGTTCTGCACGTGGAATGTGAGCTCCCTGAACAGACCACGTGCAGCCGATGAACTCGCGGAGGCCCTAGACTGCTATAAAGCAGACGTTAGGAAGTGCGATGGGATGGGCCGGGCAAAAGGAGGCTGAAAAACTGTGATACCTATTACGGCAATTGTTACAGAGAGCTAAGGCAGCGATTATTTGGATGTGAATTTGTTGTTCGAGGCAGACTTAGGCAAAAAGTCTTAAGCTTTAAGTACATAAGCGAGCGCCTCATAACAATCCGCATCAAGGCTAAATTCGGCAACATCAGCCTAATCTGCGCCCACGCCCCAACGGAGTACAAAGATGACGATAGCAAGGCTTCTATGATCTCCTAGACTTCTATGATCTCCTAGAAAGAACGTACGATCAATGCCACCTCAGTTTGACGTCGAAAAGCTATAATCGCAACAGACTGCCAGGAACTTTGCCGATCGAGTCTCCCTGAAACTCTCCGAAAGTTCAACGTCGCCTGCACTAACAATAGACGAAGAATGGAAACGTTGTCAAAAAGCCATCAGAGAAGCCGCTACTGATGTGCTGGGTTTTAAAACGCCAACAAGAAAAAACCCCTGGTTTGACAACGAGTGCAGGCAGGCACATGCAGCAAAGCAAGAAGCCTACCAGGCAACGCTGCATCGAACTGCGAGAGCTGTTCGTGAGCTCTAC
Organism: Myathropa florea; assembly: GCA_930367185.1. NCBI lineage: Eukaryota > Metazoa > Arthropoda > Insecta > Diptera > Syrphidae > Myathropa > Myathropa florea. Next base: position 62,938,496 of record OV884004.1, on the reverse strand, counting down.
GAACAGAGAAGAAGGGAAGAGAACCGGCTTCTTCTCAGGAAGAAAAAGAAAGAGCACGAGAAGCGCGCGATCGAGGAGATGTAGAGGTGTTATGGCAGGAATAAAGTTCGGACAGAAGCTTGCCGGGACGAGAATGGATAGCTAATAGTAGATTCGCAGTCGATACTGAGAATTTGGAAAAATCATTTCTGCAGACTGTTGAACGGCGATGAGGACACAAATACCGCTGTCAGGCAGAATGTTCCACTCAACACAACGGACGATGATAGAAGAGAATACCGTCCCCCCGACCTAAACGAAGTCAAGATAGCGATATCGAGACTGAAGTCTAATAAAGCTGTTGGTGCAGATAGTCTGCCCGCCGAAATATTTAAGGCAGCTGGAGGTGATCTGGTAGGGCGCATGCACCAGCTCATCTGTAAGATATGGTCGGAGGAAAGCATGCCCGATGAGTGGAATCTCAGTATCGTTTGCCCGATCCACAAGAAAGGAGACCCCTTTGACTGCGCCAACTATCGGGGGATAAGTCTCCTTAACATCGCCTACAAGATCTTCTCTGCCGTTTTGTGTGAACGCCTGAAACCATTCATAAACAAACTGATAGGTCCTTATCAGTGTGGTTTCAGGCCCGGGAAGTCCACCATCGTTCAAATTTTCACACTGCGGCAGATCCTGGAGAAGACCCAGGGAATGCAGATCGACACACACCATCTATTTGTCGATTTCAAGGCCGCATATGACAGCGTGTATAGAGACGAGCTATACAGCGCCATGTCTACATACCTGCCAAACTCGTCAGACTGAGCAGGATGACGATGGAGAACTCTCACTGCTCCATCAAGGTCGGTAACGAACTCACCGAGACCTTCAATGTCAAAAAACGTTTTAGACAAGGCGACGCGCTGTTATGTGATTTCTTTAACATCGTTCTTGAGACGACCGTGCAAAACTCACTGGCCAACACAAGAGGCACGATCTTCCAAAAGTCCGTTCAACTTACTTAGCTTACGCGGATGACATTGACGTGATTGGGCGAACACAGCGAGCCGTCAATGATGCGTTTGCTGGCATTGAAATGGAAGCGGCTAAAATGGGTCTGGACGACGGCAAAACAAAGTACAATGCGACCTCAATAAAAGCAACTAATAGAAATTAGGGCAGTTGCTTTTATTGAGTTTGTTGCAATAATCGAGTCAAAAAATTGTAGGTGCCAAAAATGAGACAAAAAGTTAAAAACGTCAGAATAGTATTGTAAAAAGAACGTGTTTTCCATTGGTAAGCAGACCAAAACTGATAATTTAATTTAATTCATAACAATAAGAAAATTCAAACTTTAATTGTTTTTTTTTTAAATTATGACACTTCATGAGCATCATTTTCTTCAGCTCATTGTAGGCAAATGTTTAGTGCTCGAATTGCAGCCTCTGCTTCAAATTCTTTTTCGTCATCACTTTCGACTTCTGATTCCGGATTACTACTAGTCGGTTCCAAATTGGATTCATTCTCGGCAATCGAATCAGTTATGTCCTGGGAACTGTCAACTCTTGAAACAAATCGTTAATCGATGATATTATTTTGGGATCTTTTAGGATTTGGTCCCTTTTATTGAGTCGCCATTTTTTGAAGAGTTGCAATTACTGAGTCAGCAATGGTAAGATTTAAGGTGTTGCTTTTATTGAGGAGCAGCACGTATCGAGGGTTGCTTTCATTGAGGTCGCACTGTATATGCTGTCATCGAGAAAGGACGCACAATATCGACGACTTGGCCAGAACGTCACCATAGGCAGCTATAACTTTGAGGTAGTTAAGGACTTCGTCTACCTTGGCTCCGCAGTAAACAGTACTAACAACATCAGTACCGAGATCAAACGCAGAACAACTCTTCCCAACCGCTGTTTTTATGGGCTCAAAAGGCAATTGAGTAGTAGAGCCCTCTCTCGGAAGACCAAGTTGACTTTGTATAAGACCTTGACCAAGGCTAACGGACTGGGCATTAACGCTCTAAAAACGGAAATCGTCCTCTTTTCACGGAAATACAAAATCCCCTCGATCGACCCCTCTACCATTGACGGCACCAGTTGCATATTCTCAGAGTCTGCCAAAACTTTAGGACTCATCCTAGACAAGAGACTTAACTGGAAGCTTAACATAATGGAGTGTACCAGCAAGGCGACACTTGCTCTCTACATATGTAAAATAGTATTTAGCAAGAAATGGCGTCCCCAACCTAACATTATCCATTGGATACATAGCCGTCGTTAGCCCATTCTGTTGTATGGAGTGCATGTCTAGTGGCCCATACTAGACAAAGCCATACACTACAATCACCTCAGGAATATTCAACGTCAAGCCTGCATCTGTATTGGTGGTGCTCTGAGAACAACGCCTTCAGATGCTCTGGACGTTATCATGAATCTATCCTCACTTGACATTTTTTGCGGACTACTAGCAAAAAACACTGCTGTTCGTTTTATGGACTCCGCCCAGTGGACCAATACTCCCGATGGTCACTCCTCTATACTATGTTCTCTAAGCTTCCCGACGAGAATTCTAGACCATGCCACACCCCAATACTTCCCTTATAGGCACTTTGAAACCCTGATTCGAGAAAGAGACTTTTGGAGTGGTAATCCTAAACCATTTGCAGGTCCCCTGCACTTCTTTTCGAACGAGTGAAAGACTCAGGATGGGGTACTCACCCACTGTAGCGTGTTTCAGGCAGAGATAATGGCGATTAGTGAAGCTCTGTCCTGGTTCAAATGGAATGTAACATTTGTATTTTCACGGACAGCCAGGTAGCCATCAGGGCTCTGGAATTAGTCTCTATAAACTCAAAAGCTGTAATCGACTGTGGCTGTTGGGTACCAGGCCATAGAGACATTCCGGGCAACGGCAAAGCGGATGAGCTTGCCAAGTTCGCTGCTTCACAGTCATTGCTACCTAAAGACAACATCTTGGGTATGCCCCTTACAACTTGTAAATTGGTGCTATTAGTAGATGCAACTCATAAAATAAAGAACAGATGGTCGAGTGGCATTACGTGTCACATATCCAGAAAGATCTAAAGAATCAATAAAAATAATGGATTTGTAGTTTGAGGCATACTTAGGCAAAAAGTCTTAAGCTTTAAGTACATAAGCGAGCGTCTCATAAAAATCCGCATCAAGGCTAAATTCGGCAACATTAACCTGATTTGCGCCTACGCCCCGTCTGAGAAGAAGGATGATAATGACAAGTATGACTTCTATGATCTCCTAGAAAGAACATACGATCAATGCCCGAACTTTCCGAGAAACCAACATCGACCCGAATCATTTCCTTGTAGGTAGGAAAGTGGATATCAAGAGAATAACGAAGTTGAAAAAGAAAACCACAGCTATAATCGAAACAGATCGCTAGGAATTTTGGCGACCGAGTCTCCCAGAAACTCTCTGAAAGTTCGACGCCGCTTGCACTTATAATTGAAGATAAATGGAAGCGTTGTCAAGAAGCCATTAAAGAAGCTGCCACGTGATTGAGCGAACACAGCGAGCCGTTTGAGGTAGTGAAGGACTTCGCCTACCTTGGCTCCGCAGTAAACAGTAAACAGAATAACTCTAGCCAACCGCTGTTTTTATGGTCTCAAAACTCAATTGATTAGCAGAGCCTTCTCTCGGAAGACCAAATTGACTCTGTATAAGACCTTAATTATCCCAGTCCTGCTTTACGGCGCAGAGACATGGACAATATCCCAAGCGGATGAAGAGTCTCTCGGTCTCTTCGAGAGATGGCATTTGGGGGAAAAGGTTCCACCACGAACTATATGGGCTGTACAGCGAAATGAGTCTAGCCAGGCGTCTACGGATCCAACGCCTAAGATCGCTAGTAGTAGTCATAGTTACTACCTTAGTAGTCATAGTTACCACACATCATCGCAGCGTTGCTGACTGCGAAGCGTTTATCGTATCAAAGGTATGAAAGAAAGCTTTGATACTTTGTACATTTAGTTTTTTCCCAAGTTAATATTTTGTTTTAATATATATATATATATATATATTTCGTTTATTTTGCTATTATATTATTACATTTATAAATAAATTATTATAAGAATTGTGATTATCAATAAATTTGTTTTGTTAAATTGTGAAATTTTTAATTAAAAAAAGAATTAAAGAACCACCTGTGATGCAATTTAAAAAGCTTCATTTATAAAAATATTTTAAATTTGCAACATTTCTCTTTTGAAGTCGTGGCAGAGTATATAAGACCCCGCAAAAAGATCAGTGCGATCGGTAAATCTAAAGAAAAGGCACTCTAAGAATTTATAAAACATAATCCCTTATGTTTTTTCTTCGAAGAGTTTCATACTACAAATAATTGTAAACTGCTGCATTATCCTCCATTTAAGTGCGTTTTTTTTTGTCTTAAGAATTAAGATATACATATGTATATATCATCATTTTATGGGCTGCATTTTTTTTCAAATCCTATAAATTTTAATAAAATTCGACGTAAGTTGACTTCAGCATATGTTTGAATATACATATATTGCAATTTGTTGAATACGAGGGGCGTTCAATATATTCTCGGTATCGGGGTGAAGCTGTGGTTGTATATATAAATTGACTTATTTATCAAGTAATACTATTATTTTAGTGCATTCATGTAAAATTTTATATAAATGTGATTACTAATTCGCGTTTTATCTCTAGTTAAACAGAATCATAATGGCAACTGAGACGATGATGGAGAAAATTGAGCATCGCACTGTAATTAAATTTCTCACTAAGCAAGGAAAAAGTCAAAAAACTATTCATGAAGAGATGGTGGCTGTTTACCAGGGTTCCGCACCTTCATTATCAACTGTGCAAAAGTGGTCAAGTGAGTTCAAGAGAGGCAGAGAGAGCATTGAAGACAACCTCCGCTCCGGCGCCCCGGCTACTGCTTGTACGGGAGAAAGCATCAAAGTCGAAAAACTTGTTCTTGAGGATACCCGAATAAAGGTGAAAATGATGGCAGAGATCACCAAGCTTTCAGTTGGTACCATTCACACCATTCTTCATGACCATCTTAACCTTTCAAAGGTCAGTGCAAGGTGGGTGCCACGAATGCTCACAGCGCCTCAGAAACAAGTGAGAATCGCATGCTGTAGAGAGCTTTTGGAGATGTGTAGTGGATCGAATTGTTACTGGTGACGAAACATAGGTCCACCACTATGACCCTGAAAGCAAACAAGAGTCCATGCAGTGGCATAAAAAAGGAACAGACCCCCGAAGAAGTTCAAAGTCACTCCGTCTGCCGGGAAGATCATGGCCACAGTTTTTTGGGACTCAAAGGGAATCTTGCTCATTGAGTACAAAAAAAAAGGTGAAACCATCAACGCCACATCCTACGCTTCCACTTTGCATAATTTGCGAGAGGAAATTAAAAAGAAAAGACTGGGTAATCTCGCAGCGGGTGTGTTGCTTCTTCATGACAACGCTCCTGTTCACACGGCGCGAGTTTCCAAGGCTGCTGCGCGAGATTGTGGTTTCGAAGAAATCCAACACCCACCCTATAGTCCAGACCTTGCCCCTAGTGATTATTTCCTGTTTCCGGATTTGAAAAAATGTCTTCGTGGAAAAAGATTTTCGGATGATGAAGAATGGGTATTTTGCAGAGAAAGAGGAAATTTATTTTTTCGAGGGATTAAAAAAGCTTATCTCAAGATGTAACAAATGCATTGATGTTAGGGGAGATTATATTGAAAAATAAAAACAATTTAAATTGAACGAGAATATATTGAACGCCCCTCGTAAACGGAAAGCTTATTATTACAGATATGGTATGTACCTTGGATTTAAGTGCATTGCTATAACTCTAAATTTTTCCACTTTGTGTCTCACTTTTATCATAGGGTGACATTGAAAATCGAATCGAATATGATCTGCATCATCATAGACGCACCCTGTCACTGTTAGGTCTGTACCAGGAGCCATTCTAAAAATCGTAGTGTTAAAAGAATTCATAAATATATATACATTGTTTACTTGCCCGTTATATAATGTGTTGTAATATGGTGTTTCAGTAGCAAAAACGTCAGTGCGATCTATATACGAACTAGTTTCTTTGGAATATTGAGCGGCTTTCAAATTATTCGGGTCAAAGACGAATACATCACCCATGTCAGTTGTGGCCCAAACAGCATTGTTGGAAGGTTTTCCTAAGACTTGATTAATTTGGCAACATACCGAAGTGAGATGTGATATCCAATCTTCCATTTCTGAATCACCTGAAAAAATTAGCTTAATTGGTGAATAACCAATTGGGAGACGAGGAGCATGGATAGCTATGCGAGGGGAACCAGCTTCGCTACAACATTGTATGCATGTTATTTCTGATAAAGAAAATTGTATCTTGGTAGTAACCCCATCAGGATTGAGAACAGTAAAAGTACCGGAATCGGATTCTTCAGAGGATGATGTAACCCATTCAAGTTCAATGTGACAATCTTCAAATACACCTCCGGGCTTTTGAACTCTTGCTTCACCTGATTTAATCCAAGACGACATCTCTACTGCCTTTTCGTACTTTTGAATATCTACTAAATTCGAAGATGCTGCTTTTTCTTTAAGTTTTGAAATAACGTCTAACCGCCATTCACGAGCTAGCTCGATGTTGTTATCCCAAAAAGAGCTTTCATTAAACCAATTAGGCATATTTAATATGTCCACAAGAACTGCACCCGCAGTAACGCAGCTCCACATGACTTCAAATTCAGTAAAAAACTGTGAAGTACCGTGGTCATCATCTTCTCCGAACACACCAGAATCTCTGGTTGAATCAGCATTAAAAACAGCAGAATCACTTTCTGGATGTGCTTCTGCGCCAACGATTGAACCTACACTTCGAACTGGTGACCATGATCTAGGATTATTAAGCTGTGTTTCAAAAAGTTTTCCAGATATCTCCCCGATATCTGCTGCTGGAGCACTTGAAGCTTGTGTAGTCTCTTGAAGTAAAGGTGCTTGCTTTCTACGGTGATCCTTTAAACTTCCGACATTGGGTGGGGATATTGAGTTTTTGCTCCATAAATCGGGTTTATGATTTTCTGTGTGTTTTATGTCAATATTATCGATGTTCTCAATAACGGCACAAGTTTCAACTACTCCCTTTTCTTTGTATAAGCTACAAATACTTTGATGCTTTGAGCCAGGGGGAGAATCACCACTTCGACGGGAAATTAAACTCATTGTGCTAGATGTTCGACTTACTTGCATTGGGCATTGTAAAAGACGCCACTTTTTTCCTGTTAAATCTGAAAGCGATACACCTGCTCGAAAGTAAAGTCTGCGATCTTCCGATCCAACAGCAAAAACTTGATCATTTGGTGCAACTGATACCATGGATATACTTCCAACCATTTCAACCCATCCGCTGCCGATAGCAGCATCTTCACTGATGCCTGCAGCTTCTCCTTTTACACCCCTTCGAAACCAAACGTGATTATCGCTGGTCACACACCATACTGAATCTGTTCCAACTGAAACTTGAGTTATTTTAATACCACTTCCTGGTGGTTTCACTTCCAACCAAGTTTCCCCGATTAAAGATTCTCTTGTAACACCAGATCGAACAATTGCTCGACCATTATACAAAACACCCCATACTAATCCCATGGGACCTACGCTGATTTGTGCTATCTCGCAGCCTGATGGCGTGCTGATTGCTGTCCATCGTAAACCTTCAGGAGAGCTCGAATTTACGCCTGAACGAAACATAGCCTAAAAATAAAATGAAACATTAAAGCATCTTTATACATTTATTTCTATAAATATGCGCTTTTAAATTTAACCAAAATATATCAAACAGATTCCTAAATTAGATTCTATTACCATTCTAATAAAAGCATCCATCTTTTAACGTCCGTGCGTTAAACAAACATTTCAAGGAATTTAAGAAAATCCATGGAGCTATTTATTGTAAACCAATTTTTTAATCAATTGTCAACTTAAAACATTGACTTAAACTTAAATAGTACATAGTAATTGTCAAAAAGTTTTTCTTTTAAATATGTATCCTACAGTTCCTTTATGTAACAGAAACTTCTTCGCGGAAGCCAACTGTGGAATATGTATGTGCAAATAAGGTAAGTAATGAAGAGACGAGATAACTCGTAGTAGCCGTCCAGTGCAAGTAAACAACCTACGAGATTTCTCGTAGTTTGCAGTCAACGTGTTAAGCAAATTTATCTACAGTTTCTACAGAGATGCAATCAATACGTTAAAACGTTACTTTAATTATACGCAGCGTGAGTGATAATTAATCAATTGTCAAAGTTATACATTGTATTGAATTATTATTCTTAAAAATACATTTAAAAAAACAACAGTAAATTCAATTACATTGCGGTAGGAAATAACACGATTAATTTAAATTTTTAATTTATTTATTCTTATTCTTATAAATACATTGTAAATACAACAAAAATAATACAGAGACTATGCCATGTCAAATTTTATAATACATTGTGGGGTGTTCTTTAAAAAGAAACTATATGTTAATTAAGAAAAGTGGGCGCCGTGGCGTAGTGAGTAGGTGCGTCGACTCCTACGCTCGAGGTCGTCGGTTCGAATATCGAAAAAAAAACATTAAACATTTTTTCTCGGCTCCACCTCTTTCGAGTCACTGGCAATGCTCAAAGAGTATAACTGTCTAGAAAAAGCTTCTCAATCTCGCCGTTCGGAGTCGCCATTAAACTGTAGGTCCCCTCCGCTCGTGACAGAACAATAGCACGCACAACACGAGTGGTTGCAGAGAAGCTAGGCCCAGGTTCACCTCGGACTGTAGCGCTGCCATTATTATTATATTATAATTAAGAAATGGATCACATCAATCTCGGAGGTCTTAATGAAGAAGAAAAATTCAGGGTTAACAAATTAGATAAAGCAAACAGGAATATTTTTATAGGGAAGCGCACAATTTAACGTTTACCCGCGAAATTATAGCAACAACCACTAGTTCAGTGTATTAAAAAACATACCGGTATCCAAAGGTCCGCGAAAAAGAGAATCAATGCTTAATAAATGAAATGCTAACACAAGAAATCATTAAAAAGAGCAATTCTCCGTACAATAGTCCGCTTTTGTGTCCTACCAAAAATAAATAATTAAAAGCAGGAAACAAAATGGAGAGTTGTTACTGACTATAGCAGACATAACGAGGTCACAGTTTAAGTTAACACTCAATATTGACACGATGGATAAATTGGGTAGATTATTTTACTACCTTCAATCTGGCTAGAATTTTTGTCAAATTTTTGTTTTGAGGATAGCATTTTCCACGTCATTTAGTCATTTCCAATACATAAGAATGCCATTTGGTTTGAAAAATGCTCCTTCAACGTTGCAAAGATTGATGAGTTCAGTCCTCAGGGAATTTATAAATAAAATTTGTGTTTACATAGATTATCATGCCGATTATGGAAAATGACGGATTGACTGCGGAGGGAATATTTTCTCATCCATGGGTTTTCCTATTATTGAAAACTCAATCGAGAAAGTGAGATGATGTCGGTAAGGTAGTGTAAACAAAATGATATTATGGAAAACGCAACTCATTCGCACTGCATACATTTTGTGACATTTTCAATCCGATTCAAATCGGTTGCGGATTTCAAAGAAAATAGATGAGTTGGTGAAACAAAAAGTAAGTTTTAGATTTTAGATCAAATGCGACAGGTCTCTGGAGGAACAATCGGTGCAGGCTCCAGCCCCCAAAAGAGCCAAGAACTACACAACTGCCAGACAAGACAAGCAGTACAGCGATGTTGTTAGGAGCCATACCCTCGTTGGCGTGGTAGACAAGGCAAATCCGGACGGGAGCATCTCTGCGGACAAGTAGAGGAAGATAGAAGTCAAAGTGGCCCCTGCCCTTCTCTCTATCCTAAGAGAGCAACCAGGACCTGCTCCAACCTGTGAAGACGGGTGAAGGGTGATACTCATTCGGTGGTAATCGTCGTCAACGAGGAATCCTTGACCCAACTTGCTGCTGACGAGTACAAAATCTACAACAGCTTCGGCAGGGTCCCTCTCAAAATTTACAAAAAGGACACGGAGAGGATATCTGTTCCTAAGGCATAATGATATCCTCCGGTCGCACAAGTAGAACCTGGCACGTCATCTGCCCCTGAAACTTTCCCCCATAATAGTAAATACTTGTTCCACAGAGGCAAGACCTAATCCCAAAATCGACAAACCATCGGACACATCAGCGGACGTCCTCACGACAACGCTCACAACTTTGGGCATTGACGATTCTCTATCGTCGGACTCAGAGTTTGAGGGTTTCTTTACCGCAAACCTGCTCTCCTCCTAATTGGTTGTGACGCTAATGCTCGTCTTCAATTATGGGGAAGCTCCAACAACAATGAAAGAGGTGAGTCACTTTTTGATTTCATTCTTAGTAGGAATCTAGTTATTTGTCATACAGGAAGTGGTGTACCCACCTTCGTTACTAAGAATAGACAGAAGGTACTTGACATTACCCTTGTCTCCTACAACATCATTACATTAGTAATTGGAAGGTTTCTGATATCCATTCCTTTTCGGAACATAGACACCTCCAATTTGATCTTAACGGTCTTCCTCCCAAGCAAACCCCAGTTAGAAAAACTATAAGCATACTAACTGGACTCTCTACAAAAACATTTTAGGTAAGTCCCTTTCAAGGACAACTCCTTCTCCTACGGATGCTACTGAGTTGGACCGGTTAGTTAATTCATTCACCATTGCCCTTAACATAGCAATGGATACTGCCAGTCCTCTCAAAATCCGCAAATCTAATTCTAAGCCACACTGATGGAATAGCGAACTTGAAAGCTGTTTTGCAGTAGAATAGAGGATGTTTCTAAGACTTCTAGACTTAGGAAAATCCTCTCCACTTGTCCTGCCATACCAAGCTACTATTTGAAGCAAGATGGCACATGAACTACCTCCAGTAAAGAATCTCTAAAGTGTCTCTTGAGACACAAAAGACAAAGTAAGGTGATAGTCTATGCGGATGACATTGCTGTAGCTATCTCGAGTAAATATCCAACAGTGCTAAACTTTCGACGTGGCGTTTACGCTCTCAAAACGGAAATTGTCCTCTTCACACGGAAATACTAAATCCCCTCGCTTGACCCCCCTATCGTTGATGGCACCAGTTGCAAATTCTCAGAGTCTGCCAAATATGTAGGGCTCATCCTACACGAGAGACTTAACTGGAAGCCGAACATAATGGAGCGAACCCACAAGGCAAACACACGCTGGCTCTCTACGTATGTAAAAGAGCACCTCCCAGTGGACCAATAATCCCTTTGGCCACTCCTCTATACTAAGTTCTCTGAATTTCCCGACGAGAATTCTAGACCATGCCACACCCCAATACTTCCCTGACAAACACTTTTAAACCCTGATTCCAGATAGAAACTTTTGGAATGATAGTCCTAAACCATTTGCAAGCCCCCTGCACTTCTTTACGGACGGGTCAAGACCCAGGATGGGGTTGGCAGTGCCGTTTTCTCTAATGAATTAAATATAAGTGTCTCCTTTCGCTTACCCGACCACTGCAGCGTGTTTCAGGCGTAGATAATGGTGATTAGTGGAGCTCTGTCCTGGCTCAAATGGAATGTAATATCCGCACGTGATATTTGCATTTTTACGGACAGCCAGGCAGCCATCAGGGCCCTGGAATTAGTCTCTATAAACTCGAAAGCTGTATTCGACTGTCGCTCATTTTTAGACAAGATGGCCGATCAGTTTAATATTCGCCTGTGCTGGGTGCCACGCCATATAGACATTCCGGGCAACAGCAAAGCGGATGAGCTTGCCAAGTTCGCTACTTCACAGCCATTGCTACCTACACACAACAACTTGGGTATGCCCCTTACAACTTGTAAATTGGTGCTCTCATTAGAGGCAACTTATGAAATAAACAACAGATGGGCGAGTGGCACTACGTGTCACACCTCCAGAATGATCTGGCCCAAGCTAGATCTCGGAATATTTAGTATCTCTAGATAAATTGAATATACATAAGTACAATCTTCGGTATCATTACAGAACACTGCCTCATAGGAAATCATGCCAGCAGACTAGGCGTCCCGGCTAATGATTTGTGTAGAAGCTGCTTAGACGAGGAGGAAGTGGAAAGCGTTTCACAAATTCTCTGCTCCAGTCCGGCCCTAGCGTCTATTCGACGCCTACATTTAGGGGCCTACTTTTTCGATAACTTATGCGAACTCAGTGTGGTTACCATTAATAATCTACTACGCTTCATTACAGGCTTCCAAATGGTTTCCGACAAATACTTTATTGGATTGACTTCAGTTAAACCATGTGACTGCACAATGGATCAACTCTGGTCTAAGTACACACCTTAGCCACTTCATACCTACCATACCTACCTTGGTGACGTACATTTTCGCGTTTCAAAATTGCACTCACATCTTTGTTTTTGTACTGAAGTCCATTATCCGAGCTTAGAGTCTTTACTGCACAATTTGTGTCAAGTTTCACCGAATGCAAAAAACTTTTGAGTATATTAGGCACTTCACTTTTTTCTCGAATGAAGAACACAAATTTATAATGCGAGAAATATTTTGATCCACCTGCTGAAATTTGCTGCAAAGGACCACACACATCCGTATGAACCAACTCAGCTGATTGATTTGGACATGCTGTTGTTAAAAGGTAGTCGCGTTTGTTTCCCAAACATACAAGCGTCACAAAAGAACGAGTTGTTGTCAATGCACGAAATATTATGTTTTCTTAATACAGACTCAGACTCGCCGAGCCGCTCGTGCCACAACTGAACAGATTCACCTTTCAAGGCAATTTTTGTGACCCCAGTAGTGTTATCCAGAACCACTCGAAACATAATTTTGTAGAGCCGATGGCAACGTACTTCCACTGCAATGGTACGATTATCTTTTATTATTTCGCATTTTCGGTTGTCTAATTTTTATCCACTGCACTTCCTGAGGAGAAAAGATTAATTTTAATTTCCGGCACAAAGTAAACATTCCAGACACTTTTTATACCATTTTCTATTATCAAAAGCGAGAACGTCTACAGCACCTTTTCCGATTGCCAAGATCTTCTCATCTTTACCAATAATTAAAGAGATTGGTTTGTTTAATTGTTGGTAATTTTTAATCCAATCAAGATGAAACGTCATATGATAACTGGCACCTGAATCTAAAATCCAATCGCCCATCGCAACCATGTCGGCATTATTCACAAAAGAATTAGACACAAGAACACCACAATCATTTGTTTGTGCAAAATTGACAAATTATCGTTTTCTCATGGGACAATTTCGTTTCCAATGCCCATTTTCTTTACATAAAAACACTTGCATTTCTTATCAAGAGTTTTGGCATTTCTTTTCTTATCATAATCTCTTTTCAACCGCTTTCTGCTGATAGTGCACTATGCGTGTTCTCTTGCCAAGTTTGAACAGGTGATGATTGCGGAGTATGTTCATAAAACGACCCAAATCGGGTTTCTTAGTGTTTTTTCTTCTGGTAACGTCGACTCCCAAGTGCTGAAAAAATGATTTAATTTCTTGGGCAGGGTCATCAAAATCTTCGTCATCTACTTGGAGAAACAATTTCTCCCATTTCTTTTTTAGTGCAACAAGCACTAGCGCTTCTAACTTTGAAATATATGTCGGCAATTTCTGTTCGTAGATTGATGCTAGTTTATTCCACATTTCTTTTGAGGTGGTGCAATTAAGAATATGAAGGAGCGGTTGCTGTCCGATGGTGGTGGCAATAATTTTCCGTGCTTTTCTATCTTTTGTTAGCTATGTGGCAACATCCGATTTGCCCGCTGATTCCGCTTGAACCGGCAAAACTTCATCCCCGCTGACTACTCCAAAAAGATTGCTGGCGTTGAGTAGGATTTTTACCCTTACTCCACTGATCACTCGACGTCAGCTTATCAATCCTTGAAAGGTTTTTTTTTTTTTTTTTTTTATTATAAATTGCGCGCGCAAAAGGGGTTACGAACTTAACTGTCCGGAATCGAGACACAGCACGGGCCAAAGGTATAGAGGGAGAAAGGGAAAGGAAGTGCCTGTGCACATTGGTCTTAAATGTCTGCGGATTGTAGTGAGTGGGAAGATATACGAAAGATCGGCACCCTCGTGCACAAATAGCTTAACAAAGAAATTCAATAATCTCTACAATGAAATTACCTCAACAAAACCGAAATCCTTGCGAAATTTTAACGATGCCCGAGATTAATCCAAATTTCTTAAAAAACTCTGTGAGCTGGGCCCATAACCTGTTAAGCCAAGGATAGGAAAAAACACGTCTTTATCCGTCAGTTGTTTGACAAGAAGAGAGTTTATTGAAGATATACAGAATGACAAATGTATATAGATATCTAAACGTACAATGAAGGTGAATGTGATATTAACGGACGTGGTAGAAAATGAAGCTACAGTGGTGAGCGAAATTATTGATACATCTTAACTATGAGTAGTTTCCGGTCGCGAGTGGGATAACCCGATCATTAGGTTAGTAATTAGAATAGACAAAAATAATCCTAAAGAAGCAGCTCTGCTGATTGAAGTTGATGATTGAGTAAAAGGATTCATTTCACATCAGAAGTTCGAGTGCGAGTTTGCGAGTTAGTGAGTTAGTGCAAATAATAAATATTTTTTTATACGGCAACTGAAATTATTGTGGTATACGGGTGAGCAAAGACTCGAAGCTCAACGATTACGCACAGTTGAAGACCGTTCGTCTGAAACAAGCGAGCGACGTGAGCAAAGACTCGAAGCTCAACGATTACGCACAGTTGAAGCCCGATCGTCTGAAACAAGCGAGCGACGTGAGCAAAGACTCGAAGCTCTACGATTGCGCACCGTTGAAGTCCGTTCGTCTGAAACAATCGAGAGACGTGAGCAAAGACTCGAAGTTCAACGATTACGCATAGTTGGAGTCCCTTCGTCTGAAACAAGCGAGCGAGGTGAGCAAAGACTCGAAGCTCAATGATTACTCACAGACGAACATTGAATGATTCATGGAGGACATTATTGGAGCTGGCTGTGTTTCATTATGATCAAAATGATGATTACAATCTTCATTCGAGTGCATTGTAAAGCACTCAAATTTAAGAGTGAAACACCTGGAATGTGCTGTGCGGCTGGGAAAGTTAAATTGCCAGAGTTACATCCACCGGTATCAGGTAACACAAGTGAATCGTAACATTTTCTAGGAAACATTCGGAAGTACAATTTGCGAGAATTACATGCCAACCTTCAAAGTGCAGGGCCAAATAGGTCATCGTGCTGGGTCATTACTACCACTTCCAGACGCAGATCACAAGTTTATTCAGATTTATATGATGAGAAACACAGATTAACAAACGGAACAACGTTGCCGATTCAATAGGAGCACTAGAAAAATATTGTCGCTGAACTGCAAACTTTATTCGATCAACACAACGAATTGATTCAACTGTTCTGAACTGCCCTTAAACGAATGCCAGCTGACGATTATAAAGTTGTAATTCGTGCAGAAAAGGCGCCCGTTGATCAACACGTAAGAAAATATAATGCTCCAACGATTGAGGAAACAGGAATCGTTATAGTTGGCCAAGAACTCGAATCACGCGATATTATTCTCCATCGCAGAAATGTACGAGTATATAGTATACGTACGAATGGCAAAAACGTGGATTGCCACACGCACCAATTTTGATTTGGTTATTCGAGGAAATCTCGCCAAATCAAATGAATCAAGTCATCTCACCAGAAATACCAAATGCCGAAGTTAATCCAGGCTTATTTGAAGACGTTACCAAAAATATATTTCACGGTCCATGTGTCTTACTGAACAATGATTCGTCACGCATGTCTGACGGGAATTGCACAAAACTGTGCCCAAAAGATTTAGTCGCGGAAACTGTTACTGGAAACGACGGATATCCACTTTACCGTCGACAATCGACTGTAGATGGCGGCAATTCCATCATTCCATCATCAAGTACATTTGCAAATACGTCAACAAAGGAAGCGATATGGAGGTTTTTGGAGTTGAAAACGCCACTGCTCCTATCAATGAAATCAATCAATATCAACTAGGACGCTACATTAGTAGCATTGAAGCAGCTGGGAGCATTTTATCATTTCCAATCCATGAACGACACCCAACAGTTGCTCATTTGGCAGTGCACCCTGAAAATGGACAGCGCGTCCATTTCACAATAGAAAGTGCATTGTAACCGCCGCCAACAATTTTAACTGCATTTTTTGCATTATGCACTGAAGATACATTTGCGAGAACGTTACTTTACTTCAAATTACCGACATATTTTACATGGACCGCGTCAGCGAAAAAGTTTCAACGTCACAAGCAAGGTCAAGCAGTTGAAGGACATTCCAATTTGTATTCGACCGACGCACTAAGCCGTCTTTACACTGTTCACCCAAACAATGCAGAATGTTTTTACTTGCGACTACTGTTAATCAATGTACGTGGGCCCACTTCCTTCCAAGAATTGAGAGCAGTTAACGGTCGAGTGTGCGCCAATTATCGTGAGGCTTGCAAAGAGTTAAATCTTCTTTAAAATGATGCGCATTGGGACATTTCACTCACTGATGCATCGAATACTACTGAACCAAAGTTAATAATATAAAATAATAATAATCATGGCGTCGCTACAGTCCGAGGTGGACCTGGGCCTAGCTTCTCAGCAACCACTCGTGTTGTGCGTGCTATTGTTCTGTCACGAGCGGAGGGGACCTACAGTTTAATGCCGACTCCGAACGGCGAGATTGAGAAGCTTTTTCTAGACAGTTATACTCTTTGAGCATTGTCAGTGACTCGAAAGAGGTGGAGCCGAGAAAAAATGTTTGATGTTTTTTTTTTTCGATATTCGAACCGACGACCTCGAGCGTAGGAGTCGACGCACCTACTCACTACGCCACGGCGCCCTACGACTAAAGTAAATATGTACATTATTTTCGACAATATTGACAACATGCTTTCCATCCAATTCTAAAGATTTGTGGGAAAAATATAAGAACTACATGAGTGAAAACATCCTACACCGATTGCATACCACAAATCAAAATCGGAACATTCATTTCACACCGGACGTTTATAATGAGGCATTGGTTTTGATTGAGGATATGTGTGGCAATCGCTAACAAAACATTGGTTCAGTTAGGAATGCTTGCACCGAACCGAACTGCGGACAACCTTTTCGATCGAATTTGATTCCAGAACAACACAGCGTACAACACGATTATGGATGCAATTACAAGTCAAGGCGTTAGATTGTATTTCATAGATGCGTCCGGAAGCACAGGCAAAACATTTATGATTTATCTTTTATTGGCAACCATACGATCTCGAAATAACATTGCATTGGCTATCGGTTCATCTGGAATTGCGGCAACACTTTTGAATTGTGGTCGAACATTCTGCATACTGCACTGCACTAAGATTACCGTTAAACATGCAAACCATTGAGGCAACAACATGCAATATCACCAAAAATTCTGGAATGGTTAAAGTACACCAACAATGCAATATCATCATATGGGATAAATGTACAATATCGCACACAAAATCATTGGAAACGCTGCATCGTACTCTAAAAGATTTAAGAGGAAACGAACGACTTTTCGGTGTGTTTAATGCATGTTCAGAAACAAAGCTTGCAAACCAATAAACGTTTTGCAAAACAATTGTTGGACATTGGAAACGGTAAAATGACCATCGATGAAGCCACGCAATGTATCACATTGCCACCAGGTTCCTGTATATTCACAGCAACTACAGACGAGGTAATACACCAAGTCCCAGATATCGCAAGAAATTACAAAAACCATCAGTGGCTCAGTGAACGTGCTATTACCGGCCAAAACCAACGCTGTTAACTCCATTAATTTCCCCATTCAATGCGAAATACCAGGCGAAGCGAAAACATATAAATCCATCGATACTGTGATGAATCAAGACGAAGTTGTCAACTATCCAACTAAGTTCTTGACTTCACTTTGTTTACCCGACATGCCAAAAAATTATGACCAATATCATCGAAGCTACTATTTTGAATAGAATTCTATTTTGAATGAAAAATTCCAACAGATTTACCATTCGAATTCAAACGTTTATGCAATGACCATCAACAAGGCACAAGAACAATCGTTACAAGCGTGTGGCCTGAATTCGGAAAGTCCGTGTTTCTGTCATGGGCAACTATATGTGGCCTGTTCACGAGTCGGAAAACCTGATTTATTCGTATATGCACCAGACGGAAAAACAAAAAATATTGTATATCCAACAGCACTTCAATAAACAAAATGAAAAATAAAAGTGTTGCTACTTCCTACACATATATACTGACTTTTTTTTTAAATTTGCGTAACAACGAGCGCGGGGAACAGCTAGTATATTATAACTACATATGTATGTATATTCTTTTACTTTGCGTGTTAAGTTAAGAAGATAGAACAAATAAAATACATTACAAGTTCTCTAATGTCATTGTGACTCATACATAAGATTATTCACACAAACTAATTCAAATTCGATACTTACTCTTCCATGAGCAGTTACTGCCCATACAAGCATTGTCCCCACTGGAGCATTTGGAATGTTAAATCCACCAATCGCGACATCGATAAAAGGTTCTTGAGTTGGGTCTTTATGTAGTGGCGCTACTGCACACCAATTATTTAATGCGCTGTACCGACGAAAACGAACCTATAAACTATTGGAAATAAACCCAGTTTACAATTTATAGTTAAAATCCACTATACCCATTTTCTTCTTCTCACGTAGCAATTCCAAGAATTATTTGCTTGGTAAGTTGTGGGGAAGTCCAGAGCATATGACCAACCATCCGCATCCAGTGGCTGTCCTTCTAAAGTACAATCCAAGTGCCAATCACCCTCCCATTGCCACGCCATTGATGGTAAACGTATTTTGTCAATGTTTCGATCTATTGAACCATCAATGGACGAAAAATGATATCGATCGGTTGGCAGCAATTTTTTTGAAAACCCTTCGATTGGAAGCCATCGCTCGTTTTCATATGACTCTTCTTTAACACGTATGGGAACATCAAGTCCATGCACGTGCACGTAAACTTGTCTATCACCTCCAATAGCCCACATAAAATTTGACACCGCCGAGATTTTCTTGAATTCGAGTCCAAGGTATGGAAATTCTCGCCATCCTGCGGAAGATGTTGACAACGTGTAAACTCGACCTTCACTGTTTGTAGCAAAAAGTAAACTACTAGGCATAGTACAGAATCAACTAAGTTAAAAACAAGATCTTATTTCCAGAATGAGTCAACGAATTTAAATGTGATTTTGAATCCTTATATACACACGCGTTTGTATTTAAAAACTAAGCAACTGACAGTATATATTTTCGGTCAAAGGAAAAAATGCATACAATTGCTCACAACCACAAATCAGATATATAAAGCAGAAAACAGTTAAACGAGATGGGCCTCTTTCCAGTGGAAAATACCCTCGCAAATAGCGAAACACTCATACTTCTATATTCGTCAAATGTATTTCACACATTCTTTCGATCAAATCGACAATCGCTGAGTTCGTCGATTGACTTAATTGTTGGTATTGTGTAACTCAATAGACAAAGGATAGTGTTATTGTGAATAACCTCATGCATATTGTCAAGTTTGACAGATGCAAACTCAAATCCCTTGAACTTTGTTTACATGAGCTAGAGAATGCAATACAGCCATCTCACTCTTTCCTTTGGCTTTTTTCTTATCACTATCTCATTTAATGTACATGTAAACAGGCGCTTGAACTTGTGACACCACGCGAATACAAACAAATCATCAATCATCAAATCAAACATTTTCATGCATACATTTTACAAAGATTTTCATGTGTTTTTTATTTGTAATTCTCTTCAGGATATATTTAAATTTCTTTAGAATTGTGTTTACAATACAACAGTCTGAATAAAATTACATTTCGGTCACAGGAAAGTGTTTATTTTTGCAGTCTTCTGACGCGTCCCAACAGTCGATCAAGAAATTCTTCACGACGAAATTCGCTCGGCAAATCGACAAAAGTCGATCAAAATCGACAATCACAATACCAAACCTAATCGACTATCGGCAATTGTCGATCGTCGATCGACAATCGACAACCGCAATAGGGGCCATATAGATTTCCAACTCCTACTTCTCTTGCCCCTTAATTTCATATGACAGCATTTTTTATAACATTTTCACCGACAGGATTAACCGAGAATACGTGTGAGCTATGCCGAACAGCTGATAGACTTCCCCTCCAAGCTGATGTAGTGAAATGGGCATGGGCAGTGTTTACATAAACGGAAGAAGGCAGGAGCATCTAAAATGAAGTACTTGATTTTCCACAAATTGGAATGAAATAGTGTAGATTCGGCGAAAATCTTACTTCAAATTTGATTTTCCGGTGAAGCCGGAACAAATATATATTTTTTTTTTATAGGGTCAGAAACATTTATTGGAAACAATACTGGAAACTTGTTAGGAATACGTTTGAAAATGGATAAATATTGAAACCAGTTCGGTTTGGAAAGGTTTCGAACATTCTTTAAGGACTCAAGTTCCCTTATAAACAATAAAATTAGGTCAATGTTATTGGTAATAAAAATGTAGTACAATATTTCTCTGTATTACAGTTCTATGAAATATTATATTAAAATAAAAATAAAAAAGCTTAGTCGAACATATATTACGGAGGTAATAGAAATGCCTAAGTGTGGAGATAAGGTACTTCTTCAATGCAGTAGCGTGGGATGAAAATTTCATATTAGAGTCAAGTAACAGTCCAGGGTACATAAATTCATCTACATTCTCTATCAAAAAACAATCATCACTACAATTTTCACTAGTACAAAATAATTGACCAGACACACTGGTTGCACATTTACATTGATACAATTTAATTTTTTTGCAATTCGGTGCATGAAAAAGTACATCCGGTATTCGATTACTGGACGGAGATAAATTAAAGAACATTAATTTCGTCTTAGGACTTATTACAAGTTTGTGTTCAGCGAACCATTGTCTTAGAGTATGTACATCGCAATTTATGTCAGCATAGAGATCTAAAGGACTGTTGACGCCATACAACAACCCAACATCGTCAGCAAAAGCTGTAGGTAAGCCTTTTAGATTGAGGTGGAAGAGAGAGTTAATATATATTAAGAACAGAATGGGACCCAGCACTGAACCTTGTGGTACTCCAAGCCTGATTAATTGCACATCACTACTCGTCTCATTCAACTTTACTCTCTGTGTTCTATTATTCAGATATGTGTTAAGCCATTCGAGCATGAAACCACGCACACCTGCATTTTCCAGTTTACTCAACAGAATCAGCTTTGGTTATATCAATGAATGTACATTTTCTTTTGTCAAGGTTGCTTATTATCTGAGAGCAAAACTCTAGAAGTGCGTCCTCGGTTGATTAGCCCTTTTGAAATCCAAATTGAGAAGAATGGAAGAGCATCGTCTTGTCTAGGAAGTTTACTAACCTAATTTGATAAGTTTTTCCAAAATTTTACTTATGGTTGGCAGAAGAGATATCGGCCTATAATTTCCTATTTCAGTGGAGAGCCCTTTTTAAACATCATTAAACATAACATCAGCACACTTTAGATCGTCTGTAATACAATTCTATTATTATATGAAATATTATATTAGAATAAAAATATGCCTGTACGGCAGATACACCTCTTCTTAATTTCTTAATTTAAAAGAAAACATCTTTTTGCAAAAGTAAAACCATGAAAGTTACGTTTGTGCCATAATAAGAGTACCATTAGGACGACGCGTTCTACTGAACAATTATATATGTTTTGAGTTAAAACTGTTTAATTTGACGATCCAAAGTTTTATGCCTTTGCTAATAACTAAAAATAAGTGTTATTCCCAGAAGAAATAATGTTTGAATTACGTTTTTTAAATATAAATGATGTAAGTAAGTAAGTAAGTAAGATGATACAAAACAGCTTTAGGTACTAAAGCGTGCGAACAGAGTCCTTAAAATATTTTCGAATAGCCGTAAATTCACGAATTAGTAACTTTATTGCGGGCAATTCATGACTTTGTGTCGTTACCGTGGGCAACCATTCAGGAGTGTGCCGCCATTTTCGAGGGGTAATGATGAGTCCAAATTATTGTGAGTTAAAATGAGGAAATATTTGTGCAATCATCATCAACCATCAAATTTATTGGAGGATTCGTCAATAACTGTCAAATTTATTGGAAGATTCGTGAACAACTGTCAAATTTTTGAGTGGCTTAGGGGTTTTCCAGCTGGAAAGTTATGGATCTTTACATGCCTGATTTGTGATCTTTATATGACTGATTTGTGATATGTATGTTGATAAGGAATGTATTTTTGCACAAATCAGTCATATTAAGATGCGTAACTTTCCAGATGGAAAACATGGGACTAGTCCGATCCGGATTTACAATGCTGTAGTGATGTTGGTAATTCCGCCTGTTAGCTACTTGTTTTATGTGGATTTTGTGCTTCATTAGGCGTAACATATCTAATTTTGTGCTGATATTGAAGTGGTGGATTGGAGCACGGTGTGCAAAGTTAGCTTTTAGGCCTGCTAATTCGTTCCCTATAATACCTGTATGACTGGGGATCCACATTAATTTAAGTTTGTTGGGAGACTTGATGAGTTGGTTTCGAATAATTTGTATCATTTCTGTATCGTTTCGATGGTTTCTTACAGCATTGACCACTGATAGACTGTCGGAGCAAATGATATATTTTCCTTTGAATTTGGTGGAGTAGCTAATCGATTTTTGGATAGCTATAGCTTCTATAAAGATGGAAACATACGCTGGAAGTAGGCCTGCAGTAATTCGGGTACCATTTTCTTTGACAACGGCAAAAGATGTACCTACTGAGGTTTACTTTGGATCCATCCGTGAAGATAAAATGCCATCCTTTGTGTTTGAAATTAGCGGAAATTCTTAAAAAAGGATGTCTGAAGGACCTCATTTGGGGTGTTTTTCTTGTCAAACCTGGTCATGTCCAAGTTAATGGACTCTATTTTTATGTTCCACGGGTGAAGATTTGTTGTGCGACGGTGTGATACGTTTTGGGATAACCCCAGGTCCCTCCCAATAATTCGGGCTTTAAATTATTAATTTTAAGATTTAGAATGTCTTTGTTGCATGTCTTTTTCCGGCAAATGTATAGTATTTTACATTTGTTAGGAGAGAGACTTGCACCAGATGACTCTGACCAAATTTGGATGTCATTAACCAGAAGCGATAGTAAGTTTTTTGTATTAGTAAGATTTTTGTGTTTACAAAGGACGAGAACATCATCTGCATATATAATGTGATCGAGGAGTGTGTGGTTCCCGATTAAAGTTGAAAGCAATGATGAAAAGGATAACAGAGAGAGGTGATCCTTGGGGGATCCCGTTGAAAAATGACAGCGAATCACAATAGTAGTTGTTGACCTTTACGTAAATTTTCCCGTGCGCCAGAAAAGAGCGGATGTAGTTGTAGATTATAGGTCCAATCCTATAATCAAACCAATCCTATAGAATGCTTTCTCAAAATCTAGTAAAAGAATGATAACATGGTTACGTGCTGATAGTGCTTGAGATATGTAAGAATCCAGATACAGGAGCGCGTCTGCACAACCCTTATTTGAGCGAAAGGATACCTGGTTTGGACCTAATAAATTATTCGACTCTAAGAACCACAGAAGACGTGCTACTATTTTTTCGAGGACTTTGGACAAACAAGATATCAGTGAAATAGGGCGATAGCTTTCCACGATGTTGTTGGGATTATTGGGCTTTAGCAGAGGAAGGACTGTAGCTTGTTTCCAGTGTTGAGGGATAGTGCCTGATTGTAGAATGTTGTTGTAGTCTGTTCTTAGTCGGTAATGGAAGATTTTTTATCAGAGGGTGTGATATCCGGTCTCTGCCCGGAGTCTTACCGTTGAGCTTGGTTAAACAACATTCTAATTCTAATAGGGTTATTTGAGTCTCCATAAGCTTAACAGGTCGAGAGTTGGATCTGGATATCAATGTCAAGTGTAGAGCTGTCTGCTTGTCTGATTTAAACTTTGGTGGAAAGTTTTCGTCTCTAGAAAGATTGGACCATCTATTGGCAAAGTAATTACTGATATCGTGTGGCGAGTTTTTGGTACCTTCAGGAGATTCTATCGAACGAGTAGAATGTGGAGTCGAGTTGCCAGTAAGGGAGCGAATGCAATGCCAAATTTTTGATAAAGATGAATTGGGGTTGATGGATGATGTGAAATCATGCAAGCTTTTCATTTTACTCAGTTTAAACTCCCTACGGAAATTGGCGTTGGTCTTTTTGTAATAGATAAGGTTAGGGTGCTAGGATGATTTTTGAAGAGTTTCCATGCCAATTGCTTGTTTTCGCGTAGTTTGGAGAGACAGCACGCTTTTGAGAATAAGGTTGATTTTGTGGGATAGACTTATTTGCTACAGATAAGGATTATAGCGGCCTCTTTGTTAGTATTGGTTGATACTAACTTTTCCGATAGTATCTATTACTGTTAGCCCAGTTAGCATTATCGGTTTTAAATTTTGGTTTAAAGGGAACATTCATATACCTATGGCCTTAAGCAATAGTGGAAATGATTGGAAAATGATCGCTATTATGTAGATCATCCAAAATTTCACAGGAGATTGCTCCAATTAATTCAGGAGAGCAACAAGATATGTATGTCTACATTTGTCAATGTGTTGTGTGTAGAAAAGTATGTTGGACAGCCGTCATTTAAAATAATGAGGTTAGCGTTTGTAATGAAAGACTCAATTTCTTTGCCTCTGGTGTTGGAATGAGGAGTACCCAGAGAGTACTCCAAGCGTGAACGTCCCCCACAAGGATGATAGGTGTATGAATTTGTCAGTTATGTTTTCTAAATCTGATTTTGAAAGGCCTGGGGCCTTATTTTGTATTGCTATAGTATCGGAAATCTATTCGAAAATCGGAAATTGGTATTTTGTACCTCTATAGCAAATACACACAATCCGCATTCGAAAACAAAAAGTTATGCCAACTCGTTTACGGAAATTTGGTATTTTGTATTCCGAAAGCGGATGTCAAAACCGTCCTCACTTACGGATTTTCATTCGATAACTATTTTGCTATCGGATTGTGTGTGCTAAAGTTGTTTTGATTAATTTATTTAATTTTTTCACGCCACATAGAAGCATATTAAGACATTAATAACAAATTTGAACAGTTATCGTCCAAAAATGCAGGTCTTGCCAAAGGATTTCTTCAATCTGCAGATGCAAGCCAGAAATCCAATCAACTTTGGCATCGGCCCAGGTGCGGAGGAGGTTCAAGTAAATACGCGCAACTATTGCAACTGGAAAAAAAGTGATATTAGAGTTATTACATCTCACTTTTGCAATAAGTTGCACTCGAAATGAACCATCGTTTTGATTATCACCCGCCCAACCACATAAATCCTTGAAATATACTGGCGAATCGAAAATTTCAACTTAGCAATATGAGACAATGAAGAATCATTCTGCTCTGAACCATCTTCAAACAAAAAACAACAACAAAACGATATGTTACACTGTGAAAGAATAAAATTGAATTCAATTTATTTGCAACTGGCTTCTATTTGAATGATTATTTTCTGATTTGACAGTTTCATTTTCGGAAATTATTGATAAAAATTTGGCAGCATTCAAACCCAATCCGAAAGTGATACAAAATACGAATTGATTTGAGTATCGGATTTGATTTCCGAATCCGAATCCGAATCCGAAAGTGATACAATATAAGGCCCCTGATTGGGCAGAATATAGACCGACACTACGGTAAATTTGTCTAATGTCTAACGTAATTTCAACAGCAATAACCAGGGGTGGAATCGGCTAATGCGATAGTTGATTGTTGATAGTCACATTCGAGTTTCTTGCTCTGCGTAATGCGATTGTCAATTTAAGAATCGCAAATTTGCGATCGTTTTCATGTGACAGCTAAAATGGTGTCATTTTCATATATTTTGGTGAGTGGATATTCAAAATGCAGTTGTTTTCATTAAACGATACAATTAAAAATGAAATATATGTATGTATGTAGGTGATTTATGCATATGTAAAGTACATGGAAATATATGCAAGTCCTTTTTATTTAATCTTTGAAGGACATATTATTTAACCGATGAAGGAACACAGCATAAATGCAAAGATGTTTATGTACATACATGTATATATGTATACAACTACTACTCAATTTGAGTTACATATGGACGAAATTATGAATGGCGGTGAATTTGAAGTACGGTGGTATTAATTATAGAGTGGCATCAGAAAAATTAAAGTATATTTTTTAAAACATAACTATAAGCCGCAAACTCATTACAGCTCTTGGCAGAATATGTTACATTTCCATTTCTCACATATTCTACACACAAAATTGATGGGAGCATATTTATTCACGCACACCTTTCCTACTTCATCAAGGAACGATGAAGAAAAAATCTTCTGAAGTTTTTTTTTTAAGAAAATTCAATTTCAGTGTCGAACCATAACTTGTTTACGATATATTAGCAATAAAACAATTCACCAATTAGACAATAAACAAATTTATAAACTATTTAAAATACAAACTACAACGATTAAGCATGCCATGACATTCACAAAAAGAAAGTGATGCCAAGCTGTCATATATTTTTTGCGATCGCATTACTCAGACGTGAATATATTTGATAGTCACATTTGATTGTCAAAAGTGCGACAATCAACTATCGCTTTAGCCGATTCCACCCCAGAAGATTGGAATTAATAAACAATCTTTTATGGGGAATATTGGTTTTAGTTAACATAGCAATAATAATAATAATGGCGGCGCTACAGTCCGAGGTGGACCTGGGCCTAGCTTCTCAGCAACCACTCGTGTTGTGCGTGCTATTGTTCTCTCACGAGCGGAGGGGACCTACAGTTTAATGCCGACTCCGAACGGCGAGATTGAGAAGCTTTTTTCTAGACAGTTATACTGTTTTTTTTTTTTCTCGAGATTCGAACTGACGACCTCGAGCGTAGGAGTCGTTAACATAGCAATAGCTTGCTTTTTTTAAGTCAAAGTTATGGAAGTAGCTAGTGAAGCCTTTTGGTGTATTGGGTTGAAGGCACAATGTGTTTCCTGGAGGCAAATAATGGAAGGATATTGTTCTTTTATTAACAGATTTAGTTTGTCGTAGTTGCTGACAAATCCTTTTATATTCCATTGAAGGATTATAAACTTTTTATTGATGAGGTTGGGCCAATTATAAGGTTGTTGAGAAAAGGTTCACAGTCTAGGCTGGCCGAGGGGGGAGGGGGGGATAAGGTCGCCAGGAATCAGGCAATAGCGGCCCACTCCTAGGGAGTGTAGACTCGTCAAATTAAACATGTTTTATTTTAAATTAAGAAATTAAGAAGAGGTGTATCTGCCGTACATTCATATTTTTATGTTAATATACAGTTTGTCAAGAAAGTGTTTACACAACGTAAAAAATCAGGAAACTCTACTTTCACATTAAAAATTAAAGTACTTTCAGTAACTTAATTGAACATTTTCTTTTGCTAGTTTATAAAAGTACATTTTTGAAAATAGGTAACATAAAAAGAATGCTTTATTTCACTAAACAATAATGACAACAATTACAAAATTCAAAAAGGGACGAAGGTTGAAC
Source organism: Myathropa florea (assembly GCA_930367185.1). Classification (NCBI taxonomy): domain Eukaryota; kingdom Metazoa; phylum Arthropoda; class Insecta; order Diptera; family Syrphidae; genus Myathropa; species Myathropa florea. The sequence continues at coordinate 62,910,779 of OV884004.1, read as the reverse complement.
TGTCAAGAAAGTGTTTACACATCCTATTTCAATTTGCTTGCGCACTGCATGAACAGTTTCATAACAGTACCGTTATAGCGGTTTTTTATATTCCGTTTTGTGACAGATGTACAAATTTGAAAGAACACATTTTTATTGATATTTTTGCTGTTGAGAGAGTGTTGTCCGTAATCGTGTTGTTATTGATCAGTTGCATACAAAATGCCTGGGGAATGAATTAGTTTTGAAGTTAAGCAATTGGTTTACTACAACTATTACAATGGCAAAAGTGTTAAGGAAATGACAGACCTGTTCGGCTTATCTAAAAAGACAATTTATAACATTATAAACCGAGCAGAGCGTGGAAATAGTTTGGAGGTTATTGCTACAAAAGGAAGGTCAAAAAAATTATCTCATAGATATGAGCGCTGCCTGCTAAGAAAAGTACATGAAAACCCCCAAACATCTGTTAGAGACTTTTCCAGATGATGACCCAGGAGTGAGAGATGACCCAGGAGTGTCGAGTAGAAGTTTCTCACGAAACTATAAGACAAGTGCTTCTAAAGCATGAGTTTACATCGAGAGTTGCAAGAAAAAAACACTGCTTTCGAGTAAAAACATTTAAGAACGCTTCCGTTTGCTACAGAGTATAGCATTCAGCGAAGCGAATACTGGGACGATGTTATATTTTGTGACGAAATGAAAATTATGATGTACTACTCCAAAGGACCTAACAGAGTGTGGCACAAGCCCTTAAAATCCTTATCGAAAGGGAATATAATTCCAAATTTGGAAAGTTATCTGTGATGGTATAGGAGTGCATTTTGAGCAAAGGTGTCGTAGCCTTAGTTTTTATTGAAAACACCATGGGCGCAAAGAAATACCTGAGCATTTTACAAGCTCATTTGCCAAAAATTTTGGATTTAATGGCGGTGATAACATGAGAAAACAAAAATTCAAGTTTTATCAAGATAATGACCCGAAACGTAAAGAGCTTACGATTAAGACGTGGCTGCTTTATAAGTGCACCAAAGTGCTTGATACACCCGCTCAGAGGTCAGACCTTAATGCTATAGAAAACTCTTGGGCCCATTTGAAGAACAAAGTGGCAAAAAGGAACCCGAAAAGCCGAAACCAATTGATGCAATACGTCAAAAATGAGTGAGAATACATTCCAACCAAATTATGACATAAAAAAATTAATTGGGTCAATGACAAAAAGTTTAAAGGCAAGAGGCGGTCACACCAAATATTAAAATAATAATTAAAAACATGAATTTTCTTGATTTAGCTTCTTTTTAATTAATTTAGCTTATAATGTTAATGTGTGTAAAGACTTTCTTAACAGTGAAATTTTCGTCCATTTTTATGTTTTGTTATATTTCTTGTTGTTGTTCAATGAAATGAACTGTGTTTGTATGTTATTAACTCTTTAATATGTAGTACTATACGTTGTACCAAAAATATTTGCAATAAAGCTACTGGAACCACTTATATTTATTACGTAAAGGTAGAATTTGCTGTTTTCTTACATAGTTTAAACACTTTCTTGACAAACTGTAATATTTAATATAATAATTGAATTGTAATACAGAGAAATATTGTACTACATTTTTATTACCAAAAACATTGACCTAATACTTGTGAGGAATACGTTTGAAAATGAATAAATATTGAAACCAGTTCGGTTTGGAAAGGTTTCGGGCATTCTTTAAAGACTCAGGTTCCCTTAGGTCAATGTTATTGGTAATAAAAATGTAGTACAATATTTCTCTGTATTACAGTTCTATGAAATATTATATTAAAATAAAAATAAAAAAGCTTAGTCGAACATATATTACGGAGGTAATAGAAATGCCTAAGTGTGGAGATAAGGTACTTCTTCAATGCAGTAGCGTGGGATGAAAATTTCATATTAGAGTCAAGTAACAGTCCAAGGTACATAAATTCATCTACATTCTCTATCAAAAAACAATCATCACTACAATTTTCACTAGTACAAAATAATTGACCAGACACACTGGTTGCACATTTACATTGATACAATTTAAATTTTTTGCAATTCGGTGCATGAAAAAGTACATCCGGTATTCGATTACTGGACGGAGATAAATTAAAGAACATTAATTTCGTCTTAGGACTTATTACAAGTTTGTGTTCAGCGAACCATTGTCTTAGAGTATGTACATCGCAATTTATGTCAGCATAGAGATCTAAAGGACTGTTGACGCCATACAACAACCCAACATCGTCAGCAAAAGCTGTAGGTAAGCCTTTTAGATTGAGGTGGAAGAGAGAGTTAATATATATTAAGAACAGAATGGGACCCAGGACTGAATCTTGTGGTACTCCAAGCCTGATTAATTGCACATCACTTCTCGTCTCATTCAACTTTACTCTCTGTGTTCTATTATTCAGATATGTGTTAAGCCATTCGAGCATGAAACCACGCACACCTGCATTTTCCAGTTTACTCAACAGAATCAGCTTTGGTTATATCAATGAATGTACATTTTCTTTTGTCAAGGTTGCTTATTATCTGAGAGCAAAACTCTAGAAGTGCGTCCTCGGTTGATTTGCCCTTTTGAAATCCAAATTGAGAACAATGGAAGAGCATCGTCTTGTCTAGGAAGTTTACTAACCTAATTTTGATAAGTTTTTCCAAAATTTTACTTATGGTTGGCAGTAGAGATATCGGCCTATAATTTCCTATTTCAGTGGAGAGCCCTTTTTAAACATCATTAAACATAACATCAGCACACTTTAGATCGTCTGTAATACAATTCTATTATTATATGAAATATTATATTAGAATAAAAATATGCCTGTACGGCAGATACACCTCTTCTTAATTTCTTAATTTAAAAGAAAACATGTTTTTGCAAAAGTAAAACCATGAAAGTTACGTTTGTGCCATAATAAGAGTACCATTAGGACGACGCGTTCTACTAAACAATTATATATGTTTTGAGTTAAAACTGTTTAATTTGACGATCCAAAGGCATAAAACATTTGCCAATAACTAAAAATAAGTGTTATTCCCAGAAGAAATAATGTTTGAATTAAATTTTTTAAATATAAATGATGATACAAAACAGCTTTAGGTACTAAAGCGTGCGAACAGAGTCCTTAAAATATTTTCGAAAAGCCGTAAATTCACGAATTAGTAACTTTATTGCGGGCAATTCATGACTTTGTGTCGTTACCGTGGGCAACCATTCAGGAGTGTGCCGCCATTTTCGAGGGGTAATGATGAGTCCAAATCACAAATCAGTCATATAAAGATGCGTAACTTTCCAGATGGAAAACCCCTAGCCAACTCAAAAATTTGACAGTTGTTCACGAATCTTCCAATAAATTTGACAGTTACTGACGAATCTTCCAATAAATTTGACGGTTGATGATGAATGCACAAATATTTCCTCATTTTCACTCACACTAATTTGGACTCATCATTTCCCCACTTAAATGGCGGCACATTCATGAATGGTTGCCCATGGTAACGTCACAAATTCATGAAAAACCGCAATAAAGTCACTGATTCGTGAATTTGACGGCTATCGGAAACTATTTTAAGGACTCTGTTCGCAGGCTTTAGTAACTAAAGCTGATTTGTATCATCATTTATATTTAATAAACGTAATTCAAACATTATTTTTTCTGGGAATAACAATTATTTTTAGTTATTAGTAAAAGTTGTATGCCTTTATATTTCAAATTTTATCAACTAAATTGTCAAATGGTCAAATTAAACAATTTTAACTCAAAACATATATAATTGTTTAGTAGAATACGTCGTCCTAATTGTACTCTTATTATGGCACAAACGTTACTTTCATGGTTCTACTTTTGCAAAAACATGTTTTCTTTTAAATTAAGAAATTAAGAAGAGGTGTATTTGCCGTACTGGCATATTTTTATTTTAATATAATATTTCATATAATAATAGAATTGTAATACAAAGAAATATTGAACTACATTTTTATGACCAATAACATTGACCTAATGTTATTGCTTATAAGGGAACTTCAGTCCTTACTACACTATTTCATTCCAACTTTTGGAAAATCAAATACTTTATTTTCGATGCGCCTGCCTTCTTCCGTTTATGTAAACACTGTCCATGCCCATTTCACTACATCAGCTTGGAGGGGAAGTCACACGTATTCTCGGTAAATCGTGTCGGTGAAAATGTTATAAAAAACGCTGTCAGATGAAATTAAGGGGCAAGAGAAGTAGGAGTTGGATATCTATATGTGATTGATTTGTGGTCCAAATTATTGTGAGTTAAAATGAGGAAATATTTGTGCAATCATCATCAACCATCAAATTTATTGGAAGATTCGTCAATAACTGTCAAATTTATTGGAAGATTCGTGAACAACTGTCAAATTTTTGAGTGGCTTAGGGGTTTTCCAGCTGGAAAGTTATGGATCTTTATATGCCTGATTTGTGATCTTTATATGACTGATTTGTGATATGTATGTTGATAAGGAATGTATTTTTGCACAAATCAGTCATATTAAGATGCGTAACTTTCCAGATGGAAAACATGGGACTAGTCCGATCCGGATTTACAATGCTGTAGTGATGTTGGTAATTCCGCCTGTTAGCTACTTGTTTTATGTGGATTTTGTGCTTCATTAGGCGTAACATATCTAATTTTGTGCTGATATTGAAGTGGTGGATTGGAGCACGGTGTGCAAAGTTAGCTTTTAGGCCTGCTAATTCGTTCCCTATAATACCTGTATGACTGGGGATCCACATTAATTTAAGTTTGTTGGGAGACTTGATGAGTTGGTTTCGAATAATTTGTATCATTTCTGTATCGTTTCGATGGTTTCTTACAGCATTGACCACTGATAGACTGTCGGAGCAAATGATATATTTTCCTTTGAATTTGGTGGAGTAGCTAATCGATTTTTGGATAGCTATAGCTTCTATAAAGATGGAAACATACGCTGGAAGTAGGCCTGCAGTAATTCGGGTACCATTTTCTTTGACAACGGCAAAAGATGTACCTACTGAGGTTTACTTTGGATCCATCCGTGAAGATAAAATGCCATCCTTTGTGTTTGAAATTAGCGGAAATTCTTAAAAAAGGATGTCTGAAGGACCTCATTTGGGGTGTTTTTCTTGTCAAACCTGGTCATGTCCAAGTTAATGGACTCTATTTTTATGTTCCACGGGTGAAGATTTGTTGTGCGACGGTGTGATACGTTTTGGGATAACCCCAGGTCCCTCCCAATAATTCGGGCTTTAAATTATTAATTTTAAGATTTAGAATGTCTTTGTTGCATGTCTTTTTCCGACAAATGTATAGTATTTTACATTTGTTAGGAGAGAGACTTGCACCAGATGACTCTGACCAAATTTGGATGTCATTAACCAGAAGCGATAGTAAGTTTTTTGTATTAGTAAGATTTTTGTGTTTACAAAGGACGAGAACATCATCTGCATATATAATGTGATCGAGGAGTGTGTGGTTCCCGATTAAAGTTGAAAGCAATGATGAAAAGGATAACAGAGAGAGGTGATCCTTGGGGGATCCCGTTGAAAAATGACAGCGAATCACAATAGTAGTTGTTGACCTTTACGTAAATTTTCCCGTGCGCTAGAAAAGAGCGGATGTAGTTGTAGATTATAGGTCCAATCCTATAATCAAACCAATCCTATAGAATGCTTTCTCAAAATCTAGTAAAAGAATGGTAACATGGTGACGTGCTGATAGTGCTTGAGATATGTAAGAATCCAGATACAGGAGCGCGTCTGCACAACCCTTATTTGAGCGAAAGGATACCTGGTTTGGACCTAATAAATTATTCGACTCTAAGAACCACAGAAGACGTGCTACTATTTTTTCGAGGACTTTGGACAAACAAGATATCAGTGAAATAGGGCGATAGCTTTCCACGATGTTGTTGGGATTATTGGGCTTTAGCAGAGGAAGGACTGTAGCTTGTTTCCAGTGTTGAGGGATAGTGCCTGATTGTAGAATGTTGTAGTCTGTTCTTAGTCGGTAATGGAAGATTTTTTATCAGAGGGTGTGATATCCGGTCTCTGCCCGGAGTCTTACCGTTGAGCTTGGTTAAACAACATTCTAATTCTAATAGGGTTATTTGAGTCTCCATAAGCTTAACAGGTCGAGAGTTGGATCTGGATATCAATGTCAAGTGTAGAGCTGTCTGCTTGTCTGATTTAAACTTTGGTGGAAAGTTTTCGTCTCTAGAAAGATTGGACCATCTATTGGCAAAGTAATTACTGATATCGTGTGGCGAGTTTTTGGTACCTTCAGGAGATTCTATCGAACGAGTAGAATGTGGAGTCGAGTTGCCAGTAAGGGAGCGAATGCAATGCCAAATTTTTGATAAAGATGAATTGGGGTTGATGGATGATGTGAAATCATGCAAGCTTTTCATTTTACTCAGTTTAAACTCCCTACGGAAATTGGCGTTGGTCTTTTTGTAATAGATAAGGTTAGGGTGCTAGGATGTTTTTTGAAGAGTTTCCATGCCAATTGCTTGTTTTCGCGTAGTTTGGAGAGACAGCACGCTTTTGAGAATAAGGTTGATTTTGTGGGATAGACTTATTTGCTACAGATAAGGATTATAGCGGCCTCTTTGTTAGTATTGGTTGATACTAACTTTTCCGATAGTATCTATAACTGTTAGCCCAGTTAGCATTATCGGTTTTAAATTTTGGTTTTAAGGGAACATTCATATACCTATGGCCTTAAGCAATAGTGGAAATGATTGGAAAATGATCGCTATTATGTAGATCATCCAAAATTTCACAGGAGATTGCTCCAATTAATTCAGGAGAGCAACAAGATATGTATGTCTACATTTGTCAATGTGTTGTGTGTAGAAAAGTATGTTGGACAGCCGTCATTTAAAATAATGAGGTTAGCGTTTGTAATGAAAGACTCAATTTCTTTGCCTCTGGTGTTGGAATGAGGAGTACCCAGAGAGTACTCCAAGCGTGAACGTCCCCCACAAGGATGATAGGTGTATGAATTTGTCAGTTATGTTTTCTAAATCTGATTTTGAAAGGCCTGGGGCCTTATTTTGTATTGCTATAGTATCGGAAATCTATTCGAAAATCGGAAATTGGTATTTTGTACCTCTATAGCAAATACACACAATCCGCATTCGAAAACAAAAAGTTATGCCAACTCGTTTACGGAAATTTGGTATTTTGTATTCCGAAAGCGGATGTCAAAACCGTCCTCACTTACGGATTTTCATTCGATAACTATTTTGCTATCGGATTGTGTGTGCTAAAGTTGTTTTGATTAATTTATTTAATTTTTTCACGCCACATAGAAGCATATTAAGACATTAATAACAAATTTGAACAGTTATCGTCCAAAAATGCAGGTCTTGCCAAAGGATTTCTTCAATCTGCAGATGCAAGCCAGAAATCCAATCAACTTTGGCATCGGCCCAGGTGCGGAGGAGGTTCAAGTAAATACGCGCAACTATTGCAACTGGAAAAAAAGTGATATTAGAGTTATTACATCTCACTTTTGCAATAAGTTGCACTCGAAATGAACCATCGTTTTGATTATCACCCGCCCAACCACATAAATCCTTGAAATATACTGGCGAATCGAAAATTTCAACTTAGCAATATGAGACAATGAAGAATCATTCTGCTCTGAACCATCTTCAAACAAAAAACAACAACAAAACGATATGTTACACTGTGAAAGAATAAAATTGAATTCAATTTATTTGCAACTGGCTTCTATTTGAATGATTATTTTCTGATTTGACAGTTTCATTTTCGGAAATTATTGATAAAAATTTGGCAGCATTCAAACCCAATCCGAAAGTGATACAAAATACGAATTGATTTGAGTATCGGATTTGATTTCCGAATCCGAATCCGAATCCGAAAGTGATACAATATAAGGCCCCTGATTGGGCAGAATATAGACCGACACTACGGTAAATTTGTCTAATGTCTAACGTAATTTCAACAGCAATAACCAGGGGTGGAATCGGCTAATGCGATAGTTGATTGTTGATAGTCACATTCGAGTTTCTTGCTCTGCGTAATGCGATTGTCAATTTAAGAATCGCAAATTTGCGATCGTTTTCATGTGACAGCTAAAATGGTGTCATTTTCATATATTTTGGTGAGTGGATATTCAAAATGCAGTTGTTTTCATTAAACGATACAATTAAAAATGAAATATATGTATGTATGTAGGTGATTTATGCATATGTAAAGTACATGGAAATATATGCAAGTCCTTTTTATTTAATCTTTGAAGGACATATTATTTAACCGATGAAGGAACACAGCATAAATGCAAAGATGTTTATGTACATACATGTATATATGTATACAACTACTACTCAATTTGAGTTACATATGGACGAAATTATGAATGGCGGTGAATTTGAAGTACGGTGGTATTAATTATAGAGTGGCATCAGAAAAATTAAAGTATATTTTTTAAAACATAACTATAAGCCGCAAACTCATTACAGCTCTTGGCAGAATATGTTACATTTCCATTTCTCACATATTCTACACACAAAATTGATGGGAGCATATTTATTCACGCACACCTTTCCTACTTCATCAAGGAACGATGAAGAAAAAATCTTCTGAAGTTTTTTTTTTAAGAAAATTCAATTTCAGTGTCGAACCATAACTTGTTTACGATATATTAGCAATAAAACAATTCACCAATTAGACAATAAACAAATTTATAAACTATTTAAAATACAAACTACAACGATTAAGCATGCCATGACATTCACAAAAAGAAAGTGATGCCAAGCTGTCATATATTTTTTGCGATCGCATTACTCAGACGTGAATATATTTGATAGTCACATTTGATTGTCAAAAGTGCGACAATCAACTATCGCTTTAGCCGATTCCACCCCAGAAGATTGGAATTAATAAACAATCTTTTATGGGGAATATTGGTTTTAGTTAACATAGCAATAATAATAATAATGGCGGCGCTACAGTCCGAGGTGGACCTGGGCCTAGCTTCTCAGCAACCACTCGTGTTGTGCGTGCTATTGTTCTCTCACGAGCGGAGGGGACCTACAGTTTAATGCCGACTCCGAACGGCGAGATTGAGAAGCTTTTTTCTAGACAGTTATACTGTTTTTTTTTTTTCTCGAGATTCGAACTGACGACCTCGAGCGTAGGAGTCGTTAACATAGCAATAGCTTGCTTTTTTTAAGTCAAAGTTATGGAAGTAGCTAGTGAAGCCTTTTGGTGTATTGGGTTGAAGGCACAATGTGTTTCCTGGAGGCAAATAATGGAAGGATATTGTTCTTTTATTAACAGATTTAGTTTGTCGTAGTTGCTGACAAATCCTTTTATATTCCATTGAAGGATTATAAACTTTTTATTGATGAGGTTGGGCCAATTATAAGGTTGTTGAGAAAAGGTTCACAGTCTAGGCTGGCCGAGGGGGGAGGGGGGGATAAGGTCGCCAGGAATCAGGCAATAGCGGCCCACTCCTAGGGAGTGTAGACTCGTCAAATTAAACATGTTTTATTTTAAATTAAGAAATTAAGAAGAGGTGTATCTGCCGTACATTCATATTTTTATGTTAATATACAGTTTGTCAAGAAAGTGTTTACACAACGTAAAAAATCAGGAAACTCTACTTTCACATTAAAAATTAAAGTACTTTCAGTAACTTAATTGAACATTTTCTTTTATTAGTTTATAAAAGTACATTTTTGAAAATAGGTAACATAAAAAGAATGCTTTATTTCACTAAACAATAATGACAACAATTACAAAATTCAAAAAGGGACGAAGGTTGAACTGTCAAGAAAGTGTTTACACATCCTATTTCAATTTGCTTGCGCACTGCATGAACAGTTTCATAACAGTACCGTTATAGCGGTTTTTTATATTCCGTTTTGTGACAGATGTACAAATTTGAAAGAACACATTTTTATTGATATTTTTGCTGTTGAGAGAGTGTTGTCCGTAATCGTGTTGTTATTGATCAGTTGCATACAAAATGCCTGGGGAATGAATTAGTTTTGAAGTTAAGCAATTGGTTTACTACAACTATTACAATGGCAAAAGTGTTAAGGAAATGACAGACCTGTTCGGCTTATCTAAAAAGACAATTTATAACATTATAAACCGAGCAGAGCGTGGAAATAGTTTGGAGGTTATTGCTACAAAAGGAAGGTCAAAAAAATTATCTCATAGATATGAGCGCTGCCTGCTAAGAAAAGTACATGAAAACCCCCAAACATCTGTTAGAGACTTTTCCAGATGATGACCCAGGAGTGAGAGATGACCCAGGAGTGTCGAGTAGAAGTTTCTCACGAAACTATAAGACAAGTGCTTCTAAAGCATGAGTTTACATCGAGAGTTGCAAGAAAAAAACACTGCTTTCGAGTAAAAACATTTAAGAACGCTTCCGTTTGCTACAGAGTATAGCATTCAGCGAAGCGAATACTGGGACGATGTTATATTTTGTGACGAAATGAAAATTATGATGTACTACTCCAAAGGACCTAACAGAGTGTGGCACAAGCCCTTAAAATCCTTATCGAAAAGGAATATAATTCCAAATTTGGAAAGTTATCTGTGATGGTATAGGAGTGCATTTTGAGCAAAGGTGTCGTAGCCTTAGTTTTTATTGAAAACACCATGGGCGCAAAGAAATACCTGAGCATTTTACAAGCTCATTTGCCAAAAATTTTGGATTTAATGGCGGTGATAACATGAGAAAACAAAAATTCAAGTTTTATCAAGATAATGACCCGAAACGTAAAGAGCTTACGATTAAGACGTGGCTGCTTTATAAGTGCACCAAAGTGCTTGATACACCCGCTCAGAGGTCAGACCTTAATGCTATAGAAAACTCTTGGGCCCATTTGAAGAACAAAGTGGCAAAAAGGAACCCGAAAAGCCGAAACCAATTGATGCAATACGTCAAAAATGAGTGAGAATACATTCCAACCAAATTATGACATAAAAAAATTAATTGGGTCAATGACAAAAAGTTTAAAGGCAAGAGGCGGTCACACCAAATATTAAAATAATAATTAAAAACATGAATTTTCTTGATTTAGCTTATTTTTAATTAATTTAGCTTATAATGTTAATGTGTGTAAAGACTTTCTTAACAGTGAAATTTTCGTCCATTTTTATGTTTTGTTATATTTCTTGTTGTTGTTCAATGAAATGAACTGTGTTTGTATGCTATTAACTCTTTAATATGTAGTACTATACGTTGTACCAAAAATATTTGCAATAAAGCTACTGGAACCACTTATATTTATTACGTAAAGGTAGAATTTGCTGTTTTCTTACATAGTTTAAACACTTTCTTGACAAACTGTAATATTTAATATAATAATTGAATTGTAATACAGAGAAATATTGTACTACATTTTTATTACCAAAAACATTGACCTAATACTTGTGAGGAATACGTTTGAAAATGAATAAATATTGAAACCAGTTCGGTTTGGAAAGGTTTCGGGCATTCTTTAAAGACTCAGGTTCCCTTAGGTCAATGTTATTGGTAATAAAAATGTAGTACAATATTTCTCTGTATTACAGTTCTATGAAATATTATATTAAAATAAAAATAAAAAAGCTTAGTCGAACATATATTACGGAGGTAATAGAAATGCCTAAGTGTGGAGATAAGGTACTTCTTCAATGCAGTAGCGTGGGATGAAAATTTCATATTAGAGTCAAGTAACAGTCCAAGGTACATAAATTCATCTACATTCTCTATCAAAAAACAATCATCACTACAATTTTCACTAGTACAAAATAATTGACCAGACACACTGGTTGCACATTTACATTGATACAATTTAAATTTTTTGCAATTCGGTGCATGAAAAAGTACATCCGGTATTCGATTACTGGACGGAGATAAATTAAAGAACATTAATTTCGTCTTAGGACTTATTACAAGTTTGTGTTCAGCGAACCATTGTCTTAGAGTATGTACATCGCAATTTATGTCAGCATAGAGATCTAAAGGACTGTTGACGCCATACAACAACCCAACATCGTCAGCAAAAGCTGTAGGTAAGCCTTTTAGATTGAGGTGGAAGAGAGAGTTAATATATATTAAGAACAGAATGGGACCCAGGACTGAATCTTGTGGTACTCCAAGCCTGATTAATTGCACATCACTTCTCGTCTCATTCAACTTTACTCTCTGTGTTCTATTATTCAGATATGTGTTAAGCCATTCGAGCATGAAACCACGCACACCTGCATTTTCCAGTTTACTCAACAGAATCAGCTTTGGTTATATCAATGAATGTACATTTTCTTTTGTCAAGGTTGCTTATTATCTGAGAGCAAAACTCTAGAAGTGCGTCCTCGGTTGATTTGCCCTTTTGAAATCCAAATTGAGAACAATGGAAGAGCATCGTCTTGTCTAGGAAGTTTACTAACCTAATTTTGATAAGTTTTTCCAAAATTTTACTTATGGTTGGCAGTAGAGATATCGGCCTATAATTTCCTATTTCAGTGGAGAGCCCTTTTTAAACATCATTAAACATAACATCAGCACACTTTAGATCGTCTGTAATACAATTCTATTATTATATGAAATATTATATTAGAATAAAAATATGCCTGTACGGCAGATACACCTCTTCTTAATTTCTTAATTTAAAAGAAAACATGTTTTTGCAAAAGTAAAACCATGAAAGTTACGTTTGTGCCATAATAAGAGTACCATTAGGACGACGCGTTCTACTAAACAATTATATATGTTTTGAGTTAAAACTGTTTAATTTGACGATCCAAAGGCATAAAACATTTGCCAATAACTAAAAATAAGTGTTATTCCCAGAAGAAATAATGTTTGAATTAAATTTTTTAAATATAAATGATGATACAAAACAGCTTTAGGTACTAAAGCGTGCGAACAGAGTCCTTAAAATATTTTCGAATAGCCGTAAATTCACGAATTAGTAACTTTATTGCGGGCAATTCATGACTTTGTGTCGTTACCGTGGGCAACCATTCAGGAGTGTGCCGCCATTTTCGAGGGGTAATGATGAGTCCAAATCACAAATCAGTCATATAAAGATGCGTAACTTTCCAGATGGAAAACCCCTAGCCAACTCAAAAATTTGACAGTTGTTCACGAATCTTCCAATAAATTTGACAGTTACTGACGAATCTTCCAATAAATTTGACGGTTGATGATGAATGCACAAATATTTCCTCATTTTCACTCACACTAATTTGGACTCATCATTTCCCCACTTAAATGGCGGCACATTCATGAATGGTTGCCCATGGTAACGTCACAAATTCATGAAAAACCGCAATAAAGTCACTGATTCGTGAATTTGACGGCTATCGGAAACTATTTTAAGGACTCTGTTCGCAGGCTTTAGTAACTAAAGCTGATTTGTATCATCATTTATATTTAATAAACGTAATTCAAACATTATTTTTTCTGGGAATAACAATTATTTTTAGTTATTAGTAAAAGTTGTATGCCTTTATATTTCAAATTTTATCAACTAAATTGTCAAATGGTCAAATTAAACAATTTTAACTCAAAACATATATAATTGTTTAGTAGAATACGTCGTCCTAATTGTACTCTTATTATGGCACAAACGTTACTTTCATGGTTCTACTTTTGCAAAAACATGTTTTCTTTTAAATTAAGAAATTAAGAAGAGGTGTATTTGCCGTACTGGCATATTTTTATTTTAATATAATATTTCATATAATAATAGAATTGTAATACAAAGAAATATTGAACTACATTTTTATGACCAATAACATTGACCTAATGTTATTGCTTATAAGGGAACTTCAGTCCTTACTACACTATTTCATTCCAACTTTTGGAAAATCAAATACTTTATTTTCGATGCGCCTGCCTTCTTCCGTTTATGTAAACACTGTCCATGCCCATTTCACTACATCAGCTTGGAGGGGAAGTCACACGTATTCTCGGTAAATCGTGTCGGTGAAAATGTTATAAAAAACGCTGTCAGATGAAATTAAGGGGCAAGAGAAGTAGGAGTTGGATATCTATATGTGATTGATTTGTGGTCCAAATTATTGTGAGTTAAAATGAGGAAATATTTGTGCAATCATCATCAACTATCAAATTTATTGGAAGATTCGTCAATAACTGTCAAATTTATTGGAAGATTCGTGAACAACTGTCAAATTTTTGAGTGGCTTAGGGGTTTTCCAGCTGGAAAGTTATGGATCTTTATATGCCTGATTTGTGATCTTTATATGACTGATTTGTGATATGTATGTTGATAAGGAATGTATTTTTGCACAAATCAGTCATATTAAGATGCGTAACTTTCCAGATGGAAAACATGGGACTAGTCCGATCCGGATTTACAATGCTGTAGTGATGTTGGTAATTCCGCCTGTTAGCTACTTGTTTTATGTGGATTTTGTGCTTCATTAGGCGTAACATATCTAATTTTGTGCTGATATTGAAGTGGTGGATTGGAGCACGGTGTGCAAAGTTAGCTTTTAGGCCTGCTAATTCGTTCCCTATAATACCTGTATGACTGGGGATCCACATTAATTTAAGTTTGTTGGGAGACTTGATGAGTTGGTTTCGAATAATTTGTATCATTTCTGTATCGTTTCGATGGTTTCTTACAGCATTGACCACTGATAGACTGTCGGAGCAAATGATATATTTTCCTTTGAATTTGGTGGAGTAGCTAATCGATTTTTGGATAGCTATAGCTTCTATAAAGATGGAAACATACGCTGGAAGTAGGCCTGCAGTAATTCGGGTACCATTTTCTTTGACAACGGCAAAAGATGTACCTACTGAGGTTTACTTTGGATCCATCCGTGAAGATAAAATGCCATCCTTTGTGTTTGAAATTAGCGGAAATTCTTAAAAAAGGATGTCTGAAGGACCTCATTTGGGGTGTTTTTCTTGTCAAACCTGGTCATGTCCAAGTTAATGGACTCTATTTTTATGTTCCACGGGTGAAGATTTGTTGTGCGACGGTGTGATACGTTTTGGGATAACCCCAGGTCCCTCCCAATAATTCGGGCTTTAAATTATTAATTTTAAGATTTAGAATGTCTTTGTTGCATGTCTTTTTCCGACAAATGTATAGTATTTTACATTTGTTAGGAGAGAGACTTGCACCAGATGACTCTGACCAAATTTGGATGTCATTAACCAGAAGCGATAGTAAGTTTTTTGTATTAGTAAGATTTTTGTGTTTACAAAGGACGAGAACATCATCTGCATATATAATGTGATCGAGGAGTGTGTGGTTCCCGATTAAAGTTGAAAGCAATGATGAAAAGGATAACAGAGAGAGGTGATCCTTGGGGGATCCCGTTGAAAAATGACAGCGAATCACAATAGTAGTTGTTGACCTTTACGTAAATTTTCCCGTGCGCTAGAAAAGAGCGGATGTAGTTGTAGATTATAGGTCCAATCCTATAATCAAACCAATCCTATAGAATGCTTTCTCAAAATCTAGTAAAAGAATGGTAACATGGTGACGTGCTGATAGTGCTTGAGATATGTAAGAATCCAGATACAGGAGCGCGTCTGCACAACCCTTATTTGAGCGAAAGGATACCTGGTTTGGACCTAATAAATTATTCGACTCTAAGAACCACAGAAGACGTGCTACTATTTTTTCGAGGACTTTGGACAAACAAGATATCAGTGAAATAGGGCGATAGCTTTCCACGATGTTGTTGGGATTATTGGGCTTTAGCAGAGGAAGGACTGTAGCTTGTTTCCAGTGTTGAGGGATAGTGCCTGATTGTAGAATGTTGTAGTCTGTTCTTAGTCGGTAATGGAAGATTTTTTATCAGAGGGTGTGATATCCGGTCTCTGCCCGGAGTCTTACCGTTGAGCTTGGTTAAACAACATTCTAATTCTAATAGGGTTATTTGAGTCTCCATAAGCTTAACAGGTCGAGAGTTGGATCTGGATATCAATGTCAAGTGTAGAGCTGTCTGCTTGTCTGATTTAAACTTTGGTGGAAAGTTTTCGTCTCTAGAAAGATTGGACCATCTATTGGCAAAGTAATTACTGATATCGTGTGGCGAGTTTTTGGTACCTTCAGGAGATTCTATCGAACGAGTAGAATGTGGAGTCGAGTTGCCAGTAAGGGAGCGAATGCAATGCCAAATTTTTGATAAAGATGAATTGGGGTTGATGGATGATGTGAAATCATGCAAGCTTTTCATTTTACTCAGTTTAAACTCCCTACGGAAATTGGCGTTGGTCTTTTTGTAATAGATAAGGTTAGGGTGCTAGGATGTTTTTTGAAGAGTTTCCATGCCAATTGCTTGTTTTCGCGTAGTTTGGAGAGACAGCACGCTTTTGAGAATAAGGTTGATTTTGTGGGATAGACTTATTTGCTACAGATAAGGATTATAGCGGCCTCTTTGTTAGTATTGGTTGATACTAACTTTTCCGATAGTATCTATAACTGTTAGCCCAGTTAGCATTATCGGTTTTAAATTTTGGTTTTAAGGGAACATTCATATACCTATGGCCTTAAGCAATAGTGGAAATGATTGGAAAATGATCGCTATTATGTAGATCATCCAAAATTTCACAGGAGATTGCTCCAATTAATTCAGGAGAGCAACAAGATATATATGTCTACATTTGTCAATGTGTTGTGTGTAGAAAAGTATGTTGGACAGCCGTCATTTAAAATAATGAGGTTAGCGTTTGTAATGAAAGACTCAATTTCTTTGCCTCTGGTGTTGGAATGAGGAGTACCCAGAGAGTACTCCAAGCGTGAACGT
The DNA here is from genome assembly GCA_930367185.1 of Myathropa florea. Classification (NCBI taxonomy): domain Eukaryota; kingdom Metazoa; phylum Arthropoda; class Insecta; order Diptera; family Syrphidae; genus Myathropa; species Myathropa florea. The sequence goes on along the minus strand of OV884004.1, from coordinate 62,894,021 downwards.
CCCCCACAAGGATGATAGGTGTATGAATTTGTCAGTTATGTTTTCTAAATCTGGGGCCTTATTTTGTATCACTTTCGGATTCGGATTCGGATTCGGAAATCAAATCCGATACTCAAATCAATTCGTATTTTGTATCACTTTCGGATTGGGTTTGAATGCTGCCAAATTTTTATCAATAATTTCCGAAAATGAAACTGTCAAATCAGAAAATAATCATTCAAATAGAAGCCAGTTGCAAATAAATTGAATTCAATTTTATTCTTTCACAGTGTAACATATCGTTTAGTTGTTGTTTTTTGTTTGAAGATGGTTCAGAGCAGGATGATTCTTCATTGTCGCACATTGATAAGTTGAAATTCTCGATTCGCCAGTATATTTCAAGGATTTATGTGGTTGGGCGGGTGATAATCAAAACGATGGTTCATTTCGAGTGCCACTTATTGCAAAAGTGAGATGTAATAACTCTAATATCACTTTTCTTCCAGTTGCATGAGTTGCGCGTATTTACTTGAACCTCCCCCGCCGTTTATATTCCGCACCTGGGCCGATGTCAAAGCTGATTGGATTTCTGGCTTGCATCTGCAGATTGAAGAAATCCTTTGACAAGACATCCAAATTTGGACAATAACTGCTCACATTTATTATTATTGTCTTAATGTTTCTATTTCTCTTGAAAAAATTAAATAAATCAATCAAAACAACTTTAGCACACACAATCCGATAGCAAAATAGTTATCGAATGAAAATCCGTAAGTGAGGACGGTTTTGACATCCGCTTTCGCAATACAAAATACCAAATTTCCGTAAACGAGTTGGCATGACTTTTAATTTTCGAATGCGGATTGAGTGTATTTGCTATAGAGGTACAAAATACCAATTTGTGATTTTCGAATCGATTTCCGATACTATAGCAATACAAAATAAGGCCCCTGATTTTGAAAGGCCTGGGGCCTTATTTTGTATTGCTATAGTATCGGAAATCGATTCGAAAATCGGAAATTGGTATTTTGTACCTCTATAGCAAATACACACAATCCGCATTCGAAAATTAAAAGTCATGGCAACTCGTTTACGGAAATTTGGTATTTTGTATTGCGAAAGCGGATGTCAAAACCGTCCTCACTTACGGATTTTCATTCGATAAGTATTTTGCTATCGGATTGTGTGTGCTAAAGTTGTTTTGATTGATTTATTTAATTTTTTCAAGAGAAATAGAAACATTAAGACATTAATAATAAATGTGAGCAGTTATTGTCCAAATTTGGATGTCTTGCCAAAGAATTTCTTCAATCTGCAGATGCAAGCCAGAAATCCAATCAGCTTTGACATCGGCCCAGGTGCGGAATATAAACGGCGGGGGAGGTTCAAGTAAATACGCGCAACTCATGCAACTGGAAGAAAAGTGATATTAGAGTTATTATATCTCACTTTTGCAATAAGTGGCACTCGAAATGAACCATCGTTTTGATTATCACCCGCCCAACCACATAAATCCTTGAAATATACTGGCGAATCGAGAATTTCAACTTATCAATGTGCGACAATGAAGAATCATCCTGCTCTGAACCATCTTCAAACAAAACACAACAACTAAACGATATGTTACACTGTGAAAGAATAAAATTGAATTCAATTTATTTGCAACTGGCTTCTATTTGAATGATTATTTTCTGATTTGACAGTTTCATTTTCGGAAATTATTGATAAAAATTTGGCAGCATTCAAACCCAATCCGAAAGTGATACAAAATACGAATTGATTTGAGTATCGGATTTGATTTCCGAATCCGAATCCGAATCCGAAAGTGATACAAAATAAGGCCCCAGATTGGGCAGAATATAGACCGACACTACGGTAAATTTGTCTAATGTCTAACGTAATTTCAACAGCAATAATCAGGGGTGGAATCGGCTAATGCGATAGTTGATTGTTGATAGTCACATTCGAGTTTCTTGCTCTGCGTAATGCGATTGTCAATTTAAGAATCGCAAATTTGCGATCGTTTTCATGTGACAGCTAAAATGGTGTCATTTTCATATATTTTGGTGAGTGGATATTCAAAATGCAGTTGTTTTCATTAAATGATACAATTAAAAATGAAATATATGTATGTATGTAGGTGAATTATGCATATGTAAAGTATATGGAAATATATGCAAGTCCTTTTTATTTAATCTTTGAAGGACATATTATTTAACCCATGAAGGAACACAGCATAAATGCAATGATGTTTATGTACATACATGTATATATGTATACAACTACTACTCAATTTGAGTTACATATGGACGAAATTATGAATGGCGGTGAATTTGAAGTACGGTGGTATTAATTATAGAGTGGCATCAGAAAAATTAAAGTATATTTTTTAAAACATAACTATAAGCCGCAAACTCATTACAGCTCTTGGCAGAATACGTTACATTTCCATTTCTCACATATTCTACACACAAAATTGATGGGAGCATATTTATTCACGCACACCTTTCCTACTTAATCAAGTAACGATGAAGAAAAAATCTTCTGAAGTTTTTTTTTTAAGAAAATTCAATTCCAGTGCCGAACCATAACTTGTTTACGATATATTAGCAATAAAACAATTCACCAATTAGACAATAAACAAATTTATAAACTATTTAAAATACAAACTACAACGATTAAGCATGCCATGACATTCACAAAAAGAAAGTGATGCCAAGCTGTCATATATTTTTTGCGATCGCATTACTCAGACGTGAATATATTTGATAGTCTCATTTGATTGTCAAAAGTGCGACAATCAACTATCGCTTTAGCCGATTCCACCCCAGAAGATTGGAATTAATAAACAATCTTTTATGGGGAATATTGGTTTTAGTTAACATAGCAATAATAATAATAATGGCGGCGCTACAGTCCGAGGTGGACCTGGGCCTAGCTTCTCAGCAACCACTCGTGTTGTGCGTGCTATTGTTCTCTCACGAGCGGAGGGGACCTACAGTTTAATGCCGACTCCGAACGGCGAGATTGAGAAGCTTTTTTCTAGACAGTTATACTCTTTGAGCATTGTCAGTGACTCGAAAGAGGTGGAGCTGTGAAAAAATGTTTTTGATGTTTTTTTTTTTTTCTCGAGATTCGAACTGACGACCTCGAGCGTAGGAGTCGTTAACATAGCAATAGCTTGCTTTTTTTAAGTCAAAGTTATGGAAGTAGCTAGTGAAGCCTTTTGGTGTATTGGGTTGAAGGCACAATGTGTTTCCTGGAGGCAAATAATGGAAGGATTTTGTTCTTTTATTAACAGATTTAGTTTGTCGTAGTTGCTGACAAATCCTTTTATATTCCATTGAAGGATTATAAACTTTTTATTGATGAGGTTGGGCCAATTATAAGGTTGTTGAGAAAAAGGTCACAGTCTAGGCTGGCCGAGGGGGGAGGGGGGGATAAGGTCACCAGGAATCAGGCAATAGCGGCCCACTCCTAGGGAGTGTAGACTCGTCAAATTAAACATGTTTTATTTTAAATTAAGAAATTAAGAAGAGGTGTATCTGCCGTACATTCATATTTTTATGTTAATATACAGTTTGTCAAGAAAGTGTTTACACAACGTAAAAAATCAGGAAACTCTGCTTTCACATTAAAAATTAAAGTACTTTCAGTAACTTAATTGAACATTTTCTTTTGCTAGTTTATAAAAGTACATTTTTGAAAATAGGTAACATAAAAAGAATGCTTTATTTCACTAAACAATAATGACAACAATTACAAAATTCAAAAAGGGACGAAGGTTGAACTGTCAAGAAAGTGTTTACACATCCTATTTCAATTTGCTTGCGCACTGCATGAACAGTTTCATAACAGTACCGTTATAGCGGTTTTTTATATTCCGTTTTGTGACAGATGTACAAATTTGAAAGAACACATTTTTATTGATATTTTTGCTGTTGAGAGAGTGTTGTCCGTAATCGTGTTGTTATTGATCAGTTGCATACAAAATGCCTGGGGAATGAATTAGTTTTGAAGTTAAGCAATTGGTTTACTACAACTATTACAATGGCAAAAGTGTTAAGGAAATGACAGACCTGTTCGGCTTATCTAAAAAGACAATTTATAACATTATAAACCGAGCAGAGCATGGAAATAGTTTGGAGGTTATTGCTACAAAAGGAAGGTCAAAAAAATTATCTCATAGATATGAGCGCTGCCTGCTAAGAAAAGTACATGAAAACCCCCAAACATCTGTTAGAGACTTTTCCAGAGAGATGACCCAGGAGTGTCGAGTAGAAGTTTCTCACGAAACTATAAGACAAATGCTTCTAAAGCATGAGTTTACATCGAGAGTTGCAAGAAAAAAACACTGCTTTCGAGTAAAAACATTTAAGAGCAGCGTATGTTAAGCACATTAAATTCCGACCTTGATAGCATATTTAATTGGGGTAAAAACAATAGAGTGGAATTTAATGCTTCCAAAACTCAATGCTGTCTACTGTCACTCAAGCGATCCCAAAACAATCAGCCATTATCCCTGAATGGCACTTGCATCGAAGAAACCGGAAAACTTTCCATCCTCGGTATGTGTATCAACTCAACACTTAGTTGGAATGATCACATATTTGAGGTCGCCAAAAATGCTGCGAAATGTCTAGGTTTCCTAAAGCGATGCAAGAAATACTTCACCCCCTCTGATTTGGCTTCAATTTATAAGGTCTTCATTCGCCCCAAGCTTGAGTATAACGCTCATATCTGGTCTGGTGCTCCTAAGACCTCCCTGCACCTACTTGATAGAATTCAACAGCGAGCGATAAAACTTATAGGAGACAGTAATATCGCGAAGTCAATAGACTCGCTCGAACATCGCCGTAATGTCTCATCCTTGTCATTGTTTTATCGCTATTTTAACAAACGATGCTCAAGTGAGTTAGCCAATTGCATTCCTCCCCTCCATGAATTCACCCGCAATACTCGTCTCGCCAGGAATGCTCATCAGTTCACCCTCAAGCCTGTTTTCGGACGTACAGTTAAGTTTAGAGAGTCGTTTTTTAGCCGCACCACACGAATATGGAATGCTCTTCCCAGCCTAATATTTCCCACTCACTACAATCTACAGACATTTAAGACCAATGTGCATAGGTACCTCCTTTCCATTTCTCCCTCTATACCTTCGGCCCGTGCTGTGTCTTGATTCCGGACACTTAAGGGTATTCGTAACCCCTCTTGCGCGCGCAAATTATAAAAAAAAAAAAAAAAAAAAAAGAACGCTTCCGTTTGCTACAGAGTATAGCATTCAGCGAAGCGAATACTGGGACGATGTTATATTTTGTGACGAAATGAAAATTATGATGTACTACTCCAAAGGACCTAACAGAGTGTGGCACAAGCCCTTAAAATCCTTATCGAAAAGGAATATAATTCCAAATTTGGAAAGTTATCTGTGATGGTATAGGAGTGCATTTTGAGCAAAGGTGTCGTAGCCTTAGTTTTTATTGAAAACACCATGGGCGCAAAGAAATACCTGAGCATTTTACAAGCTCATTTGCCAAAAATTTTGGATTTAATGGCGGTGATAACATGAGAAAACAAAAATTCAAGTTTTATCAAGATAATGACCCGAAACGTAAAGAGCTTACGATTAAGACGTGGCTGCTTTATAAGTGCACCAAAGTGCTTGATACACCCGCTCAGAGGTCAGACCTTAATGCTATAGAAAACTCTTGGGCCCATTTGAAGAACAAAGTGGCAAAAAGGAACCCGAAAAGCCGAAACCAATTGATGCAATACGTCAAAAATGAGTGAGAATACATTCCAACCAAATTATGACATAAAAAAATTAATTGGGTCAATGACAAAAAGTTTAAAGGCAAGAGGCGGTCACACCAAATATTAAAATAATAATTAAAAACATGAATTTTCTTGATTTAGCTTATTTTTAATTAATTTAGCTTATAATGTTAATGTGTGTAAAGACTTTCTTAACAGTGAAATTTTCGTCCATTTTTATGTTTTGTTATATTTCTTGTTGTTGTTCAATGAAATGAACTGTGTTTGTATGTTATTAACTCTTTAATATGTAGTACTATACGTTGTACCAAAAATATTTGCAATAAAGCTACTGGAACCACTTATATTTATTACGTAAAGGTAGAATTTGCTGTTTTCTTACATAGTTTAAACACTTTCTTGACAAACTGTAATATTTAATATAATAATTGAATTGTAATACAGAGAAATATTGTACTACATTTTTATTACCAAAAACATTGACCTAATACTTGTGAGGAATACGTTTGAAAATGAATAAATATTGAAACCAGTTCGGTTTGGAAAGGTTTCGGGCATTCTTTAAAGACTCAGGTTCCCTTAGGTCAATGTTATTGGTAATAAAAATGTAGTACAATATTTCTCTGTATTACAGTTCTATGAAATATTATATTAAAATAAAAATAAAAAAGCTTAGTCGAACATATATTACGGAGGTAATAGAAATGCCTAAGTGTGGAGATAAGGTACTTCTTCAATGCAGTAGCGTGGGATGAAAATTTCATATTAGAGTCAAGTAACAGTCCAAGGTACATAAATTCATCTACATTCTCTATCAAAAAACAATCATCACTACAATTTTCACTAGTACAAAATAATTGACCAGACACACTGGTTGCACATTTACATTGATACAATTTAAATTTTTTGCAATTCGGTGCATGAAAAAGTACATCCGGTATTCGATTACTGGACGGAGATAAATTAAAGAACATTAATTTCGTCTTAGGACTTATTACAAGTTTGTGTTCAGCGAACCATTGTCTTAGAGTATGTACATCGCAATTTATGTCAGCATAGAGATCTAAAGGACTGTTGACGCCATACAACAACCCAACATCGTCAGCAAAAGCTGTAGGTAAGCCTTTTAGATTGAGGTGGAAGAGAGAGTTAATATATATTAAGAACAGAATGGGACCCAGGACTGAACCTTGTGGTACTCCAAGCCTGATTAATTGCACATCACTACTCGTCTCATTCAACTTTACTCTCTGTGTTCTATTATTCAGATATGTGTTAAGCCATTCGAGCATGAAACCACGCACACCTGCATTTTCCAGTTTACTCAACAGAATCAGCTTTGGTTATATCAATGAATGTACATTTTCTTTTGTCAAGGTTGCTTATTATCTGAGAGCAAAACTCTAGAAGTGCGTCCTCGGTTGATTAGCCCTTTTGAAATCCAAATTGAGAAGAATGGAAGAGCATCGTCTTGTCTAGGAAGTTTACTAACCTAATTTGATAAGTTTTTCCAAAATTTTACTTATGGTTGGCAGTAGAGATATCGGCCTATAATTTCCTATTTCAGTGGAGAGCCCTTTTTAAACATCATTAAACATAACATCAGCACACTTTAGATCGTCTGTAATACAATTCTATTATTATATGAAATATTATATTAGAATAAAAATATGCCTGTACGGCAGATACACCTCTTCTTAATTTCTTAATTTAAAAGAAAACATGTTTTTGCAAAAGTAAAACCATGAAAGTTACGTTTGTGCCATAATAAGAGTACCATTAGGACGACGCGTTCTACTAAACAATTATATATGTTTTGAGTTAAAACTGTTTAATTTGACGATCCAAAGGCATAAAACATTTGCCAATAACTAAAAATAAGTGTTATTCCCAGAAGAAATAATGTTTGAATTAAATTTTTTAAATATAAATGATGATACAAAACAGCTTTAGGTACTAAAGCGTGCGAACAGAGTCCTTAAAATATTTTCGAATAGCCGTAAATTCACGAATTAGTAACTTTATTGCGGGCAATTCATGACTTTGTGTCGTTACCGTGGGCAACCATTCAGGAGTGTGCCGCCATTTTCGAGGGGTAATGATGAGTCCAAATCACAAATCAGTCATATAAAGATGCGTAACTTTCCAGATGGAAAACCCCTAGCCAACTCAAAAATTTGACAGTTGTTCACGAATCTTCCAATAAATTTGACAGTTACTGACGAATCTTCCAATAAATTTGACGGTTGATGATGAATGCACAAATATTTCCTCATTTTCACTCACACTAATTTGGACTCATCATTTCCCCACTTAAATGGCGGCACATTCATGAATGGTTGCCCATGGTAACGTCACAAATTCATGAAAAACCGCAATAAAGTCACTGATTCGTGAATTTGACGGCTATCGGAAACTATTTTAAGGACTCTGTTCGCAGGCTTTAGTAACTAAAGCTGATTTGTATCATCATTTATATTTAATAAACGTAATTCAAACATTATTTTTTCTGGGAATAACAATTATTTTTAGTTATTAGTAAAAGTTGTATGCCTTTATATTTCAAATTTTATCAACTAAATTGTCAAATGGTCAAATTAAACAATTTTAACTCAAAACATATATAATTGTTTAGTAGAATACGTCGTCCTAATTGTACTCTTATTATGGCACAAACGTTACTTTCATGGTTCTACTTTTGCAAAAACATGTTTTCTTTTAAATTAAGAAATTAAGAAGAGGTGTATTTGCCGTACTGGCATATTTTTATTTTAATATAATATTTCATATAATAATAGAATTGTAATACAAAGAAATATTGAACTACATTTTTATGACCAATAACATTGACCTAATGTTATTGCTTATAAGGGAACTTCAGTCCTTACTACACTATTTCATTCCAACTTTTGGAAAATCAAATACTTTATTTTCGATGCGCCTGCCTTCTTCCGTTTATGTAAACACTGTCCATGCCCATTTCACTACATCAGCTTGGAGGGGAAGTCACACGTATTCTCGGTAAATCGTGTCGGTGAAAATGTTATAAAAAACGCTGTCAGATGAAATTAAGGGGCAAGAGAAGTAGGAGTTGGATATCTATATGTGATTGATTTGTGGTCCAAATTATTGTGAGTTAAAATGAGGAAATATTTGTGCAATCATCATCAACCATCAAATTTATTGGAAGATTCGTCAATAACTGTCAAATTTATTGGAAGATTCGTGAACAACTGTCAAATTTTTGAGTGGCTTAGGGGTTTTCCAGCTGGAAAGTTATGGATCTTTATATGCCTGATTTGTGATCTTTATATGACTGATTTGTGATATGTATGTTGATAAGGAATGTATTTTTGCACAAATCAGTCATATTAAGATGCGTAACTTTCCAGATGGAAAACATGGGACTAGTCCGATCCGGATTTACAATGCTGTAGTGATGTTGGTAATTCCGCCTGTTAGCTACTTGTTTTATGTGGATTTTGTGCTTCATTAGGCGTAACATATCTAATTTTGTGCTGATATTGAAGTGGTGGATTGGAGCACGGTGTGCAAAGTTAGCTTTTAGGCCTGCTAATTCGTTCCCTATAATACCTGTATGACTGGGGATCCACATTAATTTAAGTTTGTTGGGAGACTTGATGAGTTGGTTTCGAATAATTTGTATCATTTCTGTATCGTTTCGATGGTTTCTTACAGCATTGACCACTGATAGACTGTCGGAGCAAATGATATATTTTCCTTTGAATTTGGTGGAGTAGCTAATCGATTTTTGGATAGCTATAGCTTCTATAAAGATGGAAACATACGCTGGAAGTAGGCCTGCAGTAATTCGGGTACCATTTTCTTTGACAACGGCAAAAGATGTACCTACTGAGGTTTACTTTGGATCCATCCGTGAAGATAAAATGCCATCCTTTGTGTTTGAAATTAGCGGAAATTCTTAAAAAAGGATGTCTGAAGGACCTCATTTGGGGTGTTTTTCTTGTCAAACCTGGTCATGTCCAAGTTAATGGACTCTATTTTTATGTTCCACGGGTGAAGATTTGTTGTGCGACGGTGTGATACGTTTTGGGATAACCCCAGGTCCCTCCCAATAATTCGGGCTTTAAATTATTAATTTTAAGATTTAGAATGTCTTTGTTGCATGTCTTTTTCCGGCAAATGTATAGTATTTTACATTTGTTAGGAGAGAGACTTGCACCAGATGACTCTGACCAAATTTGGATGTCATTAACCAGAAGCGATAGTAAGTTTTTTGTATTAGTAAGATTTTTGTGTTTACAAAGGACGAGAACATCATCTGCATATATAATGTGATCGAGGAGTGTGTGGTTCCCGATTAAAGTTGAAAGCAATGATGAAAAGGATAACAGAGAGAGGTGATCCTTGGGGGATCCCGTTGAAAAATGACAGCGAATCACAATAGTAGTTGTTGACCTTTACGTAAATTTTCCCGTGCGCTAGAAAAGAGCGGATGTAGTTGTAGATTATAGGTCCAATCCTATAATCAAACCAATCCTATAGAATGCTTTCTCAAAATCTAGTAAAAGAATGGTAACATGGTGACGTGCTGATAGTGCTTGAGATATGTAAGAATCCAGATACAGGAGCGCGTCTGCACAACCCTTATTTGAGCGAAAGGATACCTGGTTTGGACCTAATAAATTATTCGACTCTAAGAACCACAGAAGACGTGCTACTATTTTTTCGAGGACTTTGGACAAACAAGATATCAGTGAAATAGGGCGATAGCTTTCCACGATGTTGTTGGGATTATTGGGCTTTAGCAGAGGAAGGACTGTAGCTTGTTTCCAGTGTTGAGGGATAGTGCCTGATTGTAGAATGTTGTAGTCTGTTCTTAGTCGGTAATGGAAGATTTTTTATCAGAGGGTGTGATATCCGGTCTCTGCCCGGAGTCTTACCGTTGAGCTTGGTTAAACAACATTCTAATTCTAATAGGGTTATTTGAGTCTCCATAAGCTTAACAGGTCGAGAGTTGGATCTGGATATCAATGTCAAGTGTAGAGCTGTCTGCTTGTCTGATTTAAACTTTGGTGGAAAGTTTTCGTCTCTAGAAAGATTGGACCATCTATTGGCAAAGTAATTACTGATATCGTGTGGCGAGTTTTTGGTACCTTCAGGAGATTCTATCGAACGAGTAGAATGTGGAGTCGAGTTGCCAGTAAGAGAGCGAATGCAATGCCAAATTTTTGATAAAGATGAATTGGGGTTGATGGATGATGTGAAATCATGCAAGCTTTTCATTTTACTCAGTTTAAACTCCCTACGGAAATTGGCGTTGGTCTTTTTGTAATAGATAAGGTTAGGGTGCTAGGATGTTTTTTGAAGAGTTTCCATGCCAATTGCTTGTTTTCGCGTAGTTTGGAGAGACAGCACGCTTTTGAGAATAAGGTTGATTTTGTGGGATAGACTTATTTGCTACAGATAAGGATTATAGCGGCCTCTTTGTTAGTATTGGTTGATACTAACTTTTCCGATAGTATCTATAACTGTTAGCCCAGTTAGCATTATCGGTTTTAAATTTTGGTTTTAAGGGAACATTCATATACCTATGGCCTTAAGCAATAGTGGAAATGATTGGAAAATGATCGCTATTATGTAGATCATCCAAAATTTCACAGGAGATTGCTCCAATTAATTCAGGAGAGCAACAAGATATATATGTCTACATTTGTCAATGTGTTGTGTGTAGAAAAGTATGTTGGACAGCCGTCATTTAAAATAATGAGGTTAGCGTTTGTAATGAAAGACTCAATTTCTTTGCCTCTGGTGTTGGAATGAGGAGTACCCAGAGAGTACTCCAAGCGTGAACGTCCCCCACAAGGATGATAGGTGTATGAATTTGTCAGTTATGTTTTCTAAATCTGATTTTGAAAGGCCTGATTGGGCAGAATATAGACCGACACTACGGTAAATTTGTCTAATGTCTAATGTAATTTCAACAGCAATAACCAGGGGTGGAATGGGCTAATGCGATAGTTGATTGTTGATAGTCACATTCGAGTTTCTTGCTCTGCGTAATGCGATTGTCAATTTAAGAATCGCAAATTTGCGATCGTTTTCATGTGACAGCTAAAATGGTGTCATTTTCATATATTTTGGTGAGTGGATATTCAAAATGCAGTTGTTTTCATTAAATGATACAATTAAAAATGAAATATATGTATGTATGTAGGTGAATTATGCATATGTAAAGTATATGAAAATATATGCAAGTCCTTTTTATTTAATCTTTGAAGGACATATCATTTAACCCATGAAGGAACACAGCATAAATGCAATGATGTTTATGTACATACATGTATATATGTATACAACTATTACTCAATTTGAGTTACATATGGACGAAATTATGAATGGCGGTGAATTTGAAGTACGGTGGTATTAATTATGGAGTGGCATCAGAAAAATTAAAGCATATTTTTTAAAACATAACTATAAGCCGCAAACTCATTACAGCTCTTGGCAGAATATGTTACATTTCCATTTCTCACATATTCTACACACAAAATTGATGGGAGCATATTTATTCACGCACACCTTTCCTACTTCATCAAGGAACGATGAAGAAAAAATCTTCTGAAGTTTTTTTTAAGAAAATTCAATTTCAGTGCCGAACCATAACTTGTTTACGATATATTAGCAATAAAACAATTCACCAATTAGACAATAAACAAATTTATAAACTATTTAAAATACAAACTACAACGATTAAGCATGCCATGACATTCACAAAAAGAAAGTGATGCCAAGCTGTCATATATTTTTTGCGATCGCATTACTCAGACGTGAATATATTTGATAGTCACATTTGATTGTCAAAAGTGCGACAATCAACTATCGCTTTAGCCGATTCCACCCCAGAAGATTGGAATTAATAAACAATCTTTTATGGGGAATATTGGTTTTAGTTAACATAGCAATAGCTTGCTTTTTTTTTAAGTCAAAGTTATGGAAGTATCTAGTGAAGCCTTTTGGTGTATTGGGTTGAAGGCACAATGTGTTTCCTGGAGGCAAATAATGGAAGGATTTTGTTCTTTTATTAACAGATTTAGTTTGTCGTAGTTGCTGACAAATCCTTTTATATTCCATTGAAGGATTATAAACTTTTCATTGATGAGGTTGGGCCAATTATAAGGTTGTTGAGAAAAAGGTCACAGTCTAGGCTGGCCGAGGGGGGAGGGGGGGATAAGGTCGCCAGGAATCAGGCAATAGCGGCCCACTCCTAGGGAGTGTAGACTCGTCAAATTAAACATGTTTTATTTTAAATTAAGAAATTAAGAAGAGGTGTATCTGCCGTACATTCATATTTTTATGTTAATATACAGTTTGTCAAGAAAGTGTTTACACAACGTAAAAAATCAGGAAACTCTACTTTCACATTAAAAATTAAAGTACTTTCAGTAACTTAATTGAACATTTTCTTTTGCTAGTTTATAAAAGTACATTTTTGAAAATAGGTAACATAAAAAGAATGCTTTATTTCACTAAACAATAATGACAACAATTACAAAATTCAAAAAGGGACGAAGGTTGAACTGTCAAGAAAGTGTTTACACATCCTATTTCAATTTGCTTGCGCACTGCATGAACAGTTTCATAACAGTACCGTTATAGCGGTTTTTTATATTCCGTTTTGTGACAGATGTACAAATTTGAAAGAACACATTTTTATTGATATTTTTGCTGTTGAGAGAGTGTTTTCCGTAATTGTGTTGTTATTGATCAGTTGCATACAAAATGCCTGGGGAATGAATTAGTTTTGAAGTTAAGCAATTGGTTTACTACAACTATTACAATGGCAAAAGTGTTAAGGAAATGACAGACCTGTTCGGCTTATCTAAAAAGACAATTTATAACATTATAAACCGAGCAGAGCGTGGAAATAGTTTGGAGGTTATTGCTACAAAAGGAAGGTCAAAAAAATTATCTCATAGATATGAGCGCTGCCTGCTAAGAAAAGTACATGAAAACCCCCAAACATCTGTTAGAGACTTTTCCAGAGAGATGACCCAGGAGTGTCGAGTAGAAGTTTCTCACGAAACTATAAGACAAATGCTTCTAAAGCATGAGTTTACATCGAGAGTTGCAAGAAAAAAACACTGCTTTCGAGTAAAAACATTTAAGAACGCTTCCGTTTGCTACAGAGTATAGCATTCAGCGAAGCGAATACTGGGACGATGTTATATTTTGTGACGAAATGAAAATTATGATGTACTACTCCAAAGGACCTAACAGAGTGTGGCACAAGCCCTTAAAATCCTTATCGAAAAGGAATATAATTCCAAATTTGGAAAGTTATCTGTGATGGTATAGGAGTGCATTTTGAGCAAAGGTGTCGTAGCCTTAGTTTTTATTGAAAACACCATGGGCGCAAAGAAATACCTGAGCATTTTACAAGCTCATTTGCCAAAAATTTTGGATTTAATGGCGGTGATAACATGAGAAAACAAAAATTCAAGTTTTATCAAGATAATGACCCGAAACGTAAAGAGCTTACGATTAAGACGTGGCTGCTTTATAAGTGCACCAAAGTGCTTGATACACCCGCTCAGAGGTCAGACCTTAATGCTATAGAAAACTCTTGGGCCCATTTGAAGAACAAAGTGGCAAAAAGGAACCCGAAAAGCCGAAACCAATTGATGCAATACGTCAAAAATGAGTGAGAATACATTCCAACCAATTATGACATAAAAAAATTGATTGGGTCAATGACAAAAAGTTTAAAGGCAAGAGGCGGTCACACCAAATATTAAAATAAAAATTAAAAACATGAATTTTCTTGATTTAGCATGAAAAAGTACATCCGGTATTCGATTACTGGACGGAGATAAATTAAAGAACATTAATTTCGTCTTAGGACTTATTACAAGTTTGTGTTCAGCGAACCATTGTCTTAGAGTATGTACATCGCAATTTATATCAGCATAGAGATCTAAAGGACTGTTGACGCCATACAACAACCCAACATCGTCAGCAAAAGCTGTAGGTAAGCCTTTTAGATTGAGGTGGAAGAGTGAGTTAATATATATTAAGAACAGAATGGGACCCAGGACTGAATCTTGTGGTACTCCAAGCCTGATTAATTGCACATCACTTCTCGTCTCATTCAACTTTACTCTCTGTGTTCTATTATTCAGATATGTGTTAAGCCATTCGAGCATGAAACCACGCACACCTGCATTTTCCAGTTTACTCAACAGAATCAGCTTTGGTTATATCAATGAATGTACATTTTCTTTTGTCAAGGTTGCTTATTATCTGAGAGCAAAACTCTAGAAGTGCGTCCTCGGTTGATTTGCCCTTTTGAAATCCAAATTGAGAAGAATGGAAGAGCATCGTCTTGTCTAGGAAGTTTACTAACCTAATTTTGATAAGTTTTTCCAAAATTTTACTTATGGTTGGCAGAAGAGATATCGGCCTATAATTTCCTATTTCAGTGGAGAGCCCTTTTTAAACATCATTAAACATAACATCAGCACACTTTAGATCGTCTGTAATACAATTCTATTATTATATGAAATATTATATTAGAATAAAAATATGCCTGTACGGCAGATACACCTCTTCTTAATTTCTTAATTTAAAAGAAAACATGTTTTTGCAAAAGTAAAACCATGAAAGTTACGTTTGTGCCATAATAAGAGTACCATTAGGACGACGCGTTCTACTGAACAATTATATATGTTTTGAGTTAAAACTGTTTAATTTGACGATCCAAAGGCATAAAACATTTGCTAATAACTAAAAATAAGTGTTATTCCCAGAAGAAATAATGTTTGAATTACGTTTTTTAAATATATATGATGTAAGTAAGTAAGTAAGTAAGATGATACAAAACAGCTTTAGGTACTAAAGCGTGCGAACAGAGTCCTTAAAATATTTTCGAATAGCCGTAAATTCACGAATTAGTAACTTTATTGCGGGCAATTCATGACTTTGTGTCGTTACCGTGGGCAACCATTCAGGAGTGTGCCGCCATTTTCGAGGGGTAATGATGAGTCCAAATTATTGTGAGTTAAAATGAGGAAATATTTGTGCAATCATCATCAACCATCAAATTTATTGGAAGATTCGTCAATAACTGTCAAATTTATTGGAAGATTCGTGAACAACTGTCAAATTTTTGAGTGGCTTAGGGGTTTTCCAGCTGGAAAGTTATGGATCTTTATATGCCTGATTTGTGATCTTTATATGACTGATTTGTGTTGCAGATAGAAGACAACATAAAATACACAACTAAAATGTTACACGGCAACACAAACATTCAACACTGAATTCCAACACAATTCTAAACATTGGCAACACAAAACAAAAGTCACCACAATGAATTCTAAACTGTGGTAGAATTTGAATGTACATACCTTATAACGTTAATAAAAAAGAGATCTTTTTTGAATTCAACACAACACAGTACAGACGGTTTTATTTTCCTTTGTTCAAATAATTACAGTCCATTTTACATATATAGTAATTCTAATTCATATATCTATATATATATATATCATAGTTTCAGAACAATTTGTGATATGTATGTTGATAAGGAATGTATTTTTGCACAAATCAGTCATATTAAGATGCGTAACTTTCCAGATGGAAAACATGGGACTAGTCCGATCCGGATTTACAATGCTGTAGTGATGTTGGTAATTCCGCCTGTTAGCTACTTGTTTTATGTGGATTTTGTGCTTCATTAGGCGTAACATATCTAATTTTGTGCTGATATTGAAGTGGTGGATTGGAGCACGGTGTGCAAAGTTAGCTTTTAGGCCTGCTAATTCGTTCCCTATAATACCTGTATGACTGGGGATCCACATTAATTTAAGTTTGTTGGGAGACTTGATGAGTTGGTTTCGAATAATTTGTATCATTTCTGTATCGTTTCGATGGTTTCTTACAGCATTGACCACTGATAGACTGTCGGAGCAAATGATATATTTTCCTTTGAGTTTGGTGGAGTAGCTAATCGATTTTTGGATAGCTATAGCTTCTATAAAGATGGAAACATACGCTGGAAGTAGGCCTGCAGTAATTCGGGTACCATTTTCTTTGACAACGGCAAAAGATGTACTTACTGAGGTTTACTTTGGATCCATCCGTGAAGATAAAATGCCATCCTTTGTGTTTGAAATTAGCGGAAATTCTTAAAAAGGATGTCTGAAGGACCTCATTTGGGGTGTTTTTCTTGTCAAACCTGGTCATGTCCAAGTTAATGGACTCTATTTTTATGTTCCACGGGTGAAGATTTGTTGTGCGACGGTGTGATACGTTTTGGGATAACCCCAGGTCCCTCCCAATAATTCGGGCTTTAAATTATTAATTTTAAGATTTAGAATGTCTTTGTTGCATGTCTTTTTCCGACAAATGTATAGTATTTTACATTTGTTAGGAGAGAGACTTGCACCAGATGACTCTGACCAAATTTGGATGTCATTAACCAGAAGCGATAGTAAGTTTTTTGTATTAGTAAGATTTTTGTGTTTACAAAGGACGAGAACATCATCTGCATATATAATGTGATCGAGGAGTGTGTGGTTCCCGATTAAAGTTGAAAGGTCGTTGAAAGCAATGATGAAAAGGATAACAGAGAGAGGTGATCCTTGGGGGATCCCGTTGAAAAATGACAGCGAATCACAATAGTAGTTGTTGACCTTTACGTAAATTTTCCCGTGTGCCAGAAAAGAGCGGATGTAGTTGTAGATTATAGGTCCAATCCTATAGAATGCTTTCTCAAAATCTAGTAAAAGAATGGTAACATGGTGACGTGCTGATAGTGCTTGAGATATGTAAGAATCCAGATACAGGAGCGCGTCTGCACAACCCTTATTTGAGCGAAAGGATACCTGGTTTGGACCTAATAAATTATTCGACTCTAAGAACCACAGAAGACGTGCTACTATTTTTTCGAGGACTTTGGACAAACAAGATATCAGTGAAATAGGGCGATAGCTTTCCACGATGTTGTTGGGATTATTGGGCTTTAGCAGAGGAAGGACTGTAGCTTGTTTCCAGTGTTGAGGGATAGTGCCTGATTGTAGAATGTTGTAGTCTGTTCTTAGTCGGTAATGGAAGATTTTTTATCAGAGGGTGTGATATCCGGTCTCTGCCCGGAGTCTTACCGTTGAGCTTGGTTAAACAACATTCTAATTCTAATAGGGTTATTTGAGTCTCCATAAGCTTAACAGGTCGAGAGTTGGATCTGGATATCAATGTCAAGTGTAGAGCTGTCTGCTTGTCTGATTTAAACTTTGGTGGAAAGTTTTCGTCTCTAGAAAGATTGGACCATCTATTGGCAAAGTAATTACTCATATCGTGTGGCGAGTTTTTGGTACCTTCAGGAGATTCTATCGAACGAGTAGAATGTGGAGTCGAGTTGCCAGTAAGAGAGCGAATGCAATGCCAAATTTTTGATAAAGATGAATTGGGGTTGATGGATGATGTGAAATCATGCAAGCTTTTCATTTTACTCAGTTTAAACTCCCTACGGAAATTGGCGTTGGTCTTTTTGTAATAGATAAGGTTAGGGTGCTAGGATGTTTTTTGAAGAGTTTCCATGCCAATTGCTTGTTTTCGCGTAGTTTGGAGAGACAGCACGCTTTTGAGAATAAGGTTGATTTTGTGGGATAGACTTATTTGCTACAGATAAGGATTATAGCGGCCTCTTTGTTAGTATTGGTTGATACTAACTTTTCCGATAGTATCTATAACTGTTAGCCCAGTTAGCATTATCGGTTTTAAATTTTGGTTTTAAGGGAACATTCATATACCTATGGCCTTAAGCAATAGTGGAAATGATTGGAAAATGATCGCTATTATGTAGATCATCCAAAATTTCACAGGAGATTGCTCCAATTAATTCAGGAGAGCAACAAGATATATATGTCTACATTTGTCAATGTGTTGTGTGTAGAAAAGTATGTTGGACAGCCGTCATTTAAAATAATGAGGTTAGCGTTTGTAATGAAAGACTCAATTTCTTTGCCTCTGGTGTTGGAATGAGGAGTACCCAGAGAGTACTCCAAGCGTGAACGTCCCCCACAAGGATGATAGGTGTATGAATTTGTCAGTTATGTTTTCTAAATCTGATTTTGAAAGGCCTGATTGGGCAGAATATAGACCGACACTACGGTAAATTTGTCTAATGTCTAATGTAATTTCAACAGCAATAACCAGGGGTGGAATCGGCTAATGCGATAGTTGATTGTTGATAGTCACATTCGAGTTTCTTGCTCTGCGTAATGCGATTGTCAATTTAAGAATCGCAAATTTGCGATCGTTTTCATGTGACAGCTAAAATGGTGTCATTTTCATATATTTTGGTGAGTGGATATTCAAAATGCAGTTGTTTTCATTAAATGATACAATTAAAAATGAAATATATGTATGTATGTAGGTGAATTATGCATATGTAAAGTATATGAAAATATATGCAAGTCCTTTTTATTTAATCTTTGAAGGACATATCATTTAACCCATGAAGGAACACAGCATAAATGCAATGATGTTTATGTACATACATGTATATATGTATACAACTATTACTCAATTTGAGTTACATATGGACGAAATTATGAATGGCGGTGAATTTGAAGTACGGTGGTATTAATTATGGAGTGGCATCAGAAAAATTAAAGCATATTTTTTAAAACATAACTATAAGCCGCAAACTCATTACAGCTCTTGGCAGAATATGTTACATTTCCATTTCTCACATATTCTACACACAAAATTGATGGGAGCATATTTATTCACGCACACCTTTCCTACTTCATCAAGGAACAATGAAGAAAAAATCTTCTGAAGTTTTTTTTAAGAAAATTCAATTTCAGTGCCGAACCATAACTTGTTTACGATATATTAGCAATAAAACAATTCACCAATTAGACAATAAACAAATTTATAAACTATTTAAAATACAAACTACAACGATTAAGCATGCCATGACATTCACAAAAAGAAAGTGATGCCAAGCTGTCATATATTTTTTGCGATCGCATTACTCAGACGTGAATATATTTGATAGTCACATTTGATTGTCAAAAGTGCGACAATCAACTATCGCTTTAGCCGATTCCACCCCAGAAGATTGGAATTAATAAACAATCTTTTATGGGGAATATTGGTTTTAGTTAACATAGCAATAGCTTGCTTTTTTTTTAAGTCAAAGTTATGGAAGTATCTAGTGAAGCCTTTTGGTGTATTGGGTTGAAGGCACAATGTGTTTCCTGGAGGCAAATAATGGAAGGATTTTGTTCTTTTATTAACAGATTTAGTTTGTCGTAGTTGCTGACAAATCCTTTTATATTCCATTGAAGGATTATAAACTTTTTATTGATGAGGTTGGGCCAATTATAAGGTTGTTGAGAAAAAGGTCACAGTCTAGGCTGGCCGAGGGGGGAGGGGGGGATAAGGTCGCCAGGAATCAGGCAATAGCGGCCCACTCCTAGGGAGTGTAGACTCGTCAAATTAAACATGTTTTATTTTAAATTAAGAAATTAAGAAGAGGTGTATCTGCCGTACATTCATATTTTTATGTTAATATACAGTTTGTCAAGAAAGTGTTTACACAACGTAAAAAATCAGGAAACTCTACTTTCACATTAAAAATTAAAGTACTTTCAGTAACTTAATTGAACATTTTCTTTTGCTAGTTTATAAAAGTACATTTTTGAAAATAGGTAACATAAAAAGAATGCTTTATTTCACTAAACAATAATGACAACAATTACAAAATTCAAAAAGGGACGAAGGTTGAACTGTCAAGAAAGTGTTTACACATCCTATTTCAATTTGCTTGCGCACTGCATGAACAGTTTCATAACAGTACCGTTATAGCGGTTTTTTATATTCCGTTTTGTGACAGATGTACAAATTTGAAAGAACACATTTTTATTGATATTTTTGCTGTTGAGAGAGTGTTTTCCGTAATTGTGTTGTTATTGATCAGTTGCATACAAAATGCCTGGGGAATGAATTAGTTTTGAAGTTAAGCAATTGGTTTACTACAACTATTACAATGGCAAAAGTGTTAAGGAAATGACAGACCTGTTCGGCTTATCTAAAAAGACAATTTATAACATTATAAACCGAGCAGAGCGTGGAAATAGTTTGGAGGTTATTGCTACAAAAGGAAGGTCAAAAAAATTATCTCATAGATATGAGCGCTGCCTGCTAAGAAAAGTACATGAAAACCCCCAAACATCTGTTAGAGACTTTTCCAGAGAGATGACCCAGGAGTGTCGAGTAGAAGTTTCTCACGAAACTATAAGACAAATGCTTCTAAAGCATGAGTTTACATCGAGAGTTGCAAGAAAAAAACACTGCTTTCGAGTAAAAACATTTAAGAACGCTTCCGTTTGCTACAGAGTATAGCATTCAGCGAAGCGAATACTGGGACGATGTTATATTTTGTGACGAAATGAAAATTATGATGTACTACTCCAAAGGACCTAACAGAGTGTGGCACAAGCCCTTAAAATCCTTATCGAAAAGGAATATAATTCCAAATTTGGAAAGTTATCTGTGATGGTATAGGAGTGCATTTTGAGCAAAGGTGTCGTAGCCTTAGTTTTTATTGAAAACACCATGGGCGCAAAGAAATACCTGAGCATTTTACAAGCTCATTTGCCAAAAATTTTGGATTTAATGGCGGTGATAACATGAGAAAACAAAAATTCAAGTTTTATCAAGATAATGACCCGAAACGTAAAGAGCTTACGATTAAGACGTGGCTGCTTTATAAGTGCACCAAAGTGCTTGATACACCCGCTCAGAGGTCAGACCTTAATGCTATAGAAAACTCTTGGGCCCATTTGAAGAACAAAGTGGCAAAAAGGAACCCGAAAAGCCGAAACCAATTGATGCAATACGTCAAAAATGAGTGAGAATACATTCCAACCAATTATGACATAAAAAAATTGATTGGGTCAATGACAAAAAGTTTAAAGGCAAGAGGCGGTCACACCAAATATTAAAATAAAAATTAAAAACATGAATTTTCTTGATTTAGCATGAAAAAGTACATCCGGTATTCGATTACTGGACGGAGATAAATTAAAGAACATTAATTTCGTCTTAGGACTTATTACAAGTTTGTGTTCAGCGAACCATTGTCTTAGAGTATGTACATCGCAATTTATATCAGCATAGAGATCTAAAGGACTGTTGACGCCATACAACAACCCAACATCGTCAGCAAAAGCTGTAGGTAAGCCTTTTAGATTGAATTGGAAGAGAGAGTTAATATATATTAAGAACAGAATGGGACCCAGGACTGAACCTTGTGGTACTCCAAGCCTGATTAATTGCACATCACTTCTCGTCTCATTCAACTTTACTCTCTGTGTTCTATTATTCAGATATGTGTTAAGCCATTCGAGCATGAAACCACGCACACCTGCATTTTCCAGTTTACTCAACAGAATCAGCTTTGGTTATATCAATGAATGTACATTTTCTTTTGTCAAGGTTGCTTATTATCTGAGAGCAAAACTCTAGAAGTGCGTCCTCGGTTGATTTGCCCTTTTGAAATCCAAATTGAGAAGAATGGAAGAGCATCGTCTTGTCTAGGAAGTTTACTAACCTAATTTTGATAAGTTTTTCCAAAATTTTACTTATGGTTGGCAGAAGAGATATCGGCCTATAATTTCCTATTTCAGTGGAGAGCCCTTTTTAAACATCATTAAACATAACATCAGCACACTTTAGATCGTCTGTAATACAATTCTATTATTATATGAAATATTATATTAGAATAAAAATATGCCTGTACACCTCTTCTTAATTTCTTAATTTAAAAGAAAACATGTTTTTGCAAAAGGAAAACCATGAAAGTTACGTTTGTGCCATAATAAGAGTACCATTAGGACGACGCGTTCTACTGAACAATTATATATGTTTTGAGTTAAAACTGTTTAATTTGACGATCCAAAGGCATAAAACATTTGCTAATAACTAAAAATAAGTGTTATTCCCAGAAGAAATAATGTTTGAATTACGTTTTTTAAATATAAATGATGTAAGTAGGTAAGTAAGTAAGATGATACAAAACAGCTTTAGGTACTAAAGCGTGCGAACAGAGTCCTTAAAATATTTTCGAATAGCCGTAAATTCACGAATTAGTAACTTTATTGCGGGCAATTCATGACTTTGTGTCGTTACCGTGGGCAACCATTCAGGAGTGTGCCGCCATTTTCGAGGGGTAATGATGAGTCCAAATTATTGTGAGTTAAAATGAGGAAATATTTGTGCAATCATCATCAACCATCAAATTTATTGGAAGATTCGTCAATAACTGTCAAATTTATTGGAAGATTCGTGAACAGCTGTCAAATTTTTGAGCGGCTTAGGGTTTTTCCAGCTGGAAAGTTATGGATCTTTATATGCCTGATTTGTGATCTTTATATGCCTGATTTGTGATCTTTATATGACTGATTTGTGATATGTATGTTGATAAGGAATGTATTTTTGCACAAATCAGTCATATTAAGATGCGTAACTTTCCAGATGGAAAACATGGGACTAGTCCGATCCGGATTTACAATGCTGTAGTGATGTTGGTAATTCCGCCTGTTAGCTACTTGTTTTATGTGGATTTTGTGCTTCATTAGGCGTAACATATCTAATTTTGTTTATCACCTATCACCGTCCATATCCAATATTTTTCCACATTTTTCAATATTTTCGTTAAACTCACATACTCGCCCACGTTATGCATGTGGAACGCAGAATTTATGAATTCGAGCTATGTAGGTGAAAATTCGGGTTCTGAAATCTGATCGAAATTGTGGTGGTGAATTTGAATTTCGGTGTTTTGCAATTCGATTTACTCGTGTTTTTACACGAATTGAATTCACTGCTAAGCTGCGCTGTGAATTTGCAGCGAAATTGGATTAAATTCATGAACTATTCAGATTTTTCATTTTCTTTTTACTGTTTTTATTTTTCATTTTAGGAAAAAACACAAAAATTCAAGGGGGTGGTAAAGTTTATGGAGGCAAATCCTGATTTGTAAGGAACTCTTAATTCTGTCAATTCTTATATGAACCTGTGCCGACCTCGCACAACGACTAGTGACGTAAGTACTTTGGCGTCCTCATACAGCAACTTCCATCAACAGAAGCTTTTTTTTTTTTTTTGTTTTTTAGCGAGGCTAGGTGAAAATCTTCAACTCCCGCAGTTTTATTTCCTTGATTTTGACGCGTTTTATAAGAGATTCTCCACTGAGAGTTCCTGCTAATAGCGCAACTAAGAGCGGGATGAATTCACCGTGCTAGGTCAAGGGGTTTAGTCCTTTGAAGACGGCGCAATAGATTGCTTTCGTCAAGAATTGGCAAGGACAGCTGGGTTTATGTGCTCTTCCAGACGACGCTTATGCTTACGAACATTGTTCATCATTTCATCCTGGACTGATGCAATTCCAAGATCTCTGTGGATATCGTCATTCCGTACGTACCACGGTGCGTTGACGATGATTCTTAGTACTTTGTTTTGAAAAATTTGTAGTATATTTTTATTACTTTCTTTGGTACAACCCCATAGTTGTATACCATATGTCCAGACGGGTTTTAGCAGTTGCTTGTATATAAGCAATTTGTTTTCAGTACTTAGTTTGGAATATTTTCCAATAAGCCAGTACATGTCTTTATATTTTATTTGGAGCTCTTCACGTTTCATTTTGACGGGTTCTTTCCACTTGAGCTTTACATCGAGAGTCATCCCGAGGTATTTCGCTTCATTTCCAAAGGGTATTTGAACACCATTTATAAACACGGGCAAATTATTCACGTTGTCATATGTAAAATTAATTTGAACAGATTTAGCTTAATTGAGTTCATTTCTCCAATTGTTTGTCCATTCGTGTGCCCGATCTAAAGCACGTTGCAGTTTTCTAGTTGACTCTTCGACCGTTTTGACAGTTACCAAAATGGCAGTGTCGTCAGCAAATGTGCCTAGTACAGTGCCAAAATTTTGTGGCATATCGCTACTAAAAAGTAAGTAGAGGAGAGGACCAAGAACACTTCCTTGGGGTACTCCTGCTTCTATAGATTTAAATACCGAGTATTCTTTTCCATATTTTACACGGAAGATTCTGTCAGAAAGTTAATTTGATAATATTACGTAAAGTTTTCCCGGGAAGAACTGTCTCAGTTTGTGTTTCAAACCCTCGTGCCAAACCTTGTTAAAGGCCTGCGAAACATCGAGAAATACAGCTGAGCAGACTTGCTTTTGTTCAAACGATTTTTCTATAACATCAGTTATTCGATGTATTTGGTCAATAGTCGAATGCTTATTTCTAAAACCAAATTGGTGATTAGGGATAAGTCGTCTTTCTTCCACAATCGGGCTTAAACGCCTAAGTAAAATTCTTTCAAACACCTTAGACATTATCGGAAGTAGTGAAATCGGTCTGTAAGACTTTTTTTCTGTTGGGGGTTTACCCGGCTTGAGTACCATTATTACTTCCGCCAATTTCCACTGACTAGGGACATGTTCTAATCTAAAGGCGGCATTAATGAGGTAGAGAAACTTCAGTTTCAATTCTTTTATAACTTCTCCTGTGATTAGGTCATAACCAGGAGCTTTTTTGGGTTTGAGCTTGTGTAATTCTTCTTTAAGCTCTGTCAGAGTAGCATTTCTTATAGAATAATTGTCAAAGTGTATGTCCGAACCGTAGGAGTTTACAGGAAGTGGTTGTCCACTCTGCGATTTAAACGTCGCTTCCAAGTGATCTGCGAAGAGATCCGATTTCTCTTTATCTTCTTTTGCCCACTCGAATTGATTTTTTCGAATTGGGGCCGTATGTGGTTCGGATTTTCTAAAACCTGTAGCTGCTTTCCAGAGTGAGTAGTTGGTGTCCTTTTTTGCGGACAAGCCTCTTAAGTAGGTACTTAGGTTATTATTTTTAAACGACTTAATTTTCGTCTTTAGCAAATTACACAATTGATTAAGACACGTTTTATGTTCTGGCGCACGGGACTGTTGCCATTTCTTACGAGCTTTACGTTTTTCTCTTACTAATTCTCGTATTTCTGGTGGATATCGCAATACACTTTTTATTGTCGTTTTTCTAACGAGGGGTGTATTGCTCCACGCAGCGCACTGTATTACATCTATAAATTTATCGACTTCTATTTCTAAAACATATCGGGTTCTCAGCGGTAGCGCAAGTTCGATATTGTCTTGTAAGTAATTTTTGAATGCTTGCCAATTCGTTCGTTGGTTAATTAACGTAGGTGGTACTTCCTTTCTTACGAGGTTATCATTCATAGATAGTACAATGGGAGAATGATCTGAACTAAGATCAAAGCTTTCTTCAACTCTTAAGTAGTTTCGAGATATGCCTTTTATGACAAAGAAATCAACAACGGCAGGTATTTTTGTAATATCCGAAGGCCTGTAGGTCGGTTTTCCTGTTGAGAAATATTCACAACTTAGATTCATATCAGCTCTGTACAATTTTCTGCCTTTTTGTGAGATACATCTTGACCCCCAAAAAGTGTGCTTCGCGTTAAAATCTCCACCAATTACGAAATTTGGGCCAAGAGTGTGGAAAATACTTTCAAGCTCGTTTTGATCAATTATACTACGCGGAGGGCAGTAAATTGACGAGACGTTAAATGAATAATGTTTGTTTTTTACATGAACCGTAGTTAATTGTATTGGATTGGATTCTATATTTAGTCCTACTAAGTGATATATTTCTAGTTCGTCAAGTTTTTGCAATAGACCATTTGCATTCCAATTTAAAATTTTAATTGTCATATTCATGTTAAGGCACGCTTGTTGTTAATTTTACTTTTCCCAGCGTAGATAAAGACATAAAACACAACTCGAGTGTCTTAGCACCCGCAGTCACAATTGGTGAATAAGTCTTTGGAGGTAAGTCAAAGTTATAAACACTTATGTTTATTTTTATAAAAAAATATTTATTCGGACAGAGTCACTGCGTACTGCAGACTTAAATCTAAATACAAAAGTTTCTCTTAGGGCTATTTATACAATAATAATTGATAAGGTCAGCAAGCAGCATGGATTGATATCTGATCCGCCTTCGATGCCGCGTGCAACAGGTATCCGGCGCGTGTGCTGAGTTTGCATTACTGTATCGGCGCGTGTGCTGAAGTTGCACTTAGCGCTTCACAGTGTGTGCTAACTCCTCCCTCCTTAAGTCCATGTCTCATGGGTCAAAAGTTCAGCTTGATGGGTTGTGGTGATAATTCTATCTTGAATGGTTTTGCCTTACGCCTATACATAAGAATGGTTATAACAATTGCAATAATCACAAATACGGTAACATCTGAAATGACTGAAACTTGATTAATTAATGAAAACTTTTTTAATTTCTTGATATTATCTATGTGTAAGCTGTGTAAATATTCTAAGTCTAATTTTACGTCTTTAATTGTCAAATTAGAATGAAGAATCGGAGGTAGGATCTGATAGGTGGTAACTTCCTTGTTTGAATACTCTTGGTTGTTGATGACTATAGAATCGTTGATGAACTGTAACAGGAAAGTTCCATTGAGGATTTTGGTGTCATTCTGATGTTTGATAATGCCATCGAAATTTGTTAAAAAGATCGTGTTGTCACTAATGGGTTCGATAATTGATTTTGCGCAGAACTGTTGATCGCATCTGGCACTTACTCCATTCAAAAGTTGACTGATGCAGCTGTCTGGAGATAGTTTTTGAAGATTGTCCTTGTTGCACAGTATTAAATCCCGAATCTTAGTACACTGTTCCTTAATTCCGTATTGCTCATTATGATTTATAAGTAGTTCGTTAGTTTCCAGAAAGATTCTTCTATTATTCTTGACTGTGGATCTTATCAAAAGATGAGTGAATTCTTTTGTGTTTGTTTTTGGAAATGATAGAGCATAGAGTAGAACTGGTCCTTTTTGTAACACTATTGGTTTTGCGTACTCAATAGCTTCAATTTCATTATTGTACGGTAAGGTTTCCATTTGGGTAAGTATCCTTTGGATTTCACTTTTGTCCATAAGATTCGCGTTTATAATTCCACTTTTAGCTAGTTGAACGGCTGATGTGATTTCGTTAATTTCGTCTTTGATTATAGTTAGTTTATTATACATCATTTGCTCAAATTTATCGATGCTTGCATTATCAGTTCTTTGGATGATTTTATTGTAATTGTCCAAGATTCTTTGTGTAACTTCAGTTATCCGTTTATTAATTTGATATTGATTATTGTTATTTTCGATTATTTCGTTTTGGGTTCTTAAAAGGCTATCCCAATCTGTGGCATCTGGTGATCCGGCGATCCATTTCCATGCGGATCCGATCCAGTTAATTGACCTCGTTGTCCTAAGGCCTTTTCCATGCAATTTGGCTAGTTGTGTTTCAATTTGATGTAACTGATAAAGAATCTGGGGTCTTAAGATGCTAGTCTTGTCTATTTGCTGCTCTGTTGTAGGAATTAAGCTGTTGATTACTTCTTCGTATGTTGTGAGATTTATTACGTGAACCAATTTGAAGCTGCCATTTATTATTTTTCCACTTCCACGTTTAATTGCGATTAAAGGTGTTATATTCGAATACATTTAAAATTGCTGAGGTAAAACCTAGCATTGACCTAGAATTGAAAAGAAAAGATTTTGTTATGGTTTTATATTTTTGAGATGAGACTTGTGGATTTTTTTCCCGCTTTCTGTCACAATCGTAACCCGATTGTCTTTTAAGACTTTCTCTTTAGTAAACGGGGGTTTTTGCTTGCCGTCACGACGTTTGGTAGCTACGAAAACAGTTTCTCCTTGTTGGTAAGTCCTAGGCTTTGTTCTGCTGCGGTTCCTTCTGCTGTTTTTGTTCCTTTGATTGTTCCAAAGTAGTTCTGTTAAATCTTCATTTACTTTTTCCCGATAGTCAATTAAATTATTATAATTAATCCTTTGTATTTTACCTAGAAACACATCACCGGGTTTTTTTTGGTGACCGAATGTATGGAATTATTGTACCTATCGACTGCGATGTGTATTAGCTCTTTCGTAGTGAAGTCTTGGTATTCATTGCGTAGACATCTAGTCATTTCGATTATCGTTGAGTGAACTCTTTCAATTGTACCGTTGACTTCACTTTTATGAGTAGGTGTTAGATATATTTCAATTCCTAGTGTTTTAATGTAATTTGCTATTATGGGGCTCATAAAACTAGCTTCATTGTCCATGACAAGGATTTTTGGTACCGTGTAATAGTGAAGGATTTTAATTATTTTGTCTCTCAAGTATAGGGCTGATTTTTCTTTGATTCTAAAGAATTTGGCGAATTTGGTGAATTTATCAATGCAAGTGATATATTTTTCATGATCTATCTCGAAAAGGTCCATATGTAATATTTCCGAAGGATAGGTGGGGATTGGAGTTTCTTGAAATTCTGGTTTAAAGGGTTTCCGATCATATTTGTTTGAGTTGCAAATATCACAATTCTTGGTTTTTTTTTATTAATTTACTCATAGAAGGGAAATAATATTTTTCCAATATTTGGGTTTTATTTTCTTTGTGGTTTCGGTGAGCCCTCCTGTGTTCTTCTTGAATGACACGAAATTTGTTATCCTCGTTTGATAAATCTTCAACTATTCTTTGTGTTAGACGAACCTTATAGTTTCGAAAGTTTTCCTTGTATATATCCTGCAATAATTGGATGTATTCTTCTGGGATTTTTATATCATTGACAATGTTGGGATTTAATTTTTCCTTAAGCGTTTGTGTAACATTTTCTTTTGTTATTTTCGGTAGTCCAATGTAATGGCGATGGTAATCGGATGCGGCTCTTCGTAGATACACATATCAGTTCCTTCTTTAAAGACTAATTGCGTTTTGAATACATTTAGTGGAACTTCGCAATGAGGAATTAGTTCAGAGCTGTCTTCTTCCGCAATGTGCATAGTTGCCCCGCTAGAAGAGGTTAAGTTGTTTACTTCCGTTTTTAGCCTTGATAGCGCATCTGCTACCAGATTGGTTTTTCCGGGTTTATGTATTAATTCATAGTTATATTCTTCGATTCTCGCCTTCCATCGTTTGAGTTTCGCATTGGTGTTTCTGGAGCTTAGAGCAAAAGTCAAAGGCTGGTGGTCGGTTAAAATTTTGATTTTCTTTGCTCCATATAAATAGTTTCTCAGGTTATCCAACGCCCAGACTATCGCCAGCATTTCCTTTTCATTAGTGGCGTAGTTTTCCTCCGTTTTGTTGAGTGACCTGGAAACATAGGTGATTGGTCTGTCCTTGCCAATATCACCTTGAGATAGCACTGCACCAATTGCTGTGTTTGAGGCGTCGGTAGTTAAAATAAAAGCCTTGTCGAAGTCCGGAAAAATCAATACTTCTGAGGATGTTAGAAGTTCTTTTATATTTGCAAATGTCTTGAGCTCTTCTGCATTTAGTTTGATTTTAACATTTTTTGATTGATTAGCTCTAACTTGAGCTTTCTCTCCCCTCGTAAGATTCGTCAAAGGCTTTGCTATTCTTGCAAAGTCTTTTATGAATCGCCTGTAATAAGAGGCAAGACCAAGGAATCTTTTTAGGTCTTTAAGGTTCTCAGGTGGTCGGATATGCTTTACTGCGGCTATTTTTTTTGGATCTGGCCTTATACCTTCTCTTGTGCTGAGGTATCCCAGAAATTCAGCTTCCTGTTTTAGAAATTCACATTTGTCCAAATTGACCCTGAGATTGGCTTTATCCAATTTTGAAAATATAGTTTCTATATTCTTAATATGTTCTTCTTCGGTTTCTCCTAGTATGACGATGTCATCCATATATACGTAGCATATTGAACCTATATGCTCGCGTAAAACATCATCTATAGTTCGCGGAAATATTGCTGGAGCGTTCTTCAGCCCGAATGGGAGTCTTGTAAACTCGTACTTCCCATTCATCGTGGAGAACGCAGTTTTCGGTATGTCTGCGTTTTTCATCTTAATTTGGTGGAACCCTGAAGTGAGGTCGAGGGTTGTGAAGAACTTGGTTTTTCCTAAGCTTGCTATTGTGTTCGATATGTCCGGAATCGGATATGTGTCGGGAATCGTGACTGCATTTATACGTTTGTAATCTATGACAATCCTGTATTTTTTCTCCCCTGAAGCGTCCATCTTCTTCGGGACTATCCATAATGGGGAATTATAAGGACTTCTGGATGGCCTAATTATGCCGTCCTCTAGCAACTTTTTTATTTGTTTATCCACCTCTTTTCTTAAGTTTACTGGGTAGGGATATGATTTGGTATAAATAGGTTCGTCTGTAGAAGTTTTTATTTCTGCTCTTACACTGGTATCTATTAGTTCTTGATCATTGATTGGGCCAAAGATTGTTTTATACTTCTTTATTATAGACTGTAGAGCTATCCTTGATTTTTCGGGCAAATGTTTATCTCTAATTTCTATGTTGTTAACTTGCGTGGAATGTTTCTCTTTCAGTGGTATTTTGACGTTTGGTTTTATTGTGAGGATATTCCGTTTTCTATCTATAACAGCTTCTAATTCTTTTAATGCGTCATCTCCTATGATGCCATCAAAAGATCTTAGGCCAGGTAGAACGAAGAAGTCCAATTGCGTATCATTACCAATGCTTTCGAAAAATTTTCCTCTTACTTTGTGTTTGATTAAGATTTCACCACCTGCTGACTGAATTTTAAACGGTTTTTTAACAGGAATGACATTTTTACTTAATGTGGGATTGATGAAGTTTTTATTAGCTTCTGTGTCTACTAAAAATTTCAGTATTTTGCCTTCCCTAGTTCTATACTCTAAGTATGGAATGCTAGAGAGGCATCTGTCATAAAATTTGCCTCGGATATCTGTTCTTCGCCTTCGGGACTTTGTTCTTCATAATCTTCTTCCAGATAGGCCTCCGTTTCAGCTTGTAAATAATACTCTTGTTCATCATCACCTAGGGTAACCGTATTAAACAATTTTTGTTGTTTTTGATTGGGCCTGTAATTTTCCGAACCATTTGGACGTTTAAAATTATTCTGTTTCGGCCTATTCATATAGTTGACTTGTGATTGATCTGATTGATCTACATCCATACGTTCTAAAGGCTTAGGTGGCCTCGGCGGAGGATTGTTATTTAGCTGACGATGATTATTATGCTGTATATTATATGCCTTAATCCTTTGTTCCATGGCAAGCGGTTTTGGAGGAATGTTATTTCGTTTCGGTTCATGTTGATTTGCAAATATCTGGTTTATAGGAGCTGATACGGTATTTGGCATGTCTTTTTTATGAATTGTTACATTTCTGAAATTTAGATTTTGTACCTCCAGACATGACGTATACGCTTCTGGTAAGGTTTGTGGCTTTTGGATGATTAGCATTTTGGATAAGTCTCCATTCAAGCCTCTAATAAAAACGTCTAGAGCACGATTTCTGTAATTTTCTGTGAGTGCTCTAACTGTTTCTGCTGAGTAATCTTCAGCTTTAATCTTATTGATTAATAATGATAGCTGATGATTGATGTTTGCGTAGAATTCGTCTATCGAAGAATTCTTTTGGGACATCATGTAGTTGGTGTTCAAGAGTCCTAATGTCTCTTTTATCAGCGTAATGAAGCGATAAGCACTTCTTAATTGATACCCAGTCCTCGTCAAAAATATTGTATGAAATTAGTGCAGTGTCGGCATGACCTCTTATTTTCTGTCTAATACTTTGCAGTATCGCCCTATAAATGGGTTTTTGCCGAACTATTTCATAATCCTTGAGTATATTTTCTACTGTATGTACCCATGAGAGGTACTGAACAGGATTACCATCAAACACTTGTAGTTCTCGGACGCAGTCCGGAAGTTTACTGATTTCCTTGAGATCAGTTTCATTGAGTGGGGGTTGTAGACTTGTTTAATTGCAAGTGTTTTGATCACTTTGCCTTCTAATTTCTAACGCTCCATTGTCTAAGCTCCATTTTTTTTATTTGTTCAATTTGACCATTAAGTGCTCCGGTCAATTGTCGGATCGCGTCTTGGATACCTTCCATTTTATCGATTTAACTTGTTTTATATATTTATATAAGTATTATATTGTAGATAATAAAAGTTGTACTCACATGAGTATTGCTGCAACTTTCATTCCTGAGATTCTGCAGATCTCAGCAATAATTTTCGGATGATCTGTATTGTTCCTTTTTGACTTTTTACGGTCTACTTATGGTACAGGATTCACTCACTTAACTGGACACTGTCTGATTTTAATACACTTGCGACACCGTTTTATGTTATTCTTATGTTAAACACTCGCGAAGGGTGTATTGTCACAGTTCTTCGTTTACACGTGTTATTCTTATGTTGAACACGCACGACTAATGACACGAGTTTTTCGTCACACAAGCGTTTTTCTCAGTTGTTCCGACGGTTAACTGTTCGCGACACGGTTTTATGCGCAAGTCCCTGCTCGGGCGCCAGTTATAAACACTTATGTTTATTTTTATAAAAAAATATTTATTCGGACAGAGTCACTGCGTACTGCAGACTTAAATCTAAATACAAAAGTTTCTCTTAGGGCTATTTATACAATAATAATTGATAAGGTCAGCAAGCAGCATGGATTGATATCTGATCCGCCTTCGATGCCGCGCGCAACAGGTATCCGGCGCGTGTGCTGAGTTTGCATTACTGTATCGGTGCGTGTGCTGAAGTTGCACTTAGCGCTTCACAGTGTGTGCTAACTTCAATTTCCACAGAAACTTAAAATTGCCATTGTAAGACCTATCTACAATTCCGGGGAGAAAAACGACTTTTCGAATTATAGCCCTATATCCATATTACCCGTGTTTGACAAAGTGTAAGAAGAAGTAATGGTAAGAAGACTACAAGACTACATTGGCAAATACAAAGTCATAAATAAAAACCAGTATGGTTTGCTGAGAAACCGAAATGTAAACCAGTTACTGAGAGAATTTGCCAATAACATCAACAGTAGTCTGAATAAGAACTTTCACTCGCTAGTGATATTTGTAGACTTCAAGAAAGCCACTTTGTCATACAAAAATTATTCAAATGCTGGAAAAGATAGGCATTCGTGGTAGAATACTAGACTGGTTTGCGAGCTATCTTCGGAATAGAGGTTTCATGATAAGATTATCGTCCAGTTGTAGTAATCCGCAAAATGGTCAAGGATCAATCCTGGGGCCTCTTCTTTTCATCATATATGTGAACGATATGCTATCCGTGTTGCAAAATAGCGTTGGCTTCCAATATACAGATGATACTGCTAAAGTTGTGAGCAACAAAGATATTGATGTTGGTACTCAGACAATGCAAACCGAATTCAACAATATCCTACGATGGTGTCATGACAATGGCCTTATTATTAATTCGAAAAAAAAACAAATTAATGCATATCCAACCTAACCACGTAATAAGAACGCGTATAAAAATAATGATAATAATAATGGCAGCGCTACAGTCCGAGGTGGACCTGGGCCTAGCTTCTCAACAACCACTCGTGTTGTGCGTGCTATTGTTCTGTCACAAGCGGAGGGGACCTACAGTTTAATTCCGACTCAGAACGGCGAGATTGAGAAGCTTTTTCTAGACAGTTATACCCTTTGAGCATTGTCAGTGACTCGAAAGAGGTGGAGCCGTGAAAAAATGTTTAATGTTTTTTTTCGAGATTCGAACCGACGACCTCGAGCGTAGGAGTTGACGCACCTACCCACTACCCCACGGCGCCCACGCGTATAAAAATACAGTTCCATAATTTTGAGTGCCTGCACAAGTCTCATCAAACACCTGAGACAGATGACTGCGCAGAGTATATTGATACAGTGAATGGCGTCGAAGTTGACTTCAACTTTACCAAAGTTGGGACTACAAATCTCCCTGCGTAGATTTTTTTTTTTGACGGTAGGTGAAAATCTTCAAAAGACACTATGGGGACCGTTCCCTTATAGCGAAAGGGATTTTTACCCAGTAAAAACACCTCCCTTCAAATAAAATAAAATATATTCATACAACTAAGTTTGACATTTATCCAGCAGTTTTATTTTCTTGATTTTGACGCGTTTTACAAGAGATTCTCCACTGAGAGTTGCTGCTAATAGCGCAACTAAGCGCGGGATGAATTCACCGTGCTAGGTCAAGGGGTTTAGTCCTTTGAAGACGGCGCAATAGATTACTTTCGTTAAGAATTGGAAGGACAGCTGGGTTTATGTGCTCTTCCAGACGACGCTTATGCTTACGAGCAATGTTCTTCGTTTCTTCCTGGATTGATGCAATTCCGAGATCTCTGTGGATATCGTCGTTCCGTATGTACCACGGTGCGTTGACGAGGGTTCTTAGTGCTTTATTTTGGAAAGTTTGTAGTATATTTTTATTACTTTCTTTGGTACAACCCCATAGTTGTATACCATATGTCCAAACGGGTTTCAGCAGTTACTTGTATATAAGCAATTTGTTTTCAGTACTTAGTTTGGAATATTTTCCAATAAGCCAGTACATGTCTTTATATTTTATTTGGAGCTCTTCACGTTTCATTTTGACGGGTTCTTTCCACTTGAGCTTTACATCGAGAGTCATCCCGAGGTATTTCGCTTCATTTCCAAAGGGTATTTGAACACCATTTATAAACACGGGCAAATTATTCACGTTGTCATATGTAAAATTAATTTGAACAGATTTAGCTTAATTGAGTTAATTTCTCCAAATGTTTGTCCATTCGTGTACCCGATCTAAAGCACGTTGCAGTTTTCTAGTTGACTCTTCGACCATTTTGACAGTTACCATAATGGCAGTGTCGTCAGCAAATGTGCCTAGTACAGTGCCAAAATTTTGTGGCATATCGCTACTAAAAAGTAAGTAGAGGAGACGACCAAGAACACTTCCTTGGGGTACTCCAGAAGATTCTGTCAGAAATTTAATTTGATAATATTACGTAAAGTTTTCCCGGGAAGAACTGTCTCAGCTTGTGTTTCAAACCCTCGTGCCAAACCTTGTCAAAGGCCTGCGAAACATCGAGAAATACAGCTGAGCAGACTTGCTTTTGTTCAAACGATTTTTCTATAACATCAGTTATTCGATGTATTTGGTCAATAGTCGAATGCTTATTTCTAAAACCAAATTGGTGATTAGGAATAAGTCGCCTTTCTTCCACAATCGGGCTTAAACGCCTAAGTAAAATTTTTTCAAACACCTTAGACATTATCGAAAGTAGTGAAATCGGTCTGTAAGACTTTTTTTCTATTGGAGGTTTACCCGGCGTGAGTCATTATTACTTCATTATTACTTCCGCCACTTTCCACTGACTAGGGACATGTTCTAATCTAAAGGCGGCATTAATGAGGTAGGGAAACTTCAGAAGCGCTTTCTTAGGTAATTCTTTTATAACTTCTCCTGTGATTAGGTCATAACCAGGAGCTTTTTTGGGTTTGAGCTTGTGTAATTCTTCTTTAAGCTCTGTTAGAGTAGCATTTCTTATAGAATAATTGTCAAAGTGTATGTCCGAACCGTAGGAGTTTACAGGAAGTGGTTGTCCACTCTGCGATTTAAACGTCGCTTCCAAGTGATCTGCGAAGAGATCCGATCTCTCTTTATCTTCTTTTGCCCACTCGAATTGATTTTTTCGAATTGGGGCCGTATGTGGTTCGGGTTTTCTAAAACCTGTAGCTGCTTTCCAGAGTGAGTAGTTGGTGTCCTTTTTTGCGGACAAGCCTCTTAAGTAGGTACTTAGGTTATTATTTTTAAACGACTTAATTTTCGTCTTTAGCAAATTACACAATTGATTAAGACACGTTTTATGTTCTGGCGCACGGGACTGTTGCCATTTCTTACGAGCTTTACGTTTTTCTCTTACTAATTCTCGTATTTCCGGTGGATATCGCAATACACTTTTTATTGTCGTTTTTCTAACGAGGGGTGTATTGCTCCACGCAGCGCACTGTATTACATCTATAAATTTATCGACTTCAATTTCTAAGTCATATCGGGTTCTCAGTTCGATATTGTCTTGTAAGTAATTTTTGAATGCTTGCCAATTCATTCGTTGGTTAGTTAACGTAGGTGGTACTTCCTTTCTTACGAGGCTATCATTCATAGATAGTACAATAGGAGAATGATCTGAACTAAGATCAAAGCTTTTTTGAACTCTTAAGTAGTTTCGAGATATGCCTTTTATGACAAAGAATTCAACAACGTCAGGTATTTTTGTAATATCCGAAGGCCAGTAGGTCGGTTTTCCTGTCGAGAAAAATTCACAACTTAGATTCATACCAGCTCTGTACAATTTTCTGCCTTTTTGTGAGATACATCTTGACCCCCAAAAAGTGTGCTTCGCGTTAAAATCTCCCCCAATTACGAAATTTGGGCCAAGAGTGTTTAAAATACTTTCAAGCTCGTTTTGATCAATTATACTACGCGGAGGGCAGTAAATTGACGAGACGTTAAATGAATAATGTTTGTTTTTTACATGAACCGTAGTTAATTGTATTGGATTGAATTCTATATTTAGTCCTACTAAGTGATCTATAGTAGGAGTGGGCGCCGTGGCCGTGTGGGTTCGTGCGTCGACCAATGCGCACTTGACTTTCACAGTCTAGGTTCGAATCCAAGTTAAGACAAACAATTTTTTTAAAAAAAAAATGTTCACGGCCCCACCTCTTTCGAGTCACTGGCAATGCTCAAAGAGTATAACTGCCTAGAAAAAGCTTCTCAATCTCGCCGTTCGGAGTCGGCATTAAACTGTAGGTCTCTTCCACTCGTGAGAGAACAATAGCACGCACAACACGAGTGGTTGCTGAGAAGCTACGCCCAAGTCCACCTCCGACTGTAGCGCCGCCATTATTATTATTATTAAGTGATCTATATTATCGCGTATAAACAGAGATGATCCGCCTCTTGACCTCTCTGACGGATGGCAGGCATGGTAAACACAGTAGCCTTTTAAGTTTACACGCGATTGCTTCGTCAAATGTGTCTCTGAGATCAGACAAATATCGATATCTTTTTCTCTTATATATATTTCTAGTTCGTCAAGTTTTTGCAATAGACCATTTCCATTCCAATTTAAAATTTTAATTGTCATATTCACGTTAAGGCACGCTTGTTGTTAATCTTACTTTCGAGGTCGAGTAGCCTTTCGAAAATAAGTTTGTTCGTCAAGTTTTTCTAAGATGATATTGAATATTTTTGAGACGGGATCTGGTTGTTCGCACATTTTCACACTTGTGGTTGCTACTGTTTGGGCAAAGGTTTTTGCTCCGACGTGCAATGATTTCGCATTAGCTGTTTTCATGTTTTCTATTATTGGAAATGTAGTTTGAGTCTGCGTTTTTGTTACAAGAATTTTTGATCGTGTCTTTATTGGCTTCGACACGGCTTTTACAACAATATCCTTTGTTGCCTATTTTGGTTGTTGGCGGAGCTTCGCTTTGATTTGATCACGTCTTTTCTGAAGCTCTTTTGCCACTTCGCAGCCACGGTAATTAGCTGGATGCTTTCCTTTACAGTTAACGCAAGTAGCTGGTGAAGTCTTATTTGCGTTACATACTACTGACAGGTGTTCACCGGCGCATTTGACACATCGCGGATTTTTCTGACAGTATGCTTGAGTGTGGTTGAACCCTTGACATCGCTTGCATTGTGGGATCAATTTCGATTTCTTACGTAATGCCTCGATTTTGACTACCATGTTGAGAATACTTTTTATGCTATACATTTTTTCTATGGCTTCACTTTTATCAAAAGTTAGCATAAAAAAGTTTGGGTTTCGGCTCCCTCCGTCAATTGTTTATTTTTGGACTGAATGTTAGTGGCATCTTCTATTTTAAAGCCCTTATTTCTTAAGTCCTCAACTATGTCTTCTTTTGGACAAGAGGCATGAAGTCCCCTAGCTACGACTCGGGTAGGACTTTCCGATTTATTTTCATATGTGTGCCATTGAATTTTTTCCGTATTGAGTCTCTTGGAAAGTACTCTATAACTGTCTGAGTCCTTCACATTTATTTTCCACCCACTGTTGTTTCGCGACGTTACTTTGAACTCAGTTCGTAGCGCTGATTTCAGAATTGAATGCAACTTATTGTATTCTGAAATTCCAAACACATTAATTGGCGGCGGTGGTCGCTCTTTTGGTAGCATAGTTCTAATTGGTTAAAGTTAATGGTTATGCCACTTATGTAGGCTAATTAAAATTAAAATTCACTTATCGGTGACTATTGCAGTCCACTGTACATACATATAAACGTCATAGACTTTTATGTATATATGGTGGATGACACTGTTAAAATGTTGTACCATCTGATGGGTTGATTGTACTGAAAACTCTCCATTAGCGGTTTTCATATCAGATCTATCATATATAAAAACATGTTGTTTGTTGAAATAAACACTCTGTTGCATAACCTTGAACAAGAGCATACGCTGTTTTTTTGTAAGCCGCCCACACTTATATTGTCATTGATCTTGCTTTCCAGCTGAGGAATAACTTCGGGCGAAGAACCGGCTTTTCGTTTTTTACCCGGTCGCTTTTTTACCGTCCAGTCGGTTTCACGGCTTAGCTCTTCCTCGTCAGTAGAATATTCCACGTTTTTAATTTCGTTCGAACTTGAATTTGATTCATATTCACGATGTTCGATTTTTCCTTTTCAAAGTTTGTTCAGTTCTTCTTTCTCTGCAGAGAATTTCCATATTAGTTAGCCTGGACCGTAGTTCGGCGTTTTCATCCTCGAGACTTTTGAATTTGGTTAAGGTACCTTTTTCTTGAGCCGCATATATTATCGTCGGACTTTTAATTACTTGCGTTTTAGACGCAGTAGGTTGAGTTGGCGGTGATCCGCTCAAGGTTTTGTTAGATCGTGGTGGTGGTGATCTTGTTTCCCTTTTACTTTTCCCAAAAGAGTCGATTAAACGCAATAAGTGGGTCTCCCCAGAATCCGTAGAGCCTGACTCCGAAGAGTGTGGATTTTCCAGTGCGACTGGCATTCCACCTGGGGTAATAATTCCTTTGTTTTTGTTCATTGCATTTTTTTTATGTTGTTGTTTGTGGTAAACAAACGATGGCTTTTAGTCGCCTTTTACGACAGGCATGCCTTACCCCGGGTATATTCTAACCCCCTTACCCGGTGGGCTTAACAACAGAAGTTAGGCTTCCGGTTAAAACCGGTTGACATTTAACAAATATTCAAACCGTGCGTTTCAATACCAATAACATTAACATGACATAT
The DNA here is from genome assembly GCA_930367185.1 of Myathropa florea. NCBI lineage: Eukaryota > Metazoa > Arthropoda > Insecta > Diptera > Syrphidae > Myathropa > Myathropa florea. Next base: position 62,854,086 of record OV884004.1, on the reverse strand, counting down.
CCACAAACCTATTGAATCCAATTGCTTCCGTGAAAAAATATAAAAACTGCAAGTTGGTGGTTCTATTTTCCTTTTGTATGCCAAACCCTTGTTTTGAAATAAAGAAGATGATTCAAATGATCAATAGGAATATCTGATTTTCCCTGAGAACTCTTCATTTCATTTTATTTGTTGAATTTTCATTTTACTTCGAAACACGAAAAAGTATTCAAAACAACAACCAATTGCCTGTCGAAACAATAAAAAATAAGCCAAACAAATACCATTTGCCTGTCGAAACCAAGGCAACAACGATTGGTTTTTCCGAAAGTGAATTCGAAAAATTCGAAATCAATCGAAATGCAGAACATGGGCGACTGCCGATTTTTTTCGCATACTACTACTACAGAGTTTAACGAACACCCGTTATCTTTGAACATTTGCCCACAATAGTGTCAATTTTGTGCCGAATTTGCCCACTACTGGAGTAATGCACTGGTTGTGTTCATGAGGCCGAATATTCTTAAAATATTAAAAAAAACGTTGGATATTGTTGTAAATATCTTGCTTAAAATATATATACTAAAAATTGTATATGTTGTATATTGTCATACTATTCAACTGTATAAGATGATATCTCATAATTATCACTCCGTATATCTTAAAATGTACACTGCAATTTTGTATATAAATGACAAAATTAATTCATCAAAAATTAACACAGGATTGCAAAAGTACAAATAAATTAAAAACACAAGTTGTATACATGACTAACTTATACTTATATAGATTCACACATATTTAATTTCTTCCGTAGTTATTTGTGAATATTGCCTTTGAATTCCTAGACAAAGGAAAATGTACAAATGATGTAAACAATTTTTTTTAAGGATGTTATGGAAGATGACTGCATTATTACGAACAAATAATAAACTGTTGTGAACTTCAATATTAACGTTTAATAAAGGAAAACTTTGAAAAAACAAAACAGTTTTTTACTTAAATCTGAAGACCGCAGGTAGATACATCGGTCATTTCACTACTTCAAGGATGAATTTAAATTTTGTTAAGTATTTGATTTGATTTTCTCAGGCTCAACGTCAATAAGTACAGTTATATATTTTCTCTTACTACTCTGATTGTTTCACTATTTCGAATGAAATTGAAATATATCAAACCTATGTTCCATATATTTCATAATATAATAATTTAAACTTTAATTAAGAAATATCGTAAATCATTTATAACCAATAATTAACAGTTTCCAATAGTCCTTCCAGTCGTTATTATTCATGCAAAATGAATGCTCATACTGAACACTAACATTTTCGTTTAACTTCCCCTTCTTTTCGTGGTGAACGTATTGCAAACAATTTGTGATAGCGTTTCGAAAAAAAGGGAGTGGGAGGTGTGGCCAACCGGCTGATAGCTTTCTTCGCATACGTATGTAGATAAGGAATGTATGTTTTGTAAGAATTTGTTTGGAGGGGAAGTCAATCAGCTGTTCAAAACAAATCATACGTATTCACGGATACTAAGTTCTCCAACCATACAACGAAGCAACGCATAATGTCCGCAAAGAGGACGAACAAAAACAAACTCATCACACAAGTGACCTCTCCAGCGGCGGTGTAAACAGAAGTACCAGCAAAAACAACAAAGGAACCAGCATATTTGTCAACGACTCCCGTACTCGTTACACGCAAACTCTTTTAATGAAGACGAAAGAGATAGCAAAGAAGAAAGTTACTAAGCTTCGTAACAAATTGTATTTTGAGTCCTGGAACAATGTTTATAACTCTTGTGACGTATCGAATGCATTTTCTAATTTCTTAACCACTCTCAAAAGTCATATTACCAGTTGCAGTTCTCTGACCAATAGAAAATATATTTATAAACTTAAGCCCTGGTTATCTAATTATTTATTAAATAAAGTAACAATTAAAAATAAACTTAGAGTAAAGTGCAATAAACACCCTAGCAACGCTTTCCTCAAAATGAAGTATAAAAAAATATGTGCTGATTTGAAAAAGAAAATCCCAATTTGCCGTGACTCTTATTACCGTGCTCAATTTTGTTCAGCTAGAGGCAATCTAAAGAAAGAGTGGAAAGTTGTAAACACCATTCTCAACTAAAAATCATCCACTCAAAAAACTATTGTTCTACGTACTAGTAATAAGGAAATAATCAATGTTTTCAATGTTCTGCTATTGGTGATGTAAACTCTGTGCGCTGTAGAAGTTTTGTTTTTTTTGGAGAAACTTATCAAAATTAGGTTAGTAAACTTCCTAGACAAGACGATGCTCTTCCATTCTTCTCAATTTGGATTTCAAAAGGGCAAATCAACCGAGGACGCACTTCTAGAGTTTTGCTCTCAGATAATAAGCAACTTTGACAAAAGAAAATGTACATTCATTAATATAACCAAAGCTGATTCTGTTGAGTAAACTGGAAAATGCAGGTGTGCGTGGTTTCATGCTCGAATGGCTTAACACATATCTGAATAATAGAACACAGAGAGTAAAGTTGAATGAGACGAGTAGTGATGTGCAATTAATCAGGCTTGGAGTACCACAAGGTTCAGTCCTGGGTCCCATTCTGTTCTTAATATATATTAACTCTCTCTTCCACCTCAATCTAAAAGGCTTACCTACAGCTTTTGCTGACGATGTTGGGTTGTTGTATGGCGTCAACAGTCCTTTAGATCTCTATGCTGACATAAATTGCGATGTACATACTCTAAGACAATGGTTCGCTGAACACAAACTTGTAATAAGTCCTAAGACGAAATTAATGTTCTTTAATTTATCTCCGTCCAGTAATCGAATACCGGATGTACTTTTTCATGCACCGAATTGCAAAAAATTTAAATTGTATCAATGTAAATGTGCAACCAGTGTGTCTGGTCAATTATTTTGTACTAGTGAAAATTGTAGTGATGATTGTTTTTTGATAGAGAATGTAGATGAATTTTTGTACCTTCGACTGTTACTTGACTCTAATATGAAATTTTCATCCCACGCTACTGCATTGAAGAAGTACCTTATCTCCACACTTAGGCATTTCTATTACCTCCGTAATATATGTTCGACTAAGCTTTTTTATTTTTATTTTAATATAATATTTCATAGAACTGTAATACAGAGAAATATTGTGCTACATTTTTATTACCAAAAATATTGACATCATTTTATTGTTTATAAGGGAACTTGAGTCCTTAAAGAATGTTCGAAACCTTTCCAAACCGAACTGGTTTCAATATTTATCCATTTTCAAACGTATTCCTAACAAGTTTCCAGTATTGTTTCCAATAAATGTTTCAGGCCCCAAATATTAAAAAAATAGTGCTTAACGAATACATTTTGCGAACATTAACTTCATTGTTTAGCTCATGAAAATCGGTGTTCTGTAATTCGATTTACCCGTGTTTTTACTCGAATTGAATTCACTGCTGAGCTGCGCTGTGAATTTGCAGCGAAATTGGATTAAATACATGAACTATTCAGATTTTTCATTTTCTTTTTACTGTTTTTATTTTTCATTTTAGGAAAAAACACAAAAATTCAAGGGGGTGGTAAAGTTTATGGAGGCAAATCCTGATTTGTAAGGTACTCCTCATTCTGCCAATTCTTATATGAACCTGTGGCGACCTCGCACAACGACTAGTGACGTACTCGTACTTTGGCGTCCTCATACAGCAACTTCCATCAAGTTAAGCTTCCTGTGTATGGATATCCCTGCAAAATGCAACACATTCGTTGGCAATCGCGCTCCTCATTTCATACTCTGCAGTTTGTATATAAATAATTCAATTCATTTCCATTGTGTAAAATTCCTTTGTTTTCAATTCCATGTAAGGTAATAAACAATTACAATAAAACCGGTTGACATTTAACAAATATTCAAACCGTGCGTTTCAATAACAATAACATTAACATGACATATCCACAAACCTATTGAATCCAATTGCTTCCCTGAAAAAATATAAAAACTGCAAGTTGGTGGTTCTATTTTTCTCAAGATGTGCAAGAAGGTTACTTTTGTATGCCAAACCCTTGTTTTCAAATGAAAAATATGATTCAAATGATCTATAGGAATATCTGATTTTCCCTGAGAACTCTTCATTTAATTTTATTTGTTGAATTTTCATTTTACTTCGAAACACGAAAAAGTATTCAAAACAACAACTAATTGCCTGTCGAAACAACAAAAACTAAGCCAAACAAATACCATTTGCCTGTCGAAGCAACGATTGTTTTTTCCGAAAGTGAATTCGAAATCAATCAAAATGCAGAACATGGAAATTCACTTCGGGTGAAATGGAAATTCGATTTCAAATTCATTTCACTTGAAATGCAGAACATGGGCGACTGCCTATTTTTTACGCATGCTACTACAGAATGTAACGAACTCCCGTTATCGTTGAACATTTGCCCACGATAGTGTCAATTTTGTGTCGAATTTGCCCACTGCTGGAGTAATGCACAGGTTGTGTTCATGAGGCCGAATATTTTTAAAATATTAAAAAAAACGTTGGATTTTGTTGTAAACATTTTGCTTAAAATATTTATACTAATAATTGTATATGTTGTATATTGTCATACTATTCAACTGTATAAGATGATCGCCCATGTTCTGTATTCCACTTTTTATGAATTCGAGCTGTTAAAGTGAAAATGCGGGTTCTGCAATCCGATCGAAATGGTGGTGGTGAATTTGAATTTCGAAAATGAAAATCGGTGTTCTGCAATTCGGTTTACTCGTGTTTTTACTCGAATTGAATTCATTGGTAAGCTTCGCTATGAATTTGCAGTGAAATTGGTTTAAATACGTAAACTATTCAGATTTTTCATTTTCGTTTTACTGATTTTATTTTTCATTTTGGGGGAAAACACAAAAATTCAAGGGGGGTGGTATTTCTGTGAAATTTATGGAGGCAAATCCCGATTTGTAAGGAACTCTTCATTCTGCCATTCTTATATGAAACTATTGAATATAATTGCTTTCCTGGCAAAATATTAAAACTGCAAGCTGGTGGTCCTATTTCTCTCAAGATGTACAAGAAGGTTAATTTTGTATGCCAAACCCTTGTTTAGAAATGAAAAAGGTGATCCAAATGATCTATAGGAATATTCCCTGAGGATTATTCTTTTCATTTTACTTCGAAACACGAAAAAGTATTCAAAACAACAACCAATTGCCTGTTGAAACAACGAAAACTAAGCCAAAACAAATACCATTTGCCTGCCGAAGCCAAGGCAACAACGTTTGTTTTTTCAGAAAGTGAATTCGAAAAATTCGAAATCAATCGAAATGCAGAACATGGAAATTCACTTCGGGTGAAATGAAAATTCGATTTCAAATTCATTTCACTCGAAATGCAGAACATGGTCGACTGCCTATTTTTTACGCATGCTACTGCAGAGTGTAACGAACTCCCGTTATCGTTGAACATTTGCCCACGATAGTGTCAATTTTGTGTCGAATTTGCCCACTACTGGATTAATGCACAGGTTGTGTTCATGAGGCCGAATATTTTTAAAATATTAAAAAAAACGTTGGATTTTGTTGTAAACATTTTGCTTAAAATATTTATACTAATAATTGTATATGTTGTATATTGTCATACTATTCAACTGCATAAGATTATATCTCATAATTATCACTCCGTATATCTTAAAATGTACACTGCAATTTTGTATACAAATGATAAAATTAATTCTTCAAATCAAAGAAACACGATTGCAAAAGTACAAATAAATTAAAAATACAAATTGTATACATAACAACTTATACTTATATAGATTCACACATATTTAATTTCTTCCGTAGTTATTTGTGAATATTGCCTTTGAATTCCTAAACAAGGGAAAATGTACAAATGTTGGAAATACAGTCTTTTTAATGACGTTATGAAAAATAACTGCATTATTACGAAAAAATTGTAAACTGTTCTGAACTTCAATATTAACGTTTAATAAAGGAAAACTTTGAAAAAACAAAACAGTTTTTTACTTAAATCTGAAGACCACAGGGAGATACTTCGGTCATTTCAGTACTTCAAGGATAAACTAAAATTTTATTAACTATTTTATGTGATTCTCTCAGGCTCAACGTCAATAAATACATTTATACATTTTCTCTTATCACTCTGATTGTTTCATTATTTCGAATGAAATTGAAATATATCAAACCTATGTTCCATATATTTCATAATATAATAATTTAAACTTTAATTTAAAAATATCGTAAATCATTTATAACCAATAATTAACAGTTTCCAATAGTCCTTCCAGTCGTAATTATTCATGTAAAATGAATGCTCCTACTGAAGACTAACATTTTCGTTTGACGAATCGAACAAATATCAAACGATTCCTGATAGCGTTTGGAAAAAAAGGGAGAGGGAGGTGTGGCCAACCGGCTGATAGATTTCTTCGCATATGTGTGTAGATAAGGAATGTATGTTTTGTAAGAATTTGTTTGGAGGGGAAGTCAATCAGCTGTTCAAAACAAATCATACGTATTCACGGATGTTATAAAATGTTATAAAAACGCTGTCAAATGACGTCATGACGGCCAGAAGGGAACGAGTTGAGTATCTACCACAAATCAGTCATATAAAGATACTTAATTTTCCAGATGGAAAACATTTGATTGCTATCGGAAAATATTTTAAGGACTCTGTTCGCAGGCTTTAGTAACTAAAGCTGATTTGTATCATCATTTATATTTAATAAACGTAATTCAAACATTATTTCTTCCGGGATTAACAATTATTTTTAGCTATTAGTAAATGTTTTATGCCTTTAGACTTCAAATTTTATCAAATTAATAGTCAAATCGTCAAATTAAACAATTTTAACTCGAAATATATATAATTGTTTAATAGAACACGTCGTCCTAATGGTACTCTTATTATGGCACAAACGTGGTTTTACTTTTGCAAAAACGTGTTTTCTTTTAAATTAAGAAATTAAGAAGAAGTGTATCTGCCTTACAGGCATATTATTTAATATAATATTTCATAGAACTGTAATACAGAGAAATATTGTACTACATTTTTATTACCAATAACATTGACCTAATTTTATTGTTTATAAGGGAACTTGAGTCCTTAAAGAATGTTTGAAACCTTTCCAAACCGAACTGGTTTCAACATTTATCCATTTTCAAACGTATTCCTAACAAGTTTCCAGTATTGTTTCCAATAAATGTTTCAGGCCCTAAATATTAAAAAAGTAGTGCTTAACGAATACATTTTGCGAACACTAACTTCATTGTTTAGCTTGTGGCGACCTCGCTCAACGACTAGTGATGTATGTACTGTGACTTCTAACAACAGAAGTTAAGCTTCCTGTTGAGGACCATAGATGACGCCACAGACATTGCAACAGTCAAGATCCCTGCAAAATGCAACGCATTCGTTGTCAGTCGCGTTCCAGATTTCAAGAAGTGCAATTCATTTCCATTGGGCTATTTCCTTTGTTATTTCCCTTATTAACGTAGTATATATAAATAGTTTCTTTCTTGTTAATCAGTTGACATTTTAACCAATACATAAACCCAAGTGTTTTCATTAATTATGACGTAGCTAAATTGGTGACCCCGTCGTGATGTAATTAACAAAAGAGCTACGTGATAAAGTTCAGTTCAAAATCAATCAACTCAGCTCAGTTTCCTGCATTTAACGACCAGAGAATTCCACCCTTATGGAAATTCAACCCAACTCTCTGGTTCGTGCAATCGTGGCCCAACTTCGCAGCAACAGTGCCCAAAAACAACACAACAACGCGGCTGTCCAGCAAAACTGTCCACCACTAGTGTCCAGCAACAAGCTACACTCCACAACATCAATCAACACTGCCCAACAACAGGCACCAGTGTCCAGGAACAAGCTACACTGTCCAAAAACAGGCAAAAGGGTCCCCGAACTGTGTCCAGCTTCAGTGTCCTGCAACAAGCAGCATTCACCAGCAGCCAGCAACACCCAACAACCGTGCAACAAGCACCAGCGCTGCGTCACACACAACCCTTGCGACAGCAACGACGCACAGTGTAACAACAACCATGCAACAAGCACCAGCACTGCGTCACAACACATAACCCTTGCGACAACAACGACGCACAGCGTTCCAAAACCGTGCAACAAGCACCAGCGCTGCGTCACAACCCTTGCGGCCAGCAACAATGCACACCGCAACAACAAACAACACCAAAACAACCCCCGTAACAGCATCACAACACAACCTATCAACAGCATGACAACACCAACGGGAACAATAGCAGATATCCACGGCCGCCTACGAAAGTTCATTTTGCAGATCAACCACGACTATATCACTAGAGGGGGAGTACTGTAGCGACCTCACTCAACGACTAGTGATGTATGTACTGTGGCGTCCTCATACAGCGACTTCTAACAACAGAAGTTAAGCTTCCTGTATGAGGACCATAGATGACGCCACAGACATTGCAACAGTCAAGATCCCTGCAAAATGCAACGCATTCGTTGTCAGTCGCGTTCCAGATTTCATTATAAGCAGTTATAAAAAGCGCTGTCAAAAGACGTCATGTGGGCAGAAGGGAAAGAGTTGAGTATCTACCCCAAATCAGTCATATAAAGATACTTAATTTTCCAGATGGAAAACCCTTAGCCAATTCAAAAATTTGATACTTATTCACGAATCTTCCAATAAATTTGATAATCAATGATGAATGCACAAACCTTTCCCCATTTTCACTCACACTAATTTGGATTCATCACGAAAATGGCAGCACATTCACGCATGGTTGCTCATGGTAACGTCACAAATTCATGAATTGCCCGCAATAAAGTCACTAATTCGTGAATTTGATGGCTATCGGAAATAATTTTAAGGACTCTGTTCGCAGGCTTTAGTAACTAAAGCTGATTTGTATCATCATTTATATTTAATAAACGTAATTCAAACATTATTTCTAGCTATCTTTAGCTATTAGTAAATGTTTTATGCCTTCAGATATCAAATTTTATCAAATTAATAGTCAAATCGTCAAATTAAACAATTTTAACTCAAAACATATATAATTGGTCAGTAGAACGCGTCGTTCTAATGGTACTCTTATTATGGCACAAACGTGGTTTTACTTTTGCAAAAACATGTTTTCTTTTAAATTAAGAAATTAAGAAGAAGTGTATCTGCCTTACAGGCATATTATTTAATATAATATTTCATAGAACTGTAATACAGAGAAATATTGTACTACATTTTTATTACCAAAAATATTGACATAATTTTATTGTTTATAAGGGAACTTGAGTCCTAAAAGAATGTTCGAAACCTTTCCAAACCGAACTGGTTTCAATATTTATTCATTTTCAAACGTATTCCTAACAAGTTTTCAGTATTGCTTCAATAAATGTTTCAGGCCCTAAATATTAAAAAAATAGTGCTTAACGAATACATTTTGTGAACACTTACTTCAGTGTTTAGCTCATGAAAATCGGTGTTCTGCAGTTCGATTTATTCGTGTTTTTACTCGAATTGAATTCACTGCTAAGCTGCGCTGTGAATTTGCAGCGAAATTGGATTAAATACATGAACTATTCAGATTTTTAATTTTCTTTTTACTGTTTTTAGCGTTTGGAAAAAAAGGGAGTGGGAGGTGTGGCCAACCGGCTGATAGATTTCTTCGCATATGTATGTAGATAAGGAATGTATGTTTTGTATGAATTAATTTGGAGGGGAGTCAATCAGCTGTTCAAAACAAATTATACGTATTCACGGATACTGTACGAAAAATGTTTTAAAAAACGCTGTCAAATGACGTCATGTGGGCAGAAGGGAAAGAGTTGAGTATCTACCACAAATCAGTCATATAAAGATACGTAACTTTCCAGATGGAACACCCTTAGCCAATTCAATAGTTATTCTAATTTTTGTTTTGAAAATTGCAATGACAACATTTAAAAAATAAATATCAAACTTATGAGTGTTTAGATGACTCTGGAAATATCGCATATGCACGAAATGTCAACTTTAGAGCATTTTACATTTTATTTATCACCTATCACCGTCCATATCCAATATTTTTATACATTTTTCAATATTTTCGTTAAACTCACACATACTCGCCCATGTTATGCAGAATTTACGAATTCCAGCTGTTAAAGTGAAAATTCGGGTTCTGAAATCCAATCGAAATGGTGGTGGTGAATTTTAATTTCGAAATTTAAAATCGGTGTTCTGCAATTCGATTTACTCGTGTTTTTACTCGAATTGAATTCAGTGCTAAGCTGCGCTGTGAATTTGCAGCGAAATTGGATTAAATTCATGAACTATTCAGATTTTTCATTTTCTTTTTACTGTTTTTATTTTTCATTTTAGGAAAAAACACAAAAATTCAAGGGGGTGGTAAAGTTTATGGAGGCAAATCCTGATTTGTAAGGAACTCTTAATTCTGTCAATTCTTATATGAACCTGTGCCGACCTCGCACAACGACTAGTGACGTAAGTACTTTGGCGTCCTCATACAGCAACTTCCATCAACAGAAGTTAAGCTTCCTTTGTGTGGATATCCCTGCAAAATGCAACACATTCGTTGGCAATCGCGCTCCTCATTTCATACTGTGCAGATTGTATATAAATAATTCATTTCTATTGTGTAAAATTCCGTTGTTTTCAATTCCATGTAAGGTAATAAACAATTACAATAAAACCGGTTGACATTTAACAAATATTCAAACCGTGCGTTTCAATAACAATAACATTAACATGACATATCCACAAACCTATTGAATCCAATTGCTTCCCTGAAAAAATATAAAAACTGCAAGTTGGTGGTTCTATTTTTCTCAAGATGTGCAAGAAGGTTCCTTTTGTATGCCAAACCCTTGTTTTGAAATGAAAAAAATGTTTCAAATGATTTATAGGAATATTTGATTTTCCCTGAGAACTCTTCATTTCATTTTATTTGTTGAATTTTCATTTTACTTCGAAACACGAAAAAGTATTCAAAACAACAACCAATTGCCTGTCGAAACAACAAAAACTAAGCCAAAACAAATACCATTTGCCTGTCGAAGCCAAAGCAACAACGATTGGTTTTTCCGAAAGTGAATTCGAAAAATTCGAAATCAATCGGAATGCAGAACATAAAAATTCACTTCGGGTGAAATGAAAATTCGATTTCAAATTCATTTCACTCGAAATGCAGAACATGGGCGACTGCCTATTTTTTACGCATGCTACTACAGAGTGTAACGAACACCCGTTATCGTTGAACATTTGCCCAGGATAGTGTCAATTTTGTGTCGAATTTGCCCACTACTGGAGTAATGCACAGGTTGTGTTCATGAGGCTGAATATTTTTAAAATATTAAAAAAAACGTTGGATTTTGTTGTAAACATTTTGCTTAAAATATTTATACTAATAATTGTATATGTTGTATATTGTCATACTATTCAACTGTATAAGATGATCGCCCATGTTCTGTATTCCACTTTTTATGAATTCGAGCTGTTAAAGTGAAAATGCGGGTTCTGCAATCCGATCGAAATGGTGGTGGTGAATTTGAATTTCGAAAATGAAAATCGGTGTTCTGCAATTCGGTTTACTCGTGTTTTTACTCGAATTGAATTCATTGGTAAGCTTCGCTATGAATTTGCAGTGAAATTGGATTAAATACGTAAACTATTCAGATTTTTCATTTTCGTTTTACTGATTTTATTTTTCATTTTGGGGGAAAACACAAAAATTCAAGGGGGGTGGTATTTCTGTGAAATTTATGGAGGCAAATCCCGATTTGTAAGGAACTCTTCATTCTGCCATTCTTATATGAAACTATTGAATATAATTGCTTTCCTGGCAAAATATTAAAACTGCAAGCTGGTGGTCCTATTTCTCTCAAGATGTACAAGAAGGTTAATTTTGTATGCCAAACCCTTGTTTAGAAATGAAAAAGGTGATCCAAATGATCTATAGGAATATTCCCTGAGGATTATTCTTTTCATTTTACTTCGAAACACGAAAAAGTATTCAAAACAACAACCAATTGCCTGTTGAAACAACGAAAACTAAGCCAAAACAAATACCATTTGCCTGCCGAAGCCAAGGCAACAACGTTTGTTTTTTCAGAAAGTGAATTCGAAAAATTCGAAATCAATCGAAATGCAGAACATGGAAATTCACTTCGGGTGAAATGAAAATTCGATTTCAAATTCATTTCACTCAAAATGCAGAACATGGGCGACTGCCGATTTTTTACGCATACTACTACAGAGTTTAACGAACTCCCGTTATCATTGAACATTTGCCCAGGATAGTGTCAATTTTGTGTCGAATTTGCCCACTACTGGAGTAATGCACAGGTTGTGTTCATGAGGCCGAATATTTTTAAAATATTAAAAAAAACGTTGGATTTTGTTGTAAACATTTTGCTTAAAATATTTATACTAATAATTGTATATGTTGTATATTGTCATACTATTCAACTGTATAAGATTATATCTCATAATTATCACTCCGTATATCTTAAAATGTACACTGCAATTTTGTATACAAATGATAAAATTAATTCTTCAAATCAAAGAAACACGATTGCAAAAGTACAAATAAATTAAAAATACAAATTGTATACATAACAACTTATACTTATATAGATTCACACATATTTAATTTCTTCCGTAGTTATTTGTGAATATTGCCTTTGAATTCCGGGAAAATGTACAAATGTTGGAAATACAGTCTTTTTAATGATGTTATGAAAAATAACTGCATTATTACGAAAAAATTGTAAACTGTTCTGAACTTCAATATTAACGTTTAATAAAGGAAAACTTTGAAAAAACAAAACAGTTTTTTACTTAAATCTGAAGACCACAGGGAGATACTTCGGTCATTTCAGTACTTCAAGGATAAACTAAAATTTTATTAACTATTTTATGTGATTCTCTCAGGCTCAACGTCAATAAATACATTTATACATTTTCTCTTATCACTCTGATTGTTTCATTATTTCGAATGAAATTGAAATATATCAAACCTATGTTCCATATATTTCATAATATAATAATTTAAACTTTAATTTAAAAATATCGTAAATCATTTATAACCAATAATTAACAGTTTCCAATAGTCCTTCCAGTCGTAATTATTCATGTAAAATGAATGCTCCTACTGAAGACTAACATTTTCGTTTGACGAATCGAACAAATATCAAACGATTCCTGATAGCGTTTCGAAAAAAAGGGAGTGGGAGGTGTGGCCAACCGGCTGATAGATTTCTTCGCATATGTGTGTAGATAAGGAATGTATGTTTTGTAAGAATTTGTTTGGAGGGGAAGTCAATCAGCTGTTCAAAACAAATCATACGTATTCACGGATGTTATAAAATGTTATAAAAACGCTGTAAAATGACGTCATGAAGGTAGAAGGGAAAGAGTTGAGTATCTACCACAAATCAGTCATATAAAGATACTTAATTTTCCAGATGGAAAACATTTGATTGCTATCGGAAAATATTTTAAGGACTCTGTTCGCAGGCTTTAGTAACTAAAGCTGATTTGTATCATCATTTATATTTAATAAACGTAATTCAAACATTATTTCTTCCGGGATTAACAATTATTTTTAGCTATTAGTAAATGTTTTATGCCTTTAGACTTCAAATTTTATCAAATTAATAGTCAAATCGTCAAATTAAACAATTTTAACTCGAAATATATATAATTGTTTAATAGAACACGTCGTCCTAATGGTACTCTTATTATGGCACAAACGTGGTTTTACTTTTGCAAAAACATGTTTTCTTTTAAATTAAGAAATTAAGAAGAAGTGTATCTGCCTTACAGGCATATTATTTAATATAATATTTCATAGAACTGTAATACAGAGAAATATTGTACTACATTTTTATTACCAATAACATTGACCTAATTTTATTGTTTATAAGGGAACTTGAGTCCTTAAAGAATGTTTGAAACCTTTCCAAACCGAACTGGTTTCAACATTTATCCATTTTCAAACGTATTCCTAACAAGTTTCCAGTATTGTTTCCAATAAATGTTTCAGGCCCTAAATATTAAAAAAGTAGTGCTTAACGAATACATTTTGCGAACACTAACTTCATTGTTTAGCTTGTGGCGACCTCGCTCAACGACTAGTGATGTATGTACTGTGACTTCTAACAACAGAAGTTAAGCTTCCTGTTGAGGACCATAGATGACGCCACAGACATTGCAACAGTCAAGATCCCTGCAAAATGCAACGCATTCGTTGTCAGTCGCGTTCCAGATTTCAAGAAGTGCAATTCATTTCCATTGGGCTATTTCCTTTGTTATTTCCCTTATTAACGTAGTATATATAAATAGTTTCTTTCTTGTTAATCAGTTGACATTTTAACCAATACATAAACCCAAGTGTTTTCATTAATTATGACGTAGCTAAATTGGTGACCCCGTCGTGATGTAATTAACAAAAGAGCTACGTGATAAAGTTCAGTTCAAAATCAATCAACTCAGCTCAGTTTCCTGCATTTAACGACCAGAGAATTCCACCCTTATGGAAATTCAACCCAACTCTCTGGTTCGTGCAATCGTGGCCCAACTTCGCAGCAACAGTGCCCAAAAACAACACAACAACGCGGCTGTCCAGCAAAACTGTCCACCACTAGTGTCCAGCAACAAGCTACACTCCACAACATCAATCAACACTGCCCAACAACAGGCACCAGTGTCCAGGAACAAGCTACACTGTCCAAAAACAGGCAAAAGTGTCCCCGAACTGTGTCCAGCTTCGGTGTCCTGCAACAAGCAGCATTCACCAGCAGCCAGCAACACCCAACAACCGTGCAACAAGCACCAGCGCTGCGTCACAATCCTTGCGGCCAGCAACAATGCACACCGCAACAACAAACAACACCAAAACAACCCCCGTAACAGCATCACAACACAACCTATCAACAGCATGACAACACCAACGGGAACAATAGCAGATATCCACGGCCGCCTACGAAAGTTCATTTTGCAGATCAACCACGACTATATCACTAGAGGGGGAGTACTGTAGCGACCTCACTCAACGACTAGTGATGTATGTACTGTGGCGTCCTCATACAGCGACTTCTAACAACAGAAGTTAAGCTTCCTGTATGAGGACCATAGATGACGCCACAGACATTGCAACAGTCAAGATCCCTGCAAAATGCAACGCATTCGTTGTCAGTCGCGTTCCAGATTTCAAGAACTGCAATTCATTTCCATTGTGCTATTTCCTTTGTTATTTCCCTTTTTAACGTAGTATATATAAATAGTTTCTTTCTTGTTAATTATTTCCAATAAATCAGTTGACATTTTAACCAATACATAAATCCAAGTGTTTCCTTTAACTATGACGTAGCTAAAAGCTCATGAAAATCGGTGTTCTGCAATTCTATTTACTCGTGTTTTTACTCGAATTGAATTCAATGCTAAGCTGCGCTGTGAATTTGCAGCGAAATTGGATTAAATACATGAACTATTCAGAATTTTCATTTTCTTTTTACTGTTTTTATTTTTCATTTTGGGCACCGTGGCGTAGTGGGTAGGTGCGTCGACTCCTACGCTCGAGGTTGTCAGTTCGAATCTCGAAAAAAAACATCAAACATTTTTTCACGACTCCACCTCTTTCGAGTCACTGACAATGCTCAAAGAGTATAACTGTCTAGAAAAAAGCTTCTCAATCTCGCCGTTCGGAGTCGGCATTAAACCGTAGGTCCCCTCCGCTCGTGAGAGAACAATAGCACGCACAACACGAGTGGTTGCTGAGAAGCTAGACCCAGGTCCACCTCGGACTGTAGCGCCGCCATTATTATTATTATATTTTTCATTTTAAGGGAAAACACAAAAATTCAAGGGGGGTGGTGAAGTTTATGGAGGTAAATCCTGATTTGTAAGGAACTCTTCATTCTGCCAATTCTTATATGAACCTGTGGCGACCTCGCACAACGACTAGTGACGTAAGTACTTTGGCGTCCTCATACAGCAACTTCCATCAACAGAAGTTAAGCTTCCTGTGTGTGGATATCCCTGCAAAATGCAACACATTCGTTGGCAATCGCGTTCCTCATTTCATACTGTGCAGTTTGTATATAAATAATTCAATTCATTTCTATTGTGTAAAATTCCTTTGTTTTCAATTCCATGTAAGGTAAAACAATTACAATAAAACCGGTTGACATTTAACAAATATTCAAACCGTGCGTTTCAATAACAATAACATTAACATGACATATCTGCAAACCTATTGAATCCAATTGCTTCCCTGAAAAAATATAAAAACTGCAAGTTGGTGGTTCTATTTTTCTCAAGATGTGCAAGAAGGTTCCTTTTGTATGCCAAACCCTTGTTTTCAAATGAAAAATATGATTCAAATGATCTATAGGAATATCTGATTTTCCCTGAGAACTCTTCATTTCATTTTATTTGTTGAATTTTCATTTTACACGAAAAAGTATTCAAAACAACAACCAATTGCCTGTTGAAACAACGAAAACTAAGCCAAAACAAAAACCATTTGCCTGCCGAAGCCAAGGCAACAACGATTGGTTTTTCCGAAAGTGAATTCGAAAAATTCGAAATCAATCGAAATGCAGAACATGGAAATTCACTTCGGGTGAAATGGAAACTCGATTTCAAATTCATTTCACTCAAAATGCAGAACATGGGCGGATATCTCATAATTAACACTCCGTATATCTTAAAAAGTACACTGCAATTTTGTATACAAATGATAAAATTAATTCTTCAAATCAAAGAAACACGATTGCAAAAGTACAAATAAATTAAAAATACAAATTGTATACATAACAACTTATACTTATATAGATTCACACATATTTAATTTCTCCCGTAGTTATTTGTGAATATTGCCTTTGAATTCCTAAACAAGGGAAAATGTACAAATGTTGGAAATACAGTTTTCTTAATGATGTTATGAAAATTAATTGCATTATTACGAAAAAATAATAAACTGTTCTGAACTTCAATATTAACGTTTAATATAGGAACATTTTGAATAAACAAAACAGTTTTTTACTTAAATCTGAAGACCACAAAGAGATACTTCGGTCATTTCAGTACTTCAAAGACGAATTAAAATTTTGTTAACTATTTTATTTGATATTCTCAGGCTCAACGTCAATAAGTACATTTATACATTTTCTCTTATCACTCTGATTGTTTCATTATTTCGAATGAAATTGAAATATATCAAACCTATGTTCCATATATTTCATAATATACTAATTTAAACTTTAATTTAAAAATATCGTAAATCATTAATAACCAATAATTAACAGTTTCCAATAGTCCTTCCAGTCGTAATTATTCATGTAAAATGGAGCATTCCTACTGAAGACTAACATTTTCGTTTGACGAATCGAACAAATATCAAACGATTCCGTTTGGAAAAAAAAGGGAGTGGGAGGTGTGGCCAACCGGCTGATAGATTTCTTCGCATATTTATGTAGATAATTAATGTATGTTTTGTAAGAATTAATTTGGAGGGAAGTCAATCAGCTGTTCAGAACAAATCATACGTATTCACGGATACTGTACGAAAAATGTTATAAAAAACGCTGTCAAATGACGTCATGTGGGCAGATGGGAAAGAGTTGAGTATCTACCACAAATCAGTTATATAAAGATACGTAACTTTCCAGATGGAACACCCTTAGCCAATTCAATAGTTATTCTGCTTTTTGTTTTGAAAATTGCCATGACAACATTTAAAAAATAAATATCAAACTTATGAGTGTTTAGATGACTCTGGAAATATCGCATATGCACGAAATGTCAACCTTAGAGCATTTTACATTTTATTTATCACCTATCACCGTCCATATCCAATATTTTTCCATATTTTCCATATCTCACACATACTCGCCCACGTTATGCATGTGGAACGCAGAATTTATGAATTCGAGCTGTTAAAGTGAAAAGTGGTGAATTTGAATTTCGAAAATAAAAATAGGTGTTCTGCAATTTGATTTACTCGTGTTTTTACTCGAATTGAATTCAGTGCTAAGCTGCGCTGTGAATTTGCAGCGAAATTGGATTAAATACATGAACTATTCAGATTTTTCATTCTCCTTTTACTGTTTTTATTTTTCATTTTAGGAAAAAAACACAAAAATTCAAGGGGGTGGTAACGTTTATGGAGGCAAATCCTGATTTGTAAGGAACTCTTAATTCTGTCAATTCTTATATGAACCTGTGCCGACCTCGCACAACGACTAGTGACGTAAGTACTTTGGCGTCCTCATACAGCAACTTCCATCAACAGAAGTTAAGCTTCCTTTGTGTGGATATCCCTGCAAAATGCAACACATTCGTTGGCAGTCGCGTTCCTCATTTCATACTGAGCAGTTTGTATATAAATAATTCAATTCATTTCCATTGTGTAAAATTCTTTTGTTTTCAATTCCATGTAAGGTAATAAACAATTACAATAAAACCGGTTGACATTTAACAAATATTCAAACCGTGCGTTTCAATAACAATAACATTAACATGACATATCTGCAAACCTATTGAATCCAATTGCTTCCCTGAAAAAATATAAAAACTGCAAGTTGGTGGTTCTATTTTTCTCAAGATGTGCAAGAAGGTTCCTTTTGTATGCCAAACCCTTGTTTTCAAATGAAAAATATGATTCAAATGATCTATAGGAATATCTGATTTTCCCTGAGAACTCTTCATTTCATTTTATTTGTTGAATTTTCATTTTACTTCGAAACACGAAAAAGTATTCAAAACAACAACCAATTGCCTGTCGAAACAACAAAAACTAAGCCAAAACAAATACCATTTGCCTGTCGAAGCCAAAGCAACAACGATTGGTTTTTCCAAAAGTGAATTCGAAAAATTCGAAATCAATCAAAATGCAGAACATGGAAATTCACTTCGGGTGAAATGGAAATTCGATTTCAAATTCATTTCACTTGAAATGCAGAACATGGGCGACTGCCTATTTTTTACGCATGCTACTACAGAATGTAACGAACTCCCGTTATCGTTGAACATTTGCCCACGATAGTGTCAATTTTGTGTCGAATTTGCCCACTGCTGGAGTAATGCACAGGTTGTGTTCATGAGGCCGAATATTTTTAAAATATTAAAAAAAACGTTGGATTTTGTTGTAAACATTTTGCTTAAAATATTTATACTTAAAATTGTATATGTTGTATATTGTCATACTATTCAACTGTATAAGATGATATCTCATAATTATCACTCCGTATATCTTAAAATGTACACTGCAATTTTGTATACAAATAACAAAATTAATTCTTCAAATCAAAGAAACACGATTGTAAAAGTACAAATAAATTAAAAATACAAATTGTATACATGACAACTTATACTTATATAGATTCACACATATTTAATTTCTTCCGTAGTTATTTGTGAATATTGCCTTTGAATTCCTAAACAAAGGAAAGTGTACAAATGTTGGAAATACAGTTTTTTTAAGGATGTTATGAAAAATAACTGCATTATTACGAAAAAATAATAAACTGTTCTGAACTTCAATATTAACGTTTAATATAGGAACATTTTGAATAAACAAAACAGTTTTTTACTTAAATCTGAAGACCACAAAGAGATACTTCGGTCATTTCAGTACTTCAAAGACGAATTAAAATTTTGTTAACTATTTTATTTGATATTCTCAGGCTCAACGTCAATAAGTACATTTATACATTTTCTCTTATCACTCTGATTGTTTCATTATTTCGAATGAAATTGAAATATATCAAACCTATGTTCCATATATTTCATAATATACTAATTTAAACTTTAATTTAAAAATATCGTAAATCATTAATAACCAATAATTAACAGTTTCCAATAGTCCTTCCAGTCGTAATTATTCATGTAAAATGGAGCATTCCTACTGAAGACTAACATTTTCGTTTGACGAATCGAACAAATATCAAACGATTCCGTTTGCAAAAAAAAGGGAGTGGGAGGTGTGGCCAACCGGCTGATAGATTTCTTCGCATATTTATGTAGATAATTAATGTATGTTTTGTAAGAATTAATTTGGAGGGAAGTCAATCAGCTGTTCAGAACAAATCATACGTATTCACGGATACTGTACGAAAAATGTTATAAAAAACGCTGTCAAATGACGTCATGTGGGCAGAAGGGAAAGAGTTGAGTATCTACCACAAATCAGTTATATAAAGATACGTAACTTTCCAGATGGAACACCCTTAGCCAATTCAATAGTTATTCTGCTTTTTGTTTTGAAAATTGCCATGACAACATTTAACAAATAAATATCAAACTTATGAGTGTTTAGATGACTCTGGAAATATCGCATATGCACGAAATGTCAACCTTAGAGCATTTTACATTTTATTTATCACCTATCACCGTCCATATCCAATATTTTTCCATATTTTTCAATATTTTCGTTAAACTCACACATACTCGCCCACGTTATGCATGTGGAACGCAGAATTTATGAATTCGAGCTGTTAAAGTGAAAAGTGGTGAATTTGAATTTCGAAAATAAAAATAGGTGTTCTGCAATTTGATTTACTCGTGTTTTTACTCGAATTGAATTCAGTGCTAAGCTGCGCTGTGAATTTGCAGCGAAATTGGATTAAATACATGAACTATTCAGATTTTTCATTCTCCTTTTACTGTTTTTATTTTTCATTTTGGCGTCCTCATACAGCAACTTCCATCAACAGAAGTTAAGCTTCCTTTGTGTGGATATCCCTGCAAAATGCAACACATTCGTTGGCAGTCGCGTTCCTCATTTCATACTGTGCAGTTTGTATATAAATAATTCAATTCATTTCCATTGTGTAAAATTCTTTTGTTTTCAATTCCATGTAAGGTAATAAACAATTACAATAAAACCGGTTGACATTTAACAAATATTCAAACCGTGCGTTTCAATAACAATAACATTAACATGACATATCTGCAAACCTATTGAATCCAATTGCTTCCCTGAAAAAATATAAAAACTGCAAGTTGGTGGTTCTATTTTTCTCAAGATGTGCAAGAAGGTTCCTTTTGTATGCCAAACACTTGTTTTGAAATGAAAAATATGATTCAAATGATCTATAGGAATATCTGATTTTCCCTGAGAACTCTTCATTTCATTTTATTTGTTGAATTTTCATTTTACTTCGAAACACGAAAAAGTATTCAAAACAACAACCAATTGCCTGTCGAAACAACAAAAACTTAGCCAAAACAAATACCATTTGCCTGTCGAAGCCAAAGCAACAACGATTGGTTTTTCCAAAAGTGAATTCGAAAAATTCGAAATCAATCAAAATGCAGAACATGGAAATTCACTTCGGGTGAAATGGAAATTCGATTTCAAATTCATTTCACTTGAAATGCAGAACATGGGCGACTGCCTATTTTTTACGCATGCTACTACAGAATGTAACGAACTCCCGTTATCGTTGAACATTTGCCCACGATAGTGTCAATTTTGTGTCGAATTTGCCCACTGCTGGAGTAATGCACAGGTTGTGTTCATGAGGCCGAATATTTTTAAAATATTAAAAAAAACGTTGGATTTTGTTGTAAACATTTTGCTTAAAATATTTATACTTAAAATTGTATATGTTGTATATTGTCATACTATTCAACTGTATAAGATGATATCTCATAATTATCACTCCGTATATCTTAAAATGTACACTGCAATTTTGTATACAAATAACAAAATTAATTCTTCAAATCAAAGAAACACGATTGTAAAAGTACAAATAAATTAAAAATACAAATTGTATACATGACAACTTATACTTATATAGATTCACACATATTTAATTTCTTCCGTAGTTATTTGTGAATATTGCCTTTGAATTCCTAAACAAAGGAAAGTGTACAAATGTTGGAAATACAGTTTTTTTAAGGATGTTATGAAAAATAACTGCATTATTACGAAAAAATAATAAACTGTTCTGAACTTCAATATTAACGTTTAATATAGGAACATTTTGAATAAACAAAACAGTTTTTTACTTAAATCTGAAGACCACAAAGAGATACTTCGGTCATTTCAGTACTTCAAAGACGAATTAAAATTTTGTTAACTATTTTATTTGATATTCTCAGGCTCAACGTCAATAAGTACATTTATACATTTTCTCTTATCACTCTGATTGTTTCATTATTTCGAATGAAATTGAAATATATCAAACCTATGTTCCATATATTTCATAATATAATAATTTAAACTTTAATTTAAAGATATCGTAAATCATTAATAACCAATAATTAACAGTTTCCAATAGTCCTTCCAGTCGTAATTATTCATGTAAAATGGAGCATTCCTACTGAAGACTAACATTTTCGTTTGACGAATCGAACAAATATCAAACGATTCCGTTTGGAAAAAAAAGGGAGTGGGAGGTGTGGCCAACCGGCTGATAGATTTCTTCGCATATGTGTGTAGATAAGGAATGTATGTTTTGTAAGAATTTGTTTGGAGGGGAAGTCAATCAGCTGTTCAAAACAAATCATACGTATTCACGGATGTTATAAAATGTTATGAAAACGTTGTCAAATGACGTCATGAAGGTAGAAGGGAAAGAGTTGAGTATCTACCACAAATCAGTCATATAAAGATACTTAATTTTCCAGATGGAAAACCCTTAGCCAATTCAAAAATTTGATAGTTATTGACGAATCTTCCAATAAATTTGATAGTTAGTGATGAAAGAACAAACCTTTCCCCATTTTACCCACACCAATTTGGATTCATCACGAAAATGGTAATAAAGTCACTAATTCGTGAAATTGATGGCTATCGGAAAATATTTTAAGGACTCTGTTCGCAGGCTTTAGTAACTAAAGCTGATTTGTATCATCATTTATATTTAATAAACGTAATTCAAACATTATTTCTTCTGGGATTAACAATTATTTTTAGCTATTAGTAAATGTTTTATGCCTTTAGACTTCAAATTTTATCAAATTAATAGTCAAATCGTCAAAGTAAACAATTTTAACTCGAAATATATATAATTGTTTAATAGAACACGTCGTCCTAATGGTACTCTTATTATGGCACAAACGTGGTTTTACTTTTGCAAAAACATGTTTTCTTTTAAATTAAGAAATTAAGAAGAAGTGTATCTGCCTTGCAGGCATATTATTTAATATAATATTTCATAGAACTGTAATACAGAGAAATATTGTACTACATTCTTATTACCAATAACATTGACCTAATTTTATTGTTTATAAGGGAACTTGAGTCCTTAAAGAATGTTTGAAACCTTTCCAAACCGAACTGGTTTCAATATTTATCCTTTTTCAAACGTATTCCTAACAAGTTTCCAGTATTGTTTCCAATAAATGTTTCAGGCCCTAAATATTAAAAAAAATAGTGCTTAACGAATACATTTTGCGAACACTAACTTCATTGTTTAGCTTGTGGCGACCTCGCTCAACGACTAGTGATGTGTGTACTGTGGCGTCCTCATACAGCGACTTCTAACAACAGAAGTTAAGCTTCCTGTTGAGGACCATAGATGACGCCACAGACATTGCAACAGTCAAGATCCCTGCAAAATGCAACGCATTCGTTGTCAGTCGCGTTCCAGATTTCAAGAAGTGCAATTCATTTCCATTGTGCTATTTCCTTTGTTATTTCCCTTTTCAATTTCAATTTCAATTTATTTAACTTAAGAGGTATGTACATTAAGATTTACATCTTTTTTAGTACTTAGTAATTAAACTCAAATAAACAGTTTAACTTAAAATTAGTACAAATATTTCTTAAACTTAAATGATGAGAGGGGTGAGTTTTTATGGGAGAGTGGAGAAATGAAGGGTAATTGCACTTTTAAAATCTCTGTAGTTGGATATGGATTTTATATAAGTAGGTAAGGAGTTCCATAATCTGATAGTGTGAATGAAAAATAAACGAGATGAATTTAAATAGTTACTGCGATAAGGAATTAAGTTTATTGTCCTATTAAACTGTAAATGATTCTGTGAAGAAAAATACAGTTTCTGGTGTTGATATACTGTTTAAGACTGCATCCAACCAAGTCCCTAGTGTAAGCAGAGATATGCTCATATCTACGAATACCGTAAATATAGCGTATTGCATCATTAAAGGCCACCTGTAGCTTGTGCATGGATAGCGAGTCAGGATTACAATATATTAACTCACCGTATCTAATGAGAGGTAGAATGAGGGCAAATACGAGTTTTTTGCGGATTGTAATAAGCACTGATCCACAACTTGGAAGGCATCCATAAATGCGACCAACCACCATATTGATATGATCATATCCAGATAGATCACTGCTTATTACATACCCCAGGTTAGTTGTTTTCTCTACGGCTTTAATTTTAGACGTGTTTAGATAGAGGTTAGGGAGGTGGTCTAGATTAAGCTTTCGTTTAGAAATAGGGATTATTTGGGACTTGATTGGATTTAGTTGCAAACCATTAGCTCTTGACCAACCGTAGATACGTTTTAAGCCATCGTTCATGAGAGACGCAAGTTCATTAAGATTTGAAAATGGTTTGGCGAGATGCAATTGAACATCATCAGCGTACATGTGCACAGAAGAATGCTTGCACACGGATGGTAAATCATTAATGAACATGCAGAAGAGAATCGGACCTAATATTGAACCCTGCGGAACACCTTGCTCTACTTCCATAAGGGATGAATCGCTTTCACCCATTACGACTTTTTGTGATCTCCCGGAGAGAAAACTTCTTATTAATCTGACGGCATTATCGCTAAAGCCAAAGTAGTTATATAGCTTCCAGCACAAGATATCGTGATTTACTTTGTCGAAAGCCTTGGAGAAATCCAGCAGACACAAAAACGAGATGAAACCTTTGTCGAAAAATGTTCTTATTTCTTCAAGAACGTTAATCATGGCTGTGGAGCAGCTGTGATTTGCTCTGAATCCAGATTGCTGCATATAAAGAAGATCATTATCAGTCAAGTGTTTTGTAATCTGATTTGCTATTACTTTCTCGAAGACTTTGGATAAGCAGGGCAAGATACTGATTGGACTAAAGTCGGCCGTAGACGCTGGGTTGGTTTTCTTTGCTATGGGTATAATTCTAGCAATTTTCCACGTCTGCGGAAAAGTCGATGTAATTATGCACCAGTTGATCACATGCGTGAGATGGGAGATGATTAGTGGTAAAACGAGCTTGACAAAACGTATTGGTATGCCATATTCTCCAATGGAATCTGATTTAATACCATTTACACAGTGGAAAATTTCGTCTTCTGAAGCTACTACAAAATCATCCAGTCTTAAAATTGAATTGTCTGCGGTATTATTAAATTCGAAGTCTGTTGGACCAGGTTTTTCCCCCAAAAAGGCATGATTAAGTTCATCCGCACTAAAGTCACATTTGGAGTTGTTGTTACAACTAGATATGCCAATTTTTCGAAGGTTGTTAGAGAGTTTTTTTTGGCGGGAGAGATGCACTTAGTTTCGATCTGAAAAAGTTCTGTTAAGAAGTGCGTACTACTGCGGTAGCGTAGTTACGTGCCGCCTTGTATGATGACTAGTTGGCTTGAGTTGGGCTTTGCTTCCATTTACTGTAAAGCCAGTTCCTTTTTTTAATGGCGTTTACAACTTCTATACGGTTGAAGGGCATGCTCGATTTAGGATCTTGACAGTTTTCGTGGGTACACAATGATCAAACAATTTTTAACGTAGTATATATAAATAATTTCTTTCTTGTTAATTATTTCCAATAAATCAGTTCACATTTTAACCAATACATAAACCCAAGTGTATCCTTTAACTATGACGTAGCTAGAAGCTCATGAAAATCGGTGTTCTGCAATTCTATTTACTCGTGTTTTTACTTGAATTGAATTCACTGCTAGGCTGCGCTGTGAATTTGCAGCGAAATTGGATTAAATACATGAACTATTCAGAATTTTAATTTTCTTTTTACTGTTTTTATTTTTCATTTTGGGCGCCGTGGCGTAGTGGGTAGGTGCGTCGACTCCTACGCTCGAGGTCGTCAGTTCGAATCTCGAAAGAAAACATCAAACATTTTTTCACGGCTCCACCTCTTTCGAATCACTGACAATGCTCAAAGAGTATAACTGTCTAGAAAAAAGCTTCTCAATCTCGCCGTTCGGAGTCGGCATTAAACCGTAGGTCCCCTCCGCTCGTGAGAGAACAATAGCACGCACAACGCGAGTGGTTGCTGAGAAGCTAGGCCCAGGTCCACCTCGGACTGTAGCGCCGCCATTCTTCTTCTTCTTAGGGCGCTACAGTCCGAGGTGGACCTGGGCCTCACTCAACATGCCTCTCCAGCCAGCACGATCTTTCGCCAGCTGTCTCCAGTTTCGCACACCAAGCCGGCAGAGGTCCCCCTCGACTTGTGTGCGCCACCTTGTTCGTGGACGTCCTCTGTTGCGTTGTCCCACAGGCTCAGAGTCGAAGACTCTTCGGGCCGGAGCTAAGTTGTCCATACGCTCTACATGGCCTAGCCATCTTAGGCGTTGGATCCGTAGACGCCTGGCTAGACTCATGTCGCTGTACAGCCCATACAGTTCGTGGTTGAATCTTCTTCTCCAAATGCCATCAACGCAAACAGGACCAAAGATCGCGCGCAGAACTTTTCTCTCGAAAAGACCAAGAGACTGTTCATCCGCTTGGGATATTGTCCATGCCTCTGCACCGTAAAGCAGGACTGGGATGATCAAGGTCTTATACAAAGTCAATTTGGTCTTCCGAGAGAGGGCTCTACTACTCAATTGCCTTTTGAGCCCATAAAAACAGCGGTTGGCAAGAGTAATTCTGCGTTTGATCTCGGTACTGATGTTGTTTGTACTGTTAACCGCGGAGCCAAGGTAGACGAAGTCCTTTACTACCTCAAAGTTATAGCTGCCTATGGTGACGTTCTGGCCAAGTCGTCGATGTTGTGCGTCCTTTCTCGATGACAGCATATACTTTGTTTTGCCCTCGTTTACCGCCAGACCCATTTTAGCCGCTTCCGTTTCAATGCCAGCAAACGCATCATTGACGGCTCGCTGTGTTCTCCCAATCACGTCAATGTCATCCGCGTAAGCTAGCAGTTGAACGGACTTTTGAAAGATCGTGCCTCTTGTGTTGGCCAGTGAGTTTTGCACGATCTTCTCAAGAACGATGTTAAAGAAATCACATGACAGCGCGTCGCCTTGTCTAAAAACCTTTTTTGACATTGAAGGTGTCGGTGAGTTCGTTACCGACCTTGATGGAGCAGCGAGAGTTCTCCATCGTCATCCTGCTCAGTCTGACGAGTTTAGCAGGAATGTCAAAACTAGACATGGCGCTGTATAGCTCGTCTCTATGCACGCTGTCATATGCGGCCTTGAAATCGACAAATAGATGGTGTGTGTCGATCTGCATTTCCTGGGTCTTCTCCAGGATCTGCCGCAGTGTGAAAATTTGATCGATGGTGGACTTCCCGGGCCTGAAACCACACTGGTAAGGACCTATCAGTTTGTTCACGAATGGTTTCAGGCGTTCACACAAAACGGCAGAGAAGACCTTATAGGCGATGTTAAGGAGACTTATCCCTCGATAGTTGGCGCAGTCAAAGGGGTCTCCTTTCTTGTGGATCGGGCAAACGATACTGAGATTCCACTCATCGGGCATGCTTTCCTCCGACCATATCTTACAGATGAGCTGGTGCATGCGCACTACCAGATCACCTCCAGCTGCTTTAAACATTTCGGCGGGCAGACTATCTGCACCAGCAGCTTTATTAGACTTCAGTCTCGATATCGCTATCTTGACTTCGTCTAGGTCGGGGGGACGGTATTCTCTTCTATCATCGTCCGTTGTGTTGAGTGGAACATTCTGCCTGACAGCGGTATTTGTGTCCTCATCGCCGTTCAACAGTCTGCAGAAATGATTTTTCCAAATTCTCAGTATCGACTGCGAATCTACTACTAGCTGTCCATTTTCGTCCCGGCAAGCTTCTGTCCGAACTTTATATCCATTCGATAAAAGTTTTACCCTTTGGTAAAACTTTCGGACATCATTCTTGCCATAACACCTCTCCATCTCCTCGATCGCGCGCTTCTCGTGCTCTTTCTTTTTCTTCCTGAGAAGCCGGTTCTCTTCCCTTCTTCTCTGTTCGTAGAGCTCACGAACAGCTCTCGTGGTTCGATGCAGCGTTGCCCGGTAGGCTTCTTGCTTTGCTGCATGTGCCTGCCTGCACTCGTTGTCAAACCAGGGGTTTTTTCTTGTTGGCGTTTTAAACACAGCCTGCACGACACCACGTCCGAAAACGGACTCAGGCTGGTGGACTTTGTCACGGGGCGAAACCTCTCTGTAGCTAGCACGCGGTTCCCACACCTCAACATCCATAAAGGGACCTGGCGGTCCCCTGATCATTCAACCGTCAACCAGATTGATCACGTTGCGATCGACGTCAGACACTCCTCCAGTATTCTTGATGTCCGAACTTTCCGAGGCGCCAACATCGACTCGGACCATTTCCTTGTTGTAGCCAAGGTAAGGACACGGATATCGAGAGAAGAACGGAGTCGAGGAAGCCAACCACGGTTTGACGTCGAAAAGCTACAATCGCAACAGACTGCCAGGAACTTTGCCGATCGAGTCTCCCTGAAACTCTCCGATAGTTCGACGCCGCCTGCACTAACAATAGACGAAGAATGGAAACGTTGTCAAAGAGCCATCAGAGAAGCCAAGAACGTTCGGACATCAAGAATACTGGAGGAGTGTCTGACGTCGATCGCAACGTGATCAATCTGGTTGACGGTTGAATGATCAGGGGACCGCCAGGTCCCTTTATGGATGTTGAGATGTGGGAACCGCGTGCTAGCTACAGAGAGGTTTCGCCCCGTAACAAAGTCCACCAGCCTGAGTCCGTTTTCGGACGTGGTGTCGTGCAGGCTGTGTTTACCGATGACTCTAGCAAAGATGTCCTCTTTACCCAGCTTAGCGTTGAAATCTCCTAGAACGATCTTGGTGTCGTAGCTGGGGCATTGATCGTACGTTCTTTCTAGGAGATCATAGAAGTCATCCTTACTATCGTCATCTTTGTCCTCTGTTGGGGCGTGGGCGCAGATTAGGCTGATGTTGCCGAATTTAGCCTTGATGCGGATTGTTATGAGGCGCTCGCTTATGTACTTAAAGCTTAAGAATTTTTGCCTAAGTCTGCCTCGAACAACAAATCCACATCCAAATAATCGCTGCCTTCGCTCTCTGTAACAGTCGCCGTAGTAGATATCGCAGTTTTTCATCCTCTTTTTGCCCGGCCCATCCCATCGCACTTCCTGGATTGCGGTAACGTCTGCTTTATAGCAGTCTAGGGCCTCCGCGAGTTCATCGGCTGCACGTGGTCTGTTCAGGGACCTCACATTCCACGTGCAGAACCGAAAGTCATTGTCCTTATTCCGTTTGCTGGGGTCGTCAACAGTAAATCCGTCCGTATCCGAGGCATATTGTTGCTTCTGAACTCGTTCTTTTTTACGTGGTGAGGAAGTTAACCCCACGCACAACCTCCAACTGGGAGGACAGGTCCATTTGTTTAGCCCCCGGACAAAGGGGTCCGGAGGGATCCGGTGTCGGTAGCCTCTTGCAGGCTGTGAGCGCCGCCGTTGGCCCTAAAAGAAGGGCTCATCCGCCGCCATCTCTATTCCAAGGTCCCGACCTTACCATGGAAACCAGGTAGCTCCTGCTGACTGGAGTTGTGGATGCCGCCGTTGGCCAATCAGTTGACCAGCTCCTCCGCCGCCATCCTAAAAAGAGTGATGAGCCCTGGTAGACTCACACTCCCCCCTCTCTCGTTAGCAGCCGCCCAGACGTCCCACGAGGGTTGGTTACCCCATCTTCTGTCGAGGGTACTCGGCTCCCGGATTTCACCACGGGGAGGTGAGAGTAGGAGTTCGTTAATAGAGGCTAGGTGCAGACGCTTGTGTCTACATGGTTCGCGTATTAACGCTTCGAAATCCGTAGCGCCGCCATTATTATTATTATATTTTTCATTTTAGGGGAAAACACAAATCCTGATTTGTAAGGAACTCTTCATTCTGCCAATTCTTATATGAATCTGTGGCGACCTCGCACAACGACAAGTGACGTAAGTACTTTGGCGTCCTCATACAGCAACTTCCATCAACAGAAGTTAAGCTTCCTGTGTGTGGATATCCCTGCAAAATGCAACACATTCGTTGGCAGTCGCGTTCCTCATTTCATACTGAGCAGATTGTATATAAATAATTCAGTTCATTTCCATTGTGTAAAATTCCTTTGTTTTCAATTCCATGTAAGGTAATAAACAATTACAATAAAACCGGTTGACATTTAACAAATATTCAAACCGTGCGTTTCAATAACAATAACATTAACATGACATATCCACAAACCTATTGAATCCAATTGCTTCCCTGAAAAAATATAAAAACTGCAAGTTGGTGGTTCTATTTTTCTCAAGATGTGCAAGAAGGTTCCTTTTGTATGCCAAACACTTGTTTTGAAATGAAAAATATGATTCAAATGATCTATAGGAATATCTGATTTTCCCTGAGAACTCTTCATTTCATTTTATGTTGAATTTTCATTTTACTTCGAAACACGAAAAAGTATTCTGCCTGTCGAAACAACAAAAACTAAGCCAAAACAAATACCATTTGCCTGTCGAAGCCAAGGCAACAACGATTGGTTTTTCCGAAAGTGAATTCGAAAAATTCGAAATCAATCGAAATGCAGAACACGGAAATTCACTTCGGGTGAAATGGAAATTCGATTTCAAATTCATTTCACTCGAAATGCAGAACATGGTCGACTGCCTATTTTTTACGCATGATACTGCAGAGTGTAACGAACTCCCGTTATCGTTGAACATTTGCCCACGATAGTGTCAATTTTGTGTCGAATTTGCCCACTACTGGAGTAATGCACAGGTTGTGTTCATGAGGCCGAATATTTTTAAAATATTAAAAAAAACGTTGGATTTTGTTGTAAACATTTTGCTTAAAATATTTATACTAAAAATTGTATATGTTGTATATTGTCATACTATTCAACTGTATAAGATGATATCTCATAATTATCACTCCGTATATCTTAAAATGTACACTGCAATTTTGTATACAAATGACAAAATTAATTCTTCAAATCAAAGAAACACGATTGCAAAAGTGCAAATAAAAAAAAATACAAATTGTATACATGACAACTTATACTTATATAGATTCACACATATTTAGTTTCTTCCGTAGTTATTTGTGAATATTGCCTTTGAATTCCTAAACAAAGGAAAGTGTACAAATGTTGGAAATACAGTTTTCTTTATGATGTTATGAAAAATAATTGCATTATTACGACAAAATAATAAACTGTTCTGAACTTCAATATAAACGTTTAATATAGGAACATTTTGAATAAACAAAACAGTTTTTTACTTAAATCTGAAGACCACAAAGAGATACTTCGGTCATTTCAGTACTTCAAAGATGAATTTAAATTTTATCAACTATTTTATTTGATTTTCTCAGGCTTAACGTCAATAAGTACATTTATACGTTTTCTCTTATCACTCTGATTGTTTCATTATTTGGAATGAAATTGAAATATATCAAACCTATGTTCCATATACTTCATAATATACTAATTTAAACTTTTATTTAAAAATATCGTAAATCATTTATAACCAATAATTAACTGTTTCCAATAGTCCTTCCAGTCGTAATTATTCATGTAAAATGGAGCATTCGTACTGAAGACTAACATTTTCGTTTGACGAATCGAACAAATATCAAACGATTCCTGATAGCGTTTCGAAAAAAAGGGAGTGGGAGGTGTGGCCAACCGGCTGATAGATTTCTTCGCATATGTATGTAGATAAGGAATGTATGTTTTGTAAGAATTTGTTTGGAGGGGAAGTCAATCAGCTGTTCAAAACAAATCATACGTATTCATGGATACTGTAAAGAAAGAGTTGAGTATCTACCACAAATCAGTCATATAAAGATAGGTAACTTTCCAGATGGAAAACCCTTAGCCAATTCAAAAATTTGATGGTTATTCACGAATCTTCCAATAAATTTGATATTTATTGATGAATGCACAAACTTTCCCCATATTACTCACACTAATTTGGATTCATCACGAAAATGACGCACATTCACGCATGGCTGCTCATGGTAACGTCACAAATTCATGAATTGCCCGCAATAAAGTCACTAATTCGTGAATATGATGGCTATCGGAAAATATTTTAAGGACTTTGTACGCTTTAGTAACTAAAGCTGATTTGTATCATCATTTATATTTAATAAACGTAATTCAACCATTATTTCTTCTGGGAATAACAATTATTTTTAGCTATTAGTAAATGTTTTATGCCCTTAGATTTCAAATTTTATCAAATTAATAGTCAAATTGTAAAATTAAACAATTTAGAACACGTCGTCTTAATGGTAATCTTATTATGGCACAAACGTGGTTTTACTTTTGCAAAAACATGCTTTCTTTTAAATTAAGAAATTAAGAAGAGGTGTATCTGCCGTACAGGCATATTTTTATTTTAATATAATATTTCATAGAACTGTAATACAGGGAAATATTGTACTACATTTTTATTACCAATAAGATTGGCCTAATTTTATTGTTTATAAGGGAACTTGAGTCCTTAAAGAATGTTTGAAACCTTTCCAAACCGAACTGGTTTCAATATTTATCCATTTTCAAACGTATTCCTAACAAATTTCCAGTATTGTTTCCAATAAATGTTTCAGGCCCTAAATATTAAAAAAATAGTGCTTAACGAATACATTTTGCGAACACTAACTTCATTGTTTAGCTTGTGGCGACCTCGCTCAACGACTAGTGATGTATGTACTGTGGCGTCCTCATAGAGCGACTTCTAACAACAGAAGTTAAGCTTCCTGTATGAGGACCATAGATAACGCCACAGACATTGCAACAGTCAAGATCCCTGCAAAATGCAACGCATTCATTGTCAGTCGCGTTCCAGATTTCAAGAAGTGCAATTCATTTCCATTGTGCTATTTCCTTTGTTATGTCCCTTTTTAACGTAGTATATATAAATAGTTTCTTTCTTGTTAATCATTTCCAATAAATCAGTTGACATTTTAACCAATACATAAACCCAAGTGTTTTCATTAATTATGACGTAGCTAAATTGGTGACCCCTACGTGATGTAAATAAACAAAAGAGCTACGTCATAAAGTGCACTGTGCACAAGTGCACACTGTCCAACAACAGGCAAAAGTGTCCCCGAACTGTGTCCAGCTTCAGTGTCCTGCAACAAGCAGCATTTACCAGCAGCCAGCAACACCCAACAACCGTGCAACAAACACCAGCGCTGCGTCACACACAACCCTTGCGACAGCAACGACGCACAGTGTAACAACAACCATGCAACAAGCACCAGCACTGCGTCACAACACATAACCCTTGCGACAACAACGACGCACAGCGTTCCAAAACCGTGCAACAAGTACCAGCGCTGCGTCACAACCCTTGCGGCCAGGGGTACAAAGCGTAATTCAACTTACAAAATACCATCCTCACCTGCACGTGGTTTACCCTGCTTTGAAACTAACGAGGCTCTGGTGACCGAGTAAGGGCGGTATAACCCTCAACATGTATGTATTTAAAACGTCCGGATCTAAAACATCCGGAGAAGAAACCGCGGTCTGGAGAACCAAAGGTTTCAATTAACAACGAATCTGCCTATGGCATTAAGGCCGAGCCCAGTAAGGTCTTAATTATGGAATACTGGAATACACGTTTTGGACTAGTAGTTATGTGGGCTGACGCTTGTAGTATTCTGTTACCCGAGTAAGTTTTAGTGAAATCCGGTTGAAACGGCTTTCAGGCTAATGCTACAAACGCCCCCGTCCCATTAAAACCTTGGCAGGACTCAAAGAACGCTCAACGTTACGTCGCCATTAAGTTGGTGGTGCAGGTACAGATGTAACATTCCTGTTTAGCACCGATCCGGCTCTGGCACATGACCCCATAAGGGCATGTGTCAACCCTTGCATGGCTTCCCTGCTTGCACAGATAACCATAGGATCCTGGGTGACTACACATTCGAACATTGATAACGGCTTTGAGTGGGGACCCAATCGAAATGAATACAACAAAACCAAAAACAACAACCATAACACCAAACACGCAGAACGCAAATAAGGAGACACAAAATGAGGGCATCTGTGAAGACCCGTTTCAGAGAAGCGCTCAGATGAGGAGATCTCCGGCTGCAGCAACTACGTCGGACACCCCTATAGGTGTCGAAATACCAGCGACGAGCCGGTCAACCAAGGAGGAAGCCCAACCCCGACCAGCCTTCCTTAAACTAGGAGAGCAGATAAGGGAGCTAGTTATCATGCTAGAAGATGGCAAAAGGCGTTCTATACATCAACCGATGAGAGACGCCATCGAAAGCATACGCCCTCTTTACGAGCTCTCAGCTATACAATCTCACGACGAGAAAGCAAAAGAGGTTATCAGGATGAACACCTCTTCGCAATCTTCTCCATGGCTCCGATCTAACACTGAGCCGAAACGAAAGCCGACTCCAGAAAAAGGAACAACGGAGCCACCGCGAAAGCAGCAAAGGACGGAAGAAAAGGAGAAAAAGAAAAAGAAGGAAACCCTTAAAGATACTCGACCAGGAAAGGACATAGGTAAGGAAACAGAAGGGGCAAAGAAAGGTGCGGCGCAGGTACCAACAAAGAACCCAACTACCAAAGAGCCAGCCTGGTCTGAAGCAGTTAAGAGGAAGACAACGAAAAAGAGAGCAGTCATTGAGAAAGCTAAACCCGACGCCATTGTTATCGAGTCCAAGGGCGAAGTTACGTACGCGGAAATATTGCGCAACATAAGAACAGACCCTAAACTAGAGCAAGTCGGCAAAGCAGTCTCAAGAATAAGAAGAACGTTCAAGGGAGAACTGTTAATACAGCTCAGGAAAACCGGGAAGAACAGCGGAGGTAAGATCTGCAATAAGTGAAGCCCTAGGACAAAAGGCTGAAGTCCGAGCCCTTACCCATCGTATTACTTTAGAGTGTAAGGACATGGACGAGGTGACGTCGAAGGAGGAAATCTGTGAGGCAATCAGAACGCAATTCGGATTCGAACATATAACGTCAGCCGACGTCAGATCTCTTCGTCAGACGTACAGACACACCCAGAGTGCAATAATTAGCCTTCCGGTTGAAGTAGCAAAGAAAATGCTAGAGGCAGGAAGACTAAAGATTGGCTGGGTAAATTGCCGAGTGCGTCAAAAAACGTTCCTGAAGAAGTGCTTCAAATGCCTCGAATTTAGGCATTTAGCCAACAGGTGCGAATGCTTGGAGGATCGCTCTAAATTATGTAGAAGATGCGGAACAGAAGGCCACATAGCGTAGAACTGCAGGAAGGAGCCGTTATGCATGTTCTGCAGAAAAAACGACCCCGAGAACGCAAAACACGTAGCTGGCAGTGGAAAATGCCCCGTATTTAAGAAAGCTATTACTAGCAAACAATGATGAAGATAATACAAATAAATCTAAACCATTGTGAGATAGCTCAGGACATCCTGAATCAGACAGTAAGATCCGAAAAGGCGGACGTTGGTCTAATAAGCGAACCGTACAAAAACCTAGACAACTGTACCTGAGTCAGCGACAAGACAAAACACGCCGCAATATGGATATGCGGAAACCACGCCTTTCAAGACATCGATAAAGACGCAGAAGGATTCGTACGTGCAAGAATAAGTGGGATCGACTTCTATAGCTGCTACGCCCGACCTAGCTGGTCAATCGACCAATACCAAACCATGCTAGACAGGCTAAGGACTGATGCACAGCACAGAACAGCAGTGATCATAGGAGGTGACTTCAATGCATGGGCTACGGAGTGGGGTAGTAGACGTACCAACGCGAGAGTGCGAATCCTCCTGGAAACATTTGCACCCCTAGAAATAGGCTTAGCAAATAGAGGACGAAATCTGCCGAAAGCTTGTCATATCAACTCACAGGAAATATTGTAGCAGCTTGTGATGCGGCAATGCCCAGGAAAAAAGCAGCTCGAAGAGGCGCACCATGCTACTGGTGGAATGAGGATATAAAAGCACTTAGAGCAAGGTGTCTAAAAGCGAGACGTAAAGTCCAACGGTCTAGAGGGGGAGCTAACTTCCAACAACTACTAGATACCTTCAAGCAAGCGAGACGGGAGCTATCAAAGTCAATAAAAGGGAGCAAGACTATGTGCTTCAAACGTATTTGTGATGAAGCTGAAATTAACCCATGGGGCACGGCATACAGGATGGTTATGACCAAATTAAAAACCAGTAGGTCCCCGCAAGTAACATGCCCAAACATGCTGAGAACCATCGTGGAGCACTTGTTTCCAAATAGGCCACACACAATGGTCACAATCGTTCGCGAAATGGATGTAGGCAGTATACCAGATGTCACGATCGAAGAGCTACAGAGAGCTCTGAACAGAACAGGAGACAAAAAGGCGCCTGGACCAGATGGAATTCCGAATAAAGCATTAAAAGCTGCTGCCGGAATAAATCCAGGCATGTTCATTGCAACAATGCAAAAATGCCTAGAGGAAGGCGTGTTCCCTGAACCGTGGAAGCTGCAGCATTTAGTACTGTTACCGAAAGAAAACAAACCACCCGGAGATCCATCGTCATATCGCCCAATATGTCTACTAGATACAATGGGAAATGTATTGGAACGTATAATATACGATAGACTGTTGACTATAGCAGAAGAGAAGGGAGCCCTGTCAAACCGCCAGTTTGGATTCACTAAGTCACGCTCTACTGTCGATGCTATTAAAACAGTAGTCGACATAGCGGCTGCAGCCATAGAAGGCCGTTCTTGGAGGTGGGGCACAAAGCAATACTGCGCTGTTGTCACACTAGACGTTAAGAACGCATTCAACACACCCGACTGGTGTCAAATAAAGAGATCGTTGATGAGGATGGAAACACCGTACTATTTACAACGGATAATTTCCAGCTACTTCACAGGTAGAAAACTAAGATACGACACAGAAGAAGGGGTTAAGTACTATAACGTATCCGCCGGCGTCCCCCAAGGATCGGTGCTGGGCCCACTGCTCTGGAACATCATGTATGATGGAGTACTAAGGATTGCCACAGGAGTAAATATCATCGGCTTCGCTGATGATATAGCTATTGTAGTCGTTGCGAAACACATTCACGAAGTTGAGTCAACCACGAATGCGACAATTGGCCAAATAAAGCTGTGGCTCGAATCAGCAGGCCTCGAACTAGCGGACCACAAAACGGAAGCCGTTCTCATCACGAGCAGAAAAACCGTGGAGTATATTAATATTCAAGTCGGCAACCAAAATGTTCAGTCAAAGGAAGCGGTAAAATATCTAGGAGTGATGCTTGATAACAGGCTACGCTTTAATAGACATGTGGATGGATGTGAGCAAAAAAGCTTCATCCATACAAGCGGCACTTTCCAGGATACTGCCGAACGTGGGCGGACCCGGATACGCAAAAAGGATGCTTTTAACTAGAGTCGTCAGCTCGGTTATTTTATACGCTGCACCAGTTATATTTGTTATAGCGGGAATGATCCCCATTGATATCCTTGCGGATGAGATGAGGAGGATTCACCACAGAAAACCCTTAATCCCAACGGAGGCCGGGGAAATAAGGAATATGAAAAAGGAAGAAAGGACTCGTTCAGTAGCTCTGTGGCAAACTCGACAAACCACTCGGCAAACCACGAAGGGCAGATGGACCCATACCTTGATTCCACAAGTTTATACCTGGATTAGCAGATCGCAAGGAAACTGCAACTACCACCTAACTCAGTTTCTATATGGCCACGGTGGGTACCGAAAGTACCTGCACCGTTTTGGCCATGACGATTCGCCGTACTGTCCAGAATGTCCAAACCAGGAGGAGGACGTGGAGCACGCATTCTTTTACTGTGGACGCTTCACAGACTGGAGAGGTAATCTACCAGACCCACCAGATCTAGTAAAGAGAATGATGGAGTCGGAAGATTACTGGGTGGACATATGCGGACGCATAAAAAACATACAGGTTGAGCTGCGGAGAATAGAAGCAACAAGAAGAGCAGTAGCAGCAGAAGCAACAGAGTCTGCTGAAGCACAGGAGTAGCATTAATTGCTTGCCAGCCCTGCGAAGTAATACCTAACGGCAGTTCCGCGGGGAGAGTGGTAGAAGAGTGCAGGGTGTGGGTGCAGGCGTATTCCCTTAATCGAATACTTGGGTTTGCGAATCGTGCATGCTGATAGCACGGGCCATTAGTATCTTTCGAAGATTGCCACATCCTTGGACGTAACCAAAAAAAAAAAAAAAAACCCTTGCGGCCAGCAACAATGCACACCGCAACAACAAACAACACCAAAACAACCCCCGTAACAGCATCACAACACAACCTATCAACAGCATAACAACACCAACGGGAATAATAGCAGATATCCACCGCCGCCTACGAAAGTTCATTTTGCAGATCAACCACGACTATATCACTAGAGGAGGAGTACTGTAGCGACCTCACTCAACGACTAGTGATGCATGTACTGTGGCGTCCTCATACAGCGACTTCTAACAACAGAAGTTAAGCTTCCTGTATGAGGACCATAGATGACGCCACAGACATTGCAACAGTCAAGATCCCTGCAAAATGCAACGCATTCGTTGTCAGTCGCGTTCCAGATTTCAAGAAGTGCAATTCGTTTCCATTGTGCTATTTCCTTTGTTATTTCCCTTTTTAACGTAGTATATATAAATAGTTTCTTTCTTGTTAATCATTTCCAATAAATCAGTTCACATTTTAACCAATACATAAACCCAAGTGTTTCCTTTAACTATGACGTAGCTAAAAGCTCATGAAAATCGGTGTTCTGCAATTCTATTTACTCGTGTTTTTACTCGAATTGAATTCACTGCTAAGCTGCGCTGTGAATTTGCAACGAAATTGGATTAAATACATGAACTATTCAGAATTTTCATTTTCTTTTTACTGTTTTTATTTTTCATTTTGGGCGCCGTAGCGTAGTGGGTAGGTGCATCGACTCCTACGCTCGAGGTCGTCAGTTCGAATCTCGAAAAAAAACATCAAACATTTTTTCACGACTCCACCTCTTTCGAGTCACTGACAATGCTCAAAGAGTATAACTGTCTAGAAAAAAGCTTCTCAATCTCGCCGTTCGGAGTCGGCATTAAACCGTAGGTCCCCTCCGCTCGTGAGAGAACAATAGCACGCACAACACGAGTGGTTGCTGAGAAGCTAGGCCCAGGTCCACCTCGGACTGTAGCGCCGCCATTATTATTATTATATTTTTCATTTTAGGGGAAAACACAAAA
This sequence comes from Myathropa florea, assembly GCA_930367185.1. Classification (NCBI taxonomy): domain Eukaryota; kingdom Metazoa; phylum Arthropoda; class Insecta; order Diptera; family Syrphidae; genus Myathropa; species Myathropa florea. Next base: position 62,814,729 of record OV884004.1, on the reverse strand, counting down.
ATTCAAGGGGGGTGGTGAAGTTTATGGAGGTAAATCCTGATTTGTAAGGAACTCTTCATTCTGCCAATTCTTATATGAACCTGTGGCGACCTCGCACAACGACTAGTGACGTAAGTACTTTGGCGTCCTCATACAGCATCTTCCATCAACAGAAGTTAAGCTTCCTGTGTGTGGATATCCCTGCAAAATGCAATACATTCGTTGGCAGTCGCGTTTGTGCATTCATCATTAAATATCAAATTTATTGGAAGATTCGTGAATAACCATCAAATTTTTGAATTGGCTAAGGGTTTTCCATCTGGAAAATTAAGTATCTTTATATGACTGATTTGGGTAGATACTCAACTCTTTCCCTCTACCCTCATGACGTCATTTGACAGCGTTTTTATAACATTTTGCGTACAGTATCCGTGAATACGTATGATTTGTTTTGAACAGCTGATTGACTTCCCCTCCAAACAAATTCTTACAAAACATACATTCCTTATCAGCCGGGTGGCCACACCTCCCACTCCCTTTTTTTCCAAACGCTATCAGGAATCGTTTGATATTTGTTCGATTCGTCAAACGAAAATGTTAGTCTTCAGTAGGAATGCTCCATTTTACATGAATATTTACGACTGGAAGGACTATTGGAAACAGTCAATTATTGGTTATAAATGATTTAAGATATTTTTAAATTAAAATTTAAATTAGTATATTATGAAGTATATGGAACATAGGTTTGATATATTTCAATTTCATTCCAAATAATGAAACAATCAGAGTGATAAGAGAAAACGTATAAATGTGCTTATTGACGTTAAGCCTGAGAAGATCAAATAAAATAGTTAACAAAATTTAAATTCATCTTTGAAGTACTGAAATTACCGAAGTATCTCTTTGTGGTCTTCAGATTTAAGTAAAAAACTGTTTTCTTTATTCAAAATGTTCCTATATTAAACGTTAATATTGAAGTTCAGAACAGTTTATTATTTTTTCGTAGTAATGCAATTATTTTTCATAACATCATTAAGAAAACTGTATTTCCAACATTTGTACATTTTCCCTTGTTTAGGAATTCAAAGGCAATATTCACAAATAACTACGGAAGAAACTAAATATGTGTGAATCTATATAAGTATAAGTTGTCATGTATACAATTTGTATTTTTTTTTATTTGTACTTTTGCAATCGTGTTTCTTTGATTTGAAGAATTAATTTTGTCATTTGTATACAAAATTGCAGTGTACATTTTAAGATATACGGAGTGATATTTATGAGATATCATCTTATACAGTTGAATAGTATGACAATATACAACATATACAATTTTAAGTATAAATATTTTAAGCAAAATGTTTACAACAAAATCCAACGTTTTTTTTAATATTTTAAAAATATTCGGCCTCATGAACACAACCTGTGCATTAATCCAGTAGTGGGCAAATTCGACACAAAATTGACACTATCGTGGGCAAATGTTCAACGATAACGGGAGTTCGTTACACTCTGCAGTAGCATGCGTAAAAAATAGGCAGCCCATGTTCTGCATTTCGAGTGAAATGAATTTGAAATCGAATTTCCATTTCACCCGAAGTGAATTTCCATGTTCTGCATTTCGATTGATTTCGAATTTTTCGAATTCACTTTCGGAAAAACCAATCGTTGTTGCCTTGGCTTCGACAGGCAAATGGTATTTGTTTTGGGTTAGTTTTTGTTGTTTCGACACACAATTGGTTTTTGTTTTGAATACTTTTTCGTGTTTCGAAGTAAAATGAAAATTCAACAAATAAAATGAAATGAAGAGTTCTCAGGGAAAATCAGATATTCCTATAGATCATTTGAATCATATTTTTCATTTCAAAACAAGTGTTTGGCATACAAAAGGAACCTTCTTGCACATCTTGAGAAAAATAGAACCACCAACTTGCAGTTTTTATATTTTTTCAGGGAAGCAATTGGATTCAATAGGTTTGTGGATATGTCATGTTAATGTTATTTTTATTGAAACGCACGGTTTGACTATTTGTTAAATGTCAACCGGTTTTATTGTAATTGTTTATTACCTTACATGGAATTGAAAACAAAGGAATTTTACACAATGGAAATGAATTGAATTATTAATACACAAACAGTATGAAATGAGGAACTTTCCCCATTTTACTCACACTAATTTGGTTTCATCACGAAAATGGCAGCATATTCACGCATGGCTGCTCATGGTAACGTCACAAATTCATGAATTGCCCGCAATAAAGTCACTAATTCGTGAATTTGATGGCTATCGGAAAATATTTTAAGGACTTTGTACGCTTTAGTAACTAAAGCTGATTTGTATCATCATTTATATTTAATAAACGTAATTAAACCATTATTTCTTCTCTGAATAACAATTATTTTTAGCTATGTTTTATTTAGTAAATGTTTTATGCCCTTAGATTTCAAATTTTATCAAATTAATAGTCAAATTGTCAAATTAAACAATTTAGAACACGTCGTCTTAATGGTAATCTTATTATGGCACAAACGTGGTTTTACTTTTGCAAAAACATGCTTTCTTTTAAATTAAGCAATTAAGAGCCGTACAGGCATATTTTTATTTTAATATAATATTTCATAGAACTGTAATACAGGGAAATATTGTACTACATTTTTATTACCAATAAGATTGACCTAATTTTATTGTTTATAAGGGAACTTGAGTCCTTAAAGAATGTTCGAAACCTTTCCAAACCGAACTGGTTTCAATATTTATCCATTTTCAAACGTATTCCTAACAAGTTTCCAGTATTTTTTCCAATAAATGTTTCAGGCCCTAAATATTAAAAAAATAGTGCTTAACGAATACATTTTGCGAACACTAACTTCATTATGGCGTCCTCATACAGCGACTCCTAACAACAGAAGTTAAGCTTCCTGTATGAGGACCATAGATGACGCCACAGACACTGCAACAGTCAAGATCCCTGCAAAATTCAACGCATTCGTTGTCAGTCGCGTTCCAGATTTCAAGAAGTGCAATTCATTTCCATTGTGCTATTTCCTTTGTTATTTCCCTTATTAACGTAGTATATATAAATAGTTTCTTTCTTGTTAATCATTTCCAATAAATATTGTTTGTGTTTTCATTAACTATGACGTAGCTAAAAGCTCATGGAAATCAGTGTTCTGCATTTCTATTTACTCATGTTTTTACTCACATTGAATTCACTGCTAAGCTGCGCTGTGAATTTGCAGCGAAATTGGATTAAATACATGAACTATTCAGAATTTTAATTTTCTTTTTACTGTTTTTATTTTTCATTTTGGGCGCCGTAGCGTAGTGGGTAGGTGCATCGACTCCTACGCTCGAGGTCGTCAGTTCGAATCTCGAAAAAAAAACATCAAACATTTTTTCACGGCTCCACCTCTTTCGAGTCAGTGACAATGCTCAAAGAGTATAACTGTCTAGAAAAAAGCTTCTCAATCTCGCCGTTCGGAGTCGGCATTAAACCGTAGGTCCCCTCCGCTCGTGAGAGAACAATAGCACGCACAACACGAGTGGTTGCTGAGAAGCTAGGCCCAGGTGCACCTCGGAATGTAGCGCCGCCATTATTATTATTATATTTTTCATTTTAGGGGAAAACACAAAAATTCAAGGGGGGTGGTAAAGTTTATGGAGGCAAATCCTGATTTGTAAGGAACTCTTCATTCTGCCAATACTTATATGAATCTTATATGAATACTTATATGAACCTCGCAAAACGACTAGTGACGTAAGTACTTTGGCGTCCTCATACAGCAACTTCCATCAACAGGAGTTAAGCTTCCTGTGTGTGGATATCCCTGCAAAATGCAACACATTCGTTGGCAGTCGCGTTCCTCATTTCATACTGTGCAGTTTGTATATAAATAATTCAATTCATTTCCATTGTGTAAAATTCCTTTGTTTTCAATTCCATGTAAGGTAATAAACAATTACAATAAAACCGGTTGACATTTAACAAAAATTCAAACCGTGCGTTTCAATAACAATAACATTAACATGACATATCCACAAACCTATTGAATCCAATTGCTTAACTGAAAAAATATAAAAACTGCAAGTTGGTGGTTCTATTTTTCTCAAGATGTGCAAGAAGGTTCCTTTTGTATGCCAAACACTTGTTTTGAAATGAAAAATATGATTCAAATGATCTATAGGAATATCTGATTTTCCCTGAGAACTCTTCATTTCATTTTATTTGTTGAATTTTCATTTTACTTCGAAACACGAAAAAGTATTCAAAACTTTTGTTATTTGCAGCTTTATAATTAAAGGAAAAGAAAGTACAGGTCGTTTGCACTTACGAATTCACAAAGACAAACTTTATTAAAGAAGAGTTCAGTAACCAAACCAAAACTGAAAAAAACGACCGTTGACAGAAATTCAAAAATAGTCAGACAGAATACAAAACTGTGAGAGCGCTATCTGTTACTGGAAAACTTAAACTAAACATAGAATAACTTTATTTACAACACTCCCACTTTTACTTAAAAGTTTTAAACACTAAACCATTGACATATTAACATTATAACATATAACATTAATACCAAAATATTATTACCAAAACTTAACTAAAACAAAAACTGATGCTTCATCTTCGATAATGGCTTTGTCATTATATCTGCAATTTGTTCATTTGTCGGCACATAAAGTAACTGAAAATTTCCGTCTTCAAACCTTTCTCGTCAGAAGTGGTAGCGCACATTAATATGTTTGGTGCGCTTGTGGTACTCCGGGTTCTTGACAAGTCGAATTGCACTCTGGCAATCCATATAAAAGACGGGAACAGCAGCCTTTGGTATCAGTAAATCCTTTAGAAGGCCTTTTAACCACATTAATTCCTTAATACCGTGTGAAGCCGCCATGTATTCGGCTTCTGTGGTAGAAAGTGCCACTGACCTCTGACGTTCCGATCCCCAGCTGATTGCACATCCACCTAGAAGGAAAATATACCCTGAAGTTGATCGAGCTGTTTTCTTGCACCCTGCATAGTCAGCATCGCTAAAACCGCATAACTACAATGCACCACCTCCCTCGAAACCTTTGATGTATTTTAGAATGCGTTTGGCAGCACAAACATGTGCCTCTGCCGGGTTTTCCATATACCTGCTTACATTGCCAACCGCAAAACTAATATCCGGCCTTGTTCCTACAGCCAAATACATTAAGCTCCCTATTAGTTCGCGGTAAGGGAAATTTACTTCGTGTAGCGCCTCGAAATCACTTAAGTTCTGAGAAGTGTCCGATGGTGTAGTCACAGAGTTACAATCATCCATTTTAAAACGACTTATTACTTTCTTTGCGTACATTTCCTGTTTCACATTGATGGTACCATCTGCTTGCTGGTCGATCTCAAGTCCCAGGAAACATTCTGCATCAGACACCTTTATTTCGAACTCCTTTCGCAAGTGATCAATAACTTGTAGCACCAATTCTTCGTTTTCGGCAGCGATCAAACCATCGTCGACATATATCGCTAGATACATTATTCCTCTCACACTACTGTGTACAAATACGCAGGGATCTGAAAGGCTAGCCTTAAAATTAAATCTAATTAGAAATGACGTAAATTTCTTATTCCAGCAACGTGATGCCTGCTTTAAACCATAAAGGCTTTTGACTAATTTGCAGACCCTGCCAGTACTATCATCGTAATCAATCGGCTGCCTCATATATACTTCCTCAGCTAGGTAACCATACAGAAATGCTGTCTTGACATCAAATTGTTTCAACAGCATTTTCTTTGACGCTGCTATGGCCAATATTGCTCGAATGGACGTAAACTTAACCACAGGACTGAACGTCTCACTGTTATCTACGCCATACTGTTGTGTAAGGCCTCGCACCACTAATCGTGCTTTATATCTATCTACAGGTCCCTTTGCATTTTGTTTCAATTTATATACCCAACGATTATCAATTATAGCAGATATAGCAGCATAGCACGAATATTCGACCCACTAGGATGGATTTCCCCCTGCGTTATAAAAGCAAAACTACTTCTACAGCAAATATGGGTCAAACAATTTTCATGGGATTCACCAATCTCGACTGAACTGCAAGAACAATGGGTTAAATTACGCAATGGGCTTTTCAAACTACGAAACATTAAAATACAACGTTGGATTAATTATAAACAATCTGCAAAGGTACAATTTCACGAATTTAGTGACGCTTCAGAGAAAGCATACGCAGCAGTAGTATATGTTAGAGTCATGATCAACGATCAGGAAAATATTCATTTACTTGTTTCGAAAACAAGAGTAGCACCGACATCAACAAAATGCATATCGTTACCACGCTTAGAACTTTGTGCTGCACTTCTTTTAGCAAAGATTATGCACCGAATGCTAAAAGCTATGCAATTCCACGACCAAGAAGTCTTCGCCTGGACAGATTCTATGATCACTCTAGCTTGGATTAAGGGAAATCCAGCTACTAGAACGACTTTTGTTGCGAATCGAATCATCGAAATTCAAAATTTGATTAAACCTTCTAGATGGTTTCATGTAGGTACAAATGAGAACCCTGCAGATTTTGCCTCCCGAGGGCAATCACCAGAGGATCTTCTCAGAAACCAAATGTGGTGGCATGGACCAAATTTTCTTAAAAAATTTTCATTGGCTCGTAGTTCACCTGAAATCAAGACATTATTAGAAACTAAAAAAGAATATCAACTTGACATTAACAAATCAAACTTCCACACCACATCAATAGATACAAATTTTTTTATTACAAAATGTTCTACTCTCACCAGGCTTGTAAAATGTGTAGCAATTTGGCAGCGGTATTTTAAGAATTTACAAAGCAATATCAAAAGGAATAGGGACAAAAAATCCTTAATTTTACATCCTATAACATATGAAGAACTCCGAGCAGCGCAAACGTGTATTATTAAGTTAGTACAAGAAGAAATATTCCCCGAGGAGATCAAGGCTTTAAAAAATGCACATCCCATAAGCAAAAGATGTCACATTCGTAATCTTAATCCTTTTCTAGATGCTGATCACCTATTGCGAGTGGGAGGGCGTTTAGCAAACGCACCACTGTCGTTTAGCCAACAACATCCAATCGTACTAAACGAATCTCACTATTTCAGCAAGTTGCTTGTACTCGATGTGCATATGCGCACTTTACATGGTGGACAACAACTAATGTTAGCTGAAATAAGAAATAAATATTGGATTACTAATGTAAAGAGATTAGTGAAGAAGACGATTTACCAATGCGTTCGATGCCATCGATATAACGCCAAAATGCAGCAACAACTAATGGGTAACCTTCCTTCCGAACGGGTTGCAATAGCTAGGCCTTTTACTAACACTGGCGTGGATTATGCCGGGCCTATTGAAATAAAACTCTGGAAAGGCAGATGCAACAGATTCTCCAAGGGATATATAGTCATATTTGTGTGCTTAGCTACAAAAGCAATCCACATTGAAGTAGTAAGCGACCTAAGTACTGCAGCCTTTTTGGCAACATTTAGATGATTCACTGCGAGACGCGGTCTATGTGCTAATTTATTTAGTGATTGTGGAACTAATTTCAAAGGTGCGAGCAACGAATTAGTCAAAGATAAAACATTCATTTCTTTAGGATGGTCAAGGGAAGTTGCAAGGTCACTCACTGCCCTTGGCACCACTTGGCATTTTAACCCCCCATCATCACCACATTTTGGAGGCTTGTGGGAGGCGGGAGTTAAATCAATTAAACATCATCTGAAGAGGACTATCGGAAATTCTAAGCTAACCTTTGAGGAGTATACAACTGTACTTTCTCAAATTGAAGCCTGCCTTAATTCTCGCCCTTTGTGTCCCATGACCTCAGATGTTGAAGATTTAATGGTGTTAACGCCAGCTCATTTTTTGATTGGCGGTCCCTTACATACGTTACCAGAAAGAAACCTACTGGACAAGAACATTAACAATTTGGATAGATGGAGGTACATTCAGCGTCTAACTCAAGAATTTTGGAAACAATGGAGCACAAAATATATACATCAGCTCCAGCAAAGACCAAAGTGGTTGCAACAACAACCCAACATAGATGTAGGAGATTTAGTTCTCATCAAGGAGGACAACCTTCCGCCTTCATCTTGGTTACTTGGTCGAGTACTTGAACGGCATTCTGGTCCGGATGGACTAACGCGTGTTGTAACTCTAAAAACACAAAACTCTAAATTGAAAAGACCAATCGCAAAATTATCTTTGTTACCAGTGTCTCAACCTCCCAACGATACAAATTCAAATGTTAACATTATCACCAATTTCAACCAGGTTAAATCAACCAAGGGATATTCAAAACCATGTTCCAAAATATATTCAACGTGTCTTCTAATGTTAACGGTCATGTCGTGTTTAACACAAACATATGGACAATATATTATCAAACGTCCACAACCCGGTTTATATGTGGAAAAGGCTGGAGAAGCAAAGATCAGTCTAGGAATGCTCAGGATAGATGTTATTTCAGATTTCAATATAACATTCGAACACGAAAGAATCAACAGCATAGTCGACAATATGGAAAGAGCATGTAAGGTTTCAGCGAACTCTAATGCTATTACGCATTGTTTCACATTGTTGCAGCATGTAAAGGAAAAACAAACATTCATCATTCGTGAGCTTGAGATTCTAAGAGCAATGTTTTTACCAGAAATAAGTAAACGTTCGAAACGGGGAGTCTTTGGTAAATTACTAGAGATGATATTTGGTGTAAACGACGAAGTTTATGCAAATATAGAGGATTTAAATCATAACCAGGACTTACTAAAAAGAGCTATTCATGAACAGAAGGTATTAATGATGTCTACTTCAACATCCGTGAACAAACTGTATACCAACTTTAAAGGACAATACGACATATTAGCCAAAAAGCTGAATACAGTAATAACTGAAATAAATAAAATGGATGAATGGTTCCCAAAAATCGATGAGAATAAAATTGGATTACAGATCCTAGCGACATATGAAATCTCAATCGATATATTAAGAGAAATAGAACAACAGTATTTAAAACTAACAACAGCAAAAAACTTCCTTGAATTTATTACTCCCGGACATCTGCATGAGGTCGTAAAGGACATCATGACAAAATTACCACCAAATCTTTTAATCGTAGAGCGTCCTTCTGATCGTGTCAAAATTCAACTGAACGAGACGCACACAATATTAAGCGGATTCCTCCACATGACTGAAATCACCTCGTATGACTTAGTCAAAATAACTCCAGTGCCATATAAGATCAGCAATAATAGTTTTTTGGTACCAGACGTGGCTTCATCTTTCTTGGCAATCGATTACAATAACCAACGTTTTTTCGAGCTAACGGATAGTGAGCTTAATGATTGCACAATATTGAAACGATTTTCATTCTTATGTAATCAAAGAATTGTAATTCAAATCACATCAGAACAAAATTGCGTAATCGACCACCTGTACCGAAGATCCAGTCAAACTGCGTGTAGAATGAAAAAACTCATCATTCACGGTACAATATGGAAGAAGTTGTACCTTAAGAACACATGGTTGTTTGTAACTAATACGGCAACTGGAGCAGCTATAATTTGCAACGGACAACGAGAAGATACTATCTTGGATGGGGTTGGAATCATTCAACTAAATCAAGCGTGTTCTATACAGACACGTGAAAATACATTGCTTACAGAGCGAAATCCTAAGGTCGACATTGAGGCAACCTTCCTCAAACCATTCAACGTAACCTTGTACAATCCTGTTAATGTAAAATCTGAGGTTTTTCATTCTAGACCCACTCTCAAGGAATTAGTTCTAGCTTCCGAGGACCCTTGGGACGAGTTAAGTGAGAAAGACGATAATCAAAAACTAGCAACTCACTGGCGAACCTTAACACTTCATTCAACAACAGCTGGGGTGACCATTTCTATTCTCCTGCTTTTATTGGCAGCATGGAAATACCGAAGGTGTTGCCATACACAGACGAAATGTAATGAAGACCTTGAAGACAACTCAACTCCTACCGTACTTCCAAGAAAACTACCCACAACCAAGATGACGAAGGAAGACTTTTTCTTGGAAAACCCTGATGACACGCCGAGTCCATCTGATGGGGTCGGGAGAATGTTTGCGAAGCAAACATAATTTTAAGTTACTTATGTTACTATTTTCTAATGTTCCCACATTTCCACATTCCCAGATTCTATATTACCATATTCTCATATTCCCAGATTTCTACATTCCCACAGTCAGACATTCCCACGTTTCTATCCGAACCCACAATTTGACTCCTTCCTGAGCTTATTTGCTTAATAAAGTTCCTCACTTGTTATTTGTACGTGATTGAAGCAAGTCGTGTTTTATTTTATACTGCGATCGGTCATCCCACCGGTTATTATAAAATATTGTATTTGCGAACGGTCAACTCACCGGTTGCGCAATCACCTTTTGATCCTGTTTTGGCCAGCAACCAGGTGCGATTTTTAATGAGTGATTCATATTCTTCATCCATTGCATTCTCCCACTGCTTGTGGTCACTCGATTTAACAGCCTCCTGATATGACTTGGGTTCTTCATAAATCGCTAACATGGCTGCATGCGTTGTTTCATCAAAAAGTAAACGTCGACGTGGCACTTGAACGCATTCCCGATCTCGTGTACGAGTTTTTAATATGTTGTTTTCATCGATGCTGCAAGTTTTTCCACCATATACTTTGTCCTCTGGTGTTTGTTCGAATTCTTCATATTGAGTCGTAACATCTTCATCATCCGGTGCTAAAGGATCCCTTTCTAAAACCTCATCCGCATTCTCCCCTTCATAAATGATTTGCTCAAAATCTTTGGCATTCACAGAACATTCATTTAAGAAAACTATATCACGCGCTACCTCGATTTTATGTGTTTCAGGATTCCACACTCTGTATGCTTTGCCTGTGTTGTCATATCCAAGAAAAACACACTTGGTAGCTTTTGGATCTAGCTTATGCCGCTTTTCCTTTGGAATGTGAATGAAAACTTCCGATCCAAATATTCGAAGGTGGTCAAACTTGAGACTTGCCTTCAACATTGCTGGTTCCAGTACGATTGAGAATGTGTACTGCAGTATTCATAGCTTCAGCCCAGAACTTCTTTTCTAACTTCTTTGCTTGAAGCATAGTCCTTGCTGACTCAACAATTGTTCTCATTTCTCTCTCGGCGCACCCATTTTGCTGTGGTGTATATGGTACCGTGCGTTGATGATGAATGCCTGTGCTTTTGAAAAAAAAATTCAATTCGGAATTAATGAATTCTGTACCGTTATCGGATCTAAACACTCGGATGTTGTGCTCTTGCTCCTTTTGTGCTGTTTTGACAAAATGTTTGATACGACTTACCGCTTCTGATTTTTGACTTAAGAAGTAAACTTGTCGAAAGTATCTAGATCCACCTATTGAACTCTCCTCCATTGGTCCGCAAATATCGGCATGAATTATCTCACCACAAGTTGTTGAAACTTCCTTACGACTCCTGAATACGCTTCGATGATGTTTCCCGTACACACAGGCCTCACACGTGAAATCCTCATCGATGAAATTGATGCCCTTACGCTGAAGAACTTTTTTGACATGTGCGACGTGTTGATGCCCCAGACGTTCATGTCACACTCTAAGCGATTCTTTCTTCATAACGACATTTGCAAAAACATCGTCCTCCTGGATTGTTTCAACAACTTTGAACATCATCCGATACAACTTCTCATGTCGTATTCCCACGGCAACGACCTCGTTGTCATTAAGCAATTCACAACGTTTGCTATTCGATCGCAACTGGTAACCACGATCCATAGCCTTTCCCGAGGAAAACAAATTGAGATGAATCTCAGGTACGTACAGTACATCCAGAATACGTTTTCTACTCCATTTGTTGTTAGCAAATGCTAGAACCACTATGTCTCCTTTTCCTTGGGCGGCAATCTTTTTACCATTTCCAATGGTTACGTTTGTAGACATTTTTTTGAAATTAGTAAACCACTCTCTACAAGAACTCATGTGGTCACTGGCACCAGAATCCAGAATCCATACATCTTTGTCGTCAGTTGAGAAAGAAACTTGGCTCACAAAAGCATCACCCGTACTAAGCTTTGACCCTTTTTGCTTCTTTGGACAATCACGCTTCCAATGGCCCTTTTCACCGCAAAAGAAGCAGGCACCTTTTGATTTGTCGCCCTTATTTTCCTTCCTCTTTAATCCTGACTTCTGATTACCGATCTTTTTGTTAATTTTTGTTTTCATGAACAAAGCCTCCATAGTGTCCACCTGATTTTGAGATTTCAGCCGTAGTTCCTCTGCCATCAAACGTGCTCGCAAATTGGACATCGTACGTTCTCCTGTAGATGTTGACTCCCAAGCGCTATGGAAATGATTATACTCTGCAGGCAGCGACATTAAAATTTTCGTCATCACCATGGAGTCCGATACACTTTCTTTCTGGTCCTTCATTTGTTGTACGATTTCCATCAACTTTGACAAAAAAGTAGCAATATCATCACACGGATCTTGCTGCAGGAATACAATATTTGACTGCGAAGATTGCTCGTAAGTGCTCTTGAGTGTTGTCCACATTTCGCTGGCTGTCTCGCAATTCATAATTTGCAGCAAAGGTTGCTTCTGGCAGGCACATGAAATTGCACGTCTAGCCCTGGCATCCGATTTTCTCCATACCACAATTTCTGTGGCATAATTCGTAGAATTAAGTACCGGAGGCAATGATATACCAACTACGACGTCCCACAATTCCGCTGCTTCAAATATTGCTTAATCTGGAACTTCCAAGTAAGCCAATTAGAGCCATTCTCCAGTTTCTCAATATTAAACTTATCACCATCCATTTTGTGACAATAAAAAAAAAAAACTTCGCTACAAAAAACTTTAAATTCTGCTGACAGTCTTTTAATTTAACAACACTTCTTTAATTTATATTCCATGAACTGGGCCCAGATTTCGAAGCGTTAATACGCGAACCATGCAGACACAAGCGTCTGCACCTAGCCTCTATTAAAGAACTCCTACTCTCACCTCCCCGTGGTGAAATCCGGGAGCCGAGTACCATCGACAGAAGATGGGGTAACCAACCCTCGTGGGACGTCTGGGCGGCTGCAAACGAGAGAGGGGGGAGTGTGAGTCTACCAGGGCTCATCACTCTTTTTAGGATGGCGGCGGAGGAGCTGGTCAACTGATTGGCCAACGGCGGCATCCACAACTCCAGTCAGCAGGAGCTACCTGGTTTCCATGGTAAGGTCGGGACCTTGGAATAGAGATGGCGGCGGATGAGCCCTTCTTTTAGGGCCAACGGCGGCGCTCACAGCCTGCAAGAGGCTACCGACACCGGATCCCTCCGGACCCCTTTGTCCGGGGGCTAAACAAATGGACCTGTCCTCCCAGTTGGAGGTTGTGCGTGGGGTTAACTTCCTCACCACGTAAAAAAGTAAGGAGTTGAGAAGCAACAATATGCCTCGGATACGGACGGATTTACTGTTGACGACCCCAGCAAACGGAATAAGGACAATGACTTTCGGTTCTGCACGTGGAATGTGAGGTCCCTGAACAGACCACGTGCAGCCGATGAACTCGCGGAGGCCCTAGACTGCTATAAAGCAGACGTTACCGCAATCCAGGAAGTGCGATGGGATGGGCCGGGCAAAAAGAGGATGAAAAACTGCGATATCTACTACGGCGACTGTTACAGAGAGCGAAGGCAGCGATTATTTGGATGTGGATTTGTTGTTCGAGGCAGACTTAGGCAAAAAGTCTTAAGCTTTAAGTACATAAGCGAGCGCCTCATAACAATCCGCATCAAGGCTAAATTCGGCAACATCAGCCTAATCTGCGCCCACGCCCCAACGGAGGACAAAGATGACGATAGCAAGGATGACTTCTATGATCTCCTAGAAAGAACGTACGATCAATGCCCCAGCTACGACACCAAGATCGTTCTAGGAGATTTTAACGCTAAGCTGGGTAAAGAGGACATCTTTGCTAGAGTCATCGGTAAACACAGCCTGCACGACACCACGTCCGAAAACGGACTCAGGCTGGTGGACTTTGTTACGGGGCGAAACCTCTCTGTAGCTAGCACGCGGTTCCCACACCTCAACATCCATAAAGGGACCTGGCGGTCCCCTGATCATTCAACCGTCAACCAGATTGATCACGTTGCGATCGACGTCAGACACTCCTCCAGTATTCTTGATGTCCGAACGTTCCGAGGCGCCAACATCGACTCGGACCATTTCCTTGTTGTAGCCAAGGTAAGGACACGGATATCGAGAGAAGAACGGAGTCGAGGAAGCCAACCACGGTTTGACGTCGAAAAGCTACAGACTGCCAGGAACTTTGCCGATCGAGTCTCCCTGAAACTCTCCGAAAGTTCGACGCCGCCTGCACTAACAATAGACGAAGAATGGAAACGTTGTCAAAGAGCCATCAGAGAAGCCGCTACTGATGTGCTGGGTTTTAAAACCCCAACAAGGAAAAACCCCTGGTTTGACAACGAGTGCAGGCAGGCACATGCAGCAAAGCAAGAAGCCTACCGGGCAACGCTGCATCGAACCACGAGAGCTGTTCGTGAGCTCTACGAACAGAGAAGAAGGGAAGAGAACCGGCTTCTCAGGAAGAAAAAGAAAGAGCACGAGAAGCGCGCGATCGAGGAGATGGAGAGGTGTTATGGCAGGAATGATGTCCGAAAGTTTTACCAAAGGGTAAAACTTTTATCGAATGGATATAAAGTTCGGACAGAAGCTTGCCGGGACGAAAATGGACAGCTAGTAGTAGATTCGCAGTCGATACTGAGAATTTGGAAAAATCATTTCTGCAGACTGTTGAACGGCGATGAGGACACAAATACCGCTGTCAGGCAGAATGTTCCACTCAACACAACGGACGATGATAGAAGAGAATACCGTCCCCCCGACCTAGACGAAGTCAAGATAGCGATATCGAGACTGAAGTCTAATAAAGCTGCTGGTGCAGATAGTCTGCCCGCCGAAATGTTTAAAGCAGCTGGAGGTGATCTGGTAGGGCGCATGCACCAGCTCATCTGTAAGATATGGTCGGAGGAAAGCATGCCCGATGAGTGGAATCTCAGTATCGTTTGCCCGATCCACAAGAAAGGAGACCCCTTTGACTGCGCCAACTATCGAGGGATAAGTCTCCTTAACATCGCCTACAAGACCTTCTCTGCCGTTTTGTGTGAACGCCTGAAACCATTCGTGAACAAACTGATAGGTCCTTATCAGTGTGGTTTCAGGCCCGGGAAGTCCACCATCGATCAAATCTTCACACTGCGGCAGATCCTGGAGAAGACCCAAGAAATGCAAATTGACACACACCATCTATTTGTCGATTTCAAGGCCGCATATGACAGCGTGTATAGAGACGAGCTATACAGCGCCATGTCTAGTTTTGACATTCCTGCTAAACTCGTCAGACTGAGCAGGATGACGATGGAGAACTCTCGCTGCTCCATCAAGGTCGGTAACGAACTCACCGAGACCTTCAATGTCAAAAAAGGTTTTAGACAAGGCGACGCGCTGTCATGTGATTTCTTTAACATCATTCTTGAGAAGATCGTGCAAAACTCACTGGCCAACACAAGAGGCACGATCTTCCAAAAGTCCGTTCAACTGCTAGCTTATGCGGATGACATTGACGTGATTGGGAGAACACAGCGAGCCGTCAATGATGCGTTTGCTGGCATTGAAACGGAAGCGGCTAAAATGGGTCTGGCGGTAAACGAGGGCAAAACAAAGTATATGCTGTCATCGAGAAAGGACGCACAACATCGACGACTTGGCCAGAACGTCACCATAGGCAGCTATAACTTTGAGGTAGTAAAGGACTTCGTCTACCTTGGCTCCGCGGTTAACAGTACAAACAACATCAGTACCGAGATCAAACGCAGAATTACTCTTGCCAACCGCTGTTTTTATGGGCTCAAAAGGCAATTGAGTAGTAGAGCCCTCTCTCGGAAGACCAAGTTGACTTTGTATAAGACCTTGATCATCCCAGTCCTGTTTTACGGTGCAGAGGCATGGACAATATCCCAAGCGGATGAACAGTCT
Source organism: Myathropa florea (assembly GCA_930367185.1). NCBI lineage: Eukaryota > Metazoa > Arthropoda > Insecta > Diptera > Syrphidae > Myathropa > Myathropa florea. Next base: position 62,798,651 of record OV884004.1, on the reverse strand, counting down.
CTTGGTCTTTTCGAGAGAAAAGTTCTGCGCGCGATCTTTGGTCCTGTTTGCGTTGATGGCATTTGGAGGAGAAGATTCAACCACGAACTGTATGGGCTGTACAGCGACATGAGTCTAGCCAGGCGTCTACGGATCCAACGCCTAAGATGGCTAGGCCATGTTGAGCGTATGGACAACTTAGCTCCGGCCCGAAGAGTCTTCGACTCTGAGCCTGTGGGACAACGCAACAGAGGACGTCCACGAACAAGGTGGCGCACACAAGTCGAGGGGGACCTCTGCCGGCTTGGTGTGCGAAACTGGAGACAGCTGGCGAAAGATCGTGCTGGCTGGAGAGGCATGTTGAGTGAGGCCCAGGTCCACCTCGGACTGTAGCGCCCTAAGAAGAAGAAGAAGAAGAAAGAAGAAGAACTGGGCCCATAACCTTTTGTTATTTGAAACCATCTGATGCAACGTCGGAGTTGGCTCTTTTGCTGTTTGTCTTTTTTGTTGTTGTAATGGGAAATTTTAGGGTTGACGTGAGCAACGTTCGTGGCCTAAGAGCGAATCTCTTCGCTGTGTACGTCCATCTGTCTAGATATAAACCAGCTGTCTTGGCACTGAGTGAAACACAGGTAGGTGAGAATACCGATTTATCGGATTTGAACCTGCCTGGATATAACTTAGTGCCTCTTTTCTTCTCTCACCGCGGTCTCGCCCTATATATACGTAGTGATGTAGCTTACCAACTTCAACCACAATACGGCCTCTGTTCCAATCCGGAATTTAATTTTCTGTGGTTAAAAATCCATGTCCGTAAGCATTTGATCCACTACTGTTTCATTTATAGAAGTCCAAACCTGGATAGCAATTCAACTTTTAATGAGTTTGATATGCTATCTGATTCCATAACAAGAATTGTATCCCTGTATCCTCACACCGAAATTGCCATTGCGGGCGATTTCAATGTACACAATTCTACTTGGCTTCGACATTCTGGCCAGACAACACCCGAAGGACGGTATGTTGAGATCTTCGCTGAGGTAAATAATCTGACCCAGCTTGTGAATGAGCCTACACGAATACCTGACATTGCAGATCATTCCGCCAACACCCTGGACCTGTTTCTCACCTCTCACCCTGATAAATATTCTACTGACATATTGTCGCCTCTAGGCTCGTCCGACCACTGTGTCGTATCAGCTAATTTCTCGTATTCACTCCACACAGTTAGAGAACAAATTCCTAAAAGAACCGTATGGCTATACGAGAAAGCCAATTGGAGCGGCCTTAACGACTTCTTTAGGAATTTTAACTGGTCTCTATGTTTCCTCGATAGTGACGTGGATGCCGCTGCTGATACGATCACGAACATCATTCTGCTGGGTATGAGATCCTTCATTCCCCATAGAGTGAAGAGTATCAAACCCAAAGCAAATGCGTGGTATGACTTGAGTTGCAAAGAGGCTATTAGGTTGAGGGAGTTGAGTTTCCGGACTTACAAAGCCAACCCTACTGAGGAAAACCGGAAAAAGTTTAAACGGGCCAGAAATGACTGCAATGCACTAATAAGACGTGTGAAATTCGCATATGACCAAAAGTTGAGGCAAAAAGTGCTACAATGTCCCAAGGGTAGCAAAAACTTTTGGTCATTTGTTAAAAATATAAGGAATTCAGCCTCATCTTCAATTCCCACGCTCATTTGCAATGACATTCCAGCTGTCAGCTCTTTAGACAAGGCCAATCTGCTTGCTGCGCATTTCGCGGCCAGCTCAACGCTGCCAGATTCGACCTTGTCTCCGCCTGTACTTGAGAGCGTCAATTGTACCATGGGACAAATCCATTTCCGCACTCGTACAGTTGCTAGAGTACTTAAAGATCTCAACGTGCATAAATCCGCTGGCCCGGATGGTATACCCCCCATACTTCTGAAGAGGTGTTCTTCTACGCTGGCAAAACCTCTGCGTAAGCTTTTTCCAGAAGAGTAGGACAGATACTCTTCTGGTCTCTTTCCGAGTGGATGGAAAACAGCATTTGTCCAGCCCGTCCCTAAAAAGGGCAAATCTTCGTCACCCTCCTCCTACCGACCCATAGCACTAACGTCCCTTCTTTCCAAGGTCATGGAAACGCTGATTAACCGTCAGCTTATGAAATATCTTGATTCGCGGAAGCTTCTTAATGACCGGCAGTACGGTTTCCGCAGCAACAGATCCACTGGTGATTTGATGGCATATCTCACCGAAAAGTGGAACCAATCCTTGCACAATGCTGGAGAAAACAAGATCGTTGCGCTTGATATTTCAAAGGCATTTGACAGAGTTTGGCATCAAGCTCTCTTGTCGAAAATGCGTGCTTATGGCATCGATGAGTCTCTTCTTCAATGGATTAGAAATTACCTTTCGAACCGTTCAATTCAAGTTGTTTTGGATGGGTTCAAGTCTGATATTCACCAAATTAATGCTGGTGTTCCACAAGGCTCTGTTTTGTCTCCGACTCTCTTTCTCATTTTTATAAATGATCTCCTGTCTGCTACTTCTAATCCAATCCACTCCTTCGCTGATGACAGTACTCTCAGCTTTTCATATTCGTTCCAAGACTCACGACCCTATCCTTCGGCCGTAGAATTGGAGCGGCAGCGTATGTTAAGCACATTAAATTCCGACCTTGACAGCATATTTAATTGGGGTAAAAACAATAGAGTGGAATTTAATGCTTCCAAAACTCAATGCTGTCTACTGTCACTCAAGCGATCCCAAAACAATCAGCCATTATCCCTGAATGGCACTTGCATCGAAGAAACCGGAAAACTTTCCATCCTCGGTATGTGTATCAACTCAACACTTAGTTGGAATGATCACATATTTGAGGTCGCCAAAAATGCTGCGAAATGTCTAGGTTTCCTAAAGCGATGCAAGAAATACTTCACCCCCTCTGATTTGGCTTCAATTTATAAGGCCTTCATTCGCCCCAAGCTTGAGTATAACGCTCATATCTGGTCTGGTGCTCCTAAGACCTCCCTGCACCTACTTGATAGAATTCAACAGCGAGCGATAAAACTTATAGGAGACAGTAATATCGCGAAGTCAATAGACTCGCTCGAACATCGCCGTAATGTCTCATCCTTGTCATTGTTTTATCGCTATTTTAACAAACGATGCTCAAGTGAGTTAGCCAATTGCATTCCTCCCCTCCATGAATTCACCCGCAATACTCGTCTCGCCAGGAATGCTCATCAGTTCACCCTCAAGCCTGTTTTCGGACGTACAGTTAAGTTTAGAGAGTCGTTTTTTAGCCGCACCACACGAATATGGAATGCTCTTCCCAGCCTAATATTTCCCACTCACTACAATCTACAGACATTTAAGACCAATGTGCATAGGTACCTCCTTTCCATTTCTCCCTCTATACCTTCGTGCTGTGTCTTGATTCCGGACACTTAAGGGTATTCGTAACCCCTTTTGCGCGCGCGCAAATTATAAAAAAAAAAAAAAAAAAACGACCAGTAGCACTTACGAATTCACAAAGACAAACTTTATTAAAGAAGAGTTCAGTAACCAAACCAAAACTGAAAAAAACGACCGTTGACAGAAATTCAAAAATAGTCAGACAGAATACAAAACTGTGAGAGCGCTATCTGTTACTGGAAAACTTAAACTAAACATAGAATAATTTTATTTACAACAAAAACAACAACCAATTACCTGTCGAAACAACAAAAACTAACCCAAAACAAATACCATTTGCCTGTCGAAGCCAAGACAACAACGATTGGTTTTTCCGAAAGTGAATTCGAAAAATTCGAAATCAATCGAAATGCAGAACATGGAAATTCACTTCGGGTGAAATGGAAATTCGATTTCAAATTCATTTCACTCGAAATGCAGAACATGGGCTGCCTATTTTTTACGCATGCTACTGCAGAGTGTAACGAACTCCCGTTATCGTTGAACATTTGCCCACGATAGTGTCAATTTTGTGTCGAATTTGCCCACTACTGGAGTAATGCACAGGTTGTGTTCATGAGGGCGAATATTTTTAAAATATTAAAAAAAACGTTGGATTTTGTTGTAAACATTTTGCTTAAAATATTTATACTAATAATTGTATATGTTGTATATTGTCATACTATTCAACTGTATAAGATGATCGCCCATGTTCTGCATTCCACATTTTATGAATTCGAACTGTTAAAGTGAAAATTCGGGTTCTGCAATCCAATCGAAATTGCGGTGGTGAATTTGAATTTCGAAAATGAAAATCGGTGTTCTGCAATTCGATATACTCGTATTTTTACTCGAATTGAATTCACTGGTAAGCTCCGCTATGAATTTGCAGTGAAATTGAATTAAATACGTGAACTATTCAGATTTTTCATTTTCGTTTTACTGATTTTATTTTTCATTTTAGGGGAAAACACAAAAATTCAAGGGGGGTGGTATTTCTGTGAAATTTATGGAGGCAAATCAAGATTTGTAAGGAACTCTTCATTCTGCCATTCTTATATGAAACTATTGAATAAAATTGCTTTCCTGGCAAAATATTAAAACTGCAAGCTGGTGGTCCTATTTCTCTCAAGATGTACAAGAAGGTTAATTTTGTATGCCAAACCCTTGTTTAGAAATGAAAAAGGTGATCCAAATGATCTATAGGAATATTCCCTGAGGATTATTCTTTTCATTTTACTTCGAAACACGAAAAAGTATTCAAAACAACAACCAATTGCCTGTTGAAACAACGAAAACTAAGCCAAAACAAATACCATTTGCCTGCCGAAGCCAAGGCAACAACGTTTGTTTTTTCAGAAAGTGAATTCGAAAAATTCGAAATCAATCGAAATGCAGAACATGGAAATTCACTTCGGGTGAAATGGAAATTCGATTTCAAATTCATTTCACTCAAAATGCAGAGCATGGGCGGATATCTCATAATTATCACTCCGTATATCTTAAAATGTACACTGCAATTTTGTATACAAATGATAAAATTAATTCTTCAAATCAAAGAAACACGATTGCAAAAGTACAAATAAATTAAAAATACAAATTGTATACATGACAACTTATACTTATATAGATTCACACATATTTAATTTCTTCCGGAGTTATTTGTGAATATTGCCTTTGAATTCCTAAACAAGGGAAAATGTACAAATGTTGGAAATACAGTTTTCTTAATGATGTTATGAAAAATAATTGAATTATTACGAAAAAATAATAAACTGTTCTGAACTTCAATATTAACGTTTAATATAGGAGCATTTTGAATAAAGAAAACAGTTTTTTACTTAAATCTGAAGACCACAAAGAGATACTTCGGTCATTTCAGTACTTCAAAGATGAATTTAAATTTTGTTAACTATTTTATTTGATTTTCTCAGGCTTAACGTCAATAAGTACATTTATACGTTTTCCCTTATCACTCTGATTGTTTCATTATTTGGAATGAAATTGAAATATATCAAACCTATGTTCCATATACTTCATAATATAATAATTTAAACTTTAATTTAAAAATATCGTAAATCATTTATAACCAATAATTAACAGTTTCCAATAGTCCTTCCAGTCGTAATTATTCATGTAAAATGGAGCATTCCTACTGAAGACTAACATTTTCGTTTGACGAATCGAACAAATATCAAACGATTCCTGATAGCGTTTGGAAAAAAAGGGAGTGGGAGGTGTGGCCACCCGGCTAATAAGGAATGTATGTTTTGTAAGAATTTGTTTGGAGGGGAAGTCAATCAGCTGTTCAAAACAAATCATACGTATTCACGGATACTGTACGCAAAATGTTTTAAAAACGCTGTCAAATGACGTCATGAGGGTAGAAGGGAAAGAGTTGAGTATCTACCACAAATCAGTCATATAAAGATACGTAACTTTCCAGATGGAAAACCCTTAGCCAATTCAAAAATTTGATGGTTATTCACGAATCTCCCAATAAATTTGATAGTTAATGATGAATGCACAAACTTTCCCCATTTTACTCACACTAATTTGGTTTCATCACGAAAATGGCAGCACATTCACGCATGGCTGCTCATGGTAACGTCACAAATTCATGAATTGCCCGCAATAAAGTCACTAATTCGTAAATTTGATGGCTATCGGAAAATATTTTAAGGACTCTGTTCGCAGGCTTTAGTAACTAAAGCTGATTTGTATCATCATTTATATTTAATAAACGTAATTCAAACATTATTTCTTCTGGGAATAACAATTATTTTTAGCTATTAGTAAATGTTTTATGCCCTAAGATTTCAAATTTTATCAAATTAATAGTCAAATTGTCAAATTAAACAATTTAGAACACGTCGTTCTAATGGTAATCGTATTATGGCACAAACGTGGTTTTACTTTTGCAAAAACATGCTTTCTTTTAAATTAAGAAATTAAGAAGAGCCGTACAGGCATATTTTTATTTTAATATAATATTTCATAGAACTGTAATACAGAGAAATATTGTACTACATTTTTATTACCAATAAGATTGACCTAATTTTATTGTTTATAAAGGAACTTGAGTCCTTAAAGAATGTTCGAAACCTTTCCAAACCGAACTGGTTTCAATATTTATCCATTTTCAAACGTATTCCTAACAAGTTTCCAGTATTGTTTCCAATAAATGTTTCAGGCCCTAAATATTAAAAAAATAGTGCTTAACGAATACATTTTGCGAACACTAACTTCATTGTTTAGCTTGTGGCGACCTCGCTCAACGACTAGTGATGTATGTACTGTGGCGTCCTCATAGAGCGACTTCTAACAACAGAAGTTAAGCTTCCTGTATGAGGATCCTAGATAACGGCACAGACATTGCAACAGTCAAGATCCCTGCAAAATGCAACGCATTCGTTGTCAGTCGCGTTCCAGATTTCAAGAAGTGCAATTCATTTCCATTGTGCTATTTCCTTTGTTATTTCCCTTTTTAACGTATTATATATATATACATTTTTTCTTTCTTGTTAATTATTTCCAATAAATCAGTTGACATTTTAACCAATACATAAACCCAAGTGTTTCCTTTAACTATGAAAATCGGTGTTCTGCAATTCTATTTACTCGTGTTTTTACTCGAATTGAATTCACTGCTAGGCTGCGCTGTGAATTTGCAGCGAAATTAGATTAAATACATGAACTATTCAGATTTTTCATTTTCTTTTTACTGTTTTTATTTTTCATTTTGGGCGCCGTGGCGTAGTGGGTAGGTGCATCGACTCCTACGCTCGAGGTCGTCAGTTCGAATCTCGAAAAAAAACATCAAACATTTTTTCACGGCTCCACCTCTTTCGAGTCACTGACAATGCTCAAAGAGTATAACTGTATAGAAAAAAGCTTCTCAATCTCGCCGTTCGGAGTCGGCATTAAACCGTAGGTCCCCTCCGCTCGTGAGAGAACAATAGCACGCACAACACGAGTGGTTGTTGAGAAGCTAGGCCCAGGTCCACCTCGGACTGTAGCGCCGCCATTATTATTATTATATTTTTCATTTTAGGGGAAAACACAAAAATTCAAGGGGGTTGGTAAAGTTTATGGAGGCAAATCCTGATTTGTAAGGAACTCTTCATTCTGCCAATTCTTATATGAATCCATCAACAGAAGTTAAGCTTCCTTTGTGTGGATATCCCTGCAAAATGCAACACATTCGTTAGCAGTCGCGTTCCTCATTTCATACTGTGCAGTTTGTGTATAAATAATTCAGTTCATTTCCATTGTGTAAAATTCCTTTGTTTCCAATTCCATGTAAGATAATAAACAATTACAATAAAACCGGTTGACATTTAACAAATATTCAAACCGTGCGTTTCAATAACAATAACATTAACATGACATATCCACAAACCTATTGAATCCAATTGCTTCCCTGAAAAAATATAAAAACTGCAAGTTGGTGGTTCTATTTTTCTCAAGATGTGCAAGAAGGTTCCTTTTGTATGCCAAACACTTGTTTTGAAATGAAAAATATGATTCAAATGATCTATAGGAATATCTGATTTTCCCTGAGAACTCTTCATTTCATTTTATTTGTTGAATTTTCATTTTACTTCGAAACACGAAAAAGTATTCAAAACTTTTGTTATTTGCAGCTTTATAATTAAAGGAAAAGAAAGTACAGGTCGTTTGCACTTACGAATTCACAAAGACAAACTTTATTAAAGAAGAGTTCAGTAACCAAACCAAAACTGAAAAAAACGACCGTTGACAGAAATTCAAAAATAGTCAGACTGAATACAAAACTGTGAGAGCGCTATCTGTTACTGGAAAACTTAAACTAAACATAGAATAATTTTATTTACAACACTCCCACTTTTACTTAAAAGTTTTAAACACTAAAACATTGACATATTAACATTATAACATATAGCATTACTACCAAAATATTATTACCAAAACTTAACTAAAACAAAAACTGATGCTTCATCTTCGATAATGGCTTTGTCATTATATCTGCAATTTGTTCATTTGTCGGCACATAAAGTAACTGAAAATTTCCGTCTTCAAACCTTTCTCGTCAGAAGTGGTAGCGCACATTAATATGTTTGGTGCGCTTGTGGTACTCCGGGTTCTTGACAAGTCGAATTGCACTCTGGCAATCCATATAAAAGACGGGAACAGCAGCCTTTGGTATCAGTAAATCCTTTAGAAGGCCTTTTAACCACATTAATTCCTTAATACCGTGTGAAGCCGCCATGTATTCGGCTTCTGTGGTAGAAAGTGCCACTGACCTCTGACGTTCCGATCCCCAGCTGATTGCACATCCACCTAGAAGGAAAATATACCCTGAAGTTGATCGAGCTGTTTTCTTGCACCCTGCATAGTCAGCATCGCTAAAACCGCATAACTACAATGCACCACCTCCCTCGAAACCTTTGATGTATTTTAGAATGCGTTTGGCAGCACAAACATGTGCCTCTGCCGGGTTTTCCATATACCTGCTTACATTGCCAACCGCAAAACTAATATCCGGCCTTGTTCCTACAGCCAAATACATTAAGCTCCCTATTAGTTCGCGGTAAGGGAAATTTACTTCGTGTAGGGCCTCGAAATCACTTAAGTTCTGAGAAGTGTCCGATGGTGTAGTCACAGAGTTACAATCATCCATTTTAAAACGACTTATTACTTTCTTTGCGTACATTTCCTGTTTCACATTGATGGTACCATCTGCTTGCTGGTCGATCTCAAGTCCCAGGAAACATTCTGCATCAGACACCTTTATTTCGAACTCCTTTCGCAAGTGATCAATAACTTGTAGCACCAATTCTTCGTTTTCGGCAGCGATCAAACCATCGTCGACATATATCGCTAGATACATTATTCCTCTCACACTACTGTGTACAAATACGCAGGGATCTGAAAGGCTAGCCTTAAAATTAAATCTAATTAGAAATGACGTAAATTTCTTATTCCAGCAACGTGATGCCTGCTTTAAACCATAAAGGCTTTTGACTAATTTGCAGACCCTGCCAGTACTATCATTGTAACCAATCGGCTGCCTCATATATACTTCCTCAGCTAGGTCACCATACAGAAATGCTGTCTTGACATCAAATTGTTTCAACAGCATTTTCTTTGACGCTGCTAGGCCAATATTGCTCGAATGGACGTAAACTTAACCACAGGACTGAACGTCTCATTGTAATCTACGCCATACTGTTGTGTAAGGCCTCGCACCACTAATCGTGCTTTATATCTATCTACAGGTCCCTTTGCATTTTGTTTCAATTTATATACCCAACGATTATCAATTACCTTTTGATCCTGTTTTGGCCAGCAACCAGGTGCGATTTTTAATGAGTGATTCATATTCTTCATCCATTGCATTCTCCCACTGCTTGTGGTCACTCGATTTAACAGCCTCCTGATATGACTTGGGTTCTTCATAAATCGCTAACATGGCTGCATGCGTTGTTTCATCAAAAAGTAAACGTCGACGTGGCACTTGAACGCATTCCCGATCTCGTGTACGAGTTTTTAATATGTTGTTTTCATCGATGCTGCAAGTTTTTCCACCATTTACTTTGTCCTCTGGTGTTTGTTCGAATTCTTCATATTGAGTCGTAACATCTTCATCATCCGGTGCTAAAGGATCCCTTTCTAAAACCTCATCCGCATTCTCCCCTTCATAAATGATTTGCTCAAAATCATTGGCATTCACAGAACATTCATTTAAGAAAACTATATCACTCGCTACCTCGATTTTATGTGTTTCAGGATTCCACACTCTGTATGCTTTGCCTGTGTTGTCATATCCAAGAAAAACACACTTGGTAGCTTTTGGATCTAGCTTATGCCGCTTTTCCTTTGGAATGTGAATGAAAACTTCCGATCCAAATATTCGAAGGTGGTCAAACTTGAGACTTGCCTTCAACATTGCTGGTTCCAGTACGATTGAGAATGTGTACTGCAGTATTCATAGCTTCAGCCCAGAACTTCTTTTCTAACTTCTTTGCTTGAAGCATAGTCCTTGCTGACTCAACAATTGTTCTCATTTCTCTCTCGGCGCACCCATTTTGCTGTGGTGTATATGGTACCGTGCGTTGATGATGAATGCCTGTGCTTTTGAAAAAAAAATTCAATTCGGAATTAATGAATTCTGTACCGTTATCGGATCTAAACACTCGGATGTTGTGCTCTTGCTCCTTTTGTGCTGTTTTGACAAAATGTTTGATACGACTTACCGCTTCTGATTTTTGACTTAAGAAGTAAACTTGTCGAAAGTATCTAGATCCACCTATTGAACTCTCCTCCATTGGTCCGCAAATATCGGCATGAATTATCTCACCACAAGTTGTTGAAACTTCCTTACGACTCCTGAATACGCTTCGATGATGTTTCCCGTACACACAGGCCTCACACGTGAAATCCTCATCGATGAAATTGATGCCCTTACGCTGAAGAACTTTTTTGACATGTGCGACGTGTTGATGCCCCAGACGTTCATGTCACACTCTAAGCGATTCTTTCTTCATAACGACATTTGCAAAAACATCGTCCTCCTGGATTGTTTCAACAACTTTGAACATCATCCGATACAACTTCTCATGTCGTATTCCCACGGCAACGACCTCGTTGTCGTTAAGCAATTCACAACGTTTGCTATTCGATCGCAACTGGTAACCACGATCCATAGCCTTTCCCGAGGAAAACAAATTGAGATGAATCTCAGGTACGTACAGTACATCCAGAATACGTTTTCTACTCCATTTGTTGTTAGCAAATGCTAGAACCACTATGTCTCCTTTTCCTTGGGCGGCAATCTTTTTACCATTTCCAATGGTTACGTTTGTAGACATTTTTTTGAAATTAGTAAACCACTCTCTAAAAGAACTCATGTGGTCACTGGCACCAGAATCCAGAATCCATACATCTTTGTCGTCAGGTGAGAAAGAAACTTGGCTCACAAAAGCATCACCCGTACTAAGCTTTGACCCTTTTTGCTTCTTTGGACAATCACGCTTCCAATGGCCCTTTTCACCGCAAAAGAAGCAGGCACCTTTTGATTTGTCGCCCTTATTTTCCTTCCTCTTTAATCCTGACTTCTGATTACCGATCTTTTTGTTAATTTTTGTTTTCATGAACAAAGCCTCCATAGTGTCCACCTGATTTTGAGATTTCAGCCGTAGTTCCTCTGCCATCAAACGTGCTCGCAAATTGGACATCGTACGTTCTCCTGTAGATGTTGACTCCCAAGCGCTATGGAAATGATTATACTCTGCAGGCAGCGACATTAAAATTTTCGTCATCACCATGGAGTCCGATACACTTTCTTTCTGGTAATTCATTTGTTGTACGATTTCCATCAACTTTGACAAAAAAGTAGCAATATCATCACACGGATCTTGCTGCAGGAATACAATATTTGACTGCGAAGATTGCTCGTAAGTGCTCTTGAGTGTTGTCCACATTTCGCTGGCTGTCTCGCAATTCATAATTTGCAGCAAAGGTTGCTTCTGGCAGGCACATGAAATTGCACGTCTAGCCCTGGCATCCGATTTTCTCCATACCACAATTTCTGTGGCATAATTCGTAGAATTAAGTACCGGAGGCAATGATATACCAACTACGACGTCCCACAATTCCGCTGCTTCAAATATTGCTTAATCTGGAACTTCCAAGTAAGCCAATTAGAGCCATTCTCCAGTTTCTCAATATTAAACTTATCACCATCCATTTTGTGACAATAAAAAAAAAACTTCGCTACAAAAAACTTTAAATTCTGCTGACAGCCTTTTAATTTAACAACACTTCTTTAATTTATATTCCATGAACTGGGCCCATAACCTTTTGTTATTTGCAGCTTTATAATTAAAGAAAAGAAATGACCAGTAGCACTTACGAATTCACAAAGACAAACTTTATTAAAGAAGAGTTCAGTAACCAAACCAAAACTGAAAAAAACGACCGTTGACAGAAATTCAAAAATAGTCAGACAGAATACAAAACTGTGAGAGCGCTATCTGTTACTGGAAAACTTAAACTAAACATAGAATAATTTCATTTACAACAAAAACAACAACCAATTACCTGTCGAAACAACAAAAACTAACCCAAAACAAATACCATTTGCCTGTCGAAGCCAAGGCAACAACGATTGGTTTTTCCGAATGTGAATTCGAAAAATTCGAAAACAATCGAAATGCAGAACATGGAAATTCACTTCGGGTGAAATGGAAGTTCGATTTCAAATTCATTTCACTCGAAATGCAGAACATGGGCTGCCTATTTTTTACGCATGCTACTGCAGAGTGTAACGAACTCCCGTTATCGTTGAACATTTGCCCACGATAGTGTCAATTTTGTGTCGAATTTGCCCACTACTGGAGTAATGCACAGGTTGTGTTCATGAGGCCGAATATTTTTAAAATATTAAAAAAAAACGTTGGATTTTGTTGTAAACATTTTGCTTAAAATATTTATACTAATAATTGTATATGTTGTATATTGTCATACTATTCAACTGCATAAGATGATATCTCATAATTATCACTCCGTATATCTTAAAATGTACACTGCAATTTTGTATACAAATGACAAAATTTATTCTTCAAATCAAAGAAACACGATTGCAAAAGTACAAATAAAAAAAAATACAAATTGTATACATGACAACTTATACTTATATAGATTCACACATATTTAGTTTCTTCCGTAGTTATTTGTGAATATTGCCTTTGAATTCCTAAACAAGGGAAAATATACAAATGTTGGAAATACAGTTTTAATAAACTGTTCTGAACTTCAATATTAACGTTTAATATAGGAACATTTTGAATAAAGAAAACAGTTTTTTACTTAAATCTGAAGACCACAAAGAGATACTTCGGTCATTTCAGTACTTCAAAGATGAATTTAAATTTTGTTAACTATTTTATTTGATTTTCTCAGGCTTAACGTCAATAAGTACATTTATACGTTTTCCCTTATCACTCTGATTGTTTCATTATTTGGAATGAAATTGAAATATATCAAACCTATGTTCCATATACTTCATAATATAATAATTTAAACTTTAATTTAAAAATATCGTAAATCATTTATAACCAATAATTAACAGTTTCCAATAGTCCTTCCAGTCGTAATTATTCATGTAAAATGGAGCATTCCTACTGAAGACTAATATTTTCGTTTGACGAATCGAACAAATATCAAACGATTCCTGATAGCGTTTGGAAAAAAAGGGAGTGGGAGGTGTGGCCACCCGGCTGATAAGGAATGTATGTTTTGTAAGAATTTGTTTGGAGGGGAAGTCAATCAGCTGTTCAAAACAATTCATACGTATTCACGGATACTGTACGAAAAATGTTATAAAATACGCTGTCAAATAACGTCATGTGGGCAGAAGGGAAAGAGTTGAGTATCTACCACAAATCAGTCATATAAAGATACGTAACTTTCCAGATGGAAAACCCTTAGCCAATTCAAAAATTTGATGGTTATTCACGAATCTCCCAATAAATTTGATAGTTAATGATGAATGCACAAACTTTCCCCATTTTACTCACACTAATTTGGTTTCATCACGAAAATGGCAGCACATTCACGCATGGCTGCTCATGGTAACGTCACAAATTCATGAATTGCCCGCAATAAAGTCACTAATTCGTAAATTTGATGGCTATCGGAAAATATTTTAAGGACTCTGTTCGCAGGCTTTAGTAACTAAAGCTGATTTGTATCATCATTTATATTTAATAAACGTAATTCAAACATTATTTCTTCTGGGAATAACAATTATTTTTAGCTATTAGTAAATGTTTTATGCCCTTAGATTTCAAATTTTATCAAATTAATAGTCAAATTGTCAAATCAAACAATTTAGAACACGTCGTTCTAATGGTAATCGTATTATGGCACAAACGTGGTTTTACTTTTGCTAAAACATGCTTTCTTTTAAATTAAGAAATTAAGAAGAGCCGTACAGGCATATTTTTATTTTAATATAATATTTCATAGAACTGTAATACTGAACTGGTTTCAATATTTATCCATTTTCAAACGTATTCCTAACAAGTTTCCAGTATTGTTTCCAATAAATGTTTCAGGCCCTAAATATTAAAAAAATAGTGCTTAACGAATACATTTTGCGAACACTAACTTCATTGTTTAGCTTGTGGCGACCTCGCTCAACGACTAGTGATGTATGTACTGTGGCGTCCTCATAGAGCGACTTCTAACAACAGAAGTTAAGCTTCCTGTATGAGGATCCTAGATAACGGCACAGACATTGCAACAGTCAAGATCCCTGCAAAATGCAACGCATTCGTTGTCAGTCGCGTTCCAGATTTCAAGAAGTGCAATTCATTTCCATTGTGCTATTTCCCTTTTTAACGTAGTATATATATATAAATTTTTTCTTTCTTGTTAATTATTTCCAATAAATCAGTTGACATTTTAACCAATACATAAACCCAAGTGTTTCCATTAACTATGAAAATCGGTGTTCTGCAATTCTATTTACTCGTGTTTTTACTCGAATTGAATTCACTGCTAGGCTGCGCTGTGAATTTGCAGCGAAATTGGATTAAATACATGAACTATTCAGATTTTTCATTTTCTTTTTACTGTTTTTATTTTTCATTTTGGGCGCCGTGGCGTAGTGGGTGGGTGCATCGACTCCTACGCTCGAGGTCGTCAGTTCGAATCTCGAAAAAAAACATCAAACATTTTTTCACGGCTCCACCTCTTTCGAGTCACTGACAATGCTCAAAGAGTATAACTGTATAGAAAAAAGCTTCTCAATCTCGCCGTTCGGAGTCGGCATTAAACCGTAGGTCCCCTCCGCTCGTGAGAGAACAATAGCACGCACAACACGAGTGGTTGTTGAGAAGCTAGGCCCAGGTCCACCTCGGACTGTAGCGCCGCCATTATTATTATTATATTTTTCATTTTAGGGGAAAACACAAAAATTCAAGGGGGTTGGTAAAGTTTTTGGAGGCAAATCCTGATTTGTAAGGAACTCTTCATTCTGCCAATTCTTATATGAATCCATCAACAGAAGTTAAGCTTCCTTTGTGTGGATATCCCTGCAAAATGCAACACATTCGTTAGCAGTCGCGTTCCTCATTTCATACTGTGCAGTTTGTATATAAATAATTCAACTCATTTCCATTGTGTAAAATTCCTTTGTTTTCAATTCCATGTAAGGTAATAAACAATTACAATAAAACCGGTTGACATTTAACAAATATTCAAACCGTGCGTTTCAATAACAATAACATTAACATGACATATCCACAAACCTATTGAATCCAATTGCTTCCCTGAAAAAATATAAAAACTGCAAGTTGGTGGTTCTATTTTTCTCAAGATGTGCAAGAAGGTTCCTTTTGTATGCCAAACACTTGTTTTGAAATGAAAAATATGATTCAAATGATCTATAGGAATATCTGATTTTCCCTGAGAACTCTTCATTTCATTTTATTTGTTGAATTTTCATTTTACTTCGAAACACGAAAAAGTATTCAAAACTTTTGTTATTTGCAGCTTTATAATTAAAGGAAAAGAAAGTACAGGTCGTTTGCACTTACGAATTCACAAAGACAAACTTTATTAAAGAAGAGTTCAGTAACCAAACCAAAACTGAAAAAAACGACCGTTGACAGAAATTCAAAAATAGTCAGACTGAATACAAAACTGTGAGAGCGCTATCTGTTACTGGAAAACTTAAACTAAACATAGAATAATTTTATTTACAACACTCCCACTTTTACTTAAAAGTTTTAAACACTAAAACATTGACATATTAACATTATAACATATAGCATTAATACCAAAATATTATTACCAAAACTTAACTAAAACAAAAACTGATGCTTCATCTTCGATAATGGCTTTGTCATTATATCTGCAATTTGTTCATTTGTCGGCACATAAAGTAACTTCAAACCTTTCTCGTCAGAAGTGGTAGCGCACATTAATATGTTTGGTGCGCTTGTGGTACTCCGGGTTCTTGACAAGTCGTATTGCACTCTGGCAATCCATATAAAAGACGGGAACAGCAGCCTTTGGTATCAGTAAATCCTTTAGAAGGCCTTTTAACCACATTAATTCCTTAATACCGTGTGAAGCCGCCATGTATTCGGCTTCTGTGGTAGAAAGTGCCACTGACCTCTGACGTTCCGATCCCCAGCTGATTGCACATCCACCTAGAAGGAAAATATACCCTGAAGTTGATCGCGCTGTTTTCTTGCACCCTGCATAGTCAGCATCGCTAAAACCGCATAACTACAATGCACCACCTCCCTCGAAACCTTTGATGTATTTTAGAATGCGTTTGGCAGCACAAACATGTGCCTCAGCCGGGTTTTCCATATACCTGCTTACATTGCCAACCGCAAAACTAATATCCGGCCTTGTTCCTACAGCCAAATACATTAAGCTCCCTATTAGTTCGCGGTAAGGGAAATTTACTTCGTGTAGCGCCTCGAAATCACTTAAGTGAGAAGTGTCCGATGGTGTAGTCACAGAGTTACAATCATCCATTTTAAAACGACTTATTACTTTCTTTGCGTACATTTCCTGTTTCACATTGATGGTACCATCTGCTTGCTGGTCGATCTCAAGTCCCAGGAAACATTCTGCATCAGACACCTTTATTTCGAACTCCTTTCGCAAGTGATCAATAACTTGTAGCACCAATTCTTCGTTTTCGGCAGCGATCAAACCATCGTCGACATATATCGCTAGATACATTATTCCTCTCACACTACTGTGTACAAATACGCAGGGATCTGAAAGGCTAGCCTTAAAATTAAATCTAATTAGAAATGACGTAAATTTCTTATTCCAGCAACGTGATGCCTGCTTTAAACCATAAAGGCTTTTGACTAATTTGCAGACCCTGCCAGTACTATCATTGTAACCAATCGGCTGCCTCATATATACTTCCTCAGCTAGGTCACCATACAGAAATGCTGTCTTGACATCAAATTGTTTCAACAGCATTTTCTTTGACGCTGCTAGGCCAATATTGCTCGAATGGACGTAAACTTAACCACAGGACTGAACGTCTCATTGTAATCTACGCCATACTGTTGTGTAAGGCCTCGCACCACTAATCGTGCTTTATATCTATCTACAGGTCCCTTTGCATTTTGTTTCAATTTATATACCCAACGATTATCAATTACCTTTTGATCCTGTTTTGGCCAGCAACCAGGTGCGATTTTTAATGAGTGATTCATATTCTTCATCCATTGCATTCTCCCACTGCTTGTGGTCACTCGATTTAACAGCCTCCTGATATGACTTGGGTTCTTCATAAATCGCTAACATGGCTGCATGCGTTGTTTCATCAAAAAGTAAACGTCGACGTGGCACTTGAACGCATTCCCGATCTCGTGTACGAGTTTTTAATATGTTGTTTTCATCGATGCTGCAAGTTTTTCCACCATATACTTTGTCCTCTGGTGTTTGTTCGAATTCTTCATATTGAGTCGTAACATCTTCATCATCCGGTGCTAAAGGATCCCTTTCTAAAACCTCATCCGCATTCTCCCCTTCATAAATGATTTGCTCAAAATCATTGGCATTCATAGAACATTCATTTAAGAAAACTATATCACTCGCTACCTCGATTTTATGTGTTTCAGGATTCCACGCTCTGTATGCTTTGCCTGTGTTGTCATATCCAAGAAAAACACACTTGGTAGCTTTTGGATCTAGCTTATGCCGCTTTTCCTTTGGAATGTGAATGAAAACTTCCGATCCAAATATTCGAAGGTGGTCAAACTTGAGACTTGCCTTCAACATTGCTGGTTCCAGTACGATTGAGAATGTGTACTGCAGTATTCATAGCTTCAGCCCAGAACTTCTTTTCTAACTTCTTTGCTTGAAGCATAGTCCTTGCTGACTCAACAATTG
The DNA here is from genome assembly GCA_930367185.1 of Myathropa florea. Taxonomy (NCBI): domain Eukaryota; kingdom Metazoa; phylum Arthropoda; class Insecta; order Diptera; family Syrphidae; genus Myathropa; species Myathropa florea. The sequence goes on along the minus strand of OV884004.1, from coordinate 62,780,310 downwards.
TTCTCATTTCTCTCTCGGCGCACCCATTTTGCTGTGGTGTATATGGTACCGTGCGTTGATGATGAATGCCTGTGCTTTTGAAAAAAAAATTCAATTCGGAATTAATGAATTCTGTACCGTTATCGGATCTAAACACTCGGATGTTGTGCTCTTGCTCCTTTTGTGCTGTTTTGACAAAATGTTTGATACGACTTACCGCTTCTGATTTTTGACTTAAGAAGTAAACTTGTCGAAAGTATCTAGATCCACCTATTGAACTCTCCTCCATTGGTCCGCAAATATCGGCATGAATTATCTCACCACAAGTTGTTGAAACTTCCTTACGACTCCTGAATACGCTTCGATGATGTTTCCCGTACACACAGGCCTCACACGTGAAATCCTCATCGATGAAATTGATGCCCTTACGCTGAAGAACTTTTTTGACATGTGCGACGTGTTGATGCCCCAGACGTTCATGTCACACTCTAAGCGATTCTTTCTTCATAACGACATTTGCAAAAACATCGTCCTCCTGGATTGTTTCAACAACTTTGAACATCATCCGATACAACTTCTCATGTCGTATTCCCACGGCAACGACCTCGTTGTCGTTAAGCAATTCACAACGTTTGCTATTCGATCGCAACTGGTAACCACGATCCATAGCCTTTCCCGAGGAAAACAAATTGAGATGAATCTCAGGTACGTACAGTACATCCAGAATATGTTTTCTACTCCATTTGTTGTTAGCAAATGCTAGAACCACTATGTCTCCTTTTCCTTGGGCGGCAATCTTTTTACCATTTCCAATGGTTACGTTTGTAGACATTTTTTTGAAATTAGTAAACCACTCTCTAAAAGAACTCATGTGGTCACTGGCACCAGAATCCAGAATCCATACATCTTTGTCGTCAGGTGAGAAAGAAACTTGGCTCACAAAAGCATCACCCGTACTAAGCTTTGACCCTTTTTGCTTCTTTGGACAATCACGCTTCCAATGGCCCTTTTCACCGCAAAAGAAGCAGGCACCTTTTGATTTGTCGCCCTTATTTTCCTTCCTCTTTAATCCTGACTTCTGATTACCGATCTTTTTGTTAATTTTTGTTTTCATGAACAAAGCCTCCATAGTGTCCACCTGATTTTGAGATTTCAGCCGTAGTTCCTCTGCCATCAAACGTGCTCGCAAATTGGACATCGTACGTTCTCCTGTAGATGTTGACTCCCAAGCGCTATGGAAATGATTATACTCTGCAGGCAGCGACATTAAAACTTTCGTCATCACCATGGAGTCCGATACACTTTCTTTCTGGTCCTTCATTTGTTGTACGATTTCCATCAACTTTGACAAAAAAGTAGCAATATCATCACACGGATCTTGCTGCAGGAATACAATATTTGACTGCGAAGATTGCTCGTAAGTGCTCTTGAGTGTTGTCCACATTTCGCTGGCTGTCTCGCAATTCATAATTTGCAGCAAAGGTTGCTTCTGGCAGGCACATGAAATTGCACGTCTAGCCCTGGCATCCGATTTTCTCCATACCACAATTTCTGTGGCATAATTCGTAGAATTAAGTACCGGAGGCAATGATATACCAACTACGACGTCCCACAATTCCGCTGCTTCAAATATTGCTTAATCTGGAACTTCCAAGTAAGCCAATTAGAGCCATTCTCCAGTTTCTCAATATTAAACTTATCACCATCCATTTTGTGACAATAAAAAAAAAAACTTCGCTACAAAAAACTTTAAATTCTGCTGACAGCCTTTTAATTTAACAACACTTCTTTAATTTATATTCCATGAACTGGGCCCATAACCTTTTGTCATTTGCAGCTTTATAATTAAAGAAAAGAAATGACCAGTAGCACTTACGAATTCACAAAGACAAACTTTATTAAAGAAGAGTTCAGTAACCAAACCAAAACTGAAAAAAACGACCGTTGACAGAAATTCAAAAATAGTCAGACAGAATACAAAACTGTGAGAGCGCTATCTGTTACTGGAAAACTTAAACTAAACATAGAATAATTTTATTTACAACAAAAACAACAACCAATTACCTGTCGAAACAACAAAAACTAACCCAAAACAAATACCATTTGCCTGTCGAAGCCAAGGCAACAACGATTGGTTTTTCCGAATGTGAATTCGAAAAATTCGAAAACAATCGAAATGCAGAACATGGAAATTCACTTCGGGTGAAATGGAAGTTCGATTTCAAATTCATTTCACTCGAAATGCAGAACATGGGCTGCCTATTTTTTACGCATGCTACTGCAGAGTGTAACGAACTCCCGTTATCGTTGAACATTTGCCCACGATAGTGTCAATTTTGTGTCGAATTTGCCCACTACTGGAGTAATGCACAGGTTGTGTTCATGAGGCCGAATATTTTTAAAATATTAAAAAAAACGTTGGATTTTGTTGTAAACATTTTGCTTAAAATATTTATACTAATAATTGTATATGTTGTATATTGTCATACTATTCAACTGCATAAGATGATATCTCATAATTATCACTCCGTATATCTTAAAATGTACACTGCAATTTTGTATACAAATGACAAAATTTATTCTTCAAATCAAAGAAACACGATTGCAAAAGTACAAATAAAAAAAAATACAAATTGTATACATGACAACTTATACTTATATAGATTCACACATATTTAGTTTCTTCCGTAGTTATTTGTGAATATTGCCTTTGAATTCCTAAACAAGGGAAAATATACAAATGTTGGAAATACAGTTTTAATAAACTGTTCTGAACTTCAATATTAACGTTTAATATAGGAACATTTTGAATAAAGAAAACAGTTTTTTACTTAAATCTGAAGACCACAAAGAGATACTTCGGTCATTTCAGTACTTCAAAGATGAATTTAAATTTTGTTAACTATTTTATTTGATTTTCTCAGGTTTAACGTCAATAAGTACATTTATACGTTTTCCCTTATCACTCTGATTGTTTCATTATTTGGAATGAAATTGAAATATATCAAACCTATGTTCCATATACTTCATAATATAATAATTTAAACTTTAATTTAAAAATATCGTAAATCATTTATAACCAATAATTAACAGTTTCCAATAGTCCTTCCAGTCGTAATTATTCATGTAAAATGGAGCATTCCTACTGAAGACTAATATTTTCGTTTGACGAATCGAACAAATATCAAACGATTCCTGATAGCGTTTGGAAAAAAAGGGAGTGGGAGGTGTGGCCACCCGGCTGATAAGGAATGTATGTTTTGTAAGAATTTGTTTGGAGGGGAAGTCAATCAGCTGTTCAAAACAATTCATACGTATTCACGGATACTGTACGAAAAATGTTATAAAATACGCTGTCAAATAACGTCATGTGGGCAGAAGGGAAAGAGTTGAGTATCTACCACAAATCAGTCATATAAAGATACGTAACTTTCCAGATGGAAAACCCTTAGCCAATTCAAAAATTTGATGGTTATTCACGAATCTCCCAATAAATTTGATAGTTAATGATGAATGCACAAACTTTCCCCATTTTACTCACACTAATTTGGTTTCATCACGAAAATGGCAGCACATTCACGCATGGCTGCTCATGGTAACGTCACAAATTCATGAATTGCCCGCAATAAAGTCACTAATTCGTAAATTTGATGGCTATCGGAAAATATTTTAAGGACTCTGTTCGCAGGCTTTAGTAACTAAAGCTGATTTGTATCATCATTTATATTTAATAAACGTAATTCAAACATTATTTCTTCTGGGAATAACAATTATTTTTAGCTATTAGTAAATGTTTTATGCCCTTAGATTTCAAATTTTATCAAATTAATAGTCAAATTGTCAAATCAAACAATTTAGAACACGTCGTTCTAATGGTAATCGTATTATGGCACAAACGTGGTTTTACTTTTGCAAAAACATGCTTTCTTTTAAATTAAGAAATTAAGAAGAGCCGTACAGGCATATTTTTATTTTAATATAATATTTCATAGAACTGTAATACAGAGAAATATTGTACTACATTTTTATTACCAATAAGATTGACCTAATTTTATTGTTTATAAAGGAACTTGAGTCCTTAAAGAATGTTCGAAACCTTTCCAAACCGAACTGGTTTCAATATTTATCCATTTTCAAACGTATTCCTAACAAGTTTCCAGTATTGTTTCCAATAAATGTTTCAGGCCCTAAATATTAAAAAAATAGTGCTTAACGAATACATTTTGCGAACACTAACTTCATTGTTTAGCTTGTGGCGACCTCGCTCAACGACTAGTGATGTATGTACTGTGGCGTCCTCATAGAGCGACTTCTAACAACAGAAGTTAAGCTTCCTGTATGAGGATCCTAGATAACGGCACAGACATTGCAACAGTCAAGATCCCTGCAAAATGCAACGCATTCGTTGTCAGTCGCGTTCCAGATTTCAAGAAGTGCAATTCATTTCCATTGTGCTATTTCCTTTGTTATTTCCCTTTTTAACGTATTATATATATATACATTTTTTCTTTCTTGTTAATTATTTCCAATAAATCAGTTGACATTTTAACCAATACATAAACCCAAGTGTTTCCTTTAACTATGAAAATCGGTGTTCTGCAATTCTATTTACTCGTGTTTTTACTCGAATTGAATTCACTGCTAGGCTGCGCTGTGAATTTGCAGCGAAATTGGATTAAATACATGAACTATTCAGATTTTTCATTTTCTTTTTACTGTTTTTATTTTTCATTTTGGGCGCCGTGGCGTAGTGGGTAGGTGCATCGACTCCTACGCTCGAGGTCGTCAGTTCGAATCTCGAAAAAAAACATCAAACATTTTTTCACGGCTCCACCTCTTTCGAGTCACTGACAATGCTCAAAGAGTATAACTGTATAGAAAAAAGCTTCTCAATCTCGCCGTTCGGAGTCGGCATTAAACCGTAGGTCCCCTCCGCTCGTGAGAGAACAATAGCACGCACAACACGAGTGGTTGTTGAGAAGCTAGGCCCAGGTCCACCTCGGACTGTAGCGCCGCCATTATTATTATTATATTTTTCATTTTAGGGGAAAACACAAAAATTCAAGGGGGTTGGTAAAGTTTTTGGAGGCAAATCCTGATTTGTAAGGAACTCTTCATTCTGCCAATTCTTATATGAATCCATCAACAGAAGTTAAGCTTCCTTTGTGTGGATATCCCTGCAAAATGCAACACATTCGTTAGCAGTCGCGTTCCTCATTTCATACTGTGCAGTTTGTATATAAATAATTCAACTCATTTCCATTGTGTAAAATTCCTTTGTTTTCAATTCCATGTAAGGTAATAAACAATTACAATAAAACCGGTTGACATTTAACAAATATTCAAACCGTGCGTTTCAATAACAATAACATTAACATGACATATCCACAAACCTATTGAATCCAATTGCTTCCCTGAAAAAATATAAAAACTGCAAGTTGGTGGTTCTATTTTTCTCAAGATGTGCAAGAAGGTTCCTTTTGTATGCCAAACACTTGTTTTGAAATGAAAAATATGATTCAAATGATCTATAGGAATATCTGATTTTCCCTGAGAACTCTTCATTTCATTTTATTTGTTGAATTTTCATTTTACTTCGAAACACGAAAAAGTATTCAAAACTTTTGTTATTTGCAGCTTTATAATTAAAGGAAAAGAAAGTACAGGTCGTTTGCACTTACGAATTCACAAAGACAAACTTTATTAAAGAAGAGTTCAGTAACCAAACCAAAACTAAAAAAAACGACCGTTGACAGAAATTCAAAAATAGTCAGACAGAATACAAAACTGTGAGAGCGCTATCTGTTACTGGAAAACTTAAACTAAACATAGAATAATTTTATTTACAACAAAAACAACAACCAATTACCTGTCGAAACAACAAAAACTAACCCAAAACAAAAACCATTTGCCTGTCGAAGCCAAGGCAACAACGATTGGTTTTTCCGAAAGTGAATTCGAAAAATTCGAAAACAATCGAAATGCAGAACATGGAAATTCACTTCGGGTGAAATGGAAGTTCGATTTCAAATTCATTTCACTCGAAATGCAGAACATGGGCGACGGCCTATTTTTTACGCATCCTACTACAGAGTTTAACGAACTCCCGTTATCGTTGAACATTTGCCCACCATAGTGTCAATTTTGTGTCGAATTTGCCCACTACTGGAGTAATGCACTGCTTGTGTTCATGAAGCCGAATATTTTCAAAATATTAAAAAAAACGTTGGATTTTGTTGTAAACATTTTGCTTAAAATATTTATACTAATAATTGTATATGTTGTATATTGTCATACTATTCAACTGCATAAGATGATATCTCATAATTATGAGTCCGTATATCTTAAAATGTACACTGCAATTTTGTATACAAATGACAAAATTTATTCTTCAAATCAAAGAAACACGATTGCAAAAGTACAAATAAAAAAAAATACAAATTGTATACATGACAACTTATACTTATATAGATTCACACATATTTAGTTTCTTCCGTAGTTATTTGTGAATATTGCCTTTGAATTCCTAAACAAGGGAAAATATACAAATGTTGGAAATACAGTTTTCTTAATGATGTTATGAAAAATAATTGCATTATTACGAAAAAATGATAAACTGTTCTGAACTTCAATATTAACGTTTAATATAGGAACATTTTGAATAAAGAAAACAGTTTTTTACTTAAATCTGAAGACCACAAAGAGATACTTCGGTCATTTCAGTACTTCAAAGATGAATTTAAATTTTGTTAACTATTTTATTTGATTTTCTCAGGTTTAACGTCAATAAGTACATTTATACGTTTTCCCTTATCACTCTGATTGTTTCATTATTTGGAATGAAATTGAAATATATCAAACCTATGTTCCATATACTTCATAATATAATAATTTAAACTTTAATTTAAAAATATCGTAAATCATTTATAACCAATAATTAACAGTTTCCAATAGTCCTTCCAGTCGTAATTATTCATGTAAAATGGAGCATTCCTACTGAAGACTAACATTTTCGTTTGACGAATCGAACAAATATCAAACGATTCCTGATAGCGTTTGGAAAAAAAGGGAGTGGGAGGTGTGGCCACCCGGCTGATAAGGAATGTATGTTTTGTAAGAATTTGTTTGGAGGGGAAGTCAATCAGCTGTTCAAAACAAATCATACGTATTCACGGATACTGTACGCAAAATGTTTTAAAAACGCTGTCAAATGACGTCATGAGGGTAGAAGGGAAAGAGTTGAGTATCTACCACAAATCAGTCATATAAAGATACGTAACTTTCCAGATGGAAAACCCTTAGCCAATTCAAAAATTTGATGGTTATTCACGAATCTCCCAATAAATTTGATAGTTAATGATTAATTAATAGTCAAATCGTCAAATTAAACCATTTTAACTCGAAACATATAAGTGTTTAGCTACGTCATAGTTAATGAAAACACTTGGAGTTAAAGTATTAGGTTTACATGTCAACTGATTTTATTGTAAATGTTTTACAAGAAAGAAACTATTGTTTATTATATACTACGTTATGGAATGGAAAACAAAGGAAGTAAACTACACAATTAAGTAAACTCCACAGTAGTTTACTTGGTGATGAATGGAACGCGACTGACAACGAATGCGTTGCATTTTGCAGGGATCTTGACTGTTGCAATGTCTGTGGCGTCATCTATGGTCCTCATACAGGAAGTTTTACTTCTGTTATTAGAAGTCGCTGTATGAGGACGCCACAGTACATACGTCACTAGTCGTTGAGTGAGGTCGCCACAAGTGTTTAATAGAACACGTCGTCCTAATGGTACTCTTATTATGGCACAAACGTGGTTTTACTTTTGCAAAAACATGTTTTCTTTTAAATTAAGAAATTAAGAAGAGGTGTATCTGCCGTACAGGCATATTTTTATTTTAATATAATATTTCATAGAACTGTAATACAGAGAAATATTGTACTACATTTTTATTACCAATAACATTGACCTAATTTTATTGTTTATAAGGGATCTTGAGTCCATAAAGAATGTTCGAAACCTTTCCAAACCAAACTGGTTTCAATATTTATCCATTTTCAAACGTATTCCTAACAAGTTTCCAGTATTGTTTCCAATAAATGTTTCAGGCCCTAAATATTAAAAAAAGCAGTAATGCTCTACGCGGCGCAAGTATGGGGGTATAAGCCATATGAGGAAGTTGAAAAACTACAATGTTTTTTCATTAAGAAAACATTCCGGCTCCCGCCAAAGACTCCGAATTATATGCTCATGCTGGAAACAGGCCTATCTCCACTATTTATTAAAACACTTAAGTTGCAGGTAAACTACATACTAAGAGTTATAAACATGTCAGACAACCGTCTTCCAAACATAATGGCCTTATACGAGATTCGGAACAAAAAAGCATGGTTCGAAGAATGGCTGGAATTAGCTCGCAGTTGTGGTGTAGAGCTGAATGCGGAAACTATGAACTGGAAGAACTCACTATACCAGCTCATAGCGAGAGTTGATGAAAAGGCCAGAATGAAGTTTGTAGAAGAAGCGACGGAATCACTGCATCGTAGTACGTATAGTCGGCTAAGTCACAATCTTGAGGATAAAAACTACTTCAAAGACATCCATAGCATTCTCGAAATATCAACAATGTTTAAACTCCGTGGAGAACTCTTAAAGCTCAATTATATCCCCCATAGAGAAGATCTTCCTATACTCTGTAGTATGTGCAATTTGGAAGACCGAGAAGATACCATGCATTTTCTAGGCAAGTGCCCAATCCTAAGGGAAACAAGGAGAAATTTCTTTGGAAAAGACTTCTTATCGGAGCAAGAAATGATGTCCCTTCTCAACGAAGTTAACGTCACTAAGCTATATAGATACTGTAAAATTGCATTAAGATATAGAGAGAGTATATTAGCAGGAAACTTCTAAAAATGAAAATGTAAATAAATGCAATCCTTGTTATTATTAGTTCTATAGTCAATCTGACAGACGGCAATGCCATGCTAACTGATTTTGTATTATTATCATAATGTTATTATTATTATTACTTTAAATAAATCTAATCTAATCTAAATCTAATCTAATCTATTAAAAAAATAGTGCTTAACGAATACATTTTGCGAACACTAACTTCATTGTTTAGCTTGTGGCGACCTCGCTCAACGACTAGTGATGTATGTACTGTGGCGTCCTCATAGAGCGACTTCTAACAACAGAAGTTAAGCTTCCTGTATGAGGACAATAGATGACGCCACAGACATTGCAACAGTCAAGATCCCTGCAAAATGCAACGCATTCGTTGTCAGTCGCGTTCCAGATTTCAAGAAGTGCAATTCATTTCCATTGTGCTATTTCCTTTGTTATTTCCCTTTTTAACGTATTATATATAAATAGTTTCTTTCTTGTTAATTATTTCCAATAAATCAGTTGACATTTTAACCAATACATAAACCCAAGTGTTTCTTTTAATGACGTAGCTAAAAGCTCATGAAAATCGGTGTTCTGCAATTCTATTTAGTCGTGTTTTTACTCGAATTGAATTCACTGCTAGGCTGCGCTGTGAATTTGCAGCGAAATTGGATTAAATACATGAACTATTCAGATTTTTCATTTTCTTTTTACTGTTTTTATTTTTCATTTTGGGCGCCGTGGCGTAGTGGGTAGGTTACGTCGACTCCTACGCTCGAGGTCGTCAGTTCGAATCTCGAACTCTTTCGAGTCACTGACAATGCTCAAAGAGTATAACTGTCTACAAAAAAGCTTCTCAATCTCGCCGTTCGGTGTCGGCATTAAACCGTAGGTCCCCTCCGCTCGTGAGAGAACAATAGCACGCACAATACGAGTGGTTGCTGAGAAGCTAGGCCCAGGTCCACCTCGGACTGTAGCGCCGCCATTATTGTTATTATATTTTTCATTTTAGGGGAAAACACAAAAATTCAGGGGGGTGGTGAAGTTTATCGAGGTAAATCCTGATTTGTAAGGAACTCTTCATTCTGCCAATTCTTATATGAATATGTGGCGACCTCGCACAACGACTAGTGACGTATGTACTTTGGCGTCCTCATACAGCAACTTCCATCAACAGAAGTTAAGCTTCCTTTGTGTGGATATCCCTGCAAAATGCAACACATTCGTTGGCAGTCGCGTTCCTCATTTCATACTGTGCAGTTTGTATATAAATAATTCAATTCATTTCCATTATGTAAAATTCCTTGTAAGGTAATAAACATTTACAATAAAACCGGTTGACATTTAACAAATATTCAAACCGTGCGTTTCAATAACAATAACATTAACATGACATATCCACAAACCTATTGAATCCAATTGCTTCCCTGATAAAAAATGTAAAAACTGCAAGGTGGTGGTTCTATTTTTCTCAAGATGTGCAAGAAGGTTCCTTTTGTATGCCAAACACTTGTTTTGAAATGAAAAATATGATTCAAATGATCTATAGGAATATCTGATTTTCCCTGAGAACTTTTCATTTCACTTTATTTTTTGAATTTTTATTTTACTACGAAACACGAAAAAGTATTCAAAACAACAACCAATTGCCTGTCGAAACAACAAAAACTAACCCAAAACAAATACCATTTGCCTGTCGAAGCCAAGGCAACAACGATTGGTTTTTCCGAAAGTGAATTCAAAAAATTCGAAATCAATGCAGAACATGGAAATTCACTTCGGGTGAAATGGAAATTCGATTTCAAATTCATTTCACTCGAAATGCAGAACATGGGCGACTGCCTATTTTTTACGCATGCTAATACAGTGTGTAACGATTTGCCCACGATAGTGTCAATTTTGTGTCGAATTTGCCGACTACTGGAGTAATGGACAGGTTGTGTTCATGAGGCTGAATATTTTTAAAATATTAAAAAAAACGTTGGATTTTGTTGTAAACATTTTGCTTAAAATATATATACTAAAAGTTGTATATGTTGTATATTGTCATTCTATTCAACTGTATAAGATGATATCTCATAATTATCACTTAAAATGTACACTGCAATTTTGTATACAAATGACAAAATTAATTCTTCAAATCAAAGAAACACGATTGCAAAATTAAAAATACAAATTGTATACATGACAACTTTTACTTATATAGATTCACACATATTTAATTTCTTCCGTAGTTATTTGTGAATATTGCCTTTGAATTCCTAAACAAGGGAGAATGTACAAATGTTGGAAATACAGTTTTTTGTATGTAGATAAGGAATGTATGTTTTGTAAGAATTTGTTTGAAGGGGAAGTCAATCAAAAACAAATCATACGTATTCACGGATACTGTACGCAAAATGTTATAAAAACGCTGTCAAATGACGTCATGAGGGTAGAAGGGAAAGAGTTGAGTATCTACCACAAATCAGTCATATAAAGATACTTAATTTTCCAGATGGAAACCCTTAGCCAATTCAAAAATTTGATAGTCATTCACGAATCTTCCAATAAATTTGATAGTTAATGATGAATGCACAAACCTTTCCCCATTTTACTCACACTAATTTGGATTCATCACGAAAATGACAGCACATTCACGCATGGCTGCTCATGGTAACGTCACAAGTTCATGAATTGCCCGCAATAAAGTCACTAATTCGTGAATTTGATGGCTATCGGAAAATATTTTAAGGACTCTGTGCGCAGGCTTTAGTAACTAAAGCTGATTTGTATCATCATTTATATTTAATAAACGTAATTCAAACATTATTTCTTCTGGGAATAACAATTATTTTTAGCTATTAGTAAATGTTTTATGCCTTAAGACTTCAAATTTTATCAAATTAATATTAAAATCGTCAAATTAAACAATTTTAACTCGAAACATATATAAGTGTTTAATAGAACACTTCGTCCTAATGGTACTCTTATTATGGCACAAACGTGGTTTTACTTTTGCAAAAACATGTTTTCTTTTAAATTAAGAAATTAAGAAGAGGTGTATCTGCCGTACAGGCATATTTTTATTTTAATATAATATTTCATAGAACTGTAATACAGAGAAATATTGTACTACATTTTTATTACCATTTTATTACCAATAACATTGACCTAATTTTATTGTTTATAAGGGAACTTGAGTCCTTAAAGAATGTTTGAAACCTTTCCAAACCGAACTGGTTTCAATATTTATCCATTTTCGAACGTAATCCTAACAAGTTTCCAGTATTGTTTCCAATAAATGTTTCAGGCCCTAAATATTAAAAAAATAGTGCTTAACGAATACATTTTGCGAACACTAACTTCATTAGCTTGTGGCGACCTCGCTCAACGACTAGTGATGTATGTACTGTGGCGTCCTCATACAGCGACTTCTAACAACAGAAGTTAAGCTTCCTGTATGAGGACCATATATGACGCCAGAGACATTGCAACAGTCAAGATCCCTGCAAAATGCAACGCATTCGTTGTCAGTCGCGTTCCAGATTTCAAGAAGTGCAATTCATTTCCATTGTGCTATTTCCTTTGTTATTTCCCTTATTAACGTAGTATATATAAATAGTTTCTTTCTTGTTAATCATTTCCAATAAATCAGTTGACATTTTAACCAATACATAAACCCAAGTGTTTTCATTAATTATGAAGTAGCTAAATTGGTGACCCCGAAGTGATGTAATTAACAAAAGAGCTACGTCATAAAGTGCAGTTCAAAACCTGCGTTGTGATGGCCAACTGCGAAGTTCCATCAATTGCGATACAGCCCAACAACACAACAACGCGGCTGTCCAGCAAAACTGTCCACCACCAGTGTCCAGCAACAAGCTAAACTGCACAACATCAATCAACACTGCCCAACAACAGGCACCAGTGTCCAGCAACAACACTGCGTCACAACACACAACCCGCGACTACATCACTAGCGGGGGAGTACTGTGGCAACCTCGCTCAACGACTAGTGATGTATGTACTGTGGCGTCCTCATACAGCGACTTCTAACAACAGAAGTTAAGTTTCCTGTATGAGGACCATAGATGACGCCACAGACACTGCAACAGTCAAGATCCCTGCAAAATTCAACGCAATCGTTGTCAGTCGCGTTCCAGATTTCAAGAAGTGCAATTCATTTCCATTGTGCTATTTCCTTTGATATTTTCCTTTTTAACGTAGTATATATAAATAGTTTCTTTCTTGTTAATCATTTCCAATAAATCAGTTGACATTTTAACCAATACATAAACCCAAGTGTTTCCTTTAACTATGACGTAGCTAAAAGTTCATGAAACTCGGTGTTCTGCAATTCTATTTACTCGTGTTTTTACTCACATTGAATTCACTGCTAAGCTGCGCTGTGAATTTGCAGCGAAATTGGATTAAATACATGAACTATTTAGATTTTTCATTTTCTTTTTACTGTTTTTATTTTTCATTTTGGGCACCGTGGCGTAGTGGGTAGGTGAGTCGACTCCTACTCTCGAGGTCGTCAGTTCGAATCTCGAAAAAAAACATCAAACAATTTTTCACGGCTCCACCTCTTTCGAGTCACTGACAATGCTCAAAGAGTATAACTGTCTACAAAAAAGCTTCTCAATCTCGCCGTTCGGAGTCGGCATTAAACCGTAGGTCCCCTCCGCTCGTGAGAGAACAATAGCACGCACAACACGAGTGGTTGCTGAGAAGCTAGGCCCAGGTGCACCTCGGAATGTAGCGCCGCCATTATTATTATTATATTTTTCATTTTAAGGGAAAACACAAAAATTCAAGGGGGTTGGTAAAGTTTATGGAGGCAAATCCTAATTTGTAAGGAACTCTTCATCCTGCCAATTCTTATATGAACCTGTGGCGACCTCGCACAACGACTAATGACGTATGTACTTTGGCGTCCGCATACAGCAACTTCCATCAACAGAAGTTAAGCTTCCTGTGTGTGGATATCCCTGCAAAATGCAACACATTCGTTGGCAGTCGCGTTCCTCATTTCATACTGTGCAGTTTGTATATAAATAATTCAATTCATTTCCATTGTGTAAAATCCCTTTGTTTTCAATTCCATGTAAGGTAATAAACAATTACAATAAAACCGGTTGACATTTAACAAATATTCAAACCGTGCGTTTCAATAACAATAACATTAACATGACATATCCACAAACCTATTGAATCCAATTGCTTCCCTGAAAAAATATAAAAACTGCAAGTTGGTGGTTCTATTTTTCTCAAGATGTGCAAGAAGGTTCCTTTTGTATGCCAAACACTTGTTTTGAAATGAAAAATATGATTCAAATGATCTATAGGAATATCTGATTTTCCCTGAGAACTCTTCATTTCATTTTATTTGTTGAATTTTCATTTTACTTCGAAACACGAAAAAGTATTCAAAACAACAACCAATTGCCTGTCGAAACAACAAAACCTAACCCAAAACAAATACCATTTGCCTGTCGAAGCCAAGGCAACAACGATTGGTTTTTTCGAAAGTGAATTCGAAAAATTCGAAATCAATCGAAATGCAGAACATGGAAATTCACTTCGGGTGAAATGGAAATTCGATTTCAAATTCATTTCACTCGAAATGCAGAACATGGGCGACTGCCTATTTTTTACGCATGCTACTACAGAGTGTAACGATTTGCCCACGATAGTGTCAATTTTGTGTCGAATTTGCCCACTACTGGAGTAATGCACAGGCCCAATATTTTTAAAATATTAAAAAAAAACGTTGGATTTTGTTGTAAACATTTTGCTTAAAATATATATACTAAAAGTTGTATATGTTGTATATTGTCATTCTATTCAACTGTATAAGATGATATCTCATAATTATCACTCCATATATCTTAAAATGTACACTGCAATTTTGTATACAAATGACAAAATTAATTCTTCAAATCAAAGAAACACGATTGCAAAATTAAAAATACAAATTGTATACATGACAACTTTTACTTATATAGATTCACACATATTTAATTTCTTCCGTAGTTATTTGTGAATATTGCCTTTGAATTCCTAAACAAGGGAGAATGTACAAATGTTGGAAATACAGTTTTTTGTATGTAGATAAGGAATGTATGTTTTGTAAGAATTTGTTTGAAGGGGAAGTCAATCAGCTGTTCAAAACAAATCATACGTATTCACGGATACTGTACGCAAAATGTTATAAAAACGCTGTCAAATGACGTCATGAGGGTAGAAGGGAAAGAGTTGAGTATCTACCACAAATCAGTCATATAAAGATACTTAATTTTCCAGATGGAAAACCCTTAGCCAATTCAAAAATTTGATAGTTATTCACGAATCTTCCAATAAATTTGATATTTATTGATGAATGCACAAACTTTCCCCATTTTACTCACACTAATTTGGATTCATCACGAAAATCACAGCACATTCACGCATGGCTGCCCATGGTAACGTCACAAATTCATTCTCGAAAAAAAACATCAAACAATTTTTCACGGCTCCACCTCTTTCGAGTCACTGACAATGCTCAAAGAGTATAACTGTCTAGAAAAAAGCTTCTCAATCTCGCTGAATTGTAACGTTTAAATTAATTAGAGACAAATTAATTTTACCACATCAAATAAAAACTCGGATTACGTTATAAAACTTAAAAAATGTATTTTTCACGATCTCAACTGGTTGGTGATCAAAATAAGAATGAATGTAATTTTAATATTATTTGACACATAGTTTTTTAGTACATAGTTATTAATGCATTGAGTAAGGAATTCCGTATGATATACATATGATAAGGTAGTGTTTTGTTTTATAATTCAAATATGCGTAATATATTTAATGTGTATTTAAATTTAAGCAATTATTATTATTATATTATAATATACATGAATAAAAGAAACTCATTAATTAACATCCTCCGCGCCTGTGAACGGAGTTTTACATTTAGTATGTACTGTGGAATGCGGCTTATTTGTTTGTGACGAAAAGTGCTAGCTGTGTGTTGTTACACACAAAAAAAAAATAAAGTTCAAAATTAATTAGTGCGAATATTTACAGGTGAGTACTTTATTTTAAGTATAAAATTAGGACTACTTAGAATGTAAGTACTTTTTATACGAGTGGTGTAGTTTACTTGCGGAGAATACGTTTCGGTCACCCAAGCCTAATGGAACGCAAATCCATTCAAGAACTTGAGTTTGTTTTTTTTGTTTTTGTTTTGATTTCGCTATTCATGTTGCATTCGGGTATTTTACATGCAACCGAATAAGTGTTGTGTAGTGTAGTGTTGTCATATTCGTGACGATTCAGTAATAAGTGCCTATACCAAAGAAACTTAAATGGATAATTAGTAAAGTTTTTTTTGTTATTTAAAGTGAGAAAAAAGTGCATATATATATATATATATAGTGAAGACGACGGTATTATGTGTGTTCTATGTAGTGTGTGAATCGCGTCGCGACGATTTGCATTGTTGCAACGTGTGTTTGTATGTAGGTTCGCTCATTAAATTATGTTGATTTGTTTACGAATGTACGACATGATCCCCTAAGAGTAATGGATATATTTCGTACATTGAACTGTGACATGTTGATGCAAAATATTTTAATATGTGTTAATGCAGTGTGGTGTAATTATTTTGAATGTAAATGAAACTTAATCATTCTGTTGTGATGTGAAATTACTTTGTATTATTATTATTAGTATTTATGTGAAGTATTTATTTATTATTGTGATGTGTTATTATTATTATTAGTAGTGTGTTGTGAAATATTTATTTTATTATCTTGATGAAAGTTTAATGAAATGCCATTGTATCCCATCCATAGACAGTGTTTCGACGACTTCCGCCCAGCTGAATTTGGCTGCGTCCAATGATTTTTTCAGCTCTTTATTGGCACCCACGAAATTTGTCCCATTATCGCTGTAGATTTGAGTACACAAACCTCTTCTTGCCGTGAAACGCCGATGTGCTGCTATGAAGGCCTGTGTAGTAAGGTCACTTACCAATTCGGTATGTATAGCTTTGGTGGCTAAGCAAATGAATATGGCGAAGTATCCCTTATATTTCTTAGCATTTCGACCTTTCCATGTTTTGATCTCGAACGGCCCTGCGTAATCTACCCCGGTGTTGGTGAAGGGTTGTGTGACACAAACCCTGGGTGCTGGTAAATTGCCCATTAGTTGCTGAGCCGTTTTTGCCCGATAACGAAAACATTTGACACAGCTGTTGATGATTCCTTTGACGCAAGTTTTAAATTTGAGGAACCAGTACTGTTGTCTAAGGTGCATCATTGTTTGCTGGAGTCCCCCGTGTAGAGTTCTTTGATGAGCGTCTCTTATAAGACTCTTGGAGAAATGATGATTTCCCTTTAGAATTATCGGGTGTTGCTGATTATAAGAGAGCTCGGCGTTTTCGAGTCTGCCTCCTACCCTCAAGATGCCATCGTTGTCCGTAAAAGCACAGAGCGAGTTTGGCACCTTGGCCTTGTTGTCTGCGGCAAACATATCTGCTTGTGCTGTTTTGATCAGCACCATATTGGCAGCCTGTAGTTCCGCTGGAGACAGTACGTTATAGGTTCTACAACTCGGTACATTTCGTGTGTTGTTGATGAATCTTCGGCAATACGCTACTATTCTAACTAACTTATTGTAGTTTGAGTGTTGCAATAATAAGTCAATAACATTCGGTACCTGTTTTACAGTATGGGTTTTTATGGCCCGTTTCTCCTCATCCGTTCCTAGGCTCGTCGGCTGTTGTGGATACTGGAAGTGCCATTCTTCTTGTAGAAATTCTGGTCCAGTCCACCAGAGGGTGCTTGGAATTAAGGCCGAGGGCCTTATTCCTCTTGATGCCAGGTCGGCAGGGTTTAACTCGCCGGGAATATGCTTCCAAATTTCTGCTTTTGTCAGCCTTTGTATCTCCGCAACCCTATGGCTGACGAAGGTAGCCCATCTAGTTGGCGGAGCAGAAATCCATGACAGTGTGATTGTTGAGTCGGTCCATGCGAATTGCTTTGCCGTTTTTAATCCTAGGACATCTGCTGTGTAGTTGAGGAGCGTAGCAAGCATCACCGCTCCACAGAGTTCCAGACGTGGAAGTGTTTGGGTCTTTACTGGCGCCACTCTAGTTTTAGACAGAAGCAAATTCACATGGACGATGTTTTGAAAATCGAGCACTCGAAGATATACTGCCGCACCGTACGCTTTCTCGGACGCATCGCAAAAACCATGCAGCTCCAGATCTTTACATGTATCGCTCATATGGACCCAACGAGGAATTCGTATCTGTTCCAGTTGTGGTAGTTCTTCTCGGAAGGAAATCCATTCTTTCTTCAACTCCACTGAGATAGGGTCGTCCCAATTCAGCCCACTACGCCAGAGTTGCTGCATCATTATATTTCCTTTAATAACGCATGGTGAGACCCATCCTAAAGGATCATAAAGCTTGGCGATCGTTGAAAGAATGTTTCTTTTGGTAGGTTCTGTGGATTCCGATTGAGTAATCTGAAAAGAAAGCTTATCTTCTACTGGGTGCCATTTGATACATAGAGCTTTTATGTGATCTGGAGTGCTGAAAGGTAAGGACAAATCAACTTCCCTTTGTTCTACTGGAATATTGCTTAAAATTTCATCACAATTACTTGCCCATTTACGCAGATTAAACCCTCCCGCCAGCAACAGACTGTTGACCTGCTGACGTCTAACCAGCGCTTCTTGGATTGTGTCGGCTCCTGCAAAAAGATCATCAACATAGACATATTCCCTGATCATACGCGCACCTAAAGGAAACCTATCTTCTTCATCAGTTGCTAGTTGGTTGAGGGCCCGAATAGCAAGATAAGGTGCACATGTTGTTCCAAAAGTGACTGTTTGAAGACGATAAACTTTGATGGATTCGGTGTTGTCATTCCGCCATAGAATCAGCTGATAATATGAATCCTTGGAGTTCACACGTATTTGACGGTACATTTTCTCTATATCTGCGGTGAAAGTGTATTTGTGTCTTCTCCATCGCAGAACAACATCCATAATATCGACTTGTGCTGATTCAATGATGTTCCGGTCGTTGTCTTGGCTGCTGAATCGAATACAACCCGCAATTTCGTTATTGAGCTCGCTTCCTTGAATACCGCATGATGTGGCAGAAAAAAATGATGAGGAGTTTTGAGGATTTCATCTGTGTTCACATCGACTTCTTGCATATGTCCGAGACGTAAGTACTCATTTATACAATTACTATATTCTATGTGTAATTTATGGTTGTGAGCAAAACGTCTTTCCAGTTGACCAAACCTACGCAAGGCACCTTGCTTCGAGGCCCCAAGCGCAGGTCTGATCGCATCCTTAAATGGCAGTGAAACCTTGTATCTTCCATTTGGTAACCTTTTTGTCGTTGTGCTGAAAAACTTCTCGCAGGCCAAGTCTTCGCAAGATTGCTGTCCTTTGAAAGGTACTTCCTCTACCTCCCAAAACCTCTGCAGTTGGCGACTGAGATCAAGTACTTGATGAAAAGTTCTGATGGATTGTTTTGATTGAGACACTTTGCCCATCAGTATCCATCCAAGTTGGGTATTCTGCGCAATAGGGGTCATTGCTTCATCGCCGCGTATCACTTCTGGGAGTACAATCTCTGAGTAGATATCTGCTCCCAAGAGGATGTCGACCTCCGCCGGCTTGTGGAATGTGGGGTCCGCCAGAGCCAAACCTTGAATATCACTCCATTGTTCCGATCGCAGTTTGTAGGCCGGAAGAAGGCCAGTCAGCGACTCATAGATTAAAAGACAGGTTTTTGTCTTGAAACCTGAATGAATCGATCCAACTGTAAGGTCAACGTAGCTATGACAAGCGCCACTGCTGACCTTCCCTAACCCCAAGACTTTGATGGAAGTCCTTTTGGTTTTAACACCCAATCGTTCGGCTGCCTTTTTGGTAATGAATGACGCTTCTGAGCCCGGATCCACCAATCCCCGGAGTACGACATCAGCTCCAGAAGTTGCTCTAACTCTTAAAAGTGTTGTTGCTAGGAGAACATCCGTAGTGTACTGTGTCGCCAGAAAACTGCTTACATTTTGTGGTTCGAAAGATTTGGCAGCCGTTGACAAGTAAGATTGTGAAGTCCTATATGGAAGATGATTGTCTGCTATCGGACTAGGCGCTGAATTTGTAGTGTTGCGTGGTGTATGTTGTGTGTGTGAAATAGTTTGAGAGTTGTGGTTGTGTTCGGAAGTGGAGGGTATATGCAATAGGGTGTGATGTTGTTCCTGACAGAAGTAGCACCGAATTCTGCTGGGACACTGCTGGGTTGTATGGCTATAAGCCAGGCAGTTGTCGCAGACTCCTATTCTTCTTGTGATACTTTTGCATCCATCTTCAAAAACCTATTGCAGGTGCGAAGTGAGTGAGCCCCGTTATTACAAACTTTACATTTATATTGAACCTTTTGACTCTGTGTAATATGAAATGTTTTTGCTTTCACTATCTGTGACTTACCAAGCTTGCTACTGTTCGCTGCTTGTTGTAGACCAACAGCCTCTAACATTCTAAACCTGCTTTCCAAGAAATCTTGAAATATTGTGAACTCAGGCAGTTCCTTACTCTTCCCTAATCTCTTTTCCCATAGCTGTTGTGTCTTCATAGGGAGTTTCTTGGTAAGAATATAAATGATTATCACGTCCCAATGTTCCACTGGGACCCCGAGATTACCTAATGCGTGTCTGCATTCGACGGAGGTGTCTAATATACTTTTTAAGCCCGTAGCAGTCTCATGCACAATGGTTTCTTGACCGAAGAAAATGCTGAGCTGTGCATTAACGAGCACGCGCTTGTGGTCGTATCGTGATGTTAATATGTCCCATGCTGGGCCGTAATTGCCTTTAGCTATAGGTAAATGCTGTAACAAGCGCTCAGCCTCACCTCCTAAACTCGATTTTAAATAGTGAAGCTTTTCTATTTCAGACAACGCGGTATTTGAATGAACTAATGAGTCAAAAAGGTCGTAAAATGATCTCCACGTTTGGTAATCACCGGTAAATGTAGGTATATTTATTTTAGGCAACAATGCTATTATCTGTCTTATTTGCACTAGCACTTACCGGTTCCTTAAAGGTTGTCATTTTGTCCAGGGTGTCCATCAACGCTGTCTTATAATCGCAGTAAGTATCTCGGATCTTGTCGTAAATTTCCTCTAATTCCTTTTCTTTCTCAGGTTCAACTGCTGAAATTCCCTCGACACAGCTCAACGTCGTACTCCTTTTATAATTTTCCTCCAGCACATTAATCCGGTTAACGATGTAATTCTTCGTTCGCTCCTTTAGTCCACGTTTGCCGAAATTGTCAAAATCTTTTAAAATTTGACTGAGCAAATTTCGTTGGAGTTTCAGTGCAGATGACATGACGAATGAGAAAACGAAATACTCGTAAGAGAGAAAAAAATTGATGAACTGTGTATTTCAACTTACGTATTTATTCTACAGTTCATTTACTGCTGCAACGGACTACTTCCAACTGTTTTCGTAGCGTTGTATAACCGTACTGGAATTGTGTAGCGGATCTGTCGGAGTACCGGACGTCGAAATAACGTTGTGTTATCTTTTTCCAGCGGTGGAAGAGGAATTTGCAATTTTGCACTTTCAATTTAATTTCACGACGCGGGAAACCGTTTGGCACTTATGAAAAAACTCACTTGAATTGTCTAATGTACAACGTAAAAAAAAAATGTAAAAATTTGTTTGTTCAAATGCTTGTTTAAGTGTTAATTTGTTAATTCAATTTCACACACACACAGGGATTGTCTACTTAATCCCAAAAAAGGCTTCGAAGGACCATGAATTGTAACGTTTAAATTAATTAGAAACAAATTAATTTTACCACATCAAATAAAAACTCGGATTACGTTATAAAACTTAAAAAATGTATTTTTCACGATCTCAACTGGTTGGTGATCAAAATAAGAATGAATGTAATTTTAATATTATTTGACACATAGTTTTTTAGTACATAGTTATTAATGCATTGAGTAAGGAATTCCGTATGATATACATATGATAAGGTAGTGTTTTGTTTTATAATTCAAATATGCGTAATATATTTAATGTGTATTTAAATTTAAGCAGTTATTATTATTATATTATAATATACATGAATAAAAGAAATTCATTAATTAACACTCGCCGTTCGGAGTCGGCATTAAACCGTAGGTCCCCTCCGCTCGTGAGAGAACAATAGCACGCACAACACGAGTGGTTGCTGAGAAGCTAGGCCCAGGTCCACCTCGGAATGTAGGGCCGCCATTATTATTATTATATTTTTCATTTTAGGGGACAACACAAAACTTCAAGGGGGGTGGTAAAGTTTATGGAGGCAAATCCTGATTTGTAAGGAACTCTTCATTCTGCCAATTCTTATATGAACCTGTGGCGACCTCGCACAACGACTAGTGACGTATGTACTTTGGCGTCCGCATACAGCAACTTCCATCAACAGAAGTTAAGCTTCCTGTGTGTGGATATCCCTGCAAAATGCAACACATTCGTTGGCAGTCGCGTTCCTCATTTCATACTGCGCAGTTTGTATATCTCATCTCATTTTCAATGACCCGCATGTTCCACTAAAGGGGTCGCGGGGGCAATGCATGCACGAGAGATCTCCAGGCAACTCGATCCTCCGCCATCGACTCTAACTCATCAGGAGCTATGCCCAAGCGCAACCAGGCGAGTGTTTGGACTTGGTCCAACCATCTCATCCTAGGTCTGCCAAGCGGTCGCCTACCTGATGGAATCGCATTCAAGGCACGCCTCGGAAGTCGTGATGATGAGGACATTCGTGCCACGTGACCAAACCAACGAAGTACAGCCCTTTCCGTTCGAAGAAGCAGCTGCCCAACATTCAACTCCCCGCGCACTGTCGTGTTTCTCACCCTATCCCGGCGAGTAATTCCCACAACAGCATGAAGAAATCTCATCTCGGCAGCTTGTATTCGCGATCTTATTCTTTCGGTCATTACCCAAATTTCATGACCATAGGTGAGAGTTGGAACAAATACTGCGTTAAAAACCGCTAACTTGGCTTTGACACCAAGCTCGGCCTTCCTGATTACAGATCGACCAAGCTGTTTCAAAATTGAGCCAGCTTGACCAATCCTACAGGAAAGCTCAGCATTATTCCTCCCATCACTCGTGAAGAAGACCCCGAGATACTTGAACTTCTCCACCTGTTTCAATGGGACTCCACTAACATGTAGAGTGCATTGAACAGGGGTTCTGGAAATAACCATAACCTCGGATTTGTCCACGTTAACCCTCATCCCAGCATCAGCACATACGGCCACAAACCTATCTAGCGCGCGCTGGAGTTCCATCTGGGAGGATGTGAGGATGACTAAGTCATCTGCAAAAAGAAGATGACTGACCCTCAACTCTCCCAATGTGAAACATTCCTCGCCTCGACTGCGCTGTAACATCCAGTCCATATATATAATGAAAAGGAGAGGTGACAAAACACACCCTTGGCGAAGTCCAACGCCCACGGTGAAAGGTGTTGATTTACTACCGTTAACCCGAACACAGCTACTACAGTTTGTGTATAGAGACTGAATGGCCCTCAACAAAGAACCATCAATCCCATACTCCTGCAGAACACTCCAGAGTTTACCTCGAGGAACTCAGTCGTATGCCTTTTCCAAATCTACAAAACAACTGTAGATCGGTTTGGCGTACTCCCAAGCCTTCTCAAGTACCATTCTTAGAGTGAAAAGCTGGTCGGTTGTACTTCTGCCGGGACGAAAACCGCACTGTTCATCCCCCATCCTGGATTCGACCATAGCTCTAGAACGCGCCTCCAACACCTTAGCGTAGACTTTACCTGGGAGACTTAAAAGAGATATGCCCCTGTAATTGGAGCACTCTTTCTTGTCCCCCTTTTTGAAGAGAGGGACAATCACCCCAGTCTGCCAATCACCAGGTGTTTCACCGCGTTCCCAAGCCACCTTAATGACACGAGAGAGCCATAAAACTCCCTCTTTACCAATAGCCTTAAGCATTTCTGGCCGGATTTCATCCACACCGGCGGATTTGCCAACTTTTAGCGATTCAATCGCCAAAATGACTTCCTCCACCGTTGGACTATTCTCCGCCCTACTCAAGACTACAGGTCTGTCACCCTCAGTGCCCTGTTCGGGATTGAGCAGCTCCGAAAAGTGCTCGCTCCATCTGCGCAAGATGTCCACCTCATTGGAAAGCAACACGCCATCTTTGGATTTGACTCCTTCGATGGTGTTGTATTTCCTCCCTCTGAGCCGGCGAATGGTTTGCCAGAACACCTTTTTCGCAGATCTATGGTCGCTTTCCAACTTCTCGCCGAACTCCTTCCAAGTCTGCTCTTTAGCTGCTCGCACAGCCAATTTGCAAGTTCTTCGCGCCTCAGTGTACCGGTCACGAGAATCAGAGTTCCCCAAGAGAATCCAGTCTCTGTAGGTCTTCTTCTTCTCTCTGATGGCTTCTTGAACTCCGGGTGTTTTAAACCACGCAGTTCTTTTCTCACCACCAGCCGCCACACCAAGCCGCTTCACCCCACAAACATCACGTGCAGAAGCAATGACAGCTGTTGAAAACAGTCGCCATTCGTCCTCTACATGCGATGGAACAGTTGGAATTTGCTCAAACCCTTCGGATATGCGCCGTGCAAAATGTTGCTGCACCTCACTGTTCTGTAGTTTCTCCCACCGTATGCGTGTAACCACCCTTGGCAGAAGAGGTACTTTATGAGAAAGATACAGCGTACACAACACCAGGTGATGATCAGTTGACAGTTCAGCCCCTCTCAACACACGAACGTCACAAACCATCCGTTTCACACACGATGGTACCACAAAGAAATCTATCAACGATTTCTGTTGAAGACTCCGACGGTACCATGTGTATTTATGGATGTCTTTGTGTGGAAAGAAGGTGTTCATAATGGACATGCCATTTGCACAGCAAGAATCCAACATCTTCTCTCCGTTCATGTTTTGATGAGGATCACCGTTCCTCCCAATCACACTCCCCCATGTCGTTACATCCACACCCACGTGAGCATTGAAGTCACCCATCAGAATAAAGGAATCCATCTCAGCCACCCTGTCAAGGGCAGCATCAACTTCATCCAGGAAAGCCGCATACTCTGACTCTAGATTCGGTGCATACACCTGCACTAGAGCCAAAGTTGATCTTTCAAGCTTGAGCTTTAAGATCCCGACTCTCCCTCCTAACGGTATCCACTCCAATACCCTGTCTGCCAGCCTGGGACTTGTGAGTATCCCCACTCCCGCCTGTACAGACATTTGAGGTGCCACTCCCGACAGGAAGAGTTTCCACCCGTCCGAAAGATCCACAGTTCTAGATCCTCTTTGCTTGGTCGAAGAAATGCCTACGATATCTAACCGATATCTGGCAGCTTCTCCAACCAGCTCGAGATCCTTTCCTGTGAGCGATGAGACGTTCCATGTGCCTATCCTAAGCCGATGCCGTTGTCCGTTGCCTTTTAACCCTCGCACGCACTGGTTAGTGCATGGCGTGATCCCCCTCCCACCCCCGTAGTGGCTCACGAGGCCACTGCCGGGTTGCTCGTAACTGCTTCGGGCTGAGCCCGACCGGCTGCCGAGCGGGACAGGCCGGCCACCAGACGCTCGCATACTGCCACCATTCAGGCCTGGCTCCGAATGGGGCCCTGGCACACCAGGGTAGGCGGTATCCGAGGCTGTCTTCGTTCTTTTCGTCATCCGAGGGGGTTGCGCTTCGTTAGCCAGGCTTGTGGCGTACAATATGCACACCACAAACCTGTTGCCCGCCCCCCACCACGAGGAGGTCAGCTGCCGGGGGGGCCAGTTTGTATATAAATAATTCAATTCATTTCCATTGTGTAAAATTCCTTTGTTTTCAATTCCATGTAAGGTAATAAACAATTACAATAAAACCGGTTGACATTTAACAAATATTCAAACCGTGCGTTTCAATAACAATAACATTAACATGACATATCCACAAACCTATTGAATCCAATTGCTTCCCTGAAAAAATATAAAAACTGCAAGTTGGTGGTTCTATTTTTCTCAAGATGTGCAAGAAGGTTCCTTTTGTATGCCAAACACTTGTTTTGAAATGAAAAATATGATTCAAATGATCCATAGGAATATCTGATTTTCCCTGAGAACTCTTCATTTCATTTTATTTGTTGAATTTTCATTTTACTTCGAAACACGAAAAAGTATTCAAAACAACAACCAATTGCCTGTCGAAACAACAAAAACTAACCCAAAACAAATACCATTTGCCTGTCGAAGCCAAGGCAACAACGATTGGTTTTTCCGAAAGTGAATTCGAAGAATTCGAAATCAATCGAAATGCAGAACATGGAAATTCACTTCGGGTGAAATGGAAATTCGATTTCAAATTCATTTCACTCGAAATGCAGAACATGGGCGACTGCCTATTTTTTACGCATGCTACTACAGAGTGTAACGATTTGCCCACGATAGTGTCAATTTTGTGTCGAATTTGCCCACTACTGGAGTAATGCACAGGTTGTGTTCATGAGGCCGAATATTTTAAAAATATTAAAAAAAACATTGGATTTTGTTGTAAACATTTTGCTTAAAATATTTATACTAATAATTGTATATGTTGTATATTGTCATTCTATTCAACTGTATAAGATGATATCTCATAATTATCACTTAAAATGTACACTGCAATTTTGTATACAAATGACAAAATTAATTCTTCAAATCAAAGAAACACGATTGCAAAAGTACAAATAAATTAAAAATACAAATTGTATACATGACAACTTATACTTATATAAATTCACACATATTTAATTTCTTCCGTAGTTATTTGTAAATATTGCCTTTGAATTCCTAAACAAGGGAAAATGTACAAATGTTGGAAATACAGTTTTTTTAATGATGTTATGAAAAATAACTGCATTATTACGAAAAAATAATAAACTGTTCTGAACTTCAATATTAACGTTTAATATAGGAAAATTTTGAATAAACAAAGCAGTTTTTTATTTAAATCTGAAGACAACAAAGAGATACTTCGGTCATTGCAGTACTTCAAAGATGAATTTAAATTTTGTTAACTATTTTATTTGATTTTCTCAGGCTCAACGTCAATAAGTACATTTAAATATCGTAAATCATTTCTAACAAATAATTAACTGTTTCCAATAGTCCTTCCAGTCGTAATTATTCATGTAAAAATGCTCCTACTGAAGACTAACATTTTCATTTGACGAATCGAACAAATATCAAACGATTCCTGACAGCGTTTGGAAAAAAAGGGAGTGGGAGGTGTGGCCAACCGGCTGTTAGATTTCTTCGCATATGTATGTAGATAAGGAATGTATGTTTTGTAAGAACTTGTTTGGAGGGGAACTCAATCACCTGTTCAAAACAAATCATACGTGAATACGTGGATACTGTACGAAAATTATTGTAAATAACGCTGTCAAATGACGTCATGTGGGCAGAAGGGAAAGAGTTGAGTATCTACCACAAATCAGTCATATAAAGATACTTAATTTTCCAGATGGAAAACCCTTAGCCAATTCAAAAATTTGATAGTTATTCACGAATCTTCCAATAAATTTGATAGTTAATGATGAATGCACAAACCTTTCCCCATTTTACTCACACTAATCTGGATTCATCACGAAAATGGCAATAAAGTCACTAATTCGTGAATTTGATGGCTATCGGAAAATATTTTAAGGACTCTGTTCGCAGGCTTTAGTAACTAAAGCTGATTTGTGTCATCATTTAGATTTAATAAACGTAATTCAAACATTATTTCTTCTGGGAATAACAATTATTTTTAGCTATTAGTAAATGTTTTATGCCTTTAGACTTCAAATTTTATCAAATTAATAGTCAAATCGTCAAATTAAACAATTTTAACTCGAAACATATATAAGTGTTTAATAGAACACGTCGTCCTAATGGTACTCTTATTATGGCACAAACGTGGTTTTACTTTTACAAAAACATGTTTTCTTTTAAATTAAGAAATTTAATTTGGCCTCAACCAGCACAGAAGAGCATACCAAACATTTAACGACGATCTTCACACGCCTCCGAGATTATGGTTTGTCTATCAATCGCGACAAATGTCATTTCTTTGCAGACAAGATCGAGTTCCTTGGTCATCTCATATCAGCCACCGGCACTCAGCCGCTTCAAGACAAAATTCAAGCCATCTCGACGTACAAACGGCCCGAAACCTTGGCACAACTGCGTCAATTTTTGGGCATGATCAATTTTTACAGACGTCACCTGAAAAACGCAGCTGCTACTCAAGCACCGCTCCATGCGTTGCTTAAAGACGTACGAAAAAAGATACGAGACTGGTGGTTTGGACAGAAGAGGCTCTGGCAGCATTTGAGAAGTGTAAGGAGGACTTAGGCAATGCAGCCCTCTTAGTTCATCCTGCCCCGCACTGCGAACTTCGATTGTCTACTGATGCCTCCGGAAAAGCCGTGGGAGCTGTGCTTGAGCAACGCAATGGCAACGTTTGGGAACCCGTTGGCTACTTCTCCAGAAAATTATCGAAGGCAGAAATAAACTACAGCGTTTATAATCGGGAACTAGCAGCAATTTATCACGCAGTCAAGTTTTTTCGACCTTGGATAGAGGGATATAGCGTAACAATCAGAACAGATCACAAGCCGCTAACACACGCCTTCCAACAGCGTTCCGAAAAAGCTTCGCCTCGTCAACTCAGGCACCTTAATTTAATGAGCCAGTTCACCACCACTATCATATCAGTTAAGGGTATCGACAACGTGGTTGCAGACACCCTCTCCCGAATTGATGCCGCAACCAGCGTACAAAAGCTTAACAACCCCATCGATTTGGAAGCGCTTGCGAATGCTCAGGTGAGTGATAATGAACTACAAGACATTTTGAAAAGCAAAACAACTTCCCTAAAAATTCAAAAGTTGTCTATGGGACAAGGCTCTAAAGAAGTTTACTGCGATGTGTCACAGAAAATCATCCGACCATTCGTACCCAAGACATTTAGGCGAATAGTTTTTCAAAATGTTCACAATTTGTCGCACCCTGGAAGCAAAAGCACATGCAAACTGATATGTTCACGTTATATCTGGCCATCCATGAAGAAGGACATCACCCTATGGGTTCGCGAATGCGTAAAATGTCAACGGTCGAAAATCGGTAGACACGTCCACTTGCAGCCTTTGGTATTTCGCGAAGTCGACCAAAGATTTGACCACATTCATCTGGACATCGTTGGGCCGTTGCCTGATTCTGAAGGGTACCGATACTGTCTGACGATGATCGACCGATTTTCGAGATGGCCTGAAGCGATTCCCTTAAAGGAAATAACTGCTGATATCGTAGCCAAACAATTTCTCAGCAATTGGATCTCACGTTTCGGTCGTCCGAAAACTATTACCACCGACCAGGGATCACAGTTTGAGTCTGCTCTGTTCAAAGCGATGACAAAATTAATCGGCAGTAAGCGAGTGCGCACGACGGCATATCATCCGGCCGCCAACGGAATGGTAGAACGATGGCACCGTGCTTTAAAAGCGGCCATCCGCTGCCATCAAACCAATCGATGGACCGAAGCACTCCCAGTGATTCTTCTCGGACTGCGCTCCTGCTACAAAGAAGACCTCAAAGCATCAGTGGCAGAATATATGTATGGCACAGCACTCCGGATTCCGGGTGAGTTTTTCGCACATGAAGATACAACTTCAGATCCCAACATCTTTTTGGAAGATTTTCGTGTACACATGCGCAATCTTAAGCTGATACCAGCCACTCATCACTGTAACAACAAAAATATTTTCTGTTTCAAAGATTTATATTCATGTAGCCATGTATTCCTGCGTCACGATGCACCGAAGCAGGGACTGGACCAGCCATATTC
Organism: Myathropa florea; assembly: GCA_930367185.1. Lineage (NCBI taxonomy): Eukaryota > Metazoa > Arthropoda > Insecta > Diptera > Syrphidae > Myathropa > Myathropa florea. The sequence goes on along the minus strand of OV884004.1, from coordinate 62,750,496 downwards.
CGGTCTATACAGAATCATCAAGCGACTCAACGATAGATTGTTTGTCATCGACATCAACGGCAGAACATCGAACGTAAACATCGAGCGATTGAAGCCAGCATACTTGGCAGCAGCTGAAGTTCAACATTCCGATCCATTGCAGCAATCCCCACAGCCATCAACAACCAGAATCCAACAGCAGTCATCATCTCAACAGCTACAAAATTATCCAGATACTCCAGCACTGAAAACATATCCCGGACCAAAATAAGTGAAATTTACAAATTGACAAATTGAAATTAATTGTCAGCTGTCACTTGGGGAGGAGTAGCAGTTCAAAACAAGAGTTGTCATTACAAGATAATTTCATACTTCTTGTAGTGAGCTAGTACATTGGATAATTGAATTGAAACTGGCCTCAAAAATCAACGTGTTTCTGCAATTCTATTTACTCGTGTTTTTACTCACATTGAATTCACTGCTAAGCTGCGCTGTGAATTGGCAGCGAAATTGGATTAAATACATGAACTATTCAGATTTTTCATTTTCTTTTTACTGTTTTTATTTTTCAGTAAAGTAAAGTAAAGTAAAGTTTATGGAGGCAAATCCTGATTTGTAGGGAACTCTTCATTCTGCCAATTCTTATATGAACCTGTGGCGACCTCGCACAACGACTAGTGACGTAAGTACTTTGGCGTCCTCATACAGCAACTTCCATCAACAGAAATTAAGCTTCCTGTGTGTGGATATCCCTGCAAAATGCAAAACATTCGTTGGCAGTCGCGTTCCTCATTTTTGTATATAAATAATTCAATTCGTTTCCATTGTGCAAAATTCCTTTGTTTTCAATTCCATGTAAGGTAATAAACAATTACAATAAAACCGGTTGACATTTAACAAATATTCAAACCGTGCGTTTCAATAACAATAACATTAACATGACATATCCACAAACCTATTGAATCCAATTGCTTCCCTGAAAAAATATAAAAACTGCAAGTTGGTGGTTCTATTTTTCTCAAGATGTGCAAGAAGGTTCCTTTTGTATGCCAAACACTTGTTTTGAAATGAAAAATATGATTCAAATGATCTATAGGAATATCTGATTTTCCCTGAGAACTCTTCATTTCAGTGTATTTGTTCAATTTTCATTTTTTTCGAAACACGAAAAAGTATTCAAAACAACAACCAATTGCCTGTCGAAATAACAAAAACTAACCCAAAACAATTACCATTAGCCTGTCGAAGCCAAGGCAACAACGATTGGTTTTTCCGAAAGTGAATTCGAAAAATTCGAAAGCAATCGAAATGTAGAACGTGGAAATTCACTTCGGGTGAAATGGAAATTCGATTTCAAATTCATTTCACTCGAAATGCAGAACATGGGATTATGAGATCATAATTATCACTCCGTATATCTTAAAATGTACACTGCAATTTTGTATACAAATGACAAAATTAATTCTTCAAATCAAAGAAACACGATTGCAAAAGTACAAATAAATTAAAAATACAAATTGTATACATGACAACTTATACTTATATAGATTCACACATATTTAATTTCTTCCGTAGTTATTTGTAAATATTGCCTTTGAATTCCTAAACAAGGGAAAATGTACAAATGTTGGAAATACAGTTTTTTTAATGATGTTATGAAAAATAACTGCATTATTACGAAAAAATAATAAACTGTTCTGAACTTCAATATTAACGTTTAATATACATTTTGAATAAACAAAACAGTTTTTTACTTAAATCTGAAGGCCACAAAGAGATACTTCGGTCATTTCAGTACTTCAAAGATGAATTTAAATTTTGTTAACTATTTTATTTGATTTTCTCAGGCTTAACGTCAATAAGTACATTTATACATTTTCTCTTATCTTATGGTAACAAGATCGCCACCACCACGATCTAACAAAAGTATGAGCAAATCACCGCCAACTCTAACTACTGCGTCTAAAACGCTAGTAATTCAAACTCCGACCATAATACATTCGTCGGTCCAAGAAAAAGAGACTTTAGCCAAATTCAAATGTCTCGAAGATGAAAATGCGGAGCTACGGTCCAGGCTAAGTGATATGGAAACTCTCTGCAAAGAACTTAAAGATGAACTTAACAAACTTAAAACAGGAAAAATCGAACTTACTGAATGTAAATCAAGTCTAAGTCCGAATCAAATAAAAAACGTGGAATACATTACTGATGAGGAAGAACTAAGTCATGAAACCGATTGGATGTCAAAGAAGCGACCTGGTAAAAAACGAAAAGCCGGTTCTTCACCCGAAGTGATTCCTCAGCCGGAAAATAAACTCACTGATAATACAAGAGTCACAACCAATAAAGGAGCTATGCCATCAAAAGAGCGATTACCGCCGCCGATTAATGTAATTGGAATTACGGAATACAATAAGCTGTATTCTATTCTAAAGTCAGCGTTACGAACTGAGTTCAAAGTGACGTCGCGCAACAACAGTGCGTGGAAGATAAACGTCAAGGACTCAGGCAGTTATAGGGTACTATCCAAGAGACTCAACACGGAAAAAATTCAATGGTACACCTATGAGAATAAAATAGAATGACCTATTCGAGTCGTAGCTAGGGGACTTCACGCCTCTTGTCCAAAAGTAGATGTCGTAGAGGACTTAAAAAATAAGGGCTTTAAAATTGTAGACGCTACCAACTTACAGTCCAAAAAGAAACAACAGATGGAAGGTGTCGAAACCACAATACTTCGCGGCTTACCTCTTTTTATGCTAACTTTTGATAAAAGCGAAACTTTGAAAAAAATTTATAGCATAAAAAGTATTCTTAATATGGTAGTCAAAAGATCGAGACGTTACGTAGAAACTCGAAATTGATCCCTCAGTGTAAACGCTGTCAGGGGTTCAACCACACCCAAGCTTACAGCCAGAAAAATCCGCGATGTATCAAATGTGCGGGGGAACATCCGACGGCAGACTGCAAGGCAAATAAAGGGTCTCCAGCTACTTGTGTTAACTGCAAAGGGAAGCACCCGGCTAATTACCGACGCAAACTACATCTTCATTAAATAGAAGATCTAAAGAGATCAAAGAAAGATCGTCGCAAGTCGGAGCGAAAACGTTCGCCCAAATGGTAGCAACCGCTAGTGATAATGAAGATAAAAGTCTTTTCGGTTATCCTCGAGAAATTTGAAGAGCAAACTAAGACGAACAAACTTATTTTCGAGAGACTAGTCAATCTCGAAAACAAGATTAACAAAAAGCGTCCTATAATATGAATAAGTCCCTTAAAATATTAAATTGGAATGCAAACGGTTTATTGCAAAAACTTGACGAACTGGAACTATATATTCAGGAAAAAGATATTGATATTTATTTGATCTCTGAGACGCACCTAACGAGGCAATCCCGTATAAATTTAAAAGGTTATTACGGTTATCACGCTTACCACCCATCAGGAAGGGCAAAAGGCGGATCATCCTTGTTTATACGAGATAGTATTGAACATATGGTTGAAGCAAATATAGAGTCCTATACAATACAATTAAGAACGGTTCGAGTAAAAAACCGACATTACTCATTTAATGTCTCATCTATTTACAGCCCTCAGCGCAGTATAATTGATCAAAACGAGTTTGAAAATATCTTAAATATTCTTGGCCCAAATTTTATAATTGGTGGCGACTTTAACGCAAAGCACACCTTTTGGGGTTCAAGACGCATTTCGCAAAAGGGTAGGACACTGTGCCATAAAACTCGGTTGCGATTTTCAGTCAACCGAGAGACCGACCTACTGGCCTACGGACACTACAAAAATACCTGATGTCGTGGACTTCTTTGTAATGAAAGGTATTTCCCGAAACTATTTAAAAGTTGCAGAAAGCTTTGATCTCAGTTCAGATCATTCTCCTATTATCTTGACAATGAGCGAAATCCTCATAAAGAAACAACAACCGCCTACCTTGACTAATTAACGTACAAATTGGCAAGCATTCACAAACTACGTGAATAACCACATTGAACTTAGTGTCTCGCTAAGGACCCCATACGAACTAGAAATGGAGGTTAACAATTTTATAGAAACCATACAGCACGCTGCGTGCAACAGTACACCACGCATAAGAAAATCGCCAGGAAATCACATCTTGCAATATCCACCAGAAATAAAGGAAATGGTGAAGGAAAAAAGAAGAGCGCGTAAGAAATGGCAACAAACTCGTGCACCACAGCATAAAACTCGTCTCAATCAGTTATGCAACCAGTTGAAGGCGAATATTAGGGCATTCAAAAGTAATATTCTTAACTCATACTTAGTTAGCTTGTCTGCTAAAAAGGAATCTAACTACTCGCTCTGGAAAGCCGTTAAAGACGTGAGAAAACCCCAAGCCCATGTAGCACCAATAAGAAAAAATCAGGACGAATGGGCGAAAGACGATAAGGAAAAAGCGGAACTCTTTGCTAATTATCTAGAAATTACTTTTCAACCGTTCGATGGATTAACACCACTTGAAAATATTAATAGAACTGAAGTGACAGATGGCAATTATGCGATTAGGATCGCAACGTTTACGGAACTTAAAAAAGAATTAAATAAACTCAAACCGAAAAAAGCTCCTGGATACGATTTAATCACAGGAGAAGTTCTTAAAGCGTTGCCCAGAAAAGCGGTTCTTAAGTTTCTGTATCTCATCAATGCTGCCCTTAGACTAGAACACGTTCCTAGTCAATGGAAAGTGGCAGAAGTGATTATGGTACCGAAACCTGGGAAACCGCCAACTGATAAAAAGTCATATAGACCGATCTCACTTCTTCCGATAATGTCTAAAGTATTCGAAAGAATTCTACTTAGACGTTTAAGTCCGGTCGTGGAAGAAAAACGCCTTATTCCGCACCATCAATTCGGCTTTAGAAGTAAGCATTCTACTATCGACCAAGCACATCGCATAACTGATGTAGTGGAAAAAGCACTGGAACAAAAATATATTTGTTCGGCAGCATTTCTCGATGTTTCTCAAGCCTTTGACAAAGTTTGGCATGAAGGCTTGAAACCTAAACTAAGTCAATTTCTTCCGGGAAAACTTTTTACAATTATACCGAACTATCTTTCCGATAGAATGTTCCGTGTAAAGTATGGAAATGAATACTCTGTATTCAAATCTATAAAGGCTGGAGTACCACAAGGAAGTGTACTTGGTCCTCTTCTTTACCTACTTTATACCAGGGATATACCGGAAGACGAAGGCACCGTATTAGGCACATTTGCTGACGATACTGCCATTTTGGTAACAGCCAAAATGGTTGAAGAGTCAACAATGAAATTACAATGTGCTCTAAATCGGGTATACGAATGGACAAAAGTTTGGCGAATCGCGCTTAATGAAGCGAAATCTGTTCACATAAACTTTACATACAGGAACATAAATAGTCTACCTGTTTTCGTAAATGGTGTCCAAATACCCTTTGGGAATGAAGCGAAATACCTCGGGATGACCCTCGACGTTAAACTTAAGTGGAAGGAGCACGTTAAAAAGAAACGTGAAGAGCTAGAGAAGAGATATAAAGATATGTACTGGCTCATTGGATATAATTCAAGTATTGACAACAAATTGCTTATATATAAGCAAGTGCTAAAACTGTCTGGACGTACGGTGTACAACTCTGGGGTTGTACCAGACCAAGTAATAGAAACATACTACAGACTTTTCAAAACAAAGTTCTAAGAACCATCGTCAACGCACCTTGGTATATAAGAAACGACGATATCCACAGAGATCTTGGAATTACAACAGTCCAAGATGAAATTAAGACTTTTGCTCGTAAGCATAAGCGCCGCCTAGAGGAGCACGTTAACCCTGTAGTCCTTCCGATTCTTAATGGAAGTAATGCTATTCGCCGTCTTCAAAGGACTAGACCACTTGATCTAGCACGGTGAAATCAACCCGCGTGTATTAGCGGTGTAAGCAGAAACTTTCAGTAGAGAGTCACCTGCCTAATGTCTCTAAATTACGAAATGTAAACTGCTGGATAAGTGACTAACTTAGTTGTAGTATAAATATATTTTATGTGAAGGGAGGTGTTTTTACTGGGTAAAAATCCCTTTCGCTATGAGGGAACGGTCCCCATAGTGTCTTTTGAAGATTTTCACCTACCCTCGCTGTTCTCTGTTCCCTGTTCTCTTATCACTCTGATTGTTTCATTATTTGGAATGAAATTGAAATATATCAAACCAATGTTCCATATACTTCATAATATAATAATTTAAACTTTAATTTAAAAATATCGTAAATCATTTATAACCAATAATTAACAGTTTCCAATAATCCTTCCAGTCGTAACTATTCATGTAAAATGAATACTCCTACTGAAGACTAACATTTTCATTTGACGAATCGAACAAATATCAAACGATTTCTGATAGCGTTTGGAAAAAAAGGGAGTGGGAGGTTTGGCCAACCGGCTGTTAGATTTCTTCTCATATGTATGTAGATAAGGAATGTATGTTTTGTAAGAATTTGTTTGGAGAGGAAGTCAATCAGCTGTTCAAAACAAATCATACGTATTCACGGATACTGTACGAAAAATGTTATAAAATACGCTGTCAAATAACGTCATGTGGGCAGAAGGGAAAGAGTTGAGTATCTACCACAAATCAGTCATATAAAGATACGTAACTTTCCAGATGGAAAACCCTTAGCCAATTCAAAAATTTGATGGTTATTCACGAATCTTCCAATAAATTTGATATTTATTGATGAATGCACAAACTTTCTCCATTTTACTCACACTAATTTGGATTCATCACGAAAATGACAGCACATTCACGCATGGCTTCCCATGGTAACGTCACAAATTCATGAATTGCCCGCAATAAAGTCACTAATTCGTGAATTTGATGGCTATCGGAAAATATTTTAAGGACTCTGTGCGCAGGCTTTCGTAACTAAAGCTGATTTGTAGCATCATTTATATTTAATAAACGTAATTCAAACATTATTTCTTCTGGGAATAACAATTATTTTTAGCTATTAGTAAATGTTTTATGCCTTTAGACTTCAAAACATATATAAGTGTTTAATAGAACACGTCGTCCTAATGGTACTCTAATTATGGCACAAACGTGGTTTTACTTTTGCAAAAACATGTTTTCTTTTAAATTAAGAAATTAAGAAGAGGTGTATCTGCCGTACAGGCATATTTTTATTCTAATATAATATTTCATAGAACTGTAATACAGAGAAATATTGTACTACATTTTTATTACCAATAACATTGACCTAATTTTATTGTTTATAAGGGAACTTGAGTCCTTAAAGAATGTTCGAAACCTTTCCAAACCGAACTGGTTTCAATATTTATCCATTTTCAAACGTATTCCTAACAAGTTTCCAGTATTGTTTCCAATAAATGTTTCAGGCCCTAAATATTAAAAAAATAGTTCTTAACGAATACATTAACATTAATTAAAAATACTAACTTCATTGTTTAGCTCATGAAAATCGGTGTTCTGCAGTTCGATTTACTCACAGCTGCGCTGTGAATTTGCAGCGAAATTGGATTAAATACATGAACTATTCAGATTTTTCATTTTCTTTTCACTGTTTTTATTTTTCATTTTAGGGGAAAACACAAAAATTCAAGGGGGGTGGTATTTCTGTAAAGTTTATGGAGGCAAATCCTGAATTGTAAGGAACTCTTAATTCTGTCAATTCTTATATGAACCTATGGCGACCTCGCACAACGACTAGTGACCTATGTACTTTGGCGTCCTCATACAGCAACTTCCTTCAACAGAAGTTAAGCTTCCTGTGTGTGGATATCCCTGCAAAATGTAACACATTCGTTGGCAGTCGCGTTCCTCATTTCATACTGTGCAGTTTGTATATAATTAATTCAATTCATTTCCATTGTGTAAAATTCCTTTGTTTTCAATTCCATGTAAGGTAATAAACAATTACAATAAAACCGGTTGACATTTAAAAAATATTCAAACCGTGCGTTTCAATAACAATAACATTAACATGACATATCCACAAACCTATTGAATCCAATTGCTTCCCTGAAAAAATATAAAAACTGCAAGTTGGTGGTTCTATTTTTCTCAAGATGTGCAAGAAGGTTCCTTTTGTATGCCAAACACTTGTTTTGAAATGAAAAATATGATTCAAATGATCTATAGGAATATCTGATTTTCCCTGAGAACTCTTCATTTCATTTTATTTGTTGAATTTTCATTTTACTTCGAAACACGAAAAAGTATTCAAAACAACAACCAATTGTCTGTCGAAACAACAAAAACTAACCCAAAACAAATACCATTTGCCTGTCGAAGCCAAGGCAACAACGATTGGTTTTTCCGAAAGTGAATTCGAAAAATTCGAAATCAATCGAAATGCAGAACATGGAAATTCACTTCGGGTGAAATGGAAATTCGATTTCAAATTCATTTCACTCGAAATGCAGAACATGGGCGACGGCCTATTTTTTACGCATCCTACTACAGAGTTTAACGAACTCCCGTTATCGTTGAACATTTGCCCACCATAGTGTCAATTTTGTGTCGAATTTGCCCACTACTGGAGTAATGCACTGCTTGTGTTCATGAGGCCGAATATTTTTAAAATATTAAAAAAAACGTTGGATATTGTTGTAAATATTTTGCTTAAAATATATATACTAAATGTTGTATATGTTGTATATTGTCATACTATTCAACTGTATAAGATGATATCTCATAATTATCACTCCGTATATCTTAAAATGTACACTGCAATTTTGTATACAATTGACAAAATTAATTCATCAAATCAAAGAAACACGATTGCAAAATTAAAAATACAAATTGTATACATGACAACTTTTACTTATATAGATTCACACATATTTAATTTCTTCAGTAGTTATTTGTGGATATTGCCTTTGAATTCCTAAGCAAGGGAAAATGTACAAATGTTGGAAATACAGTTTTTTTAATGATGTTATGAAAAATAACTGCATTATTACGAAAAAATAATAAACTGTTCTGAACTTCAATATTAACGTTTAATATACATTTTGAATAAACAAAACAGTTTTTTACTTAAATCTGAAGGCCACAAAGAGATACTTCGGTCATTTCAGTACTTCAAAGATGAATTTAAATTTTGTTAACTATTTTATTTGATTTTCTCAGGCTTAACGTCAATAAGTACATTTATACATTTTCTCTTATCTTATGGTAATAAGATCGCCACCACCACGATCTGACAAAAGTATGAGCAAATCACCGCCAACTCTAACTACAGCGTCTAAAACGCTAGTAATTCAAACTCCGACCATAATACATTCGTCGGTCCAAGAAAAAGAGACTTTAGCCAAATTCAAATGTCTCGAAGATGAAAATGCGGAGCTACGGTCCAGGCTAAGTGATATGGAAACTCTCTGCAAAGAACTTAAAGATGAACTTAACAAACTTAAAACAGGAAAAATCGAACTTACTGAATGTAAATCAAGTCTAAGTCCGAATCAAATAAAAAACGTGGAATACATTACTGATGAGGAAGAACTAAGTCATGAAACCGATTGGATGTTAAAGAAGCGACCTGGTAAAAAACGAAAAGCCGGTTCTTCACCCGAAGTGATTCCTCAGCCGGAAAATAAACTCACTGATAATGCAAGAGTCACAACCAATAAAGGAGCTATGCCATCAAAAGAGCGATTACCGCCGCCGATTAATGTAATTGGAATTACGGAATACAATAAGCTGTATTCTATTCTAAAGTCAGCGTTACGAACTGAGTTCAAAGTGACGTCGCGCAACAACAGTGCGTGGAAGATAAACGTCAAGGACTCAGGCAGTTATAGGGTACTATCCAAGAGACTCAACACGGAAAAAATTCAATGGTACACCTATGAGAATAAAATAGAATGACCTATTCGAGTCGTAGCTAGGGGACTTCACGCCTCTTGTCCAAAAGTAGATGTCGTAGAGGACTTAAAAAATAAGGGCTTTAAAATTGTAGACGCTACCAACTTACAGTCCAAAAAGAAACAACAGATGGAAGGTGTCGAAACCACAATACTTCGCGGCTTACCTCTTTTTATGCTAACTTTTGATAAAAGCGAAACTTTGAAAAAAATTTATAGCATAAAAAGTATTCTTAATATGGTAGTCAAAAGATCGAGACGTTACGTAGAAACTCGAAATTGATCCCTCAGTGTAAACGCTGTCAGGGGTTCAACCGCACCCAAGCTTACTGCCAGAAAAATCCGCGATGTGTCAAATGTGCGGGGGAACATCTGACGGCAGACTGCAAGGCAAATAAAGGGTCTCCAGCTACTTGTGTTAACTGCAAAGGGAAGCACCCGGCTAATTACCGTGGCTGCGAAGTAGCAAAGGAAATTAAAAAAAGGCGAGATAAAGTAAAAGCCACCCAACGACAAGCCCCAAAATCGACAAACCCGAGGAATGTTGTAAACGTCGGAAAGAAACAAATGGTCACTCGAAAGGATCCTGATATAAAACCACAGACGCAAACTACATCTTCATTAAATAAAAGATCTAAAGAGATCAAAGAAAGATCGTCGCAAGTCGGAGCGAAAACGTTCGCCCAAATGGTAGCAACCGCTAGTGATAATGAAGATAAAAGTCTTTTCGGTTATCCTCGAGAAACTTGAAGAGCAAACTAAGACGAACAAACTTATTTTCGAGAGACTAGTCAATCTCGAAAACAAGATTAACAAAAACCGTCCTATAATATGAATAAGTCCCATAAAATATTGAAATTGGAATGCAAACGGTTTATTGCAAAAACTTGACGAACTGGAACTATATATTCAGGAAAAAGATATTGATATTTATTTGATCTCTGAGACGCACCTAACGAGGCAATCCCGTATAAATTTAAAAGGTTATTACGGTTATCACGCTTACCACCCGTCAGGAAGGGCAAAAGGCGGATCATCCTTGTTTATACGAGATAGTATTGAACATATGGTTGAAGCAAATATAGAGTCCTATACAATACAATTAAGAACGGTTCGAGTAAAAAACCGACATTACTCATTTAATGTCTCATCTATTTACAGCCCTCAGCGCAGTATAATTGATCAAAACGAGTTTGAAAATATCTTAAATATTCTTGGCCAAGTGAGTTGCTAGTTTTTGATTATCGTCTTTCTCACTTAACTCGTCCCAAAGGTCCTCGGAAGCTAGAACTAATTCCTTGAGAGTGGGTGTTGAATGGTTTGAGGAAGGTTGCCTCAATGTCGACCTTAGGATTTCGCTCTGCAAGCAATGTATTTTCACGTGTCTGTATAGAACACGCTTGATTTAGTTGAATGATTCCAACCCTATCCAAGATAGTATATTCTCGTTGTCCGTTGCAAATTATAGCTGCTTCAGTTGCCGTATTAGTTACAAACAACCATGTGTTCTTAAGGTACAACTTCTTCCATATTGTATCGTGAATGATGAGTTTTTTCATTCTACACGCAGTTTGACTTGATCTTTGGTACAGGTGGTCGATTACGCAATTTTGTTCTGATGTGATTTGAATTACAATTCTTTGATTACATAAGAATGAAAATCGTTTCAATATTGTGCAATCATTAAGCTCACTATCCGTTAGTTCGAAAAAACGTTGGTTATTGTAATCGATTGCCAAGAAAGATGAAGCCACGTCTGGTACCAAAAAACTACTATTGCTGATCTTATATGGCACTGGAGTTATTTTGACTAAGTCATACGAGGTGATTTCAGTCATGTGGAGGAATCCGCTTATTATTGTGTGCGTCTCGTTCAGTTGAATTTAAACACGATCAGAAGGACGCTCTACGATTAAAAGATTTGGTGGTAATTTGGGAGTAATAAATTCAAGGAAGTTTTTTGCTGTTGTTAGTTTTAAATACTGTTGTTCTATTTCTCTTAATATATCGATTGAGATTTCATATGTCGCTAGGATCTGTAATCCAATTGTATTCTCATCTATTTTTGGGAACCATTCATCCATTTTATTTATTTCAGTAATTACTATATTCAGCTTTTTGGCTAATATGTCATATCGTCCTTTAAAATTGGTATACAGTTTGTTCACGGATGTTGAAGTAGACATCATTAATATCTTCTGTTCATGAATAGCTCTTTTTAGTAAGTCCTGGTTATGATTTAAATAATCTATATTTTCATAAACTTCGTCGTTTACACCAAATATCATCTTTAGTAATTTTCCAAAGACACCTCGTTTCGAACGTTTACTTTTTTCTGGTAAAAACATTGCTCTTAGAATCTCAAGCTCACGAATGATGAATGTTTGTTTTTCCTTTACATGCTGCAACAATGTGAAACAATGCGTAATAGCATTAGAGTTCGCTGAAACCTTACATGCTCTTTCCATATTGTCGACTATGCTGTTGATTCTTTCGTGTTCGAATGTTATATTGAAATCTGAAATAACATCTATCCTGAGCATTCCTAGACTGATCTTTGCTTCTCCAGCCTTTTCCACATATAGACCGGGTTGCGTTTGATAATATATTGTCCATATGTTTGTGTTAAACACGACATGACCGTTAACATTAGAAGACACGTTGAATATATTTTGGAACACGGTTTTGAATATCCCTTGGTTGATTTAACTTGGTTTAAATTGGTGATAATGTTAACATTTGAATTTGTGTCGCTGGGAGGTTGAGACACTGGTAACAAAGATAATTTTGCGATTTAGAGTTTTGTGTTTTTAGAGTTACAACACGCGTTAGTCCATCCGGACCTGAATGGAAGGTTGTCCTCCTTGATGACAACTAAATCTCCTACATCTATGTTGGGTTGTTGTTGCAACCACTTTGGTCTTTGCTGGAGCTGATGTATATATTTTGTGCTCCATTGTTTCCAAAATTCTTGAGTTAGATGCTGAATGTACCTCCATCTATCCAAATTGTTAATGTTATTGTTCAGTAGGTTTCTTTCTGGTAACGTATGTAAGGGACCGCCAATCAAAAAATGAGCTGGCGTTAACTCCATTAAATCTTCAACATCTGAGGTCATGGGACACAAAGGGCGAGAATTAAGGCAGGCTTCAATTTGAGAAAATACAGTTGTATACTCCTCAAAGGTTAGCTTAGTGTTTCCGATAGTCCTCTTCAGATGATGTTTAATTGATTTAACTCCCGCCTCCCACAAGCCTCCAAAATGTGGTGATGATGGGGGGTTAAAATGCCAAGTGGTGCCAAGGACAGTGAGTGACTTTGCAACTTCCCTTGACCCTTCCAAAGAAATGAATGTTTTATCTTGGATAAGTCGTTGCTCGCACCTTTGAAATTAGTTCCACAATCACTAAATAAATTAGCACATAGACCGCGTCTCGCAGTGAATCATCTAAATGTTGCCAAAAAGGCTGCAGTACTTAGGTCGCTTACTACTTCAATGTGGATTGCTTTTGTAGCTAAGCACACAAATATGACTATATATCCCTTGGAGAATCTGTTGCATCTGCCTTTCCAGAGTTTTATTTCAATAGGCCCGGCATAATCCACGCCAGTGTTAGTAAAAGGCCTTGCTATTGCAACCCGTTTGGAAGGCAGTTTACTCATTAGTTGTTGCTGCATTTTGGCGTTATATAGATGGCATCGAACGCATTGGTAAATCGGCTTCTTCACTAATCTCTTTACATTAGTAATCCAATATTTATTTCTTATTTCAGCTATCATTAGTTGTTGTCTACCTTGTAAAGTGCGCATATGCACATCGAGTACAAGCAACTTGCTGAAATAGTGAGATTCGTTTAGTACGATTGGATGTTGTTGGCTAAACGACAGTGGTGCGTTTGCTAAACGCCCTCCCACTCGCAATAGGTGATCAGCATCTAGAAAAGGATTAAGATTACGAATGTGACTTCTTTTGCTTATGGGATGTGCATTTTTTAAAGCCTTGATCTCCTCGGGGAATATTTCTTCTTGTACTAACTTAATAATACACGTTTGCGCTGCTCGGAGTTCTTCATATGTTATGGGATGTAAAATTAAGGATTTTTTGTAACTATTCCTTTTAATATTGCTTTGTAAATTCTTAAAATACCGCTACCAAATTGCTACACATTTTACAAGTCTGGTGAGAGTAGAACATTTTGTAATAAAAAAATTTGTATCTATTGATGTGGTGTGGAAGTTTGATTTGTTAATGTCAAGTTGATATTCTGTTTTAGTTTCTAATAATGTTTAGATTTCAGGTAAACTACGAGCCAATGAAAAATTTTTAAGAAAATTTTGTCCATGCCACCACATTTGGTTTCTGAGAAGGTCCTCTGGTGATTCTCTGATGGTTCTCATTTGTACCTACATGAAACCATCTAGAAGGTTTAATCAAATTTTGAATTTCGCTGATTCGATTCGCAACAAAAGTCGTTCTAGTAGCTGGATTTCCCTTAATCCAAGCTAGAGTGATCATAGAATCTGTCCAGGCAAAGACTTCTTGGTCGTGGAATTGCATAGCTTTTAGCATTCGGTGCATAATCTTTGGTAAAAGAAGTGCAGCACAAAGTTCTAAGCGTGGTAACGATATGCATTTTGTTGATGTCGGTGCTACTCTTGTTTTCGAAACAAGTAAATGAATATTTTCCTGATCGTTGATGATGACTCTAACATATACTACTGCTGCGTATGCTTTCTCTGAAGCGTCACTAAATCCGTGAAATTGTACCTTTGCAGATTGTTTATAATTAATCCAACGTTGTATTTTAATGTTTCGTAGTTTGAAAAGCCCATTGCGTAATTTAACCCATTGTTCTTGCAGTTCAATCGAAATTGGTGAATCCCATGAAAATTGTTTGACCCATATTTGCTGTAGAAGTAGTTTTGCTTTTATAACGCAGGGGGAAATCCATCCTAGTGGGTCGAATATTCGTGCTATATCTGCTAGTATAGACCTTTTTGTAAAAGTTGTTGTCGTTTGTAAATTTATTAGGAAGGTAAACAAATCATTTGCTGGGTGCCATTGGATTCCCAAGGTTTTTATTGCATCTTCTGATTCAAAATTAAATGGTAGATTAATTTCTCTTTCACTTTCTGGAATCCTTTGCAACAATTTTTCGGAGTTACTCGCCCATTTGCAAAGATGAAAACCAGCAGATCTAAGAGTGTCTTGAATTGCCGCCTGTAATGTGATTGCTTCTTCTTCACTATCGGCTCCATAAATAAAATCATCAACATAGAAACCTTTTAAAAGTGCTTCTGCCACAAGCGGCTTCTTATCTTTCACATCCTCTGAAAATTGATGCAGTGTTCGAACTGCTAGAAATGGTGCTGGAGCGGTTCCAAAAGTAACAGTTAAGACCATATGTTTTAATGTTTTCATTAGGTGAATCCCTCCGTAGAATAAGTTGATATTGAGTATCCGCGTCGGCTACCCAGATTTGGCGATACATTTTAGTTATGTCGGCGACAATTATATCATCCTGCAATCGAGGTCCCACCATTAAATGATCATTAAGAGACGTACCATCAGACGTCTTACAAGATCCATCAAAAACCACACGAAGTTTTGTAGTAGTGCTGGATTACTTGAATACTGCATGATGGGGCAGAAAATAATGCTGTTCGGAGTAATTGGTTGTACCTTTTATCTCTTCCATATGGCCAAGGGTTGTGTACTCATTTATGCATTTTGAGTATGCTTCTTTCAAGTTTCGATTGGACTTAAATTTCCTCTCCAATTGAAGGAACCTAGCAATTGCAGCTTTCTTTGAGTCACCAAGAGTTGGGCGACTGCCGCCTTTGAATGGTAATTGGACCTCATATCGTCCATCCTCCCTTCTAGTTACAGTGTCTTTAAAGTGTTGTTGACACTGTTCTTCCTCCAGAGTAAGTTTTCTCTCTTCTTGATTCTCTTCAATTTCCCAAAATTGCTTTAGTTGAGCATCTAAAGAATTGTAGTGGGCTTTAACCGCGACGGTGCCTTCACTTTGATGGCTGTTCGTGCGTCCGGTTAAGATCCACCCAAGCTCAGTAAATTGTGCAAGAGGTGTTTCTCTGCCTCCCCTAATTACACCGTCTAAAATTATAGAAGAGTATACATCCGCACCAATAAGACGATCAATTTTTCCCGGAATGTTAAATGAGGGATCTGCCATGGAAGGCTTGTAATATAACTCCAATTTTTTGTATCTAATTTTTGTGTTGGTAATAATGAAGTTAGTTGGGGGAATATGAAGTCATTGACATTTAAATTAAAGTCAGAGTTAGTTAATGAAAAAAGCTTGAATTCGACTTGGTAATTAGATGTTCCCGCTGTTTTTTGACCTAAACCAGTAATACTGTCTGATATCCTCTGCCTTTTTAATTTAAGGCACTGAACAACATTTTCAGTTATAAAGGTGGCTTCTGAACCTGGATCTACCAAAGCTCTTAGCACTTGTTGAGTACCATTTAAGCCAACGACCTTTACTAATGCCGTTGCTAATAATGCATTAGTACGTATCTGTTTTAGGTGCGCACTGAAAATTTGAGAATGAGAGCAGGATGCACTCGCCACTCCATTGTTCGCTATAGGAGATTGATGGGCTGGATTTTGAACTAAATGGGAAGCAAATTGTGATTGTGACCTACCCCGATTTTGTGTCTGGTTTTGTTCATTATTAGAGTTGGTTCTTGAATTTTGGTCTTCGATATGCAGTAATGTATGATGTTTGGATCCACATTTTAAACACCGATTAGTGCTACCACACATGGATGAATGATGATCGTACCCAAGGCAATTAAAGCATACGAAATATTTTTTAGTCATTTCTGCACGTGTTTTGTTGTCCATATCCAAAAATTTTTTGCAGTACCGTATTGCATGAGAAGCATTGCAAAGCCGACAGAGGAATTGTTTACCCCCTGATAGGTTCTTTGCGTGTAAATTAAAAGAAGACTTTTGAAAGGATTGATTACTGTTGAACTTAATAATTTTAAAATTTGAATACTGGTTTTCTTTATTCGGCATCTTTCTTGCTGTTTCTCCAACTGCTTCCATTGATTGAAACCTGTTTTCTAGAAAATTCATCACTTCATCTAAATCAGGGATTTTTCTGGTATCCTCAAGTGAGTACTCATACAACTTATGCGTCTCCTTGTCCATTTTTTGTATTAAAAGATAACCTATAAGTGGGCCCCATGAATTAGTATCCACACCAAGATTCTTTATGGCGTACATGCTTTCAGTTGTTGTGCGCATTTGCGTTATAAATGCACGTTAGCTTATCCACATGTACGGAGAAAAGAATACGCTTGTTATTGTATCTGTTATTCAAAATTGTCCATGCCGCATCATAGTTCTCTTCAGAAATTGTTAAATGTTGTATTAGCCTTAATGCCTCGCTCTTAATACTTGTCTTAAGGTAGTGCATCTTTTCTTGATGATTTTTTCATACAACTCTCTAAAAGATATCCAATTTGTATAGTCTCCCTCAAATATTGGAATGTTGATTTGAGGGAGTTTGACATCATGAGTTTCGACTACGTTATGATTTTCATTCTGACTATCTTCAAATTCATACAACTTTGAAGTAAAATTTGTGTAATACTTCTCCAAGCAGTCATATAAATCGTCTCTAAAATACTCCAACAGATTGTCTGCCTCACTAGCATGCAGTAAAATAAAATGTCTCCTATTTCATTTAATTTAAATTTGCAGTAGGTTGCTGACCTACTCTTATCTTTCAGATGTGCATTCTCATTCGTGATATATTTTTTCAGAAGATTCATTTTTGTTATTTGCTTATTATTATTATTCTGATACTTTGCTCATTCGATATGGAAGTGTCGTTAGATTTCATCGGTGCGGCTTCTTCCGTATTTTGTTTTCTTTCAATCCGTTCGTCTATATCTTGTATCATTTTTTCGTATATGGTTTCTACTTGTTCTCGGTATTTTTGAGTAAAATAATTTTCCTCTGGATATTTCTCTTTGTAACCAGATAGGAAGTTATCGTTCAATATAAACGCCTCCCATTTCTCTCCCAGCAATTCTCTCTTTTGTGTGAGATATGATAAAGTCTTCCTATCACCCCCATCCTTCTTATAGTTTATAAAAAGTGTTGCACGACAACACAAACAACACAATACGAAGGCGAAAGAAATTCGAGTTATTAATTAATTCTAAATAAATTATAAACTTTAATTAAAAAACCGCACTTCACACACTTGAACTAACATAAACAACTTTGAGAACTGTCAAGTTTACGAAGTGCGCGAAATAATCATATGCTCTGTCTCTTTCTAATACAAGTAAAATTCGATATTACGAAAAGAAAAGAAAAAACCAAGTTTAAGAGGCAGAGTATATCAAAATGTTTATAAACATAATGTCAAGTATGTAAATTATTGCAGTAGAGTAAAGCAAATTAGGTCAGAGACCTCTCCCAATAATATAATGATGTATTATGTATATAACAAAAGCTTAACAGCTGACCGAGGTGACGAGTGATCGAAACCGAGGTACGATCAATCAATACAAATTTATCAGACCAAATAAAAGATCAATTATAACGAGATTAATCAAGTGTTTTATTTTCGTTTGTGAAAGTTCAACAACAAAGGGAGTGACATCACCAGTCACAAAAATACATACCTATTAGCACCAGGGTCAGTATTAAGCCCATTCAAGAGCGTTTCGGGACATCACACACCCGAAACATTGGTCCTTCGAGTCAAGGGAAAACATAAAAATCATTCTCCAGGGAGAATCAGCAAAAAGAGGAATCAACTCCTTAAAGGAATCCTCAACTTAAAAAAAGTGAATAAAGCCTGTTAGTGGCCAACGGTTCAACAGCAGCGGAATCAACCACCATCAGCAGTTCACCCAGCGGATCATCATCAGTCCAGTTCACCCAGCGGATCATCAACCAGTCCAGCACCAACGGATCATCGAACCGCAATTGAAGCAGTAACCACACCGTTCAAGCGGCACTAGCCAACGGACAAAAGAAGATCCAGCAACCAACAACAGGATACTAAGGATTAGCTCACTAACTCAATTGAGCATCAAGGTACGCAAAAGACAATCATTTTTAAATAAAAAAAAAAGAATAAAAAATCAAAGGTATAGTGATTATTCTTCATTAAATCTATACATACATACATACATACATAATATACAATAATAACAATAGTAAGTGAAAATTTAACAAAAAAAATGTGAATATATATAGAAACAGATTAAACATTCTTACATACAAACATTTCTCAACAATACATATACTCTTACAAACTAAATTACTCTTAAACAATCTACATTAAGTGCTTAGAAGTGTATAACATTATAACTGAATAAATTTAATCAAATACAATAAGAAATTTGTGTTTTACAAACTTATATAATGTCTAAGATTAGCAAATACATTGAATTTCAAGATTTAACTCTCAAAGAATTAATAACTGACTTGGAAGAGTACGAAAAAGATACCGCGGCGCGAAAGTCAAGGGGATATTTGAGTGCGTGTTTAGCCGATGTCGAGGAAGTTTTCAAACGCGCGAAAAAAGAACACTCCTCCATTGTGAACAGTGCTGCAGATCCTTTAAAAGAGAAATATTTATTAGATGAGACATACTCTAAAATAAAAAGAGCATATTTTACCTTCGTCGGCCTTCTGCGCGATGAACTAGATAAGTTAAACGAATCAACCAACTGTGATATATCTCGTCTAAACCAATCGCGGTCCGCAGCATCAGATATTCGATTACCACGAATAAACATAAAAACGTTTTCCGGTAAATACGAGGAGTGGTGTGAGTTTCACAATGTGTTCCAATCCACAATTGATCAAAATGTTGAACTATCGGATGTTCAGAAACTGCAATTCCTCAAAAGTTTCACAGCCGGTGAAGCAGCTCGGTTAATTCAGCACCTACCCATGGACGGAAAGAATTATTCGTCTGCTTGGGAAATACTTACTGAAAGATATCAAAATAAGAGGAAATTGGTCAATACACAGTTACGAATTTTAATGGAACAAAGTAATCTCACCCACGAATCCGCCACGTCTTTGAAGTCTCTTCATGATACGAGCACTGAGTGTACACATGCGCTATCCAACCTTGGAGTCGCAGTCGACACTTGGGACTGCATCTTAATTTATATAATATTTCACAAGCTGCCCCCCCAGACCCAGAGAGACTGGGAGGACAAGCTCGGAACATCGAAAGCTCTTACGGACTGGAAGTCCTTTCTAGCATTCATTGAAGGTCGATTCAGTTCACTGGAAAACATTGCAGAGTTGAGTGTCTCCAAACAGCTATCACATCAATCAGCAATCACATCTCGGAAGGCTAATAACTTCCTCTCGAGGTCATCAGGGAAGCAATATCTTTGTCGACTTTGTAAAGGTATTCATGGCATTCGATTATACAAGAAATTCTTAAGCATGGACGCCAAAACTCGAACCGAAACAGTGAAGAAGAATTCCATTTGTTCCAACTGTTTAGGCTACGACCATCATGCCACAAATTGCAACAGCAGTAATCGATGTTACAAGTGCGGCAACAAACATCATACAATGCTGCACATCGAGTTCAACAACCCGAGCAACCCTGGGCCATCAACATCAAACGTGACGTTCAACGCACATGTCAACCAACTCAACACGAAGGTTCTTCTTGCAACAGCTTTAGTCAAGGTAATGAGCATCGATGGAACTGAGCACACTCTCCGAGCACTGATCGATCCTGGTTCTGAAGCAACATTCATCACCGAGCGCGCAGCACAATTACTTCGACTAAAAAGAGAGAAGACAACAGCAAATGTAACAGGTTTAGGACAAATATCGACTGGAATTTCACGTTATCAAACACGATTCAAAATATATTCAAAAATAAATACATCTTTTATTCTTGAGGTAACAGCATTTGTTTTTTCTCAACTGACCGGATTGTTGCCAACCCAATCAGTTTCGAACAATAATTGGACTCATCTTTCCAGCTTAACCTTAGCAGATCCTTCCTATAATGTTTCAGGGAAGGTTGATTTACTTCTAGGAGCCGACGTCTATTCGTCCATCATCCTCGATGGACTCGTTAAGAGCCACAGAGGATCACCAATTGCACAACAGACTGAGCTGGGATGGATTCTCACTGGAAAAACGTGTGTAAATAAAGGGCACAAGTCTATTACAGTGCAGAATCATCACAACTCTCTCGATGTTCAACTTAAACAATTCTGGGAAATCGAAGAAGACCTCGATATCAGGAAATTGACGGCTGAGGAAGAGCAGTGCCAAAAACATTATGCCAGGCACATCAAGCGACGAATCGACGGAAGATATGAAGTTCGGCTCCCATTTAAAGAAGACATCCAGCCAACCCTTGGAGCATCCAAACCAGCAGCGATGGCAAGATTTTTTCAAATCGAAAGACGACTTGCTTCAAACCAAAAGTTAAGAGAAGCATATACAGCGTGCATCAACGAATAAGTTACATTGGGGCACATGACAGAGGCTAACACAGACACATATCTACGAAATAAAAAACACTATTACCTGCCACATCATGCTGTCTTCAAGGAGTCTAGCACAACAACAAAATTGCGTGTGGTCTTCGACGCCTCATGCAAAACAGCAGACGGTACATCATTAAATGACCATTTGCTGATTGGGCCACGCTTACAACCCGACATCATCGACCTGGTTGCAAGGTGGCGGAAGTTTCGCATAGCCTTTTGAGCAGACATTGGGATGATGTACAGACAGATCTGGATGTCATCAGAAGACACTCCATATCAACTAATGTTATGGAGACCGACAACCCAACACCCAATCAAGACATACACACTTAACACAGTGACTTTTGGCACAGCGTCAGCACCATATTTAGCAGTGCGGACTCTGCATCAACTCGCCAAGGACGTATCTCACTCGCACCCACATGTAACACGCGTACTCACCGAGGGATTTTACGTCGACGATCTCATCTATTGAGTCGACAATGAAGCCGGTGCAATTCAGCTGCAAATGGACACTCTCTCCATACTTAAAACAGCTGGCTTTCCATTCCGCAAATGGGCGAGCAACTCAGCGAAAATCTTAGAGCAGGTGCCTGAAAACGAAAGAGAGATACATTTACCATTGGACTTCAATTCTTCAGATGCCATAAAAACATTGGGAATTCAATGGCATCCAGCAAATGATGTTTTCAAATTTAAAATACAATTACCAGGCACCATATCACACACCAAACGATCCGTTCTCGCAGATATAGCTCGCTTATTTGATCCATTGGGATGGATTTCACCAGTCATCGTGAAGGCAAAACTTATTCTCCAACAGTTGTGGCGCAACGAATCACCGTGGGACTCACCGCTCGCAAGTGACATCGAAGAGGAATGGATCAACCTCCGCAACGGGCTAGATAGCCTCCAGCACATCGAGATACCTCGCTGGATCGGGTTCGAGGAGTCAGCTTTGGTCCAACTACATGGCTTCAGCGATGCTTCAGAAAAGGCTTATGCTGCCGTCATATACGCCCGAGTAATCAAAAATGGGCGAGAGGAGATAAATATTCTTGCCTCGAAGACAAGGGTAGCCTCCCACGTCTGGAGCTTTGTGCAGCACATCTACTGGCAAAACTCTTACAGCGGGTATCGAAGTCCATGCAATTCACCAACGTAGAAACATATGCATGGTCAGACTCGACAATCTGCTTGGCTTGGATTCGGGGAAATCCTTCAACACGCAAAACGTTCGTCGCTAATCGAGTGACGGACATACAAAATCTAACTGGAGTAGACATCTGGCGACACGTACGAGGTAAGGAGAATCCAGCAGACATCGCATCGCGTGGCCTCTCACCAGAGGAATTAGGCCTCAAGTTTCTGCAGGGTTTTGTACCACAGCATCACCCAGCAGAAAACCCAATAGAAACAGATCTGGAAAATAGAGTAAAAAAGAAAGAAAATGTACAATTTTATACAAATAAATTAACAAACATACTCACAAATTTTGTACACGTTGTCTTTCACTGCGCAGTCATCAACAACACATTAATCGAACAATTTTCCAGCTTAAAACGTCTCATCCGTACCATAGCGATATGGCGAAGATATTTCAACAACCTTCAACCGAAAAGGAAGCTGTCATTCAAGACACATCCACTCACAGCAAAGTAATTAATGGCATCAAGAGATCGACTCATCAAATTGGTTCAGTCAGAAACATTTTTCGCGGAAGTTGAAGCACTGTCATCAAAGAAACCACTTCCAAAGGGAAGTACGATCCGCAGCCTGAACCCATTTCTTGATGCTACTGGAATTCTTCGTGTTGGAGGAAGACTCACAAATTCGACACTCAACTTCAACCAACGTCACCCAATCATATTAAGCGAATCGCATCACTTTACCAAGTTGGTCGTCACCAATACGCATCTCAACACATTGCATGGTGGGCAAGAAATTATGATGGCCGAAATCCGGAACACATACTGGATAACAAACTTAAAACGCAGGGCTAAGTCCACCATCCACAAATGCATACCGTTGCCACCGATACAATGCGAAAAGGCAACAACAACTTATGGGCAGCCTACCAGCAGAAAGGGTGTCAATAACACGGCCTTTTACGAACACTGGCGTAGACTACGCAGGTCCCTTTGATGTAAAACTATGGAAGGGCAGATGTAACAAGTCAACAAAGGGATACATCGCAATCTTCGTCTGCCTATCGACAAAGGCCATCCATATCGAACTGGTAAGTGACCTCAGTTCAGCAGCGTACCGAAGATTCGTCGCAAGACGAGGCATTTGCAGCAACATGTTCAGCGACTGTGGCACCAACTTCAAGGGTGCAAACAACGAATTGACTAAGGATGGTCAATTCCTATCAAAGGAATGGTCAATTGAAATCGCCAACGCTTTAACGCCATACAACACCACATGGCATTTTAACCCTCCATCATCACCACACTTCGGAGGTCTCTGGGAAGCTGGTGTAAAATCTATTAAGCACCACCTTAAGTGGACCATCGGCGCATCTAAATTGACATTCGAGGAATTTAATACACTGCTCAATCAAATTGAAGCGTGTCTTAATTCCAGACCATTATGTCCCATGTCATCCGACCCTGACGACTTAACAACGTTAACTGCAGGCCATTTTCTCATTGGAGCACCATTAAGGACACTGCCGGAACGAAACCTAAGAGAAAGGAATATACATCAACTGGACAAATGGAAATATATACAAAGACTAACGCAAGAATTCTGGAAGCGGTGGAGCACAACATATTTACATCAGCTTCAACATCGTCCGAAGTGGCTAAAGGAAAACAACAATATTAAAGTTGGAGACATAGTGTTGGTCAGAGAAGACAACTTACCACCATCATCATGGTCACTCGCTCGAGTCCTAGAGTTACATCCTGGGACAGATGGTCTGACGCGCGTGGTGACCATACGGACAGAAACAACAAAACTCAAACGACCGATCGCGAAACTATCCCCCTTGCCGGTATCGAACTCGCCGAACGAATTCACAAACCCCCTCGCGAAAAAACAGTCAAAACCAGACAATAATGGGTAGTCTTTTAAATGTATGTATGTAGTATGTAGTCTGTATTGTACCACCCTTATAATAAACATTCAACAAATATCATGCCTTATAACTAAACAATCATAACATAATCTTATAACTAAATAAACCACAATAACATCAGTCAATCATCATTCAAACAACAATCAATCTATTAACAAACTACAATAATATGAATAAAATCATCACTCAAACAAATTAAAAGACAACAATAACACAGTATAAAAAAAAAAAAACATACCACAGCCTGTTAAGGGTGAGGAATCTGCAACTCCCTGCAACCATCAACTCCCTGCAACATGATGTGCAACACTTTTGTGCAACATGATGTGCAACACTTGTTCCCAACCTGGACACTTGTTTACATTACCATAATCTATGTACATATGTCACTGATGGTTGCACTCAAAAGAAATAAAAACAATATTTCTATAATAAAACTTCACAACAGAATTAACATTTTTTTTCTTTTGTAACACTAATAACTCACTTGAATGTCACGCATGCCCCGAACGAGAAAAAGCGCACGAAGAAAATCCCGAATCAACACGAACTTGCAACAATATGAAGAGCACAACACATGGTCAAACATTCCGACGACAACATCACAGAGAACCATATTTCAACCGAGCCCGGGAGCATGTTGCACGACAACACAAACAACACAATACGAAGGCGAAAGAAATTCGAGTTATTAATTAGTTCTAAATAAATTATAAACTTTAATTAAAAAACCGCACTTCACACACTTGAACTAACATAAACAACTTTGAGAACTGTCAAGTTTGCGAAGTGCGCGAAATAATCATATGCTCTGTCTCTTTCTAATACAAGTAAAATTCGATATTACGAAAAGAAAAGAAAAAACCAAGTTTAAGAGGCAGAGTATATCAAAATGTTTATAAACATAATGTCAAGTATGTAAATTATTGCAGTAGAGTAAAGCAAATTAGGTCAGAGACCTCTCCCAATAATATAATGATGTATTATGTATATAACAAAAGCTTAACAGCTGACCGAGGTGACGAGTGATCGAAACCGAGGTACGATCAATCAATACAAATTTATCAGACCAAATAAAAGATCAATTATAACGAGATAAATCAAGTGTTTTATTTTCGTTTGTGAAAGTTCAACAACAAAGGGAGTGACATCACCAGTCACAAAAATACATACCTATTAGCACAGTATTAAGCCCATTCAAGAGCGCTTCGGGACATCACACACCCGAAACAAAAAGAGTTTGGATAGACTTACCCAATTTTACTTGATCCTGGATTGTAGGCTCAAACAGCATTTTTAATCTATGAGGTTGAATCACTTCGTATATTCGTTCGCAAATACAATATTTTATAATAACCGGTGAGCTGACCGATCGCAGTATCAAATAAAACACGACTTGCTTCGATCACTTACAAACAACAAGTGAGGAACTTTATTAAGCAAATAAGCTCAGGAAGGAGTCAAATTGTGAGTTCGGATAGAAACGTGGGAATGTCTGACTGTGGGAATGTAGAAATCTGGGAATATGAGAATATGGTAATATAGAGTCTGGGAATGTGGAAATGAGGAAATGTGGGAACATTAAAAAATAGTAACATAAATAATTTAAAATTATGTTTGCTTCGCAAACACTTATAAACAATAAAATTAGGTCAATGTTATTGGTAATAAAAATGTAGTACAATATTTCCCTGTATTACAGTTCTATGAAATATTATATTAAAATAAAAATATGCCTGTACGGCTCTTCTTAATTTCTTAATTTAAAAGAAAACATGTTTCTGCAAAAGTAAAACCACGTTTGTGCCATAATAAGATTACCATTTGGACGACGTGTTCTATTAAACAATTATATATGTTTTGAGTTAAAATTCTTTAATTTGACGATTTGACTATTAATTTAATAAAATTTGAAATCTAAAGGCATAAAACATTTACTAATAGCTAATAAATGTTATTCACGGAAGAAATAATGTTTGAATTACGTTTATTAAATATAAATGATGAAACAAATCAGCTTTAGTTACACAGAGTCCTTAAAATATTTTCCGGTAGCAATCAAATTCACGAATTAGTGCCTTTATTGCGGGCAAAATGTGCTGCCATTTTCGTGATGAATTCAAATTAGTGTGAGTAAAATGGGGAAAGGTTTGTGCATTCATCATTAACTATCAAATTTATTGGGAGATTCGTGAATAATTATCAAATTTTTGAATTGGCTAAGGGTTTTCCATCTGGAAAGTTACGTATCTTTATATGACTGATTTGTGGTAGATACTCAACTCTTTCCCTTCTGCCCACATGACGTTATTTGACAGCGTATTTAATAACATTTTTCGTACAGTATCCGTGAATACGTATGATTTGTTTTGAACAGCTGATTGACTTCCCAAAAATAGTTAACAAAATTTAAATTCATCTTTGAAGACTGAAGTATCTCCCTGTGGTCTTCAGATTTAAGTAAAAAACTGTTTTGTTTATTCAAAGTTTTCCTTTATTAAACGTTAATTTTGAAGTCTTCGACTCTGAGCCTGTGGGACAACGCAACAGAGGACGTCCACGAATAAGGTGGCGCACACAAGTCGAGGGAGACCTCGGCCGGCTTGGTGTGCGAAACTGGAGACAGCTGACGAAAGATCGTGCTGGCTGGAGAGGCATGTTGAGTGAGGCCCAGGTAGACCTCGGACTGTAGCGCCCTAAGAAGAAGAAGAAGAAGAATATTGAAGTTCAGAACAGTTTATTATTTTGTCGTAATAATGCAGTTATTTTTCATAACATCCTTAAAAAAACTGTATTTCCAACATTTGTACCTTTTCCCTTGTTTAGGAATTCAAAGGCAATATTGACAAATAACTAACAAACAAAGAAATTAAATATGTGTGAATCTATATAAGTATAAGTTGTCATGTATACAATTTGTATTTTTAGTTTATTTGTACTTTTGCAATCGTGTTTCTTTGATTTGAAGAATTAATTTTGTCATTTGTATACAAAATTGCAGTGTACATTTTAAGTGATAATTATGAGATATCATCTTATACAGTTGAATAGAATGACAATATACAACATATACAATTTTTAGTATAAATATTTTAAGCAAAATGTTTACAACAAAATCCAACGTTTTTTTTAATATTTTAAAAATATTCGGCCTCATGAACACAAGCAGTGCAGTAGTGGGCAAATTCGACACAAAATTGACACTATCGTGGGCAAATGTTCAACGATAACGGGAGTTCGTTAAACTCTGTAGTAGTATGCGTAAAAAATAGGCAGTCGCCCATGTTCTGCATTTCGAGTGAAATGAATTTGAAATCGAATTTCCATTTCACCCGAAGTGAATTTCCATGTTCTACATTTCGATTGATTTCGAATTTTTCGGATTCACTTTCGGAAAAACCAATCGTTGTTGCCTTGGCTTCGACAGGCAAATGGTATTTGTTTTGGGTTAGTTTTTGTTGTTTCGACAGACAATTGGTTGTTGTTTTGAATACTTTTTCGTGTTTCGAAGTAAAATGAAAATTCAACAAATAAAATGAAATGAAGAGTTCTCAGGGAAAATCAGATATTCCTATAGATCATTTGAATCATATTTTTCATTTCAAAACAAGTGTTTGGCATACAAAAGGAACCTTCTTGCACATCTTGAGAAAAATAGAACCACCAACTTGCAGTTTTTATATTTTTTCAGGGAAGCAATTGGATTCAATAGGTTTGCAGATATGTCATGTTAATGTTATTGTTATTGAAACGCACGGTTTGAATATTTGTTAAATGTCAACCGGTTCTATTGTAATTGTTTATTACCTTACACGGAATTGAAAACAAAAGAATTTTACACAATGGAAATGAATTGAATTATTTATATACAAACTGCACAGTATGAAATGAGGAACGCGACTGCCAACGAATGTGTTGCATTTTGCAGGGATATTAACTTCTGTTGATGGAAGTTGCTGTATGAGAACGCCAAAGTACATAGGTCACTAGTCGTTGTGCGAGGTCGCCACAGGTTCATATAAGAATTGGCAGAATTAAGAGTTTCTTACAAATCAGGATTTGCCTCCATAAACTTTACAGAAATACCACCCCCTTGAATTTTTGTGTTTTCCCCTAAAATGAAAAATAAAAACAGTAAAAAGAAAATGAAAAATCTGAATAGTTCATGTATTTAATCCAATTTCGCTGCAAATTCACAGCGCAGCTTAGCAGTGAATTCAATTCGAGTAAAAACACGAGTAAATCGAACTGCAGAACACCGATTTTCATGAGCTAAACAATGAAGTTAGTATTTTTAATTAATGTTAATGTATTCGTTAAGAACTATTTTTTTAATATTTAGGGCCTGAAACATTTATTGGAAACAATACTGGAAACTTGTTAGGAATACGTTTGAAAATGGATAAATATTGAAACCAGTTCGGTTTGGAAAGGTTTCGAACATTCTTTAAGGACTCAAGTTCCCTTATAAACAATAAAATTAGGTCAATGTTATTGGTAATAAAAATGTAGTACAATATTTCTCTGTATTACAGTTCTATGAAATATTATATTAAAATAAAAATATGCGTGTACGGCAGATACACTTCTGTCATGTGGGCAATGACATCATTTGACAGCGTTTTTTATAACATTTTTCGTACAGTATCCGTGAATACGTATGATTTGTTTTGAACAGCTGATTGACTTCCTCTCCAAACAAATTCTTACAAAACATACTTTCCTTATCTACATACATATGCGAAGAAATCTAACAGCCGGTTGGCCAAACCTCTCACTCCCTTTTTTTCCAAACGCTATCAGAAATCGTTTGATATTTGTTCGATTCGTCAAATGAAAATGTTAGTCTTCAGTAGGAGTGTTCATTTTACATGAATAATTACGCCTGGAAGGATTATTGGAAACTGTTAATTATTGGTTATAAATGATTTACGATATTTTTAAATTAAAGTTTAAATTATTATATTATGAAGTATATGGAACATTGGTTTGATATATTTCAATTTCATTCCAAATAATGAAACAATCAGAGTGATATGAGAACATTTTTTTTTTTTTTTTTTTACGAGAGTAGGTGAAAATCTTCAAAAGACACTATGGGGACCGCTCCCTCATAGCGAAAGGTATTTTTACCCAGTAAAAACACCTCCCTTCAAATAAAATATATTTATACTACAACTAAGTTAGTCACTTATCGAGCAGTTTACATTTCGTAATTTAGAGACATTAGGCAGGTGACTCTCCACTGAAAGTTTCTGCTTACACCGCTAATACACGCGGGTTGATTTCACCGTGCCAGATCAAGTGGTCTAGTCCTTTGAAGACGGCGAATAGCATTACTTCCATTAAGAATCGGAAGGACTACAGGGTTAACGTGCTCCTCTAGGCGGCGCTTATGCTTACGAGCAAAAGTCTTAATTTCATCTTGGACTGTTGTAATTCCAAGATCTCTGTGGATATCGTCGTTTCTTATATACCAAGGTGCGTTGACGATGGTTCTTAGAACTTTGTTTTGAAAAGTCTGTAGTATGTTTCTATTACTTGGTCTGGTACAACCCCAGAGTTATACACCGTACGTCCAGACAGGTTTTAGCACTTGCTTATATATAAGCAATTTGTTGTCAATACTTAGCTTTGAATTATATCCAATGAGCCAGTACATATCTCTATATCTCTTCTCTAGCTCTTCACGTTTCTTTTTAACGTGCTCCTTCCACTTAAGTTTAACGTCGAGGGTCATCCCGAGGTATTTCGCTTCATTCCCAAAGGGTATTTGGACACCATTTACGAAAACAGGTAGACTATTTATGTTCCTGTATGTAAAGTTTATGTGAACAGATTTCGCTTCATTAAGCGCGATTCGCCAAACTTTTGTCCATTCGTATACCCGATTTAGAGCACATTGTAATTTCATTGTTGACTCTTCAACCATTTTGGCTGTTACCAAAATGGCAGTATCGTCAGCAAATGTGCCTAATACGGTGCCTTCGTCTTCCGGTATATCCCTGGTATAAAGTAGGTAAAGGAGAGGACCAAGTACACTTCCTTGTGGTACTCCAGCCTTTATAGATTTGAATACAGAGTATTCATTTCCATACTTTACACGGAACATTCTATCGGAGAGATAGTTCGCTATAATTGTAAAAAGTTTTCCCGGAAGAAATTGACTTAGTTTAGGTTTCAAGCCTTCATGCCAAACTTTGTCAAAGGCTTGAGAAACATCGAGAAATGCTGCCGAACAAATATATTTTTGTTCCAGTGCTTTTTCCACTACATCAGTTATGCGATGTGCTTGGTCGATAGTAGAATGCTTACTTCTAAAGCCGAATTGATGGTGCGGAATAAGGCGTTTTTCTTCCACGACCGGACTTAAACGTCTAAGTAGAATTCTTTCGAATACTTTAGACATTATCGGAAGAAGTGAGATCGGTCTATATGACTTTTTATCAGTTGGCGGTTTCCCAGGTTTCGGTACCATAATCACTTCTGCCACTTTCCATTGACTAGGAACGTGTTCTAGTCTAAGGGCAGCATTGATGAGATACAGAAACTTAAGAACCGCTTTTCTGGGCAACGCTTTAAGAACTTCTCCTGTGATTAAATCGTATCCAGGAGCTTTTTTCGGTTTGAGTTTATTTAATTCTTTTTTAAGTTTTTAAGTAAACGTAATTGCCATCTGTCACTTCAGTTCTATTAATATTTTCAAGTGGTGTTAATCCATCGAACGGTTGAAAAGTAATTTCTAGATAATTAGCAAAGAGTTCCGCTTTTTCCTTATCGTCTTTCGCTCATTCGTCCTGATTTTTTCTTATTGGTGCTACATGGGCTTGGGGTTTTCTCACGTCTTTAACGGCTTTCCAGAGCGAGTAGTTAGATTCCTTCGCATATGTATGTAGATAAGGAAAGTATGTTTTGTAAGAATTTGTTTGGAGAGGAAGTCAATCAGCTGTTCAAAACAAATCATACGTATTCACGGATACTGTACGAAAAATGTTATAAAATACGCTGTCAAATAACGTCATGTGGGCAGAAGGGAAAGAGTTGAGTATCTACCACAAATCAGTCATATAAAGATACGTAACTTTCCAGATGGAAAACCCTTAGCCAATTCAAAAATTTGATAATTATTCACGAATCTCCCAATAAATTTGATAGTTAATGATGAATGCACAAACCTTTCCCCATTTTACTCACACTAATTTGAATTCATCACGAAAATGGCAGCACATTCACACATGGCTGCCCATGGTAACGTCACAAATTCATGAATTGCCCGCAATAAAGGCACTAATTCGTGAATTTGATTGCTACCGGAAAATATTTTAAGGACTCTGTGTAACTAAAGCTGATTTGTTTCATCATTTATATTTAATAAACGTAATTCAAACATTATTTCTTCCGTGAATAACACTTATTAGCTATTAGTAAATGTTTTATGCCTTTAGATTTCAAATTTTATTAAATTAATAGTCAAATCGTCAAATTAAAGAATTTTAACTCAAAACATATATAATTGTTTAATAGAACACGTCGTCCTAATGGTAATCTTATTATGGCACAAACGTGGTTTTACTTTTGCAAAAACATGTTTTCTTTTAAATTAAGAAATTAAGAAGAGCCGTACAGGCATATTTTTATTTTAATATAATATTTCATAGAACTGTAATACAGGGAAATATTGTACTACATTTTTATTACCAATAAGATTGACCTAATTTTATTGTTTATAAGTGTTTGCGAAGCAAACATAATTTTAAATTACTTATGTTACTATTTTTTAATGTTCCCACATTTCCTCATTTCCACATTCCCAGACTCTATATTACCATATTCTCATATTCCCAGATTTCTACATTCCCACAGTCAGACATTCCCACGTTTCTATCCGAACCCACAATTTGACTCCTTCCTGAGCTTATTTGCTTAATAAAGTTCCTCACTTGTTGTTTGTAAGTGATCGAAGCAAGTCGTGTTTTATTTGATACTGCGATCGGTCAGCTCACCGGTTATTATAAAATATTGTATTTGCGAACGAATATACGAAGTGATTCAACCTCATAGATTAAAAATGCTGTTTGAGCCTACAATCCAGGATCAAGTAGAATTGGGTAAGTCTATCCAAACTCTTTTTATAAACTATAAGAAGGATGGGGGTGATAGGAAGACTTTATCATATCTCACACAAAAGAGAGAATTGCTGGGAGAGAAATGGGAGGCGTTTATATTGAACGATAACTTCCTATCTGGTTACAAAGAGAAATATCCAGAAGAAAATTATTTTAATCAAAAATACAGAGAACAAGTAGAAACCATATACGAAAAAATGATACAAGATATAGACGAACGGATTGAAAGAAAACAAAATACGGAAGAAGCCGCACCGATGAAATCTAACGACACTTCAATATCAAATGAGCAAAGTATCAGAATAATAATAATAAGCAAATAATAAAAATTAATCTTCTGAAAAAATATATCACGAATGAGAATGCACATCTGAAAGATAAGAGTAGGTCAGCAACCTACTGCAAATTTAAATTAAATGAAATAGGAGACATTTTATTTTACTGCATGCTAGTGAGGCAGACAATCTGTTGGAGTATTTTAGAGACGATTTATATGACTGCTTGGAGAAGTATTACACAAATTTTACTTCAAAGTTGTATGAATTTGAAGATAGTCAGAATGAAAATCATAACGTAGTCGAAACTCATGATGTCAAACTCCCTCAAATAACTCAAATAATGCTTCTCATGCAATACGGTACTGCAAAAAATGTTTGGATATGGACAACAAAACACGTGCAGAAATGACTAAAAAAATATTTCGTATGCTTTAATTGCCTTGGGTACGATCATCATTCATCCATGTGTGGTAGCACTAATCGGTGTTTAAAATGTGGATCCAAACATCATACATTACTGCATATCGAAGACCAAAATTCAAGAACCAACTCTAATAATGAACAAAACCAGACACAAAATCGGGGTAGGTCACAATCACAATTTGCTTCTGCTCTCATTCTCAAATTTTCAGTGCGCTCCTAAAACAGATACGTACTAATGCATTATTAGCAACGGCATTAGTAAAGGTCGTTGGCTTAAATGGTACTCAACAAGTGCTAAGAGCTTTGGTAGATCCAGGTTCAGAAGCCACTTTTATAACTGAAAATGTTGTTCAGTGCCTTAAATTAAAAAGGCAGAGGATATCAGCCAATATTACTGGTTTAGGTCAAAAAACAGCGGGAACATCTAATTACCAAGTCGAATTCAAGCTTTTTTCATTAACTAACTCTGAATTTAATTTAAATGTCAATGCCTTCATATTCCCCCAACTAACTTCATTATTACCAACACAAAAATTAGATACAAAAAATTGGAGTTATATTACAAGCCTTCCATGGCAGATCCCTCATTTAACATTCCGGGAAAAATTGATCTTCTTATTGGTGCGGATGTATACTCTTCTATAATTTTAGACGGTGTAATTAGGGGAGGCAGAGAAACACCTCTTGCACAATTTACTGAGCTTGGGTGGATCTTAACCGGACGCACGAACAGCCATCAAAGTGAAGGCACCGTCGCGGTTAAAGCCCACTACAATTCTTTAGATGCTCAACTAAAGCAATTTTGGGAAATTGAAGAGAATCAAGAAGAGAGAAAACTTACTCTGGAGGAAGAACAGTGTCAACAACACTTTAAAGACACTGTAACTAGAAGGGAGGATGGACGATATAAGGTCCAATTACCATTCAAAGGCGGCAGTCGCTCAACTCTTGGTGACTCAAAGAAAGCTGCAATTGCTAGGTTCCTTCAATTGGAGAGGAAATTTAAGTCCAATCGAAACTTGAAAGAAGCATACTCAAAATGCATAAATGAGTACACAACCCTTGGCCATATGGAAGAGATAAAAGATACAACCAATTACTCCGAACAGCATTATTTTCTGCCCCATCATGCAGTACTCAAGCAATCCAGCACTACTACAAAACTTCGGGTGGTTTTTGATGGATCTTGTAAGACGTCTGATGGTACGTCTCTTAATGATCATTTAATGGTGGGACCTCGATTGCAGGATGATATAATTGTCGCCGACATAACTAAAATGTATCGCCAAATCTGGGTAGCCGACGCGGATACTCAATATCAACTTATTCTACGGAGGGATTCACCTAATGAAAACATTAAAACATATGGTCTTAACTGTTACTTTTGGAACCGCTCCAGCACCATTTCTAGCAGTTCGAACACTGCATCAATTTTCAGAGGATGTGAAAGATAAGAAGCCGCTTGTGGCAGAAGCACTTTTAAAAGGTTTCTATGTTGATGATTTTATTTATGGAGCCGATAGTGAAGAAGAAGCAATCACATTACAGGCGGCAATTCAAGACACTCTTAGATCTGCTGGTTTTCATCTTTGCAAATGGGCGAGTAACTCCGAAAAATTGTTGCAAAGGATTCCAGAAAGTGAAAGAGAAATTAATCTACCATTTAATTTTGAATCAGAAGATGCAATAAAAACCGGGAATCCAATGGCACCCAGCAAATGATTTGTTTACCTTCCTAATAAATTTACAAACGACAACAACTTTTACAAAAAGATTTATACTAGCAGATATAGCACGAATATTCGACCCACTAGGATGGATTTCCCCCTGCGTTATAAAAGCAAAACTACTTCTACAGCAAATATGGGTCAAACAATTTTCATGGGATTCACCAATTTCGACTGAACTGCAAGAACAATGGGTTAAATTACGCAATGGGCTTTTCAAACTACGAAACATTAAAATACAACGTTGGATTAATTATAAACAATCTGCAAAGGTACAATTTCACGGATTTAGTGACGCTTCAGAGAAAGCATACGCAGCAGTAGTATATGTTAGAGTCATCATCAACGATCAGGAAAATATTCATTTACTTTTAGCAAAGATTATGCACCGAATGCTAAAAGCTATGCAATTCCACGACCAAGAAGTCTTTGCCTGGACAGATTCTATGATCACTCTAGCTTGGATTAAGGGAAATCCAGCTACTAGAACGACTTTTGTTGCGAATCGAATCACCGAAATTCAAAATTTGATTAAACCTTCTAGATGGTTTCATGTAGGTACAAATGAGAACCATCAGAGAATCACCAGAGGACCTTCTCAGAAACCAAATGTGGTGGCATGGACAAAATTTTCTTAAAAATTTTTCATTGGCTCGTAGTTTACCTGAAATCTAAACATTATTAGAAACTAAAACAGAATATCAACTTGACATTAACAAATCAAACTTCCACACCACATCAATAGATACAAATTTTTTTATTACAAAATGTTCTACTCTCACCAGACTTGTAAAATGTGTAGCAATTTGGCAGCGGTATTTTAAGAATTTACAAAGCAATATTAAAAGGAATAGGGACAAAAAATCCTTAATTTTACATCCCATAACATATGAAGAACTCCGAGCAGCGCAAACGTGTATTATTAAGTTAGTACAAGAAGAAATATTCCCCGAGGAGATCAAGGCTTTAAAAAATGCACATCCCATAAGCAAAAGAAGTCACATTCGTAATCTTAATCCTTTTCTAGATGCTGATCACCTATTGCGATCACCACTGTCGTTTAGCCAACAACATCCAATCGTACTAAACGAATCTCACTATTTCAGCAAGTTGCTTGTACTCGATGTGCATATGCGCACTTTACATGGTAGACAACAACTAATGATAGCTGAAATAAGAAATAAATATTGGATTACTAATGTAAAGAGATTAGTGAAGAAGACGATTTACCAATGCGTTCGATGCCATCGATATAACGCCAAAATGCAGCAACAACTAATGAGTAACCTGCCTTCCAAACGGGTTGCAATAGCTAGGCCTTTTACTAACACTGGCGTGGATTATGCCGGGCCTATTGAAATAAAACTCTGGAAAGGCAGATGCAACAGATTCTCCAAGGGATATATAGTCATATTTGTGTGCTTAGCTACAAAAGCAATCCACATTGAAGTAGTAAGCGACCTAAGTACTGCAGCCTTTTTGGCAACATTTAGATGATTCACTGCGAGACGCGGTCTATGTGCTAATTTATTTAGTCATTGTGGAACTAATTTCAAAGGTGCGAGCAACGAATTAGTCAAAGATAAAACATTCATTTCTTTGGAATGGTCAAGGGAAGTTGCAAAGTCACTCACTGCCCTTGGCACCACTTGGCATTTTAACCCCCCATCATCACCACATTTTGGAGGCTTGTGGGAGGCGGGAGTTAAATCAATTAAACATCATCTGAAGAGGACTACCGGAAACACTAAGCTAACCTTTGAGGAGTATACAACTGTACTTTCTCAAATTGAAGCCTGCCTTAATTCTCGCCCTTTGTGTCCCATGACCTCAGATGTTGAAGATTTAATGGAGTTAACGCCAGCTCATTTTTTGATTGGCGGTCCCTTACATACGTTACCAGAAAGAAACCTACTGAACAAGAACATTAACAATTTGGATAGATGGAGGTACATTCAGCATCTAACTCAAGAATTTTGGAAACAATGGAGCACAAAATATATACATCAGCTCCAGCAAAGACCAAAGTGGTTGCAACAACAACCCAACATAGATGTAGGAGATTTAGTTGTCATCAAGGAGGACAACCGTCCGCCTTCATCTTGGTTACTTGGTCGAGTACTTGAACGGCATTC
Source organism: Myathropa florea (assembly GCA_930367185.1). Classification (NCBI taxonomy): domain Eukaryota; kingdom Metazoa; phylum Arthropoda; class Insecta; order Diptera; family Syrphidae; genus Myathropa; species Myathropa florea. Next base: position 62,713,315 of record OV884004.1, on the reverse strand, counting down.
TGGTTCGGATGGACTAACGCGTGTTGTAACTCTAAAAACACAAAACTCTAAATCGCAAAATTATCTTTGTTACCAGTGTCTCAACCTCCCAGCGACACAAATTCAAATGTTAACATTATCACCAATTTAAACCAAGTTAAATCAACCAAGGGATATTCAAAACCGTGTTCCAAAATATATTCAACGTGTCTTCTAATGTTAACGGTCATGTCGTGTTTAACACAAACATATGGACAATATATTATCAAACGCAACCCGGTCTATATGTGGAAAAGGCTGGAGAAGCAAAGATCAGTCTAGGAATGCTCAGGATAGATGTTATTTCAGATTTCAATATAACATTCGAACACGAAAGAATCAACAGCATAGTCGACAATATGGAAAGAGCATGTAAGGTTTCAGCGAACTCTAATGCTATTACGCATTGTTTCACATTGTTGCAGCATGTAAAGGAAAAACAAACATTCATCATTCGTGAGCTTGAGATTCTAAGAGCAATGTTTTTACCAGAAAAAAGTAAACGTTCGAAACGGGGAGTCTTTGGAAAATTACTAGAGATGATATTTGGTGTAAACGACGAAGTTTATGCAAATATAGATTATTTAAATCATAACCAGGACTTACTAAAAAGAGCTATTCATGAACAGAAGATATTAATGATGTCTACTTCAACATCCGTGAACAAACTGTATACCAACTTTAAAGGACGATACGACATATTAGCCAAAAAGCTGAATACAGTAATTACTGAAATAAATAAAATGGATGAATGGTTCCCAAAAATAGATGAGAATACAATTGGATTACAGATCCTAGAGACATATGAAATCTCAATCGATATATTAAGAGAAATAGAACAACAGTATTTAAAACTAACAACAGCAAAAAACTTCCTTGAATTTATTACTCCCGGACATCTGCATGAGGTCGTAAACATCATGACAAAATTACCACCAAATCTTTTAATCGTAGAGCGTCCTTCTGATCGTGTTAAAATTCAACTGAACGAGACGCACACAATAATAAGCGGATTCCTCCACATGACTGAAATCACCTCGTATGACTTAGTCAAAATAACTCCAGTGCCATATAAGATCAGCAATAATAGTTTTTTGGTACCAGACGTGGCTTCATCTTTCTTGGCAATCGATTACAATAACCAACGTTTTTTCGAACTAACGGATAGTGAGCTTAATGATTGCACAATATTGAAACGATTTTCATTCTTATGTAATCAAAGAATTGTAATTCAAATCACATCAGAACAAAATTGCGTAATCGACCACCTGTACCGCAGATCCAGTCAAACTGCGTGTAGAATGAAAAAACTCATCATTCACGGTACAATATGGAAGAAGTTGTACCTTAAGAACACATGGTTGTTTGTAACTAATACGGCAACTGAAGCAGCTATAATTTGCAACGGACAACGAGAATATACTATCTTGGATGGGGTTGGAATCATTCAACTAAATCAAGCGTGTATAGAACAGACACGTGAAAATACATTGCTTGCAGAGCGAAATCCTAAGGTCGACATTGAGGCAACCTTCCTCAAACCATTCAACACCCACTCTCAAGGAATTAGTTCTAGCTTCCGAGGACCCTTGGGACGAGTTAAGTGAGAAAGACGATAATCAAAAACTAGCAACTCACTGGCGAACCTTAACACTTCAATCAACAACAGCTGGGGTGACTATTTGTATTCTCCTGCTTTTATTGGCAGCATGGAAATACCGAAGGTGTTGCCATACACAGACGAAATGTAATGAAGACCTTGAAGACAACTCAACTCCTGCCGTACTTCCAAGAAAACTACCCACAACCAAGATGACGAAGGAAGACTTTTTCTTGGAAAAACCTGATGACACGCCGAGTCCATCTGATGGGGTCGGGAGAATGTTTGCGAAGCAAACATAATTTTAAGTTACTTATGTTACTATTTTTTAATGTTCCCACATTTCCACATTCCCAGATTCTATATTACCATATTCTCATATTCCCAGATTTCTACATTCCCACAGTCAGACATTCCCACGTTTCTATCCGAACCCACAATTTGACTCCTTCCTGAGCTTATTTGCTTAATAAAGTTCCTCACTTGTTGTTTGTAAGTGATCGAAGCAAGTCATGTTTTATTTTATACTGCGATCGGTCAGGTCACCGGTTATTATAAAATATTGTATTTGCGAACGGTCAACTCACCGGTTGCGCAATCAATAAGGGAACTTGAGTCCTTAAAGAATTTGCGAAACCTTTCCAAACCGAACTGGTTTCAATATTTATCCATTTTCAAACGTATTCCTAACAAGTTTCCAGTATTTAAATTAAATGAAATAGGAGACATTTTATTTTACTGCATGCTAGTGAGGCAGACAATCTGTTGGAGTATTTTAGAGACGATTTATATGACTGCTTGGAGAAGTATTACACAAATTTTACTTCAAAGTTGTATGAATTTGAAGATAGTCAGAATGAAAATCATAACGTAGTCGAAACTCATGATGTCAAACTCCCTCAAATAACTCAAATAATGCTTCTCATGCAATACGGTACTGCAAAAAATGTTTGGATATGGACAACAAAACACGTGCAGAAATGACTAAAAAATATTTCGTATGCTTTAATTGCCTTGGGTACGATCATCATTCATCCATGTGTGGTAGCACTAATCGGTGTTTAAAATGTGGATCCAAACATCATACATTACTGCATATCGAAGACCAAAATTCAAGAACCAACTCTAATAATGAACAAAACCAGACACAAAATCGGGGTAGGTCACAATCACAATTTGCTTCCCATTTAGTTCAAAATCCAGCCCATCAATCTCCTATAGCGAACAATGGAGTGGCGAGTGCATCCTGCTCTCATTCTCAAATTTTCAGTGCGCACCTAAAACAGATACGTACTAATGCATTATTAGCAACGGCATTAGTAAAGGTCGTTGGCTTAAATGGTACTCAACAAGTGCTAAGAGCTTTGGTAGATCCAGGTTCAGAAGCCACTTTTATAACTGAAAATGTTGTTCAGTGCCTTAAATTAAAAAGGCAGAGGATATCAGCCAATATTACTGGTTTAGGTCAAAAAACAGCGGGAACATCTAATTACCAAGTCGAATTCAAGCTTTTTTCATTAACTAACTCTGAATTTAATTTAAATGTCAATGCCTTCATATTCCCCCAACTAACTTCATTATTATCAACACAAAAATTAGATACAAAAAATTGGAGTTATATTACAAAAAGGTCCAAAAAATGAGATTGCGAACTACCGGCCTATAGCCAAACTCTCTGCCTTGCCTAAATTATTTGAAAGCATTGTTTATGATACTATGTTTTTTCACTGTAGGTCTGTCCTTTCCGTTCATCAACACGGATTTCTTAAGGGAAGATCAACTACGACAAACCTGACAGAATTCGTGTCCAGCACCTTGTGCGCATTGGAAGATGGCAAAGATGTGGATGTTGTCGCTACCGATTTTAGCAAAGCTTTTGATAAAATCTCACACGCGATTATACTTCTGAAACTTAAAGCTCTTGGCTTCCAAACGGAGTTTATTGAGTGGATCAAGTCATACCTTGAAGAGCGACAATATAAAGTAATTTTTAGATCCTCTGTTTCCAATTCTTTTGTAGCCACATCTGGGGTCCCCCAGGGTAGCCATCTTGGTCCGCTGATTTTTATCCTAACAATTAACGACGTGGATAACTTCATTAATTATTCTCGTCTTTCAGTTTATGCGGACGACATAAAAATTTTTAAGGAAATTTCTATCTCCGCTGACTCGTATGAACTTCAAATGGATTTGAACAATTTTTCGACTTGGTGTACAAAAAATTTTCTTGTTCTAAATGTTGCAAAATGCCAAGCTATCACATATTCTCGTAAGCGCCTTTCGGCTACCCCTCGAACTTATTTTATTGGTGACGAACCCGTTCCCACAGTTACTTTACTGCGTGACTTAGGTGTCATTTGTGATAGAGAACTTAACTTTCGTCCCCATATCGAAAATATTATTAGTAGGGCTAATTCTGCCCTCGGTTTCGTTAAACGCTGGTCGAAAGAATTCTCGAACCCTTACGTAACGAAGTCCCTCTACTGTACTTTTGTTAGACCGATTTTGGAATATGCTAGCCAAGTTTGGTCTCCCTATCAGGTTACGCAAAAATATCGAATCGAGTGTGTCCAACGGAGATTTCTTCGTTTTGCTCTCCGTGGACTACCTTGGTCCGACAGATATAATCTACCCCCTTATGAGCATCGGTTGTGCCTGTTGAGCATGCAATCACTCGAAAAACGTAGGAAAGTTGCTGATGTATTATTTGTACACCAGTTATTATCGGGCATCATTGATTGTCCTGCACTGCTTCAAAAGATATCTTTCAACACCAATCCTCGTTCCCTTAGGGTAGTGCCTCTCTTCCATCTCAAGTACCATCGTACTGATTATGGGCGAAATGAACCTATGTCGCGAATGTTGCGTATAACCAACGAGACCCTAAGCACGTTTGATTTTAATACAAACAAGAGCTCACTAAGACATGCCCTTTCCTCCTTTCCTTGAAAATTGTATATTTCAAGTAGGTTTAAGTAGTCTTAAGCAAAATATTGTAAATAATTTAGTAATAGTTGCCTACGGCTTGAATTAAGTTTGTGAACAAATAAAATAAATAAAAAATAAATAAAGCCTTCCATGGCAGATCCCTCATTTAACATTCCGGGAAAAATTGATCTTCTTATTGGTGCGGATGTATACTCTTCTATAATTTTAGACGGTGTAATTAGGGGAGGCAGAGAAACACCTCTTGCACAATTTACTGAGCTTGGGTGGATCTTAACCGGACGCACGAACAGCCATCAAAGTGAAGGCACCGTCGCGGTTAAAGCCCACTACAATTCTTTAGATGCTCAACTAAAGCAATTTTGGGAAATTGAAGAGAATCAAGAAGAGAGAAAACTTACTCTGGAGGAAGAACAGTGTCAACAACACTTTAAAGACACTGTAACTAGAAGGGAGGATGGACGATATAAGGTCCAATTACCATTCAAAGGCGGCAGTCGCTCAACTCTTGGTGACTCAAAGAAAGCTGCAATTGCTAGGTTCCTTCAATTGGAGAGGAAATTTAAGTCCAATCGAAACTTGAAAGAAGCATACTCAAAATGCATAAATGAGTACACAACCCTTGGCCATATGGAAGAGATAAAAGATACAACCAATTACTCCGAACAGCATTATTTTCTGCCCCATCATGCAGTACTCAAGCAATCCAGCACTACTACAAAACTTCGGGTGGTTTTTGATGGATCTTGTAAGACGTCTGATGGTACGTCTCTTAATGATCATTTAATGGTGGGACCTCGATTGCAGGATGATATAATTGTCGCCGACATAACTAAAATGTATCGCCAAATCTGGGTAGCCGACGCGGATACTCAATATCAACTTATTCTACGGAGGGATTCACCTAATGAAAACATTAAAACATATGGTCTTAACTGTTACTTTTGGAACCGCTCCAGCACCATTTCTAGCAGTTCGAACACTGCATCAATTTTCAGAGGATGTGAAAGATAAGAAGCCGCTTGTGGCAGAAGCACTTTTAAAAGGTTTCTATGTTGATGATTTTATTTATGGAGCCGATAGTGAAGAAGAAGCAATCACATTACAGGCGGCAATTCAAGACACTCTTAGATCTGCTGGTTTTCATCTTTGCAAATGGGCGAGTAACTCCGAAAAATTGTTGCAAAGGATTCCAGAAAGTGAAAGAGAAATTAATCTACCATTTAATTTTGAATCAGAAGATGCAATAAAAACCTTGGGAATCCAATGGCACCCAGCAAATGATTTGTTTACCTTCCTAATAAATTTACAAACGACAACTTTTACAAAAAGATTTATACTAGCAGATATAGCACGAATATTCGACCCACTAGGATGGATTTCCCCCTGCGTTATAAAAGCAAAACTACTTCTACAGCAAATATGGGTCAAACAATTTTCATGGGATTCACCAATTTCGACTGAACTGCAAGAACAATGGGTTAAATTACGCAATGGGCTTTTCAAACTACGAAACATTAAAATACAACGTTGGATTAATTATAAACAATCTGCAAAGGTACAATTTCACGGATTTAGTGACGCTTCAGAGAAAGCATACGCAGCAGTAGTATATGTTAGAGTCATCATCAACGATCAGGAAAATATTCATTTACTTTTAGCAAAGATTATGCACCGAATGCTAAAAGCTATGCAATTCCACGACCAAGAAGTCTTTGCCTGGACAGATTCTATGATCACTCTAGCTTGGATTAAGGGAAATCCAGCTACTAGAACGTCTTTTGTTGCGAATCGAATCAGCGAAATTCAAAATTTGATTAAACCTTCTAGATGGTTTCATGTAGGTACAAATGAGAACCATCAGAGAATCACCAGAGGACCTTCTCAGAAACCAAATGTGGTGGCATGGACAAAATTTTCTTAAAAATTTTTCATTGGCTCGTAGTTTACCTGAAATCTAAACATTATTAGAAACTAAAACAGAATATCAACTTGACATTAACAAATCAAACTTCCACACCACATCAATAGATACAAATTTTTTTATTACAAAATGTTCTACTCTCACCAGACTTGTAAAATGTGTAGCAATTTGGCAGCGGTATTTTAAGAATTTACAAAGCAATATTAAAAGGAATAGGGACAAAAAATCCTTAATTTTACATCCCATAACATATGAAGAACTCCGAGCAGCGCAAACGTGTATTATTAAGTTAGTACAAGAAGAAATATTCCCCGAGGAGATCAAGGCTTTAAAAAATGCACATCCCATAAGCAAAAGAAGTCACATTCGTAATCTTAATCCTTTTCTAGATGCTGATCACCTATTGCGATCACCACTGTCGTTTAGCCAACAACATCCAATCGTACTAAACGAATCTCACTATTTCAGCAAGTTGCTTGTACTCACTTTACATGGTAGACAACAACTAATGATAGCTGAAATAAGAAATAAATATTGGATTACTAATGTAAAGAGATTAGTGAAGAAGACGATTTACCAATGCGTTCGATGCCATCGATATAACGCCAAAATGCAGCAACAACTAATGAGTAACCTGCCTTCCAAACGGGTTGCAATAGCTAGGCCTTTTACTAACACTGGCGTGGATTATGCCGGGCCTATTGAAATAAAACTCTGGAAAGGCAGATGCAACAGATTCTCCAAGGGATATATAGTCATATTTGTGTGCTTAGCTACAAAAGCAATCCACATTGAAGTAGTAAGCGACCTAAGTACTGCAGCCTTTTTGGCAACATTTAGATGATTCACTGCGAGACGCGGTCTATGTGCTAATTTATTTAGTCATTGTGGAACTAATTTCAAAGGTGCGAGCAACGAATTAGTCAAAGATAAAACATTCATTTCTTTGGAATGGTCAAGGGAAGTTGCAAAGTCACTCACTGCCCTTGGCACCACTTGGCATTTTAACCCCCCATCATCACCACATTTTGGAGGCTTGTGGGAGGCGGGAGTTAAATCAATTAAACATCATCTGAAGAGGACTACCGGAAACACTAAGCTAACCTTTGAGGAGTATACAACTGTACTTTCTCAAATTGAAGCCTGCCTTAATTCTCGCCCTTTGTGTCCCATGACCTCAGATGTTGAAGATTTAATGGAGTTAACGCCAGCTCATTTTTTGATTGGCGGTCCCTTACATACGTTACCAGAAAGAAACCTACTGAACAAGAACATTAACAATTTGGATAGATGGAGGTACATTCAGCATCTAACTCAAGAATTTTGGAAACAATGGAGCACAAAATATATACATCAGCTCCAGCAAAGACCAAAGTGGTTGCAACAACAACCCAACATAGATGTAGGAGATTTAGTTGTCATCAAGGAGGACAACCGTCCGCCTTCATCTTGGTTACTTGGTCGAGTACTTGAACGGCATTCTGGTTCGGATGGACTAACGCGTGTTGTAACTCTAAAAACACAAAACTCTAAATCGCAAAATTATCTTTGTTACCAGTGTCTCAACCTCCCAGCGACACAAATTCAAATGTTAACATTATCACCAATTTAAACCAAGTTAAATCAACCAAGGGATATTCAAAACCGTGTTCCAAAATATATTCAACGTGTCTTCTAATGTTAACGGTCATGTCGTGTTTAACACAAACATATGGACAATATATTATCAAACGCAACCCGGTCTATATGTGGAAAAGGCTGGAGAAGCAAAGATCAGTCTAGGAATGCTCAGGATAGATGTTATTTCAGATTTCAATATAACATTCGAACACGAAAGAATCAACAGCATAGTCGACAATATGGAAAGAGCATGTAAGGTTTCAGCGAACTCTAATGCTATTACGCATTGTTTCACATTGTTGCAGCATGTAAAGGAAAAACAAACATTCATCATTCGTGAGCTTGAGATTCTAAGAGCAATGTTTTTACCAGAAAAAAGTAAACGTTCGAAACGGGGAGTCTTTGGAAAATTACTAGAGATGATATTTGGTGTAAACGACGAAGTTTATGCAAATATAGATTATTTAAATCATAACCAGGACTTACTAAAAAGAGCTATTCATGAACAGAAGATATTAATGATGTCTACTTCAACATCCGTGAACAAACTGTATACCAACTTTAAAGGACGATACGACATATTAGCCAAAAAGCTGAATACAGTAATTACTGAAATAAATAAAATGGATGAATGGTTCCCAAAAATAGATGAGAATACAATTGGATTACAGATCCTAGAGACATATGAAATCTCAATCGATATATTAAGAGAAATAGAACAACAGTATTAACAACAGCAAAAAACTTCCTTGAATTTATTACTCCCGGACATCTGCATGAGGTCGTAAACATCATGACAAAATTACCACCAAATCTTTTAATCGTAGAGCGTCCTTCTTATCGTGTTAAAATTCAACTGAACGAGACGCACACAATAATAAGCGGATTCCTCCACATGACTGAAATCACCTCGTATGACTTAGTCAAAATAACTCCAGTGCCATATAAGATCAGCAATAATAGTTTTTTGGTACCAGACGTGGCTTCATCTTTCTTGGCAATCGATTACAATAACCAACGTTTTTTCGAACTAACGGATAGTGAGCTTAATGATTGCACAATATTGAAACGATTTTCATTCTTATGTAATCAAAGAATTGTAATTCAAATCACATCAGAACAAAATTGCGTAATCGACCACCTGTACCGCAGATCCAGTCAAACTGCGTGTAGAATGAAAAAACTCATCATTCACGGTACAATATGGAAGAAGTTGTACCTTAAGAACACATGGTTGTTTGTAACTAATACGGCAACTGAAGCAGCTATAATTTGCAACGGACAACGAGAATATACTATCTTGGATGGGGTTGGAATCATTCAACTAAATCAAGCGTGTATAGAACAGACACGTGAAAATACATTGCTTGCAGAGCGAAATCCTAAGGTCGACATTGAGGCAACCTTCCTCAAACCATTCAACACCCACTCTCAAGGAATTAGTTCTAGCTTCCGAGGACCCTTGGGACGAGTTAAGTGAGAAAGACGATAATCAAAAACTAGCAACTCACTGGCGAACCTTAACACTTCAATCAACAACAGCTGGGGTGACTATTTGTATTCTCCTGCTTTTATTGGCAGCATGGAAATACCGAAGGTGTTGCCATACACAGACGAAATGTAATGAAGACCTTGAAGACAACTCAACTCCTGCCGTACTTCCAAGAAAACTACCCACAACCAAGATGACGAAGGAAGACTTTTTCTTGGAAAAACCTGATGACACGCCGAGTCCATCTGATGGGGTCGGGAGAATGTTTGCGAAGCAAACATAATTTTAAGTTACTTATGTTACTATTTTTTAATGTTCCCACATTTCCACATTCCCAGATTCTATATTACCATATTCTCATATTCCCAGATTTCTACATTCCCACAGTCAGACATTCCCACGTTTCTATCCGAACCCACAATTTGACTCCTTCCTGAGCTTATTTGCTTAATAAAGTTCCTCACTTGTTGTTTGTAAGTGATCGAAGCAAGTCATGTTTTATTTTATACTGCGATCGGTCAGGTCACCGGTTATTATAAAATATTGTATTTGCGAACGGTCAACTCACCGGTTGCGCAATCAATAAGGGAACTTGAGTCCTTAAAGAATTTGCGAAACCTTTCCAAACCGAACTGGTTTCAATATTTATCCATTTTCAAACGTATTCCTAACAAGTTTCCAGTATTGTTTCCAATAAATGTTTCAGGCCCTTAATATTAAAAAAGTAGTGCTTAACGAGTACATTTTGCGAACACTAACTTCACTGTTTAGCCCCTCCTACTTTTTGTTTTGAAAATTGCATTTAAAAAATAAATATCAAAATTATGAGTGTTTAGATGACTCTGGGAATATTGCATATGCATGAAATGTCAACTATAGAGCATTTTACATATTACGTCTCGCCTTTCACCGTCCATTTCCAATATTTTTCTACATTTTTCAATATTTTCGTTAAACTCACACGTACTCGACCACGTTATGCATGTGGAACGCAGAATTTATGAATTCGAGCTGTTAAAGTGAAAATTCGGGTTCTGAAATCCGATCGAAATGGTGGTGGTGAATTTGAATTTCGAAAATGAAAATTGGTGTTCTGCAATTCGATTTACTCGTGTTTTCACTCGAATTGAATTCACTGCTAAGCTGCGCTGTGAATTTGCAGCGAAATTGGATTAAATACATGAACTATTCAGATTTTTAATTTTCTTTTTACTGTTTTTATTTTTCATTTTAGGGGAAAACACAAAAATTCAAGGGGGTGGTATTTCTGTAAAGTTTATGGAGGCAAATCCTGATTTGTAAGGAACTCTTCATTCTGCCAATTTTTATATGAACCTGTGGCGACCTATTGGCATTCAGCGGAATAAATAAATACACTTTTGTATTCTAAACTCAACAAGTTTTTAATGCAAATAAAGAATGATGAAATAAACTTGACAGATCCAAAAGTATAAGCGATGTGATGTGCCGGGTGAAGGTAGTTCCTGTTCCTGTCCAGGAAGTCCTTTAGTGAGCACGCCCGCTCCCATGTCCTCTGTGGGTAGGTATCGCAAGCAAATGTTGTTATTCTGGAGTTGTTATTTTGTACGGGAACAAAATGATACCGCACGTCGATGTGCTTCGCGCGGGAGTGAAAAATCGGGTTAGATGCTATTTTCTGTACTCCCATGTTGTCGCAGAATATTCCCACGGTACTGACGAGTATTCCAAATCCCGATTCTCTAAGAAATCGCTGTAGATAAATACCTTCTTTAGCGGATTCGGACAAACTCGTGTACTCCGATGAAAGAGCGACGGTCCTTTGCTTACGTGACTCCCACGTAATTGCTCCTCTAGCCAGGATGAAAACGTAACCACCGTACGATCTGCGATCCACTGTGCAGTTGCCCCTGTCCGAGTCGACCATTCCGGTTAATCCTGCTGTTGATGAAGAGAAAACAATTCCGATATCTTTGGAGGCCTGCAGGTATCGAAGAACCCGTTTCGCTGGTGTCCAATGCTCGAGCTGATGCCGATCGGTAAATTGGTACGCAATGTCCGGTCGAGTTCCCATGGCGATGTACATCAATGAACCTATCAGTTCCCGGTAGGGTACCCTCTCACCATTCTCGTCCAATGGAGTTAGCATCCATTGCCTGTTGACATCCGGGTTGATACAGGTTTGCTGCTTGTTATGCCGAAACGTCGCAACACATCCTCGATGTATCCCTTTTGATGAATTGTGTACCCATCTTCGCGTTTCACGAACTCCTTCCCGAGGCAGCACTGAACGTCACCCAGATCCTTGATTTTGAATGATTTTCCCAGTCCTTCATTGAATCGACTGATCTTCCTCGAGTTCTGAGACATTACCAAGATGTCGTCGACATATACAAGTACCATCATTATATCTCCCCCTGAACCGTGGAAGTACACACAAAAATCCGATTGAGGTTGCTTCAATCCCAGACGTTTCAGCTCCAAATCCAGCTTTTTGTGCCAGCAGCGGCCAGCTTGCTTCAAACCGTAAAGCGCTTTTTTGAGTAAGTACACCTTGTTACCGGTCTGAAGTTCTAATAGCATTTTCCTTGCCTTGTCCAGTATACGGTCGTCCTTTTCGGTTTGAATCATGTACTGAAGCGTTTCCTGCGTCATCTTGGGGACTTCCATGAACACTTCCTCAGATAACGTACCGTTCAAGTACGCGGCGGTGATATCGAACTGCCTAATTGTCATCTTGGGGCAAAAGTCTCGTCAAAATCTACACCCGGTCGTTGTGTGAAACCTCTCGCAACTATTCTCGCCTTTCTCTGCTTTAGCTTTCCGTTAGGACCGTACTTGTTACGCAATACCATGCGGCTACCAATTGTCCGTACTACTGATGACCGATCGACGAACTCCCATGTTCTAGCCTGAATGATACACTTCAATTCCGCCGCCATGGCGTCGTACCACTCTCGTGCATCTGATCCCGAGAGAACTAAGTCGAGATCCTCTTCGGCCAACAGTCCATGTTCCAAGAATGCATGCTTCATCTGCTCCGTATTGTCTGTCCTGATTTTCAGTGGTCTACCACGAAGTTTCACCGAGCCTTCCCCTACATGCTTTTCTTCATGTTTGTTTTCTCCCGAAGATTCTCGTTCCGAAGTTACTTCAACTTGAGTGTCGTCATCGCTCTCCCCGAGCGGATCTTGCTTGCTTTCCCATACTTCCGCAGATTGACTTCGGCCTTCTGCTAATGGGTTGCATTCATATTTGCATCCATCATCCAGGTATTCCACCTCCCAGTTTTCGGAGTTGACTGCGTCGTCTTCCAGGTCTGTTTCAACCACCGTAAGAGGATGATGAGTTACGTGCAAATCCTTCACTTCGGTGCTTTCCAAAAATTTTACGTCCCGTAACACTTCCACTCGATGTTCGCTTCGTATGAAGATTCTTTACCCTTTATTTTCGTCAGAATATCCCAAGAAGATACCTTCCATTGACCTTTTATAGAATTTTTCCTTGTTAGGTGTTGTTACCAGGATGAAAACCTTAGATCCAAATTCCCGCAAATTGTTGACGTCTGGCGGACTTTTGTATCGCATCTCATATGGCGTTTTTCCATTCAGGGCCTTTGAAGGACTTCGATTTCTGATGTAGTTTGCAGTTGCAACTGCCTCAGCCCAAAACGATTTTGACAGCCCTGACTGTATAAGAAGACACCTAGGCATTTCCAGAAGGGTGCGATTTCTCCGCTTCGCAACTCCATTTTGTTCGGGATTATATGCAACGGTCAAACGCCTACGAATACCTCTTCCCTCCAGGTAATTGTCGAAGATCCTGTTCTGATATTCTGTCCCGTTGTCTGTCTGCAACTTCCTTATACCGGTACCAGCCTCATTCTCGAACGCTGCTTTCACCTTCTTGAAGTTTTCGAAAACTTGGTTTTTTGTTTCGATGAAGTGTACTTCACACCACCTTGAGTGATCGTCTATAAATGTGACGAAGTACCTTGCTTTTCCGAGAGATATCGTCTGCATAGGTTCGCAGACATCAGAGTGGACTATTTCCAAGGGCTTAGTTGTTCGCCTTGATTGTTTTGGAAATGGACTACGCACCATTTTTCCTTGAAAGCATGTGTCGCAAACAAAATGCTTTGTGCTTCCACCAATTTCCATCCCAACTACGCGTCCCTTTCGAGCAGCTTCAACAATATCTTTCACGTTTAAATGACCTAAACGTCGATGTCAGATTTGAAGCGAATCATTCCCGTTGGGTTCTTTTCTGGAATCACTTAATGCCAAGCATTTCTCCTTACTAGGGTGGACAAAATAAAGTCCGTCTGCCCTCTTCGCTGTGATAACAGCGTTTCCTTTTTCATCAAAAACTTTTGCATGTTTTTGTCCGAAGATTACTCGGTAGCCTCTATCCGTAATTTTTCCTACTGACAGTAGATTCGTGCGTAGATCCGGGACGAATAATGTATCCGCAAATTCGACTATCCTTCTTGTATCATGTTCGTAAACTTCCAGCATTACTTTGCGCCTTGCCTTGATGTCTGTTGAAGCACTACTTGCTAAGTTCAATTTTTCCGCGGTGACTTCTTCTATGTCCAAGAAACTGTTAGGATTCTTGCATATATGTGAAGAACAGCCGCTATCCAGGCAGCAGGATTGTTCACGACCAATGCTCGTTGCGTTAAAAATTTTTCCGGGGTTTACTTTGTCCTGTGACTGGACAGATGTCAAGAAAAGAAGATTCTCCCCGTACTTGGCGGTATGTGGTTGCTTTTCATGCCGTAATGGACATTCCGACCTGATGTGTCCTATCTTTTTACAGCGAAAGCAAGTCATCTTTGAGTAATCGATGGAACTTTTACTTTTATTTTTAAACTGCCTACGATGCTGTTGATGAAATTTTCCAGCAACCATAGCGTTCGACACTTCGTCATGTGAATCATTCTTTCTTGCTTCGGATTCCTTCACGATTTTAATTCGCAACGATTCCGGGGGGGGTAAGTCGTCCCTCGACTCAATTGTACATCGAAAGGTTGAGAAACTCGACGGTTAACTGTAAAGAAGCATGATAGCAAGTAAGTCTGAATTAATTTTTACGTCCATATCACCCAGTTTATCCACAGCGTCGAAAAAACTGTTCAGGTGCTCCCGGACGTTGTCCCCCTCACGCATTCGTTGGATCCCTTGACCAGCTTGAGTTCCGCTGATACAATCGACAGGATGATATCCGATTTCGCCTTTTGGTCTTGCGTGCACCAGCGCTGATTCGTTTGTACAGTTGAGGGTTCCTTTGGATCAATCGTTGGTTTAATGATCGTACCATTTACGTAGCCCCATTAATCGTTCTTTATTAAGATCGCCTCCATATGCATACGCCATGTATCGTAGTTATCCTTGTTAAGGGATTCGATTCTTGGTACCCCTGAGACGGCCATTTTGTGTTCAGCTTTGTTATAGAAGTTCCCAGAAATTGGTTAGAATTTCTAATAATTCTATGAAGCTCTCCTGGGCTATATTTGTATAATAAATAAATACAAATTTGTATTCTAAGCTCAACAAGTTTTTAATTCAAATAAAGAATGATGAAATAAACTTGACAGATCCAAAGTATAGGTGATGTGATGTGCCGGGTGAAGGTAGTTCCTGTTGAACGGAACGGCAAAATGTCATGTGTGTTAGTGCAATGCATAGACACCAACACGACCTCGCACAACGCTTAGTGACGTATGTACTTTGGCGTTCTCATACAGCAACTTCCATCAACAGAAGTTAAGCTTCCTGTGTGTGGATATCCCTGCAAAATGCAAAACATTCGTTGGCAGTCGCGTTCCTCATTTCATACTGTGCAGTTTGTATATAAATAATTAAATTCATTTCCATTATGTAAAATTCCTTTGTTTTCAATTCCTTGTAAGGTAATAAACAATTACAATAAAACCGGTTGACATTTAACAAATATTCAAACCGTGCGTTTCAATAACAATAACATTAACATGACATATCCACAAACCTATTGAATCCAATTGCTTCCCTGATAAAAAATGTAAAAACTGCAAGTTGGTGGTTCTATTTTTCTCAAGATGTGCAAGAAGGTTCCTTTTGTATGCCAAACACTTGTTTTGAAATGAAAAATATGATTCAAATGATCTATAGGAATATCTGATTTTCCCTGAGAACTCTTCATTTCATTTTATTTGTTGAATTTTCATTTTACTTCGAAACACGAAAAAGTATTCAAAACAACAACCAATTGTCTGTCGAAACAACAAAAACTAACCCAAAACAAATACCATTTGCCTGTCGAAGCCAAGGCAACAACGATTGGTTTTTCCGAAAGTGAATCCGAAAAATTCGAAATCAATCGAAATGTAGAACATGGAAATTCACTTCGGGTGAAATGGAAATTCGATTTCAAATTCATTTCACTCGAAATGCAGAACATGGGCGACTGCCTATTTTTTACGCATACTACTACAGAGTTTAACGAACTCCCGTTATCGTTGAACATTTGCCCACGATAGTGTCAATTTTGTGTCGAATTTGCCCACTACTGCACTGCTTGTGTTCATGAGGCCGAATATTTTTAAAATATTAAAAAAAACGTTGGATTTTGTTGTAAACATTTTGCTTAAAATATTTATACTAAAAATTGTATATGTTGTATATTGTCATTCTATTCAACTGTATAAGATGATATCTCATAATTATCACTTAAAATGTACACTGCAATTTTGTATACAAATGAGAAAATTAATTCTTCAAATCAAAGAAACAGGATTGCAAAAGTACAAATAAATTAAAAATGCAAATTGTATACATGACAACTTATACTTATATAGATTCACACATATTTAATTTCTTTGTTTGTTAGTTATTTGTCAATTTTGCCTTTGAATTCCTAAACAAGGGAAAAGGTACAAATGTTGGAAATACAGATTTTTTAAAGAATGTTATGAAAAATAACTGCATTATTACGAAAAAATAATAAACTGTTCTGAACTTCAATATTCTTCTTCTTCTTCTTCTTAGGGCGCTACAGTCCGAGGTCTACCTGGGCCTCACTCAACATGCCTCTCCAGCCAGTACGATCTTTCGCCAGCTGTCTCCAGTTTCGCACACCAAGCCGGCCGAGGTCCCCCTCGAATTGTGTGCGACGCCTTATTCGTGGACGTCCTCTGTTGCGTTGTCCCACAGGCTCAGAGTCGAAGACTTCAATATTAACGTTTAATAAAGGAAAACTTTGAATAAACAAAACAGTTTTTTACTTAAATCTGAAGACCACAGGGAGATACTTCAGTCTTCAAAGATCAATTTAAATTTTGTTAACTATTTTTGGGAAGTCAATCAGCTGTTCAAAACAAATCATACGTATTCAGGGATACTGTACGAAAAATGTTATAAAATACGCTGTCAAATAACGTCATGTGGGCAGAAGGGAAAGAGTTGAGTATCTACCACAAATCAGTCATATAAAGATACGTAACTTTCCAGATGGAAAACCCTTAGCCAATTCAAAAATTTGATAATTATTCACGAATCTCCCAATAAATTTGATAGTTAATGATGAATGCACAAACCTTTCCCCATTTTACTCACACTAATTTGAATTCATCACGAAAATGGCAGCACATTCACGCATGGCTGTTCATGGTAACGTCACAAATTCATGAATTGCCCGCAATAAAGGCACTAATTCGTGAAATTGATTGCTACCGGAAAATATTTTAAGGACTCTGTGTAACTAAAGCTGATTTGTTTCATCATTTATATATAATAAACGTAATTCAAACATTATTTCTTCCGTGAATAACACTTATTAGCTATTAGTAAATGTTTTATGCCTTTAGATTTCAAATTTTATCAAATTAATAGTCAAATCGTCAAATTAAAGAATTTTAACTCAAAACATATATAATTGTTTAATAGAACACGTCGTCCTAATGGTACTCTTATTATGGCACAAACGTGGTTTTACTATTGCAAAAACATGTTTTCTTTTAAATTAAGAAATTAAGAAGAGGTGTATCTGCCGTACAGGCATATTTTTATTTTAATATAATATTTCATAGAACTGTAATACAGAGAAATATTGTACTACATTTTTATTACCAATAACATTGACCTAATTTTATTGTTTATAAGTGTTTGCGAAGCAAACATAATTTTAAATTACTTATGTTACTATTTTTTAATGTTCCCACATTTCCACATTCCCAGACTCTATATTACCATATTCTCATATTCCCAGATTTCTACATTCCCACGTTTCTATCCGAACCCACAATTTGACTCCTTCCTGAGCTTATTTGCTTAATAAAGTTCCTCACTTGTTGTTTGTAAGTGATCGAAGCAAGTCGTGTTTTATTTGATACTGCGATCGGTCAGCTCACCGGTTATTATAAAATATTGTATTTGCGAACGAATATACGAAGTGATTCAACCTCATAGATTAAAAATGCTGTTTGAGCCTACAATCCAGGATCAAGTAGAATTGGGTAAGTCTATCCAAACTCTTTTTATAAACTATAAGAAGGATGGGGGTGATAGGAAGACTTTATCATATCTCACACAAAAGAGAGAATTGCTGGGAGAGAAATGGGAGGCGTTTATATTGAACGATAACTTCCTATCTGGTTACAAAGAGAAATATCCAGAAGAAAATTATTTTAATCAAAAATACAGAGAACAAGTAGAAACCATATACGAAAAAATGATACAAGATATAGACGAACGGATTGAAAGAAAACAAAATACGGAAGAAGCCGCACCGATGAAATCTAACGACACTTCAATATCAAATGAGCAAAGTATCAGAATAATAATAATAAGCAAATAATAAAAATTAATCTTCTGAAAAAATATATCACGAATGAGAATGCACATCTGAAAGATAAGAGTAGGTCAGCAACCTACTGCAAATTTAAATTAAATGAAATAGGAGACATTTTATTTTACTGTATGCTAGTGAGGCAGACAATCTGTTGGAGTATTTTAGAGACGATTTATATGACTGCTTGGAGAAGTATTACACAAATTTTACTTCAAAGTTGTATGAATTTGAAGATAGTCAGAATGAAAATCATAACGTAGTCGAAACTCATGATGTCAAACTCCCTCAAATCAACATTCCAATATTTGAGGGAGACTATAAAAATTGGATATCTTTTAGAGAGTTGTATGAAAAAATCATTCATAATAACAATAAAATTCAAAAGATAGAAAAGATGCACTACCTTAAGACAAGTATTAAGAGCGAGGCATTAAGGCTAATACAACATTTAACAATTTCTGAAGAGAACTATGATGCGGCATGGACAATTTTGAATAACAGATACAATAACAAGCGTATTCTTTTCTCCGCACATATGGATAAGCTAATTAGACAACCGTGCATTTATAACGCAAATGGGCACATGATCAAGGCTTTGCATGACACAACAACTGAAAGCATGTACGCCATAAAGAATCTTGGTGTGGATACTAATTCATGGGGCCCACTTATAGCTTATCTTTTAACACAAAAAATGGACAAGGAGACGCATAAGTTGTATGAGTACTCACTTGAGGATACCAGAAAAATCCCTGATTTAGATGAAGTGATGAATTTTCTAGAAAACAGGTTTCAATCAATGGAAGCAGTTGGAGAAACAGCAAGAAAGATGCCGAATAAAGAAAACCAGTATTCAAATTTTAAAATTATTAAGTTCAACAGTAATCAATCCTTTCAAAAGTCTTCTTTTAATTTACACGCAAAGAACCTATCAGGGGGTAAACAATTCCTCTGTCGGCTTTGCAATGCTTCTCATGCAATACGGTACTGCAAAAAATTTTTGGATATGGACAACAAAACACGTGCAGAAATGACTAAAAAATATTTCGTATGCTTTAATTGCCTTGGGTACGATTATCATTCATCCATGTGTGGTAGCACTAATCGGTGTTTAAAAAGTGGATCCAAACATCATACATTACTGCATATCGAAGACCAAAATTCAAGAACCAACTCTAATAATGAACAAAACCAGACACAAAATCGGGGTAGGTCACAATCACAATTTGCTTCCGATTTAGTTCAAAATCCAGCCCATCAATCTCCTATAGCGAACAATGGAGTGGCGAGTGCATCCTGCTCTCATTCTCAAATTGTCAGTGCGCACCTAAAACAGATACGTACTAATGCATTATTAGCAACGGCATTAGTAAAGGTCGTTGGCTTAAATGGTACTCAACAAGTGCTAAGAGCTTTGGTAGATCCAGGTTCAGAAGCCGCCTTTATAACTGAAAATGTTGTTCAGTGCCTTAAATTAAAAAGGCAGAGGATATCAGCCAATATTACTGGTTTAGGTCAAAAAACAGCGGGAACATCCAATTACCAAGTCGAATTCAAGCTTTTTTCATTAACTAACTCTGAATTTAATTTAAATGTCAATGCCTTCAAATTCCCCCAACTAACTTCATTATTACCAACACAAAAATTAGATACAAAAAATTGGAGTTATATTACAAGCCTTCCATGGCAGATCCCTCATTTAACATTCCGGGAAAAATTGATCTTCTTATTGGTGCGGATGTATACTCTTCTATAATTTTAGACGGTGTAATTAGGGGAGGCAGAGAAACACCTCTTGCACAATTTACTGAGCTTGGGTGGATCTTAACCGGACGCACGAACAGCCATCAAAGTGAAGGCACCGTCGCGGTTAAAGCCCACTACAATTCTTTAGATGCTCAACTAAAGCAATTTTGGGAAATTGAAGAGAATCAAGAAGAGAGAAAACTTACTCTGGAGGAAGAACAGTGTCAACAACACTTTAAAGACACTGTAACTAGAAGGCAGGATGGACGATATGAGGTCCAATTACCATTCAAAGGCGGCAGTCGCCCAACTCTTGGTGACTCAAAGAAAGCTGCAATTGCTAGGTTCCTTCAATTGGAGAGGAAATTTAAGTCCAATCGAAACTTGAAAGAAGCGTACTCAAAATGCATAAATGACTACACAACCCTTGGCCATATGGAAGAGATAAAAGATACAATTACTCCGAACAGCATTATTTTCTGCCCCATCATGCAGTATTCAAGCAATCCAGCACTACTACAAAACTTCGTGTGGTTTTTGATGGATCTTGTAAGACGTCTGATGGTACGTCTCTTAACGATCATTTAATGGTGGGACCTCGATTGCAGGATGATATAATTGATTTAATTGCAAGGTGGAGAAAATTTAAAAATGTATTCGTCGCCGACATAACTAAAATGTATCGCCAAATCTGGGTAGCCGACGCGGATACTCAATATCAACTTATTCTACGGAGGGATTCACCTAATGAAAACATTAAAACATATGGTCTTAACTCTTACTTTTGGAACCGCTCCAGCACCATTTCTAGCAGTTCGAACACTGCATCAATTTTCAGAGGATGTGAAAGATAAAAAGCCGCTTGTGGCAGAAGCACTTTTAAAAGGTTTCTATGTTGATGATTTTATTTATGGAGCCGATAGTGAAGAAGAAGCAATCACATTACAGGCGGCAATTCAAGACACTCTTAGATCTGCTGGTTTTCATCTTTGCAAATGGGCGAGCAACTCCGAAAAATTGTTGCAAAGGATTCCAGAAAGTGAAAGAGAAATTAATCTACCATTTAATTTTGAATCAGAAGATGCAATAAAAACCTTGGGAATCCAATGGCACCCAGCAAATGATTTGTTTACCTTCCTAATAAATTTACAAACGACAACAACTTTTACAAAAATATTTATACTAGCAGATATAGCACGAATATTCGACCCACTAGGATGGATTTCCCCCTGCGTTATAAAAGCAAAACTACTTCTACAGCAAATATGGGTCAAACAATTTTCATGGGATTCACCAATTTCGACTGAACTGCAAGAACAATGGGTTAAATTACGCAATGGGCTTTTCAAACTACGAAACATTAAAATACAACGTTGGATTAATTATAAACAATCTGCAAAGGTACAATTTCACGGAGTTAGTGACGCTTCAGAGAAAGCATACGCAGCAGTAGTATATGTTAGAGTCATCATCAACGATCAGGAAAATATTCATTTACTTGTTTCGAAAACAAGAGTAGCACCGACATCAGCAAAATGCATATCGTTACCACGCTTAGAACTTGGCACCACTTGGCATTTTAACCCCCCATCATCACCATATTTTGGAGGCTTATGGGAGGCGGGAGTTAAATCAATTAAACATCATCTGAAGAGGACTATCGGAAACACTAAGCTAACCTTTGAGGAGTATACAACTGTACTTTCTCAAATTGAAGCCTGCCTTAATTCTCGCCCTTTGTGTCCCATGACCTCAGATGTTGAAGATTTAATGGAGTTAACGCCAGCTCATTTTTTGATTGGCGGTCCCTTACATACGTTACCAGAAAGAAACCTACTGAACAAGAACATTATCAATTTGGATAGATGGAGGTACATTCAGCATCTAACTCAAGAATTTTGGAAACAATGGAGCACAAAATATATACATCAGCTCCAGCAAAGACCAAAGTGGTTGCAACAACAACCCAACATAGATGTAGGAGATTTAGTTGTCATCAAGGAGGACAACCGTCCGCCTTCATCTTGGTTACTTGGTCGAGTACTTGAACGGCATTCTGGTCCGGATGGACTAACGCGTGTTGTAACTCTAAAAACACAAAACTCTAAATCGCAAAATTATCTTTGTTACCAGTGTCTCAACCTCCCAGCGACACAAATTCAAATGTTAACATTATCACCAATTTAAACCAAGTTAAATCAACCAAGGGATATTCAAAACCGTGTTCCAAAATATATTCAACGTGTCTTCTAATGTTAACGGTCATGTCGTGTTTAACACAAACATATGGACAATATATTATCAAACGCAACCCGGTCTATATGTGGAAAAGGCTGGAGAAGCAAAGATCGGTCTAGGAATGCTCAGGATAGATGTTATTTCAGATTTCAATATAACATTCGAACACGAAAGAATCAACAGCATAGTCGACAATATGGAAAGAGCATGTAAGGTTTCAGCGAACTCTAATGCTATTACGCATTGTTTCACATTGTTGCAGCATGTAAAGGAAAAACAAACATTCATCATTCGTGAGCTTGAGATTCTAAGAGCAATGTTTTTACCAGAAAAAAGTAAACGTTCGAAACGGGGAGTCTTTGGAAAATTACTAGAGATGATATTTGGTGTAAACGACGAAGTTTATGCAAATATAGATTATTTAAATCATAACCAGGACTTACTAAAAAGAGCTATTCATGAACAGAAGATATTAATGATGTCTACTTCAACATCCGTGAACAAACTGTATACCAACTTTAAAGGACGATACGACATATTAGCCAAAAAGCTGAATACAGTAATTACTGAAATAAATAAAATGGATGAATGGTTCCCAAAAATAGATGAGAATACAATTGGATTACAGATCCTAGAGACATATGAAATCTCAATCGATATATTAAGAGAAATAGAACAACAGTATTAACAACAGCAAAAAACTTCCTTGAATTTATTACTCCCGGACATCTGCATGAGGTCGTAAACATCATGACAAAATTACCACCAAATCTTTTAATCGTAGAGCGTCCTTCTGATCGTGTTAAAATTCAACTGAACGAGACGCACACAATAATAAGCGGATTCCTCCACATGACTGAAATCACCTCGTATGACTTAGTCAAAATAACTCCAGTGCCATATAAGATCAGCAATAATAGTTTTTTGGTACCAGACGTGGCTTCATCTTTCTTGGCAATCGATTACAATAACCAACGTTTTTTCGAACTAACGGATAGTGAGCTTAATGATTGCACAATATTGAAACGATTTTCATTCTTATGTAATCAAAGAATTGTAATTCAAATCACATCAGAACAAAATTGCGTAATCGACCACCTGTACCGAAGATCCAGTCAAACTGCGAGTAGAATGAAAAAACTCATCATTCACGGTACAATATGGAAGAAGTTGTACCTTAAGAACACATGGTTGTTTGTAACTAATACGGCAACTGAAGCAGCTATAATTTGCAACGGACAACGAGAATATACTATCTTGGATGGGGTTGGAATCATTCAACTAAATCAAGCGTGTTCTATACAGACACGTGAAAATACATTGCTTGCAGAGCGAAATCCTAAGGTCGACATTGAGGCAACCTTCCTCAAACCATTCAACACCCACTCTCAAGGAATTAGTTCTAGCTTCCGAGGACCCTTGGGACGAGTTAAGTGAGAAAGACGATAATCAAAAACTAGCAACTCACTGGCGAACCTTAACACTTCAATCAACAACAGCTGGGGTGACTATTTGTATTCTCCTGCTTTTATTGGCAGCATGGAAATACCAAAGGTGTTGCCATACACAGACGAAATGTAATGAAGACCTTGAAGACAACTCAACTCCTGCAGTACTTCCAAGAAAACTATCCACAACCAAGATGACGAAGGAAGACTTTTTCTTGGAAAAACCTGATGACACACCGAGTCCATCTGATGGGGTCGGGAGAATGTTTGCGAAGCAAACATAATTTTAAGTTACTTATGTTACTATTTTTTAATGTTCCCACATTTCCACATTCCCAGATTCTATATTACCATATTCTCATATTCCCAGATTTCTACATTCCCACAGTCAGACATTCCCACGTTTCTATCCGAACCCACAATTTGACTCCTTCCTGAGCTTATTTGCTTAATAAAGTCCGTCACTTGTTGTTTGTAAGTGATAGAAGCAAGTCGTGTTTTATTTTATACTGCGATCGGTCAGCTCACCGGTTATTATAAAATATTGTATTTGCGAACGGTCAACTCACCGGTTGCGCAATCAATAAGGGAACTTGAGTCCTTAAAGAATTTTCGAAACCTTTCCAAACCGAACTGGTTTCAATATTTATCCATTTTCAAACGTAATCCTAACAAGTTTCCAGTATTGTTTCCAATAAATGTTTCAGGCCCTAAATATTGAAAAAGTAGTGCTTAACGAGTACATTTTGCGAACACTAACTTCACTGTTTAGCCCCTCCTACTTTTTGTTTTGAAAATTGCATTTAAAAAATAAAAATCAAACTTATGAGTTTTTAGATGACTCTGGGAATATTGCATATGCATGAAATGTCAACTATAGAGCATTTTACATATTACGTCTCGCCTTTCACCGTCCATTTCCAATATTTTTCCACATTTTTCAATATTTTCGTTAAACTCACACATACTCGACCACGTTATGCATGTGGAACGCAGAATTTATGAATTCGAGCTGTTAAAGTGAAAATTCGGGTTCTGAAATCCGATCGAAATGGTGGTGGTGAATTTGAATTTCGAAAATGAAAATTGGTGTTCTGCAATTCGATTTACTCGTGTTTTTACTCGAATTTGCAGCGAAATTGGATTAAATACATGAACTATTCAGATTTTTAATTTTCTTTTTACTGTTTTTTTTTTTCATTTTAGGGGAAAACACAAAAATTCAAGGGGGTGGTATTTCTGTAAAGTTTATGGAGGCAAATCCTGATTTGTAAGGAACTCTTAATTCTGCCAATTCTTATATGAACCTGTGGCGACCTCGCACAACGACTAGTGACCTATGTACTTTGGCGTTCTCATACAGCAACTTCCATCAACAGAAGTTAAGCTTCCTGTGTGTGGATATCCCTGCAAAATGCAACACATTCGTTGGCAGTCGCGTTCCTCATTTCATACTGTGCAGTTTGTATATAAATAATTCAATTCATTTCCATTATGTAAAATTCCTTGTAAGGTAATAAACATTTACAATAAAACCGGTTGACATTTAACAAATATTCAAACCGTGCGTTTCAATAACAATAACATTAACATGACATATCCACAAACCTATTGAATCCAATTGCTTCCCTGATAAAAAATGTAAAAACTGCAAGTTGGTGGTTCTATTTTTCTCAAGATGTGCAAGAAGGTTCCTTTTGTATGCCAAACACTTGTTTTGAAATGAAAAATATGATTTATAGGAATATCTGATTTTCCCTGGGAATTCTTCATTTCATTTTATTTGTTGAATTTTCATTTTACTTCGAAACAGGAAAGAGTTTTCAAAACAACAACCAATTGCCTGTCGAAACAACAAAAACTAAGCCAAAACAAATACAATTTGCCTGTCGAAGCCAAGGCAATAACGACTGTATTTTATCTCATAAATATCACTCCGTATATCTTAAAATGTACACTGCAATTTTGTATACAAATTACAAAATTAATTCTTCAAATCAAAGAAACAGGATTGCAAAAGTACAAATAAATTAAAAATGCAAATTGTATACATGACAACTTATACTTATATAGATTCACACATATTTAATTTCTTCCGTAGTTATTTGTGAATATTGCATTTGAATTCCTAAACAAAGGAAAATGTACAAATGTTGGAAATACAGTTTTTTTAAGGATGAAAATTATATTACTCAAAAATACCGAGAACAAGTGGAAACCATATACGAAAAAATGATACAAGATATAGACGAACGGATTGAAAGAAAACAAAATACGGAAGAAGCCGCACCGATGAAATCTAACGACACTTCAATATCAAATGAGCAAAGTATCAGAATAATAATAATAAGCAAATAATAAAAATGAATCTTCAGAAAAAATATATCACGAATGAGAATGCACATCTGAAAGATAAGAGTAGGTCAGCAACCTACTGCAAATTTAAATTAAATGAAATAGGAGACATGTGGAACAGAATTACTGACCTGCATGAAGAAATTTTACTGCATGCTAGTGAGGCAGACAATCTGTTGGAGTATTTTAGAGACGATTTATATGACTGCTTGGAGAAGTATTACACAAATTTTACTTCAAAGTTGTATGAATTTGAAGATAGTCAGAATGAAAATCATAACGTAGTCGAAACTCATGATGTCAAACTCCTTCAAACTTCCAATATTTGAGGGAGACTATAAAAATTGAATATCTTTTAGAGAGATGTATGAAAAAATCATTCATAATAACAATAAAATTCAAAAGATAGAAAAGATGCACTACCTTAAGACAAATATTAAGGGCGAGGCATTAAGGCTAATACAACATTTAACAATTTCTGAAGAGAACTATGGTGCGGCATGGACAATTTTGAATAACAGATACAATAACAAGCGTATTCTTTTCTCCGCACATATGGATAAGCTAATTAGACAACCGTGCATTTATAACGCAAATGCGCACATGATCAAGGCTTT
Organism: Myathropa florea; assembly: GCA_930367185.1. Classification (NCBI taxonomy): domain Eukaryota; kingdom Metazoa; phylum Arthropoda; class Insecta; order Diptera; family Syrphidae; genus Myathropa; species Myathropa florea. Next base: position 62,686,503 of record OV884004.1, on the reverse strand, counting down.
GCATGACAGAACAACTGAAAGCATGTACGCCATAAAGAACCTTGGTGTGGATACTAATTCATGGGGCCCACTTATAGCTTATCTTTTAATACAAAAAATGGACAAGGAGACGCATAAGTTGTATGAGTACTCACTTGAGGATACCAGAAAAATCCCTGATTTAGATGAAGTGATGAATTTTCTAGAAAACAGGTTTCAATCAATGGAAGCAGTTGGAGAAACAGCAGAAGGATGCCGAATAAAGAAAACCAGTATTAAAATTTTAAAATTATTAAGTTCAACAGTAATCAATCCTTTCAAAAGTCTTCTTTTAATTTACACGCAAAGAACCTATCAGGGGGTAAACAATTCCTCTGTCGGCTTTGCAATGCTTCTCATGCAATACGGTACTGCAAAAAATTTTTGGATATGGACAACAAAACACGTGCAGAAATGACTAAAAAATATTTCGTATGCTTTAATTGCCTTGGGTACGATTATCATTCATCCATGTGTGGTAGCACTAATCGGTGTTTAAAAAGTGGATCCAAACATCATACATTACTGCATATCGAAGACCAAAATTCAAGAACCAACTCTAATAATGAACAAAACCAGACACAAAGTCGGGGTAGGTCACAATCACAATTTGCTTCCGATTTAGTTCAAAATCCAGCCCATCAATCTCCTATAACGAACAATGGAGTGGCGAGTGCATCCTGCTCTCATTCTCAAATTTTCAGTGCGCACCTAAAACAGATACGTACTAATGCATTATTAGCAACGGCATTAGTAAAGGTCGTTGGCTTAAATGGTACTCAACAAGTGCTAAGAGCTTTGGTAGATCCAGGTTCAGAAGCCACTTTTATAACTGAAAATGTTGTTCAGTGCCTTAAATTAAAAAGGCAGAGGATATCAGCCAATATTACTGGTTTAGGTCAAAAAACAGCGGGAACATCTAATTACCAAGTCGAATTCAAGCTTTTTTCATTAACTAACTCTGAATTTAATTTAAATGTCAATGCCTTCAAATTCCCCCAACTAACTTCATTATTACCAACACAAAAATTAGATACAAAAAATTTGAGTTATATTACAAGCCTTCCATGGCAGATCCCTCATTTAACATTCCGGGAAAAATTGATCTTCTTATTGGTGCGGATGTATACTCTTCTATAATTTTAGACGGTGTAATTAGGGGAGGCAGAGAAACACCTCTTGCACAATTTACTGAGCTTGGGTGGATCTTAACCGGACGCACGAACAGCCATCAAAGTGAAGGCACCGTCGCGGTTAAAGCCCACTACAATTCTTTAGATGCTCAACTAAAGCAATTTTGGGAAATTGAAGAGAATCAAGAAGAGAGAAAACTTACTCTGGAGGAAGAACAGTGTAAACAACACTTTAAAGGCACTGAAACTAGAAGGGAGGATGGACGATATGAAGTCCAATTACCATTCAAAGGCGGCAGTCGCCCAACTCTTGGTGACTCAAAGAAAGCAGCAATTGCTAGGTTCCTTCAATTGGAGAGGAAATTTAAGTCCAATCGAAACTTGAAAGAAGCGTACTCAAAATGCATAAATGACTACACAACCCTTGGCCATATGGAAGAGATAAAAGATACAACCAATTACTCCGAACAGCATTATTTTCTGCCCCATCATGCAGTATTCAAGCAATCCAGCACTACTACAAAACTTCGTGTGGTTTTTGATGGATCTTGTAAGACGTCTGATGGTACGTCTCTTAACGATCATTTAATGGTGGGACCTCGATTGCAGGATGATATAATTGATTTAATTGCAAGGTGGAGAAAATTTAAAAATGTATTCGTCGCCGACATAACTAAAATGTATCGCCAAATCTGGGTAGCCGACGCGGATACTCAATATCAACTTATTCTACGGAGGGATTCACCTAATGAAAATATTAAAACATATGGTCTTAACTGTTACTTTTGGAACCGCTCCAGCACCATTTCTAGCAGTTCGAACACTGCATCAATTTTCAGAGGATGTGAAAGATAAGAAGCCGCTTGTGGCAGAAGCACTTTTAAAAGGTTTCTATGTTGATGATTTTATTTATGGAGCCGATAGTGAAGAAGAAGCAATCACATTACAGGCGGCAATTCAAGACACTCTTAGATCTGCTGGTTTTCATCTTTGCAAATGGGCGAGTAACTCCGAAAAATTGTTGCAAAGGATTCCAGAAAGTGAAAGAGAAATTAATCTACCATTTAATTTTGAATCAGAAGATGCAATAAAAACCGGGAATCCAATGGCACCCAGCAAATGATTTGTTTACCTTCCTAATAAATTTACAAACGACAACAACTTTTACAAAAATATTTATACTAGCAGATATAGCACGAATATTCGACCCACTAGGATGGATTTCCCCCTGCGTTATAAAAGCAAAACTACTTCTACAGCAAATATGGGTCAAACAATTTTCATGGGATTCACCAATTTCGACTGAACTGCAAGAACAATGGGTTAAATTACGCAATGAGCTTTTCAAACTACGAAACATTAAAATACAACGTTGGATTAATTATAAACAATCTGCAAAGGTACAATTTCACGGATTTAGTGACGCTTCAGAGAAAGCATACGCAGCAGTAGTATATGTTAGAGTCATCATCAACGATCAGGAAAATATTCATTTACTTGTTTCGAAAACAAGAGTAGCACCGAATGCTAAAAGCTATACAATTCCACGACCAAGAAGTCTTTGCCTGGACAGATTCTATGATCACTCTAGCTTGGATTAAGGGAAATCCAGCTACTAGAACGACTTTTGTTGCGAATCGAATCACCGAAATTCAAAATTTGATTAAACCTTCTAGATGGTTTCATGTAGGTACAAATGAGAACCATCAGAGAATCACCAGAGGACCTTCTCAGAAACCAAATGTGGGGGCATGGACAACATTTTCTTAAACAATTTTTCATTGGCTCGTAGTTTACCTGAAATCTAAACATTATTATAAACTAAAACAGAATATCAACTTGACATTAACAAATCAAACTTCCACACCACATCAATAGATACAAATTTCTTTATTACAAAATGTTCTACTGTCACCAGACTTGTAAAATGTGTAGCAATTTGGCAGCGGTATTTTAAGAATTTACAAAGCAATATTAAAAGGAATAGTTACAAAAAATCCTTAATTTTACATCCCATAACATATGAAGAACTCCGAGCAGCGCAAACGTGTATTATTAAGTTAGTACAAGAAGAAATATTCCCCGAGGAGATCAAGGCTTTAAAAAATGCACATCCCATAAGCAAAAGAAGTCACATTCGTAATCTTAATCCTTTTCTAGATGCTGATCACCTATTGCGATCACCACTGTCGTTTAGCCAACAACATCCAATCGTACTAAACGAATCTCACTATTTCAGCAAGTTGCTTGTACTCGATGTGCATATGCGCACTTTACATGGTAGACAACAACTAATGATAGCTGAAATAAGAAATAAATATTGGATTACTAATGTAAAGAGATTAGTGAAGAAGACGATTTACCAATGCGTTCGATGCCATCGATATAACGCCAAAATGCAGCAACAACTAATGAGTAACCTGCCTTCCAAACGGGTTGCAATAGCTAGGCCTTTTACTAACACTGGCGTGGATTATGCCGGGCCTATTGAAATAAAACTCTGGAAAGGCAGATGCAACAGATTCTCCAAGGGATATATAGTCATATTTGTGTGCTTAGCTACAAAAGCAATTCACATTGAAGTAGTAAGCGACCTAAGTACTGCAGCCTTTTTGGCAACATTTAGATGATTCACTGCGAGACGCGGTCTATGTGCTAATTTATTTAGTGATTGTGGAACTAATTTCAAAGGTGCGAGCAACGAATTAGTCCAAGATAAAACATTCATTTCTTTGGAATGGTCAAGGGAAGTTGCAAAGTCACTCACTGTCCTTGGCACCACTTGGCATTTTAACCCCCCATCATCACCACATTTTGGAGGCTTGTGGGAGGCGGGAGTTAAATCAATTAAACATCATCTGAAGAGGACTATCGGAAACACTAAGCTAACCTTTGAGGAGTATACAACTGTACTTTCTCAAATTGAAGCCTGCCTTAATTCTCGCACTTTGTGTCCCATGACCTCAGATGTTGAAGATTTAATGGTGTTAACGCCAGCTTATTTTTTGATTGGCGGTCCCTTACATACGTTACCAGAAAGAAACCTACTGAACAAGAACATTAACAATTTGGATAGATGGAGGTACATTCAGCATCTAACTCAAGAATTTTGGAAACAATGGAGCACAAAATATATACATCAGCTCCAGCAAAGACCAAAGTGGTTGCAACAACAACCCAACATAGATGTAGGAGATTTAGTTGTCATCAAGGAGGACAACCGTCCGCCTTCATCTTGGTTACTTGGTCGAGTACTTGAACGGCATTCTGGTCCGGATGGACTAACGCGTGTTGTAACTCTACAAACACAAAACTCTAAATCGCAAAATTATCTTTGTTACCAGTGTCTCAACCTACCAGCGACACAAATTCAACTCAACTCCTGCCGTACTTCCAAGAAAGCTACCCACAACCAAGATGACGAAGTAAGACTTTTTCTTGGAAAAACCTGATGACACACCGAGTCCATCTGATGGGGTCGGGAGAATGTTTGCGAAGCAAACATAATTTTAAGTTACTTATGTTACTATTTTTTAATGTTCCCACATTTCCACATTCCCAGATTCTATATTACCATATTCTCATATTCCCAGATTTCTACATTCCCACAGTCAGACATTCCCACGTTTCTATCCGAACCCACAATTTGACTCCTTCCTGAGCTTATTTGCTTAATAAAGTTCCTCACTTGTTGTTTGTAAGTGATCGAAGCAAGTCATGTTTTATTTTATACTGCGATCGGTCAGCTCACCGGTTATTATAAAATATTGTATTTGCGAACGGTCAACTCACCGGTTGCGCAATCAATAAGGGAACTTGAGTCCTTAAAGAATTTTCGAAACCTTTCCAAACCAAACTGGTTTCAATATTTATCCATTTTCAAACGTATTCCTAACAAGTTTCCAGTATTGTTTCCAATAAATGTTGCAGGCCCTAAATATTAAAAAAGTAGTGCTTAACGAGTACATTTTGCGAACACTAACTTCACTGTTTAGCCCCTCCTACTTTTTGTTTTGAAAATTGCATTTAAAAAATAAATATCAAACTTATGAGTGTTTAGATGACTCTGGGAATATTGCATATGCATGAAATGTCAACTATAGAGCATTTTACATATTACGTCTCGCCTTTCACCGTCCATTTCCAATATTTTTCCACATTTTTCAATATTTTCGTTAAACTCACACATACTCGCCCACGTTATGCATATGGAACGCAGAATTTATGAATTCGAGCTGTTAAAGTGAAAATTCGGGTTCTGAAATCCGATCGAAATGGTGGTGGTGAATTTGAATTTCGAAAATGAAAATTGGTGTTCTGCAATTCCATTTACTCGTGTTTTTACTCGAATTGAATTCACTGCTAAGCTGCGCTGTGAATTTGCAGCGAAATTGGATTAAATACATGAACTATTCAGATTTTTAATTTTCTTTTTACTGTTTTTATTTTTCATTTTAGGGGAAAACACAAAAATTCAACGGGGGTGGTATTTCTATAAAGTTTATGGAGGCAAATCCTGATTTGTAAGGAACTCTTAATTCTGCCAATTCTTATATGAACCTGTGGCGACCTCGCACAACGACTAGTGACCTATGTACTTTGGCGTTCTCATACAGCAACTTCCATCAACAGAAGTTAAGCTTCCTGTGTGTGGATATCCCTGCAAAATGCAACACATTCGTTGGCAGTCGCGTTCCTCATTTTATACTGTGCAGTTTGTATATAAATAATTAAATTCATTTCCATTATGTAAAATTCCTTTGTTTTCAATTCCTTGTAAGGTAATAAACAATTACAATAAAACCGGTTGACATTTAACAAATATTCAAACCGTGCGTTTCAATAACAATAACATTAACATGACATATCCACAAACCTATTGAATCCAATTACTTCCCTGATAAAAAATGTAAAAACTGCAAGTTGGTGGTTCTATTTTTCTCAAGATGTGCAAGAAGGTTCCTTTTGTATGCCAAACACTTGTTTTGAAATGAAAAATATGATTTATAGGAATATCTGATTTTCCCTGGGAATTCTTCATTTCATTTTATTTGTTGAATTTTCATTTTACTTCGAAACAGGAAAGAGTTTTCAAAACAACAACCAATTGCCTGTCGAAACAACAAAAACTAAGCCAAAACAAATACAATTTGCCTGTCGAAGCCAAGGCAATAACGACTGTATTTTATCTCATAAATATCACTCCGTATATCTTAAAATGTACACTGCAATTTTGTATACAAATAACAAAATTAATTCTTCAAATCAAAGAAACAGGATTGCAAAAGTACAAATAAATTAAAAATGCAAATTGTATACATGACAACTTATACTTATATAGATTCACACATATTTAATTTCTTCCGTAGTTATTTGTGAATATTGCATTTGAATTCCTAAACAAAGGAAAATGTACAAATGTTGGAAATACAGTTTTTTTAAGGATGAAAATTATATTACTCAAAAATACCGAGAACAAGTGGAAACCATATACGAAAAAATGATACAAGATATAGACGAACGGATTGAAAGAAAACAAAATACGGAAGAAGCCGCACCGATGAAATCTAACGACACTTCAATATCAAATGAGCAAAGTATCAGAATAATAATAATAAGCAAATAATAAAAATGAATCTTCAGAAAAAATATATCACGAATGAGAATGCACATCTGAAAGATAAGAGTAGGTCAGCAACCTACTGCAAATTTAAATTAAATGAAATAGGAGACATGTGGAACAGAATTACTGACCTGCATGAAGAAATTTTACTGCATGCTAGTGAGGCAGACAATCTGTTGGAGTATTTTAGAGACGATTTATATGACTGCTTGGAGAAGTATTACACAAATTTTACTTCAAAGTTGTATGAATTTGAAGATAGTCAGAATGAAAATCATAACGTAGTCGAAACTCATGATGTCAAACTCCCTCAAATCAACATTCCAATATTTGAGGGAGACTATAAAAATTGGATATCTTTTAGAGAGTTGTATGAAAAAATCATTCATAATAACAATAAAATTCAAAAGATAGAAAAGATGCACTACCTTAAGACAAGTATTAAGAGCGAGGCATTAAGGCTAATACAACATTTAACAATTTCTGAAGAGAACTATGATGCGGCATGGACAATTTTGAATAACAGATACAATAACAAGCGTATTCTTTTCTCCGCACATATGGATAAGCTAATTAGACAACCGTGCATTTATAACGCAAATGGGCACATGATCAAGGCTTTGCATGACACAACAACTGAAAGCATGTACGCCATAAAGAATCTTGGTGTGGATACTAATTCATGGGGCCCACTTATAGCTTATCTTTTAACACAAAAAATGGACAAGGAGACGCATAAGTTGTATGAGTACTCACTTGAGGATACCAGAAAAATCCCTGATTTAGATGAAGTGATGAATTTTCTAGAAAACAGGTTTCAATCAATGGAAGCAGTTGGAGAAACAGCAAGAAAGATGCCGAATAAAGAAAACCAGTATTAAAATTTTAAAATTATTAAGTTCAACAGTAATCAATCCTTTCAAAAGTCTTCTTTTAATTTACACGCAAAGAACCTATCAGGGGGTAAACAATTCCTCTGTCGGCTTTGCAATGCTTCTCATGCAATACGGTACTGCAAAAAATTTTTGGATATGGACAACAAAACACGTGCAGAAATGACTAAAAAATATTTCGTATGCTTTAATTGCCTTGGGTACGATTATCATTCATCCATGTGTGGTAGCACTAATCGGTGTTTAAAAAGTGGATTCAAACATCATACATTACTGCATATCGAAGACCAAAATTCAAGAACCAACTCTAATAATGAACAAAACCAGACACAAAGTCGGGGTAGGTCACAATCACAATTTGCTTCCGATTTAGTTCAAAATCCAGCCCATCAATCTCCTATAGCGAACAATGGAGGGGCGAGTGCATCCTGCTCTCATTCTCAAATTGTCAGTGCGCACCTAAAACAGATACGTACTAATGCATTATTAGCAACGGCATTAGTAAAGGTCGTTGGCTTAAATGGTACTCAACAAGTGCTAAGAGCTTTGGTAGATCCAGGTTCAGAAGCCACCTTTATAACTGAAAATGTTGTTCAGTGCCTTAAATTAAAAAGGAAGAGGATATCAGCCAATATTACTGGTTTAGGTCAAAAAACAGCGGGAACATCTAATTACCAAGTCGAATTCAAGCTTTTCTCGGGAAAAATTGATCTTCTTATTGGTGCGGATGTATACTCTTCTATAATTTTAGACGGTGTAATTAGGGGAGGCAGAGAAACACCTCTTGCACAATTTACTGAGCTTGGGTGGATCTTAACCGGACGCACGAACAGCCATCAAAGTGAAGGCACCGTCACGGTTAAAGCCCACTACAATTCTTTAGATGCTCAACTAAAGCAATTTTGGGAAATTGAAGAGAATCAAGAAGAGAGAAAACTTACTCTGGAGGAAGAACAGTGTCAACAACACTTTAAAGACACTGTAACTAGAAGGGAGGATGGACGATATGAGGTCCAATTACCATTCAAAGGCGGCAGTCGCCCAACTCTTGGTGACTCAAAGAAAGCTGCAATTGCTAGGTTCCTTCAATTGGAGAGGAAATTTAAGTCCAATCGAAACTTGAAAGAAGCATACTCAAAATGCATAAATGAGTACACAACCCTTGGCCATATGGAAGAGATAAAAGATACAACCAATTACTCCGAACAGCATTATTTTCTGCCCCATCATGCAGTACTCAAGCAATCCAGCACTACTACAAAACTTCGTGTGGTTTTTGATGGATCTTGTAAGACGTCTGATGGTACGTCTCTTAATGATCATTTAATGGTGGGACCTCGATTGCAGGATGATATAATTGTCGCCGACATAACTAAAATGTATCGCCAAATCTGGGTAGCCGACGCGGATACTCAATATCAACTTATTCTACGGAGGGATTCACCTAATGAAAACATTAAAACATATGGTCTTAACTGTTACTTTTGGAACCGCTCCAGCACCATTTCTAGCAGTTCGAACACTGCATCAATTTTCAGAGGATGTGAAAGATAAGAAGCACTTTTAAAAGGTTTCTATGTTGATGATTTTATTTATGGAGCCGATAGTGAAGAAGAAGCAATCACATTACAGGCGGCAATTCAAGACACTCTTAGATCTGCTGGTTTTCATCTTTGCAAATGGGCGAGTAACTCCGAAAAATTGTTGCAAAGGATTCCAGAAAGTGAAAGAGAAATTAATCTACCATTTAATTTTGAATCAGAAGATGCAATAAAAACCTTGGGAATCCAATGGCACCCAGCAAATGATTTGCTTACCTTCCTAATAAATTTACAAACGACAACAACTTTTACAAAAAGATCTATACTAGCAGATATAGCACGAATATTCGACCCACTAGGATGGATTTCCCCCTGCGTTATAAAAGCAAAACTACTTCTACAGCAAATATGGGTCAAACAATTTTCATGGGATTCACCAATTTCGACTGAACTGCAAGAACAATGGGTTAAATTACGCAATGGGCTTTTCAAACTACGAAACATTAAAATACAACGTTGGATTAATTATAAACAATCTGAAAAGGTACAATTTCACGGAGTTAGTGACGCTTCAGAGAAAGCATACGCAGCAGTAGTATATGTTAGAGTCATCATCAACGATCAGGAAAATATTCATTTACTTGTTTCGAAAACAAGAGTAGCACCGACATCAGCAAAATGCATATCGTTACCACGCTTAGAACTTTGTGCTGCACTTCTTTTAGCAAAGATTATGCACCGAATGCTAAAAGCTATGCAATTCCACGACCAAGAAGTCTTTGCCTGGACAGATTCTATGATCACTCTAGCTTGGATTAAGGGAAATCCAGCTACTAGAACGACTTTTGTTGCGAATCGAATCACCGAAATTCAAAATTTGATTAAACCTTCTAGATGGTTTCATGTAGGTACAAATGAGAACCATCAGAGAATCACCAGAGGACCTTCTCAGAAACCAAATGTGGTGGCATGGACAAAATTTTCTTAAAAATTTTTTATTGGCTCGTAGTTTACCTGAAATCTAAACATTATTATAAACTAAAACAGAATATCAACTTGACATTAACAAATCGAACTTCCACACCACATCAATAGATACAAATTTCTTTATTACAAAATGTTCTACTGTCACCAGACTTGTAAAATGTGTAGCAATTTGGCAGCGGTATTTTAAGAATTTACAAAGCAATATTAAAAGGAATAGTTACAAAAAATCCTTAATTTTACATCCCATAACATATGAAGAACTCCGAGCAGCGCAAACGTGTATTATTAAGTTAGTACAAGAAGAAATATTCCCCGAGGAGATCAAGGCTTTAAAAAATGCACATCCCATAAGCAAAAGAAGTCACATTCGTAATCTTAATCCTTTTCTTGATGCTGATCACCTATTGCGATCACCACTGTCGTTTAGCCAACAACATCCAATCGTACTAAACGAATCTCACTATTTGAGCAAGTTGCTTGTACTCGATGTGCATATGCGCACTTAACATGGTAGACAACAACTAATGATAGCTGAAATAAGAAATAAATATTGGATTACTAATGTAAAGAGATTAGAGAAGAAGACGATTTACCAATGCGTTCGATGCCATCGATATAACGCCAAAATGCAGCAACAACTAATGAGTAACCTGCCTTCCAAACGGGTTGCAATAGCTAGGCCTTTTACTAACACTGGCGTGGATTATGCCGGGCCTATTGAAATAAAACTCTGGAAAGGCAGATGCAACAGATTCTCCGAGGGATATATAGTCATATTTGTGTGCTTAGCTACAAAAGCAATCCACATTGAAGTAGTAAGCGACCTAAGTACTGCAACCTTTTTGGCAACATTTAGATGATTCACTGCGAGACGCGGTCTATGTGCTAATTTATTTAGTGATTGTGGAACTAATTTCAAAGGTGCGAGCAACGAATTAGTCAAAGATAAAACATTCATTTCTTTAGAATGGTCAAGGGAAGTTGCAAGGTCACTCACTGCCCTTGGCACCACTTGGCATTTTAACCCCCCATCATCACCACATTTTGGAGGCTTGTGGGAGGCGGGAGTTAAATCAATTAAACATCATCTGAAGAGGACTATCGGAAACACTAAGCTAACCTTTGAGGAGTATACAACTGTACTTTCTCAAATTGAAGCCTGCCTTAATTCTCGCACTTTGTGTCCCATGACCTCAGATGTTGAAGATTTAATGGTGTTAACGCCAGCTCATTTTTTGATTGGCGGTCCCTTACATACGTTACCAGAAAGAAACCTACTGAACAAGAACATTAACAATTTGGATAGATGGAGGTACATTCAGCATCTAACTCAAGAATTTTGGAAACAATGGAGCACAAAATATATACATCAGCTCCAGCAAAGACCAAAGTGGTTGCAACAACAACCCAACATAGATGTAGGAGATTTAGTTGTCATCAAGGAGGACAACCGTCCGCCTTCATCTTGGTTACTTGGTCGAGTACTTGAACGGCATTCTGGTCCGGATGGACTAACGCGTGTTGTAACTCTAAAAACACAAAACTCTAAATCGCAAAATTATCTTTGTTACCAGTGTCTCAACCTCCCAGCGACACAAATTCAAATGTTAACATTATCACCAATTTAAACCAAGGGATATTCAAAACCGTGTTCCAAAATATATTCAACGTGTCTTCTAATGTTAACGGTCATGTCGTGTTTAACACAAACATATGGACAATATATTATCAAACGCAACCCGGTCTATATGTGGAAAAGGCTGGAGAAGCAAAGATCAGTCTAGGAATGCTCAGGATAGATGTTATTTCAGATTTCAATATAACATTCGAACACGAAAGAATCAACAGCGTAGTCGACAATATGGAAAGAGCATGTAAGGTTTCAGCGAACTCTAATGCTATTACGCATTGTTTCACATTGTTGCAGCATGTAAAGGAAAAACAAACATTCATCATTCGTGAGCTTGAGATTCTAAGAGCAATGTTTTTACCAGAAAAAAGTAAACGTTCGAAACGGGGTGTCTTTGGAAAATTACTAGGGATGATATTTGGTGTAAACGACGAAGTTTATGCAAATATAGATTATTTAAATCATAACCAGGACTTACTAAAAAGAGCTATTCATGAACAGAAGATATTAATGATGTCTACTTCAACATCCGTGAACAAACTGTATACCAACTTTAAAGGACGATACGACATATTAGCCAAAAAGCTGAATACAGTAATTACTGAAATAAATAAAATGGATGAATGGTTCCCAAAAATAGATGAGAATACAATTGGATTACAGATCCTAGAGACATATGAAATCTCAATCGATATATTAAGAGAAATAGAACAACAGTATTTAAAACTAACAACAGCAAAAAACTTCCTTGAATTTATTACTCCCGGACATCTGCATGAGGTCGTAAACATCATGACAAAATTACCACCAAATCTTTTAATCGTAGAGCGTCCTTCTGATCGTGTTAAAATTCAACTGAACGAGACGCACACAATAATAAGCGGATTCCTCCACATGACTGAAATCACCTCGTATGACTTAGTCAAAATAACTCCAGTGCCATATAAGATCAGCAATAATAGTTTTTTGGTACCAGACGTGGCTTCATCTTTCTTGGCAATCGATTACAATAACCAACGTTTTTTCGAACTAACGGATAGTGAGCTTAATGATTGCACAATATTGAAACGATTTTCATTCTTATGTAATCAAAGAATTGTAATTCAAATCACATCAGAACAAAATTGCGTAATCGACCACCTGTACCGAAGATCAAGTCAAACTGCGTGTAGAATGAAAAAACTCATCATTCACGGTACAATATGGAAGAAGTTGTACCTTAAGAACACATGGTTGTTTGTAACTAATACGGCAACTGAAGCAGCTATAATTTGCAACGGACAACGAGAATATACTATCTTGGATGGGGTTGGAATCATTCAACTAAATCAAGCGTGTTCTATACAGACACGTGAAAATACATTGCTTGCAGAGCGAAATCCTAAGGTCGACATTGAGGCAACCTTCCTCAAACCATTCAACACCCACTCTCAAGGAATTAGTTCTAGCTTCCGAGGACCCTTGGGACGAGTTAAGTGAGAAAGACGATAATCAAAAACTAGCAACTCACTGGCGAACCTTAACACTTCAATCAACAACAGCTGGGGTGACTATTTGTATTCTCCTGCTTTTATTGGCAGCATGGAAATACCGAAGGTGTTGCCATACACAGACGAAATGTAATGAAGACCTTGAAGACAACTCAACTCCTGCAGTACTTCCAAGAAAACTATCCACAACCAAGATGACGAAGGAAGACTTTTTCTTGGAAAAACCTGATGACACACCGAGTCCATCTGATGGGGTCGGGAGAATGTTTGCGAAGCAAACATAATTTTAAGTTACTTATGTTACTATTTTTTAATGTTCCCACATTTCCACATTCCCAGATTCTATATTACCATATTCTCATATTCCCAGATTTCTACATTCCTACAGTCAGACATTCCCACGTTTCTATCCGAACCCACAATTTGACTCCTTCCTGAGCTTATTTGCTTAATAAAGTTCCTCACTTGTTGTTTGTAAGTGATCGAAGCAAGTCATGTTTTATTTTATACTGCGATCGGTCAGCTCACCGGTTATTATAAAATATTGTATTTGCGAACGGTCAACTCACCGGTTGCGCAATCAATAAGGGAACTTGAGTCCTTAAAGAATTTTCGAAACCTTTCCAAACCAAACTGGTTTCAATATTTATCCATGTTCAAACGTATTTTCATTTTCATTTCATTTCATTTTCATTTATTTCGAGAGCTTACACATTAAGATACAATATCTTTTTAAAAAATTTGTGATAAGCTAATAGATTACAGAGAAAGCAAAATTAATCGAACGTTTTAGTAAATAACGTGTCATTTTAGGAAAAATTCATTTAATTCAAGGTAGATAGATGTGTTTTTAATTCTTTTCTAAAACTTATCTTATTTTTGATTTCGCTGATGTTGCGTGGGAGGGCATTCCAGAGCCGAGTGGTGTTGACAAAGAATTGGCGTTCAGAGGCAAGATGCGAGAAGCGCGGTATTAAGATTTGCTTAGTCCTATTAGACGCACAAAACGTTATACGGTTAAATAGGTTTTGAGGTTGACGTGTGTGTATGATGTTATGCAACATATTGATGGAACGATACTTTACGATACTATCAAATGAAAGACCCGAGATACGTTTGGAGAGGTGAGAAATGTGGTCATATCGACGACGTCTAAAAATGTAGCGAGCAGCATTGTTATATGCCACATTTAGCTTACGTTTACTTGATTCATCACATTTTCCGTAGACTTCACATCCGTAAGTAAGGATAGGTGAAACGAGAGTCTTGACTAACAGGGATCTGGTTGCCATAGGTGTAAGATATTGTAACGCCCACAGGGAGCGGAGGACCCCATGAGCTTTAGCGACGCAACTTTTTATGTGATCATGCCAGGTTAGAGTTGAATTGAAAATCATACCAAGGTTTTTTGCAGTATCCACGTATTTAATAGATCCGTTGTTAATTGTGATCGGAGGAAGCAGAGATTTATTCACGGGCTTTCTAGATATAACAATACATTTCGATTTTATTGGATTAATAAATAATAGATTCTGACTCGACCAGTTAAAAATTGTATCCAGATCAGAGTTTATGTGATTTATGCACTGGCCTACAGATTCAGGTGAACAGCTAAGGTGTAATTGGGTGTCATCTGCATACATTTCCACAGAGCAATACGAAAGGATGGATGGTAATTCATTAACATATAAGGAAAATAGCAGAGGACCTAGAATGGATCCCTGAGGCACGCCACAAGGATTGGGAAGAAAATCCGACAAGGTATTTTCACTAAATACTGCTTGCTGACGATCAACCAAGTAGGAGGATATTAGACAGACTGCGGAATTTGAAAAATTGAACATCCTGGATAATTTATCGCACAAAATGGCGTTATTAACGGTGTCGAACGCCTTAGAGAAATCGAGAAGTATTAAAAAGGAAAGATGACCTAAATCAAGCTTTTGCCTGATGTCATCGACAACACCAAGAAGGGCCGTCGAGCAACTATGTTTAGGGCGAAAACCGGACTGCTTAGGAGTTAATAAATTGTGTTGGTGAAGAAACCTATTTATTTGTTTTTGCATAATTCTTTCGAAAACTTTCGAGAGAAAAGAAAGAATTGCAATAGGCCGAAATTCACTACATGAGGGATTCTTAGGCACTGGTATTATCTTTGACAACTTCCAGACTGAAGGAAAAACGCTTGTTGTGAGGATTTGGTTGAAAATGTGAGTAATGAAGGGCAGGAGTACGGGAAAGATGATTTTTCCTAACAAGTTTCCAGTATTGTTTCCAATAAATGTTTCAGGCCCTAAATATTAAAAAAGTAGTGCTTAACGAGTACATTTTGCGAACACTAACTTCACTGTTTAGCCCCTCCTACTTTTTGTTTTGAAAATTGCATTTAAAAAATAAATATCAAGCTTATGAGTGTTTAGATGACTCTGGGAATATTGCATATGCATGAAATGTCAACTATAGAGCATTTTACATATTACGTCTCGCCTTTCACCGTCCATTTCCAATATTTTTCCACATTTTTCAATATTTTCGTTAAACTCACACAAACTCGCCCACGTTATGCATATGGAACGCAGAATTTATGAATTCGAGCTGTTAAAGTGAAAATTCGGGTTCTGAAATCCGATCGAAATGGTGGTGGTGAATTTGAGTTTCGAAAATGAAAATTGCTGTTCTGCAATTCGATTTACTCGTGTTTTTACTCGAATTGAATTCACTGCTAAGCTGCGCTGTGAATTTGCAGCGAAATTGGATTAAATACATGAACTATTCAGATTTTTAATTTTCTTTTTACTGTTTTTATTTTTCATTTTAGGGGAAAACACAAAAATTCAACGGGGGTGGTATTTCTATAAAGTTTATGGAGGCAAATGCTGATTTGTAAGGAACTCTTAATTCTCTAAATTCTAATCAATTTTTATATGAACCTGTGGCCACCTCGCACAACGACTAGTGACCTATGTACTTTGGCGTCCTCATACAGCAACTTCTATCAACAGAAGTTAAGCTTCATGTGTGTGGATATCCCTGCAAAATGCAACACATTCGTTGGCAGTCGCGGTCCTCATTTCATACTGTGCAGTTTGTATATAAATAATTCAATTCATTTCCATTATGTAAAATTCCTTTGTTTTCAATTCCTTGTAAGGTAATGTTTATTACCTTTTTTTACAATAAAACCGGTTGACATTTAACAAATATTCAAACCGTGCGTTTCAATAACAATAACATTAACATGACATATCCACAAACCTATTGAATCCAATTGCTTCCCTGATAAAAAATGTAAAAACTGCAAGGTGGTGATTCTATTTCATTTTATTTGTTGAATTTTCATTTTACTTCGAAACAGGAAAGAGTATTCAAAACAACAACCAATTGCCTGTCGACAACAAAAACTAAGCCAAAACAAATACAATTTGCCTGTCGAAGCCAAGGCAATAACGACTGTATTTTATCTCATAAATATCACTCCGTATATCTTAAAATGTACACTGCAATTTTGTATACAAATGACAAAATTAATTCTTCAAATCAAAGAAACACGATTGCAAAAGTACAAATAAACTAAAAATACAAATTGTATACATGACAACTTATACTTATATAGATTCACATATATTTAATTTCTTCCGTAGTTATTTGTGAATATTGCATTTGAATTCCTAAACAAAGGAAAATGTACAAATGTTGGAAATACAGTTTTTTTAAGGATGCTATGAAAAATAACTGCATTATTACGAAAAAATAATAAACTGTTCTGAACTTCAATATTCTTCTTCTTCTTCTTCTTAGGGCGCTACAGTCCTACCTGGGCCTCACTCAACATGCCTCTCCAGCCAGCACGATCTTTCGCCAGCTGTCTCCAGTTTCGCACACCAAGCCGGCCGAGGTCCCCCTCGAATTGTGTGCGACGCCTTATTCGTGGACGTCCTCTGTTGCGTTGTCCCACAGGCTCAGAGTCGAAGACTTCAATATTAACGTTTAATAAAGGAAAACTTTGAATAAACAAAACAGTTTTTTACTTAAATCTGAAGACCACAGGGAGATACTTCAGTCTTCAAAGATCAATTTAAATTTTGTTAACTATTTTTGGGAAGTCAATCAGCTGTTCAAAACAAATCATACGTATTCAGGGATACTGTACGAAAAATGTTATAAAATACGCTGTCAAATAACGTCATGTGGGCAGAAGGGAAATAGTTAAGTATCTACCACAAATCAGTCATATAAAGATACGTAACTTTCCAGATGGAAAACCCTTAGCCAATTCAAAAATTTGATAGTTATTCACGAATCTCCCAATAAATTTGATAGTTAATAATGAATGCACAAACCTTTCTCTTTACTCACACTAATTTGGATTCATCACGAAAATGGCAGCACATTCACCAATGGCTGCCCATGGTAACGTCACAAATTCATGAATTGTCCGCAATAAGGGCACTAATTCGTGAATTTGATTGCTACGGGAAAATATTTTAAGGACTCTGTGCGCAGGCTTTAGTAACTAAAGCTGATTTGTATCATCATTTATATTTAATAAACGTAATTCAAACATTATTTCTTCTGGGAATAACAATTATTTTTAGCTATTAGTAAATGTTTTGCCTTTAGATTTCAAATTTTATCAAATTAATAGTCAAATCGTCAAATTAAAGAATTTTAACTCAAAACATATATAATTGTTTAATAGAACACGTCGTCCTAATGGTACTCTTATTATGGCACAAACGTGGTTTTACTTTTGCACAAACATGTTTTCTTTTAAATTAAGAAATTAAGAAGAGGTGTATCTGCCATACAGGCATATTTGTATTCTAAAATAATATTTCATAGAAATGTAATACAGAGAAATATTGTACTACATTTTTATTACCAATAACATTGACCTAATTTTATTGTTTAAAAGGGAACTTGAGTCCTTAAAAAATGTTCGAAACCTTTCCAAACCGAACTGGTTTCAATATTTATCCATTTTCAAACGTATTCCTAACAAGTTTCCAGTATTGTTTCCAATAAATGTTTCAGGCCCTAGATATTAAAAGAATAGTGCTTAACGAATACATTTTGCGAACACTAACTTCATTGTTTAGCTAATGAAAATCGGTGTTCTGCAATTCTATTTTCTCGTATTTTTACTCGAATTGAATTCACTGCTAAGCTGCGCTGTGAATTTGCAGCGAAATTGGATTAAATACATGAACTATTCAGATTTTTAATTTTCTTTTTACTGTTTTTATTTTTCATTTTAGGGGAAAACACAAAAATTCAAGGGGGGTGGTATTTCTGTAAAGTTTATGGAGGCAAATCCTGATTTGTAAGGAACTCTTCATTCTGTCAATTCTTATATGAACCTGTGGCGACCTCGCACAACGACTGGTGACGTGTGTACTTTGACGTCCTCGTACAGCAACTTCCATCAACAGAAGTTAAGCTTCATGTGTGTGGATATCCCTGCAAAATGCAACACATTCGTTGGCAGTCGCGTTCCTCATTTCATACTGTGCAGTTTGTATATAATTAATTCAATTAATTTCCATTGTGTAAAATTCCTTTGTTTTCAATTCAATGTAAGGTAATAAACAAATACAATAACCCCGGTTGACATTTAACAAATATTCAAACCGTGCGTTTCAATAACAATAACATTAACATGACATATCCACAAACCTATTGAATCCAATTGCTTCCCTGATAAAAAATGTAAAAACTGCAAGGTGGTGGTTCTATTTTTCTCAAGATGTGCAAGAAGGTTTCTTTTGTTTGCCAAATTTTTGTATGAAAATGAAAAAGATGATGAAATGAAAAAGATGATTCAAATGATCTATAGGAATATCTGATTTTCCCAGAGGACTCTTCATTGCATTTTATTTGTTGAATTTTCATTTTATTTCGAATCACGAAAAAGTATTCAAAACAACAACCAATTGCATGTCGAAACAATAAAAACTAAACAAAAAAAATACCATTTGCCTGTCGAAGCCAAGGCAACAACAACGTTTGTTTTTTCCGAAAGTCAATTCGAAAAATTCGAAATCAATCGAAATGCAGAACATGGAAATTCACTTCGGGTGAAATGGAAATTCGATTTCAAATCCATTTCATTGTTTCATTATTTCGAATGAAATTGAAATATATCAAACCCATGTTCCATATATTTCATAATATAATAATTTAAACTTTAATTTAAAAATATCGTAAATCATTTATAACCAATAATTAACAGTTTCCAATAGTCCTTCCAGTCGTAATTATTCATGTAAAATGAATGCTCATACTGAACACTAACATTTTCGTTTGACGAAACGAACAAATATCAAACGATTTCTGACAACGTTTGGAAAAAAAGGGAGTTGGAGGTGTGGCCAACCGGCTGATAGATTTCTTCGCATATGTATGTAGATAAGGAATGTATGTTTTGTAAGAATTTGTTTGGAGGGGAAGTCAATCAGCTCTTCAAAACAAATCATACGTATTCACGGTTACTGTACGAAAAATGTTATAAAAAACGCTGTCAAATGACGTCATGATTGCAGAAGGGAAAGAGTTGAGTATCTCTATGCAGCTGATATCTGGTCACAACCACATATCAGTCATATAAAAATACGTAACATTTCAGAGGAGAGAGGAAAAACCTTAGCCATTTCAGAAATTTGATAGTTAATGATGAATGCACAAACCTTTCCCCATTTTCACTCAAACTAATTTGGATTCATCACGAAAATGACGGCACATGGGCAACAGCCCATGGTAACGTCACAAATTCATAAATTGCCCGCAATAAAGTCATTAATTCGTGAATTTGATGGCTATCGGAAAAAATTTAAGGACTCTGTTCGTAGGCTTTAGTAACTAAAGCTGATTTGTATCATCATTTATATTTAATAAACGTAATTCAAACATTATTTCTTCTGGGAATAACAATTATTTTTAGCTATTAGTAAATGTTTTATGCCTTATTAAGAAAATTAAAGAATTTTAACTCAAAACATATATAATTGTTTAATAGAACACGTCGTCCTAATGGTACTCTTATTATGGCACAAACGTGGTTTTACTTTTCCAAAAACATGTTTTCTTTTAAATAAAGAAATTAAGAAGAGGTGTATCTGCCATACAGGCATATTTGTATTCTAAAATAATATTTCATAGAAATGTAATACAGAGAAATATTGTACTACATTTTTATTACCAATATCATTGACCTAATTTTATTGTTTATAAGGGAGCTTTTTTTTTTCCTCTTGTACAACCCTGCCGTAAAGGCTGCGACACTGCGACCTAAAAAGATCTATTGTATCGACGGGCTGGAGTTAATCCAAAAGATTTACCACTTTCCTTATGAAAGATAGTATATCTTTTGTAGTGGAGTTTTTCAATTCCACTGAAGTCAGTATTTCCCTGTGGAGAATACGTTTCCTTAACCAATGTAGTGCCGGACATTCACATAAGATGTGCTGGGATGTTTCGTCTTCTTCAAGACAGAACCTACATTCCGTGTTTTGACACAAGTTCATTTTGTTAAGGTGGTAATACAAGCCGCAGTGGCCAGTAAGAAAGCCCGTTAGCTTTCTTATGCTCTCCTTATCTAAGCTAAGGATTTCCTTGTAGGAATAGGGTCTGATTAATCTTTTGGATTGCCTGAGACCTGACCCATTGGTCCAATGATCTAGGCGAAGTTTGTTTTCCCATTCATTAATCAGCGCTGCAGCCGTCGCCCAATTGACACTGCAGTATGGTTCAGGGCCTATGAACGCAGTACTTGAACCCGCTCTAGCGAGTTCATCTGCTGATTCGTTACCTGCAATCCCTTTGTGTCCAGGGACCCAGCCAAGTTTCACTTTGTTGTGTTTTTCTAGGGATTGCAGAGCATCGTGGCAACATTTGACGGCTTTGGAGTCTATTTGGCTGGACGATAAGGCCTTAAGTGCTGCCTGGCTATCTGAAAAGATTTGTATAATTGCGCCCTTGATACCTTTACCAAGATTATGTCTCGCGCAGATCTCAATGGCATGGATTTCGGCTTGGAACACAGTGGGACTGGACCCCATCGGTACAGAGATCCCAGTGTTGGGTCCACAGACACCAGCTCCGACTCCAGAATCCATTTTCGATCCATCTGTGTACCAAACTAGACTTCTGGGGTCTAGTGTTGGGACACCATTGGACCAGTCTACCCGGTCCAATATTTCAACTTCAAATAACCTGCCGAAACAGTTCTGCCTGACCATAGTGTCCGGCATTGTACAAAACATGTCTCTATTAGGGATTGAGTTGAGTATCCTAAGGTGACCCACTAGGTCACCTGGTTTGAATTGATATTCTAGCTGCAGTTTACTGGCGTAAGTGGCAGCTATCTTCCTAACGAAGATTGGTAATGGTGTCAGCCCGATAATAGCTTCGAGAGCTGTTGTGGGGCAGGTGCGCATGGCACCTGTTATGCCAAGACAAGCAACCCTTTGCAGTTTTTGCAGTTTGTTTGCCGATGACTGTTGAAGGGTTTTTGGCCACCATACGATGGCCGCATATGTGATAATGGGTCTCGCCATCATTGTGTACAACCAATGAATAATTTTGGGAGAGAGACCCCAAGTCCTACCGTAAAGACGTCTACTGGCCCACAGTGCTCTGGTAGCTCGCTCTATGGCGGACTTAATATGTGAATTCCAGTTAAGTCGTCTGTCCAGGATTACTCCGAGATATTTTACCTCGCTGGAATAAACTAGTGTGGTGTTGCCAATTATTATGGGTTCAAGGTTGATACGAGTTCTCCTTGAGAAGGGCACTAGAACGGTCTTGCAGGGATTGATCGATAAACCCTCTGCGTTGCACCATTCCACGACTTGTAGTAGCGCACTTTGCATCATATTGCAAATAGTCGTGTCGTGCTTACCCCTGACATGATGGTTCATCTGACACATGCCAATTTTCAATAAAATTCGAAATAAATGGACTTGCAAGTGTGAGATCAAGTACCTCTTCGCGAATCGCATTTATGAAGGTAGGCTTTGAGCCTCTATTTAGTATATCTATTTCACTACTAATAAGATATTCTAAAAGACACTCACCTCTTCTGTTGGTGTCACTACCACCCCAGACCTCATGATGCGCGTTGGCATCGCAACCGATGATGTAGTTCAGGTTGCCTGATTTACAGTAACTGATGAGGTCCTGGACGTCCTTAGGTGGTATGACGCTGTTGTCATCCGGGAAATACGCCGAGGCGCACACGATGTTATGTGTTCCCCTCTCCGTCGGAACTTCCAGTAGTAGGGCCACCAGGTCTCTGTTAATGAAATTGGGAATGGGAAGAAAGTTAATATCATTGCTGATGAGACAGGCCGCTCTTGGCGCAGGGTCTCCACATTTAGAGATTAACTTACTGTTGCCATTCCGGAGACCTTTAACATGTCCGCTTCTAACCCAAGGTTCCTGGATAAGTCCAAGGGTTATATTTTCTTCGGCGAACCGCTTGCTAAGGGTAGCGGACGCGCCCTTCGCGTGATGCAGGTTCGCCTGTAGCACCTTGATGGAGCTCATTGATCCTCCATCGAGAATCCGGCCTGCCGCATCAGTTGGGCCTTTTTAGGGCCTTTCTTCTTGCGACAAGCAGCCGTTGAGGGATGACCTTTTTTGGAATTCCCCCCCGACTCTTCCTTCCGAGTAACGTGCCCTGCGGCGCCGGTTGTTTTCCTCGGAACTCCGGGCTTTATGCCGGTATTACGGTTTTTCGGTTCAACAACACGAGTCACCGTCTTTCCTGCTGCACCAAGGCCGCTGGTGCTAGCAATTGGCTCGCAGTCAACGGTCTTGGTTGCTGAGGCAGTACTGACCTCTCTTGCATGCCCGACAGCGCTGCAAGAGGGGACTGCAGATGACGTTGTTGTTGAACCGGTTTTTTGTTTGTTATGTGCAACAACACGGGTCACCTTCTTTCCTACTGCACTAAGGCCGCTGGTGCTAGCAATGGGCTCGCTGTCAGCGGTCCTAGTTGCTGAGGCAGTACTGTCCTCACTTACATGCCCTGCAGCGCTGCAAGTGGGAACTGCAGATGAGGTTGTTGTTGCAGAAGCAGATGGAGAATCATCTGCGTTGACCTTCTTGTGGGAGACGATCAATTTGACCTGACCAAATCTATAGCAAACCTTGTTGTTTAGTTTGCTCAGGGTCTTCATGGACGCATCGTCAATGGCAAAGACGAGATGAAGGAGCGAACCTTCTTTCATCC
Source organism: Myathropa florea (assembly GCA_930367185.1). Lineage (NCBI taxonomy): Eukaryota > Metazoa > Arthropoda > Insecta > Diptera > Syrphidae > Myathropa > Myathropa florea. The sequence continues at coordinate 62,662,954 of OV884004.1, read as the reverse complement.
TTTGCATTGCCTTCCATGAAGAAGCTTGAAGGCCCTCATTTTGTGCTTCAAGCGTCGCTAGGACTTTGGTCGTTGGCAATTCGGTGCTCTGTGGAAAGAAACCACGGACTATGTGAGATTTGGGAAAAGATGCCTCCTCCACAAGTACAATATCAAGACCACTTTTGGCCTTGATAGCATCGAAATTGCTTTTCATCCACTCAGCAGTAGCACTGTCAGAGCAGATGAAAATTAGCCATCCCGACTTGTGTTGAGAGCCTGAGAAATGTGGCCACACGCCCCTGTTTCTCAGGTCAATCGACACGTCGATGACTGCCTCCTGGATTAGAGCCATTTGCTCTGTTGACAGAGGCTGTTTATCTATGTCAGCTGGGACGATTCCTAGTCTGACAGTACTAGCAACCTGACTGAAGGTGGGCGCGTCAGGCGCATGTCTGGCTTTTGCCTTTTTGGCTGCCGGTTCAGAGGGGGTGCGATCCTTTGATCTCACCCTTTTGAACTCATTTCCAAGAGGAGATTTCGCATATACTAGGGCATTTTCCCTAGTTTCGCCCTTGCGAATAGCTTGGTTGTATCTTCTCTTTTCAGCTGAGTTCAGCTTGACAAATCCACCTGGTCCTAGACGCAGCTTCTTCGTCAAGTTTCTTCCCAATGGAAGAACATCCGGATTTCTCCGTGACTACACTGCAAGTGTCTATGACCGTGGATGTGTCAGACTCCTCTGAACTGACACTAGCGCTGGTAGCTGTCAAGGATTGTGCCCATTTGGCCCCAATCTCCTTGTCAGCTAAGACTGTAGCTGGCTCGCTTTCGAGCTGGTTGACTATGGCCGAAGGTGGAGCGGCCGTCGGAGGCTCAGTAGCGTCCCGAAAATTGCCGTCTGCATGCTCCACAGCATGAAAAGACGCTGGTGAATTTGGAGCTTCACCATACTCATCTTTATTTGAATTTAATTTGGAAATTATGATCCCACGAGTATTCGGGAAATATATGTCACCCTAGGTAGCGCCCGATATGCCTAGGGAAGGCTAGATTAAAACCGAAGGTCACCAGGTATTCGGAGTTCGCATACTAGAGACTAAGCTCTCTCTTAGCCACGCATCCCTCGGCGTATGCTATTGGATTAGAGATTATTTTAGGAGGTTTGGCGCCAAGAACCATTTGTTCATTGTGCGAGCCTGAGATACCAGACCTATAGTCTCGCTGCAGCATTCGTTGCCCGGTGGCCGCCCCGTGAAGGCAGTATGTCTTCTTGAAACGGTTTCTCAATAAGGATCGTCCATAGACTTTACCCTAAGAGCCCGCACCTGACCAGGGAGCTTGAGTCCTTGAAGAATGTCCGAAACCGTTTCAAACCGAAGTGGTTTTAATGTTTATCCATTTTCAAACGTATTCCTAACAAGTTTCCAGTATTGTTTCCAATAAATGTTTCAGACCCTAAATATTAAAAAAATAGTGCTTAACGTATACATTTTGTGAACACTAACTTCATTGTTTAGCTGCTCCTACGTTTTGTTTTGAAAATTTTCATGACAACATTTGAAAAATAAATAACAAACTTATGAGTATTTAGATGACTCTGGGAATATCGCATATGCATGAAATGTTTCCTGAGGAAAATATTTCGAAAATGGAACTACACTGGCTCCCACGACTAATCGGACACAGAGAAGACAAATGTTTGCCATTAAAAATCTCAGAATTTTTTTTTGGAGGACTTTGAACTTTATTTTTATTTTAATACATAGAAATACTCAAATTCATTTTATATTAACAAAACCTTATTTTAAATTAAAAAAAACAACAACATTTTGAGCAAAACCAAAACAACTTAACAATGCAATCTCTCACGTATATTCGGACACTGTAACGACGACCCTGTAATTTGCTAAATAATGGTGTTTTTACCGTCAAAAATGGAAAGTTGTAGTGATTGCAATATCCTTACATATATTCAGTCATTTTATGGTTAGTTAACTGCAAAGACGCACCGAAATGGCACCAAACGGCAAACAAACATCCGTGGAAATAAGAAAATTAAATGTGTCGCATAGCCAGGGTGGGAAATCGGTTCGTGAAATAGCCAAAATTGTGAAACAGTACCATTCTACAGTCCATGACATTATTTCACGTTACAAAAATGAAAATCGGATCCATAATGTGAGCAGAAAAGGGCAAGGAAAAAAGTTGGAGAAGTATGATGAAAAGCTACTTGTCCGGCAAATCAACGGGAATCCTTTCTTATCCTCGGAATCTCTAAAGGTATTTTTGAAAGAGTCGAGCAATAAGGAAGTTAGCAACGAAACAATCCGGAGAATACTTAGAAAACATCATTTGAATGGACATGTTGCTCGAAAAAAGCCATACATTTGTGAGAAGAATAGAAAAGAAGGGCTAAAATTTGCTAAAGAACATCTTACGAAGGATATGTTCCTTTGGAACAAGGTAAAATTGAAAGTAATTTAATTATTATTGAACTATTAGACAAAATATCATTATAAATTAACTTAAGTGAATTTAACTTAAGATCTTCAGACGGCCAAGTATATGTATGGAGAAAAGCAAATGAAGAATTCTCTTACAAAAATACCGGTCGTGTTGGGTCGGTCGTGGTATGGGGATGTATTTCGAGTGCTGGAGTTGGTAATTTGCATTTTGTGGAAGGTAAAATGGATCAAATGGCATACATCAACATATTGAAGCAACATTTGGTGCCAAGTGTCAGTAAACTTGGAATACAAGACAATTTTATCTTCTACCAAGACAACGATCCAAAGCACACGTCATATTCGGCTATGTCGTGGTTGTTATATAACTGTCCATAAGTGCTTAAAATACCTGCACAATCACCTGACCTTAATGCAATCGAGCATATTTGGGATGAACCGGGACGTCAAGTGGCCCAAAGGCAATTTAGAAACATTCAGCAGCTTAAGACTGGTCTTCAAGAAGAATGGCAAAAATTAGACCTGAAATATGTTGTGAACTTGTTTTTTCAATGCCTCGACGCAACAAAGTACTGAACATTAAGTGTCCGATTATACGTGTGAGTTTGAATTTTTAAGTTGTTTTCGTTTTTCTCAAATTTTTTATGTTTTTTTAACTTAGAATAAGATTTTGTTAACATGAAATGAATTTGAGTTTTTATATAAAATAAAATTATGATAAAGCTTTCAACTCTCAGCACATTTTTTGGAGAAATCGTATGACAAACTTTTTTCTTTTCTGAGCCCGATTAGTCGTTGGGACCACTGTATATGGAGTAAAAACGGAACGGCTTCAGAGGAAAATCAAATTTGAAGTAAACATTGCCCATGCCCATTTCACTACATCAGCTTGGAGGGAAAGTCTATCAGCTGTTCGCCATAGCTCACACTTATTCTCGGTGAATCGTGAATACCTTTCAATATGTTTCGACAGGCAATTGGTTGTTGTTTTGTATTTTGAAAAGTACAACAAAAACTAAGCCAAAACAAAAACCATTTGCCTGTCGAAGCCAAGGCAACAACGATTGGTTTTTCCGAAAGTGAACTCGAAAAATTCGAAATCAATCGAAATGCAGAACATGGAAATTCACTTCGGGTGAAATGGAAATTCGATTTCAAATTCATTTCACTCGAAATGCAGAACACGGGCGACTGCCTACTTTTTACGCATACTAATACAGAGTTTAACGAACTCCCGTTATCGTTGAACATTTGCTCACGAAAATGGCGGACGTCTGATCCTTTTGCCCACGATAGTGCCAATTTTATGCGGAATTTGCCCACTACTCGAGTAATGCACTGGTTGTGTTCATGAGGCCAAATATTTTTAAAATATTAAAAAAACGTTGGATATTGTTGTAAACATTTGCTTAAAATATTGATACTAAAATTGTATATGTTGTATATTGTCGTATTCAATTGTGTAAGATGATATCTCATAATTATCACTCCGTATATCTTAAAATTTACACCACAATGTTGTATATAAATGACAAAATTAATTCTTCAAATCAAAGAAACAGGATTACAAAAGTACAAATAAATTAAAAACACAACTTGTATACATGACTACATATACTTATATAGATTCACACATATTTAATTTCTTCAGTAGTTATTTGTGAATATTGCCTTTGAATTCCTAGACAAAGGAAAATGTACAAAAATTGGAAAAAAAAATTTTAGGATGTTATGAAAGATTACTTACTGCATTATTACGAAAAAATAATAAACTGTTCTGAACTTCAATATTAACGTTTAATAAAGGAAAACTTAAAAAAAACAAAACAGTTTTTTACTTAAATCTGAAGACCACAGGGAGATGATACTTCGATCATTTCAGTACTTCAAGGATGAATTTAAATTGTGTGAACTATTTTATTTGATTTTCACATGCTCAACGTCAATAAGTACATTTATACATTTTCTCTTTCCACTCTGATTGTTTCACTATTTCGAATGAAATTGAAATATATCAAACCTATGTTCCATATATTTCCTAATATAATAATTTGAACTTTAATTTAAAAATATCTTAAATCATTTATTACAAATAATTAACAGTTGCCAATAGTCCTTCCAGTCGTAATTATTCATATAAAAAGAATGCTCATACTGAACACTAACATTTTCGTTTAACTTCCCCTTCTTTTCGTAGTGAAAGTATTGCGAACGATTTGCGATAGCGTTTGGAAAAAAAGGGAGGGTGAGGTGTGGCCAACCGGATGATAGATTTCTTCGCATATGTATGTAGATGAGGAATGTATGCTTTGTAAGAATTTGTTTTGAGGGAAAGTTGATTGATTGATTTCGAATTTTCCGATTTCACAAAAACCATTTGCCTGTCGAAGCCAAGGCAAAAACGTTTGTTTTTTCCGAAAGTGAATTCGAAAAATTCGAAATTAATCGAAATGCAGAACATGGAAATTCACTTCGGGTGAAATGGAAGTTCATGAGGCCAAACATTTTTAAAATATTAAAAAAACGTTGGATATTGTTGTAAACATTTTGCTTAAAATTTATTTATTTTTTTTTTTTCTTCCTGGGTTGGTGTGGATCTTCAATAAGACACTATGATACCCGTGTGCTCATAGTAGTGTCAGATTTTTAATGACTAAACGCACCCTTCCCTTTTAAAATTTTGTACTTTGCTACAACTAGTTTCCTTATCCAGTAGTTTCGCTTTCAATATTTTTACGCATGAGGCAGGTAGATTTTACGTAAAATCACCTGTTTAAACCGTTAGGGGCGGCTACTACTCATTGCGCTAAATCGAACGGTTTCGTTCGTTAAAGTCGGCGCACGAGGTTTTGCATGTCCAATGTTTCAAGTATGGCATGGTTACAATGACCATGAAGTCGAGTTCGCAACTTCCTAGCGAAATTTGTTATTTCTTCGTCCACGGTTGCGATTTGTAGATCCCTTTGTATATCACTGTTACGAAGATACCAGAGAGCACTCACGATAGCTCTTAAAACCTTATTTTGGAATGACTGTATAAATTCTCTGTTACTTGCTTTAGTGCAACCCCAGAGTTGTATACCGTAGGTCCATATAGGCTTTAGCACTTGCTTATATATAAGTAGTTTGTTATATATGTTTAACTTGGAATGTCGTCCTGAGTAACCAGTACATTTCTCTAAATCGATTCTCAAGTTCATGACGTTTTTTTTTGGCGTGTGCCTTCCATTTGAGCTTTGCGTCTAACGTCATCCCGAGATATTTGGCTTCATTTGCGTACGGTACTTGTACCGAATTAATGAAGACGGGTAAATTGTCTATGTTTTTATATGTAAAATTAATATGCGTAGATTTAGTCTCATTAAGAGCAATGCGCCAGAGTTTTGTCCAATCACATATTTTGTTTAGAGCTAGTTGCAGTTTTTCGGTAGCGGACTCGATTGTGCTTTCAGTAACGAGAATAGCCGTATCGTCCGCGAACGTTGCCACTACTGTACCCTCAGTTTGAGGTATGTCGCGTGTATATAATAGAAACAGAGTGGGACCAAGAACACTCCCTTGCGGAACTCCGGCCGCAATTTCTTTAAGCCCGGAGTAGTCCATTCCGTACTTAACTCTGAATATTCTATTGTCGAGGTAGGATTTTAGAATCGTATATATATTTTTCGGAAAGATCCTACTTATTTTCAATTTTAGCCCATCGTGCCAAACTTTGTCAAAAGCCTGTGACACGTCAAGTAGAACGCTAGAGCAAATCTTTTTTTCCTGCAATGCTTTTTCAATTTCGTTAGTTATTCTATATACCTGGTCAATTGTGGAGTGATTCGTGGGAAATCCAAATTGATGATCAGGGATAAGTCGTCTATGATTGGTTGAATTCGTCGCAATAGAAGTTTCTCGAATAGCTTTGAATTATAGGCAGGAGTGATATTGGTCTATATGATTTTTTGTCGTTTGGCGGCTTACCCGGTTTCGGGACCATTATCACTTCTGCCACTTTCCACGAATCTGGGACATATAATAGTCTAAACGAGTCATTTATTAAATATTGGAGTTTAATAATCGCTTTTTTTTTTGGTAATTCCTTGAGTATTTGTCCGGTAATTAAGTCATAGCCAGGTGCTTTGTTATTTTTCAGATTTTTAATTGCCTGGTAAAGTTCGGATTACGACACACGCTTTATTCTAATGTTATCGGATGTAGTTGTCATATCGCTTGGATTGTCCATCAACATTTGACCATCAAAAGGCTTAAACGTTTCTTCTAGGTGTTCAGCAAAGAGATCTGCCTTTTCTTTGTAACTCTTTGCCCACTCACCATTGTTATTTCTAAGTGGTGCCGATTGCATTTGAGGTTTCTTTATATATTTCACTGCTGTCCAGAGCGAGTAATTCGAAGTTTTTTCGATTGTTAAGCCTTCAAGATAAACTGAGGTCTCGTGAATTTTTAAGTTTTGTATCGCTTTTTTAAGTTTATTACATAGAAGGTTTAGATATGACTTATGTTGAGGGTAACGTGATTGTTGCCATACCCTGCGCGCTCTCCTCTTTTCTTGAATAAGTTCTTTTATTTCCGGAGGATAAATGGTTATCCCTTTTTTGACTATTTTTTTTCTTGGAGTGTTTTCCCATGCTGCGTTCTGAATAACTGAAATACATTTTTCGAGTTCTATTTCTAACTCAAATGGTGTTTTTAGTGACACATTCAACATAATGTTAGTTTCGCAGTCATGCTTAAAGCCGTCCCAATTATTTCTGTTATTTGTTAATCTAGGTACTCCTTCTACTTTTATTAGTCTATCGCTAATAGTTAAATCATGAGTAAGTGGTCAGAGGAAAGGTCAAAGCCTTCTTCCATTTTCACGAGATTGGTATTTACTCCTTTTGTAACGAAAAAGGTCTGGTATTTTTGCTACGTCGGAGGGCCAGTATGTCGGTTTTCCTGTCGAATGGAAGTCTACTCCGAAATCCATACCGACTTTGTACAGCAGTCTACCTTTTGTTGAATTTTTTCTCGAACCCCAAAACGTGTGTTTAGCGTTAAAATCGCCACCAATAATAAAATTCGTTCTGAGTGAGTTGAAAAAATCTACAAGTTCGTTTCTTGTAAGCTTACAACGCGGAGGAAAGTAGGTAGACGATATATTAATATCCGTTCTTTACTCGAACTGAAGTTGCTTGTATAGTGTCAAGTTCTGTCGTATGATTGCTCGAATGCTTAATATAATCCTTAATAAATAAGGATGAACCTCCTCTAGGTCTTCCCGAGGGATGTAATGCGTGGTACGCACAGAATCCTTTTACTTTTATTTGAGATTCCCTTGTCAAATGGGTTTCCGAGATTAAGCATACGTCAATTTTAACACTTCGTAAGAATACCTCTTGTCAGTCGTTCACAGACCCTCGCGGTAATAACACGTGTTTCGGCTTCGCGAAAGTGACACAAAGAAGTGAAACAGTGAAGTATTGTAAAAAGACAGTGACTTTAAACAAAGTGTGGTGGCCTCGACGGTAGAGGCATAAGCCGTGATCTGAAGAAGGCGGGTTCGATTCCCGAGAAAAATCATAAAGTTTTTTTTTTTTTTTTAATCAACCAGTCAGGCAGTGAGTGCGATGGAGAGGAGCGAGCGGCCCGAGCTCGAAAAATCGGGTGATTTTGAAGAACCGGTGGTCGACACATCAGGCCACTTGGAATCAAGCGACGATGGGAGGGGGAAGAGGAGGAAGAAACTCCAGCCCCAGCCGAACGTAATTAAGCAGCGTACTGTGGCGGCAATAACGTCAGACGAAGAAGCGGTGGATCCCAGCCGCAGAAGAGCTGGAACGAAAGCGAGCCCAGCAACAACAACTACTACAGCTACAGCAGCAGTAGTAGTGACAAAAAAATCGGATGCGAAAGTAGCCGTAGAAGAATTAAATGCCCTCCAATATGAGTCAGAGGGCAACGAAGGCCGCTTCTCCTATGAGGGAGGCAATAATTCCTTCCAGCTCCTCGCCACCTCTGAGACGGAAGACATGACCGAAGACGTCAAGGAGCTGTAAGAGAGTTTGAAAGAGAGGGAAGAATTAGACGCCCATATTAAGTACCTCGTCGAAAAGGTAGCTTCATGCAGAGCAGCCCAAATTGCAGGAAAAGAGCGGCAGTTGCAGATGCTGCAACAACAACAGCAGCAGCAACAACAACAACAACAACACCTGCAGCAGAAACAGAAGCAGCAGCAGAAGCAACAACAGCGGAAGCAGCAACAATTTTCGCAACCGCAGCCCCAATCAGACAGCAGCCGAAAAGGCTGCAGCTAGACGACGTGCCGTCTACCTCAAAGGCAGCGCAGCGGTTGCAGCAACAACAGCAACAACAACAACAACTTTAGCAGAAACAGAAGCCCCAACCAGACCGCAGTCTAAAAGGCCGCAGGTAGACGAGCAGCCGTCTACTTTAAAGTCAGCGGAACGGTTACAGCAACAACAGCAACAGCAGCAGCAACACCAACAACGAACACAGCAGAAGAACCAACCAACAGCAGCCAAGGAAAGATGTCCTCCCATCAACGTGTTCGGACTGGAGACGAAGGTTGTGGAAAAAACTTGTAAGTTGGCCACCAAAAATGCATTTATTATTAGGTATAAGGGGTTTAAAAGTCAGCCGGTCCACTGCACATCAGTGGCCGACTTCAGAATAGTAAAAGAGACGTTAGCGGCGGCGGGAGCAGAGTTTTTCTCATATACCCCCCAAGCTCCTCAAGGGCATTGATCCTTCGACCGATCCGAAGGAAATCCTCGAGGAGCTGCGCGCTCTAAATAGCGACGAGGTCCAGTTTGTAGGGGTTAAGCCCTTCATCACTGCGGCAGTGAGGAAGAAGGATATCAAACTTCCCTTCTTCCTAGTTCAGATCTCCCACGGCAGCAAGATTGAGATCTTAAGGAAAATACGATCCTTGGGCGCTTATGCTGTAAAGTGGGAAACAATAAAAAAGACTGAGCACATTTTGCAATGTGCAAAGTGCAGGATTCTGGGACACGTCGCGGCGAACTGCAACATGCAGTTCCGCTGTGCTAGGTGCACGAACACCCACAACATAGGGGAATGTCCCTTAGGGACGGAAGAGGTCGAGAACAGGGCGCTCCACAAATGTGTTCTCTGCGGGAACAACGGACACCCCGCAACCTATAGGGGGTGTCCGCGTATCCAAGAGCTAAGAAAGAAAGTTCAGGCAATAAGGAAGGAGAAGAAGGTAGAAGTTAGGCCAATGGCCCGTGCTGCAACTACCGCTGTTACGTCGGCAATCTCCTACGCTCAAATGGCGTCAGGAAGAAGGCCGACACAACAGACAGTGCCGAAGGTTGCCCCGGTCCTAGTGGCCAGGCAACTTAAGGCAGAGCCATCATTAAAAGACATAATGACCACCATCGAGGCGATGCAAGCGCAGATGGTCACTATGCAAAAACAGATGGTCGAGTTGAATACCAGCCTCCTTAAGCAAACGGCCCGAGTAGACGCTATCTGCTCGATGCTGTTTAGCGAGCCAAACGCGCTGCAGATATAACGGCCCCGCGCGCAGCTAGAATTCTTAAGATCCTAGCAGTGAATGTAATTTCGCTGATTAGGATCGAAAGAAAAATAACGCTCTCTAACCTGTTGCAAACCCACAATCCTGACGTGCTGATGGCTAGCGAAACTAAGCTAAACTAGACGCGCAAACTCAGGTACAAAAACTACAACATAATTAGGAGAGATCGACCTCAATCCACTCGAGGGGGTGGGGTCGCTCTCTTAATTAGAAAAGGCATTAGTCATAAGATTATATATAGCAATGTAGTGCGAAGATTAGGTGTGTTAGAAGCAGCCATTACACGCATCCCCCTTCAAGGTGGAAGGAAGTTGTTTGTGATTGCTGTCTACGCACCAGACTCTCGAAACTCTAACTTCATTTCAGAGCTCGAAGCTCTTTTCATGGAAGAGTGGATGGAAGAGAACATTAGTGAGTTCAAGCTTGACATGCTTGCAACCGATAAACCATCGTTTCCCAGAAGCGGGTCGTATCTGGATGTGATTCTAATTGACAGACGACTTACAATACTTAACAGGGAAGGACGCACAAGGAACTGCTTAACAACGGTCGAGTACGACAGCGATCACTGTGGTCTCGCCGCGGTTATTCAACTCCCGAACGAGCTGGAGGAACTAGAGGAATATGTCCAGTCGTATCCTTATAATTATAATAAGGCACGCTGGTCACGTTTCTCTAGAGACTTATCCAGAGAACTACGTTCGAGTGCCATCAATCCACCTACGAACAGAAACCTGACGAACGAAGAGGTTGACAGGTACCTCAGACAAATGGACGACACCATTAAACGTACAATGGACAAAACAATTCCGAAGGTAGCACAAACCGATGACGGCGACGTCTATCGGAATGCTACCATCGATGCACTTCACGTGCAAAAAAGTAGACTGGTGTCAAGACTCAAACTCTTGTACAGACGGTTTACAGATCCGCAGAACGCTGAAGTACGGTCATTGAAGTCGGAAATCAAAATTCTCCAACAGTTAATTCGTCAACAGTACAGCCTAGCTGTAAGCTTGCACTGGGGCAACAAGGTTCGGGCATGTTCCCGCAAGTAAATAAAATCTTCCGGAGAAAAGATCAGAACGACATTCAGACCGTTTGACTTGACAGAACGACAAACAACGCCAACATACTGACGTCAGTTGGCATCGATCCAAACGGTGCAGTGCTTGACAACGACTTCACTTCTTCATAGTTGAGGATCCCCAGGAGAAGGTGAATGCAATTGGTGCTGTCTTCCAGGAAGTGTACACGGTCAACGAGCCCCGTTGTCCTAACCACGACTTGGAGAACAGAGCCAGGCTGAACCACATCTATCTTCAAAATAAGATAATTCAATGGCGATCTGAGAATCCTGGTTTCACCAGGTTCAATGACGATTTTCTGGCAATTAATGCTGTCGCCGATGATGGAAATGACTCCATCCTTATTCCGAGAGATGAACTTCAAGGTATCTTCAACTCACTGAGAAAGAAGAAGTCAGTGGGAATCGATGGGATACCGAATATTGTTCTACGCCATCTCCCCTCTGAGGCGGTGGATGTATACACAACACTGTTTAACAAAGCGTTGAGTAGCGCATACTACCCGGCGCATTGGAAGACAGCTGTGGTACAACCGATCCCTAAACGGGACAAAGATACTTCAATCCCGACAAATCTTCGGTCGATAAGTCTTCTCCCGTGTATAAGCAAAGTCTTTGAGAAGATAGTCATTAGAGCTCTGAAAGAATGGGTCGAGGAAAATCAAATTTTACCGGAAAACCAATTCAGCTTCAGGGCGGGACATGATACCATACATGCCGCGTCCAAATTGGTCTCCGACATCCAGTGGAATAAGAATAAGACCCAATGCACTGGTGCTTGCCTGATAGACATGGAAAAGGCGTTCGACACCGTATGGTTAGAAGGCCTTTTCCTCAAGTTGGTCGAACTGGGCATAAGTAAGCCATTGCTATATAAATTTATGATATGATCACAGGTAGAAAGTTCGTTGTGAAAAATGGGTTGCAACAGGGGGCAGTTGGTTCTCCGATCCTATTCGCTATATTCACTCGCGATCTTAAAGGTTCCATGCCTCACTTCATAGCGTACGCCGATGATCTGATAGCGTACAGATCTGATCCAAAGGTCGAAGTAATCAATAGCTTGTTGCAGCGTGACTTCGATAAAATTCAACGATTTTGCGACGACTGGAAGTTGAAGATCAACTACCGGAAGTGCGAAACTATCCTTTTCAGAACCCCGCTGTCCAAGACCTCAAGGGACACGAAAAGAAACTGGCGCAAGTTCGGCATAGTTGATCCACAGGGACAGCTGTTAGCCGTGAAAGATGTAGTAAGATATCTTGGCATTTGGTTGGATCAGTATCTGTATGGTGGTAAACATGCAGCTACAGCTCTGACCAAGGCTAAGAAAGCCTTCGCTGTGGCAAGTAGGTTGTTTTACAGCAGCCAACTTGATACCAGAGTGAAGGTGATCTGCTACATGGCCCTAATCCGGCCAATCATGGTGTACGGTTGTCCAGTGTGGTTCAACGTGAGTCCTTCCCAGATGGAAAAGATGAGGGTGTTCGAGAGGCAGTGTCTTCGGTCTTGCCTCCGTTTGTATCGCACACCCGAATCTGAGTACAAGAAATTCTACCCCAACGAGGTCTTGTATAACGAGGCAAACCTGATAAGGATAGATAATTTTATTATTAAGTTGATTCGGGGTCACATTGCACGAGCTATGACTTCTAACAACAATCTGATCTTTGGGGCTTATTACCCCAACACATTGTACCATGAGAGGGTGCGCCTTAACGGCTTTATTCCGTCTGAAGCTTTCCTCTATTTAGACATGAAAGGTCTGATCCAGGATACGGAAGGATGTCCTATCATCTTCCATGTCGTACGCCGGACAGTGGACAGGCGACTCCAATATGAACCGGACGTCCCTCGTAGCCACGAAGATCTTCTCCGGTTCAGTAGGGCAATCTCCGCCCGAGACAGGGCACAGTCCGCCAAAGAACGGCAATTTTACTGGTGGCTACACCAAAACCAGCCTCCGCCTCCGCTCACGTCTACAAATAATACAGGTAGTTGACATTTTGTGGCCAACTTACATAGTCTCTAAGGTAGATAATAAGGCAAGAAAAAAAAACAGGTGCATCACGGCGTATAACTCATATATGTCAAGCATAATCAAGCATGTCGATACTTCAGTCGGAACTAATAAAAAGTTTATTCAAAAATATCGAGGGCCATATGTCATCCATAAGGTGTTACCGAACGACCGTTATGTAGTAAGGGACATCGATAATTGTCAGCTGACACAGTTACCATACGACAACGTTATTGAAGCCGCGCGTATTAGAAAATGGATTACCCCGACGTAAAGCAACACTAACCTAGTCATAATTTTAAATTTGTTTAAGTAAATTTGTGATGAAAAGGCTCCCACCCCACATTGTTTGAATTTGATTACGCAACATTTTCATGATCGAGGCCGATCATATTGTCAGATTGGCCGAGATGTAATGTATAATTAAATTGAAAGTAAATTGTGGAATATGAGGGCGCCCTCTATTGTCGAATAGAGATCCTAAGTAGGCACGGCCATATTGTATTTGCACGGCCATATTATATTTGCACGGCCATATTATATTGACGACTTGAAGTACTTCTGGCGGAAATTTTTGGTAGCCACACAGGAATATAGAATTCTGACAGTTCAACGGCGGGAACAAATTTATATTGAAACTTGAAATTTGGTGGAGAAATAAATTTGTAAAAGCTAACATAAAATTGTTAGTTTCAAATACAATTTAATATGGAATATCGAGTAAAAATATGTTGCTTTTGATATTGTTGGTTGTGAAGTGTATAGAAGTGATACATTATACACAATTGTGCCTTGAAAAATGCAAGAAAAACACGTGTGTTCGAGGAAATTTTATATGTTTTTCATGTTCAATTGAATTTTAAGTGACTAGTACATAATGCAAACTGTGTTTGTTGATCAATTAAATAAACAAACGTTGTATTAAAGAAGAAAAAACAACAATTTCTTCTTGCCACAAGTGCAATTTTCACATTTTTCAAAGCACTATTATACTTGAACTGTCTCTTATAATAACTTGACAACCACTTAAATCCAGACTTTGGTACATGCTTTCAACATTAAAATATTTACTGTAGTTAAAAGCATTTATTTTCTAATAGATAATATCGTTTTAAATCACGACCGAATTGAAAGATTCTATGGAAATTTGTTCCTGCTCACGATCTGTCAGAATTCTATATTCCTTTGGCAGGGACAAAATATCCCGCTACGTGGTGCTGTGCCTCAATGACTTCGCGTCAATTAGAACAGCCATATTGTATTAGAGTAGCTATCACGAACTTTCCGAGAGAGGGCGAAAGGAGTCTTTTTCAATGCAAGACGTCAACAGAGTAGGAGCAGTCCAGGAGAAGAATAAAAATCGAAAAAATTATATCGCCCTTAAAGTGTTTTACTATAGTTCCATATATTTCATAATATAATAATTTATACTTTAATTTAAAAATATCGTAAATCATTTATTACCAATAATTAACAATTTCCAACAGTCCTTCCAGTCGTTATTATTCATGTAAAATTAATGCTCATACTGTCGAAGTGCGAAGCCGAAAGTGAACTCGAAAAATTCGAAATTAATTGAAATGCAGAACATAGAAATTCACTTCGGGTGAAATGGAAATTCGATTTCAAATTCATTTCACTCGAAATGCAGAACATGGGCGACTGCCTACTTTTTACGCATACTACTACAGAGTTCAACGAACTCCCGTTATCGTTGAACATTTGCCCACGAAAATGGCGGACGTCTGATCCTTTTGCCCACGATAGTGTCAATTTAGTGCCGAATTTGCCTACTACTGGAGTAATGCACTGGTTGCGTTCATGAGGCCAAATATTTTTAAAATATTAAAAAAACGTTGGATATTGTTGTAAATATTTGCTTAACATGTTGATACTAAAAATTGTATATGTTGTATATGTAGTATTAACTATCCTTTATTTATTTTAATATAATATATGTTGTTGGTTTACAAAGTTTAAAATTGGGCTTGGTGGCCACAGTTAAAAAATAACTACTTACTCTCACGACGGCTGTTGAACGAATGGATGAATTGCGTGTGGGGTTTTGCTTGTTTGTCTTCGTCTGTTCTGTTTCGTTCCTCGTTGCGTATATTGTGTGTGTGTGTGGTATGCTCTGTTTGTTAGGTATGCTGTGTATTATCCGTTCGTCGAATGATCGTCCTCTTATGCTGTGGCGTACGTGATCTGCTGTCGTCTGATCGTCCGTTTGTCTAGGGTAATGTCTTCGTGTTTGGCTCCCATCCCACAATCGGCTATCCTGACCGTTCATTCGCCCCGAATGAAGTGTTCCACTTTTTCATGTGCTCGGCAACTGTATTGGTTTTATTGGGTCCCTCTTGCCGTCCCACCTTTTCCACCTCATATCTCCCGTGATTGAAGCGTCTCAGAACTTTATAAGGTCCAAGATATTTTGGTCTTAGCTTCAGTCCAGACCCGAATTGTGTGCGCTTGATGGCGACTAGCTCTTCTGGCTCATAATTCTGCTCTGGTATTCTTCTCCTATCAAAAGATTTCCTGTTCTCTTCCTGGATCTTGGCGATGTTCTCCCGGACCTCTTCCCGTGTTTCATCCCTCACCCCGTCCAGCTCATTCACAATTTCGTCGTTCAGAAGTTCTCGAAGGTTAGATAACTCGGTAGTACGTGGCTCCAGTCCCGTAAGAATCCTGAAATGGCTGAACTTGGTACTCCTCGGCGGTGTGCTATTCAAAACTTGCTGAACACGGTCCACATGTTTGTACCAGTTTTTGTCGTTTCCTACGCAGAGCTTTGTTAACATGGGCAAAATAATTTTGTTAACTCGTTCTACTCCGTTTCCTCGAGGAACTCCGGTCGCTATAACTAAGTGTTGAATACTCTCTTCTCGGCAATAGTCGCTGAATGCGTTGGATGTAAATGCTGAACCTCTGTCCGATATGATGCTCTTCGGATTTCCAAACAAAACGGATTGTTTTCGCAGTCGGTCAATCACTTCGCTAGCTCCGGTGCCTTTCGTAGGGTACAGCCAAACAAATTTTGAAAATGTGGTTGTACTGTTTATGGGTTTGCTCCATGGGACCAAGGTGATCGATGTGATATGTTCCTAAGGGCTTGTCTTCTTTGTCGATTGGCGACAAATTGTCAAATTGTTCCTTCACCGGATCCTTATACAAGATTCCCGCCTTCATGAAGAAGTCTTCATAGCCTTCTTTCTCCAAGATCTTCCTCACAGCTCTAACCCAATCGTCCTGCTGTTGTGCTTCTTGTATACGATGGCTTAAGGAATCTTCTATGAGGAGACATGATACTCTGCTTAAGGCATCTGCATGTTTTAGCTTTGAACCTGACCTGTGCTCAATGACGTAGTCATAATCCTGCAAGAAAATTGCCCATCTTGATACTCTGACTGGAACATCCGATTTCATCGTCATGGCGAATGCATTGCACTCCGTGACAATTTTGAATTTGATTCCTAAAAGGTAAACTCTCCATCTCTTGAGCGCTTCGATGATTGCCAACACCTCCAGCTCATATGAGTGGTACTTTTGTTCTACCGGGGAAGTTTTCCTACTCATGAACTGGATAGGATGAAATTGCTGATCTTCGGCATCTCTTTGCAGCAGAATCCCTCCATATCCGAACTTACTCGCATCCGTGTGCACCTCAGTTTCTGCCGGTGGGTCGAATAACTTAAGCACTGGCGCTTTGGTTAACGCGGCTTTAAGCTGTTCAAACGCCAACCACTGCTCGGTCCCCCATTCGAAAGCTGCATCTTTCCGAAGTAAATCGGATAAGGGCTTAGCGACGATAGCAAATCCTTCCACAAGCCTTCTGAAATACGAAGTGAGACCCAAGAATCGTTGAAGCGTCTTCTTGTCCACCGGTACAGGAAATTCGCTCACGGCTTTCGTCTTCTCTCGTGACGGTTGAATCGAGTTACATTCGATGACATATCCCAAGAAGTCGATCTTGCTCTTCAACAGCTGACACTTAGTCCATTTCACACGTAACCCATACGCTGCTGCTTCTTCAAGGACCCACTTCAACCTCTGCATCCCTTCCTTGTTGTTCTGCGCTGGGATTATAATATCATCCATGTACGCTACCATGATGCCAGCCTGCATCCACTCGCGGAAAATGGCAGAGATAAATCTGCTGAACACTGCTGGAGAGTTGCAGATTCCAAATGGAACAAACAAGAACTCGTACTGTCCGTCGGGCGTAACAGACGATGTGTATTTCCGAGAACTTTCTTCAACAGGAACGTGGAAAAACCCATTCTCCAAATCCAGTGTTGTAAAAACGGATGCTCTTTGGAGTCGCTCCACGACTTCATCTAGTAGTACCATTGGGAAGTTGTCTCGCACGATCTTCTGGTTCAGCCTCCGGTAGTCGCAGCATAGTCTCTTGCTGCCATCCTTCTTCCCAACGAGCACGATTGGTGAGGCGTACTCTGAGGTACTAGGCTGAATTATTCCCTCGTCTAACCACCTATTGATCTGCTTTCGCACCACAACCTGTTCATAGTTCGAGAGGCGTCTTGGTCTTTGGAATACTGGAATACAATCTTCATCTCGACAGTAGGCTTTTTGATCGTCCTTGGTTTGTATTCTCTCACTATCCTCATCACGGATTCTCTGACATCGTCCTCTAAATGTTCCACATCTAAATTTGGCTCGGTTCTAAATTCTCCTTCTTCAACTGACAAACATATCTCCTTAAATTCTCTCAGTAGGAACGACTCTCCTTGTTTCTCTTCATCACCTCCTAAAATGTTACTCTTCTCCGCTTCTTCACATACTCTTTGCGCCATTCGTTGCGGAGCCCTCTTACAGCCTTTGCCTTCACTTCTCGTTATATCAGTTGATTCATCTTCTCCTAGCCTTTGCTCACCTTCCACCGGATTTTCACGGCTTAACTTCCCTTGCAACTTGACACCGTCTTCAGAGATATTGAGATCCACTTCCTCCAGTATATCATTTCCAAGAACTGCGGGATACTGCATATCTTTCTCGCTCACCACATGGAGACGAATTTTTAATTTTACTTCATCCGCAAGCACTTCCTCTTCTACACTTCCCGGAGTTATGACTCGATTTTGTCCGATGCCATACAAAATTCTCTTGGCGTTACGAAAATTCGTCAACCCAAGTCTTAAAAATTCATCATGTCTTATGAGACTTACGTCGCTCCCTGTATCTACCAACACTGCTAGATTTTGGCCTTTGATGGAAATTTCTTTGAAGACACGATTAGTACCAGTTGCCAAGAAAACTCTAGATTCTGGTTGAGATCGGGTTCCGTCATCCGTTGGTACAGTATGAACGTTCCTCCTCTCTTCCTTCGGCGGGTTCTGCGACACATTTCCGGTTGACTTACACTTATAAGACCGATGACCAATGCGGTTGCACTTAAAGCATTTGATGGCTTCAACTGGACAATCTCTTGCGATGTGGTTTGTCTTTCCGCAATTATAACATTTCCTTTCATACCTTTCCATTTTTGGTGCAAGCTGATTGCTCGTTGCCGGTTGCTGTTGCCCTTTAGAGTATGATGACTGCTGACTGGGACCGCGTAGTTTTTCATAGACCCTGATTTGATTTTTCAATTCAGTGATAGTACACGCCTGGTATAAGTTTCCTTTGTTTTGCCTCGAATCAGGAACTCCTACGAAATATTGGATCAGGTATCTTCCTGTTGGAAAACTCATTACGCAACGCGGATTTCAAAGATCTCCAATCACCCGTCCCTGACAGACTCCTGACGAACAACTTGGCCGGTCCCTTGATCAACTGCTTTGCATATACATATGTATTTTTGGAGGTCACTCCACCCCACGACGAGCGCATTTTCTTCGAAGTCCTGGATCCACCGATTGATGTCAGGGTATCCAGAGCCATCGAAAGATAAAAGTGAGTCTTCAATATCTTTCAGCGTGAACGTCGCTTTTGACCACGATGATGGAGCCTGGTCTGATTCGAATTCTTCATCTGACTCGGCGGAGTCCCGTTCGCTGTCCTCCTCCGGTCGGCACAGCTGATAGTGTTCTAGAAGCCTGTCCTGCAGCGTTGCTTTAAGTCCCATCGTCGGTAAACCAAGTTCCCCTAGTTTTTCACGCAATACCTCCACCGTCTATGCCAATATCGTTGGAACATCCATTATAATATTTCTTGAAACACTTAATATTACAGTTTTTTTTTGGAATTCAATTAACAAAATAATTATGCAACAAATTCAAAATTTAAAGACTAAAGATTAAGTATGTAATGAATATAGAAAATAACAAAATGAGAAATTAAATTCTAAAATTTAAAGTTACCAAGTTTTTTAATAATTAAAAAAAACAAAAAATCCGCTACACAGGAACACTGCAACACTGCAACGCCGCTACCCGTCTGCTTCCCGCTAATCTCCTACTGCTTTTCGACGATTCACCAACAGTCTTCTTCTTCGTTATTTTCTTCTTTCCGCAATCTATTCTTCGCTTTTAGGGAATCCAATCTTCGGTTCTATTAATAATAGATATTCCGGACGAGCCCCCACTTTGTAGGATTAACTATCCTTTATTTATTTTGATATAATATATGTTGTTAGTTTACAAAGTTTAAAATTGGGCTTGGTGGCCACAGCAAAAAAATAACTACTTGCTCTCACGACGGCTGTTGAACGAATGGATGAATTGCGTGTGGGGTTTTGCTTGTTTGTCTTCGTCTGTTCTGTTTCGTTCCTCGTTGCGTATGTTGTGTGTGTGTGTGGTATGCTCTGTTTGATAGGTATGCGCTGTGTGTTAGGTATTTTTTTTTTTGTTTTTTTTTTTTTTTATGCATTTTATTTTTTTATTTTTTTCCCATTACTCTTACTTGCTAGACAAAAAACGCTTAAAACTAGCTTAACTAAATTAATTATTTTATCCTAACTTACTGGCCCTATACGGGCGCTATAAGTTACACATATTTTCCCTTAAATTTTGTCTTTCGACGTGTTAATGTAGTTAATTCCAATAAAAATTAAAGAAAGATAGTTACGACTAAGAAAAAATGGAGAAAAACTTAGTCAGCTCAATATTTTTTTTTGTCTTAAATCTACATTACTAAAACTACTACTACTGTACTAAACTAAAACTATATATATATATTTTTTTTTTTTCCTTACGTACTATCTTAATCCTACCCTATGCCTAATACTGTATGCATACATGCACGTACTCCTTAATATCTATATAATTTTGCAATATAGATGCAACTAGTACGTACATGTATACACACAACTATATACACTAAAACTTATACTATATAAAAAATATAACATATAGTTTAGAATATTTTTTTTTTTTTTTTTTTTCTTACATGCTAACTTACAAACCTAATCTAATCCTAGGACACAGGTTGAACTGTGTACGCCGGCCATGGCGATAAGAAATGGCTCGACTTTTGGACCAATATTTTATCTATACCGGGTTGTAAGGGATCGACGAAGGAGCTGGTTCTATCAACCACCAAAATTTTGTGCGCTGCCTGTCTGCGTCCTTTATATCACGGTTGGATACCGCCCTACTGAACCTGAGTAACCCCTCAGTGCTCTGTGCGACGTCTCGGTCGTAGTTAAGTCGCCTATCCACAGATGTACGGGCTACGTGGAAGATTAACGGTACTGCTGATCTATCTTGGATCAGACCTGTCTGATCAAAATATAGGAATGACTCTGGGGAAACGAAGCCACTCAGGCGAACCCTCTCGTTGTATATATAGTTGGGGTAGTAAGCCCCGAAGATCAGGTTATTCGTCGAGGTCATTGCTCTTGCAATGTGCCTACGAATCAGTTTAATCAGGAAATTATCTACTCTTATCATATTCGCCCTATTGTATAGGACTTCATTGGAGTAGAATTTTTTGTACTGGGACTGTGGTGTTCGATAGAGGCGAAGGCAAGTCCTTAGACAAGCCCTCTCAAACACCCGCATCTTTTCCATAAAGCTTGCTCCCACGTTAAACCACACGGGACACCCATAGGCAAGCATTGGCCGGATAAGGGCCATGTAGCAGATAACCTTCACCCTCGCATCGAGTTGGCTGTTGTGAAACAGTCTCTTTGTAAGAGCAAAAGCACCTCGGGCTCTGGCCAGAGCAGCATCTACATGTTTGTTAAAATATAGATACTGATCTAGCCATATCCCCAGATATCTGACTACACTTCGATTCGCCAGTGGCTGTCCGTGTTGTCCAACAACTGAGAACTTTCGTCAATTCTTTTTAGTATCCGCTGAGGCCCTACTCAACGGTGTTCTGAAAAGAATGGTTTCCGATTTTTCTAAGTTGATGTTCAACTTCCAGTCATCGCAAAAACGCTGGATCGCATCGTAGTCACCCTGCAAGAGATGAATAATTTCCTCGATTTTGGGCGCTGATCTGTACGCGATCAAATCGTCCGCGTACGCAATCGCATACTGAAGTGATCCTATCAGATCAGCAGTGTAAATATTGAATAGTATCGGCGAATTGACCGCACCTTGTTGTAGACCATTTTTTATTTTAAAAATACCAGCCGAAGTTACATTGCCATTTTTCACAACGAACTTTCTTCCGGTTAGCATATTGAGCAATATGTACAGGAGTGATTTATTAATGCCTCGACTGTTTAACTTGTAAAAGACTCCTTCTAGCCAAACGGTATCGAAAGCCTTTTCCAAGTCAACCAGCAGAGCACCTGTGCACTGTTTTTTGCTTTTGTTCCATTGTATATCGGATACCAGTTTCGACGCTGCATGTATTGTATCATGCCCCGCCTTGAAACCGAACTGATTATCCGGAACTATACTATTGTCCTCAACCCACTTGAGCAAGGCTCTATTGATCACTTTTTCGAATACCTTGCTGATATTCGGAAGGAGACTTATTGACCGGAGATTTGCCGGATTGGAGGTGTCCTTTCCCCTTTTGGGGATCGGTTGCACAATGGCTGTTTTCCAATGCTCTGGATAATGTGCGTTATTCAGAGCGTTGTTGAACAGGATGGCGTAGATTTCAACCGATTTGGAAGGGAGATGTCGAAGCACAATGTTCGATATTCCATCTATACCCACTGATTTCTTCTTCCTCAGTGATTCGAAAATCGTTTGAAGTTCTACCTTCGATATGTACGGGGGATAGGTCCCTTCACTGGCGATAGCGTTGTGTGCTAAATTTTGATCACTGAACTGGGTGAAACCCATGTTCTCAGATCGCCAGTGCTCGAGGTCACTTCGAAGGTAGGAGTTGTGGACCAGGACACTATTCTCAAGGTCGTGATTCGGGCGAATGCTAACATTTACCTTGTACACGTCCTCGAAAATAGACCCTATAGCCTTTAACTTCTCTTGAGGATTTTCGACCACGAAGAAGTCGTTATCATCAGCAGCTGCTATTGGATCAATTCCTGCCGAAGTAAGTAATCGTTCGTTGTTCGTAGTCCGACGGATTTTCAGACAAGGAAGTTCGTTGGTATCGTTCCTCCGAAATATTTTATTAATCTGGGGAAACATACTCGGGTTATCAGACTTGATAGCTCTAATCTTGTTGCCCCAGTGCAAATTGGCCGATAGCCTATAATTTGCTTTAATTAGTACTTGAAGGTTTTTAATCAGCGACTTCAGTGTCCTTATCTCCAGGTCTTGTCTGTCAGTGAACTGTCTATACAAGTTTTTTAGTCTTGTAAGCAGCCTACTTTTTTGCATTTGTAGTGTGTCAATTGTCGCGTTGCGAAACACGTTTCCAGTTGGTCGATGCCGAGGTATTGTTCTGTCCATCGTTCGTGTGATTGTCTCGTCCATTTGTTTTAGGTATCTGTCAATCTCCTCGTTTGACAAATTCCTATTGGACGGTGGGTATAGCAAATTTGAGGAGAGTGCTCTTGTTAAGTCTCGGGAGAAGCGAGTCCAGCGAGTCCTACTGTAGTTGTAGGAATACGTTTGGACAAACTCTTCCAGTTCCGCAATTTCGTTGGGAATCGTGATTTCGGCACTAAGACCGCAATGGTCACTATCGTACACAAACGAGTGCAGACAGTTTGTTGTCTGTCTGTCCACGTTTGTCAACTGTAAACGTTCGTCGAACAGCAAAAGATCCAGATAGGAGCCGCTTCTGGGATAAGACGGACTATCCGTTGCTTTCAGATCGAGCCTAAACTCTACCGTGTTTTGAACCCACCAATTGAATAGTGAGTTCCCTCTAGCATTTGGTGTGTGATTTCCCCAATGGCTATGTTTGGCGTTTAAGTCTCCGGCCATGAGGTAATAATTCTCCCCCGACTCCAGACATAGGCAACGAAACAATGTTTCGAGCTCTGCGAAAAAAGTAGGTTGAGTAGCTTCAGATGCATAAAGCGCTACCACGTACATCTTTTTTCCACTACGGAGAGGAATGTACACAATACACGCTTCTAGCCCTTGAAACCTTCGTATATCACTTCTGTACACAACTTTATGCCGAATTTGTTTACGAATAAAGATTGCAACACCACCTCCTTGGACAGAGTTGGGTCTGTCTCTTCTCGCAATGTTATAATTACTGTGTCTTAATTTGCGTCTCTGGGTAAGCTTAGTTTCGCTACCCAGACACACATCAGGACTTAGGTCATTAAGCAACTTGTATAGCGATTCTCTTCGGTCGATCCCAATCAGTGAGTTCACATTCACTGCAAAGATCTTCAAGGAATTTTCAGCCGCGGTCGTACCCATTACGATTTGCGGTGCGTTTGACTAGGCAGGTGTGTGTAGAGATAGTCCACACGTTTGGTCTGCTCAAGTAATAACTGCCACATCTGGTCCTGCCGCTCTTGCATTTTAAGCAAGATGATCATGACCGGATCTTGTGGCTCGGGTGCATTAGGCAGTGGGGCCTGTTCTGCTACGCTTGGTTGTTTCTTTACCGTGGTTCCTCCCCCTGATGCCATTTGGGCATAAGTGATTTGGGAACTCACGGGAATTGGTGCAGGTCGTGTTTGGACATTCACTGTACCCTTCCGCTTGCTAGTCTTTGCTGCTTTCATGCTTTTGAACGCAGGGCAGCCCCGATAGTTTGCGGTGTGTCCCTTGTTCCCGCATATAACACATAACAGATGGCTTTTTTCCACCGGTTCCTCCTTTCCCAGAGGACATTCCTCGGTTATGTGGTTCTCCCCACACTTAACGCATCGAGGCTGCATATCGCAGTTCGACGCGGCGTGGCCGAACCTTTGGCAACGAATGCATTGAATAATGCCTTCGCTGCATCTTAATTTCTCCCATGTGACAGCCTGGTAATCTAGGTCTCTTATACACCTTAGATTCTCCAGTTTGCTCTCGGGAGACAGCTGAACCAAGAAGAACGGCAGTTTCCGATTCTCCCTTTTGGCCTTTACTGTGGTGAACGGCTTGACCCCTACGAAAGTGAGACTGTCACACTTCTTCGCTTGGAGCGTCTTAAGGAGCTTCTCTGGATCAGCTGACGGGTTCAACCCTTTCAGGAGCATTGTTTGCAACCTCTCCCCTTTGGGGGTGAAAGAGTAGAACTCCGTCGTCGAGTCCCTTAATAAGTTTTTAATTTTTTTAAATTGTTCCAGCGTGTTACACTGGATGGAGTGTCTAGTGTCGTTAAACCTCTTAATAATAAAATTATCACCAATGGCCGACTTACAGAGTTCAATTGTGTCCTCCAGCTCTACCTTATGCGTGTTTATTGGGGGCACGCGTTGCGGCTTCTGTTGTTGTTGCGGTTGCGTCTTTTTTTGTTGCTGCGTTTGTTGACGCGGCTGTTTCTGTTGTGTTTTCTGGTGCGGCTGCTGTAGTGCTGGTTGCTGCTGGGGGGACGGGAGTATGGCTTGCTTTTCCCTTTCCCTCCTCGCCTCTTGTTTAGCCTTGATTGCCAGTACTTGTTGTTGGAGTCGCCTTATATCTTCGTTAAGGCACTCTATTTCATCATCTTCATCTTCCGATTCGGAAGAAACGAGGGAAGCGAAGCTATTACTCGCCCCCGTGTACATCCCTTCCCCACCGTCGGAGACGTATGGGTACTCTATTTCATTATCAGCCGCTGGGCTGGTATCGGCTGACGGCGTCTCCCCTCTCACCACCTCTGGCAACTTCCCTGCGGTGGCTGCTAGGGAAGGACGCTTCACTACATTAGGAGTTGACTTCAGCCTCCTCCTCCTCTTTCCACTAACAGAGGTCCCCGCTGGCGATTCCGTGTGGCGTGACTTTGCCGCAACGTCATCCGTCACTTTTTTCGCGGGCGAAACCGGGACCCCCGGCCGTTCGGTCCCACTCATCACGTGTTGTGGCGACACAGTTTTTATTATTATTATATATTTTATTTATTTCAATATTATTTTAGGAAAAAAAAGCGTACTAATTTTTACTTGTCCCCCCACCGGGGCTTGAACTCGTGTCCACTCACTCCTGAGTCTTGCACTAATTCCACTGGGCTACTGCACTCAGTTGATTTTTAATATTGTAATTATTATTTTGTTGTTCTTCACCACGCACTAAGCCGAATTACGTATGTTCGCTCTGAAAGTCTGTGAACGACTGAGTGTTAGGTATGCTGTGTATTATCCGTTCGTCGAATGATCGTCCTGTTATGCTGTGGCGTACGTGATCTGCTGTCGTCTGATCGTCCGTTTGTCTAGGGTAATGTCTTCGTGTTTGGCTCCCATCCCACATATATTGTCGTATTATTCAATTGCATAAGATGATATCTCATAATTATCACTCCGTATATCTTAAAACTTACACCACAATGTTGTATATAAATGACAAAATTAATTCTTCAAAGCAAAGAAACAGGATTGCAAAAGTACAAATAAATTCAAAATACAAATTGTATACATGACAACTTATACTTATATAGATTCACACATATTTAATTTCTTTGTTTGTTAGTTATTTGTCAATATTGCCTTTGAATTCCTAAACAAGGGAAAAGGTACAAATGTTGGAAATACAGTTTTTTTAAGGATGTTATGAAAAATAACTGCATTATTACGAAAAAATAATAAACTGTTCTGAACTTCAATATTCTTCTTCTTCTTCTTCTTCTTAGATCGCTACAGTCCGAGGTGGACCTGGGCCTCACTCAACATGCCTCTCCAGCCAGCACGATCTTTCGCCAGCTGTCTCCAGTTTTGCACACCAAGCCGGCCGAGTTCCCCCTCGACTTGTGTGCGCCACCTTGTTCGTGGATGTCCTCTGTTGCGTTGTCCCACAGGCTCAGAGTCGAAGACTCTTCGGGCCGGAGCTAAGTTGTCCATACGTTCTACATGGCCTAGCCATCTTAGGCGTTGGATCCGTAGACGCCTGGCTAGACTCATGTCGCTGTACAGCCCATACAGTTCGTGGTTGAATCTTCTCCTCCATCAATGCAAACAGGACCAAAGATCGCGCGCAGAACTTTTCCCTCGAAAAGACCAAGAGACTGTTCATCCGCTTGGGATATTGTCCATGCTTCTGCGCCGTAAAGCAGGACTGGGATGATCAAGGTCTTGTATGAAGTCAGCTTCGTTTTCCGAGAGAGGGCTCTACTACTCAATTGCCTTTTGAGCCCATAAAAACAGCGGTTGGCAAGAGTTATTCTGCGTTTGATCTCGGTACTGATGTTGTTAGTGCTGTTAACCGCGGAGCCAAGGTAGACGAAGTCCTTTACTACCCCAAACTTATACCTGCCTATGGTGACGTTCTGGCCAAGTCGTCGATGTTGTGCGTCCTTTCTCGATGACAGCATATACTTGGTTTTGCCCTCGTTTACCGCCAGACCCATTTTACCCGCTTCCGTTTCAATGCCAGCAAACGCATCATTGACGGCTCGCTGTGTTCGCCCAATCACGGACTTTTGGAAGATCGTGCCTCTTGTGTTGGCCAATGAGTTTTGCACGATCTTCTCGAGAACGATGTTAAAGAAATCACATTACAGCGCGTCGCCTTGTCTAAACCCTTTTTTGACATTGAAGGTCTTGGTGAGCTCGTTACCGACATTGATGGAGCAGCGAGAGTTCTCCATCGTCACCCTGCTCAGTCTGACGAGTTTGGCAGGAATGTCAAAACTAGACATGGCGCTGTATAGCTCGTCTCTATACACGCTGTCATATGCGGCCTTGAAATCGACAAATAGATGGTGTGTGTCCATCTGCATTTCCTGGGTCCTCTTCCCGGGCCTGAAACCACACTGATACGGACCTATCAGTTTGTTCACGAATGGTTTCAGGCGTTCACACAAAACGGCAGAGAAGACCTTATAGGCGATGTTAAGGAGACATATCCCTCGATAGTTGGCGCAGTCAAAGGGGTCTCCTTTCTTGTGGATCGGGCAAACGATACTGAGATTCCACTCATCGGGCATGCTTTCCTCCGACCATATCTTACAGATGAGCATGCGCCCTACCAGATCACCTCCAGCTGCTTTAAACATTTCTGCGGGCAGACTATCTGCACCAGCAGCTTTATTAGACTTCAGTCTCGATATCGCCATATTGACTTGGTCTAGGTCGGGGGGACGGTATTCTCTTCTATCATCGTCCGTTGTGTCGAGTGGATCATTCTGCCTGATAGTTGTATTTGTGTCCTGCAGAAATGATTTTTCCATTTTTCCAAATTCTCAGTATCGACTGTGAATCTACTACTAGCTGTCCACTTTCGTCCCGGCAAGCTTCTGTCCGAACTTTATACCCATTCGATAAAAGTTTTACCCTTTGGTAAAACTTTCGGACATCATTCCTGTCATAACACCTCTCCATCTCCTCGACATTGATATTAAAAATTGTATATGTCGTATATTGTCGTATTATTCAATTGCATAAGATGATATCTCATAATTATCACTCCGTATATCTTAGAATTTACACCACAATGTTGTGTATAAATAACAAAATTAATTCTTCAAATCAAAGAAACAGGACTGCAAAAGTAGAAATAAATTAGAAATGCAAGATGTATACATGACTACATATACTTATATAGATTCACACCTATTTAATTTTTTCCGTAGTTATTTGTGAATATTGCCTTTGAATTCCTAACCAAAGGAAAATGCACAAATGTTGGAAATAACAATTTTTTAAGGATGTTATGAAAAATTACTGCATTATTACGAAAAAATAATAAACTGAACTTCAATTTTATCGTTTAATAAAGGAAAACTTTGAAAAAACAGAACAGTTTTTTACTTAAATCTGAAGACCACAGGGAGATACTACGATCATTTCAGTACTTCAAGGATGAATTTAAATTGTGTTAACTATTTTATTTGATTTTCGCAGGCTCAAGGTCAATAAGTACATTTATACATTTTCTCTTATCACTCTGAATGTTTCATTATTTCGAATGCATTTGAAATATATCAAACCTATGTTCCATATATTTCATAATATAAAAATAAACTTTAATTTAAAAATATCGTAAATCATTTATAACCAATAAATAACAGTTTCCAATAGTCCTTCCAGTCGTAATTACTCATGTAAAATTAATGCTCACTAACATTTTCATTTAAAATATTGATACTAAAAATTGTATATGTTGTATATTGTCTTATTATTATATTTTATAAGATGATATCTCATAATTATCACTCCGTATATCTTAAAATTTACACCACAATGTTGTATATTTTTGACAAAATTAATTCTTCAAATCAAAGAAACAGGATTGCAAAAGTACAAATAACTTAAAAATACAATTTGTATATATGACTACATATGCTTATATGGATTCACACATATTTAATTTTTTCCGTAGTTATTTGAGAATATTGCATTTGTATTCCATTATTTTATTCAATTGTTTAAGATGATATCTCATCATTATCACTCCGTATATCTTAAAATTTACACTACAATGTTGTATATAAATGACAAAATTAATTCTTCAATTCAAACAAACACGATTGCAAAAGTACAAATAAATTAAAAATACAAGTTGTATACATGTAGGAATCTTGAGTTTAGGAAGCGCTGGTGGGTGAAAATAATAGAAAATTGGTAAAGGGAACGAAACGAATGTCAAACGAAAAGGAAAAAGGAGAACGAAAAGGAGAAGATTGAAACATTCCGGGAAAGGGACAGATGGTGTGATGTGAACAGGGGTGTAAAGAAATAAAGGGCATTCAAGAAGAGTAACGAGAGGCGATCGGTCGAGATTTTTGCTAAGAAAAGGGTTAAGAAAGTGAAAAGATAGAAAAGCAGTAGATTATTTTTTTGGTAGTAATTAAGCTGAATTGTAACTTTTATTTTTTTTATTATTTAAAACTGAAATTTGTTTAATTAAAATCCTAACCAATTTTTTTTTATCAAAACTTATAAATATTTGGTGACAGAAGTGATATCTAAAAAAAAATAAAATGAGAAAGAGACAAATGCTTATAATTTATGGAAAGCCCTCATAAACTTACGACAAAACAGTTGAAATTTCTGTTAAATAGCAATAACGTGAAATATTCGTACAAGAAAATTAAGGATTTGGAAAAAGCTTGGCGGGAATTCTTAGAAAAAAAAGACAAGGAGACAGTTAAACCGTTAGAAGCGATGCCGCCAAAAACCAACGCGGATGACATCATTGTCACTCTCATGAGTGAGTTAGCTATAAGAACGGTAGATAATCCTCTCCCTTTCAGAGATGTCGAAGAATCTTTGGAAAAATTCAACGGCGAAGTTTTTTGATTACAGTCTGTAATTGGGGAGATGTACAGAAATATCTGTACTTGCACGGCGCAGCAAAGCTAGCAGTTGACAGCGAAACTGGCATACGCAGTTGGGAAGCGCTAAAAACATTCCTCATCAGTGAATTTGACATCCCTCTCACCGCCATAACCATTCATCGAGCGCTAGAAAGCAGAAAAAAAAATTAATGGAGAAACATTTCTCGAATATTTTTACGCTATGAAGCAACTGGCAACTCAAGGAAATGTGGATGATCAATCATTGGTGACGTACATTGTTAACGGCATTGGCGATGATCCGAAGAATAAAATAATACTGTACGAAGCCAAGACCCCAAGCGAATTGAAGGAAAAGTTCAAAGCGTACGAGTTTATGAAGAGTCAAGCAGTTTGACAACAGAATAGGGTAGTTTCTCGTGACATGACAAGTCAGTGTAAAAGATGTGATAAGTGTGGTAGTCCTAGGTGTTTTTCGTGTAATGATTTTGGACATATAGCTCCCAAATGTCCTAAAAAATTAGCAAGATCATCGAATAATGCCAACAATGTGAACATCATTTCGTGTACAGATCCAGTGGTAAAGGTTGGACTTGGTGAACGACCGTATGAAGGTCTGCTCGACACAGGCAGTAAAAACACTCTCGCTCGCAGATCCGTTCAGAATCTTGCCGAGCTCAATTCCGTTCGAGGCCCAAGATTAATGGCATTGGGCATTCAAAAAAGTTCACTCTTTGTTCAATCAACACAAACTTATCGGTGGGGCAAAACGAATTGGCAGTGCGATTGCATGCAGTTCCTGATTATTGGTTGAAGCACGACTTTCTTCTGGGTGAGGACTTTTTGGAACAAGTCGTTGTCATATTAGACGGTGGGAAAGTAGCATCCATCCAAGCAAAGGAGAAGTGTGAACAGGTGAGGGCAGGTGGAAGTCACATGACAAAGGAGAGTCAAACAGACCAGTTGGAGGAAAAACTGTGCCATGCTGCAGATGAAGACGGGTTTGACAAGCTGGTGGCTGTGTGGCAAATTGCAGAGGATCATGAACTAGAAAATCTGCAGAAGATAGAGGACGCCGGAACGCGTATGGTTGTGAAACGCTTAATAACCAATTATCAGCCAGTGAGACCTGAAAAATCTTGTATAACTCTAAAGATATTTCTAGATGACGAAAAATCTATATACCAAAAGCCCCTGCGATTCGCTCCCGCCGAGAAAAAACTTATTGCGGAACAGGTGGATGACTGGATAATGGAGGGTATCGTCAGGCCAAGCAGTTCGGATTTTGCCAGTCCAGTTGTTCTGGCTAAGAAAAAGGATGGATCAGCAAGATTATGCATCGATTTTCGACGTCTCAATTCCAAGATCGTAAAGGACATATACCCATTGCCTGTCATCGAAGAATTGCTGGAAGATCTTGCTGATGCTCGGATATTTCCTACACTGGACCTGCGGAATGGGTTTTTCCATGTGGATATAGCGGAGGAGAGCAAAAAATTCACTGCGTTTATCACCGCCGATGGTCAGTTTGAGTTCAACAAAGTTCCGTTCGGGCTATGCAAGTCACCCGCCGTTTTCCAGCGATTTATCAACACAGTCTTTCAAAAATTCGTTCAAGTAAGGAAAGTTCTCATTTACATCGATGATATCTTCATACCAACGAAAGGGGTTGAAGAGAATTTACAGATACTCGAAGAAGTGTTGCCGGTTGCCAGAGACCATGGCTTACAGATCAAGTGGAGTAAGTGCAATTTCGTTCAGCCAAAAGTCATTTTTTTGGGACACGTATTGAAGCGAGGAGAAAACACGTGCGAAAAAACACGTGCAGTGCCTGGTTTTCCTCGTTCTAAGTCTGTAAAGGAGGTGCAGGCCTTCCTCGGGTTAACTAGATTTTTCCGAAAATTTATTGCCGGTTAGTTACTCTGTGTTGGCAAGACCTTTGACTGATTTACTCAGAGGAAACAAAGAATTTCACTGAACTGAAAAGGAGGAAGGATCATTCAACGTCTTGAAAGAGAAGTTGTGCTGTGAACCAGTATTAAAGCTTTTCAATCCGTCGGGGGAGACACAGTTACACACCGATGCGAGTAAGGATTTACTGGGTGCCGTTCTGCTGCAGAAAAGTGATGATGCCAAGTTCCATCCTATTTTCTTCGTCAGTTTCAAGACGTCAAAGGCCGAGCAACAGTACAGCAGTTACAACCTCGAAGTTTTGGCAATTGTAAAATCATTGAAAAAGCTTCGTTCCTACCTTCTGGGAATTAAATTTCAAATCTTTACGGACTGCCAGGCGTTTTACTACACCATGCGAGGAAAAGAGTTAAATTGTCGAGTGGCGAGATGGGCACTTCTTATGGAAGAGTTCGATTGCTCAGTCAATCACAGACCAGCAATGGCGATGAAGCACGCGGATGCTTTAAGTAGGTATCCCTCAGTACTTAATGTCGAATCTGAAATTCTTTGCAGGGACCGCCAAGCGCAATGAAAGGATGAGCATTGGAAACTAGTCAAGTCGATCGTTGCTGAGAGAGAGTATGACAATTATACTCTGCGGCGTGATATCCTTTACAAATTCGTTGACGGAAACTATCTGCTGGTAGTGCCCAGAAGTATCCAAAATTCAAATGGTGCACGAAGGATGGAGAAGCAACTAAGTCAAACTTATTTCATCCCAAGCTGTCGAAAAGGATAGACGAGGTGGTGGCAAATTGCGTCCCTTGCATCATTTCCTCAAAGAAAGCGGGAAAGCAGGAGGGAGTTCTGAGGCAAATTGACAAGTTTGATGTTCCACTTCATACTTATCACGTCGACCATCTAGGACTATTACCATCCACGTCAAAAAATTACAAGTATCTCTTTGTTGTTGTTGATGCGTTCACAAAATTTTCTTGGTTATACCCAGTGAAGACGACGACATCTGAAGAAACAATCAAGAAACTAGCTCTACAGAGTGAAGTATTTGGGAGTCCACACCGCATCATCTCCGACCGAGAGACAGCTTTCACCGCAAGAGTTTTCAAGAGCTACTGTGAGGAACAAGGGATCATTCACGTGCTTATTACTACCGGCGTCCCTAGATGAAACGGTCAGGTTGAACGCCTGAACAGAGTTATTATTTCCGTGCTGTCTAAGATCACTTCTAAAGATCCTCTAAAGTGGTACCTTCATATTCCTAGGTTGCAGCAGATTTTCATTTCATCAAGGAGTCGAGCTACAGGGCGAACACCATTCGAGTTACTGCTAGGAGTGAAGATGAAACTCGCAGGTGGGGATGGAGGGGAACTCTCAAAACTTTCAGAGGAGGAGTTCGTAGTTGAATTTGAGACAAACCGCCAGGATATGAGGAACAGGTAAGGCTCCAAATTGAGAAAATACAAAAGGAAAATGCAAAGTATTCTTTACGACATCGAAAATCAGCGAGAAAATATGCAGTGAAGGAGTTTGTAGCGATCCGAAAAACACAGTTTGCCCCAGGTGACAAGTTGCGTGCCAAGTTTTATGGACCGTATGAGGTAACCAAGGTGAAGGGACAGGATCGGTACGAAGTTAGGAAGATTGGCACGGGTGAAGGACCTTACATTACATCATCAGCTGCTGACTACATGAAGCCCTGGACCAAATGGGAGAGCGATGATGAGTCATCGGAGTCCGATGAAGAGCAGAACGGCCGAGTGTAGGAATTTTGAGTTTAGGAAGCGCTGGTGGGTGAAAATAATAGAAAATTGGTAAAAGGAACGAAACGAATGTCAAACGAAAAGGAGAATATTGAAACATTCCGGGAAAGGGACAGATGGTGTGATGTGGACAGGGGTGTAAAGAAATAAAGGGCATTCAAGATTTTTGCTAAGAAAAGGGTTAAGAAAGTGAAAAGATAGAAAAGCAGTAGATAATTTTTTTGGTAGTAATTAAGCTGAATTGTAACTTTTATTTTTTTATTATTAAAAACTGAAATTTGTTTAATTAAATTCCTAACCACTTTTTTTTTAATCAAAACCCACATACATGACTACATATACTTATATAGATTCACACATATTTAATTTATTCCGTAGTTATTTGTGAATATTGCCTTTGAATTCCTAAACAAAGGAAAATGTACAAATGTTGGAAATACAATTTTTTTAAGGATGTTATGAAAGATTACTGCATTATTACGAAAAAATAATAAACTGTTCTGAACTTCAATATTAACGTTGAATAAAGGAAAACTTTGAAAAACAAAATAGTTTTTTACTTAAATCTGAAGACCACAGGGAGATACTTCGATCATTTCAGTACTTCAAGGATGAATTTAAATTGTGTTAACTATTTTATTTGATTTTCTCAGGCTCAACGTCTATAAATACATTTATACATTTTCTTTTATCACTCTGATTGTTTCATTATTTCGAATGAAATTGAAATATATCAAACCTATGTTCCATATATTTCATAATATAAAAATTTAAACTTTAATTTAAAAATATCGTAAATCATTTATTACCAATAATTAACAGTTTCCAATAGTCCTTCCAATCGTAATTATTCATGTAAAATGAATGCTCATACTGAACACTAACATTTTCGTTTAACTTCCTCTTATTTTTGTGGTGAACGTATGGCAAACGATTTGTGATAGCGTTTGGAAAAAATGGGAGGGGGAGGTGTGGCCAACCGGATGATAGATTTCTTCGCATATGTATGTAGATGTGGAATGTATGTTCTGTAAGAATTTGTTTGGAGGGGAAGTTGATTGATTGATTTCGAATTTTTCGAATTCACAAAAACCATTTGCCTGTCGAAGTGAGAAGCCGAAAGTGAATTCGAAAAATTCGAAATCAATCGAAATGCAGAATATTAAAATTCACTTCGGGTGAAATGGAAATTCTATTTTAAATTCATTTCACTCGAAATGCAGAACATGGGCGTCTGTCTACTTTTTACGCATACTACTACAGAGTTTAACGAACTCTCGTTATCGTTGAACATTTGCCCACGAAATGGCGGACATCTGATTCATTTGCCCACGATAGTGCCAATTTTATGCGGAATTTGCCCACTACTATACTGGTTGTGTTCATGAGGCCAAATATTTTTAAAATATTAAAAAAACGTTGGATATTGTTGTAAACATTTTGCTTAAAATATTTATACTAAAAATTGTATATGTTGTATATTGACGTATTATTCAATTGTATAAGATGAAGTCTCATAATTATCACTCAGTATATCTTAAAATTTACGCCACAATGTTGTATATAAATGACAAAATTAATTCTTCAAATCAAAGAAACAGGATTGAAAATGTACAAATAAATTAAAAATACAAATTGTATACATGACTACATATACTTATATAGATTCACACATATTTAATTTCTTGCGTAGTTATTTGTGAATAATGCCTTTGAATTCCTAAACAAATAGTTGGAAATAAAATTTTTTTAAGGATGTTATGAAAACTTACTGCATTATTACGAAAAAATAATAAACTGTTCTGAACTTCAATATTAACGTTTAATAAAGGAAAGCTTTGAAAAAACAAAACAGTTTTTTACTTAAATCTGAGGACCACAGGGAGATACTTCGATCATTTCAGTACTTCAAGGATGAATTTACAAAACAGTGTTGTATATAAATGACAAAATTAATTCTTCAAATCAAAGAAACAGGATTGCAAAAGTAGAAATAAATTGAAAACACAAGTTGTATACATGACTACATATACTTATATAGATTCACACATATTTAATTTCTTCCGTAGTTATTTGTGAATATTGCCTTTGAATTCCTAAACAAATAGTTGGAAATAAAATTTTTTTAAGGATGTTATGAAATGAAATGAAAAAATAATAAACTGTTCTGAACTTCAATATTAACGTTTAATAAAGGAAAACTTTGAAAAAACACAACAGTTTTTTACTTAAATCTGAAGACCACAGGGAGATACTTCGATCATTTCAGTACTTCAAGGATGAATTTAAATTTTGTTAACTATTTTATTTGATTTTCACATGCTCAACGTCAATAAGTACATTTATACATATTCTCTTACCACTCTGATGTTTCACTATTCCGAATGAAATTGAAATATATCAAACCTATGTTCCATATATTTCATAATATAATAATTTATACTTTAATTTAAAAATATCGTAAATCATTTATTACCAATAATTAACAGTTTCCAATACTCCTTCCAGTCATAATTATTCATGTAAAATTAATGCTCACTAACATTTTCAATTAAAATATTGATACTAAAAATTGTATGTGTTGTATATTGTCGTATTCAATTGTATAAGATGATATCTCATAATTATCACTCAGTATATCTCAAAATGTACACCACAATGTTGTACATAAATGATAAAATTAATTCTTCAAATCAAAGAAACAGGATTGCAAAAGTAGAAATAAATTGAAAACACAAGTTGTGTACATGACTACATATACTTATATAGATGCACATATATTTAATTTCTTCCGTAGTTATTTGTGAATATTGCCTTTGAATTCCTAAACAAATAGTTGGAAATAAAATTTTTTTAAGGATGTTATGAAAACTTACTCTATTATTACGAAAAAATAATAAACTGTTCTGAACTTCAATATCACGTTTAATAAAGGAAAACTTTGAAAAAACAAAACATTTTTTTACTTAAATCTGAAGACCACAGGGAGATACTTCGATCATTTCAGTAGTACTTCAAGGATGAATTAAAATTTTGTTAACTATTTTATTTGATTTTCACATGCTCAACGTCAATAAGTACATTTATACATTTTCTCTTATCACTTTGATTGTTTCATTATTTCGAATGAAATTGAAATATATTAAACCTATGTTCCATATATTTCATAATATAGAAATTTAAACTTTAATTTAAGAATATCGTATAACCAATAATTAACAGTTCACTCGAAATGTAGAACATGGGCGACTGCCTAGTTTTTACGCATACTACTACAGAGTCTAACAAAATCCCCTTATCGTTGAATATTTGCACACGAAAATGGCGGACATCTGAACATTTTCGTTAAACTTCCCCATCTTTTCGTATGGAACGTATTGGAAACGATTTAAGATAGCGTTTGGAAAAAGAGGGAGGGGGAATTGTGGCCAACCTGATTATAGATTTCTTCGCATATGTAAGGAAGTTGATTGATTGATTTCGAATTTTTCGAATTCACAAAAACCATTTGCCTGTCGAAGTGCGAAGCCGAAAGTGAATTCGAAAAATTCGAAATCAATCGAAATGCAGAACATGGAAATTCACTTCGGGTGAAATAGAAATTCGATTTCAAATTCATTTCACTCGAAATACAGAACATGGGCGACTGCCTACTTTTTACCTATACTATACTATACTATACTATACTACTACAGAGTTTAACGAACTCCCGTTATCGTTGAACATTTGCCCACGAAAATGGCGGACGTCTGATCCTTTTGCCCACGATAGTGTCAAATTTGAGCCGAATTTGCCCACTACTGTTTTTTTTAAATTTTAAAAAAACGTTGGATATTGTTGTAAACATTTTGCTTAAAATATTGATAATAAAAATTGTAAATGTTGTATATTGTCCAATTATTCAATTGTATAAGATGACTAGCAAACCCGGCGAACTCCGTTTCGCCACCAGATGGCTTCGTTTTTTGTAACATTTCGTTTGAGGATTAAAAGATGAAGAAAAATAATTTTTTTTTATATTTGAAAAGGAAAATTTGTATTTCATTTCACAACAGTAATGAATTCATTTCGATTACAAAAATGAAATGTAATTTAGTTTAACTTCTCTAAGCAAAAAATGAAAGTGAATCCAAAGTAAATACTGAATCGAAGCGTTATACGTGTCCGCAAATTATCCGTTTCATTGAAGTGCTCTTTGGTAAACCACATTTTTTGTTTTTTGGTCTGTCGTTAACACAAACAAAGCGGATGGTTTCCCAACTTGTGAACACGCAACGTATAGCTGCTCATGTGAAAAACAATGATTTTCTAAATTTATCCCGCAAACACTAAGCGTTTGGCCTTGCGACTTGTGAATTGTCATTGCGAACCGGAAATTGCAATCGTTTGAAGTCAAACGGAAGATCAGTCGGAATCATTGGTATTCGAGGAATACATACATTTTCACCTGCGTACTTTCCGTTAATAATGGTTGCCTCAATCAAATTCGGCATAAGTCTTTTCACCGCAAGTCGAGTACCGTTGCAAAGTCGCGGTGGATTCAAATTACGCAATATCATAATAACTGAACCAACTTTGAGTTGCAAGTTATGTGGTGAAAATCCTGGTAACTCCAGAGAGTTCAAAAACTCCGTTGGATAATTTACTACATCATCGGGATTTGTTATGAAATTCAGTGCGTGTACATCATTATTATTTGCGGCGAGAATTGCTCGTTGACTTAATTGGCCAAAATCGATGAAATGACAATGACCACCAGTATTATTGTCCACCGCTTGCATTAATGTTTCGTATACTTGTTTTTGCTGTTCATTCAGCAACGGCACATTATTTCGAACGAATTCCTGCAATGTATCAATATTGTATTGCAGCTCTTGGTTTAATTCTTGGTTGAATGCATCGTGCATCGATCGATTTGGCGCAATCATTCCTACTTCAATCAGTAGCTTGTTTGCAATAGTCAAGCATTGATCCTCAATCAGAATCAATCCTTCATTGTAGATTTCATCCGTTATTTGCATGTCGGGATTATTCGTTCGAATGCGCACGCGATGCAAGATATCTTCACATATGTCGTCTTTGTATTTGTTCCATAACTGAATTGGTTGTGAAGGGAAACATGTGGTGATGATAATTGCGAACAGCGTTCGTATTTGGTACGCATTTGATGAAACAACTGAATCCGCAAGTGTTAAATCCCAATGAGAATCGTTCTCCAGCAAACCCAATAGTTGACATGCTTCTCGATATGTTTGGCATTGGTGGCCATTCACAGTTTTCAAATGCGCAAATGATTTTGGGCCACGTACATTTACCAAGAGCAGTCGCAAATAAAAACATTCATCATTTCTAGGATGAACAGTATACATGCGACCTAGCGCATCAGTGGAAAACACCTGTGGCCAATCTGGAACTGGGGTTCCTTGTTTGCGACGTTGTAATTTCTTTGTTGATTGATTCCAAGTGTAATACTTGGTCATTTCAACGTACATCAGCGTCGCTGCGAATGGATCTGCTTCACACATTGCAAAGAAGCTAGTCAATGTTGTCGATGGTGGTCTCTCAGCTCGTTGTGCCGCATTAGCCCCAGTGAAGTAAACTCTTTGTCCATTTTCCAAATGCACTGCTAAATGTACAACTGTGGGATATCTTTCATGAATTTGAAATGACAATAATCGCCACAGTGCTTCATTAGTACTGACGTATCTGCCCATTTGGAAGTTGCTGATTTCGTCATTCACATTTTCCGACGCAATACCAAACACAGCCATGTCGCTGCCTTTTGTGACGTACTTGCACAAATATTTGACTGATTTGGCCGAATGACAACTCTCAACGTTCGCATGTGTTTCGAAAATTCGTGATAGCAGCGGGTGCAATGAATTCATTTCCGATCTCAATCTCTTGATTTTGAACTTTAACTTTGATAGTTCGACCATTATCTTCTTTTGAACGCCGACGATAAACTGGATATCCATCGTTTCCTGTGACTGTTTCAGCAACTAACGGTTGCGGATATCGTTTTGTGCACTTTCCATCAGCCATGCAAGGCGATAATGGATTTAATACACCGCACGGTCCATACACCATCTGTGTCGTCACAATGTCGTGTAGATGGGGATCAGTGACTGGATCAGGAATTTCAGCTGATATGATGTCGTCCACTTCATTTGAATGTAATTTGTTCAGCAACGGAATTAGGATATGAGCATGCGGTAGGCCACGCTTCTGCCATTCCACCGAGTACATACAACAACGTGTGTCACCAAATACTCGATACTTAGTAAGCACATCCATCATAACCTTGAGTTTTTGCTGAAATACTCTGGCGATCTATAATTTCGCACGTACGTCATAGCGTCTTGAGCGTATTCGTGCATGTGGCGTGGGTTTCCGATATAAGATGATGGGAGAATCGTCAGGCTTACAATATTCTAAACATTACCATCTGAATGAATAGCATCACGCAAGTGTATATAGTCCTCAGATCGTAGCTTTGCCTGATTGAATCGGATGAACGCTAAACGTTCGGTCTCGACTTTGACATACATGTCGACAGCGAATTGCTGGAATAGCCGACGGCACTTCAGTGTACATGTACGCATAGTAATTCATTGCGCTTAGATTTTTGTTCATTGATACACCTGAAAATGCAAAATTAAATGGATTGTTAATGGAAACCAATAGTAGCAATAATTAGTGTGTGAATATTGTACCTGTAATTGGATCGCCCTTGCCAATAAATGATTGGATATTGTAACGCATCGTACAAACGATGTGTCTCGTTTACACGATGCATGATATTGCTTCTTCGCTGAACGACAATGTCTCGTGATTTAGTTGGATCGCCAACAATAATTGCAGCAACATCATCAACGGTGGGTGCATTGAATCTTCGCACATGTTCACCTGTTGGGGTACGATCCGCTCTTATGACAAATTTGTGCGTATCCGACAACATTTGTTCCAATGCTGTTTTGAACATATTAACCACCGCGTTATTAGCGTGAAAAAAAGCTTGCAACTGTTCAATAATTCGTCTCTTTAACTGTTGTGTTCCCTGTATATTGCACCGCACATTCAGCTGATCCACCATCGACGAAATGAAATATATTTGCAGAAATTGATGCGGTTCATCTGGTGTTGGCACCATTGAACCATGCAAATGATATATTTGTCCTTGTATCTGTAATTGCAAACAATCATTTGTTGAAAAATACGGTGTGACTTCTGATCGTGTGATAGTGTAGTGTGTGGTGTATGTGTAGTTGTTATGTGTTGCAATTGATTGTGTTGGTGTGATTGATTGGTGTGAGTGATTGGATGTGTGTGTTGTATCGTTTACCTTTTACGCCGCCTTCTCGAATGATATTAGCTCCAAAGGAAGTCATGCGAAAGCAGTTATTGTATTCAAGAATGCGTTGAAGAAAATGGTTGGAATCGGGATCACTTTCATCGAACAATGGTTTCTGTGGCTGTGGTGGTGTAAGTAATGGATCCAGTTTGACTTTTCCACTTGCGCAGCACAATCCAGCCGTTTCTCTTTTGAACTTTAACGCATTGCAATGTCGGCATACAGTCGTCATTGGTCCAATATCTAAATTGTCATCATCACTGTAGTTCGCAGTGGGATCATATTGGAATGCCAAGCGATTGTATGATGCCAATGATCTTCGTGTGCTCACGCGTTGTCTCAATCGGGCATTTTCTCTTATTATATTCTGTCTTTCTTCGCTTAAGTTCTGTGAATACACTTGTTGCTGGCTTGCATGTCTTGTGCGGCGGCCGATGTTCGCACGTCGTCCTCTAGGTATTTTGGACTATGGACAGACTGGTGAATTTAACCTCAAATGCACGATCCACATTATTTTCACAGTTCAACTTACCACCTTAAGGACAAATGCCTGCTGTTGAAATTGAATACAAATTTGCACAATACGAGTGATTGATTTGATGGTTTCCAATTGAACTGTTAGGAAACGAATAACTTTAACCTCAATTTCACAATTTCACAATGAACATA
This sequence comes from Myathropa florea, assembly GCA_930367185.1. NCBI lineage: Eukaryota > Metazoa > Arthropoda > Insecta > Diptera > Syrphidae > Myathropa > Myathropa florea. The sequence goes on along the minus strand of OV884004.1, from coordinate 62,621,483 downwards.
ATACCGGTTTTAAGTTAGCGTTTGAAAGAACGTGCGCATAATAAATGTCACATGAAATTAACTGAGCAGAGTACAATGAGTAGCTGTCAAAAAATGTATCACGCACCGGCGCCATCTACTTAAAATTAAACTTACTTATTTTCGTGAGGGATACTCACACACCATGTACTGCCGCCATCTCCTCCACCACCATGCAAAACCATATTGGCTTGTAGTACATGCTATGTATCAGAGATGGCGCTGTATGTGAAAAATGTATTTCCCTGTTTTCCTGCTTTTCTGTTGAAATGTTTCCTGAATTTTGTTTGTTATAAACCTAACGGAGCCCGAGACCTTTCCAACGAATGCAATCGGTTCGTGCGTTCTTATTTTTATATAAGAGATATCTCATAATTATCACTCCGTATATCTTAAAATTTACACCACAATGTTGTATATAAATGATAAAATTAATTCTTCAGATCAAAGAAACAGGACTGAAAATGTACAAATAAATTGAAAACACAAGTTGTATAAAGACTACATATACTTATATAGATTCACACATATTTAATTCCTTCCGTAGTTATTTGTGAATATTGCCTTTGAATTCCTAAACAAAGAGTTGGAAAGAGGGGGAGGTGTGGCCAACCTGATGATAGATTTTTTCGCATATGTATGTAGATGAGGAATGTATGTTCTGTAAGAATTTGTTTGGAGCGGAAGTTGATTGATTGATTTCGAATTTTTCGAATTCACAAAAACCAGTTGCCTTGAGAAGTGCGAAGCCGAAAGTGAAATGGAAATTCGATTTCAAATTCATTTCACTCGAAATGCAGAGCATGGGCGACTGACTAGTTTTTACGCATACTACTACAAAGTTTAACAAAATCCCCTTATCCTTGAATATTTGCACACGAAAATGGCGGACATCTGAACATTTTCGTTAAACTTCCCCTTCTTTTCGTGGGGAACGTATTGGAAACGATTTATGATAGCGTTTGGAAAAAGAGGGAGGGGGAGGTGTGGCCAACCTGATTATAGATTTCTTGGCATACGTATGTAGATGAGGAATGTATATTCTGTAAGAAATTGTTTGGAGGGGAAGTTGATTGATTGATTTCGAATTTTTCGAATTCATAAACACCATTTGCCTTGCGTAGTGCGAAACCGAAAGTGAATTAGAAAAATTCGAAATCAATCGAAATGCAGAACATGGAAATTCACTTCGGGTGAAACAGAAATTCGATTTCAAATTCATTTCACTCGAAATGCAGAACATGGGCGACTACTCTTTACCTATTCTACTACAAAAATTAACGAACTCCCGGTATCGTTGAACATTTGCCCACGAAAATGGCGGACGTCTGATCCTTTTGCCCACGATAGTGTCTATTTTGTGCCGAATTTGCTCACTACTGTTTTTTTTTTTTTAAATATTAAAAAAACGTTGGATATTGTTGTAAACATTTTGCTTAAAATGTTGATACTAAAAGTTCTATATGTTGTATACTACTACAGAGTTTACCGAAGTTTCCTTATCGTTGAATATTTGCACACGATAATGGCGGACATCTGAACATTTTCGTTAAACTTCCCCTTCTTTTCGTGGGGAACGTATGGCAAACGATTTTGATAGCGTTTGGAAAGAAAGGGAGGGGGAGGTGTGGCCAACCGGATGATAGATTTCTTCACATATGTATGTAGATGAGGAATGTGCGGTTTCTAAGAATTTGTTTGGAGGGGAAGTTGATTGTTGATTTCGAATTTTTCGAATTTACAAAAAACATTTGCCTTACGAAGTCCGAGGCCGAAAGTGAATTCGCAAAATTCGAAATCAATCGAAATGCAGAACGTGGACATTCACTTCGGGTGAAATGGATATTCGATTTCAAATTCATTTCATTCGAAATGCAGAACATGGGCGACTGCCTACTTTTTACGCATACTACTATAGAGTATAACTCTCGGTATCGTTGAACATTTGCTCACGAAAATTGCGGACGTCTGATCCTTTTGCCCACGATAGTGTCAATTTTGTGCCGAATTTGCCTACTACTGTTTTTTTTAAATACTAAAAAAACGTTGGATATTGTTGTTAACATTTTGATTAAAATATTGATACTAAAGGCTGTATATGTTGTATATTGTCGTATTATTCAATTGTATAAGATGATATCTCATAATTATCACTCCGTATATCTTAAAATTTACACCACAATGTTGTATATAAATGACAAAATTAATTCTTCAAATCAAAGAAGCAGGATTGAAAATGTACAAATAAATTAAAAACACAAGTTGTATACATGACTACATATACTTATATACATTCACACATATTTAATTCCTTCCGTAGTTATTTGTGAATATTCCCTTTGAATGTGAAATTATGAAAACTTACTGCATTATTACGAAAAAATAATAAACTGTCCTGAACTTCAATAGTAACGTTCAACAAAGGAAAACTTTGAAAAAACAAAACAGTTTTTTACTTGAATCTGAAGACCACAGGGAGATACTTCGATCATTTCAGTAGTACTTCAAGGATGAATTTAAATTTTGTTAACTATTTTATTTGATTTTCACATGCTCAACGTCAATAAGTACATTTATACATTTTCTCTTATCACTCTGATTGTTTCATTATTTCGAATGAAATTGAAATATATCAAACTTATGTTCCATACATTTCATAGTACAATAATTTAAACTTTAATTAAGAAATATCGTAAATCATTTATAACCAATAATTAACAGTTTCCAATAGTCCTTGCAGTCGTTATTATTCATATAAAATTTTCATAAATAAAAATGTTCATACTGAACACTAACATTTTCGTTTAACTTCCCCTTCTTTTCGTGGTGAACGTATGACAAAGGATTTCTGATAGCGTTTGGAAAAAAAGTGAGGGGGAGGTGTGGCCAACCTGATGATAGATTTTTTCGCATATGTATGTAGATGAGGAATGTATGTTCTGTAAGAATTTGTTTGGAGCGGAAGTTGATTGATTGATTTCGAATTTTTCGAATTCACAAAAACCAGTTGCCTTGAGAAGTGCGAAGCCGAAAGTGAAATGGAAATTCGATTTCACATTCATTTCAGTCGAAATGCAGAACATGGGCGACTGCCTACTTTTTACGCATACTAGTACAGAGTTTAACGAAATCCCCTTGTCGTTGAATATTTCCACACGAAAATGGCGGACATCTGAACATTTTCGTTAAACTTCCCCTTCTTTTCGTGGGGAACGTATGGCAAAGTATTTTTATAGCGTTTTTGAAACAAAGGGAGGGGGAATTGTGGCCAACCTGATTATAGATTTCTTCGCATATGTAAGGAAGTTGATTGATTGATTTCGAATTTTTCGAATTCACAACAACCATTTGCCTGTCGAAGTGCGAAGCCGTCGAAATGCAGAACATGGAAATTCACTTCGGATGAAATAGAAATTCGATTTCAAATTCATTTCACTCGAAATGCAGAATTTGGACTGCCTAGTTTTTACGCATACTACTACAGAGTTTAACGAACTCCCGTTATCGTTGAACATTTGCCCACGAAAATGGCGGACGTCTGATCCTTTTGCCCACGATAGTGTCAATTTTGTGCCGAATTTTCCCACAACTTTTTTTTTTTTAAATATTAAAAAAACGTTGGATATTGTTGTAAACATTTTGCTTAAAATATTGATACTAAAAATTGTATATGCTATTATGTTATCCTATTATTCAATTGTATAAGATGACTAGCAAACCCGGCGAACTCCGTTTCGCCACCAGATGGCTTCGTATTTTGTAACAATACGTTTGAGGATTAAAAGATGAAGAAAAATAATTTTTTTTTATATTTGAAAAGGAAAAATTTTATTTCATTTCACATTGAAGTGCTCTTTGGTAAACCACATTTTTTGTTTTTTGGTCTGTCGTTAACACAAACAAAGCGGATGGTTTCCCAACTCGTGAACACGCAACGTATAGCTGCCCATGTGAAAAACAATGATTTTCTAAATTTATCCCGCAAACACTAAGCGATTGGCCTTGCGACTTGTGAATTGTCATTGCGAACCGGAAATTGCAATCGTTTGAAGTCAAACGGAAGATCAGTCGGAATCATTGGTATTCGAGGAATACATACATTTTCACCTGCGTACTTTCCGTTAATAATGGTTGCCTCAATCAAATTCGACATAAGTCTTTTCACCGCAAGTCGAGTACCGTTGCAAAGTCGCGGTGGATTCAAATTATGCAATATCATAATAACTGAACCAACTTTGAGTTGCAAGTTATGTGGTGGAAATCCTGGTAACTCCAGAGAGTTCAAAAACTCCGTTGGATAATTTACTACATCATCGGGATTTGTTATGGAATCAACGGATTTGTATGTCGCCAGCGATTTTTGATTGAATGGTGAAATTCAGTGCGTGTACATCATTATTATTTGCGGCGAGAATTGCTCGTTGACTTAACCAAGCATAATTCTGATAATTCTCACTAATGTTTGGGAAAGCATTTTCAATAAGAGCGTAAGAGGTAAGAGTAATTAATCCAGTTGTTGCATCAACTGGGGCTTTTCCATTTCCAACAGCTAACAATTGTTTGGAAAATTGTGCAGCACTTTGATCATTTTGAAGTTGAACTCTCATATTAGTGGTTAGCGATAATGTTTTTACGTTATTCCAAAGATGTTGTTATTTCGCCGAAGATCCTTCAGAGTCTCATCTCATCCCAAAACTCATCCCAAACAATGAGCTTACATTGCATCAACAATTTTCCCATTGCACTGGATCGGGAAATATTGCATGTTGGAGTATCAATTGTGTTTAAATTGAGTGGCAACTTAAGCGCAGAATGTGCAGTACGACCGCCATCTAGAAGAGTCGCAGCAATTCCAGATGATGCTAACGCCAAAGCTATGTCACATATTGATCGAATAGTGGCCAAAATCGATGAAATGACAATGACCACCAGTATTATTGTCCACCGCTTGCATTAATGTTTCGTACACTTGTTTTTGCTGTTCATTCAGCAACGGCACATTATTTCGAACGAATTCCTGCAATGTGTATGGTTGAATGCATCGTGCATCGATCGATTTGGCGCAATCATTCCTACTTCAATCAGTAGCTTGTTTTCAATAGTCAAGCATTGATCCTCAATCAGAATCAATCCTTCATTGTAGATTTCATCGGTTATTTGCATGTCGGGATTATTCGTTCGAATGCGCAAGCGATGCAAGATATCTTCACATATGTCGTCCTTGTATTTGTTCCATAACTGAATTGGTTGTGAAGGGAAACATGTGGTGATGATAATTACGAACAGCGTTCGTATTTGGTACGCATTTGATGAAACAACTGAATCCGCAAGTGTTAAATCCCAATGAGAATCGTTCTCCAGCAAACCCAATAGTTGACATGCTTCTCGATATGTTTGGCATTGGTGGCCATTCACAGTTTTCAAATGCGCATATGATTTTGGGCCACGTACATTTACCAAGAGCAGTCGCAAATAAAAACATTCATCATTTCTAGGATGAACAGTATACATGCGACCTAGCGCATCAGTGGAAAACACCTGTGGCCAATCTGGAACTGGGGTTCCTTGTTTGCGACGTTGTAATTTCTTTGTTGATTGATTCCAAGTGTAATACTTGGTCATTTCAACGTACATCAGCGTCGCTGCGAATGGATCTGCTTCACACATTGCAAAGAAGCTAGTCAATGTTGTCGATGGTGGTCTCTCAGCTCGTTGTGCCGCATTAGCCCCAGTGAAGTAAACTCTTTGTCCATTTTCCAAATGCACTGCTAAATGTACAACTGTGGGATATCTTTCATGAATTTGAAATGACAATAATCGCCACAGTGCTTCATTAGTACTGACGTAGCTGCCCATTTGGAAGTTGCTGATTTCGTCATTCACATTTTCCGACGCAATACCAAACACAGCCATGTCGCTGCCTTTTGTGACGTACTTGCACAAATATTTGACTGATTTGGCCGAATGACAACTCTCAACGTTCGCATGTGTTTCGAAAATTCGTGATAGCAGCGGGCGCAATGAATTCATTTCCGATCTCAATCTCTTGATTTTGAACTTTAACTTTGATAGTTCGACCATTATCTTCTTTTGAACGCCGACGATAAACTGGATATCCATCGTTTCCTGTGACTGTTTCAGCAACTAACGGTTGCGGATATCGTTTTGTGCACTTTCCATCAGCCATGCAAGGCGATAATGGATTTAATACACCGCACGGTCCATACACCATCTGTGTCGTCACAATGTCGTGTAGATGGGGATCAGTGACTGGATCAGGAATTTCAGCTGATATGATGTCGTCCACTTCATTTGAATGTAATTTGTTCAGCAACGGAATTAGGATATGAGCATGCGGTAGTCCACGCTTCTGCCATTCCACCGAGTACATATAACAACGTGTGTCACCAAAAACTCGATACTTAGTAAGCACATCCATCTAGCCCGGGTCCAACTCACGTTCAATTTCCGTCCACTTCGGATTGCATGTAAACGTAATAAATAAATCCGGAGTTCCATAATTTCGCACGTACGTCATAGCGTCTTGAGCGTATTCGTGCATGTGGCGTGGGCTTCCGATATAAGATGATGGGAGAATCGTCAGGCGTCCAATATTCTAAACATTACCATCTGAATGAATAGCATCACGCAAGTGTATATAGTCCTCAGATCGTAGCTTTGCCTGATTGAATCGGATGAACGCTAAACGTTCGGTCTCGACTTTGACATACATGTCGACAGCGAATTGCTGGAATAGCCGACGGCACTTCAGTGTACATGTACGCATAGTAATTCATTGCGCTTAGATTTTTGATCATTGATACACCTGAAAATGCAAAATTAAATGGATTGTTAATGGAAACCAATAGTAGCAATAATTAGTGTGTGAATATTGTACCTGTAATTGGATCGACCATCTTCAACGTGATGTCGTATCCGTCTTCCCCTTAGGTAGGTAGGTATGTGGGTAGACGGGCTTACGCCACGCCTCACTTAGGTCCTTAGGGATCCATTGTGATGCCCAATTGGAGGATAGTGTCCCCTTTTTTACCCTTGTCGCACTCATGGTCCTTCGTTGCGCCGGAGCCATCCCGATTTCCTTATAAACCTGCAAAGAGATCTAAGAGGTATACTTGAGATTTCATGTAAGTCTTGGAAGAAGAATTCTCCCAGTGTTCTATAACGCAACTGACAAAGACTAGGGCAGTGACAGAGGTAGTGAGGAGTATCCTCACGTTCCTCCTCGTCACCACAACCTCTACAAATGTTGTCGTTGGAGAGTCTCATTTTCATGGTATGGTTTCTAAGATGATTATGGCCAGTGAGAGCTCCAACCACCATCGTTAGCAACTCTTTGTCGCACTGAAGGATCTTGTCGGTTTTTGCTCGGTCGTATCTGGGCCATAATGCTTTAGTAGTCGCACATGTAGACAGACCGCGCCATCTACTGTTTGTCATTTCAATGATCATAGTATCCACCTTTTTCCTCAGTTCTGAGAGTGGCGGTTTAATACCCTGAATTGCTTGTGACGCGTCGGTCACTGACCCTGTTCTGGCAAGTTCATCAGCTATCTCATTGCCGGCTATGTCCCTATGTCCTGGGACCCAGCACAGATTAATCCAGTGCTGTGAGCCAAGAGCCTTTAGATCTTCGCGACAGCTTGCGACTAGCTTGGACTTGACTTCTATTGCGGATATAGCTTTCATGGCCGCCTGACTGTCAATGAAAATGGTAATATCAGCTGGTGATATCGCCATCATTAATATCTTTTTGGCCGCTTCTTTGACCGCCAGGACCTCCGCTTGAAACACACTGCCATAATCAGGTAGTCTGATTGAGCAGTGCAAGTTTAGCTCGTTGGAGAAAATGCCCGCGCCTGTGCCTGCTTCCATCTTTGACCCGTCGGTATATACCTTTATTGACGAGTTGTTGATGGGTTCATTGGACGCCCACTCCTCTCTGGTGGGGTATTGGCATTTGAAGGGTCTCTCGAAGTCGAGGAATGGGAGCCTGTAGTCGCTCTCGACTTGTGATACTGCAAGTTTGTTAAGAATACTTGCATGTCCAGTGGTACCTGAGCGCCAGTTGCAAGATTGACTGATTCTCAGAGCACTTTTAGCGGCGATTGCCTGCATATGAAGGTCAAGCGGTAGCATGTGTAGGATCGTTTCCAGTCCAGCTGTTGGGGTAGAGCTGATTGCGCCAGTAACTCCCATACACGCAAGTCTTTGTATTTTTGTCAATGCCTTAAGATTAATGGCTTTCAATGCTGCCTGCCACCAGACTACGCTGCCATACGTAAGGATGGGTCTGACAATAGCGGTATACATCCATAGGATGGTCTTGGGGCTTGGTCCCCATTTTTTACCGACAATTTTTGCGCAGATTTAAAAAGCGCATGTTGCCTTTTTGACCTTTCAGAGACATTAAGTTTCCAATTTAGTTTCCTGTCAAGAATGATACCTAGGTATCTAGCACTGTCGGATAGCGTCAGTGTGGATCTCTCGATAGATGGTAGCCTAAATTGCGGTATGACTCTTTTGTTGGAGAAGAGAACCAATTTAGTCTTACCTGGGTTAACACCCAGTCCGCAGTTTTTAGCCCATCTAGCTAGTGTGTTTATAGCGCTCTCAAGTACTTCACTTATGGTTGAGAGGAATTTGCCTCTAGCTATCAACACTACGTCGTCTGCATAAGCAACTACTGTCACCCCCGAGTATTTGAGCTTCTCTAAGACTTCGTCGATGACAAGAACCCAGAGCAGGGGTGAAATTACCCCTCCCTGCGGTGTGCCTCTAGAGGCAATGGCTTTCACGAGCCTGTCACCCATGTTCGCGTAGATTGTTCTTTTACTGAGCAGGCTAACAACGGTTGATGTCATTGATTGCTCAATATTGGCCCTCTCGAGGGCTGACTTAATCGCTCTCGTTTCCACATTATTGAAAGCGCCTTCAATATCCAGAAAGGCTGCGAGTGCGTATTCTTTGGCTTTGAGAGTGCTTTCAATTACATTAAGCACGCTGTGAAGTGCGGTCTCCACACCTCTGCCTTTAATGTAGGCATGTTGTGCTGTGGAGATTGTGTTGGTAGAAAGCTTACTGCGAATATAAGCATTGATTACCTTCTCAAAGGTTTTGAGAACAAAGGAAGTCAAGCTTATAGGTCGGAAATCTTTTGCAGCTGTGTGGCTAGCTTTACCGGCTTTAGGGATGAAGACAACCTTTACTTCCCTCCAAGTCGACGGTATGTAGCCGTTTATTAAGCTGCATCTATATATCCTACTCAGGACAGGGATTATCATATCCTTAGTCTTTTGCAGCATAATTGGATATATGCCGTCTAAGCCAGGAGACTTATATGGGGCAAAAGAGTCAATGGCCCATCCAATTCTGTCTTCGTCAACAACGGTATCCGGAACGTAGAGTTCATTCACCGCGTCGTCGGCTGGCGCCGAGATGTCGCTGCCAAAGGTGCAACCCGGGAAGTGAGTGGACACCAGAAGATTGAGTGTTTCCTCTGCAGACTGTGTCCAAACACCGCCGTTATCCTTGAGATACCCTGGGACAGCAGGTTCTTTGGAGAGAATTTTCCTTAGCCTAGCTGTTTCAGTGGTACTCATTATTTCACTGCAGTAGGTACGCCATGTGCATCGCTTAGCAATGGCTACTGCTTTTTTGAAGTCCCTTTGACTAGCCTTGAAAGCTTCCCAGTCTTCGGGCGACCTTGACGCCTTGGCTACATTAAAAAGGGTTCTGGTTCTTTTCCTGATAACCCCAAGGTCTTTATTCCACCATGGGGGGGATTTTTTATTCCTGAAGGTCCGAAGAGGACATGCTTTTATGAAAGCTTTCTCATAGATGTTCTTAATATCTAAAGCAGTCTGCTCAATGTCGCTTATGGAGACCATTGGTCTGACCATTAGATGCCTTGAGCAACTGCTGATTTCTCTGTAGAAGCGACCCCAATTTGTATTTTTGGGGTTCCTGAACCTGTCCTCCTTTACCATCCTACTGTTGACCGTGAAGGTTATTAGCTTGTGGTCCGAGAAGGACGGCGAATCTAACACTCTCCAATTGCTGACCTCCATGGTGGCGGAGTCATTATAGAGAGTTATGTCTAGAACTTCTTCCCTATTTCTGGTGACGAATGTAGGTTCATCACCCAAATTAGCTATTCTTAGATTATTTAATAATATAAAATTAAAAAGTTCTTCACCTCTTATGTTGGAGTCCAAGCTTCCCCATAGTGTGTGGTGGGAGTTGGCGTCGCACCCCATGACGAGGTCCCAGTTGTTCTTACTTGCCGCGTCCACCAGGATCTTCGTACTTTCCTCTGATGGGCCGAGCATCGCGTCGTAAGGCATGTAGACTGACGCGAGTAGAAGCGGAGGTCTATCTTGCCTTTCGACCTTAACAACCGTCTGATCGCAATCACTATATTTAGATAGGAGGAAGATATTAGAATTTTTCCTACCTACTATACAGGACCTATATTTACTTACACCAGAAGTTGCGGGATATGTCACCAACTCCTTATTGTTCAGCCCCAGTATCCTGCCTCGGCAGAGCCAAGGTTCTTGCACCAGGGCGATGTCTACACTCCCTGTTGTAAGGAGGTATACCAGATTTGCGCTGGCCGTTTTACTGTGGTGAAGGTTTATTTGCACCACTTTCATTACGACCAGCGGAATCTGTAGTCCTTTTTCTGCCATTGGCTGCCAGGAGTCTGAGCTTGCAGCGGGTTGTACCCACACGAACTTTGAACTCCTGTTTGCGCAGCAGTGGCAGCGACCTATGGCTTAAGAGAACTTCGACCTCCATACCATTGTCAGAATGTTCCCCTACCTTCACCACCTTCCACTCCCGACTGTTCAGCTCCGGATTAAGGTGTTGAAGGTATCGCTCTATCCTTTCCTTCGGGAGGTATGGTCCCTGGATGAGGATGCGGCCTTTAGGCCTGGTAAGCTCTAGAATTTCCCTCTTATCTACAACTTGTAGGTCGGCATTATCCCATGGGGCTACCGTCTTGGCTACGAAGTTCTTCAGCCATTCGAGGGTGCTCAAGTTATCGCATTCCATGACCTTGAAGCCCTTGACAGTAGTCAGCTGTCCGAAAAGAGGGATCACTTCGTCCTTCTTCAGGATAGCGTCATTCACACCATCAAGAATGCGCAATTCGATCAGTCTCCATTGATGTTCAGAGAGCCTGCGTTCTGGGTTACCAAGGTCAACAATTGCGACCCGCAGACTCTCCTTCACCTTGTCAGAGAATTTGGCCTTTTTTGCCACAGCTAAGTTAGGGGAGAGCGAAGCATCAAGACGACCCCTCTTGGAAGTTCCTTTATCCTCAGCAATTCGGGATATGTCCTGTTTCGCTTTGGATAGAAGACGCTTAGCCGCGGTACCAGCTGAGGATAGAGGTTGTCCTCTCCTCCTCGCTGATATCATCATCATCACCGCTCCTTCCTTTCGGGGTCACTACCCTACCCAACCTACCTGCCTTGCCGTTAGAGGAAACCTGCTTGGAGCATCCTGGAACCGGCTCAGGCTCAGTAGCTACTGTTCCCTGGACGGTCGAAGAACCAGAAGCTTTTTTCGCTCTCGTAGAGGAGGAACGAAGACCCTCCTTCTCAGTAGCAGTCAAGCTTTTTGCTCCCTCCTGACCATGTTTCCTAAGGTCCCTAAGCTCTAGTGACGTCACGGTTCTAATAACCGTCCTAACACTATCTAGGGTAGAGTTCGCCTCCCCAAATGACTCGCCTAGAAGGGGGGCTTTTCCGGTTATCGGTGAAGGAGGATGCGTCCGACCTATGCCTTCACGGGCTTCAGTCTTAGCATCCTTCTTACCCAACGCACGTTCAGATCTGACGCTGCCAGAGTGTTCATCGGGACATGGCCTAATGTCACACTCGGACGCGTCCATCTGAGGGGTTGCATTCTGCGGATCACCCTCTGCTACATTCGAATTGGCTGATCCGGTCCCTCCCTGCCCTGACGGGATATGTCCTGTCACAGACAAGGGGGGTCGCATCAGGTCATTCTCACCCCTGACTTTCTCTGGAGCATTCCCTACGAGGGTACTAGCTAATGACTGGTACTCCTCTGCGGATACCTCTTTGAGGAAGTCAAGAACTTTGCGCAGCCTTTCCTTCTCCCTATCATCCAAAACACTCTTGTTCCTAAGCCTGCGTATCGTCTGCCTGCAGTTTTTCAGTACTCCACTGATAGAAGCGGCAGACGGCTCCCCTTGGCCCCGACGGGATATGTCCTGTCACAGGGAGAGGGGGACGCATCAGTGCTTCAGCACCCTTGACCTCCTTTTGAGCATTCCCTATGAGGGTACTAGCTGATGGCTGGTATTCCTCCGCGGATACCTCTTTGAGGAAGTCAAGAGCTTTGCGCAGCCTTGCTTGTTCCCTGTCATTGAGGATCCTATCTCTCAACCTACGTATCGTTTGCCTGCAGTTCTTAATCTTACTGCTAATGGAGGTGGCAGACGATACAGAGAATTTGGATGAGCTGGCAATGGAGCAAGAGTCGTCATCTGTGATGAATAATTCAGCCAGATTGACCACCATTGCCTCACTGCCATCCTCACCCGAAGCCTCCTTGCTACCTGGGTTTAGGAGACGGTTCTCCTCCTCATCCGTGATGTCATAATTGGAGCCGGTTTTATGAAGAGTTCTGGTACCCGGCTCCTTTGTACCAGACCTTCCTGAAGATTTATTGGTTTTCTCAATTTTGGTCCCACGAGTACGGGGGAAAATGAGGTCACGCTGTACTCACCCCCTGTATACAGCGAAGAGGACTTACTATGAAACTGGATTGCCTCAGGTGTCCAGAGTTCACCGTTAGAAGACATACTAACGCAATGCCATTCATTCCTAGGCACGGTTGTATGACACCTGGAATTGCGGGTTTTATCGAGTTGTCCTCTCTAGATCAGCCATATTTAGTGGAAGCAGGGACACCTCGCGCAGGTTGTGACATAGTCACGTATGGACGGTCTTGAGGACTAACCTCCTAGTTAGCTAGAAGTCTAGAGTCTAGAATCTAGAAAAACCTTGCCCCCAATCTTCCCCTTGCCAATAAATGATTGGATATTGTAACGCATCGTACAAACGATGTGTCTCGTTTACACGATGCATGATATTGCTTCTTCGCTGAACGACAATGTCTCGTGATTTAGTTGGATCGTCAACAATAATTGCAGCAACATCATCAACAGTGGGTGCATTGAATCTTCGCACATGTTCACCTGTTGGGGTATGATCCGCTCTTATGACAAATTTGTGCGTATCCGATAGCATTTGTTCCAATGCTGTTTTGAACATATTAACCACCGCGTTATTAGCGTGAAAAAATGCTTGCAACAGTTCAATAATTCGTCTCTTTAACTGTTGTGTTCCCTGTATATTGCACCGCACATTCAGCTGATCCACCATCGACGAAATGAAATATATTTGCAGAAATTGATGCGGTTCATCTGGTGTTGGCACCATTGAACCATGCAAATGATATATTTGTCCTTGTATCTGTAATTGCCAACAATCATTTGTTGAAAAATACGGTGTGACTTCTGATCGTGTGATAGTGTAGTGTGTGGTGTATGTGTAGTTGTTATGTGTTGCAATTGATTGTGTTGGTGTGATTGATTGGTGTGAGTGATTGGATGTGTGTGTTGTATCTTTTACCTTTTACGCCGCCTTCTCGAATGATATTAGCTCCAAAGGAAGTCATGCGAAAGCAGTTATTGTATTCAAGAATGCGTTGAAGAAAATGGTTGGAATCGGGATCTCTTTCATCGAACTATGGTTTCTGTGGCTGTGGTGGTGTAAGTAATGGATCCAGTTTGACTTTTCCACTTGCGCAGCACAATCCAGCCGTTTCTCTTTTGAACTTTAACGCATTGCAATGTCGGCATACAGTCGTCATTGGTCCAATATCTAAATTGTCATCATCACTGTAGTTCGCAGTGGGATCATATTGGAATGCCAAGCGATTGTATGATGCCAATGATCTTCGTGTGCTCACGCGTTGTCTCAATCGAGCATTTTCTCTTATTATATTTTGTCTTTCTTAGCTTAAGTTCTGTGAATACACTTGTTGCTGGCTTGCATGTCTTGTGCGGCGGCCGATGTTCGCACGTCGTCCTCTAGGTATTTTGGACTATGGACAGACTGGTGAATTTAACCTCAAATGCACGATCCACATTATTTTCACAGTTCAACTTACCACCTTAAGGACAAATGCCTGCTGTTGAAATTGAATACAAATTTGCACAATACGAGTGATTGATTTGATGGTTTCCAATTGAACTGTTAGGAAACGAATAACTTTAACCTCAATTTCACAATTTCACAATGAACATAATACCGGTTTTAAGTTAGCGTTTGAAAGAACGTGCGCATAATAAATGTCACATGAAATTAACTGAGCAGAGTACAATGAGTAGCTGTTAAACAATGTATCACGCACCGGCACCATCTACTTAAAATGAAACGTACTTATTTTCGTGAGGGCTACTCACACACCATGTACTGCCGCCATCTCCTCCACCACCATGCAAAACCGTATTGGCTTGTAGTACATGTATCAGAGATGGCGCTGTATGTGAAAAATGTATTTCCCTGTTTTCCTGCTTTTCTGTTGAAATTTTTCCTGAATTTTGTTTGTTATAAACCTAACGGAGCCCGAGACCTTTCCAACGAATGCAATCGGTTCGTGCGTTCTGGAGTTATAGCGTCAGGAAGGAAATCCCGACTTATTTTTATATAACAGATATCTCATAACTATCACTCCGTATATCTTAAAATTTACACCACAATGTTGTATATAAATGATAAAATTAATTCTTCAGATCAAAGAAACAGGACTGAAAATGTACAAATAAATTAAAAACACAAGTTGTATACATGACTACATATACTTATATAGATTCACACATATTTAATTCCTTCCGTAGCTATTTGTGAATATTACCTTTGAATTCCTAAACAAATGTTGGAAATAAAATTTTTTTAAGGATTTTATGAAAAATTACTGCATTATTACGAAAAATAATAAACTGTTCTGAACTTCAATATTAACGTTTAATAAAGGAAAACTTTGAAAAAACAAAACTGTTTTTTACTTAAATCACAGGGAGATACTTCGATCATTTCAGTACTTCAAGGATGAATTTAAATTTTGTTAACTATTTTATTTGATTTTCACATGCTCAACGTCAGTAAGTACATTTATACATTTTCTCTTATCACTCTGAATGTTTCATTATTTCGAATGAAATTGAAATATATCAAACCTATGTTCCATACATTTCATAATATAATAATTTAAGCTTTATTTAAAAAATATCGTACATCATTTATAACCAATAATTAACAGTTTCCAATAGTCCTTCCAGTCGTTATTATTCATATAAAATTTTCATAAATAAAAATGTTCATACTGAACACTAACATTTTCGTTTAATTTCCCCTTCTTTTCGTGGGGAACGTATGGCAAAGGATTTTGATAGCGTTTGGAAAAAAAGTGAGGGGAGGTGTGGCCAACCTCATTATAGATTTCTTCCCATGTAGATGAGGAATGTGTGTTCTGAAAGAATTTGTTTGGAGGGGAAGTTGATTGATTGATTTCGAATTTTTCGAATTCACAAACAACATTTGCCTGCCGAAGTGCGAAACCGAAAGTGAATTCGAAAAATTCGAAATTAATCGAAATGCAGAACATGGAAATTCACTTCGGGTGAAATGGAAATTCGATTTCAAATTCATTTCACTCGAAATGCAGAACATGGGCGACTGCCTAGTTTTTACGCATACTACTACAGAGTTTAACGAACTCCCGGTATCGTTGAACATTTGCCCACAAAAATGGCGGACGTCTGATCCTTTTGCCCACGATAGTGTCAATTGTGTGCCGAATTTGCCCACTACTGTTTTTTTTTTAAATATTAAAAAAATATTGATACTAAAAATTGTATATGTTGTATATTGTCGTATTATTCAATTGTTTAAGATGATATCTCATAATTATCACTCCGTATATCTTAAAATTTACACCACAATGTTGTATAAAATGACAAAATTAATTCTTCAGATCAAAGAAAGAGGATTGAAAATGTACAAATAAATTAAAAACACAAGTTGTATACATGACTACATATACTTATATAGATTCACACATATTTAATTCCTTCCGTAGACATTTGTGAATATTGCCTTTGAATTCCTAAACAAATATTGGAAATACAATTTTTTTTAGGATGTTATGAAATATTACTGCATCATTACGAAAAAATAATAAACTGTTCTGAACTTCAATTAACGTTTAATAAAGGTAAACTTTGAAAAAACAAAACATTTTTTTACTTAAATCTGAAGACGACTGGGAGATACTTCTATCATTTCAGTAGTACTTCAAGGATGAATTTAAATTTTGTTAACTATTTTATCTGATTTTCACATGCTCAACGTCAATAAGTACATGTATACATTTTCTCTTATCACTCTGACTGTTTCATTATTTCGAATGAAATTAAAATATTTCAAACCTGTGTTCCATATATTTCATAATATAATAATTTAAACATTAATTTAAAAATATCGCAAATCATTTATAACCAATAATTAACAGTTTCCAATAGTCCTTCCAGTCGTTATTATTCATATAAAATTTTCATAAATAAAAATGTTCATACTGAACACTAACATTTTCGTTTAACTTCCCCTTATTTTCGTGAGGAACGTATTGCAAAGGATTTGTGATAGCGTTTGGAAAAAATGGGAGGGGGAGGTGTGGCCAACCTGATTATAGATTTTTTCGCATGTAGATGAGGAATGTATGTTCTGTAAGGATTTGTTTCAATCAAGTGATTGATTTCGAATTTTTCGAATTCACAAAAAACATTTGCCTTACGAAGTCCGAGGCCGAAAGTGAATTCGAAAAATTCAAAATCAATCGAAATGCAGAACATGGAAATTCACTTCGGGTGAAATAGAAATTCGATTTCAAATTCATTTCACTCGAAATGCAGAACATGGGCGACTGCCTACTTTTTACCTATACTACTACAGAGTTTAACGAACTCCCGTTATCGTTGAACATTTGCCCACAAAAATGGCGGACGTCTGATCCTTTTGCCCACGATAGTGTCAATTTTGTGCCGAATTTTCCCACAACTGTTTTTTTTTAAATATTAAAAAAACGTTGGATATTGTTGTAAACATTTTGCTTAAAATATTGATACTAAAAATTATATATGTTGTATATAGTCCTATTATTCAATTGTATAAGATGACTAGCAAACCCGGCGAACTCCGTTTCGCCACCAGATGGCTTCGTATTTTGTAACAATACGTTTGAGGATTAAAAGATGAAGAAAAATAATTTTTTTTTATATTTGAAAAGGAAAAATTTTATTTCATTTCACATTGAAGTGCTCTTTGGTAAACCACATTTTTTGTTTTTTGGTCTGTCGTTAACACAAACAAAGCGGATGGTTTCCCAACTCGTGAACACGCAACGTATAGCTGCCCATGTGAAAAACAATGATTTTCTAAATTTATCCCGCAAACACTAAGCGATTGGCCTTGCGACTTGTGAATTGTCATTGCGAACCGGAAATTGCAATCGTTTGAAGTCAAACGGAAGATCAGTCGGAATCATTGGTATTCGAGGAATACATACATTTTCACCTGCGTACTTTCCGTTAATAATGGTTGCCTCAATCAAATTCGGCATAAGTCTTTTCACCGCAAGTCGAGTACCGTTGCAAAGTCGCGGTGGATTCAAATTACGCAATATCATAATAACTGAACCAACTTTGAGTTGCAAGTTATGTGGTGGAAATCCTGGTAACTCCAGAGAGTTCAAAAACTCCGTTGGATAATTTACTACATCATCGGGATTTGTTATGGAATCAACGGATTTGTATGTCGCCAGCGATTTTTGATTGAATGGTGAAATTCAGTGCGTGTACATCATTATTATTTGCGGTGAGAATTGCTCGTTGACTTAACCAAGCATAATTCTGATAATTCTCACTAATGTTTGGGAAAGCATTTTCAATAAGAGCGTAAGAGGTAAGAGTAATTAATCCAGTTGTTGCATCAACTGGGGCTTTTCCATTTCCAACAGCTAACAATTGTTTGGAAAATTGTGCAGCACTTTGATCATTTTGAAGTTGAACTCTCATATTAGTGATTAGCGATAATGTTTTTACGTTATTCCAAAGATGTTGTTATTTCGCCGAAGATCATTCAGAGTGAAGTTAAGTGCTTCAAGTGATTTCTTATGTACCATTGTGCACTCATCCCAAACAATGAGCTTACATTGCATCAACAATTTTCCCATTGCACTGGATCGGGAAATATTGCATGTTGGAGTATCAATTGTGTTTAAATTGAGTGGCAACTTAAGCGCAGACTGTGCAGTACGACCGCCATCTAGAAGATTCGCAGCAATTCCAGATGATGCTAACGCCAAAGCTATGTCACATATTGATCGAATAGTGGCCAAAATCGATGAAATGACAATGACCACCAGTATTATTGTCCACCGATTGAAGCTCTCGATTTAATTCTTGGTTGAATGCATCGTGCATCGATCGATTTGCCGCAATCATTCCTACTTCAATCAGTAGCTTGTTTGCAATAGTCAAGCATTGATCCTCAATTAGAATAAATCCTTCATTGTAGATTTCATCGGTTATTTGCATGTCGGGATTATTCGTTCGAATGCGCAAGCGATGCAAGATATCTTCACATATGTCGTCTTTGTATTTGTTCCATAACTGAATTGGTTGTGAAGGGAAACATGTGGTGATGATAATTGCGAACAGCGTTCGTATTTGGTACGCATTTGATGAAACAACTGAATCCGCAAGTGTTAAATCCCAATGAGAATCGTTCTCCAGCAAACCCAATAGTTGACATGCTTCTCGATATGTTTGGCATTGGTGGCCATTCACAGTTTTCAAATGCGCATATGATTTTGGGCCACGTACATTTACCAAGAGCAGTCGCAAATAAAAACATTCATCATTTCTAGGATGAACAGTATACATGCGACCTAGCGCATCAGTGGAAAACACCTGTGGCCAATCTGGAACTGGGGTTCCTTGTTTGCGACGTTGTAATTTCTTTGTTGATTGATTCCAAGTGTAATACTTGGTCATTTCAACGTACATCAGCGTCGCTGCGAATGGATCTGCTTCACACATTGCAAAGAAGCTAGTCAATGTTGTCGATGGTGGTCTCTCAGCTCGTTGTGCCGCATTAGCCCCAGTGAAGTAAACTCTTTGTCCATTTTCCAAATGCACTGCTAAATGTACAACTGTGGGATATCTTTCATGAATTTGAAATGACAATAATCGCCACAGTGCTTCATTAGTACTGACGTAGCTGCCCATTTGGAAGTTGCTGATTTCGTCATTCACATTTTCCGACGCAATACCAAACACAGCCATGTCGCTGCCTTTTGTGACGTACTTGCACAAATATTTGACTGATTTGGCCGAATGACAACTCTCAACGTTCGCATGTGTTTCGAAAATTCGTGATAGCAGCGGGCGCAATGAATTCATTTCCGATCTCAATCTCTTGATTTTGAACTTTAACTTTGATAGTTCGACCATTATCTTCTTTTGAACGCCGACGATAAACTGGATATCCATCGTTTCCTGTGACTGTTTCAGCAACTAACGGTTGCGGATATCGTTTTGTGCACTTTCCATCAGCCATGCAAGGCGATAATGGATTTAATACACCGCACGGTCCATGCACAATCTGTGTCGTCACAATGTCGGGTAGATGGGGATCAGTGACTGGATCAGGAATTTCAGCTGATATGATGTCATCCACTTCATTTGAATGTAATTTGTTCAGCAACCGAATTAGGATATGAGCATGTGGTAGTCCACGCTTCTGCCATTCCACCGAGTACATATAACAACGTGTGTCACCAAAAACTCGATACTTAGTAAGCACATCCATCATAACATTGAGTTTTTGCTGAAATACTCTGGCGATTATGTCATGGCGATCTAGCGGTTTTTGGCCCGGGTCCAACTCACGTTCAATTTCCGTCCACTTCGGATTGCATGTAAACGTAATAAATAAATCCGGAGTTCCATAATTTCGCACGTACGTCATAGCGTCTTGAGCGTATTCGTGCATGTGGCGTGGGCTTCCGATATAAGATGATGGGAGAATCGTCAGGCGTCCAATATTCTAAACATTACCATCTGAATGAATAGCATCACGCAAGTGTATATAGTCCTCAGATCGTAGCTTTGCCTGATTGAATCGGATGAACGCTAAACGTTCGGTCTCGACTTTGACATACATGTCGACAGCGAATTGCTGGAATAGCCGACGGCACTTCAGTGTACATGTACGCATAGTAATTCATTGCGCTTAGATTTTTGTTCATTGATACACCTGAAAATGCAAAATTAAATGGATTGTTAATGGAAACCAATAGTAGCAATAATTAGTGTGTGAATATTGTACCTCTAATTGGATCGACCATCTTCACCGTGATGTCGTATCCGTCTTCCCCTTGCCAATAAATGATTGGATATTGTAACGCATCGAACAAACTATGTGTCTCGTTTACACGATGCATGATATTGCTTCTTCGCTGAACGACAATGTCTCGTGATTTAGTTGGATCGTCAACAATAATTGCAGCAACATCATCAACGGTGGGTGCATTGAATCTTCGCACATGTTCACCTGTTGGGGTATGATCCGCTCTTATGACAAATTTGTGCGTATCCGATAGCATTTGTTCCAATGCTGTTTTGAACATATTAACCACCGCGTTATTAGCGTGAAAAAATGCTTGCAACAGTTCAATAATTCGTCTCTTTAACTGTTGTGTTCCCTGTATATTGCACCGCACATTCAGCTGATCCACCATCGACGAAATGAAATATATTTGCAGAAATTGATGCGGTTCATCTGGTGTTGGCACCATTGAACCATGCAAATGATATATTTGTCCTTGTATCTGTAATTGCCAACAATCATTTGTTGAAAAATACGGTGTGACTTCTGATCGTGTGATAGTGTAGTGTGTGGTGTATGTGTAGTTGTTATGTGTTGCAATTGATTGTGTTGGTGTGATTGATTGGTGTGAGTGATTGGATGTGTGTGTTGTATCTTTTACCTTTTACGCCGCCTTCTCGAATGATATTAGCTCCAAAGGAAGTCATGCGAAAGCAGTTATTGTATTCAAGAATGCGTTGAAGAAAATGGTTGGAATCGGGATCTCTTTCATCGAACTATGGTTTCTGTGGCTGTGGTGGTGTAAGTAATGGATCCAGTTTGACTTTTCCACTTGCGCAGCACAATCCAGCCGTTTCTCTTTTGAACTTTAACGCATTGCAATGTCGGCATACAGTCGTCATTGGTCCAATATCTAAATTGTCATCATCACTGTAGTTCGCAGTGGGATCATATTGGAATGCCAAGCGATTGTATGATGCCAATGATCTTCGTGTGATCACGCGTTGTCTCAATCGAGCATTTTCTCTTATTATATTTTGCCTTTCTTAGCTTAAGTTCTGTGAATACACTTGTTGCTGGCTTGCATGTCTTGTGCGGCGGCCGATGTTCGCACGTCGTCCTCTAGGTATTTTGGACTATGGACAGACTGGTGAATTTAACCTCAAATGCACGATCCACATTATTTTCACAGTTCAACTTACCACCTTAAGGACAAATGCCTGCTGTTGAAATTGAATACAAATTTGCACAATACGAGTGATTGATTTGATGGTTTCCAATTGAACTGTTAGGAAACGAATAACTTTAACCTCAATTTCACAATTTCACAATGAACATAATACCGGTTTTAAGTTAGCGTTTGAAAGAACGTGCGCATAATAAATGTCACATGAAATTAACTGAGCAGAGTACAATGAGTAGCTGTTAAACAATGTATCACGCACCGGCACCATCTACTTAAAATGAAACGTACTTATTTTCGTGAGGGCTACTCACACACCATGTACTGCCGCCATCTCCTCCACCACCATGCAAAACCATATTGGCTTGTAGTACATGTATCAGAGATGGCGCTGTATGTGAAAAATGTATTTCCCTGTTTTCCTGCTTTTCTGTTGAAATTTTTCCTGAATTTTGTTTGTTATAAACCTAACGGAGCCCGAGACCTTTCCAACGAATGCAATCGGTTCGTGCGTTCTGGAGTTATAGCGTCAGGAAGGAAATCCCGACTTATTTTTATATAACAGATATCTCATAACTATCACTCCGTATATCTTAAAATTTACACCACAATGTTGTATATAAATGATAAAATTAATTCTTCAGATCAAAGAAACAGGACTGAAAATGTACAAATAAATTAAAAACACAAGTTGTATACATGACTACATATACTTATATAGATTCACACATATTTAATTCCTTCCGTAGCTATTTGTGAATATTACCTTTGAATTCCTAAACAAATGTTGGAAATAAAATTTTTTTAAGGATTTTATGAAAAATTACTGCATTATTACGAAAAATAATAAACTGTTCTGAACTTCAATATTAACGTTTAATAAAGGAAAACTTTGAAAAAACAAAACTGTTTTTTACTTAAATCTGAAGACCACAGGGAGATACTTCGATCATTTCAGTACTTCAAGGATGAATTTAAATTTTGTTAACTATTTTATTTGATTTTCACATGCTCAACGTCAGTAAGTACATTTATACATTTTCTCTTATCACTCTGAATGTTTCATTATTTCGAATGAAATTGAAATATATCAAACCTATGTTCCATACATTTCATAATATAATAATTTAAGCTTTATTTAAAAAATATCGTAAATCATTTATAACCAATAATTAACAGTTTCCAATAGTCCTTCCAGTCGTTATTATTCATATAAAATTTTCATAAATAAAAATGTTCATACTGAACACTAACATTTTCGTTTAATTTCCCCTTCTTTTCGTGGGGAACGTATGGCAAAGGATTTTGATAGCGTTTGGAAAAAAAGTGAGGGGAGGTGTGGCCAACCTCATTATAGATTTCTTCCCATGTAGATGAGGAATGTGTGTTCTGAAAGAATTTGTTTGGAGGGGAAGTTGATTGATTGATTTCGAATTTTTCGAATTCACAAACAACATTTGCCTGCCGAAGTGCGAAACCGAAAGTGAATTCGAAAAATTCGAAATTAATCGAAATGCAGAACATGGAAATTCACTTCGGGTGAAATGGAAATTCGATTTCAAATTCATTTCACTCGAAATGCAGAACATGGGCGACTGCCTAGTTTTTACGCATACTACTACAGAGTTTAACGAACTCCCGGTATCGTTGAACATTTGCCCACAAAAATGGCGGACGTCTGATCCTTTTGCCCACGATAGTGTCAATTGTGTGCCGAATTTGCCCACTACTGTTTTTTTTTTAAATATTAAAAAAATATTGATACTAAAAATTGTATATGTTGTATATTGTCGTATTATTCAATTGTTTAAGATGATATCTCATAATTATCACTCCGTATATCTTAAAATTTACACCACAATGTTGTATAAAATGACAAAATTAATTCTTCAGATCAAAGAAAGAGGATTGAAAATGTACAAATAAATTAAAAACACAAGTTGTATACATGACTACATATACTTATATAGATTCACACATATTTAATTCCTTCCGTAGACATTTGTGAATATTGCGTTTGAATTCCTAAACAAATATTGGAAATACAATTTTTTTTAGGATGTTATGAAATATTACTGCATCATTACGAAAAAATAATAAACTGTTCTGAAGTTCAATTAACGTTTAATAAAGGTAAACTTTGAAAAAACAAAACATTTTTTTACTTAAATCTGAAGACGACTGGGAGATACTTCTATCATTTCAGTAGTACTTCAAGGATGAATTTAAATTTTGTTAACTATTTTATCTGATTTTCACATGCTCAACGTCAATAAGTACATGTATACATTTTCTCTTATCACTCTGACTGTTTCATTATTTCGAATGAAAGTAAAATATTTCAAACCTGTGTTCCATATATTTCATAATATAATAATTTAAACATTAATTTAAAAATATCGCAAATCATTTATAACCAATAATTAACAGTTTCCAATAGTCCTTCCAGTCGTTATTATTCATATAAAATGTTCATAAATAAAAATGTTCATACTGAACACTAACATTTTCGTTTAACTTCCCCTTATTTTCGTAAGGAACGTATTGCAAAGGATTTGTGATAGCGTTTGGAAAAAATGGGAGGGGGAGGTGTGGCCAACCTGATTATAGATTTTTTCGCATGTAGATGAGGAATGTATGTTCTGTAAGGATTTGTTTCAATCAAGTGATTGATTTCGAATTTTTCGAATTCACAAAAAACATTTGCCTGTCGAAGTGCGAAGCCGAAAGTGAATTCGAAAAATTCAAAATCAATCGAAATGCAGAACATGGAAATTCACTTCGGGTGAAATAGAAATTCGATTTCAAATTCATTTCACTCGAAATGCAGAACATGGGCGACTGCCTACTTTTTACCTATACTACTACAGAGTTTAACGAACTCCCGTTATCGTTGAACATTTGCCCACAAAAATGGCGGACGTCTGATCCTTTTGCCCACGATAGTGTCAATTTTGTGCCGAATTTTCCCACAACTGTTTTTTTTTAAATATTAAAAAAACGTTGGATATTGTTGTAAACATTTTGCTTAAAATATTGATACTAAAAATTATATATGTTGTATATTGTCCTATTATTCAATTGTATAAGATGACTAGCAAACCCGGCGAACTCCGTTTCGCCACCAGATGGCTTCGTATTTTGTAACAATACGTTTGAGGATTAAAAGATGAAGAAAAGTAATTTTTTTATATATTTGAAAAGGAAAAATTTTATTTCATTTCACATTGAAGTGCTCTTTGGTAAACCACTTTTTTTGTTTTTTGGTCTGTCGTTAACACAAACAAAGCGGATGGTTTCCCAACTCGTGAACACGCAACGTATAGCTGCCCATGTGAAAAACAATGATTTTCTAAATTTATCCCGCAAACACTAAGCGATTGGCCTTGCGACTTGTGAATTGTCATTGCGAACCGGAAATTGCAATCGTTTGAAGTCAAACGGAAGATCAGTCGGAATCATTGGTATTCGAGGAATACATACATTTTCACCTGCGTACTTTCCGTTAATAATGGTTGCCTCAATCAAATTCGGCATAAGTCTTTTCACCGCAAGTCGAGTACCGTTGCAAAGTCGCGGTGGATTCAAATTACGCAATATCATAATAACTGAACCAACTTTGAGTTGCAAGTTATGTGGTGGAAATCCTGGTAACTCCAGAGAGTTCAAAAACTCCGTTGGATAATTTACTACATCATCGGGATTTGTTATGGAATCAACGGATTTGTATGTCGCCAGCGATTTTTGATTGAATGGTGAAATTCAGTGCGTGTACATCATTATTATTTGCGGTGAGAATTGCTCGTTGACTTAACCAAGCATAATTCTGATAATTCTCACTAATGTTTGGGAAAGCATTTTCAATAAGAGCGTAAGAGGTAAGAGTAATTAATCCAGTTGTTGCATCAACTGGGGCTTTTCCATTTCCAACAGCTAACAATTGTTTGGAAAATTGTGCAGCACTTTGATCATTTTGAAGTTGAACTCTCATATTAGTGGTTAGCGATAATGTTTTTACGTTATTCCAAAGATGTTGTTATTTCGCCGAAGATCATTCAGAGTGAAGTTAAGTGCTTCAAGTGATTTCTTATGTACCATTGTGCACTCATCCCAAACAATGAGCTTACATTGCATCAACAATTTTCCCATTGCACTGGATCGGGAAATATTGCATGTTGGAGTATCAATTGTGTTTAAATTGAGTGGCAACTTAAGCGCAGAATGTGCAGTACGACCGCCATCTAGAAGAGTCGCAGCAATTCCAGATGATGCTAACGCCAAAGCTATGTCACATATTGATCGAATAGTGGCCAAAATCGATGAAATGACAATGACCACCAGTATTATTGTCCACCGATTGAAGCTCTCGATTTAATTCTTGGTTGAATGCATCGTGCATCGATCGATTTGCCGCAATCATTCCTACTTCAATCAGTAGCTTGTTTGCAATAGTCAAGCATTGATCCTCAATTAGAATCAATCCTTCATTGTAGATTTCATCGGTTATTTGCATGTCGGGATTATTCGTTCGAATGCGCAAGCGATGCAAGATATCTTCACATATGTCGTCTTTGTATTTGTTCCATAACTGAATTGGTTGTGAAGGGAAACATGTGGTGATGATAATTGCGAACAGCGTTCGTATTTGGTACGCATTTGATGAAACAACTGAATCCGCAAGTGTTAAATCCCAATGAGAATCGTTCTCCAGCAAACCCAATAGTTGACATGCTTCTCGATATGTTTGGCATTGGTGGCCATTCACAGTTTTCAGATGCGCATATGATTTTGGGCCACGTACATTTACCAAGAGCAGTCGCAAATAAAAACATTCATCATTTCTAGGATGAACAGTATACATGCGACCTAGCGCATCAGTGGAAAACACCTGTGGCCAATCTGGAACTGGGGTTCCTTGTTTGCGACGTTGTAATTTCTTTGTTGATTGATTCCAAGTGTAATACTTGGTCATTTCAACGTACATCAGCGTCGCTGCGAATGGATCTGCTTCACACATTGCAAAGAAGCTAGTCAATGTTGTCGATGGTGGTCTCTCAGCTCGTTGTGCCGCATTAGCCCCAGTGAAGTAAACTCTTTGTCCATTTTCCAAATGCACTGCTAAATGTACAACTGTGGGATATCTTTCATGAATTTGAAATGACAATAATCGCCACAGTGCTTCATTAGTACTGACGTAGCTGCCCATTTGGAAGTTGCTGATTTCGTCATTCGCATTTTCCGACGCAATACCAAACACAGCCATGTCGCTGCCTTTTGTGACGTACTTGCACAAATATTTGACTGATTTGGCCGAATGACAACTCTCAACGTTCGCATGTGTTTCGAAAATTCGTGATAGCAGCGGGCGCAATGAATTCATTTCCGATCTCAATCTCTTGATTTTGAACTTTAACTTTGATAGTTCGACCATTATCTTCTTTTGAACGCCGACGATAAACTGGATATCCATCGTTTCCTGTGACTGTTTCAGCAACTAACGGTTGCGGATATCGTTTTGTGCACTTTCCATCAGCCATGCAAGGCGATAATGGATTTAATACACCGCACGGTCCATGCACAATCTGTGTCGTCACAATGTCGGGTAGATGGGGATCAGTGACTGGATCAGGAATTTCAGCTGATATGATGTCATCCACTTCATTTGAATGTAATTTGTTCAGCAACCGAATTAGGATATGAGCATGCGGTAGTCCACGCTTCTGCCATTCCACCGAGTACATATAACAACGTGTGTCACCAAAAACTCGATACTTAGTAAGCACATCCATCATAACCTTGAGTTTTTGCTGAAATACTCTGGCGATTATGTCATGGCGATCTAGCGGTTTTTGGCCCGGGTCCAACTCACGTTCAATTTCCGTCCACTTCGGATTGCATGTAAACGTAATAAATAAATCCGGAGTTCCATAATTTCGCACGTACGTCATAGCGTCTTGAGCGTATTCGTGCATGTGGCGTGGGCTTCCGATATAAGATGATGGGAGAATCGTCAGGCGTCCAATATTCTAAACATTACCATCTGAATGAATAGCATCACGCAAGTGTATATAGTCCTCAGATCGTAGCTTTGCCTGATTGAATCGGATGAACGCTAAACGTTCGGTCTCGACTTTGACATACATGTCGACAGCGAATTGCTGGAATAGCCGACGGCACTTCAGTGTACATGTACGCATAGTAATTCATTGCGCTTAGATTTTTGTTCATTGATACACCTGAAAATGCAAAATTAAATGGATTGTTAATGGAAACCAATAGTAGCAATAATTAGTGTGTGAATATTGTACCTCTAATTGGATCGACCATCTTCACCGTGATGTCGTATCCGTCTTCCCCTTGCCAATAAATGATTGGATATTGTAACGCATCGAACAAACGATGTGTCTCGTTTACACGATGCATGATATTGCTTCTTCGCTGAACGACAATGTCTCGTGATTTAGTTGGATCGTCAACAATAATTGCAGCAACATCATCAACGGTGGGTGCATTGAATCTTCGCACATGTTCACCTGTTGGGGTATGATCCGCTCTTATGACAAATTTGTGCGTATCCGATAGCATTTGTTCCAATGCTGTTTTGAACATATTAACCACCGCGTTATTAGCGTGAAAAAATGCTTGCAACAGTTCAATAATTCGTCTCTTTAACTGTTGTGTTCCCTGTATATTGCACCGCACATTCAGCTGATCCACCATCGACGAAATGAAATATATTTGCAGAAATTGATGCGGTTCATCTGGTGTTGGCACCATTGAACCATGCAAATGATATATTTGTCCTTGTATCTGTAATTGCCAACAATCATTTGTTGAAAAATACGGTGTGACTTCTGATCGTGTGATAGTGTAGTGTGTGGTGTATGTGTAGTTGTTATGTGTTGCAATTGATTATGTTGGTGTGATTGATTGGTGTGAGTGATTGGATGTGTGTGTTGTATCTTTTATCTTGCAAGTCGGCATGAAGCCGCCTTCTCGAATGATATTAGCTCCAAAGGAAATCATGCAAAAGCAGTTATTGTATTCAAGAATGCGTTGAAGAAAATGGTTGGAATCGGGATCTCTTTCATCGAACTATGGTTTCTGTGGCTGTGGTGGTGTAAGTAATGGATCTAGTTTGACTTTTCCACTTGCGCAGCACAATCCAGCCGTTTCTCTTTTGAACTTTAACGCATTGCAATGTCGGCATACAGTCGTCATTGGTCCAATATCTAAATTGTCATCATCACTGTAGTTCGCAGTGGGATCATATTGGAATGCCAAGCGATTGTATGATGCCAATGATCTTCGTGTGCTCACGCGTTGTCTCAATCGGGCATTTTCTCTTATTATATTTTGTCTTTCTTCGCTTAAGTTCTGTGAATACACTTGTTGCTGGCTTGCATGTCTTGTGCGGCGGCCGATGTTCGCACGTCGTCCTCTAGGCATTTTGGACTATGGACAGACTGGTGAATTTAACCTCAAATGCACGATCCACATTATTTTCGCAGTTCAACTTACCACCTTAAGAACAAATGCCTGCTGTTGAAATTGAATAGAAATTTGCACAATACGCGTGATTGATTTGATGGTTTCCAATTGAACTGTTAGAAAACGAATAACTTTAACCTCAATTTCACAATTTCACAATGAACATAATACCGGTTTTAAGTTAGCGTTTGAAAGAACGTGCGCATAATAAATGTCACATGAAATTAACTGAGCAGAGTACAATGAGTTGCTGTCAAACAATGTATCACGTACCGGCACCATCTACTTAAAATGAAACGTACTTATTTTCGTGAGGGCTACTCACACACCATGTACTGCCGCCATCTCCTCCACCACCATGTAAAACCATATTGGTTTGTAGTACATGCTATGTATGAGAGATGGCGCTGTATGTGAAAAATGTATTCCCCTGTTTTCCTGCTTTTCTGTTGAAATTTTTCCTGAATTTTGTTTGTTATAAACCTAACGGAGCCCGAGACCTTTCCAACGAATGCAATCGGTTCGTGCGTTCTGGAGTTATAGCGTCAGGAAGGAAATCCCGACTTATTTTTATATAACAGATATCTCATAATTATCACTCCGTATATCTTAAAATTTACACCACAATGTTGTATATAAATGATAAAATTAATTCTTCAGATCAAAGAAACAGGACTGAAAATGTACAAATAAATTAAAAACACAAGTTGTATACATGACTACATATACTTATATAGATTCACACATATTTAATTCCTTCCGTAGTTATTTGTGAATATTGCCTTTGAAACAAATGTTGGAAATAAAATTTTTTTAAGGATGTTATGAAAAATTACTGCATTATTACGAAAAATAATAAACTGTTCTGAACTTCAATATTAACGATTAATAAAGGAAAACTTTGAAAAAACAAAACATTTTTTTACTTAAATCTGAAGACGACTGGGAGATACTTCGATCATTTCAGTAGTACTTCAAGGATGAATTTAAATTTTGTTAACTATTTTATCTGATTTTCACATGCTCAACGTCAATAAGTACATATATACATTTTCTCTTATCACTCTGATGACTGATTGTTTCATTATTCCGAATGAAATTGAAATATATCAAACCTATGTTCCATACATTTCATAATATAATAATTTAAACTTTAATTAAAAAATATCGTAAATCATTTATAACCAATAATTAACAGTTTCCAATTGTCCTTCCAGTCGTTATTATTCATATAAAATTTTCATAAATAAAAATGTTCATACTGAACTAACATTTTCGTTTAACTTCCCCTTCTTTTCGTGGGGAACGTATGGCAAAGGATTTTGATAGCGTTTGGAAAAAAATGGAGGGGGAGGTGTGGCCAACCGGATGATAGATTTCTTCGCATATGTGTGTAGATGAGGAATGTATGTTCTGTAAGAATTTGTTTGGAGGGGAAGTTGATTGATTGATTTCGAATTTTTCGAATTCACAAACACCATTTACCTTGCGAAGTGCGAAATCGAAAGTGAATTCGAAAAATTCGAAATCAATCGAAATGCAGAACATAGAAATTCACTTCCGGTTAAACAGAAATTCGATTCCAAATTCATTTCACTCGAAATGCAGAACATGGGCGACTGCCTACTTTTTACACATACTACTACAGAGTTTAACGAAATCCCATTGTCCTTAATTATTTGCACACGAAAATGGCGGACATCTGAACATTTTCGTTAAACTTCCCCTTCTTTTCGTGGAGAACGTAAGGCAAAGTATTTTTATAGCGTTTGGAAAAAAGGGAGGGGGAGGTGTGGCCAACCTGATCATAGATTTCTTCGATTTCCTCGCTTCTTTCTTTCTGTTTTTTTTAAATATTAAAAAACGTTGGATATTGTTGTATAAATTTTGCTTAAAATATTGATACTAAAAATTCTATATGTTGTATATTGTCGTATTATTCAATTGTTTAAGATGATATCTCATAATTATCACTCCGTATATCTTAAAATTTACACCACAATGTTGTATAAAATGACAAAATTAATTCTTCAGATCAAAGAAAGAGGATTGAAAATGTACAAATAAATTAAAAACACAAGTTGTATACATGACTACATATACTTATATAGATTCACACATATTTATTATATATGTATTATATATATATATTATTATATTTGTGAATATTGCCTTTGAATTCCTAAACAAATGTTGGAAATAAAATTTTTTTAAGGATGTTATGAAAAATTACTGCCTTATTACGAATAATAATAAACTGTTCTGAACTACAATTTTAACGTTTAATAAAGGAAAACTTTGAAAAAACAAAACAGTTTTTTACTTAAATCTGAAGACCATAGGGAGATACTTCGATCATTTCAGTAGTACTTCAAGGATGAATTTAAATTTTGTTAACTATTTTATTTGATTTTCACATGCTCAACGTCAATAAGTACATTTATACATTTTCTCTTATCACTCTGATTGTTTCATTATTTCGAATGAAATTGAAATATATCAAACCTACGTTTCATATATTTCATAATATAATAATTTATACTTTAATTTAAAAATATCGTAAATCATTTATTACCAATAATTAACTTCCCCTTCTTTTCGTGTGGAACGTATGGCCAAGGATTTGTGATAGCGTTTGGAAAAAAAGTGAGAGGGAGGTGTGGCCAACCGGATGATAGATTTCTTCGCATATGTATGTAGATGAGGAATGTGGGTTCTATAAGAATTTGTTTGGAGGGGAAGTTGATTGATTGATTTCGAATTTTTCGAATTCACAAAAACCATTTGCCTGTCGAAGTGCGAAACCGAAATTGAATTCGAAAAATTCGAAATCAATCGAAATGCAGAACATGGAAATTCACTTCGGGTGAAATGGAAATTCGATTTCAAATTCATTTCACTCGAAATGCAGAACATAGGCGACTGCCTACTTTTTACGCATACTAATACAGAGTTGAACGAACTCCCGTTATCGTTGAACATTTGCCCACGAAAATGGTGGACGTCTGATCCTTTTGCCCACGATAGTGTAAATTTTGTGCGGAATTTGCCCACTATAGTTTTTTTTTAAATATTAAAAAAACGTTGGATATTGTTGTAAACATTTTGCTTAAAATATTGATACTTAAAATTGTATATGTTGTATATTGTCGTATTATTCAATTGTATAAGATGATATCGCATAATTATCACTCAGTATATTTTAAATTTTACACCACAATGTTGTATATAATGACAAAATTAATTCTTCAAATCAAAGAAACAGGATTGAAAATGTACAAATAAATTAAAAACACAAGTTGTATACATGACTACATATACTTATATAGATTCACACATATTTAATTTTTTCCGTAGTTATTTGTGAATATTGCCTTTGAATTCCTAAACAAATGTTGGAAATACAATTTTTTTAAGGATGTTATGAATAATTACTGCATTATTACGAAAAAATAATAAACTGTTCTGAACTACAATTTTAACGTTTAATAAAGGAAAACTTTGAAAAAACAAAACAGTTTTTTACTTAAATCTGAAGACCATAGGGAGATACTTCGATCATTTTAGTAGTACTTCAAGGATGAATTTAAATTTTGTTAACTATTTTATTTGATTTTCACATGCTCAACGTCAATAAGTACATTTATACATTTTCTCTTATCACTCTGATTGTTTCATTATTTCGAATGAAATTGAAATATATCAAACCTACGTTTCATATATTTCATAATATAATAATTTATACTTTAATTTAAAAATATCGTAAATCATTTATTACCAATAATTAACTTCCCCTTCTTTTCGTGTGGAACGTATGGCCAAGGATTTGTGATAGCGTTTGGAAAAAAAGTGAGAGGGAGGTGTGGCCAACCGGATGATAGATTTCTTCGCATATGTATGTAGATGAGGAATGTATGCTTTGTAAGAATTTGTTTTGAGGGGAAGTTGATTGATTGATTTCGAATTTTTCGAATTCACAAAAACCATTTGCCTGTCGAAGTGCGAAACCGAAATTGAATTCGAAAAATTCGAAATCAATCGAAATGCAGAACATGGAAATTCACTTCGGGTGAAATGGAAATTCGATTTCAAATTCATTTCACTCGAAATGCAGAACATAGGCGACTGCCTACTTTTTACGCATACTAATACAGAGTTGAACGAACTCCCGTTATCCTTGAACATTTGCCCACGAAAATGGTGGACGTCTGATCCTTTTGCCCACGATAGTGTAAATTTAGTGCGGAATTTGCCCACTATAGTTTTTTTTTAAATATTAAAAAAACGTTGGATATTGTTGTAAACATTTTGCTTAAAATATTGATACTTAAAATTGTATATGTTGTATATTGTCGTATTATTCAATTGTATAAGATGATATCGCATAATTATCACTCAGTATATTTTAAATTTTACACCACAATGTTGTATATAATGACAAAATTAATTCTTCAAATCAAAGAAACAGGATTGAAAATGTACAAATAAATTAAAAACACAAGTTGTATACATGACTACATATACTTATATAGACTCACACATATTTAATTTTTTCCGTAGTTATTTGTGAATATTGCCTTTGAATTCCTAAACAAATGTTGGAAATAACAAAACAGTTTTTTACTTAAATCTGAAGTCCACAGGGAGATACTTCGATCATTTCAGTACTTCAAGGATGAATTTAAATTTTGTTAACTATTTTATTTGATTTTCACATGCTCAACGTCAATCAGTACATTATACATTTCCTCTTATCACTCTGATTGTTTCATTATTTCGAATGAAATTGAAAAATATCAAACCTATGTTTCATATATTTCATAATATAATAATTTAAACATTAATTAAAAAATATCGTAAATCATTTATAACCAATAATTAACAGTTTCCAATTGTCCTTCCAGTCGTTATTATTCATATAAAATTTTCATAAATAAAAATGTTCATACTAACACTTTCGTTTAACTTCCCCTTCTTTCCATGGTGAATGATTTGTTATAGGGTTTGGAAAAAATGGGAGGGGGAAGTGTGGCCAACCGGATGATAGTATTCTTCGCATATGTATGTAGATGAGGAATGTGTGTTCTGTAAGAATTCGTTTGGAGGGGAAGTTGATTGATTGATTTAAAATTTTTCGAACATGGGCGTCTGCCTACTTTTTACCTATACTACTACAGAGTTTAACGAACTCCCGTTATCGTTGAACATTTGCCCACGAAAATTGCGGACGTCTGATCCTTTTGCCCACGATAGAGTCAATTTTGTGCCGAATTTGCCAACTACTGTTTTTTTTAAATATTAAAAAAACGTTGGATATTGTTGTTAACATTTTGATTAAAATATTGATGCAAAAAATTGTATATGTTGTATATTGTCGTATTATTCAATTGTATAAGATGATATCGCATAATTATCACTCAGTATATTTTAAATTTTACACCACAATGTTGTATATAATGACAAAATTAATTCTTCAAATCAAGGAAACAGGATTGCAAAAGTACAAATAAATTAAAAACACAAGTTGTATACATGACTACATAAACTTAGATATATTCACACATATTTAATTTCTTCCGTAGTTATTTGTGAATATTGCCTTTGAATTCCTAAACAAATATTGGAAATACAATTTTTTTAAGGATGTTATGAAAAATTACTGCATTATTACGAAAAAATAATAAACTGTTCTGAACTTCAATATTAACGTTTAATAAAGGAAAACTTTGAAAAAACAAAACATTTTTTTACTTAAATCTGAAGACCACAGGGAGATACTTCGATCATTTCAGTACTTCAAGGATGAATTTAAATTTTAACTATTTTATTTGATTTTCACATGCTTAACGTCAGTAAGTACATTTATACATTTTCTCTTATCACTCTGAATGTTTCATTATTTCGAATGAAATTGAAATATATCAAACCTTGGTTAGGTTAGGTTGAAGTGGCTGACTGTAGAAAACTGTCACACTTATTCCAAATTAGGCCCATTGTGATACCACGCGGATCTTGTGTTCCTTTAACCGAAAAACCATTTAGCGCTTTCAACGAAGCTCTTTAATTGATTGATGCCGACGTTGTGCAGTTCGCTCAAGTCGTTAAAGAAGTAGGCTCCAAGGTGTTTCATCCTGCGAGAGGAGAGAGCGCTACAAGTGCAGAGAAGATGCGTTATGCTTTCTTCTTCTTCTTCGTCTCTGCAGCTTCTGCAGAAATCATTATGAGGGAGTCCCATTCTTGAGGCGTGAGTGCCAATGGCACAGTGTCCTGTGATAACGCCAATGAGAATCCTTAGGGATGACCTGTTCATTCTAAGAAGATAAAGTGAACGTTTTAGATCAAGTTTAGGCCAGATTTGCTTTGTAATGAGGCACGTAGTGCCATCTGACCATCTTGAGTTGGTGTTTTTAATGGTATGATTCTTTAAAACAAGTTTGGCTGTAGCGAATGGCATAGGCGGAGGATCCCCACTAGGGAGGTTTGTGGAGATCGTACCGCTTCTGGCGAGATAATCAGCTTCACAATTCCCTGGAATGTCACTATGTCCCGGCACCCACATGAGGTGAATGTTAAAATGCTCAGCCATCTCGTTAAGAGATAGGCGGCAATTTAGGGAGGTCTTAGAGAGAAAAGTGACCGAGTTCAGGGATTTGATTGCTGCCTGGCTGTCTGAACAGATGGTGATGTCCTTCTTGGATATCACGTTGTTCTTGAGCCAGGACAGAGCTTCTTTTATTGCCATTGTCTCAGCCTGGAAAACGCTATAATATTCTGGAAGGTGGAGGGATATACTAAAATTGAGATCCCTGGAGTAGACACCTATTCCTACTCCCTCGTCCGTCTTGGATCCATCTGTGAAAATACGCAGAGGACCGTCCAGCGTCTGAGTATCAGACTTCCAGTCTGACCTGGAGGGTATGCTGGTAGAGAAGTTTTTCCCAAAGACAAGATGAGGCAGTATGAGGTCGGTATCGTGCGGTAGAAACTCGAGGTTATCTAGAATGGTGGAATGACCCGTATGGTGGTTATTCCACAGGTGAAGTGTTCTGAGTCTTACCGCTGTGCAGGCTGCTACTTGTCTGGCAAACAAGTCAAGTGGAGGGAGATACAGTAGAATATTTAATGCTTCGGATGGTGTCGTCTTTAGCACTCCACTGATGCATATACTTGCAGTTCTTTGCACGCGGTTAAGAAGGTTGCGGTTGACGGCTGTGCCAAGAGCTGTCCACCATACTGAAACTCCATAGAGTAGGATTGGTCTGACTACGGCTGTGTACAGCCAGTATGCTATTCTAGGCTGAAGGCCCCATTTACATCCGATTGCTTTTTTGCAGCAATAGAGCGCAGTGGTGGCTTTCTTGATACGCTCCATAATGTTGGACTTCCAGCTTAGTTTGCGATCTATGATGAGACCCAGGAATTTGGCCTTATCTGTGAGCGTAAGTTTTACGCCACACAATGAGGGAGGGTCAAAGGGGGGAATTTTATATTTCCTCGTAAAGAGTATTAGTTCCGTTTTTTGCGGATTAACTCCAAGACCGCATGCACTGGTCCATGAGGTTATTCTATGGAAGGCATGCTGCATGATGTCCCTTAGTGTCGAGACAAATTTTCCGGAGACTGCAATAGCAATATCCTCTAAGTTCAGTAGCAGTTCATTGACCACAATATTCCATAGAAGAGGAGAGAGTACACCACCTTGCGGGGTTCCTCTATTAACTGTTCTGCGGACATTGGATTCACCGAGTTTAGAGTTTATTACTCTGCTAACCAGTAGCTGGTGAATAAAAGCCACAAGGGACTTTTCAATACCGAGATTGTTAAGCGCTAAGGTAATTGCCTCGGGAGTGATGTTGTTAAAGGCTCCTTCAATGTCAAGGAAAGCTACCAGAGTAAATTCCTTGTATTTTAGTGATTTTTCAATCGCACCTATGAGGGTGTGTAGAGCTGTCTCCACTGACTTACCCTTATTGTACGCATGTTGAGCATGCGAGAGTCTGCCAGACGCAATACTGCTTCTGATGTGGTGATCAATCAGCTTCTCAAGTGTCTTTAGGAGAAAAGAAGAGAGGCTGATAGGTCTAAGGTCGTTAGGCTTGTTATGTGAGGATTTGCCGGCCTTGGGAATGAAGATTACTGTAACCTCCTTCCAAGACCTTGGGACATATCCTAAATCTAGACAAGCTTGGAAGATGCTTGTCAGCCAGGGGAGAATGAGATCTGCAACTGCTTGGAGCTCTGCAGGTATAATGCAATCAGGACCAGCTGATTTATATGGCTTAAAATTATTTAGTGCCCACTTGACAGATGCACTGTCTATTTTAAGAGGGCTACAAGAGGATCTGGTTGGTGTACTGCCAGGACAGATTGATCTAGCAGCTAGACTTCCCGGGAAGTGGGTGTCCACAAGAAGGTTTAGGGTGTTTAGACTGGAAGATGTCCAGGTATCATCCGATTTTTGTAGAAAGCTGGGTGCTTTCGGGAGCGATGCTAAAACTTTCCTCAGCCTGGAGGCTTCAGAAACTTCTTCAATTTTGCCGCAGAAGAGTCTCCAAGACACACGCTTGGCTCTTCTTAGTTCAATTTTGAAGGTGTTGAGAGAACTTTTGTAGGTTTCCCAATCAACAGCATCTCGGGTGCGTTTCGCTTTGTTAAAAGATCTCCTGCTTTCCTTGCGCAACTTGTCCAGTTCCCGATTCCACCATGGTGGTTTCGACTTGCCCTTAGGCTTGCTGATAGGGCAGGAAATAGACAGTGCGTGGTTAAGGATTTTTGTGAGCCTCTCCACAGAAGTGTCAAGGTCGGCAGGACAGTTGGGGATGGAGAAGGGTGTATCAGTTAAGATTGCCGATACAGTTTCTCTGTATTTATCCCAGTTGGTCTTTCGGTGATTTCTGAAAGATATTTGTGAACGAGGCGATCTTACTACATCGAAGGTGATATAGCGATGATCAGAGAAGGAGTGGTCACGAGAGACCTTCCAGTTTTTGATGCAGTCAGCAATAGAGTCAGACGTCAGGGTGATGTCGAGCACCTCCTGTCTGTTTTTTGTAATAAAGGTGGGTTCGCAACCTGAGTTGCATACTACTAAATTGTTGTTTAGAATGTAGTCAAAAATGAACTCACCTCTATCGTTGATGTCCGTGCTCCCCCAGATTGTGTGATGCGCGTTTGCATCACATCCCAGAATGAGCGCGGTCTTGGCTCTCTCCGCATCAGCGATCGTCCTCTTGATTGTAGTAGAGGGGGGAGGTTCAACATGGTCTTGTGCCATGTACGCCGACATTACCCAGACTTTTTCTGTGCCTAGTTCTAGGCAAACGGCGACTGAATCTCGATCGCTATAATTGGAGAGAAGAAAGGCATTTAGTGAGCTCTTCACAAGAATGCAGGTTCTGGGCTTACCTCCATCTCTCATGAAGAAGAGAATGTAGTTTGGAGTCCTGAGTCCACACACTAGATCATTGACAACCCAGGGTTCTTGGACTAGGACAATATCTTCTCCGTAGGTGTTGAGACGGAGAAGTAGAGCGACCGAAGCCGAAATGGAATGGTGGAGATTAATTTGGACTATCCGAAGCAGCGCCATCGGGTAGTCCTCCTTCCACCAAGGTGGTGTTTAATTCATCGCCAAGGTCGATCCCAAAAAGGGAGTCTTGGCTATTAGGCGGGGTACTCGTGAGTTCGAGATCAGAGAAGTTGATACAATCAACATCCTCATCTCGAGCCTCTGGATCTGGTGAGGGCTCTGGAGTGCCCCCTCTCTCCCCCTCATCCTCCATGGGAGCCAAAGAGGTTGACGGGATAGCTCCCGTTTTGGCGATGGAAGATGAGGTGGAGGGAGACGGCTCCACCGCGGCCGAGCATCCCCCCTCCCCCACAATGACTGCGGCCGGTGTATTACCGGCAGGTTTAGCAGACGATGAGGTGGAGGGAGAGTGATCAACCATCGCAGAGTCCTCCCCATCCTTTTTATAAACCCTCAGAGTTACACTAGTGAAGCCATAATGAATGACTCCACTAGATTTCGTGAGGGGGGCGAGCGACTCCTTATTGATGACAATAGTAGCCGCTCGCGTGTCACCTTTGGGATCCTCCAGTTTCGCGATCTTCCAGTCGTGAGTTGGAAGATCCGGGTTGCAAACCTGGATGAATTTGAGAATGGTAGGAACATCGGAGGGGATGAGCGGTAACCAGGCACGAGTCCTGGGCCTACTAGGGATATTATCCTTAGTTACGACATCAAGCCGTGCCCCCTCCCATACTTCCCCCAATTTGAGGACGGCTGATCTGAAAAGATCCGCCGATCGTAGATCCCCGAAGGACAACAACTTAATTCTACCTTGGTACCATCCAGCATTGAGCCCGACAGGTGCCAGGCCTCCGCTTTCCTGCACAAGGCTGAGGTAGAAGTTGTTCAAACCTCGTTCAATTTTCCTCCAATTGGAGGGCGAAATGCTGCCATCGACGTCGCTTTTATCTATTACGGCGTAAGTGAGGTTGTCTTTGACTACCTCACTATACGGCCTATTGAGCCTATTGGCATTAGAGGATCCTCTGGCAGTTTTTGACCTTTTGGGCTCGGAGGTTGAAGAGTCGGCCGATCTGGCACGCTTAGCTGTCGATGGCTGGGGGGCATTCGCGTTATCGCTTTCGATGTTTTTAGCTACCTTGGTTGCCCAAGCTAGCGAGCGTTTTTTTTGCTCAGAGAGCGACTCCGGAGGAACACCACTAAAGCGCTCCAAAATCCGTGCTGCAGTATTCCGCTCCCTGTGTTTCCTTGTAGAAAGGCCAATGACCTTTGAGGAGGCAGCGGTACTGCGGGCGTTGTTAGGATCCGAGTTGGATCTAGAGGGCTCCACGCGGCTATTGGCGAGCATAGCCGAAATTGGCTTGGTCGCCAACACTTCAGGAGCTGAAGGGCCTTTAGAGGCGCTGGGAGTTGAAGTCCCAGCCGGTGAGTGAGCACCGGACTCATTTTTATTTTTTTTATAAGGGGTTTTTTTAAAGAAGACATTTGTTCCCACGAGTGGCGGAGAAGGGAAGGTCCGGCTGCGCAGAGATCCGCAATACGCAGCTAAGGCTGATTGATCCGAAAGGTCGCCAGGTATTTCGGATACTCCGTTAGCGACTGGGCTTTAGTTTAGGGTGGGCTCCCAGCCAGGCTGATCCTCGGCACGGAACGGTTAACACCTTGATCCGGCCCACCGGAGAGGGAGAGAGAAGGAGTAAGGAAGGGAGAGGGAGGTATTGGGACTGGTTGCATCTTAGCTTCGGGTCTCATCATAGAGAATAAATTCTCAAGAGTCTTTGACCTTTACTAAGCCTTCGCACCGCGTCAAGGTGTACAACCACGCGAAGGATATCAAACCTATGTTCCATATATTTCATAATATAATAATTTAAACTTTAATTAAAAAATATAGTAAATCATTTATTACCAATAATTAACAGTTTCCAATAGTCCTTCCAGTCGTTATTATTAATATAAAATTTTCATAAATAAAAATGTTCATACTGAACACTAACATTTTCGTTTACCTTCCCCTTCCTTTCGTGGTGAACGTATTGCAAAGGATTTGTCATAGCGTTTGGAAAAAAAGTGAGGGGGATTTTTGGCCAACTTGATTATAGATTTCTTCGCATATGTATGTAGATGGGGAATGTGCGGTTTTTAAGAACTTGTTTGGAGGGGAAGATGATTGATTGATTTCGAATTTTTCGAATTCACAAACAACATTTGCCTAGCGAAGTGCGAAACCGAAAGTGAATTCGAAAAATTCGAAATCAATCGAAATGCAGAACATGGAAATTCACTTCGGGTGAAATGGAAATTCGATTTCAAATTCATTTCACTCGAAATGCAGAACATAGGCGACTGCCTACTTTTTACGCATACTAATACAGAGTTGAACGAACTCCCGTTATCCTTGAACATTTGCCCACGAAAATGGTGGACGTCTGATCCTTTTGCCCACGATAGTGTCAATTTTGTGCCGAATTTGCCCACTATTGTTTTTTTTTAAATATTAAAAAAACGTTGGATATTGTTGTAAACATTTTGCTTAAAATATTGATACTAAAAATTGTATATGTTGTATATTGTCGTATTATTAAATTGTATAAGATGATATCGCATAATTATCACTCCGTAAATTTTAAAATTTATACCACAATGTTGTATATAATGACAAAATGAATTCTTCAAATCAAAGAAACAGGATTGCAAAAGTACAAATAAATTAAAAACACAAGTTGTATACATGACTACATACACTTATATATATTCACACATATTTAATTTCTTCCGTAGTTATTTGTGAATATTGCCTTTGAATTCCTAAACAAATGTTGGAAATAACAAAACAGTTTTTTACTTAAATCTGAAGTCCACAGGGAGATACTTCGATTATTTCAGTACTTCAATTTGATGAATTTAAATTTTGTTAACTATTTTATTTGATTTTCACATGCTCAACGTCAATAAGTACATTATACATTTTCTCTTATCACTCTGATTGTTTCATTATTTCGAATGAAATTGAAATATATCAAACCTATGTTTCATATATTTCATAGTATAATAATTTAAACATTAATTAAAAAATATCGTAAATCATTTATAACCAATAATTAACAGTTTCCAATTGTCCTTCCAGTCGTTATTATTCATATAAAATTTTCATAAATAAAAATGTTCATACTAACACTTTCCTTTAACTTCCCTTTCTTTTCGTGGTGAACGTATGGCAAAGGGTTTGTGATAGCGTTTGGAAAAAACGGGAGGGGGTGGTGTGGCCAACCGGATGATAGATTTCTTCGCATATGTATGTAGATGAGGAATGTGTGTTCTGTAAGAATTTGTTTGGAGGGGAAGTTGATTGATTGATTTCGAATTTTTCGAATTCACAAACAACATTTGCCTAGCGAAGTGCGAAACCGAAAGTGAATTCGAAAAATTCGGAATCAATTGAAATGCAGAACATGGAAATTCACTTCGGGTGAAATGGAAATTCGATTTCAAATTAATTTCACTCGAAATGCAGAACATGGCCGACTGCCTAGTTTTTACGCATACTAGTACAGACTTTAACGAACTCCCCTCTGAACATTTTCGTTTAACTTCCCCTTCTTTTCGTGGTGAACGCATGGCAAACGCTTTGTTATTGGGTTTGAAAAAAAAGGGAGGGGGTGGTGTGGCCAACCGGATGTGGCATGCTTTCCTTTGACCATATCTTATAGATGAGCTGGTGCATGCGCCCTACCAGATCACCTCCAGCTGCTTTAAACATTTCGGCGGGCAGCAGACTATCTGCACCAGCAGCTTTACTAGACTTCAGTCTCGATATCGCTATCTTGACTTCGTCTAGGTCGGGGGGACGGTATTCTCTTCTATCATCGTCCATTGTGTTGAGTGGAACATTCTGCCTGACAGCGGTATTTGTGTCCTCATCGCCGTTCAACAGTCTGCAGAAATGATTTTTCCAAATTCTCAGTATCGACTGCGAATTTTCGTTCCGGCAAGCTTCTGTCCGAACTTTATATCCATTCGATAAAAGTTTTACCCTTTGGTAAAACTTTCGGACATCATTCCTGCCATAACACCTCGATGTCGATGTTGGCGCCTCGGAACATTCGGACATCAAAAATACTGAAGGAGTGTCTGACGTCGATCGCAACGTGATCAATCTGGTTGACGGTTGAATGATCAGGGGACCGCCAGGTCCCTTTCTGGATGTTAAGGTGTGGGAACCGCGTGCTAGAGAGGTTTCGCCCCGTAACAAAGTCCACCAGCCTGAGTCCGTTTTCGGACGTGGTGTCGTGCAGGCTGTGTTTACCGACGACTCTAGCAAAGATGTCCTCTTTTCCCAGCTTAGCGTTAAAATCTCCTAGAACGATCTTGGTGTCGTAGCTGGGGCATTGATCGTACGTTCTTTCTAGGAGATCATAGAAGTCATCCTTGCTATCGTCATCTTTGTCCTCCGTTGTTGCGTGGGCGCAGATTAGGCTGATGTTGCCGAATTTAGCCTTGATGCGGATTGTTATGAGGCGCTCGCTTTTGTACTTAAAGCTTAAGACTTTTTGCCTAAGTCTGAATCGAACAACAAATCCACATCCAAATAATCGCTGCCTTCGCTCTCTGTAACAGTCGCCGTAGTAGATATCGCAGTTTTTAATCCTCTTTTTGCCCGGCCCATCGCATCCCATCGCACTTCCTGGATTGCGGTATCGTCTGCTTTATAGCAGTCTAGGGCCTCCGCGTGTTCACCGGCTACACGTGGT
Organism: Myathropa florea; assembly: GCA_930367185.1. NCBI lineage: Eukaryota > Metazoa > Arthropoda > Insecta > Diptera > Syrphidae > Myathropa > Myathropa florea. The sequence goes on along the minus strand of OV884004.1, from coordinate 62,577,992 downwards.
CTGTTCAGGGACCTCACATTCCACGTGCAGAACCGAAAGTCATTGTCCTTATTCCGTTTGCTGGGGTCGTCAACAGTAAATCCGTCCGTATCCGAGGCATATTTTTGCTTCTCAACTGGTATACTTTTTTGTGCATACTACTACGGAATTTAACGAACTTCCATTATTGTTGAACATTTGCCCACGAAAATTTCGGACGTCTGAACATTTTCGTTAAACTTCCCCATTTTTTCGTGGTGAACTTATTGCAAACGACTTGTGATAGCGTTTGGAAAAACAGTGAGGGGAGGTGTGGCCAACCTGATTATAGATTTCTTCGCATATGTATGTAGATGAGGAATGTATGTTCTGTAAGAATTTGTTTGCAGGAGAAGTTGATTGATTGATTTCGTATTTTTCGAATTCTTTTGAAAAATTCGAAATCAATCGAAATGCAGAACGTAGAAATTCACTTCGGATGAAATAGAAATTCGATTTCAAATTCATTTCACTCGAAATGCAGAACATTGGCGACTGCCTAGTTTTTACGCATACTAGTACAGACTTTAACGAACTCCCCTCTGAACATTTTCGTTTCTCTTCCCCTCCTTTTCGTGGTGAACGCATGGCAAACGCTTTGTTATAGGGTTTGGCCAAAAAGGGAGGGGGATGTGTGGCCAACCGGATGATAGATTTCTTCGCATATGTATGAAGATGAGGAATGTATGTTCTGTAAAAATTTGTTTGGAGGGGAAGTTGATTGATTGATTTCGAATTTTTCGTATTCACAAACACCATTTGCCTTGCGAAGTGCGAAACCAAAAGTGAATTCGAAAAATTCGAAATCAATCGAAATGCAGAACATGGAAATTCACTTCGGGTGAAATGGAAATTCGATTTCGAATTCATTTCACTCGGAATGCAGAACATGGGGGACTACTTTTTACGCATACTAGTACAGAGTTTAACGAAATCCCCTTGTCGTTGAATATTTCCACACGAAAATGGCGGACATCTGAACATTTTCGTTAAACTTCCCCGTCTTTTCGTGGGGAACGTATTGCAAAGGATTTGTGATAGCGTTTGGAAAAAAAGGGAGGGGGAATTGTGGCCAACCTGATTATAGATTTCTTCGCATATGTATGTCGATGAGGAATGTATGTTGTGTAAGAATTTGTTTGGAGGGGAAGTTGATTGATTGATTTCGAATTTTTCGAATTCACAAAAACCATTTGCCTGTCGAAGTGCGAAACCGAAAGTGAATTCGAAAAATTCGAAATCAATCGAAATGCAGAACATGGAATTCACTTCGGGTGAAATGGAAATTCGATTTCAAATTCATTTCACTCGAAATACAGAACATGGGCGACTGCCTAGTTTTTACGCATACTACTACAGAGTTGAACGAACTCCCGTCATCGTTGAACATTTCCCCACAAAAATGAAGGACATCTGAACATTTCGTATGAACGTATTGCAAACGATTTGTGATAGCGTTTGGAAAAAAAGGGAGGGGGAGATGTATCCAATCGGATGTTACATTTCTTCGCATATGTATGTAGATGATTAATGTATATTCTGTAAGAATTTGTTTGGAGGGGAAGTTGATTGATTGATTTCGAATTTTTCGAATTTACAAACACCATTTTCCTTGCGAAGTGCGAAACCGAAAGTGAATTCGAAAAATTTGAAATCAATCGAAATGCAGAACATGGAAATTCATTTCGGGTGAAATGGAAATTCGATTTCAAATTCATTTCACTCGAAATGCAGAACATGGGCGACTGCCTACTTTTTGCGCATACTACTACAGAGTTTAACGAACACCCGTTATCGTTGAACATTTGCCCACGAAAATGGCGGACGTCTGATCCTTTTGTCCACGATAGTGTCAATTTTGTGTCGAATTTTCCCACTACTGTTTATTCTTAAATATTAAAAAAACGTTGGATATTGTTGTAAACATTTTGCTTAAAATATTGATACTAAAAATTGTATATGTTGTATATTGTAGTATTATTCAATTGTATAAGATGATATCTTATAATTATCACTCAGTATATCTTAAAATTTACGCCACAATGTTGTATATAAATGACAAAATTAATTCTTCACATCAAAGAAACAGGATTGAAAATATACAAATAAATTAAAAACACAAGTTCATGTACTTATATAGATTCACACATACTTAATTTTTTACGTAGTTATTTGTGAATATTGCCTTTGGATTCCTAAACAAAGGAAAATGTACCTACAAATATTGGAAATAAACATTTTTTTTATGATGTTATGAAAAATTACTGCATGATTACGAAAAAATAATAAACAGTTCTGAACTTCAATATTAACGTTTAAACAAAACAGGTTTTTACTTAAATCTGAAGACCACATGGAGATACTTCGATCATTTCAGTACTTCAATAATGAATTTAAATTTTGTTAACTATTTTATTTGATTTTCACATGCTCAACGTCAATAAGTACATCTATACATATTCTCTTACCACTCTGATTGTTTCACTATTCCGAATGAAATTGAAATTATCAAACCGATTTTTCATATATTTCATAATATAATAATTTATACTTTAATTTAAAAATATCGTTTATCATTTATAACCAGTAACTAACAGTTGCCAATAGTCCTTCCAGTCGTAATTATTCATGTAAAATGAATGCACAAACTGAACACTAACAATTTCGTTTAACTTCCCCTTCTTTTCGTATTGAACGTGTTGCAAACGATTTGTGATCTTCTTCTTCTTCTTCTTCTTAGGGCGCTACAGTCCGAGGTGGACCTGGGCCTCACTCAACATGCCTCTCCAGCCAGCACGATCTTTCGCCAGCTGTCTCCAGTTTCGCACACCAAACCGGCCGATGTCCCCCTCGACTTGTGTGCGCCACCTTGTACGTGGACGTCCTCTGTTGCGTTGTCCCACAGGCTCAGAGTCGAAGACTCTTCGGGCCGGAGTTAAGTTGTCCATACGCTCTACATGGCCTAGCCATCTTAGGCGTTGAATCCGTAGACGCCTGGCTAGACTCATGTGGCTGTACAGCCCATACAGTTCGTGGTTGAATCTTCTCCTCCAAATGCCATCAACGCAAACAGAACCAAAGATCGCGCGCAGAACTTTTCTCTCGAAAAGACCAGGAGACTGTTCATCCGCTTGGGATATTGTCCATGCCTCTGCGCCGTACTGCAGGACTGGGATGATCAAGGTCTTATACAAAGTTAACTTGGTCTTCCGAGCGAGGGCTCTACCACTCAATTGCCCTTTGAGCCCATAAAAACAGCGGTTGGCAAGAGTTATTCTGCGTTTGATCTCGGTACTGATGTTGTTTGTACTGTTAACCGCGGAGCCGAGGTAGACGAAGTCCTTTACTACCTCAAAGTTATAGCTGCCTATGGTGACGTTCTGGCCAAGTCGCCAGACCCATTTTAGCCGCTTCCGTTTCAATGCCAGCAAACGCATCATTGACGGCTCGCTGTGTTCGCCCAATTACGTCAATGTCATCCGCGTAAGCTAGCAGTTCAACGGACTTTTGGAAGATCGTGCCTCTTGTGTTGGCCAGTGAGTTTTGCGATCTTCTCAAGAATGATGTTAAAGAAATCACATAACAGCGCGTCGCCTTTTTTGACATTGAAGGTCTCGGTGAGTTCGTTACCGACCTTGATGGAGCAGCGAGAGTTCTCCATCGTCATCCTGCTCAGTCTGACGAGTTTGGCAGGAATGTCATAACTAGACATGGCGCTGTATAGCTCGTCTCTATACACGCTGTCATATGCGGCCTTGAAATCGACAAATAGATGGTGTGTGTCGATCTGCATTTCCTGGGTCTTCTCCAGGATCTGCCGCATTGTGAAAATTTTATCGATGGTGGACTTCCCGGGCCTGAAACCACACTGATAGGGACCTATCAGTTTGTTCACGAATGGTTTCAGGCGTTCAAACAAAACGGCAGAGAAGATTTTGTAGGCGATGTTAAGGAGACTTATTCCCCGATAGTTGGCGCAGTCAAAGGTCTCCTTTCTTGTGGATCGGGCAAACGATACTGGGATTCCACTCATCGGGCATGCTTTCCTCCGACCATATCTTACAGATGAGCTGGTGCATGCGCCCTACCAGATCACCTCCAGCTGCCTTAAACATTTCATCGAGCAGACTATCTGCATCAGCAGCTTTATTAGACTTCAGTGTCGATATCGCTATCTTGACTTCGTCTAGGTCGGGGGGACGGTATTCTCTTCTATCATCGTCCATTGTGTTGAGTGGAACATTCTGCCTGACAGCGGTATTTGTGTCCTCATCGCCGTTCAACAGTCTGCAGAAATGATTTTTCCAAATTCTCAGTATCGACTGCGAATCTACTATTAGTTGTCCATTTTCGTCCCGGCAAGCTTCTGTCCGAACTTTATATCCATTCGATAAAAGTTTCACCCTTTGGTAAAACTTTCGGACATCATTCCTGCCATAACACCTCTCCATCTCCTCGATCGCGCGCTTCTCGTGCTCTTTCTTTTTCTTCCTGAGAAGCCGGTTCTCTTCCCTTCTTCTCTGTTCGTAGAGCTCACGAACAGCTCTCGTAGTTCGATGCGGCGTTGCCCGGTAGACTTCTTGCTTTGCTGCATGTGCCTGCCTGCACTCGTTGTCAAACCAGGGGTTTTTCCTAGGTGGTGTTTTGAAACCCAGCACATCAGTAGCGGCTTCTCTGATGGCTCTTTGACAACGTTTCCATTCTTCGTCTATTGTTAGTGCAGGCGACGTCGAACTTTCGGGGAGTTTCAGGGAGACTCGATCGGCAAAGTTCCTGGCAGTCTGTTGCGATTGTAGCTTTTCGACGTCATACCGTGGTTGTCTTCCTCGACTCCGTTGTTCTCTCGATATCCGGGTCCTTACCTTGGCTACAACAAGGAAATGGTCCGAGTCGAAGTTGGCGCCTCGGAACGTTCGGACATCAAAAATACTCGAGGAGTGTCTGACGTCGATCGCAACGTGATCAATCTGGTTGACGGTTGAATGATCAGGGGACCGCCAGGTCCATTTATGGATGTTGAGGTGTGGGAACCGCGTGCTAGAGAGGTTTCGCCCCGTAACAAAGTCCACCAGCCTGAGTCCGTTTTCGGACGTGGTGTCGTGCAGGCTGTGTTTACCGATGACTCTAGCAAAGATGTCCTCTTTACCCAGCTTAGCGTTAAAATCTCCTAGAACGATTTTGGTGTCTTAGCTGGGGCATTGATCGTACGTTCTTTCTTGGAGATCATAGAAGTCATCCTTGCTATCGTCATTTTTGTCCTCCGTTGGGGCGTGGGCGCAGATTAGGCTGATGCAGTGTAGGGCCTCCGCGTGTTCATCGGCTGCACGTGGTCTGTTCAGGGACCTCACATTCCACGTGCAGAACCGAAAATCATTGTCCTTTTTTCGTTTGCTAGGGTCGTCAACAATAAATCCGTCCATATCCGAGGTAGTTTGTGTTTGCTGAACTCGATTGTTTTTTACGTGGTGAGGAAGTTAACCCCACGTACAACCTCCAACTGGGAGGACAGGTCCATGTTTAGCCCCCGGACATAGGGATCCGGAAGGATCCGGTGTCGGTAGCCTCTTGCAGACTGTTAGCGCCGCCGTTGGCCCTAAAAGAAGGGCTCATCCGCCGCCATCTCTATTCCAGGGTCCCGACCTTACCATGGAAACCAGGTAGCTCCTGCTGACTGGAGTTGTGGATGCCGCCGTTGGCCAATCAGCTGACAAGCTCCTCCGCCGCCGTCCTAAAAAGAGTGATGAGCCCTGGTAGACTCACACTCCCCCCTCTCTCGATTGCAGCCGCCCAGACGTCCCACGGGGGTTGGTTACCCCATCTTCTGTCGAGGGTACTCGGCTCCCGGATTTCACCACAGGGAGGTGAGAGTAGGAGTTCGTTAATAGAGGCTAGGTGCAAACGCTTGTGTCTGCATGGTTCGCGTATTAACGCTTCGAAATCCGATTTATGATTGCGTTTGGAAAAAAAGGGAGGGGGAGGTGTGGCCAACCGGATGATAGATTTCTTCGCATATGCATGTAGGTGAGAAATGTATGTTCTGTAAGAATTTGTTTGGAGGGGAAGTTGATTGATTGATTTCGAATTTTTCGAATTCACGAAAACCATTTGCCTTGCGAAGTGCGAAACCGAAAGTGAATTCGAAAAATTCGAAATCAATCGAAATGCAGAACATGGAAATTTACTTCGGGTGAAATGGAAACTCGATTCCAAATTCATTTCACTCGAAATGCAGAACATGGGCGACTGCCTACTTTTTACGCATTCTACTACAGAGTTTAACGAACTCCCGTTATCGTTGAACATTTGCCCACGAAAATGGCGGACATCTGATCCTTTTGCCTACGATAGTGTGAATTTTGTACCGAATTTGCAAACTGCTGGAGTGATGATTCGAAAAATTCGAAATCAATCAATCAACTTCCCCTCCAAACAAATTCTTACAGAACATACATTCCTCATCTACATACATATGCGAAGAAATCTATCATCCGGTTGGCCACACCACCCCCTCCCTTTTTTTCCAAACGCTATCACAAATCGTTTGCAACACGTTCACTACGAAAAGAAGGGTAAGTTAAACGAAAATGTTAGTGCTCAGTTTGTGCATTAATTTTACATGAATAATTACGACTGGAAGGACTATTGGAAACTGTTAATTATTGATTATAAATGATTTACGATATTTTTTAATTAATGTTTAAATTATTATATTATGAAATATATGAAACATAGGTTTGATATATTTCAATTTCATTCGGAATAGTGAAGCAATCAGAGTGGTAAGAGAATATGTATAGATGTACTTATTGACGTTGAGCATGTGAAAATCAAATAAAATAGTTAACAAAATTTTAATTCATCCTTGAAATACTACTGAAATGATCGAAGTATCTCCCTGTGGTCTTCAGATTTAAGTAAAAAATTGTTTTGTTTTTTCAAAGTTTTCCTTTATTAAACGTTAATATTGATAATATAGTTGGAAATAAAATTTTTTTAAGGATGTTATGAAAACTTACTGCATTATTACGAAAAAATAATAAACTGTTCTGAACTTCAATATTAACGTTTAAACAAAACAGGTTTTTACTTAAATCTGAAGACCACATGGAGATACTTCGATCATTTCAGTACTTCAAGGATGAATTTAAATTTTGTTAACTATTTTATTTGATTTTCACATGCTCAACGTCAATAAGTACATCTATACATATTCTCTTACCACTCTGATTGCTTCACTATTCCGAATGAAATTGAAATTATCAAACCGATTTTTCATATATTTCATAATATAATAATTTATACTAACAGTTGCCAATAGTCCTTCCAGTCGTAATTATTCATGTAAAACAAACTGAACACTAACAATTTCGTTTAACTTCCCCTTCTTTTCGTATTGAACGTGTTGCAAACGATTAGTGATCTTCTTCTTCTTCTTCTTAGGGCGCTACAGTCCGAGGTAGACCTGGGCCTCACTCAACATGCCTCTCCAGCCAGCACGATCTTACGCCAGCTGTCTCCAGTTTCGCACACCAAACCGGCCGCGGTCCCCCTCGACTTGTGTGCGCCACCTTGTACGTGGACGTCCTCTGTTGCGTTGTCCCACAGGCTCAGAGTCGAAGACTCTTCAGGCCGGAGCTAAGTTGTCCATACGCTCTACATGGCCTAGCCATCTTAGGCGTTGGATCCGTAGATGCCTGGCTAGACTCATGTCGCTGTACAGCCCATACAGTTCGTGGTTGAATCTTGTAATCCAAATGCCATCAACGCAAACAGGACCAAAGATCGTGCGCAGAAATTTTCTCTCGAAAAGACCAAGAGACTGTTCATCCGCTTGGGATATTGTCCATGCCTCTGCGCCGTAAAGCAGGACTAGGATGATCAGGGTCTTATATAAAGTCAGCTTGGTCTTCCGAGAGAGGGCTCTACTACTCAATTGCCTTTTGAGCCCATAAAAACAGCGGTTGGCAAGAGTTATTCTGCGTTTGATCTCGGTACTGATGTTGTTTGTACTGTTAACCGCGGAGCCAAGGTAGACGAAGTCCTTTACTACCTCAAAGTTATAGCTTCTGGCCAAGTCGTCGATGTTGTGCGTCCTTTCTCGATGACAGCATATACTTTGTTTTGCCCTCGTTTACCGCCAGACCCATTTTAGCCGCTTCCGTTTCAATGCCAGCAAACGCATCATTGACGGCTCGCTGTGTTCGCCCAATCACGTCAATGTCATCCGCGTAAGCTAGCAGTTGAACGGACTTTTGGAAGATCGTGCCTCTTGTTTTGGCCAGTGAGTTTTGCACGATCTTCTCAAGAACGATGTTAAAGAAATCACATGACAGCGCGTCGCCTTGTCTAAAACCTTTTTTGACATTAAAGGTCTCGGTGAGTTCGTTACCGACCTTGATGGAGCAGCGAGAGTTCTCCATCGTCATCCTGCTCAGTCTGACGAGTTTGGCAGGAATGTCAAAACTAGACATGGCGCTGTATAGCTCGTCTCTATACACGTCATATGCAGCCTTGAAATCGACAAATAGATGGTGTGTGTCAATTTGCATTTCTTGGGTCTTCTCCAGGATCTGCCGCAGTGTGAAGATTTGATCGATGGTTGACTTCCCGGGCCTGAAACCACACTGATAAGGACCTATCAGTTTGTTCACGAATGGTTTCAGGCGTTCACACAAAACGGCAGAGAAGATTTTGTAAGCGATGTTAAGGAGACATATCCCACGATAGTTGGCGCAGTCAAAGGGGTCTCCTTTCTTGGTGATCGGGCAAACGATACTGAGATTCCACTCATCGGGCATGCTTTCCTCCGACCATATCTTACAGATGAGCTGGTGCATGCGTCGTACCAGATCACCTGCAGCTGCTTTGAGCATTTCAGCGGGCAGCAGACTATCTGCACCAGCAGCTTTACTAGACTTCAGTCTCGATATCGCTATCTTGACTTCGTCTAGGTCGGGGGGACGGTATTCTCTTCTATCATCGTCCATTGTGTTGAGTGGAACATTCTGCCTGACAGCGGTATTTGTGTCCTCATCGCCGTTCAACAGTCTGCAGAAATGATTTTTCCAAATTCTCAGTATCGACTGCGAATCTACTATTAGTTGTCCATTTTCGTCCCGGCAAGCTTCTGTCCGATCTTTTATCCATTCGATAAAAGTTTTACCCTTTGGTAAAACTTTCGGACATCATTCCTGCCATAACACCTCTCCATCTCCTCGATCGCGCGCTTCTCGTGCTCTTTCTTTTTCTTCCTGAGAAGCCGGTTCTCTTCCCTTCTTCTCTGTTCGTAGAGCTCACGAACAGCTCTCGTAGTTCGATGCGGCGTTGCCCGGTAGGCTTCTTGCTTTGCTGCATGTGCCTGCCTGCACTCGTTGTCAAACCAGGGGTTTTTCCTAGGTGGTGTTTTGAAACCCAGCACATCAGTAGCGGCTTCTCTGATGGCTCTTTGACAACGTTTCCATTCTTCGTCTATTGTTAGTGCAGGCGACGTCGAACTTTCGAAGAGTTTCAGGGAGACTCGATCGGCAAAGTTCCTGGCAGTCTGTTGCGATTGTAGCTTTTCGACGTCAAACCGTGGTTGTCTTCCTCGACTCCGTTGTTCTGTCGATATCCGTGTCCTTACCTTGGCTACAACATGGAAATGGTCCGAGTCGATATTGGCGCCTCGGAACGTTCGGACATCAAGAATACTGGAGGAGTGTCTGACGTCGATCGCAACGTGATCAATCTGGTTGACGGTTGAATGATCAGGGGACCGCCAGGTCCCTTTATGGATGTTGAGGTGTGGGAACCGCGTGCTAGCTACAGAGAGGTTTCGCCCCGTAACAAAGTCCACCAGCCTGAGTCCGTTTTCGGACGTGGTGTCGTGCAGGCTGTGTTTACCGACGACTCTAGCAAAGATGTCCTCTTTTCCCAGCTTAGCGTTAAAATCTCCTAGAACGATCTTGGTGTCTTAGCTGGGGCATTGATCGTACGTTCTTTCTTGGAGATCATAGAAGTCATCCTTGCTATCGTCATCTTTGTCCTCCGTTGGGGCGTGGGCGCAGATTAGGCTGATGTTGCCGAATTTAGCCTTGATGCGGATTGTTATGAGGCGCTTATGTACTTAAAGCCTAAGACTTTTTGCCTAAGTCTGCCTCGAACAACAAATCCACATTCAAATAATCGCTGCCTTCGCTCTCTGTAACAATCGCCGTAATAGATATCGATTTTTCATCCTCTTTTTGCCCGGCCCATCCCATCGCACTTCCTGGATTGCGGTAACGTCTGCTTTATAGCAGTGTAGGGCCTCCGCGTGTTCATCGGCTGCACGTGGTCTGTTCAGGGACCTCACATTCCACGTGCAGAACCGAAATTCGTTTGCTAGGGTCGTCAACAATAAATCCGTCCATATCCGAGGTAGTTTGTGTTTGCTGAACTCGATTGTTTTTTACGTGGTGAGGAAGTTAACCCCACGCACAACCTCCAACTGGGAGGACAGGTCCATGTTTAGCCCCCGGACATAGGGATCCGGAAGGATCCGGTGTCGGTAGCCTCTTGCAGACTGTTAGCGCCGCCGTTGGCCCTAAAAGAAGGGCTCATCCGCCGCCATCTCTATTCCAGGGTCCCGACCTTACCATGGAAACCAGGTAGCTCCTGCTGACTGGAGTTGTGGATGCCGCCGTTGGCCAATCAGCTGACCAGCTCCTCCGCCGCCGTCCTAAAAAGAGTGATGAGCCCTGGTAGACTCACACTCCCCCCTCTCTCGATTGCAGCCGCCCAGACGTCCCACGGGGGTTGGTTACCCCATCTTCTGTCGAGGGTACTCGGCTCTCGGATTTCACCACAGGGAGGTGAGAGTAGGAGTTCGTTAATAGAGGCTAGGTGCAAACGCTTGTGTCTGCATGGTTCGCGTATTAACGCTTCGAAATCCGATTTGTGATTGCGTTTGGAAAAAAAGGGAGGGGGAGGTGTGGCCAACCGGATGATAGATTTCTTCGCATATGTATGTAGGTGAGGAATGTATGTTCTGTAAGAATTTGTTTGGAGGGGAAGTTGATTGATTGATTTCGAATTTTTCGAATTCACGAAAACCATTTGCCTTGCGAAGTGCGAAACCGAAAGTGAATTCGAAAAATTCGAAATCAATCGAAATGCAGAACATGGAAATTTACTTCGGGTGAAATGGAAACTCGATTCCAAATTCATTTCACTCGAAATGCGGAACATGGGCGACTGCCTACTTTTTACGCATTCTACTACAGAGTTTAACGAACTCCCGTTATCGTTGAACATTTGCCCACGAAAATGGCGGACATCTGATCCTTTTGCCTACGATAGTGTGAATTTTGTACCGAATTTGCCCACTACTGGAGTGATGCACTGCTTCTGTTCATGAGATTGATTGATTTCGAATTTTTCGAATTCACTTTCGGCCTCGGACTTCGTAAGGCAAATGTTGTTTGTGAATTCGAAAAATTCGAAATCAATCAATCAACTTCCCCTCCAAACAAATTCTTACAGAACATACGTTCCTCATCTACATACATATGCGAAGAAATCTATCATCCGGTTGGCCACACCACCCCCTCCCTTTTTTTCCAAACGCTATCACAAATCGTTTGCAACACGTTCACTACGAAAAGAAGGGTAAGTTAAACGAAAATGTTAGTGCTCAGTTTGTGCATTAATTTTACATGAATAATTACGACTGGAAGGACTATTGGAAACAGTTAATTATTGATTATAAATGATTTACGATATTTTTTAATTAATGTTTAAATTATTATATTATGAAACATATGGAACATAGGTTTGATATATTTCAATTTCATTCGAAATAATGAAACAATCAGAGTGATAAGAGAAAATGTATAATGTACTTATAGACGTTGAGCATGTGAAAATCAAATAAAATACTTAACAAAATTTTAATTCATCCTTGAAATACTACTGAAATGATCGAAGTATCTCCCTGTGGTCTTCAGATTTAAGTAAAAAATTGTTTTGTTTTTTCAAAGTTTTCCTTTATTAAACGTTAATATTGAAGTTCAGAACAGTTTATTATTTTTTCGTAATAATGCAGTAAGTTTTCATAACATCCTTAAAAAAATTTTATTTCCAACTATTTGTTTAGGAATTCAAAGGTAATATTCACAAATAACTACGGAAGAAATTAAATATGTGTGAATCTAGATAAATATATGTAGTCATGTATACAACTTGTGTTTTTAATTTATTTGTACTTTTGCAATCCTGTTTCTTTGATTTGAAGAATTAATTTTGTCATTTATATACAACATTGTGGTGTAAATTTTAAGATATACGGAGTGTTAATTATGAGATATCATCTTATACAATTGAATAATACTACAATATATTATATTTTAAGTATCAATATTTTAAGTAAAATGTTTACAACAATATCCAACTTTTTTTTAATATTTTAAAAATATTTGGCCTCATTAACACAACCAATCGAAATGCAGAACATGGAAATTCACTTCGGGTGAAATAGATATTCGATTTCAAAGTCATTTTACTCGAAATGAACATGGAAATTCACTTCGGGTTAAATAGAAACTGGATTTCAAATTAATTTCACTCGAAATGCAGAACATGGGCGACTGCCTACTTTTTACCCATTCTACTACGGACTTGAAAGAACTCCCGTTATATCGTTGAACATTTGCCCACGAAAATGGTGGACGTCTGAACATTTTCGTTTAACTTCCCCTTCTTTTCGTAGTGAACGTATTGCAAACGATGTTTGATAGCGTTTGGAAAAAAAGGGAGGGGGAGGTGTGACCAACCGGATGATAGATTTCTTTCTAGATGGAGAATGTATGTTTCGTAAGAATTTGTTTGGAGGAGAAGTTGATTGATTGCTTTCGAATTTTTCGAACTCACAAACACCATTTGCCTTGCGAAGTGTGAAGCCGAAAGTGAATTCGAAAAATTCGAAATCAATCGAAATGCGGAACATGGAAATTCACTTCGGGTGAAATGGAAATTCGATTTAAAATTCATTTCACTCAAAATGCAGAACATGGGCGACTGCCTAGGTATCGTTGAACATTTGCCCACGAAAATGGCGGACATCTGATCCTTTTGCCCACGATAGGGTCAATTTTGTGCCGAAATTGCCCACTACTGGAGTAATGCACTGCTTGTATTCATGAAGCCAAATATTGAAATATCTCAAGAATGAACCCTGAATTATAGTGTTTTTCATCCCCAAAGCATTCCAATGCGTACGAACAATTCCGACTAACAATTGTGCATAACTAATGCAGATGTAAAAATATTGCTTGTTTGTTCGAATAAAGACTTCGTTTTGGTTTATTTGCATCGATTCTACTTCAACATGGGCAATGCTTTTGGATTCTGAGGACACACATTTCACTAACAGTCAAAAAAATATTATCTCGGGAATGAACTCTGAATTATTGTGTTTTCTATGTCCAATGCCTTCCATGGGTCCAAATAACAAACCTGATAAAGAATCGTGCATATCTAATGCAGGTGTAGGAATATCGTTTGGTTGTTAGAATAAAGACTTCGCTTTGCTTTATTTGCATAGATTCAACTTCAACATAGGCAATGCTTTTCGATTCTGCGGGTACACATTTCACTAACAGTCAAAGATATGTTATCTCGGGAATGAATTCTGAATCGACGCATTTTTCAATTTCCAAAGCCATCCAATGGGTCCAAATAACAAACTTGATAAAGAATCGTGCATATCTAATGCAGGTGTAAAAATGTTGCTTGGTTGTTAGAATAAAGACTTCGCTTTGCTTTATTTGCATAGATTCTACTTCAACTATGGCAATGCTTCTCGATACACGTTTCACTAACTGTCAAAGATATATTATCGCGGGAATGAATTATGTATCGACGCATTTTTCAATTTCCACACCCATCCAATGGGTCCAAATTAAAAACGTGATAAAGAGTCGTGCATATCTAATGCAGGTGTAAAAATATTCTTGGTTGTTCGAATAAAGAATTCGCCTTGCTTTATTTGCATCGATTCCACCTCAACATAGGCAATGCTTTTCGATTCTGAGGGTACACATTTCACTAACAGTCAAAGAAATATTATCTCGGGAATGAATTCTGTATCGACGCACTTTTCAATTTCCAAAGCCATCCAATGTGTCCAAATTACAGACGTGATAAAGAATCGTGCATATCTAATGCAGGTGTAAAAATATTCTTGGTTGTTCGAATAAAGAATTCGCTTTGTTTTATTTGCATCGATTCCACTTCAACTAAGGCAGTGCTTTCCGATACACGTTTCACTAACTGTCGAAGAAATGTTATCTCGGGAATGAATTCTTAGTTGACGTTTTTTCTATTTCCAAAACCTTCCAATTGGTCCAAATAACCATTCGGACAAAGAATCGCGCACATCTAATGCAAGTGTAAAAATATTGCTTGGTTGTTCGAATAAAGAATTCGCTTTGTTTTATTTGCATCGATTCCACTTCAACTAAGGCAGTGCTTTCCGATACACGTTTCACTAACTGTCAAAGAAATATTATCTCGGGAATGAAGTCTTAATCGACGTTTTTTCTATTTCCAAAACCTTCCAATGGGTCCAAATAACCATTCTGACAAAGAATCGCGCACATCAAATGCAAGTGTAAATATATTGATTGGTTGTTCGAATAAACAATTGGCTTTATTAAAAAATGTTCGTTTAACTTCCCCTTCTTTTTGTGGTGAACTTATTGCAAACGATTTGTGATAGCTTTTGAAAAAAAAAGGGAGGGGGAGGTGTGGCCAACCGGATGATAGATTTCTTCGCATATGTATGTAGATGGGGAATGTATGTTTTGTAAGAATTTGTTTGGAGGGCAAGTTGATAGATTAATTTCCAATTTTTCGAATTCACAAAAACCATTCGCCTGTCGAAGTGCGAAGCCGAAAGTGAATTCGAAAAATTCGAAATCAATCGGTATGCATAACATGGAAACTCAAAGAAAAATGTACAAATGTTGGAAATAAAAATTTTTTAAGGATGTTATGAAAAATTACTGCATTATTACGAAAAATAATAAACAGTTCTGAACTTCAATATTAACGTTTAATAAAGGAAAACTTTGAAAAAACAAAACAGTTTTTTACTTAAATCTGAAGACCACAGGAAGATACTTCGATCATTTCAGTACTTCAAGGATGAATTCAAATTGTGTTTACTATTTTATTTGATTTTCACATGCTCAACGTCAATAAGTAAATTTATACATTTTCTCTTATCGCTCTGATTGTTTCATTATTTCGAATGAAACCTATGTTCCATATATTTCATAATATAATAATTTAAACATTAATTAAAAAATAACGTAAATCATTTATAACCAATAATTAACAGTTTCCAATAGTCCTTCCTTCTTCTTCTTCTTCTTAGGGCGCTACAGTCCGAGGTGGACCTGGGCCTCACTGAACATGACTCTCCAGCCGGCACGATCTTTCGCCAGCTGTCTCCAGTTTCGCACACCAAGCCGGCCGAGGTCCCCCTCGACTTGTGTGCGCCACCTTGTTCTAAGAGTCGAAGACTCTTCGGGCCGGAGCTAAGTTGTCCATACGCTCTACATGGCCTAGCCATCTTAGGCGTTGGATCCGTAGACGCCTGGCTAGACTCATGTCGCTGTACAGCCCATACAGTTCGTGGTTGAATCTTCTCCTCCAAATCCCATCAGCGCAAACAGGACCAAAGATCGCGCGCAGAACTTTTCTCTCGAAAAGACCAAGAGACTGTTCATCCGCTTGGGATATTGTCCATGCCTCTGCGCCGTACAGCAGGACTGGGATGATCAAGGTCTTATATAAAGTCAGCTTGGTCTTCCGAGAGAGGGCTCTACTACTCAATTGCCTTTTGAGCCCATAAAAACAGCGGTTGGCAAGAGTTATTTTGCGTTTGATCTCGGTACTGATGTTGTTTGTACTGTTTACCGCGGAGCCGAGGTAGACGAAGTCCTTTACTACCTCAAAGTTATAGCTGCCTATGGTGACGTTCTGGCCAAGTCGTCGATGTTGTGCGTCCTTTCTGGATGACACCATATACTTTTTTTCGCCCTCGTTTACCGCCATACCCATTTTAGCCGCTTCCGTTTCAATGCCAGCAAACGCATCATTGACGGCTCGTTGTGTTCGCCCAATTACGTCAATGTCATCCGCGTAAGCTAGCAGTTGAATGGACTTTTGGAAGATCGTGCCTCTTGTGTTGGCCAGTGAGTTTTGCGATCTTCTCAAGAATGATGTTAAAGAAATCACATGACAGCGCGTCGCCTTTTTTGACATTGAAGGTCTCGGTGAGTTCGTTACCGACCTTGATGGAGCAGCGAGAGTTCTTCATCGTCATCCTGCTCAGTCTGACGAGTTTGGCAGGAATGTCAAAACTAGACATGGCGCTGTATAGCTCGTCTCTATACACGCTGTCATATGCGGCCTTGAAATCGACAAATAGATGGTGTGTGTCGATCTGCATTTCCTGAAAATTTGTGAAAATTTGATCGATGGTGGACTTCCCGGGCCTGAAACCACACTGATAGGGGCCTATCAGTTTGCTCACGAATGGTTTGAGGCGTTCAAACAAAACGGCAGAGAAGATTTTGTAGGCGATGTTAAGGAGACTTATTCCCCGATAGTTGGCGCAGTCAAAGGGGTCTCCTTTCTTGCGGATAGTCCTTCCAGTCGTTATTATTCATATAAAATTTTCATAAATAAAAATGTTCATACTGAACACTAACTTTTTCGTTTAACCTCCCCTTCTTTTCGTGGTGAACGTATGGCAAACGATTTGTGATAGCCTTTGGAAAAAAATGGAGGGATTGATTTCGAATTTTTCGAATTCACAAAAACCATTTGCCTTGCGAAGTGCGAAGCCGAAAGTGAATTCGAAAAATTCGAAATCAGTCAATCAACTTCCCCGCCAAACAAATTCTTACAGAAAATACATCCTCGTTTACATACATATGGGAAGAAATCGGGTTGGCAAATGTTCAACGATAACGGGAGTTGGTTAAACTCTGTAGTAGAATGCGTAAAAAGTAGGCAGTCGCCCATGTTCTGCATTTTGAGTGAAATGAATTTTAAATCGAATTTCCATTTCACCCGAAGTGAATTTCCATGTTCATTTCGAGTAAAATGACTTTGAAATCAAATTTCTATTTCACCCTAAGTGAATTTCCATGTTCTGCATTTCGATTGATTTCGATTTCACTTTCGGCTTCGCACTTCGCAAGGCAAATGGTTTTTGTGAATTCGAAAAATTCGAAATCAATCAATCAACAAATTCTTACAAAACATACATTCCCCATCTACATACATATCCGAAGATATCTATCATCCGGTTGGCCACACCTCCCCCTCCCTTTTTTTCCAAACGCTATCACAAATCGTTTGCCATACGTTCCCCACGAAAAGAAGGGGAAGTTAAACGAAAATGTTCAGACGTCCGCCATTTTCGTGGGCAAATGTTCAAGGATACCTGGAGTTCGTTAAACTCTGTAGTAGTATGCGTAAAAACTTTCGAGTGAAATGAATTTGAAATCGAATTTCTATTTCACCCAAAGTGAATTTCCATGTTCTGCATTTCGATTGATTTCGAATTTTTCGAATTCACTTTCGGCTTCGCACTTCGCAAGGCAAATGGTTTTTGTGAATTCGAAAAATTCGAAATCAATCAATCAACAAATTCTTACAAAACATACATTCCCCATCTACATACATATGGGAAGAAATCTATCATCCGGTTGGCCACACCTCCCCCTCACTTTTTTCCCAAACCCTTTCACAAATCGTTTGCAACACGTTCACTACGAAAGAAGGGTAAGTTAAACGAAAATGTTAGTGCTCAGTTTGTGCATTCATTTTACATGAATAATTACTACTGCGCGCCGTGGCGTAGTGGGTAGGTGCGCCGACTCCTACGCTCGAGGTCGTCAGTTCGAATTTCGAAAATAACATCAAACATTTTTTCACGGCTCCACCTCTTTCGAGTCACTGACAATGCTCAAAGAGTATAACTGTCGAGAAAAAAGCTTCTCAATCACGCCGTTCGGAGTCGGCATTAAACTGTAGGTCCCCTCCGCTCGTGAGAGAACAATAGCACGCACAACACGAGTGGTTGCTGAGAAGCTAGGCCCAGGTCCACCTCGGACTGTAGCGCCGCCATTATTATTATTATTATTATTATTATAATTATTAATTACGACTGGAAGGACTGGTAAGGTAAGGTCGGGTCCCTGGAATAAAGATGGCTGCGGATGAGCCCTTCTTTTAGGGCCAATGGCGGCGCTCACAGCCTGCAAGAGGCTACCGACACCGGATCCCTCCGGACCCCTTTGTCCGGGGGCTAAACAAATGGACCTGTCCTCCCAGTTGGAGGTTGTGCGTGGAGTTAACTTTCTCACCACGTAAAAATGAACGAGTTCAGAAAGCACAAACTGCCTCGGATATGGACGGATTTACTGTTGACGACCCCAGCAAACGGAATAAGGACAATGACTTTCGGTTCTGCACGTGGAATGTGAGGTCCCTGAACAGACCACGTGCAGCCGATGAACACGCGGAGGCCCTAGACTGCTATAAAGCAGACGTTACCGCAATCCAGGAAGTGCGATGGGATGGGCCGGGCAAAAAGAGGATGAAAAACTGCGATATCTATTACGGCGATTGTTACAGAGAGCGAAGGCAGCGATTATTTGAATGTGGATTTGTTGTTCGAGGCAGACTTAGGCAAAAAGTCTTAGACTTTAAGTACATAAGCGGCAACATCAGCCTAATCTGCGCCCACGCCCCAACGGAGGGCAAAGATGACAATAGCAAAGATGACTTCTATGATTTCCTAGAAAGAACGTACGATCAATGCCCCAGCTACGACACCAAGATCGTTCTAGGAGATTTTAACGCTAAGCTGGGAAAAGAGGACATCTTTGCTAGAGTCGTCGGTAAACACAGCCTGCACGACACCACGTCCGAAAACGGACTCAGGCTGGTGGACTTTGTTACGGGGCGAAACCTCTCTAGCACGCGGTTCCCACACCTCAACATCCATAAATGGACCTGGCGGTCCCCTGATCATTCAACCGTCAACCAGATTGATCACGTTGCGATCGACGTCAGACACTCCTCCAGTATTCTTGATGTCGGAACGTTCCGAGGCGCCAATATCGACTCGGACCATTTCCTTGCTGTAGCCAAGGTAAGGACACGGATATCGACAGAACAACGGAGTCGAGGAAGACAACCACGGTTTGACGTCGAAAAGCTACAATCGCAACAGACTGCCAGGAACTTTGCCGATCGAGTCTCCCTGAAACTCTCCGAAAGTTCGACGTCGCCTGCACTAACAATAGACGAAGAATGGAAACGTTGTCAAAGAGCCATCAGAGAAGCCGCTACTGATGTGCTGGGTTTCAAAACACCACCTAGGAAAAACCCCTGGTTTGACAACGAGTGCAGGCAGGCACATGCAGCAAAACAAGAAGAATACCGGGCAACACTGCATCGAACCACGAGAGCTGTTCGTGAGCTCTACGAACAGAGAAGAAGGGAAGAGAACCGGCTTCTCAGGAAGAAAAAGAAAAAGCACGAGAAGCGCGCGATCGAGGAGATGGAGAGGTGTTATGGCAGGAATGATGTCCGAAAGTTTTACCAAAGGGTGAAACTTTTATCGAATGGATATAAAGTTCGGACAGAAGCTTGCCGGGACGAAAATGTACAACTAATAGTAGATTCGCAGTCGATACTGAGAATTTGGAAAAATCATTTCTGCAGACTGTTGAACGGCGATGAGGACACAAATACCGCTGTCAGGCAGAATGTTCCACTCAACACAATGGACGATGATAGAAGAGAATACCGTCCCCCCGACCTAGACGAAGTCAAGATAGCGATATCGAGACTGAAGTCTAGTAAAGCTGCTGGTGCAGATAGTCTGCTGCCCGCTGAAATGCTCAAAGCAGCTGCAGGTGATCTGGTACGACGCATGCACCAGCTCATCTGTAAGATATGGTCGGAGGAAAGCATGCCCGATGAGTGGAATCTCAGTATCGTTTGCCCGATCACCAAGAAAGGAGACCCCTTTGACTGCGCCAACTATCGTGGGATATGTCTCCTTAACATCGCTTACAAAATCTTCTCTGCCGTTTTGTGTGAACGCCTGAAACCATTCGTGAACAAACTGATAGGTCCTTATCAGTGTGGTTTCAGGCCCGGGAAGTCAACCATCGATCAAATCTTCACACTGCGGCAGATCCTGGAGAAGACCCAAGAAATGCAAATTGACACACACCATCTATTTGTCGATTTCAAGGCTGCATATGACGTGTATAGAGACGAGCTATACAGCGCCATGTCTAGTTTTGACATTCCTGCCAAACTCGTCAGACTGAGCAGGATGACGATGGAGAACTCTCGCTGCTCCATCAAGGTCGGTAACGAACTCACCGAGACCTTTAATGTCAAAAAAGGTTTTAGACAAGGCGACGCGCTGTCATGTGATTTCTTTAACATCGTTCTTGAGAAGATCGTGCAAAACTCACTGGCCAAAACAAGAGGCACGATCTTCCAAAAGTCCGTTCAACTGCTAGCTTACGCGGATGACATTGACGTGATTGGGCGAACACAGCGAGCCGTCAATGATGCGTTTGCTGGCATTGAAACGGAAGCGGCTAAAATGGGTCTAGCGGTAAACGAGGGCAAAACAAAGTATATGCTGTCATCGAGAAAGGACGCACAACATCGACGACTTGGCCAGAAGCTATAACTTTGAGGTAGTAAAGGACTTCGTCTACCTTGGCTCCGCGGTTAACAGTACAAACAACATCAGTACCGAGATCAAACGCAGAATAACTCTTGCCAACCGCTGTTTTTATGGGCCCAAAAGGCAATTGAGTAGTAGAGCCCTCTCTCGGAAGACCAAGCTGACTTTATATAAGACCCTGATCATCCTAGTCCTGCTTTACGGCGCAGAGGCATGGACAATATCCCAAGCGGATGAACAGTCTCTTGGTCTTTTCGAGAGAAAAGTTCTGCGCGCGATCTTTGGTCCTGTTTGCGCTGATGGGATTTGGAGGAGAAGATTCAACCACGAACTGTATGGGCTGTACAGCGACATGAGTCTAGCCAGGCGTCTACGGATCCAACGCCTAAGATGGCTAGGCCATGTAGAGCGTATGGACAACTTAGCTCCGGCCCGAAGAGTCTTCGACTCTGAGCCTGTGGGACAACGCAACAGAGGACGTCCACGTACAAGGTGGCGCACACAAGTCGAGGGGGACCTCGGCCGGCTTGGTGTGCGAAACTGGAGACAGCTGGCGAAAGATCGTGCTGGCTGGAGAGGCATGTTAAGTGAGGCCCAGGTCCACCTCGGACTGTAGCGCCCTAAGAAGAAGAAGAAGGAAGGACTATTAATTATTGGTTATAAATGATTTACGATATTTTTAAACTAGAGTATAAATTATTATATTATGAAACATATGGAACATAGGTTTGATATATTTCAATTTCATTCGAAATAATGAAACAATCAGAGTGATAAGAGAATATGTATAAATGTACTTATTGACGTTGAGCATGTGAAAATCAAATAAAAAAGTTAACAAAATTTAAATTCATCCTTGAAATACTACTGAAATGATCGAAGTATCTCCCTGTGGTCTTCAGATTTAAGTAAAAAACTGTTTTGTTTTTTCAAAGTTTTCCTTTATTAATCGTTAATTGAAGTTCAGAACTGTTTACAATTTTTTCGTAATAATGCAGTAAGTTTTCATAACATCCTTAAAAAAATTTTATTTCCAACATTTGTTTAGGAATTCAAAGGTAATATTCACAAATAACTACGGAAGGAATTAAATATGTGTGAATCTATATAAGTATATGTAGTCATGTATACAACTTTGTTTTTAATATATTTGTACATTTTCAATCCTGTTTCTTTGATTTGAAGAATTAATTTTGTCATTTATATACAACATTGTGGTGTAAATTTTAAGATATACGGAGTGTTAATTATGAGATATCATCTTATACAATTGAATAATACTACAATATATTATATTTTAAGTATCAATATTTTAAGCAAAATGTTTACAACAATATCCAACTTTTTTTTAATATTTTAAAAATATTTGGCCTCATTAACACAACCAATCGAAATGCAGAACATGGAAATTCACTTCGGGTGAAATAGATATTCGATTTCAAAGTCATTTTACTCGAAATGAACATGGAAATTCACTTCGGGTTAAATAGAAATTGGATTTCAAATTCATTTTACTCGAAATGCAGAACATGGACGACTGCCTACTTTTTACGCATACTACTACAGAGTTTAACGAAATCCCGTTATCGTTGAACATTTGCCCTGTAAAATGGCGGACATCTGAACATTTTCCCTTAACTTCAAAGGATTTGTGATAGCTTTTTAGGAAAAAAGTGAGGGGGAGGTGTGGCCAACCGGATGATAGATTTCTTCGCATATGTATGTAGATGGGGAATATATGTTTTCTAAGAATTTGTTTGGAGGGACATCTGATCCTTTTGCCCACGATAGTGTCAATTTTGTGCCGAATTTGCCCACTACTGGAGTAAGGCACTAGTTGTGTTCATGAGGCCAAATATTTTTAATATATTAAAAAAACATTGGATATTGTTGTAAACATTTTGCTTAAAATATTGATACTAAAAATTGTATATGTTGTATATTGTAGTATTATTCAATTGAATAAGATGATATCCCATAATTATCAATCCGTATATCTTAAAATTAACACCACATTGTTGTATATAAATGACAAAATTAATTCTTCAAATCAGAGAAACAGGATTGCAAAAGTACAAATAAATTAAAAACACAAGTTGTATACATGACTACACATACTTATATAGATTCACACATATTTAATTTTTTCCGTTGTTATTTGTGAAATGTACAAATGTTGGAAACAACATTTTTTTAAGGACGTTATGAAAACTTACTGCATTATTACGAAAAAATAATAAACTGTTCTGAACTTCAATATTAACGTTTAATAAAAGAAAACTTTTTTTTTTTATAATTTGCGCTCGCAAAAGGGATTACGAATACCCTTAAGTGTCCGGAATCAAGACACAGCACGGCCGAAGGTATAGAGGGAGAAAGGGAGAGGAGGTACCTGTGCACATTGGTCTTAAATGTCTGTGGATTGTAGTGAGTGGGAAATATTAGGCTGGGAAGAGCATTCCATATTCGTCTGGTGCATCGTTCGCATCGTTTGTTAAAATAGCGATAAAACAATGACAAGGATGAGACATTACGGCGATGTTCGAGCAAGTCTATTGACTTCGCGATATTACTGTCTCCTATAAGTTTTATCGCTCGCTGTTGTATTCTATCAAGAAGGTGCAGGGAGGTCTTAGGAGCACCAGACCAGATATGAGCGTTATACTCAAGCTTGGGGCGAATGAAGGCCTTATAAATTGAAGCCAAATCAGAGGGGGTGAAGTATTTCTTGCATCGCTTTAGGAAACCTAGACATTTCGCAGCATTTTTGGCGACCTCGAATATGTGATCATTCCAACTAAGTGTTGAGTTGAGGATGGAAAGTTTTTCGGTTTCTTCGATGCAAGTGCCATTCAGGGATAATGGCTAATTATTTTGGGATCGCTTGAGTGACAGTAGACAGCATTGAGTTTTGGAAGCATTAAATTCCACTATATTGTTTTTACCCCAATTAAATATGCTGTCAAGGTCGGAATTTAATGTGCTTAACATACGCTGCCGCTCCAATTCTACGGCCGAAGGACAGGGACGTGAGTCTTGGAACGAATATGAAAAGCTGAGAGTACTGTCATCAGCAAAGGAGTGGATTGGATTAGAAGTAGCAGACAGGAGATCATTTATAAAAATGAGAAAGAGAGTCGGAGACAAAACAGAGCCTTGGGGAACACCAGCATTAATTTGGTGAATATCAGACTTGAACCCATCCAAAACAACTTGAATTGAACGGTTCGAAAGGTAATTTCTAATCCATTGAAGAAGAGACTCATCGATGCCATAAGCACGCATTTTCGACAAGAGAGCTTGATGCTAAACTCTGTCAAATGCCTTTGAAATATCAAGCGCAACGATCTTGCTTTCTCCAGCATTGTGCAAGGATTGGTTCCACTTTTCGGTGAGATATGCCATCAAATCACCAGTGGACCTGTTGCTGCGGAAACCGTATTGCCGGTCATTAAGAAGCTTCCGTGATTCAAGATATTTCATAAGCTGACGGTTTATCAGCGTTTCCATGACCTTGGAAAGAAGGGACGTTAGTGCTATGGGTCGGTAGGAGGAGGAAAAAACAAAACAGTTTTTTACTTAAATCTGAAGACCACAGGGAGATACTTCGATCAAAAAAGTGAGGGGGAGGTTTGGCCAATTTGATTATAGATATCTTCGGATATGTATGTAGATGAGGAATGTATGTTTCGTAAGAATTTGTTTGGAGGGGAAGTTGATTGATTGCTTTCGAATTTTTCGAACTCACAAACACCATTTGCCTTGCGAAGTGCGAAGCCGAAAGTGAATTCGAAAAATTCGAAATCTATCGAAATGCAGAACATGGAAATTCACTTCGGGTGAAATGGAAATTCGATTTCAAATTCATTTCACTCGAAATGCAGAACATGGGCTACTGCCTACTTTTTACGCATTATACTACAGAGTTTAACGAACTCCAGGTATCGTTGAACATTTGCCCGCGAAAATGGCGGAACTTCTGATCCTTTTGCCAACGATAGTGTCAATTTTGTGCCGAATTTGCCCACTAATGGAGTAATGCACTGGTTGTGTTCATGAGGCCAAATATTTTTAATATATTGAAATATTATCTCGGGAATGAAATCTGAATTATCGAGTTTTTTATCTCCAAAGCAATACCATGGGTCCAAATAACCATTTTGACAGAGACTTCGCATTGCTCTATTTGCATCGATTCTACTTCAACATAGGCAATGCCTTCCGATTCTGACGATATACATTTCACTAACAGTCAAAGATATGTATGTTATCTCGGGAATGAGTTCTGCATCGACGTATTTTTCAATTTCCAAAACCTTCCAATTGGTCCAAATAACCATCTGACAAAGAATCGTGCATATCTAATGCAGGTGTGAAAATAGTGCTTGATTGTTCGAATAACGACTTTGCTTTGCCTTATTTGCATCGATTCTACTTCATCATAGGCAATGCTTTTTGATTCTGAGGCTACACATTTCACTAACAGTCAAAGATGTATTATCTCGGGAATGAATTCTGAATCGACGCATTTTTCAATTTCCAAAGCCAATGGGTCCAAATTACAAACGTGATAAAGAATCGTGCATATCTAATGCAGGTGTAAAAATATTCTTGGTTGTTGGAATAAAGAATTCGCTTTGCTTTATTTGCATCGATTCAACTTCAACTACGGCAGTGCTTTTCGATACACGTTTCACTAACTGTCAAAGAAATATTATCTCGGGAATAAGTTCTTAATCGACGTTTTTTCTATTTCCAGAACCTTCCAATTGGTCTAATGAACCATTCTGACAAAAATATTGATTGGTTGTTCGAATAAAAAATTCGCTTTATTAACAAATTTTCGTTTAATTTCCCATTCTTTTTGTGGTGAACTTAATGCAAACGATTTGTGATAGCTTTTGAAAAAAAGGGAGGGGGGGGTGTGGCCAACCGGATGATAGATTTCTTCGCATATGTATGTAGATGGGGAATGTATGTTTTGTAAGAATTTGTTTGGAGGGGAAGTTGATTGATTGATTTGTAATTTTTCGAATTCACAAAAAACATGTGCCATGCGAAGTGCGAAACGGAAAGTGAATTCGAAAAATTCGAAATCAGTCGAAATGCAGGAAATTCACTTCGGGTGAAATAGAAATTCGAATTTAAATTCATTTCACTCGAAATGCAGAGCACTAGCGACTGCCTACCTTTTTCTCATACTACTACAGAGTTGAACGAACTCCCGTTATCGTTCAACATTTGCCCACGAAAATGGCGGACATCTCATCCTTTTGCCCCCTATAGGGTCAATTTTGTGCCGAAATTGCCCACTACTGGAGTAATGCACTGCTTGTGTTCATGAAGCCAAATATTTTTAAAATATTGAAATATCTCGGGAACGAATTCTGAATCGAATTTTTTTCTGTTTCCAAAGCCTTCCAATGCGTACGAATAACAATTCCGACTACCAATCGTGCATAACTAATGCAGGTGTAAAAATATTGCTTGTTTGTTCGAATAAAGACTTCGATTTGGTTTATTTGCATCGATTCTACTTCAACATGGGCAATGCTTTTGGATTCTGAGGACATACATTTCACTAACAGTAAAAAAATATTATCTCGGGAATGATCTCTGAATTATAGTGTTTTCTATCTCCAATGCCTTCCATGGGTCCAAATAACAAACCTGATAAAGAATCGTGCATATCTAATGCAGGTGTAAAAATATTCTTGGTTGTTCAAATAAAGACTTCGCTTTGCTTTTTTGCATCGATACTATTTCAACTATGGCATAGCTTCTCGATACACGTTTCACTAATTCTCAAAGAAATATTATCGCGGGAATGAATTCTTAATAGACGTTTTTTCTATATCCAGAACCTTCCAATTGGTCCAAATAACCATTCTGACAAAGAATCGCGCACATCTAATGCAAGTGTAAAAATATTGCTTGTTTGTTCGAATAAAGACTTCGATTTGGTTTATTTGCATCGATTCTACTTCAACATGGGCAATGCTTTTGGATTCTGAGGACATACATTTCACTAACAGTAAAAAAATATTATCTCGGGAATGATCTCTGAATTATAGTGTTTTCTATCTCCAATGCCTTCCATGGGTCCAAATAACAAACCTGATAAAGAATCGTGCATATCTAATGCAGGTGTAAAAATATTCTTGGTTGTTCAAATAAAGACTTCGCTTTGCTTTTTTGCATCGATACTATTTCAACTATGGCATAGCTTCTCGATACACGTTTCACTAACTGTCAAAGAAATATTATCTCGGGAATGAAGTCTTAATCGACGTTTTTTCTATTTCCAAAACCTTCCAATGGGTCCAAATAACCATTCTGACAAAGAATCGCGCACATCTAATGCAAGTGTAAATATATTGATTGGTTGTTCGAATAAACAATTCGCTTTATTAACAAATTTTCGTTTAACTTCCCCTTCTTTTTGTGGTGAACTTATTGCAAACGATTTGTGATAGCTTTTGAAAAAAAAAAGGGAGGGGGAGGTGTGGCCAACCGGATGATAGATTTCTTCGCATATGTATGTAGATGGGGAATGTATGTTTTGTAAGAATTTGTTTGGAGGGCAAGTTGATAGATTAATTTCCAATTTTTCGAATTCACAAAAACCATTCGCCTGTCGAAGTGCGAAGCCGAAAGTGAATTCGAAAAATTCGAAATCAATCGAAATGCATAACACGGAAACTCAAAGAAAAATGTACAAATGTTGGAAATAAAAATTTTTTAAGGATGTTATGAAAAATTACTGCATTATTACGAAAAAATAATAAACAGTTCTGAACTTCAATATTAACGTTTAATAAAGGAAAACTTTGAAAAAACAAAACAGTTTTTTACTTAAATCTGAAGACCACAGGAAGATACTTCGATCATTTCAGTACTTCAAGGATGAATTCAAATTGTGTTTACTATTTTATTTGATTTTCACATGCTCAACGTCAATAAGTAAATTTATACATTTTCTCTTATCACTCTGATTGTTTCATTATTTCGAATGAAACCTATGTTCCATATATTTCATAATATAATAATTTAAACATTAATTAAAAAATAACGTAAATCATTTATAACCAATAACTAACAGTTTCCAATAGTCCTTCCTTCTTCTTCTTCTTCTTAGGGCGCTACAGTCCGAGGTGGACCTGGGCCTCACTGAACATGACTCTCTAGCCGGCACGATCTTTCGCCAGCTGTCTCCAGTTTCGCACACCAAGCCGGCCGAGGTCCCCCTCGACTTGTGTGCGCCACCTTGTTCTAAGAGTCGAAGACTCTTCGGGCCGGAGCTAAGTTGTCCATACGCTCTACATGGCCTAGCCATCTTAGGCGTTGGATCCGTAGACGCCTGGCTAGACTCATGTCGCTGTACAGCCCATACAGTTCGTGGTTGAATCTTCTCCTCCAAATCCCATCAGCGCAAACAGGACCAAAGATCGCGCGCAGAACTTTTCTCTCGAAAAGACCAAGAGACTGTTCATCCGCTTGGGATATTGTCCATGCCTCTGCGCCGTAAAGCAGGACTAGGATGATCAGGGTCTTATATAAAGTCAGCTTGGTCTTCCGAGAGAGGGCTCTACTACTCAATTGCCTTTTGAGCCCATAAAAACAGCGGTTGGCAAGAGTTATTTTGCGTTTGATCTCGGTACTGATGTTGTTTGTACTGTTTACCGCGGAGCCGAGGTAGACGAAGTCCTTTACTACCTCAAAGTTATAGCTGCCTATGGTGACGTTCTGGCCAAGTCGTCGATGTTGTGCGTCCTTTCTGGATGACACCATATACTTTGTTTCGCCCTCGTTTACCGCCAGACCCATTTTAGCCGCTTCCGTTTCAATGCCAGCAAACGCATCATTGACGGCTCGCTGTGTTCGCCCAATCACGTCAATGTCATCCGCGTAAGCTAGCAGTTGAATGGACTTTTGGAAGATCGTGCCTCTTGTGTTGGCCAGTGAGTTTTGCGATCTTCTCAAGAATGATGTTAAAGAAATCACATGACAGCGCGTCGCCTTTTTTGACAATGAAGGTCTCGGTGAGTTCGTTACCGACCTTGATGGAGCAGCGAGAGTTCTTCATCGTCATCCTGCTCAGTCTGACGAGTTTGGCAGGAATGTCAAAACTAGACATGGCGCTGTATAGCTCGTCTCTATACACGCTGTCATATGCGGCCTTGAAATCGACAAATAGATGGTGTGTGTCGATCTGCATTTCCTGAAAATTTGTGAAAATTTGATCGATGGTGGACTTCCCGGGCCTGAAACCACACTGATAGGGACCTATCAGTTTGTTCACGAATGGTTTCAGGCGTTCAAACAAAACGGCAGAGAAGATTTTGTAGGCGATGTTAAGGAGACTTATTCCCCGATAGTTGGCGCAGTCAAAGGGGTCTCCTTTCTTGCGGATAGTCCTTCCAGTCGTTATTATTCATATAAAATTTTCATAAATAAAAATGTTCATACTGAACACTAACTTTTTCGTTTAACCTCCCCTTCTTTTCGTGGTGAACGTATGGCAAACGATTTGTGATAGCCTTTGGAAAAAAATGGAGGGATTGATTTCGAATTTTTCGAATTCACAAAAACCATTTGCCTTGCGAAGTGCGAAGCCGAAAGTGAATTCGAAAAATTCGAAATCAGTCAATCAACTTCCCCGCCAAACAAATTCTTACAGAAAATACATCCTCGTTTACATACATATGGGAAGAAATCGGGTTGGCAAATGTTCAACGATAACGGGAGTTGGTTAAACTCTGTAGTAGAATGCGTAAAAAGTAGGCAGTCGCCCATGTTCTGCATTTTGAGTGAAATGAATTTTAAATCGAATTTCCATTTCACCCGAAGTGAATTTCCATGTTCATTTCGAGTAAAATGACTTTGAAATCAAATTTCTATTTCACCCTAAGTGAATTTCCATGTTCTGCATTTCGATTGATTTCGATTTCACTTTCGGCTTCGCACTTCGCAAGGCAAATGGTTTTTGTGAATTCGAAAAATTCGAAATCAATCAATCAACAAATTCTTACAAAACATACATTCCCCATCTAC
This sequence comes from Myathropa florea, assembly GCA_930367185.1. Taxonomy (NCBI): domain Eukaryota; kingdom Metazoa; phylum Arthropoda; class Insecta; order Diptera; family Syrphidae; genus Myathropa; species Myathropa florea. The sequence goes on along the minus strand of OV884004.1, from coordinate 62,548,162 downwards.
ATACATATCCGAAGATATCTATCATCCGGTTGGCCACACCTCCCCCTCCCTTTTTTTCCAAACGCTATCACAAATCGTTTGCCATACGTTCCCCACGAAAAGAAGGGGAAGTTAAACGAAAATGTTCAGACGTCCGCCATTTTCGTGGGCAAATGTTCAAGGATACCTGGAGTTCGTTAAACTCTGTAGTAGTATGCGTAAAAACTTTCGAGTGAAATGAATTTGAAATCGAATTTCTATTTCACCCAAAGTGAATTTCCATGTTCTGCATTTCGATTGATTTCGAATTTTTCGAATTCACTTTCGGCTTCGCACTTCGCAAGGCAAATGGTTTTTGTGAATTCGAAAAATTCGAAATCAATCAATCAACAAATTCTTACAAAACATACATTCCCCATCTACATACATATGGGAAGAAATCTATCATCCGGTTGGCCACACCTCCCCCTCACTTTTTTCCCAAACCCTTTCACAAATCGTTTGCAACACGTTCACTACGAAAGAAGGGTAAGTTAAACGAAAATGTTAGTGCTCAGTTTGTGCATTCATTTTACATGAATAATTACTACTGCGCGCCGTGGCGTAGTGGGTAGGTGCGCCGACTCCTACGCTCGAGGTCGTCAGTTCGAATTTCGAAAATAACATCAAACATTTTTTCACGGCTCCACCTCTTTCGAGTCACTGACAATGCTCAAAGAGTATAACTGTCGAGAAAAAAGCTTCTCAATCACGCCGTTCGGAGTCGGCATTAAACTGTAGGTCCCCTCCGCTCGTGAGAGAACAATAGCACGCACAACACGAGTGGTTGCTGAGAAGCTAGGCCCAGGTCCACCTCGGACTGTAGCGCCGCCATTATTATTATTATTATTATTATTATTATTATTATAATTATTAATTACGACTGGAAGGACTGGTAAGGTAAGGTCGGGTCCCTGGAATAAAGATGGCTGCGGATGAGCCCTTCTTTTAGGGCCAATGGCGGCGCTCACAGCCTGCAAGAGGCTACCGACACCGGATCCCTCCGGACCCCTTTGTCCGGGGGCTAAACAAATGGACCTGTCCTCCCAGTTGGAGGTTGTGCGTGGAGTTAACTTTCTCACCACGTAAAAATGAACGAGTTCAGAAAGCACAAACTGCCTCGGATATGGACGGATTTACTGTTGACGACCCCAGCAAACGGAATAAGGACAATGACTTTCGGTTCTGCACGTGGAATGTGAGGTCCCTGAACAGACCACGTGCAGCCGATGAACACGCGGAGGCCCTAGACTGCTATAAAGCAGACGTTACCGCAATCCAGGAAGTGCGATGGGATGGGCCGGGCAAAAAGAGGATGAAAAACTGCGATATCTATTACGGCGATTGTTACAGAGAGCGAAGGCAGCGATTATTTGGATGTGGATTTGTTGTTCGAGGCAGACTTAGGCAAAAAGTCTTAGGCTTTAAGTACATAAGCGGCAACATCAGCCTAATCTGCGCCCACGCCCCAACGGAGGGCAAAGATGACAATAGCAAAGATGACTTCTATGATTTCCTAGAAAGAACGTACGATCAATGCCCCAGCTACGACACCAAGATCGTTCTAGGAGATTTTAACGCTAAGCTGGGAAAAGAGGACATCTTTGCTAGAGTCGTCGGTAAACACAGCCTGCACGACACCACGTCCGAAAACGGACTCAGGCTGGTGGACTTTGTTACGGGGCGAAACCTCTCTAGCACGCGGTTCCCACACCTCAACATCCATAAATGGACCTGGCGGTCCCCTGATCATTCAACCGTCAACCAGATTGATCACGTTGCGATCGACGTCAGACACTCCTCCAGTATTCTTGATGTCGGAACGTTCCGAGGCGCCAATATCGACTCGGACCATTTCCTTGCTGTAGCCAAGGTAAGGACACGGATATCGACAGAACAACGGAGTCGAGGAAGACAACCACGGTTTGACGTCGAAAAGCTACAATCGCAACAGACTGCCAGGAACTTTGCCGATCGAGTCTCCCTGAAACTCTCCGAAAGTTCGACGTCGCCTGCACTAACAATAGACGAAGAATGGAAACGTTGTCAAAGAGCCATCAGAGAAGCCGCTACTGATGTGCTGGGTTTCAAAACACCACCTAGGAAAAACCCCTGGTTTGACAACGAGTGCAGGCAGGCACATGCAGCAAAACAAGAAGAATACCGGGCAACACTGCATCGAACCACGAGAGCTGTTCGTGAGCTCTACGAACAGAGAAGAAGGGAAGAGAACCGGCTTCTCAGGAAGAAAAAGAAAAAGCACGAGAAGCGCGCGATCGAGGAGATGGAGAGGTGTTATGGCAGGAATGATGTCCGAAAGTTTTACCAAAGGGTGAAACTTTTATCGAATGGATATAAAGTTCGGACAGAAGCTTGCCGGGACGAAAATGTACAACTAATAGTAGATTCGCAGTCGATACTGAGAATTTGGAAAAATCATTTCTGCAGACTGTTGAACGGCGATGAGGACACAAATACCGCTGTCAGGCAGAATGTTCCACTCAACACAATGGACGATGATAGAAGAGAATACCGTCCCCCCGACCTAGACGAAGTCAAGATAGCGATATCGAGACTGAAGTCTAGTAAAGCTGCTGGTGCAGATAGTCTGCTGCCCGCTGAAATGCTCAAAGCAGCTGCAGGTGATCTGGTACGACGCATGCACCAGCTCATCTGTAAGATATGGTCGGAGGAAAGCATGCCCGATGAGTGGAATCTCAGTATCGTTTGCCCGATCCACAAGAAAGGAGACCCCTTTGACTGCGCCAACTATCGAGGGATATGTCTCCTTAACATCGCTTACAAAATCTTCTCTGCCGTTTTGTGTGAACGCCTGAAACCATTCGTGAACAAACTGATAGGTCCTTATCAGTGTGGTTTCAGGCCCGGGAAGTCAACCATCGATCAAATCTTCACACTGCGGCAGATCCTGGAGAAGACCCAAGAAATGCAAATTGACACACACCATCTATTTGTCGATTTCAAGGCTGCATATGACGTGTATAGAGACGAGCTATACAGCGCCATGTCTAGTTTTGACATTCCTGCCAAACTCGTCAGACTGAGCAGGATGACGATGGAGAACTCTCGCTGCTCCATCAAGGTCGGTAACGAACTCACCGAGACCTTTAATGTCAAAAAAGGTTTTAGACAAGGCGACGCGCTGTCATGTGATTTCTTTAACATCGTTCTTGGAAGATCGTGCAAAACTCACTGGCCAAAACAAGAGGCACGATCTTCCAAAAGTCCGTTCAACTGCTAGCTTACGCGGATGACATTGACGTGATTGGGCGAACACAGCGAGCCGTCAATGATGCGTTTGCTGGCATTGAAACGGAAGCGGCTAAAATGGGTCTGGCGGTAAACGAGGGCAAAACAAAGTATATGCTGTCATCGAGAAAGGACGCACAACATCGACGACTTGGCCAGAAGCTATAACTTTGAGGTAGTAAAGGACTTCGTCTACCTTGGCTCCGCGGTTAACAGTACAAACAACATCAGTACCGAGATCAAACGCAGAATAACTCTTGCCAACCGCTGTTTTTATGGGCTCAAAAGGCAATTGAGTAGTAGAGCCCTCTCTCGGAAGACCAAGCTGACTTTATATAAGACCCTGATCATCCTAGTCCTGCTTTACGGCGCAGAGGCATGGACAATATCCCAAGCGGATGAACAGTCTCTTGGTCTTTTCGAGAGAAAATTTCTGCGCACGATCTTTGGTCCTGTTTGCGTTGATGGCATTTGGATTACAAGATTCAACCACGAACTGTATGGGCTGTACAGCGACATGAGTCTAGCCAGGCATCTACGGATCCAACGCCTAAGATGGCTAGGCCATGTAGAGCGTATGGACAACTTAGCTCCGGCCTGAAGAGTCTTCGACTCTGAGCCTGTGGGACAACGCAACAGAGGACGTCCACGTACAAGGTGGCGCACACAAGTCGAGGGGGACCGCGGCCGGCTTGGTGTGCGAAACTGGAGACAGCTGGCGAAAGATCGTGCTGGCTGGAGAGTCATGTTGAGTGAGGCCCAGGTCCACCTCGGACTGTAGCGCCCTAAGAAGAAGAAGAAGGAAGGACTGTTAATTATTGGTTATAAATGATTTACGATATTTTTAAACTAGAGTATAAATTATTATATTATGAAACATATGGAACATAGGTTTGATATATTTCAATTTCATTCGAAATAATGAAACAATCAGAGTGATAAGAGAATATGTATAAATGTACTTATTGACGTTGAGCATGTGAAAATCAAATAAAAAAGTTAACAAAATTTAAATTCATCCTTGAAATACTACTGAAATGATCGAAGTATCTCCCTGTGGTCTTCAGATTTAAGTAAAAAACTGTTTTGTTTTTTCAAAGTTTTCCTTTATTAATCGTAAATTGAAGTTCAGAACTGTTTACAATTTTTTCGTAATAATGCAGTAAGTTTTCATAACATCCTTAAAAAAATTTTATTTCCAACATTTGTTTAGGAATTCAAAAGGAATTTTTTGCAATCCTGTTTCTCTGATTTGAAGAATTAATTTTGTCATTTATATACAACATTGTGGTGTAAATTTTAAGATATACGGATTGATAATTATGGGATATCATCTTATTCAATTGAATAATACTACAATATACAACATATACAATTTTTAGTATCAATATTTTAAGCAAAATGTTTACAACAATATCCAATGTTTTTTTAATATATTAAAAATATTTGGCCTCATGAACACAACTAGTGCCTTACTCCAGTAGTGGGCAAATTCGGCACAAAATTGACACTATCGTGGGCAAAAGGATCAGATGTCCCTCCAAACAAATTCTTAGAAAACATATATTCCCCATCTACATACATATGCGAAGAAATCTATCATCCGGTTGGCCATACCTCCCCCTCACTTTTTTTCTAAAAAGCTATCACAAATCCTTTGAAGTGTTGGAAACAACATTTTTTTAAGGATGTTATGAAAAATTACTGCATTATTACGAAAAAATAATAAACTGCTCTGAACTTCAATATTAACGTTTAATAAAAGAAAACTTTTTTTTTTTTTATAATTTGCGCTCGCAAAAGGGATTACGAATACCCTTAAGTGTCCGGAATCAAGACACAGCACGGCCGAAGGTATAGAGGGAGAAAGGGAGAGGAGGTACCTGTGCACATTGGTCTTAAATGTCTGTGGATTGTAGTGAGTGGGAAATATTAGGCTGGGAAGAGCATTCCATATTCGTCTGGTGCATCGTTCGCATCGTTTGTTAAAATAGCGATAAAACAATGACAAGGATGAGACATTACGGCGATGTTCGAGCAAGTCTATTGACTTCGCGATATTACTGTCTCCTATAAGTTTTATCGCTCGCTGTTGTATTCTATCAAGAAGGTGCAGGGAGGTCTTAGGAGCACCAGACCAGATATGAGCGTTATACTCAAGCTTGGGGCGAATGAAGGCCTTATAAATTGAAGCCAAATCAGAGGGGGTGAAGTATTTCTTGCATCGCTTTAGGAAACCTAGACATTTCGCAGCATTTTTGGCGACCTCGAATATGTGATCATTCCAACTAAGTGTTGAGTTGAGGATGGAAAGTTTTTCGGTTTCTTCGATGCAAGTGCCATTCAGGGATAATGGCTAATTATTTTGGGATCGCTTGAGTGACAGTAGACAGCATTGAGTTTTGGAAGCATTAAATTCCACTATATTGTTTTTACCCCAATTAAATATGCTGTCAAGGTCGGAATTTAATGTGCTTAACATACGCTGCCGCTCCAATTCTACGGCCGAAGGACAGGGACGTGAGTCTTGGAACGAATATGAAAAGCTGAGAGTACTGTCATCAGCAAAGGAGTGGATTGGATTAGAAGTAGCAGACAGGAGATCATTTATAAAAATGAGAAAGAGAGTCGGAGACAAAACAGAGCCTTGGGGAACACCAGCATTAATTTGGTGAATATCAGACTTGAACCCATCCAAAACAACTTGAATTGAACGGTTCGAAAGGTAATTTCTAATCCATTGAAGAAGAGACTCATCGATGCCATAAGCACGCATTTTCGACAAGAGAGCTTGATGCTAAACTCTGTCAAATGCCTTTGAAATATCAAGCGCAACGATCTTGCTTTCTCCAGCATTGTGCAAGGATTGGTTCCACTTTTCGGTGAGATATGCCATCAAATCACCAGTGGACCTGTTGCTGCGGAAACCGTATTGCCGGTCATTAAGAAGCTTCCGTGATTCAAGATATTTCATAAGCTGACGGTTTATCAGCGTTTCCATGACCTTGGAAAGAAGGGACGTTAGTGCTATGGGTCGGTAGGAGGAGGAAAAAACAAAACAGTTTTTTACTTAAATCTGAAGAGAGATACTTCGATCATTTCAGTACTTCAAGGATGAATTTAAATTTTGTGAACTATTTTATTTGATTTTCATATGCTCAACGTCAATAAGTACATTTATACATTTTCTCTTATCACTCTGATTGTTTCATTATTTCGAATGAAATTGAAATATATCAAACCTATGTTTCATATATTTCATAATATTATAATTTAAGCATTAATTGAAAAGTATCGTAAATCATGTATAAGCAATAATTAACAATTTGCAATAGTCCTTCCAGTCGTTATTATTCATATAAAATTTTCATAAATAAAAATGTTCATACTGAACACGAACATTTTGGTTTAACTTCCCCTTCTTTTCGTGGTGAACGTATGGCAAAGGATTTTGATAGCGTTTGGAAAAAAAGGGAGGGGGAGGTGTGGCCAACCGGATGATAGATATCTTCGGATATGTATGTAGATGAGGAATGTATGTTTCGTAAGAATTTGTTTGGAGGGGAAGTTGATTGATTGCTTTCGAATTTTTCGAACTCACAAACACCATTTGCCTTGCGAAGTGCGAAGCCGAAAGTGAATTCGAAAAATTCGAAATCTATCGAAATGCAGAACATGGAAATTCACTTCGGGTGAAATGGAAATTCGATTTCAAATTCATTTCACTCGAAATGCAGAACATGGGCTACTGCCTACTTTTTACGCATTATACTACAGAGTTTAACGAACTCCAGGTATCGTTGAACATTTGCCCGCGAAAATGGCGGAACTTCTGATCCTTTTGCCAACGATAGTGTCAATTTTGTGCCGAATTTGCCCACTAATGGAGTAATGCACTGGTTGTGTTCATGAGGCCAAATATTTTTAATATATTGAAATATTATCTCGGGAATGAAATCTGAATTATCGAGTTTTTTATCTCCAAAGCAATACCATGGGTCCAAATAACCATTTTGACAGAGACTTCGCATTGCTCTATTTGCATCGATTCTACTTCAACATAGGCAATGCCTTCTGATTCTGACGATATACATTTCACTAACAGTCAAAGATATGTATGTTATCTCGGGAATGAGTTCTGCATCGACGTATTTTTCAATTTCCAAAACCTTCCAATTGGTCCAAATAACCATCTGACAAAGAATCGTGCATATCTAATGCAGGTGTGAAAATAGTGCTTGATTGTTCGAATAACGACTTTGCTTTGCCTTATTTGCATCGATTCTACTTCATCATAGGCAATGCTTTTTGATTCTGAGGGTACACATTTCACTAACAGTCAAAGATGTATTATCTCGGGAATGAATTCTGAATCGACGCATTTTTCAATTTCCAAAGCCAATGGGTCCAAATTACAAACGTGATAAAGAATCGTGCATATCTAATGCAGGTGTAAAAATATTCTTGGTTGTTCGAATAAAGAATTCGCTTTGCTTTATTTGCATCGATTCCACTTCAACTAAGGCAGTGCTTTTCGATACACGTTTCACTAACTGTCAAAGAAATATTATCTCGGGAATGAATTCTTAATCGACGTTTTTTCTATAACCAAAACCTTCCAAAGGGTCCAAATAACCACTCTGACAAAGAATCGCGCACATCTAATGCAAGTGTAAAAATATTCTTGGTTGTTCGAATAAAGAATTCGCTTTGCTTTATTTGCATCGATTCAACTTCAACTACGGCAGTGCTTTTCGATACACGTTTCACTAACTGTCAAAGAAATATTATCTCGGGAATAAGTTCTTAATCGACGTTTTTTCTATTTCCAGAACCTTCCAATTGGTCTAATGAACCATTCTGACAAAGAATGGCGCACATCTAATGCAAGTGTAAAAATATTGATTGTATGTTCGAATAAAAAATTCCCTTTATTAACAAATTTTCGTTTAATTTGTTTGGAGGGGAAGTTGATTGATTGATTTCGAATTTTTCGAATTCACAAAAAACATGTGCCATGCGAAGTGCGAAACCGAAAGTGAATTCGAAAAATTCGAAATCAATCGAAATGCAGGAAATTCACTTCGAGTGAAATAGAAATTCGAATTTAAATTCATTTCACTCGAAATGCAGAGCACGAGCGACTGCCTACCTTTTTCTCATACTACTACAGAGTTGAACGAACTCCCGTTATCGTTGAACATTTGCCCACGAAAATGGCGGACATCTCATCCTTTTGCCCCCTATAGGATCAATTTTGTGCCGAAATTGCCCACTACTGGAGTAATGCACTGCTTGTGTTCATGAAGCCAAATATTTTTAAATCGACTTTTTTTCTGTTTCCAAAGCCTTCCAATGCGTACGACTACCAATCGCGCATAACTACTGCAGGTGTAAAAATATTGCTTGTTTGTTCGAATAAAGACTTCGATTTGGTTTATTTGCATCGATTCTACTTCAACATGGGCAATGCTTTTGGATTCTGAGGACACACATTTCACTAACAGTCAAAAAATATTATCTCGGGACTGAACTCTGAATTATTGTGTTTTCTATGTCCAATGCCTTCCATGGGTCCAAATAACAAACCTGATAAAGAATCGTGCATATCTAATGCAGGTGTAAAAATATCGCTTGGTTGTTCAAATAAAGACTTTGCTTTGTTTTATTTGCATCGATACTATTTCAACTATGGCATAGCTTCTCGATACACGTTTCACTAACTGTCAAGGAAATATTATCTCGGGAATGAATTCTGAATCGACGCATTTTTCATTTTCCAAAGCCATCCAATAGGTCCAAATAACCATTCTGATAAAGAATCGTGCACATCTATGCAAGTGTAAATATATTGCTTGGCTGTTCGAATAAAGAATTCGCTTTATCAACAAATTTTCGTTTAACTTCCCCTTCTTTTTGTGGTGAACTTAATGCAAACGATTTGTGATAGCTTTTGAAAAAAAGGGAGGGGGAGGTGTGGCCAACCGGATGATAGATTTCTTCGGATATGTATGTAGATGGTGAATGTATGTTTTGTAAGGATGTGCACGATTCTTTGTCAGAAACGTTTGTTGGACCCTCTGGAAGGCTTTGGAAATACAAAAAACGTCGACTCAGAATTCATTCCCGAGATAATATTTTTTGATTGTTAGTGAAATGTGTGTCCTCAGAATCGAAAATCATTGCCTATGTTGAAGTAGAATCGGTGCTAATAAAGCAAAGCGAAGTCTTTATGCTACCAAATAAGCAATATTTGGACACCTGTGCGATTCTTTGTCAGAATGGTTATTTGCGCCCATTGGATGCATTTGGAAACAGAAAAAAAGGCGATTCAGAATTCATTCCTGAGATAATATTTGTTTGACTCTTAGCGAAATGTCCAAATAACCATTCTTTACTTCCATCAATTCTACTTCAACAAAGCCAATGGTTTTCGATTCTGAGGACATACATTTCACTAACAGTCAACGAAATATTATCTCGGGAATGAATTCTGAACCGAATGTGTTTTCTATTTCCAACTCCATCCAATATTTCCAAATAACAAACCTGGTAAAGAATTGTGCATATCTAATGCAGGTGTAAACATATCGCTTTGCTTTATTTTCATTGACTCTACTTCAAATTAGGCAATGCTTCTCGATACAAATTTCACTAAATGTCAAAGAAATATTATCTCGGGAATGAATTCTTAATCGACGTTTTTTCTATTTCCAGAACCTTCCAATTGGTCCAAATAACCATTCTGAGAAAGAATAGCGCACATCTAATGCAAGTGTAAAAATATTGATTGGTTGTTCGAATAAACAATTCCCTTTATCAACAAATTTTCGTTTAATTTCCCCTTCATTTTGTGGTGAACTTATTGCAAACGATTTGTGATAGCTTTTGAAAAAAAGGGAGGGGGAGGTGTGGCCAACCGGATGATAGATTTCTTCGCATATGTATGTAGATGGGGAATGTATGTTTTGTAAGAATTTGTTTGGAGGGGAAGTTGATAGATTAATTTCGAATTTTTCGAATTCACAAAAACCATTTGCCTTGCGAAGTGGGAAGCCGAGAGTGAATTTGAAAAATTCGAAATGCAGAACATGCAAATTCACTTCGGGTGAAATAGAAATTCGATTTCAAATTAATTTCACTCGAAATGCAGAACATGGGCGACTGCCTAGTTCTTACGCATACTACTACAGAGTTGAACGAACTCCCGTTATCGTTGAACATTTACCCACGAAAATGGCGGACATCTGCACATTTACGTTTAATTACCTCATTTTTCCGTGGTGAACGAATTGCAAACGAACTGTGACAGCGTTTGGAAAAAAAGTGAGGGGAAGATGTGGCCAGGTGTGGAAGTTGATTGATTGATTTCGAATTTTTCGAATTCACAAACACCATTTTCCTTGCGAAGTGCGAAGCCGAAAGTGAATTCGAAAAATTCGAAATCAATCGAAATGCAGAACATGGAAATTCACTTCGAGTGAAATAGAAATTCGATTTCAAATTCATTTCACTCGAACTGCAGAACAGGGTCGACTGCCTACTGCCCACGATAGGGTAAATTTTGTGCCGAAATTGCCCACTACTGGAGTAATGCACTGCTTGTGTTCATGAAGCCATATATTTTTAAAATATTGAAATATCTCGGGAACGAGTTCTGAATCGACTTTTTTTCTGTTTCCAAAGCCTTCCAATGCGTACGAATAACCATTCCGACTACCAATCGTGCATAACTAATGCAGATGTAAAAATATTGCTTGTTTGTTCGAATAAAGACTTCGTTTTGGTTTATTTGCATCGATTCTACTTCACATGGGCAATGCTTTTGGATTCTGAGGACACACATTTCACTAACAGTAAAAAAATATTATCTCGGGAATGATCTCTGAATTATAGTGTTTTCTATCTCCAATGCCTTCCATGGGTCCAAATAACAAACCTGATAAAGAATCGTGCATATCTAATGCAGGTGTAAAAATATTCTTGGTTGTTCAAATAAAGACTTCGCTTTGCTTTTTTGCATCGATACTATTTCAACTATGGCATAGCTTCTCGATACACGTTTCACTAATTGTCAAAGAAATATTATCGCGGGAATTAATTCTTAATAGACGTTTTTTCTATATCCAGAACCTTCCAATTGGTCCAAATAACCATCTGAAAAAGAATCGTGCATATCTAATGCAGGTGTGAAAATAGTGCTTGATTGTTCGAATAACGACTTCGCTTTGCTTTATTTGCATCTATTCCACTTCAACTAAGGCAGTGCTTTCCGATACACTTTTCACTAACTGTCAGATATATTATCTCCTGAATGAATTCTTAGTCGACGTTTGTTCTATTTCCAAAACCTTCCAAAGGGTCCAAATAACCATTCTGACAAAGAATCGCGCACATATAATGCAAGTGTAAAAATATTGCTTGGCTGTTCGAATAAAGAATTCGCTTTATTAGCACCGATTCTACTTCACATGGGCAATGCTTTTGGATTCTGAGGGTACACATTTCACTAACAGTCAAAAAATATTATCTCAGGAATGAATTCTGAATCGACGCATTTTTCAATTTCCAAAGCCATCCAATGGGTCCAAATTACAAACGTGATAAAGAATCGGGCTCATCTAATGCAAGTGTAAAAATATTGAGTGGCTGTTCGAATAAAGAATTCGCTTTATCAACAAATTTTCGTTTAACTTCCCCTTCTTTTTGTGGTGAACTTATTGCAAACGATTTGTGATAGCTTTTGAAAAAAAAGGGAGGGGGAGGTGTGGCCAACCGGATGATAGATTTGTTCGGATATGTATGTAGATGGGGAATGTATGTTTTGTAAGAATTTGTTTGGAGGGGAAGTTGATTGATTGATTTCGAGTTTTTCGAATTCACAAAAACCATTTGCCTTGCGAAGTGCGAAGCAGAAAGTAAATTCGGAAAATTCGAAATCAATCGAAATGCAGAACATGGAAATTCACTTCGGGTGAAATAGAAATTCGATTCCAAATTCATTTCACTCGAAATGCAGAATATGGGCGACTGCCTAGTTTTTTTCGAATTTTTCGAATTCTCAAAAACCATTTGCCTTGCGAAGTCGGAAGCCGAAAGTGAATTCGAAAAATTCGAAATCAATCGAAATGCAGAACATGGAAATTCAGTTCGGGTGTAATGGAAAATCTCATCTCATCTCATTTTCAATGACCCGCATGTTCCACTACAGGGGTCGCGGGTAATGGAAAATTCGATTTTAAATTCGTTTTACTCGAAATGCAGAACATAGGCGACTGCCTACCTTTTTCGCATACTACTACAGAGTTTAAACAAGCACTAAGTATCGTTGAATATTTGCCCACGAAAATGGCGGACATCTTAGTGAAATGTGTACCCTCAGAACCGAAAAGCATTGCCTATGTTGAAGTAGAATCTATGCAAATAAAGCAAAACGATGTATTTACTCGAACAATCAAGCAATATTTTCACACCTGCATTAAAGATGCACGATTCTTTGTCAGAATGTTTATGTTGACCAATTGTATGGCTTTGGAAAAAGAAAAAAAGTCGATTCAGAAATCATTCCCAAGATAATATTTGTTTGACTGTTAGTGAAATGTGAAAAGTGAAGTATTTATTCGAACAACCAAGCGATATTTTTACACTTGCTTTAGATATGCACGTTTCGTTGTCAGAAAGGTTACTTGGACCCATTGAAAGGCTATGGAAATAGAAAAAACGTCGATACCGAATTCAGAATATTTCTTTGACTGTTAGATTCGATTGCCTATGTTGAATTAGAATCGATGCAAATAAAGCAAAGCGAGGTATTTATTCAATGAAGCAATACTTTTACACCTGCATTAGAAATTCTCGATTCTTTATCAAGTTTTTTATTTGGACCCATTGGAAGCCTTTGGGAATAGAAAAAAAGTCGATTCAGAATTCAGAATATTTCTTTGACTGTTAGTGAAATGTGCGTCCTCGGAATCGAAAAGCACTGCCTGTGTTGAAGCAGAATCTTTGCAAATAAGTCAAAGCGAAGTCTTTATTCGATCAATCAAGAACGACTTTTACACTTACATGTGATATGCACGATCCCTTGTCAGAATGGTTATTTGTACCCATTGGAAGTCTTTGGAAACAGAAAAAAAGTAGATTCAGAATTCATTCCCGAGATAATATTTCTTTGACTGTTAGTGAAATGTGTACATTCAGAATCGAAAAGCATTGTCTATGTGAAGTAGAATCTATACAAATAAGTATTCGAACAACCAAGCGATATTTTTACCCTTGCGTATGCACGTTTCGTTGTCAGAAAGGTTACTTGGACCCATTGAAAGGCTCTGGAAATAGAAAAAAGTCGATTCAGAATTCATTCACGAGATAATATTTCTTTGACTGTTAGTGAAATGTGTGTCCTCGGAATCGAAAAGCACTGCCTATGTTGAAGCAGAATCGATGCAAATAAGTCAAAGCGAAGTCTTAATTCGATCAATCAAGAACGATTTTTACACTTACGGGTGATATGCACGATCCTCTGTCAGAATTGTTATTTGTACCCATTGGAAGTTTCTGGAAACAGGAAAAACCTCGATTCAGAATTCATTCCCTTTATCAACAAATTTTCGTTTAACTTCCCCTTCATTTTGTGGTGAACGATTTGTGATAGCTTTTGAAAAAAAAGGGAGGGGGATGTGTGGCCAACCGGATGATATATTTCTTCGCATGTGTATGTAGATGGGGAATGTATGTTTTGTAAGAATTTGTTTCGAGGGGAAGTTGACTGATTGATTTCGAATTCACAAAAAACATTTGCCTTGCAAAGTCGGAAGCCGAGAGTGAATTCGAAAAATTCGAAATCAATCGAAATGCAGAACATGCAGATTCACTTCGGGTGAAATAGAAATTCGATTGCAAATTTTTTTCACTCGAAACATGGGCGACTGCCTAGTTTTTACGCATACTACTACAGAGTTGAACGAACTCCCGTTATCGTTGAACATTTGCAAACGAAAATGGCGGACATTTGCACATTTACGTTTAACTACCCCATTTTTTCGTGGTGAACGAATTGCAAACGATTTGTGATAGCGTTTGGAAAAAAAGTGAGGGGGAGGTGTGGCCAGGTGTGGAAGTTGATTGATTGATTTCGAATTTTTCGAATTCACAAACACCATTTTCCTTGCGAAGTGCGAAGCCGAAAGTGAATTCGAAAAATTCGAAATCAATCGAAATGCAGAACATGGAAATTCACTTCGGGTGAAATGGAAATTCGATTTCAAATTCATTTCACTCGAACTGCAGAACAGGGGCGACTGCCTACTGCCCACGATAGGGTAAATTTTGTGCCGAAATTGCCCACTACTGGAGTAATGCACTGCTTGTGTTCATGAAGCCAAATAACGAATTCTGAATCGACTTTTTTTCTCTTTCCAAAGCCTTCCAATGCGTACGAATAACCATTCCGACTACCAATCGTGCATAACTAATGCAGATGTAAAAATATTGCTTGTTTGTTCGAATAAAAACTTCGTTTTGGTTTATTTGCATCGATTCTACTTCAACATGGGCAATGCTTTTCGATTCTGGTATAATAATATTCTTGGTTGTTCGAATAAAGAATTCGCTTTGCTTTATTTGCGTCGATTCCATTTCAACTGAGGCAGTGCTTTCCGATACACTTTTCACTAACTGTCAAAGAAATATTATCTCGGGAATGAATTCTTAGTCGACGTTTTTTCTATTTCCAAATCCTTCCAATAGGTCCAAATAACCATTCTGACAAAGAATCGCGCACATATAATGCAAGTGTAAAAATATTGCTTGGCTGTTCGAATAAAGAATTCGCTTTATCAACAAATTTTCGTTTAACTTCCCCTTCTTTTTGTGGTGAACTTATTGCAAACGATTTGTGATAGCTTTTGAAAAAAAGGGAGGGGGAGGTGTGGCCAACCGGATGATAGATTTCTTCGCATATGTATGTAGATGGGGAATGTATGTTTTGTAAGAATTTGTTTGGAGGGCAAGTTGATAGATTAATTTCGAATTCACAAAAACCATTTGCCTTGCGAAGTGCGAAGCCGAGAGTGAATACGAAAAATTCGAAATGCAGAAATTCACTTCGGGTGAAATAGAAATTCGATTTCAAATTCATTTCACTCGAAATGCAGAACATGGCCGACTGCCTATTTTTTACGCATACTACTACAGAGTTTAAAGAGATCCCGTTATCGTTGAACATTGCCTACGAAAATGGCGGACATCTGAACATTTTCGTTTAACTTCCCCTTCTTTTCGTATTGAACGTGTTGCAAACGATTCCGGATAGCGTTTGGAAAAATAAGGATGGGGGAGGTGTGGCCAACCGGATGATAGATTTCTTTGGATATGTATGTAGATGGGGAATGTATGTTTTGTAAGAATTTGTTTGGAGGGGAAGTTGATTGAATGATTTCGAATTTTTCGAATTCACAAAAACCATTTGCCTTGCGAAGTGCGAAGCTGAAAGTAAATTCGAAAAATTCGAAATCAATCGAAATGCAGAACATGGAAATTCACTTCGGGTGAAATAGAAATTCGATTTCAAATTCATTTCACTCGAAATGCAGAACATGGCCGACTGCCTATTTTTTACGCATACTACTACAGAGTTTAAAGAAATCCCGTTATCGTTGAACATTGCCTACGAAAATGGCGGACATCTGAACATTTTCGTTTAACTTCCCCTTCTTTTTTTGGTGAACTTATTGCAAACGATTTGTGATAGCGTTTGGAAAAAAAGTGAGGGGAAGGTGTGGCCAACCGGATAATAGATTTCTTCGCATGGGAATGTAGATGGGGAATGTATGTTTTGTAAGAATTTGTTTGGAAGGGAAGTTGATTGATTGATTTCAAATTTTTCAAATTCACAGAAACCATTTGCCTTGCGAAGTCGGAAGCCGAAAGTGAATTCGAAAAATTCGAAATCAGTCGAAATGCAAAACATGGAAATTCAGTTCGGGTGTAATGGAAAATTCGATTTTAAATTCGTTTCACACGAAATGCAGACAATGGGCGACTGCCTACCTTTTTCGCATACTACTACAGAGTTTAAACGAGCACTAGGTATCGTTGAATATTTGCCCACGAAAATGGCGGACATCTTAGTGAAATGTGTACCCTCAGAACCGAAAAGCATTGCCTATGTTGAAGTAGAATCTATTCATATAAAGCAAAACGATGTATAAACGATGCAAGATTCTTTGTCAGAATGTTTATGTTGACCAATTGTACGGTTTTGGAAAAAGAAAAAAAGTCGATTCAGAAATCATTCCCGAGATAATATTTGTTTGACTGTTAGTGAAATGTGAAGAGTGAAGTATTTATTCGAACAACCAAGCGATATTTTTACACTTGCTTTAGATATGCACGTTTCGTTTTCAGAAAGGTTACTTGGACCCATTGAAAGGCTATGGAAATAGAAAAAACGTCGATTCAGAATTCAAAATATTTCTTTGACTGTTAGTGAAATGTGCGTCCTCGGAATCGAAGAGCACTGTCGATTCAGAATTCATTCCCGAGATAATATTTCTTTGACTGTTAGTGAAATGTGTACCCTCAGAATCGAAAAGCATTGCCTATGTTGAAGTAGAATCTATGCAAATAAAGCAAAGCAAAGTATTTGTCCGAACAACCAAGCGATATTTTTACACTTGCATTAGATATGCACGATTTGTTGTCAGAGTTTTTATTTGTTGAGAGGTTTTGGGAATAGAAAGAACGTCGATTCAGAATTCAGAATATTTCTTTGACTGTTAGATTCAATTGCCTATGTTGAATTAGAATCGATGCAAATAAAGCAAAGCGAGGTATTTATTCAAACAATCAAGCAATGCTTTTACACCTGCATTAGAAATCCTCGATTCTTTATCAAGTTTTTTTTTGGACCCATTGGAAGCCTTTGGGAATAGAAAAATCGTCGATTCAGAATAAAGAATATTTCTTTGACTGTTAGTGAAATGTGCGTCCTCGGAATCGAAAAGCACTGCCTGCGTTGAAGCGGAATCGATGCAAATAAGTCAAAGCGAAGTCTTTATTCGATCAGTCAAGAAAGATTTTTACACCTGCCTTAGATATGCACGATTCTTTGTCGGAATATGTATTTGTACCCATTATAAGGCTTTGGGAATAGAAAACACGTCGATTCAGAAATAATTCCCGAGATAATATTCCTTTGACTGTTAATGGAATGTGTGCCCTCAGAATCGAAAAGCATTGCCTATGTTGAAGTAGAATCTATGCAAATAAACAAAGCGAAAAAAATAAATAAAGAAAACCGAAGTCTTTAATCGAACATCCACGCAATATTTTGATATCTGCACTGGATATAAACGACTCATTGCCAGAATGGTTTCTTGGGCCCATTAGAAGGTTTTGGGAATTGAAAACACGTCGATTCAGAAATCATTCCCGAGAAAATATTTCTTTGACTGTTAGTGGAATATGTACCCTCAGAAACGAAAAGCATTGCCTATGTTGAAGCAGAATCGATTAACATAAGTCAAAGCGAAGTCTTTATTCGATCAATCAAGAACGATTTTTACACTTAAATGTTATATGCACGATCCTATGTCGTAATGGTTATTTGTACCCATTGGAAATCTTTGGAAACAGAAAAAGTCGATTCAGAATTCAGAGTATTTCTTTTGGACCCATTGGAAGTCTTTGGAAATAGAAAAAACGTGGATTCAGAATTCATTCCCGAGACAATATTTCTTTGACTGTTAGTGAAATGTGTACCCTCAGAATCGAAAAGCATTGCCTATGTTGAAGTAGAATCTATTCAAATAAAGCAAAGCGAAGTATGGATTCGAACAACCAATATTATATAACAATATAAACGATTCATTGCCAGAATGGATATTTGGGCCCATTAGAAGGTTTTGGGAATTGAAAACAGGTCGATTCAGAATTCATTCCCGAGACAATATTTCTTTGACTGTTAGTGAAATGTGTACCCTCAGGATCGAAATGCATTGCCTATTTTTATTGTTTTTATTGATATTTTTACACCTGCATTAGATATGCTCGTTTCGTTGTCAGAAAGGTTACTTGGGCCCATTGGAAGCCTTTGGAAATAGAAAATAGCTGGATTCAGAATGCATTCCCGAGATAATATTTCTTTGACTGTTAGTGAAATGTGTAACCTCAGAATCGAAAAGCATTGCCTATGTTGAAGTAGAATCTATTCAAATAAAGCAAAGCGAAGTATGGATTCGAACAACCAATATTATATAACAATATAAACGATTCATTGCCAGAATGGATATTTGGGCCCATTAGAAGGTTTTGGAAATAGAAAACACGTCGATTAAGTATTCATTCCCGAGATAATATTTCTTTGACTGTTAGTGAAATGTGTAGCCTCAGAAACGAAAAGCATAGCCTATGTTGAAGTAGAATCTATTCAAATAAGTCAAAGCGAAGTATTGATTCGAACAACCAAGCGATATCTTGACACTTGCTTAGATATGCACGATTCGTTGTCAGAATGGTTACTGCGACCCATTGAAAGGCTAAGCGATGTATTTATTCGAACAACCAAGCGATATTTTACACCTGCATTAAATATGCACGATTCTTCGTCAGAGTGGTTATTTGGTCCCATTGGAAGGCTTTGGAAATAGAAAAAACTTCGATTCCGAATTCAGAATAATTTTTTGACTGTTAGATTCGATCGCTTATGTTGAATTAGAACCGATACAAATCAGGCAAAGCGAAGTCTTTATTCTAGCAACCAAGTGATATTTTTACACTTGCATTAGATATGCACGATTCGTTGTCAGAATGGCAACTTGGACCTATTGAAAGGCTTTGGAAATAGAAAAAACGTCGATTCACAATTCAGAATATTTCTTTGACTGTTAGTGAAATGTGTAGCCTCAGAATCGAAAAGCATTGCCTATGTTGAAGTAGAGTCTATTAAATAAAGCAAAGCAAAGTATTGATTCCAGCAACCAAGCGATATTTTGACACTTACTTAGATATGCACGATTCGTTGTCAGAATGGGTACTTGGACCCATTGAAATGCTAAACGATGTATTTATTCGAACAACCAAGCGTTATTTTTACACCGACATTAAATATGCACGATTTTTCGTCAGAATGGTTACTAAGACCCATTGGAAGGCTTTGGAAATAGACAAAAACTTCGATTCCGAATTCAGAATTTTTTTTTTACTGTTAGATTCGATCGCCTATGTTGAATTATAATCGATGCAAATAAAGCAAAGCGAGGTATTTATTCAAACAATCAAGCAATACTTTTACACCTGCATTAGAAATCCTCGATTCTTTATCAGGTTTTTTATTTGGACCCAATGGAAGCCTTTGCAAATAGAAAAAAAGTCGCTTCAGAATTCATTCCCGAGATAATATTTCTTTGACTGTTAGTGAAATGTGTACCCTCAGAATCGAAAAGCATTGCCTATGTTGAAGTAGAATCTATGCAAATAAAGCAAAGCGAAGTCTTTATTCTAACAACCAAGCGATATTTTTACACTTGCATTAGATATGCACGATTTGTTGTCAGAATTTTTATTTGTTGAGAGGTTTTGGGAATAGAAAAGACGTCGATTCAGAATTCAGAATATTTCTTT
Source organism: Myathropa florea (assembly GCA_930367185.1). Classification (NCBI taxonomy): domain Eukaryota; kingdom Metazoa; phylum Arthropoda; class Insecta; order Diptera; family Syrphidae; genus Myathropa; species Myathropa florea. The sequence continues at coordinate 62,528,251 of OV884004.1, read as the reverse complement.
GACTGTTAGTGAAATGTGCGTCCTCGGAATCGAAAAGCACGGCCTTTGTTGAAGCAGAATCCACGCAAATAAGTCAAAGCGAAGTCTTCATTCGATCAGTCAAGAAAGATTTTTACACCTGCATTAGATATGCACGATTCTTTGTCGGAATGTGTATTTGTACCCATTGGAAGTCTTTGGGAACTGAACAAACGTCGATTAAGAATTCATTCCCGAGATAATATTTCTGACAGTGAAACGTGTACCGCGAGGCATTGCCTAATCTGAAGTAGAATCTATGCAAACAATGCAAAGCGAAGTATTGATTCGAACAATCAAGCGACATTTTTACACTTGCATTAGATATGCACGATTCGTTGTCAGAATGTCTACTTGTACCCATTGGAATCATTTGGAAATAGAAAAAACGCCGATTCAGAATTCAGAATATTTCTTTGACCGTCAGTGAAATGTGTAACCTATAGTATTGCCTATGTTGAAGTAGAATCTGTGCAAGTAAAGCAAAGCGAAGTATTTATACGAACCACCAAGCGATTTTTTTACACTTTCAATATATATGCACGTTTCGTTGTCAGAAAAACCTTTCTGAATCGAATCGACGTTTTTTCTATTTCCAAAGCCTTTCAATGGGTGAAAAGTAACCTTTCTGACAACGAAACGTGCATATCTAATGCAAGTGCAAAAACATCGCTCGGATGTTCGAATAAATACTTCGCTTTGCTTTATTTGCATCGATTTTGCTTCAACATAGGCAATGCTTTTCGATTCTGAGGGTACACATTTCACTGAAAGTCAAAGAAATATTATCTCGGGAATGAATTCTGAATCGACGTTTTTGCTATTTCCAAATGATTCCAATGTGTACAAATAACCATTCTGACAAAGGATCGTGCATATCACACGTAAGTGTAAAAAACGTTCTTGATTGATCGAATAAAGACTTCGCTTTGCTTTATTTGTATCGATTCTGCTTCAACATATTCAATGCTTTTCGATTCTGAGGGTACACATTTCACTAACAGTCAAGGAAATATTCTGAATTCTGAATCGACGAGTTTTCTACTTTCAAAGCCTTTCAATGGGTCCAAGTAACCATTCTGACAACGAATCGTCCATATCTAATGCAAGTGTAAAAATATCGGTTGGTTGTTAGAATAGACTTCGCTTTGCTTTATTTGCATAGATTCTACTTCAACATAAGCAATACTTTTCGATTCTGAGGGTATACATTTCACTAACAGTCAAAGAAATATTATCTCGGGAATGAATTCTGAATCGACGTTTTTTCTTTTTCCAAAGCCTTATAATGGGCCCAGATAACCATTCCGACAATGAATCGTTTATATCTAATGCAGATATCAAAATATTGCTTGGATGTTCGATTAAAGTCTTCGTCTTGCATTTCCAATGGTTCCAAAAAAACACTCTGCATCGTGCATATTTATAGTAAAGACTTTGCTTTGCTTTATTTGCATAGATTCTACTTCAGCCTAGGCAATGCTTTGCGGTACACGTTTCACTAACTGTCAGAAATATTATCGGGGGAATGTATACTTAATCGACGTTTGTTCAGTTCCTAAGACCTCCAATGGTTACAAGTACACATTCCGACAAAGAATCGTGTATATCTAAGGCAGGTGTAAAAATCCTTCTTGACTGATCGAATAAAGACTTCGCTTTGCTTTATTTGCATCGATTTTGCTTCAACATATTCAATGCTTTTCGATTCTGAGGGTACACATTTCACTAACAGTCAAAGAAATATTCTGAATTCTGAATCGACGTGTTTTCTATTTCCAAAGCCTTTCAATGGGTCCAAGTAACCATTCTGACAACGAATCGTCCATATCTAATGCAAGTGTAAAAATATCGGTTGGTTGCTAGAATAAAGACTTCGCTTTGCTTTATTTGCATAGATTCTACATCAACATAGGCAATACTGTTCGATTCTGAGGCTACACATTTCACTAACAGTCAAAGAAATATTATCTCGGGAACGAATTCTGAATGGACTTTTTTTCTGTTTCCAAACACATACAATTGGTACAAATAACCATTCTGACAAAGGATCGTGCATATCACACGTAGGTGTAAAAATCGTTCTTGATTGATCGAATAAAGACTTCGCTTTGACTTATTTGCATCGATTCTGCTTCAACATAGGCAATGCTTTTCGATTCTGAGGTTTCACATTTCACTAACAGTCAAAGAAATATTCTGAATTCTGAATCGACGTTTTTTCTATTTCCAAAGCCTTTCAATGGGTGAAAAGTAACCTTTCTGACAACGAAACGTGCATATCTAATGCAAGTGCAAAAACATCGCTCGGATGTTCGAATAAATACTTCGCTTTGCTTTATTTGCATCGATTCTGCTTCAACATAGCCAATGATTTTCGATTCTGAGGGAACACATTTCACTGAAAGTCAAAGAAGTATTATCTCGGGAATGAATTCTGAATCGACGTTTTTCCTATTTCCAAAGCCTTTCAAGGGGTCCAAGTAAACTTTCTGCCAACGAAAAGTGCTTATTTAATGAAAGTTTAAACTTTGCATCGATTCTGCTTCAACATAGGCGGTGCTTTTCGATTTCGAGGACACACATTTCACCAAAAGTCATAGATATATTATCTCGGGAATGAGTTCTGAATCGACTTGTTTTCATTTCCCAAAACCTTCTAATGGGCCCAAATAACCATTCCGACAATGAATCTTTTAGATCTTATGCAGATATCAAAATATTGCTTGGATGTTCGATTAAAGACTTCGGTTTGCTTTATTTGCATTTCCAATGGGTCCAAAAAAAACATTCTGCATCGTGCATATTTATAGTAAAGTCTTTGTTTTGCTTTATTTGCATCGATTCTACTTCAACATAGGCAATGCTTTTCGATTCTGAGGGCACACATTCCATTAACAGTCAAAGGAATATTATCTCGGGAATTAATTCTGAATCGACGTGTTTTCTATTCCCAAAGCCTTATAATGGGTACAAATACATATTCCGACAAAGAATCGTGCATATCTAAGGCAGGTGTAAAAATCTTTCTTGACTGTTCGAATAAAGGCTTCGCTTTGACTTATTTGCATCGATTCTGCTTTGCTTAATTTGCACCGATTCTAATTCAACATTGGCAATCGAATCTACCAGTCAAAGAAATATTTTGAATTCGGAATCGACGTTTTTTCTTTTTCAAAGCCTTTCAATGGCTGAAAAGTAACCTTTCTGACAACGAAACGTGCAAATGCAAAAATTTCGCTTGGATGTTCGAATAAATACTTCGCTTTGCTTTATTTGCATCGATTTTGCTTCAACATAGGCAATGCTTTTCGATTCTGAGGGTACACATTTCACTGAAAGTCAAAGAAATATTATCTCGGGAATGAATTCTGAATCGACGTTTTTGCTAGTTCCAAATGCTTCCAATGGGTACAAATAACCATTCTGACAAATGATCGTGCATATCACACGTAAGAGTGAAAAACGTTCTTGATTGATCGAATAAACACTTCGCTTTGGCTTATTTGCATCGATTCTGCTTCAACATATTCAATGCTTTTCGATTCTGAGGGTACACATTTCACTAACAGTCAAAGAAATATTCTGAATTCTGAATCGACGTTTTTTCTATTTCCAAAGCCTTTCAATGGGTGAAAAGTAACCTTTCTGACAACGAAACGTGCATATTTAATGCAGGTGTAAAAATATCGCTTGGTTGTTCGAATAAAGACTTTGCTTTATTTGCATAGATTCTACTTCAACATAGGCAATTTTAAAGTCCAAGGAAGAAAATTAGAGGTCCAGAGAAAACACATCTATTCTTTTTTCCTTCTTTATTAATAATCATCATATGTTGTTTTAGCGACGTTCATAATACGACCCCTGCCTACTATTCAGTCTCAATACGACTACTGTCTACAATTCGGCCATCCTACATTTATCGTGTCCCCACGATTAAAGGTTCAAATCATCTCTGCCCTCGCCAACATCATGTCTAGTCTGGTTAGGCACGAGAGTTTCTGAGTCTGAATCTGAATCTTCTTCCATTTTAATGAGGCCTTCATCTGGTAATTCACACCACGGCTTGAGCTTCTCCGAACTCATCACGGTACTGCGTTTTCGCTGATTCCTCTGCATCCCAGGAATGTCTTCTACCAAGTAGCGGTCATTCGGTAACACCTTAGTCACCATATACGGGCCCTTGTAAAACGGTTCTAGTTTCCGTGACTCACCTGTCGCCGCTGCCTTATGCTCGATTAGCACCAGATCCTCCACGTAATACTGCGTTGGCTTGCGGTGTCGTAGATCGTAGCGCTTCTTTTGATATGCCTGATTTTCCTCGATGTTTTGCAACGCATTCTGCCTTCCAAGAGCCATCTCCGTCTGGTCAGCCAATTCCGCCTTTCCCAGCTCCAACAACAATTTGTTTCCGGGAATATTCATCGGAGTGTATGAAAACAACAACTCGTGTGGACTCGCCTTTGTTGTCGCATTCCGTGCTGTATTCAGACTCCACTGAATTGTTCTAAGGTAACTCGCCCAATCCTTCTCCTCAGAGTGGGCGCATTTTAACGCCGATAGGATAGTTCTGTTGCAGCGTTCCACCTGGCCATTCGCTCTTGGTGTCCTCACGGCGGTTTTGATATGCTGTACTCCGTGGTCTTCGCAGTACTGCATAAATGCCTTTGCCGTAAAGGCTGTACCCCGATCCGTTATTATTCGCTTCGGTAAACCAAAATACCCGGATATGTCCATTAGCTCGTTGAGCACCCCATTCGTGTTCGCTGTCTTCACTGCTCGTGTCCCTCCCTTCCCTCGAGTGAATGGTCCCAGGTGATGAACAGTGTCGAAGGGAAGCGGTACACGGATCGCACTGTGCAACTCCCCTTCTAGTTTCCCCCCTTTTCTTATAGAGTATGTGCAATCCACACACGCCTTTATGTATTCCCGTGTAAACCCGCGCATCTTCGGAAACCAAAATGTCTCTTGCATCCGTGTTAAAGTCTTCTCCCCCGCTAGGTGCCCAACATCTTCGTGAGATAGCTTCAAAATTCTCCAACCTATCGCATGAGGGACCACCCACTTCTCTGCACCGTCCACTCGATTAAAGTCTTCGGTTCGCTTTATTTGCATTTCCAATGGGTCCAAATAAACATTCTACATTGTGCATATTTATAGTAAAGACTTTGCTTTGCTTTATTTGTATCGATTCTACTCCAGCAATGCTTTTCGATTCTGAGGGTACATATTCCACTAACAGTCAAAGAAATATTATCTCGGGAATGATTTCTGAATCAACATGTTTTCAATTCCCAAAACCTTCTAATGGGCCCAAGAAACCATTCTGGCAATGAGTCGTTTATATCCAGTGCAGATATCAAAATATTGCGTGAATGTTCGATTAAAGACTTCGGTTTTCTTTATTTATTTTTTTCGCTTTGCTTTATTTGCATAGATTCTACTTCAACATAGGCAATGCTTTTCGATTCTGAGGGCACACATTCCATTAACAGTCAAAGGAATATTATCTCGGGAATTAATTCTGAATCGACGTGTTTTCTATTCCCAAAGCCTTATAATGGGTACAAATACATATTCCGACAAAGAATCGTGCATATCTAAGGCAGGTGTAAAAATCTTTCTTGACTGATCGAATAAAGACTTCGCTTTGACTTATTTGCATCGATTCCGCTTCAACGCAGGAAGTGCTTTTCGATTCCGAGGCCGCACATTTCACTAACAGTCAAAGAAATATTCTTTATTCTGAATCGACGTTTTTTCTATTCCCAAAGGCTTCCAATGGGTCCAAAAAAAAAACTTGATAAAGAATCGAGGATTCCTAATGCAGGTGTAAAAGTATTGCTTGATTGTTTGAATAAATACCTCTTTGCTTTATTTGCATCGATTCTAATTCAACATAGGCAATCGAATCTAACAGTCAAAGAAATATTCTGAATTCTGAATCGACGTTCTTTCTACTTCCAAAGCCTTCCAATGGGTCCAAGTAACCATTCTGACAACGAATCGTGCATATTTAATGCAGGTGTAAAAATAACGCTTGGTTGTTCGAATAAATACTTTATATGAATAGATTCTACTTCAACATAGGCAATGCTTTTCGATTCTGAGGGTACACAATTCACTAACAGTCAAAGAAATATTCTGAATTCTGAATCGACGTTTTTTCTATTCCCAAAACCTCTCAACAAATAAAAATTCTGACAACAAATCGTGCATATCTAATGCAAGTGTAAAAATATCGCTTGGTTGTTCGGACAAATACTTTGCTTTGCTTTATTTGCATAGATTCTACTTCATCGATTCTGAGGGTACACATTTCACTAACAGTCAAAGAAATATTATCTCGGGAATGAATTCTGAATCGACTTTTTTTCTATTTCCAAAGATTTCCAATGGGTACAAATAACCATTATGACATAGGATCGTGCATATAACATTTAAGTGTAAAAATCGTTCTTGATTGATCGAATAAAGACTTCGCTTTGACTTATTTTAATCGATTCTGCTTCAACATAGGCAATGCTTTTCGTTTCTGAGGGTACATATTCCACTAACAGTCAAAGAAATATTATCTCGGGAATGAATTCTGAATCGACGTGTTTTCTATTCCCAAAACATTAAAGTGGTTCCAAATAACCATTCCTACAATGAATCGTTTATATCTAATACAGATATCAAAATATTGCTTGGATGTTCGATTAAAGGCTTCGGTTTGCTTTATGTGCATTTCCAATGGGTCCAAATAAACATTCTGCATAGTGCATATTTATAGTAAAGTCTTTGCTTTGCTTTATTTGCATAGATTCAACTTCAACAAAGGGAAAGCTTTTCGATTCTGAGGGTAAACATTACACTAACTATATTCTATTTCCAAAGCCTTTCAATAGGTCCAAGTAGACATTCTGACAACGAATCGTGCATATCTAATGCAAGTGTAAAAATGTCGCTTGATTGTTCGAATCAATACTTCGCTTTGCTTTGTTTGCATAGATTCTACTTCAGCTTAGGCAATGCTTCGCGGTACACGTTTCACTAACTGTCAGAAATATTATCGCGGGAATGAATACTTAATCGACGTTTGTTCAGTTCCCAAAGCCTCTCAATGGGTCCAAATAAAAATTCTGACAACAAATCGTGCATATCTAATGCAAGTGTAAAAATATCGCTTGGTTGTTAGAATAAAAACTTCGCTTTGCTTTATTTGCATCGATTCAATTCAACATAGGCGATCGAATCTAACAGTCAAAGAAATATTCCGAATTCGGAATCGACGATTTTTCTATTTCCAAAGCCTTTCAATGGGTCCAAGTAACCGTTCTGACAACGAAACGTGCATATCTAATGCAAGTGTAAAAATATCGCTTGGTTGTTCGGACAAATACATTGCTTTGCTTTATTTGCATTGATTCTACTTCAACATAGGCAATGCTTTTCGATTCTGAGGGTACACATTTCACTAACAGTCAAAGAAATATTATCTCGGGAATGAATTCTGAATCGACGAGTTTTCTCTTCCCAAAACCTTCTAATGGGCCCAAGAAACCATTCTGACAATGTGTCGTTTATATCCAGTGCCGATATCAAAATATTGCGTGGATGTTCGATTAAAGACTTCGGTTTTCTTTATTTATTTTTTTAGCTTTGCTTTATTTGAATAGATTCTACTTCAACATAGGCAATGCTTTTCGGTTCTGAGGGTACACATTTCACTAAGGTGTCCGCCATTTTCGTGGGCAAATATTCAACGATACCTAGTGCTCGTTTAAACTCTGTGGTAGTATGCGAAAAAGGAGGCAGTCGCCCATTTCGAGTAAAACGAATTTAAAATCGAATTTTCCATTACACCCGAACTGAATTTCCATGTTTTGCATTTCGATTGATTTCGAATTTTTCGAATTCACTTTCGGCTTCCGACTTCGCAAGGCAAATGGTTTTTGTGAATTCGAAAAATTCGAAATCAATCAATCAACTTCCCTTCCAAACAAATTCTTACAAAACATACATTCCCTATCTACATTCTCATGCGAAGAAATCTATTATCCGGTTGGCCACACCTTCCCCTCACTTTTTTTCCAAACGCTATCACAAATCGTTTTCAATTCGTTCACCACGGAAAAATTAGGTAGTTAAACGTAAATGTGCAGATGTCCGCCATTTTCGTGGGTAAATGTTCAACGATAACGGGAGTTCGTTCAACTCTGTAGTAGTATGCTTAAAAACTAGGCAGTCGCCCATGTTCTGCATTTCGAGTGAAATGAATTTGGATCGAATTTCTATTTCACCCGAAGTGAATTTCCATGTTCTGCATTTCGATTGATTCCGAATTTTTCGAATTTACTTTCGGCTTCGCACTTCGCAAGGCAAATGGTTTTTGTGAATTCGAAAAATTCGAAATCATTCAATCAACTTCCCCTCCAAACAAATTCTTACAAAACATACATTCCCCATCTACATACATATCCAAAGAAATCTATCATCCGGTTGGTCACACCTCCCCCTCCCTTTTTTTTCAAAAGCTATCACAAATCGTTTGCAATAAGTTCACCACAAAAAGAAGGGGAAGTTAAACGAAAATTTGTTGATAAAGCGAATTATTATTCGAACAGCCAAGCAATATTTTTACACTTGCATTATATGTGCGCGATTCTTTGTCAGAATGGTTATTTGGACCTATTGGAAGGATTTGGAAATAGAAAAAACGTCGACTAAGAATTCATTCCCGAGATAATATTTCTTTGACAGTTAGTGAAAAGTGTATCGGAAAGTACTGCCTCAGTTGAAATGGAATCGACGCAAATAAAGCAAAGCGAGTTCTTTATTCGAACAACCAAGAATATTTTATACCAGAATCGAAAAGCATTGCCCATGTTGAAGTAGAATCTATGCAAATAAACCAAAACGAAGTTTTTATTCGAACAAACAAGCAATATTTTTACATCTGCATTAGTTATGCACGATTGGTAGTCGGAATGGTTATTCGTACGCATTGGAAGGCTTTGGAAAGAGAAAAAAAGTCGATTCAGAATTCGTTATTTGGCTTCATGAACACAAGCAGTGCATTACTCCAGAAGTGGGCAATTTCGGCACAAAATTGACCCTATCGTTTGCAGTAGGCAGTGAATTTGAAATCGAATTTCCATTTCACCCGAAGTGAATTTCCATGTTGTGCATTTCGATTGATTTCGAATTTTTCGAATTCACTTTTGGCTTTGCACTTCGCAAGGAAAATGGTGTTTGTGAATTCGAAAAATTCGAAATCAATCAATCAACTTCCACACCTGGCAACACCTCCCCCTCACTTTTTTTCCAAACGCTATCACAAATGGTTTGCAATTCGTTCACCACGAAAAAATGGGGCAGTTAAACGTAAATGTGCAGATGTCCGCCATTTTCGTTTGCAAATGTTCAACGATAACGGGAGTTCGTTCAACTCTGTAGTAGTATGCGTAAAAACTAGGCAGTCGCCCATGTTCTGCATTTCGAGTGAAAAAAATTTGCAATCGAATTTCTATTTCACCCGAAGTGAATCTGCATGTTCTGCATTTGGATTGATTTCGAATTTTTCGAATTCACTCTCGGCTTCCGACTTTGCAAGGCAAATGTTTTTTGTGAATTCGAAATCAATCAGTCAACTTCCCCTCGAAACAAATTCTTACAAAACATACATTCCCCATCTACATACACATGCGAAGAAATATATCATCCGGTTGGCCACACATCCCCCTCCCTTTTTTTTCAAAAGCTATCACAAATCGTTCACCACAAAATGAAGGGGAAGTTAAACGAAAATTTGTTGATAAAGGGAATGAATTCTGAATCGAGGTTTTTCCTGTTTCCAGAAACTTCCAATGGGTACAAATAACCATTCTGACAGAGGGTCGTGCATATCACCCGTAAGTGTAAAAATCGTTCTTGATTGATCGAATTAAGACTTCGCTTTGACTTATTTGCATCGATTCTGCTTCAGCATAGGCAGTGCTTTTCGATTCCGAGGACACACATTTCACTAACAGTCAAAGAAATATTATCTCGGGAATGAATTCTGAATCGACTTTTTTTCTATTTGCAAAGGCTTCCATTGGATCCAAATAAAAGACCTGATAATGAATCGAGGATTTCTAATGCAGGTGTAAAAGTATTGCTTGATTGTTTGAATAAATACCTCGCTTTGCTTTATTTGCATCGATTATAATTCAACATCGAATCGATCGAATCTAACAGTAAAAAAAATAGTCTGAATTCGGAATCGAAGTTTTATCATTTTCCAAAGCCTTCCAATGGGTCCAAGTAACCATTCTGACGAAGAATAGTGCATATCTAACGCAAGAGTAAAAATAACGCTTGGTTGTTCGAATAAATACATCGTTTAGCCTTTCAATGGGTCCAAGTAACCATTTTGACAACGAATCGTGCATATCTAAGTAAGTGTCAAAATAGCGCTTGGTTGTTGGAAGCAATACTTCGCTTTGCTTTATTTGAATAGACTCTACTTCAACATAGGCAATGCTTTTCGATTCTGAGGGTACACATTTCACTAACAGTCAAAGAAATATTATCTCGGGAATGAATTCTGAATCGACGAGTTTTCTCTTCCCAAAACCTTCTAATGGGCCCAAGAAACCATTCTGACAATGTGTCGTTTATATCCAGTGCCGATATCAAAATATTGCGTGGATGTTCGATTAAAGACTTCGGTTTTCTTTATTTATTTTTTTAGCTTTGCTTTATTTGAATAGATTCTACTTCAACATAGGCAATGCTTTTCGGTTCTGAGGGTACACATTTCACTAAGGTGTCCGCCATTTTCGTGGGCAAATATTCAACGATACCTAGTGCTCGTTTAAACTCTGTGGTAGTATGCGAAAAAGGAGGCAGTCGCCCATTTCGAGTAAAACGAATTTAAAATCGAATTTTCCATTACACCCGAACTGAATTTCCATGTTTTGCATTTCGATTGATTTCGAATTTTTCGAATTCACTTTCGGCTTCCGACTTCGCAAGGCAAATGGTTTTTGTGAATTCGAAAAATTCGAAATCAATCAATCAACTTCCCTTCCAAACAAATTCTTACAAAACATACATTCCCTATCTACATTCTCATGCGAAGAAATCTATTATCCGGTTGGCCACACCTTCCCCTCACTTTTTTTCCAAACGCTATCACAAATCGTTTTCAATTCGTTCACCACGGAAAAATTAGGTAGTTAAACGTAAATGTGCAGATGTCCGCCATTTTCGTGGGTAAATGTTCAACGATAACGGGAGTTCGTTCAACTCTGTAGTAGTATGCTTAAAAACTAGGCAGTCGCCCATGTTCTGCATTTCGAGTGAAATGAATTTGGATCGAATTTCTATTTCACCCGAAGTGAATTTCCATGTTCTGCATTTCGATTGATTCCGAATTTTTCGAATTTACTTTCGGCTTCGCACTTCGCAAGGCAAATGGTTTTTGTAAATTCGAAAAATTCGAAATCATTCAATCAACTTCCCCTCCAAACAAATTCTTACAAAACATACATTCCCCATCTACATACATATCCAAAGAAATCTATCATCCGGTTGGTCACACCTCCCCCTCCCTTTTTTTTTCAAAAGCTATCACAAATCGTTTGCAATAAGTTCACCACAAAAAGAAGGGGAAGTTAAACGAAAATTTGTTGATAAAGCGAATTATTATTCGAACAGCCAAGCAATATTTTTACACTTGCATTATATGTGCGCGATTCTTTGTCAGAATGGTTATTTGGACCTATTGGAAGGATTTGGAAATAGAAAAAACGTCGACTAAGAATTCATTCCCGAGATAATATTTCTTTGACAGTTAGTGAAAAGTGTATCGGAAAGTACTGCCTCAGTTGAAATGGAATCGACGCAAATAAAGCAAAGCGAGTTCTTTATTCGAACAACCAAGAATATTTTATACCAGAATCGAAAAGCATTGCCCATGTTGAAGTAGAATCTATGCAAATAAACCAAAACGAAGTTTTTATTCGAACAAACAAGCAATATTTTTACATCTGCATTAGTTATGCACGATTGGTAGTCGGAATGGTTATTCGTACGCATTGGAAGGCTTTGGAAAGAGAAAAAAAGTCGATTCAGAATTCGTTATTTGGCTTCATGAACACAAGCAGTGCATTACTCCAGAAGTGGGCAATTTCGGCACAAAATTGACCCTATCGTTTGCAGTAGGCAGTGAATTTGAAATCGAATTTCCATTTCACCCGAAGTGAATTTCCATGTTGTGCATTTCGATTGATTTCGAATTTTTCGAATTCACTTTCGGCTTTGCACTTCGCAAGGAAAATGGTGTTTGTGAATTCGAAAAATTCGAAATCAATCAATCAACTTCCACACCTGGCAACACCTCCCCCTCACTTTTTTTCCAAACGCTATCACAAATCGTTTGCAATTCGTTCACCACGAAAAAATGGGGCAGTTAAACGTAAATGTGCAGATGTCCGCCATTTTCGTTTGCAAATGTTCAACGATAACGGGAGTTCGTTCAACTCTGTAGTAGTATGCGTAAAAACTAGGCAGTCGCCCATGTTCTGCATTTCGAGTGAAAAAAATTTGCAATCGAATTTCTATTTCACCCGAAGTGAATCTGCATGTTCTGCATTTGGATTGATTTCGAATTTTTCGAATTCACTCTCGGCTTCCGACTTTGCAAGGCAAATGTTTTTTGTGAATTCGAAATCAATCAGTCAACTTCCCCTCGAAACAAATTCTTACAAAACATACATTCCCCATCTACATACACATGCGAAGAAATATATCATCCGGTTGGCCACACATCCCCCTCCCTTTTTTTTCAAAAGCTATCACAAATCGTTCACCACAAAATGAAGGGGAAGTTAAACGAAAATTTGTTGATAAAGGGAATGAATTCTGAATCGAGGTTTTTCCTGTTTCCAGAAACTTCCAATGGGTACAAATAACCATTCTGACAGAGGGTCGTGCATATCACCCGTAAGTGTAAAAATCGTTCTTGATTGATCGAATTAAGACTTCGCTTTGACTTATTTGCATCGATTCTGCTTCAGCATAGGCAGTGCTTTTCGATTCCGAGGACACACATTTCACTAACAGTCAAAGAAATATTATCTCGGGAATGAATTCTGAATCGACTTTTTTTCTATTTGCAAAGGCTTCCATTGGGTCCAAATAAAAGACCTGATAATGAATCGAGGATTTCTAATGCAGGTGTAAAAGTATTGCTTGATTGTTTGAATAAATACCTCGCTTTGCTTTATTTGCATCGATTATAATTCAACATCGAATCGATCGAATCTAACAGTAAAAAAAATAGTCTGAATTCGGAATCGAAGTTTTATCATTTTCCAAAGCCTTCCAATGGGTCCAAGTAACCATTCTGACGAAGAATAGTGCATATCTAACGCAAGAGTAAAAATAACGCTTGGTTGTTCGAATAAATACATCGTTTAGCCTTTCAATGGGTCCAAGTAACCATTTTGACAACGAATCGTGCATATCTAAGTAAGTGTCAAAATAGCGCTTGGTTGTTGGAAGCAATACTTCGCTTTGCTTTATTTGAATAGACTCTACTTCAACATAAGCAATGCTTTTCGATTCTGAGGGTACACATTTCACTAACAGTCAAAGAAATATTATCTCGGGAATGAATTCTGAATCGACGAGTTTTCTCTTCCCAAAACCTTCTAATGGGCCCAAGAAACCATTCTGACAATGTGTCGTTTATATCCAGTGCCGATATCAAAATATTGCGTGGATGTTCGATTAAAGACTTCGGTTTTCTTTATTTATTTTTTTAGCTTTGCTTTATTTGAATAGATTCTACTTCAACATAGGCAATGCTTTTCGGTTCTGAGGGTACACATTTCACTAAGGTGTCCGCCATTTTCGTGGGCAAATATTCAACGATACCTAGTGCTCGTTTAAACTCTGTGGTAGTATGCGAAAAAGGAGGCAGTCGCCCATTTCGAGTAAAACGAATTTAAAATCGAATTTTCCATTACACCCGAACTGAATTTCCATGTTTTGCATTTCGATTGATTTCGAATTTTTCGAATTCACTTTCGGCTTCCGACTTCGCAAGGCAAATGGTTTTTGTGAATTCGAAAAATTCGAAATCAATCAATCAACTTCCCTTCCAAACAAATTCTTACAAAACATACATTCCCTATCTACATTCTCATGCGAAGAAATCTATTATCCGGTTGGCCACACCTTCCCCTCACTTTTTTTCCAAACGCTATCACAAATCGTTTTCAATTCGTTCACCACGGAAAAATTAGGTAGTTAAACGTAAATGTGCAGATGTCCGCCATTTTCGTGGGTAAATGTTCAACGATAACGGGAGTTCGTTCAACTCTGTAGTAGTATGCTTAAAAACTAGGCAGTCGCCCATGTTCTGCATTTCGAGTGAAATGAATTTGGATCGAATTTCTATTTCACCCGAAGTGAATTTCCATGTTCTGCATTTCGATTGATTCCGAATTTTTCGAATTTACTTTCGGCTTCGCACTTCGCAAGGCAAATGGTTTTTGTGAATTCGAAAAATTCGAAATCATTCAATCAACTTCCCCTCCAAACAAATTCTTACAAAACATACATTCCCCATCTACATACATATCCAAAGAAATCTATCATCCGGTTGGTCACACCTCCCCCTCCCTTTTTTTTTCAAAAGCTATCACAAATCGTTTGCAATAAGTTCACCACAAAAAGAAGGGGAAGTTAAACGAAAATTTGTTGATAAAGCGAATTATTATTCGAACAGCCAAGCAATATTTTTACACTTGCATTATATGTGCGCGATTCTTTGTCAGAATGGTTATTTGGACCTATTGGAAGGATTTGGAAATAGAAAAAACGTCGACTAAGAATTCATTCCCGAGATAATATTTCTTTGACAGTTAGTGAAAAGTGTATCGGAAAGTACTGCCTCAGTTGAAATGGAATCGACGCAAATAAAGCAAAGCGAGTTCTTTATTCGAACAACCAAGAATATTTTATACCAGAATCGAAAAGCATTGCCCATGTTGAAGTAGAATCTATGCAAATAAACCAAAACGAAGTTTTTATTCGAACAAACAAGCAATATTTTTACATCTGCATTAGTTATGCACGATTGGTAGTCGGAATGGTTATTCGTACGCATTGGAAGGCTTTGGAAAGAGAAAAAAAGTCGATTCAGAATTCGTTATTTGGCTTCATGAACACAAGCAGTGCATTACTCCAGAAGTGGGCAATTTCGGCACAAAATTGACCCTATCGTTTGCAGTAGGCAGTGAATTTGAAATCGAATTTCCATTTCACCCGAAGTGAATTTCCATGTTGTGCATTTCGATTGATTTCGAATTTTTCGAATTCACTTTTGGCTTTGCACTTCGCAAGGAAAATGGTGTTTGTGAATTCGAAAAATTCGAAATCAATCAATCAACTTCCACACCTGGCAACACCTCCCCCTCACTTTTTTTCCAAACGCTATCACAAATGGTTTGCAATTCGTTCACCACGAAAAAATGGGGCAGTTAAACGTAAATGTGCAGATGTCCGCCATTTTCGTTTGCAAATGTTCAACGATAACGGGAGTTCGTTCAACTCTGTAGTAGTATCCGTAAAAACTAGGCAGTCGCCCATGTTCTGCATTTCGAGTGAAAAAAATTTGCAATCGAATTTCTATTTCACCCGAAGTGAATCTGCATGTTCTGCATTTGGATTGATTTCGAATTTTTCGAATTCACTCTCGGCTTCCGACTTTGCAAGGCAAATGTTTTTTGTGAATTCGAAATCAATCAGTCAACTTCCCCTCGAAACAAATTCTTACAAAACATACATTCCCCATCTACATACACATGCTAAGAAATATATCATCCGGTTGGCCACACATCCCCCTCCCTTTTTTTTCAAAAGCTATCACAAATCGTTCACCACAAAATGAAGGGGAAGTTAAACGAAAATTTGTTGATAAAGGGAATGAATTCTGAATCGAGGTTTTTCCTGTTTCCAGAAACTTCCAATGGGTACAAATAACCATTCTGACAGAGGGTCGTGCATATCACCCGTAAGTGTAAAAATCGTTCTTGATTGATCGAATTAAGACTTCGCTTTGACTTATTTGCATCGATTCTGCTTTGCTTTATTTGCACCGATTCTAATTCAACATTGGCAATCGAATCTACCAGTCAAAGAAATATTCTGAATTCGGAATCGACGTTTTTTCTTTTTCAAAGCCTTTCAATGGCTGAAAAGTAACCTCTCTGACAACGAAACGTGCATATCTAATGCAAGTGCAAAAACATCGCTCGGATGTTCGAATAAATACTTCGCATTGCTTTATTTGCATAGATTCTACTTCAACCTAGGCAATGCTTTTCGATTCTGAGGGTACACATTTCACTAACAGTCAAAGAAATATTATCTCGGAAATGAATTCTGGATCCACGTTTTTGCTAATTCCAAATGCTTCCAATGGGTACAAATAACCATTCTGACAAATGATCGTGCATATCACACGCAAGAGTAAAAAACGTTCTTGATTGATCGAATAAACACTTCGCTTTGGCTTATTTGCATCGATTCTGCTTCAACATATTCAATGCTTTTCGATTCTGAGGGTACACATTTCACAAAGAATTGTCAAAGAAATATTCTGAATTTTGAATCGACGTTTTTTCTATTTCCAAAGCCTTTCAATGGGTGAAAAGTAACCTTTCTGACAACGAAACGTGCATATTTAATGCAGGTGTAAAAGTATTGCTTGGTTGTTCGAATAAAGACTTTGCTTTATTTGCACAGATTCTACTTCAACATAGGCAATTTTAAAGTCCAAGGAAGAAAATTAGTGGTCCAGAGAAAACACATCTATTCTTTTTTCCTTCTTTATTAATAATCATCATATGTTGTTTTAGCGACGTTCATAATACGACCCCTGCCTACTATTCAGTCTCGATACGACTACTGTCTACAATTCGGCCATCCTACACTTATCGTGTCCCCACGATTAAAGGTTCAAATCATCTCTGCCCTCGCCAACATCATGTCTAGTCTGGTTAGGCACGAGAGTTTCTGAGTCTGAATCTGAATCTTCTTCCATTTTAATGAGGCCTTCATCTGGTAATTCACACCACGGCTTGAGCTTCTCCGAACTCATCACGATACTGCGTTTTCGCTGATTCCTCTGCATCCCAGGAATGTCTTCTACCAAGTAGCGGTCATTCGGTAACACCTTAGTCACCATATACGGGCCCTTGTAAAACGGTTCTAGTTTCCGTGACTCACCTGTCGCCGCTGCCTTATGCTCGATTAGCACCAGATCCTCCACGTAATACTGCGTTGGCTTGCGTTGTCGTAGATCGTAGCGCTTCTTTTGATATGCCTGATTTTCCTCGATGTTTTGCAACGCATTCTGCCTTCCAAGAGCCATCTCCGTCTGGTCAGCCAATTCCGCCTTTCCCAGCTCCAACAACAATTTGTTTCCGGGAATATTCATCGGAGTGTATGAAAACAACAACTCGTGTGGACTCGCCTTTGTTGTCGCATTCCGTGCTGTATTCAGACTCCACTGAATTGTTCTAAGGTAACTCGCCCAATCCTTCTCCTCAGAGTGGGCGCATTTTAACGCCGATAGGATAGTTCTGTTGCAGCGTTCCACCTGGCCATTCGCTCTTGGTGTCCTCACGGCGGTTTTGATATGCTGTACTCCGTGGTCTTCGCAGTACTGCATAAATGCCTTTGCCGTAAAGGCTGTACCCCGATCCGTTATTATTCGCTTCGGTAAACCAAAATACCCGGATATGTCCATTAGCTCGTTGAGCACCCCATTCGTGTTCGCTGTCTTCACTGCTCGTGTCCCTCCCTTCCCTCGAGTGAATGGTCCCAGGTGATGAACAGTGTCGAAGGGAAGCGGTACGCGGATCGCACTGTGCAACTCCCCTTCTAGTTTCCCCCCTTTTCTTATAGAGTATGCGCAATCCACACACGCCTTTATGTATTCCCGTGTAAACCCGCGCATCTTCGGAAATCAAAATGTCTCTTGCATCCGTGTTAAAGTCTTCTCCCCCGCTAGGTGCCCAACATCTTCGTGAGATAGCTTTAAAATTCTCCAACCTATCGTATGAGGGACCACCCACTTCTCTGCGCCGTCCACTCGATTAAAGACTTCGGTTCGCTTTATTTGCATTTCCAATGGGTCCAAATAAACATTCTACATTGTGCATATTTGTAGTAAAGACTTTGCTTTGCTTTATTTGTATCGATTCTACTCCAGCTTAGGCAATGCTTTTCGATTCTGAGAGTACACATTTCACTAACTGTCAGAAATATTATCTCCTGAATGAATATTTAATCGACAAAGAATCGTGCAAGTGTAAAAATCTTCGCTTTGACTTATTTGCGTCGATTCTGCTTCAACATAGACTATGCTTTTCGATTCTGAGGGTACGATTTTCACTAACAGTCAAATAAATATTATCTCGGAGATGAATTCTGAAACCAATTTTTTGCTGTTTCCAAAGGCTCCCAGTGGGTCCAAATAACCATTCCGACAAAGAATCGTGCATATTTAATTCAAGTGTAAAAATATCGCTTGGTTGTTAGAATAAAAACTTCGCTTAGCTTTATTTGCATAGAATCTACTTCAACACAGGCAATGCTTTTCGATTCTGAGGTTACAAATTTCACACACAGTCAAAGAAATATTATCTCGGGAATGAATTCTGAATCCACTTTTTTGCTGTTTCCAAAGGCTCCCATTGGGTACAAATAACCATTCTGACAACGAATCGTGCATATCTAATGCAAGTGTATAAATATGGCTTGGTTGATCGAATCAATACTTCGCTTTGCTTTATTTGCATAGATTCTACTTCAACATAGGCAGTGCATTTCGATTCTGAGGGTGCACATTTCACTAACAGTCAAAGAAATATTATCTCGGGAATGAATTCAGAATCCAATTTTTTGCTATTTCCAAAGGCTCCCAGTGGGTACAAATAACCATTCCGACAAAGGCTCGTGCATATCACATGCAAGTGCGCTTGATTGATCGAATAAAGACTTCGCTTTGACTTATTTGCATCGATTCTGCTTCAACATAGGCAATGATTTTCGATTCCGAGGACACACTTTTCACTAACAGTCAAAGAAATATTATCTCAGGAATGCATTCTGAATCCACGTTTTTTCTATTTCCAAAGGCTTCCAATGGGTCCGGGTAACCATCCTGAATACGAAACGAGCATATCTAATGCAGGAGTAAAAATATCGCTTGGTTGTTAGAATAAAGACTTCGCTTTGCTTTATTTGCATAGATTCTACTTCAACCTAGGCAATGCTTTTCGATTCTGAGGACAGATTCTGAGACATTTCACTAACAGTCAAAGAAATATTATCTCAGGAATGAATTCTGAATCGACGTGTTCTCTATCCCAAAGCATTATAATGGGTCCAAGTAACAATTCTGACAACAAATCGTCCATATCTAAAGCAAGTGTAAAAATATCGCTTGGTTGTTCGTATCAAAAATTTGCTTTGCTTTATTTGCATAGATTCTACTTCAACATAGGCAGTGCTTTTCGATTCTGAGGGTACACATGTCACTAATAGTCAAAGAAATATTCTAAATTCTGAATCGACATTTTTTCCATTTCCAAAGCCTATCAACGGGTCCATGTAACCATTCTGACAACGAATCGTCCATATCTAATGCAAGCGTAAAAATATTGCTTGGTTTTGGATTCTACTTCAACACAGGCAATGCTTTTCGATCCTGAGGGTGCAAATTTCACTAACAGTCAAAGAAATATTATCTCGAATATCTGAATTCTGAAACTAACAGTCAAAGAAATATTCTGAATCCGGAATCGACGTTTTTTCTATTTCCAAAGCCATCCAATGGGTCCAAGTAACCATTCTGACAACGAATCGTCCATATCTAATGCAAGCGTAAAAATATCGCTTGGTTGTTAGAATAAAAACTTCGCTTAGCTTTATTTGCATAGAATCTACTTCAACACAGGCAATGCTTTTCGATTCTGAGGTTACAAATTTCACACATAGTCAAAGAAATATTATCTCGGGAATGAATTCTGCATCCACTTTTTTGCTATTTCCAAAGGCTTCCAATGGGTCCGAGTAACCATTCTGAATACGAAACGAGCATATCTAAAATGCAGGAGTAAAAATATCGCTTGGTTGTTAGAATAAAGACTTCGCTTTGCTTTATTTGCATAGATTCTACTTCAACCTAGGCAATGCTTTTCGATTCTGAGACATTTCACTAACAGTCAAAGAAATATTATCTCAGGAATGAATTCTGAATCGACGTGTTCTCTATCCCAAAGCCTTATAATGGGTCCAAGTAACAATTCTGACAACAAATCGTCCATATCTAAAGCAAGTGTAAAAATATCACTTGGTTGTTCGTATCAAAAATTTGCTTTGCTTTATTTGCATAGATTCTACTTCAACATAGGCAGTGCTTTTCGATTCTGAGGGTACACATGTCACTAACAGTCAAAGAAATATTCTAAATTCTGAATCGACATTTTTTCCATTTCCAAAGCCTATCAACGGGTCCATGTAACCATTCTGACAACGAATCGTCCATATCTAATGCAAGCGTAAAAATATTGTTTGGTTTTGGATTCTACTTCAACACAGGCAATGCTTTTCGATCCTGAGGGTGCAAATTTCACTAACAGTCAAAGAAATATTATCTCGGATATCTGAATTCTGAAGCTAACAGTCAAAGAAATATTCTGAATCCGGAATCGACGTTTTTTCTATTTCCAAAGCCATCCAATGGGTACAAATAACCATTCTGACAACGAATCGTGCATATCTAATGCAAGTGTAAAAATATGGCTTGGTTGATCGAATCAATACTTCGCTTTGCTTTATTTGCATAGATTCTACTTCAACATAGGCAGTGCTTTTCGATTCTGAGGGTGCACATTTCACTAACAGTCAAAGAAATATTATCTCGGGAATGCATTCTGAATCCACGTTTTTTCTATTTCCAAAGGCTTCCAATGGGTCCGAGTAACCATTCTGAATACGAAACGAGCATATCTAATGCAGGAGTAAAAATATCGCTTGGTTGTTAGAATAAAGACTTCGCTTTGCTTTATTTGCATAGATTCTACTTCAACCTAGGCAATGCTTTTCGATTCTGAGACATTTCACTAACAGTCAAAGAAATATTATCTCAGGAATGAATTCTGAATCGACGTGTTCTCTATCCCAAAGCCTTATAATGGGTCCAAGTAACAATTCTGACAACAAATCGTCCATATCTAAAGCAAGTGTAAAAATATCACTTGGTTGTTCGTATCAAAAATTTGCTTTGCTTTATTTGCATAGATTCTACTTCAACATAGGCAGTGCTTTTCGATTCTGAGGGTACACATGTCACTAACAGTCAAAGAAATATTCTAAATTCTGAATCGACATTTTTTCCATTTCCAAAGCCTATCAACGGGTCCATGTAACCATTCTGACAACGAATCGTCCATATCTAATGCAAGCGTAAAAATATTGCTTGGTTTTGGATTCTACTTCAACACAGGCAATGCTTTTCGATTCTGAGGGTACACATTCCGCTAACAGTCAAAGAAATATTATCTCGGGAAAGAATTCAGAATTCCCTTTTTTGCTATTTCCAAAGGCTCCCAATGGGTACAAATAACCGTTCCGACAAAGGCTCGTGCATATCACATGCAAGTGTGCTTGATTGATCGAATAAAGACTTCGCTTTGACTTATTTGCATCGATTCTGCTTCAACATAGACTATGCTTTTCGATTCTGAGGGTACACATTCCGCTAACAGTCAAAGAAATATTATCTCGGGAAAGAATTCTGAATCGACTATTTTTCTATTTCCAAAGCCTTTCACTGGGTCCAAGTAACCATTCTGACAACGAATCGCACATATCTAATGCAGGTGTAAAAATATCGCTTGGTTGTTGGAATAAAGACTTCGCATTGCTTTATTTGCATAGATTCTACTTCAGCCTAGGCAATGATTTTCCATTCCGAGGACACACATTTCACTAACAGTCAAAGAATTATTATCTCGGGAATGAATTCTGAAAACAATTTTTTGCTGTTTCCAAAGGCTCCCAATAGGTCCAAATAACCATTCCGACAAAGGCTCGTGCATATCACATGCAAGTGTGCTTGATTGATCGAATAAAGACTTCGCTTTGACTTATTTACATCGATTATGCTTCAACCTAGGTAATGATTTTCCATTCCGAGGACACACATTTCACTAACAGTCAAAGAAATATTATCTCGGGAATGAATTCTGAATCGACGTGTTTTGTATTTCCAAAGCCTTTCAATGAGTCCGAGTAACCATTCTGACTGCGAATCGTCCATATCTAATGCAAGCGTAAAAATATTGCTTGGTTGCTTTGCTTTGCTTTGCTTGCATAGATTCTATATCAACATAGGCAATGCTTTTCGATTCTGAGGCTATACATTTCACTAACAGTCAAAGACATATTCTGAATTCTGAATCGACGTTTTCTCTATTTCCAAAGCCTTACAATGGGTCCAAGTAACCATTCTGAATACGAAACGAGCGTATCTAATGCAAGTGTAAAAATCTTCGCTTTTACTTATTTGCATCGATTCTGCTTCAACACAATGGAAGGCAATGCTTTTCGATTTTGAGGGTGCAAATTTCACTAACAGTCAAAGAAATATTATCTCGGAAATGATTTCTGAATTCTGAATCTAACAGTCAAAGAAATATTCTGAATCCGGAATCGACGTTTTTTCTATTTCCAAAGCCATCCAATGGGTCCAAGTAACCATTCTGACAACGAATCGTCCATATCTAATGCAAGCGTAAAAATATTGCTTGGTTGCTTTGCTTTGCTTTGCTTGCATAGATTCTATATCAACATAGGCAATGCTTTTCGATTCTGAGGCTACACATTTCACTAACAGTCAAAGAAATATTATCTCGGGAAAGAATTCAGAATCCAATTTTTTGCTATTTCCAAAGGCTCCCAATGGGTACAAATAACCGTTCCGACAAAGGCTCGTGCATATCACATGCAAGTGTGCTTGATTGATCGAATAAAGACTTCGCTTTGACTTATTTGCATCGATTCTGCTTCAACATAGACTATGCTTTTCGATTCTGAGGGTACACATTCCGCTAACAGTCAAAGAAATATTATCTCGGGAATGAATTCTGAATCGACTATTTTTCTATTTCCAAAGCCTTTCACTGGGTCCAAGTAACCATTCTGACAACGAATCGCACATATCTAATGCAGGTGTAAAAATATCGCTTGGTTGTTGGAATAAAGACTTCGCATTGCTTTATTTGCATAGATTCTACTTCAGCCTAGGCAATGCTTTTCGATTCTGAGGGTACACATTTCGCTAACAGTCAAAGAAATATTTTCTCGGGAATGAATTCTGAATCCACTTTATTGCTATTTCCAAGGGCTCCCAATGGGTACAAATAACCATTCCGACAAAGGCTCGTGCATATCTAATGCAAGTGTGCTTGATTGATCGAATAAAGACTTTGCTTTGACTTATTCGCATCGATTCTGCTTCAACACAGGCAATGCTTTTCGTTTCTGAGGGCACACATTTCACTAACAGTCAAAGAAATATTATCTCGGGAATGAATTCTGAATCCAGCTTTTTTCTATTTCCAAAGGCTTCCAATGGGTCCAAGTAACCATTCTGAATACGAAAAGAGCATATCTAATGCAGGTGTAAAAATATCAATAAAAACAATAAAAATAGGCAATGCTTTTCGATCCTGAGGGTACACATTTCACTAAAAGTCAAAGAAATATTATCTCGGGAATGAATTCTGAATCGACTATTTTTCTATTTCCAAAACCTTCTAATGGGCCCAAGTAACCTTTCAGACAACGAATCGTTTATATCTAGTGCAGATATGAAAATATTGCTTGAATGTTCGATTAAAGACTTCGGAATTCAGTATTTGCTTTCCCAATGGGTTCAAATAAACATTCTGACAAAGAATCGTGCATATTTAGTGCAGGCGTAGAAATATCGCTTGGTTGCTCGAATAAATACTTCGCTTTGCTTTATTTGCACAGATTCTACTTCAACATAGGCAATGCTTTTCGATTCTGAGGGTACACATTTCACTAACAGTCAATGAAATATTATCTCGGGAATGAATTCTGAATCGACTATTTTTCTATTTCCAAAACCTTCTAATGGGCCCAAATAACCTTTCAGACAACGAATCGTTTATATCTAGTGCAGATATGAGAATATTGGTTGAATGTTCGATTAAAGACTTCGGATTTCAGTATTTGCGTTCCCAATGGTTCCAAATAAACATTCTGACAAAGAATCGTGCATATTTAGTGTAGGCGTAGAAATGTCGGTTGGTTGCTCGAATAAATACTTCGCTTTGCATTATTTGCACAGATTCTACTTCAACATAGGCAATGCTTTTCGATTCTGAGGGTACACATTTCACTAACAGTCAAAGAAATATTATCTCGGAATGAATTCTGAATCGACTATTTTTCTAATTCCAAAACCTTCTAATGGGCCCAAATAACCTTTCAGACAACGAATCGTTTATATCTAGTGCAGATATGAAAATATTGCTTGAATGTTCGATTAAAGACTTCGGTTTTCGTTATTTGCGTTCCCAATGGGTCCGTGAATCGTGCATATCACATGTAAGTGTAAGAATCGTTCTTGATTGATCGAATAAAGACTTCGCTTTGACTTGTTTGCATCGATTCTGCTTCAACGTAGCCAATGATTTTCGATTCCGAGGACACGTTTCACTAACAGTCAAAGAAATATTATCTCGGGAATGCATTCTGAATCCCGCTTTTTTCTTTTTCCAAAGGCTTCCAATGGGTCCGAGTAACTATTCTGAACACGAAACGAGCATATCTAATGCAGGTGTAAAAATTTCGCTTGGTTGTTAGAATAAAAACTTCGCTTTGACTTATTTGCATAGATTCTACTTCAACACAGGCGCTTTTCTATTCTGAGGGTACACATTTCACTAACAGTCAAAGAATTATTATCTCGGGAATGAATTCTGAAAACAATTTTTTGCTGTTTCCAAAGGCTCCCAATAGGTCCAAATAACCATTCCGACAAAGGCTCGTGCATATCACATGCAAGTGTGCTTGATTGATCGAATAAAGACTTCGCTTTGACTTATTTACATCGATTATGCTTCAACATAGGCAATGATTTTCCATTCCGAGGACAAACATTTCACTAACAGTCAAAGAAATATTATCTCGGGACTGTATTCTGATTTTTCTATTTCCAAAACCTTCTAATGGGCCCAAATAACCTTTCATACAACGAATCGTTTATATCTAGTGCAGATATGAAAATATTGCTTGAATGTTTGATTAAAGACTTCGGTTTTCTTTATTTGCGTTCCCAATGGGTCCAAATAAACATTCTGACAAAGAATCATGCATATTAAATGCAGGCGTAAAAATATCGCTTGGTTGTTCGAATAAATACTTCGCTTTGCTTTATTTGCACAGATTCTACTTCAACATAGGCAATGCTTTTCGATTCTGAGGCTACACATTTAACTAACAATCAAAGAAATATTATCTCGGGAATGAATTCTGTATCAACGAGTTTTCTATTCCCAAAACCTTCTAATCGGCCCGAATAACCATTCTGACAATGAATCGTTTATATCAAAATATTGCTTGGATGTTCGATTAAAGACTTCGGTTTTCTTTATTTGCATTTCCAGTGGGTCCAAATAAACATTCCGACAAAGGCTCGTGCATATCACATGCAAGTGTGCTTGATTGATCGAATAAAGACTTCGCTTTGACTTATTTGCATCGATTCTGCTTCAACCTAGGCAATGCTTTTCGATTCTGGGGGTACACATTCCGCTAACAGTCAAAGAAATATTATCTCGGGAATGAATTCTGAATCGACGTGTTTTCTTTTCCCAAAGCTTTCCAATGGGTACAAATAACCATTCCGACAAAGAATCGTGCATATCACATGCAAGTGTAAAAATCTTCGCTTTGACTTATTTGCATCGATTCTGCTTCAACATAGACTATGCTTTTCGATTCTGAGGGTGCACATTCCGCTAACAGTCAAAGAAATATTATCTCGGGAATGAATTCAGAATCCAATTTTTTGCTATTTCCAGAGGCTCCCAATGGGTACAAATAACCATTCCGACAATGGCTCGTGCATATCACATGCAAGTGTGCTTGATTGATCGAATAAAGACATCGCTTTGACTTATTTGCATCGATTCTGCTTCAACCTAGGCAATGCTTTTCGTTTCTGAGGGTACACATTTTACTAACAGTCAAGGAAATATTATCTCGGGAATGAATTCTGAATCGACGTGTTTTCTTTTCCCAATGCTTTCCAATGGGCACAAATAACCTTTCCGACAAAGAATCGTGCATATCACATGCAAGTGTAAAAATCTTCGCTTTGACATATTTGCATCGATTCTGCTTCAACATAGACTATGCTTTTCGATTCTGAGGCTACACATTTCACTAACAGTCAAAGAAATATTTTCTCGGGAATGAATTCTGAATCCACTTTATTGCTATTTCCAAGGGCTCCCAATGGGTACAAATAACCATTCCGACAAAGGCTCGTGCATATCTAATGCAAGTGTGCTTGTTTGATCGAGTAAAGGCTTTGCTTTGACTTATTCGCATCGATTCTGCTTCAACATAGGCAATGATTTTCAATTCCGAGGACACACATTTCACTAACAGTCAAAGAAATATTTCCTCAGGAATGAATTCTGAATCAACGTGTTTTTTTTTATCCCAAAGCCTTATAATGGGTCTAAGTAAACATTCTGACAAAGAATCGTGCATATATAATGCAGGTGTAAAAATATCGCTCGGTTGTTCGAATAAATACTTCGCTTTGCTTTATTTGCATAGATTCTACTTCAACATAGGCAATGCTTTTCGATTCTGAGGGTACACATTTCACTAAGAGTCAAGGAAATACTATCTAAGGAATGAATTCTGAATCGACGTTTTTTCTATTTCAAAGCCTTTCAATGGGTCCAAGTAGCCATTCTGACAACGAATCGTGCATATCACATGCAAGTGTAAAAATCTTCGCTTTGACTTATTTGCATCGATTCTGCTTCAACATAGACTATGCTTTTCGATTCTGAGGGTACATACTAACAGTCAAAGAAATATTATCTCGGGAATGAATCCTGAGTCGACTATATTTCTATTTCCAAAGCCTTTCAATGGCTCCAAGTAACCATTTTGACAACGAATCGCCCACATCTAATGCAAGTGTAAAAATATCGCTTGGTTGTTCGTATCAAAAATTCGCTTTTCTTTATTTGCATAGATTCTACTTCAACATATTCAATGCTTTTCGATTCTGAGAGTACACATTTCACTAACAGTCAGAGAAATATTATATCGTGAATGAATTCTGAATCCACGTTTTTGCTATTTCCAAAGGCTTCCAATGGGTACAAATAACCATTCTGACAAAGGATCGTGCATAACACATGCAAGTGTGCTTGACTTATTTGCATCGATTCTGCTTCAACATAGATTATGCTTTTCGATTCTGAGGGTACATACTAACAGTCAAAGAAATATTATCTCGGGAATGAATTCTGAATCGACTATTTTTCTATTTCCAAAGCCTTTCAATGGGTCCAAGTAACCATTCTGACTGCGAATCGTCCACATCTAATGCAAGCGTAAAAATATTGCTTGGTTGCTTTGCTTTGCTTTGCTTGCATAGATTCTATATCAACATAGGCAATGCTTTTCGATTCTGAGGCTACACATTTCACTAACAGTCAAAGAAATATTTCCTCAGGAATGAATTCTGAATCAACGTGTTTTTTTTTATCCCAAAGCCTTATAATGGGTCTAAGTAAACATTCTGACAAAGAATCGTGCATATATAATGCAGGTGTAAAAATATCGCTCGGTTGTTCGAATAAATACTTCGCTTTGCTTTATTTGCATAGATTCTACTTCAACATAGGCAATGCTTTTCGATTCTGAGGGTACACATTTCACTAAGAGTCAAGGAAATACTATCTAAGGAATGAATTCTGAATCGACGTTTTTTCTATTTCAAAGCCTTTCAATGGGTCCAAGTAGCCATTCTGACAACGAATCGTGCATATCACATGCAAGTGTAAAAATCTTCGCTTTGACTTATTTGCATCGATTCTGCTTCAACATAGACTATGCTTTTCGATTCTGATCGTACATACTAACAGTCAAAGAAATATTATCTCGGGAATGAATCCTGAGTCGACTATATTTCTATTTCCAAAGCCTTTCAATGGCTCCAAGTAACCATTTTGACAACGAATCGCCCACATCTAATGCAAGTGTAAAAATATCGCTTGGTTGTTCGTATCAAAAATTCGCTTTTCTTTATTTGCATAGATTCTACTTCAACATATTCAATGCTTTTCGATTCTGAGAGTACACATTTCACTAACAGTCAGAGAAATATTATATCGTGAATGAATTCTGAATCCACGTTTTTGCTATTTCCAAAGGCTTCCAATGGGTACAAATAACCATTCTGACAAAGGATCGTGCATAACACATGCAAGTGTGCTTGACTTATTTGCATCGATTCTGCTTCAACATAGATTATGCTTTTCGATTCTGAGGGTACATACTAACAGTCAAAGAAATATTATCTCGGGAATGAATTCTGAATCGACTATTTTTCTATTTCCAAAGCCTTTCAATGGGTCCAAGTAACCATTCTGACTGCGAATCGTCCACATCTAATGCAAGCGTAAAAATATTGCTTGGTTGCTTTGCTTTGCTTTGCTTGCATAGATTCTATATCAACATAGGCAATGCTTTTCGATTCTGAGGCTACACATTTCACTAACAGTCAAAGACATATTCTGAATTCTGAATCGACGTTTTCGCATCGATTCTGCTTCAACACAGGCAATGCTTTTCGTTTCTGAGGGCACACATTTCACTAACAGTCAAAGAAATATTATCTCGGGAATGAATTCTGAATCCAGCTTTTTTCTATTTCCAAAGGCTTCCAATGGGTCCAAGTAACCATTCTGAATACGAAAAGAGCATATCTAATGCAGGTGTAAAAATATCAATAAAAACAATAAAAATAGGCAATGCTTTTCGATCCTGAGGGTACACATTTCACTAAAAGTCAAAGAAATATTATCTCGGGAATGAATTCTGAATCGGCTATTTTTCTATTTCCAAAACCTTCTAATGGGCCCAAGTAACCTTTCAGACAACGAATCGTTTATATCTAGTGCAGATATGAAAATATTGCTTGAATGTTCGATTAAAGACTTCGGAATTCAGTATTTGCTTTCCCAATGGGTCCAAATAAACATTCTGACAAAGAATCGTGCATATTTAGTGCAGGCGTAGAAATATCGATTGGTTGCTCGAATAAATACTTCGCTTTGCTTTATTTGCACAGATTCTACTTCAACATAGGCAATGCTTTTCGATTCTGAGGGTACACATTTCACTAACAGTCAATGAAATATTATCTCGGGAATGAATTCTGAATCGACTATTTTTCTATTTCCAAAACCTTCTAATGGGCCCAAATAACCTTTCAGACAACAAATCGTTTATATCTAGTGCAGATATGAGAATATTGGTTGAATGTTCGATTAAAGACTTCGGATTTCAGTATTTGCGTTCCCAATGGTTCCAAATAAACATTCTGACAAAGAATCGTGCATATTTAGTGTAGGCGTAGAAATGTCGGTTGGTTGCTCGAATAAATACTTCGCTTTGCATTATTTGCACAGATTCTACTTCAACATAGGCAAAGCTTTTCGATTCTGAGGGTACACATTTCACTAACAGTCAAAGAAATATTATCTCGGAATGAATTCTGTATCGACTATTTTTCTAATTCCAAAACCTTCTAATGGGCCCAAATAACCTTTCAGACAACGAATCGTTTATATCTAGTGCAGATATGAAAATATTGCTTGAATGTTTGATTAAAGACTTCGGTTTTCTTTATTTGCGTTCCCAATGGGTCCAAATAAACATTCTGACAAAGAATCGTGCATATTAAATGCAGGCGTAAAAATATCGCTTGGTTGTTCGAATAAATACTTCGCTTTGCTTTATTTGCACAGATTCTACTTCAACATAGGCAATGCTTTTCGATTCTGAGGCTACACATTTAACTAACAATCAAAGAAATATTATCTCGGGAATGAATTCTGTATCAACGAGTTTTCTATTCCCAAAACCTTCTAATCGGCCCGAATAACCATTCTGACAATGAATCGTTTATATCAAGTGCAGATATCAAAATATTGCTTGGATGTTCGATTAAAGACTTCGGTTTTCTTTATTTGCATTTCCAGTTGGTCCAAATAAACATTCCGACAAAGGCTCGTGCATATCACATGCAAGTGTGCTTGATTGATCGAATAAAGACTTCGCTTTGACTTATTTGCATCGATTCTGCTTCAACCTAGGCAATGCTTTTCGATTCTGGGGGTACACATTCCGCTAACAGTCAAAGAAATATTATCTCGGGAATGAATTCTGAATCGACGTGTTTTCTTTTCCCAAAGCTTTCCAATGGGTACAAATAACCATTCCGACAAAGAATCGTGCATATCACATGCAAGTGTAAAAATCTTCGCTTTGACTTATTTGCATCGATTCTGCTTCAACATAGACTATGCTTTTCGATTCTGAGGGTGCACATTCCGCTAACAGTCAAAGAAATATTATCTCGGGAATGAATTCAGAATCCAATTTTTTGCTATTTCCAGAGGCTCCCAATGGGTACAAATAACCATTCCGACAATGGCTCGTGCATATCACATGCAAGTGTGCTTGATTGATCGAATAAAGACTTCGCTTTGACTTATTTGCATCGATTCTGCTTCAACATAGGCAATGCTTTTCGATTCTGAGGCTACACATTTAACTAACAATCAAAGAAATATTATCTCGGGAATGAATTCTGTATCAACGAGTTTTCTATTCCCAAAACCTTCTAATCGGCCCGAATAACCATTCTGACAATGAATCGTTTATATCAAGTGCAGATATCAAAATATTGCTTGGATGTTCGATTAAAGACTTCGGTTTTCTTTATTTGCATTTCCAGTTGGTCCAAATAAACATTCCGACAAAGGCTCGTGCATATCACATGCAAGTGTGCTTGTTTGATCGAATAAAGACTTTGCTTTGACTTATTCGCATCGATTCTGCTTCAACACAGGCAATGCTTTTCGTTTCTGAGGGCACACATTTCACTAACAGTCAAAGAAATATTTTCTCGGGAATGAATTCTAAATCCACTTTATTGCTATCTCCAAGGGCTCCCAATGGGTACAAATAACCATTCCGAAAAGGCTTGTGCATATCACATGCAAGTGTGCTTGATTGATCGAATAAAGACTTCGCTTTGACCTATTTGCATCGATTCTGCTTCAACATAGGCAATGATTTTCAATTCCGAGGACACACATTTCACTAACAGTCAAAGAAATATTTCCTCAGGAATGAATTCTGAATCAACGTGTTTTTTTTTATCCCAAAGCCTTATAATGGGTCTAAGTAACCATTCTGACAAAGAATCGTGCATATATAATGCAGGTGTAAAAATATCGCTCGGTTGTTCGAATAAATACTTCGCTTTGCTTTATTTGCATAGATTCTACTTCAACATAGGCAATGCTTTTCGATTCTGAGGGTACACATTTCACTAAGAGTCAAGGAAATACTATCTACGGAATGAATTCTGAATCGACGTTTTTTCTATTTCAAAGCCTTTCAATGGGTCCAAGTAGCCATTCTGACAACGAATCGTGCATATCACATGCAAGTGTAAAAATCTTCGCTTTGACTTATTTGCATCGATTCTGCTTCAACATAGACTATGCTTTTCGATTCTGAGGGTACATACTAACAGTCAAGGAAATATTATCTCGGGAATGAATTCTGAATCGACTATTTTTCTATTTCCAAAGCCTTTCAGTGGGTCCAAGTAACCATTCTGACAACGAATCGTCCATATCTAAAGCAAGTGTAAAAATATCGTTTGGTTGTTAGAATAAACACTTCGCTTAGCTTTACTTGCATAGATTCTACTTCAACCTAGGCAATGCTTTTCGATTCTGAGGGTACACATTCCGCTAACAGTCAAAGAAATATTATCTCGGTAATGAATTCTGAATCGACTATTTTTCTATTTCCAAAGCCCTTCAATGGGTCCAAATAACCATTCTGACAACGAATCGCCCATATCTAAAGCAAGTGTAAAAATATCGCTTGGTTGTTAGAATAAAAACTTCGCTTTGACTTATTTGCATAGATTCTACTTCAACACAGGCGCTTTTCGATTCTGAGGGTACACATTTCACTAACAGTCAAAGAATTATTATCTCGGGAATGAATTCTGAAAACAATTTTTTGCTGTTTCCAAAGGCTCCCGCTCGGTTGTTCGAATAAATACTTCGCTTTGCTTTATTTGCATAGATTCTACTTCAACATAGGCAATGCTTTTCGATTCTGAGGGTACACATTTCACTAAGAGTCAAGGAAATACTATCTAAGGAATGAATTCTGAATCGACGTTTTTTCTATTTCAAAGCCTTTCAATGGGTCCAAGTAGCCATTCTGACAACGAATCGTGCATATCACATGCAAGTGTAAAAATCTTCGCTTTGACTTATTTGCATCGATTCTGCTTCAACATAGAGTATGCTTTTCGATTCTGAGGGTACATACTAACAGTCAAAGAAATATTATCTCGGGAATGAATCCTGAGTCGACTATATTTCTATTTCCAAAGCCTTTCAATGGCTCCAAGTAACCATTTTGACAACGAATCGCCCACATCTAATGCAAGTGTAAAAATATCGCTTTTTTGTTCGTATCAAAAATTCGCTTTTCTTTATTTGCATAGATTCTACTTCAACATATTCAATGCTTTTCGATTCTGAGAGTACACATTTCACTAACAGTCAGAGAAATATTATATCGTGAATGAATTCTGAATCCACGTTTTTGCTATTTCCAAAGGCTTCCAATGGGTACAAATAACCATTCTGACAAAGGATCGTGCATAACACATGCAAGTGTGCTTGACTTATTTGCATCGATTCTGCTTCAACATAGATTATGCTTTTCGATTCTGAGGGTACATACTAACAGTCAAAGAAATATTATCTCGGGAATGAATTCTGAATCGACTATTTTTCTATTTCCAAAGCCTTTCAATGGGTCCAAGTAACCATTCTGACAACGAATCGTCCATATCTAAAGCAAGTGTAAAAATATCGTTTGGTTGTTAGAATAAACACTTCGCTTAGCTTTACTTGCATAGATTCTACTTCAGCCTAGGCAATGCTTTTCGATTCTGAGGGTACACATTCCGCTAACAGTCAAAGAAATATTATCTCGGTAATGAATTCTGAATCGACTATTTTTCTATTTCCAAAGCCCTATTTCCAAGCCTTTCAATGGGTCCAAATAACCATTCTGACAACGAATCGCCCATATCTAAAGCAAGTGTAAAAATATCGCTTGGTTGTTAGAATAAAAACTTCGCTTTGACTTATTTGCATAGATTCTACTTCAACACAGGCGCTTTTCGATTCTGAGGGTACACATTTCACTAACAGTCAAAGAATTATTATCTCGGGAATGAATTCTGAAAACAATTTTTTGCTGTTTCCAAAGGCTCCCAATAGGTCCAAATAACCATTCCGACAAAGGCTCGTGCATATCACATGCAAGTGTGCTTGATTGATCGAATAAAGACTTCGCTTTGACTTTTTTACATCGATTATGCTTCAACCTAGGTAATGATTTTCCATTCCGAGGACACACATTTCACTAACAGTCAAAGAAATATTATCTCGGGAATGAATTCTGAATCGACGTGTTTTGTATTTCCAAAGCCTTTCAATGAGTCCAAGTAACCATTCTGACTGCGAATCGTCCACATCTAATGCAAGCGTAAAAATATTGCTTGGTTGCTTTGCTTTGCTTTGCTTGCATAGATTCTATATCAACATAGGCAATGCTTTTCGATTCTGAGGCTACACATTTCACTAACAGTCAAAGACATATTCTGAATTCTGAATCGACGTTTTCTCTATTTCCAAAGCCTTACAATGGGTCCAAGTAACCATTCTGAATACGAAACGAGCATATCTAATGCAAGTGTAAAAATCTTCGCTTTGACTTATTTGCATCGATTCTGCTTCAACACAATGGAAGGCAATGCTTTTCGATTTTGAGGGTGCAAATTTCACTAACAGTCAAAGAAATATTATCTCGGAAATGATTTCTGAATTCTGAATCTAACAGTCAAAGAAATATTCTGAATTCTGAATCGACGTTTTTTCTATTTCAAAGCCTTTCAATGGGTCCAAGTAGCCATTCTGACAACGAATCGTGCATATCACATGCAAGTGTAAAAATCTTCGCTTTGACTTATTTGCATCGATTCTGCTTCAACATAGACTATGCTTTTCGATTCTGAGGGTACATACTAACAGTCAAAGAAATATCTCGGGAATGAATCCTGAGTCGACTATATTTCTATTTCCAAAGCCTTTCAATGGGTCCAAGTAACCATTTTGACAACGAATCGCCCACATCTAATGCAAGTGTAAAAATATCGCTTGGTTGTTCGTATCAAAAATTCGCTTTTCTTTATTTGCATAGATTCTACTTCAGCATATTCAATGCTTTTCGATTCTGAGAGTACACATTTCACTAACAGTCAGAGAAATATTATATCGTGAATGAATTCTGAATCCACGTTTTTGCTATTTCCAAAGGCTTCCAATGGGTACAAATAACCATTCTGACAAAGGATCGTGCATAACACATGCAAGTGTGCTTGACTTATTTGCATCGATTCTGCTTCAACATAGATTATGCTTTTCGATTCTGAGGGTACATACTAACAGTCAAAGAAATATTATCTCGGGAATGAATTCTGAATCGACTATTTTTCTATTTCCAAAGCCTTTCAATGGGTCCAAGTAACCATTCTGACAACGAATCGTCCATATCTAAAGCAAGTGTAAAAATATCGTTTGGTTGTTAGAATAAACACTTCGCTTAGCTTTACTTGCATAGATTCTACTTCAGCCTAGGCAATGCTTTTCGATTCTGAGGGTACACATTCCGCTAACAGTCAAAGAAATATTATCTCGGTAATGAATTCTGAATCGACTATTTTTCTATTTCCAAAGCCCTTCAATGGGTCCAAATAACCATTCTGACAACGAATCGCCCATATCTAAAGCAAGTGTAAAAATATCGCTTGGTTGTTAGAATAAAAACTTCGCTTTGACTTATTTGCATAGATTCTACTTCAACACAGGCGCTTTTCGATTCTGAGGGTACACATTTCACTAACAGTCAAAGAATTATTATCTCGGGAATGAATTCTGAAAACAATTTTTTGCTGTTTCCAAAGGCTCCCAATAGGTCCAAATAACCATTCCGACAAAGGCTCGTGCATATCACATGCAAGTGTGCTTGATTGATCGAATAAAGACTTCGCTTTGACTTATTTACATCGATTATGCTTCAACCTAGGTAATGATTTTCCATTCCGAGGACACACATTTCACTAACAGTCAAAGAAATATTATCTCGGGAATGAATTCTGAATCGACGTGTTTTGTATTTCCAAAGCCTTTCAATGAGTCCAAGTAACCATTCTGACTGCGAATCGTCCACATCTAATGCAAGCGTAAAAATATTGCTTGGTTGCTTTGCTTTGCTTTGCTTGCATAGATTCTATATCAACATAGGCAATGCTTTTCGATTCTGAGGCTACACATTTCACTAACAGTCAAAGACATATTCTGAATTCTGAATCGACGTTTTCTCTATTTCCAAAGCCTTACAATGGGTCCAAGTAACCATTCTGAATACGAAACGAGCATATCTAATGCAAGTGTAAAAATCTTCGCTTTTACTTATTTGCATCGATTCTGCTTCAACACAATGGAAGGCAATGCTTTTCGATTTTGAGGGTGCAAATTTCACTAACAGTCAAAGAAATATTATCTCGGAAATGATTTCTGAATTCTGAATCTAACAGTCAAAGAAATATTCTGAATCCGGAATCGACGTTTTTTCTATTTCCAAAGCCATCCAATGGGTCCAAGTAACCATTCTGACAACGAATCGTCCATATCTAATGCAAGCGTAAAAATATTGCTTGGTTGCTTTGCTTTGCTTTGCTTGCATAGATTCTACTTCAGCCTAGGCAATGCTTTTCGATTCTGAGGGTACACATTTCGCTAACAGTCAAAGAAATATTTTCTCGGGAATGAATTCTGAATCCACTTTATTGCTATTTCCAAGGGCTCCCAATGGGTACAAATAACCATTCCGACAAAGGCTCGTGCATATCTAATGCAAGTGTGCTTGATTGATCGAATAAAGACTTTGCTTTGACTTATTCGCATCGATTCTGCTTCAACACAGGCAATGCTTTTCGATTCTGAGGGTACACATTTCACTAACAGTCAAAGAAATATTATCTCGGGAATGAATTCTGAATCCAGCTTTTTTCTATTTCCAAAGGCTTCCAATGGGTCCAAGTAACCATTCTGAATACGAAAAGAGCATTTCTAATGCAGGTGTAAGAATATCAATAAAAACAATAAAAATAGGCAATGCTTTTCGATCCTGAGGGTACACATTTCACTAAAAGTCAAAGAAATATTATCTCGGGAATGAATTCTGAATCGACTATTTTTCTATTTCCAAAACCTTCTAATGGGCCCAAGTAACCTTTCAGACAACGAATCGTTTATATCTAGTGCAGATATGAAAATATTGCTTGAATGTTCGATTAAAGACTTCGGATTTCAGTATTTGCGTTCCCAATGGTTCCAAATAAACATTCTGACAAAGAATCGTGCGTATTTAGTGTAGGCGTAGAAATGTCGGTTGGTTGCTCGAATAAATACTTCGCTTTGCATTATTTGCACAGATTCTACTTCAACATAGGCAAAGCTTTTCGATTCTGAGGGTACACATTTCACTAACAGTCAAAGAAATATTATCTCGGAATGAATTCTGTATCGACTATTTTTCTAATTCCAAAACCTTCTAATGGGCCCAAATAACCTTTCAGACAACGAATCGTTTATATCTAGTGCAGATATGAAAATATTGCTTGAATGTTCGAATAAAGACTTCGGTTTTCGTTATTTGCGTTCCCAATGGGTCCGTGAATCGTGCATATCACATGTAAGTGTAAGAATCGTTCTTGATTGATCGAATAAAGACTTCGCTTTGACTTGTTTGCATCGATTCTGCTTCAACGTAGCCAATGATTTTCGATTCCGAGGACACACGTTTCACTAACAGTCAAAGAAATATTATCTCGGGAATGCATTCTGAATCCCGCTTTTTTCTTTTTCCAAAGGCTTCCAATGGGTCCGAGTAACTATTCTGAACACGAAACGAGCATATCTAATGCAGGTGTAAAAATTTCGCTTGGTTGTTAGAATAAAAACTTCGCTTTGACTTATTTGCATAGATTCTACTTCAACACAGGCGCTTTTCTATTCTGAGGGTACACATTTCACTAACAGTCAAAGAATTATTATCTCGGGAATGAATTCTGAAAACAATTTTTTGCTGTTTCCA
Source organism: Myathropa florea (assembly GCA_930367185.1). Lineage (NCBI taxonomy): Eukaryota > Metazoa > Arthropoda > Insecta > Diptera > Syrphidae > Myathropa > Myathropa florea. The sequence continues at coordinate 62,490,559 of OV884004.1, read as the reverse complement.
AAGGCTCCCAATAGGTCCAAATAACCATTCCGACAAAGGCTCGTGCATATCACATGCAAGTGTGCTTGATTGATCGAATAAAGACTTCGCTTTGACTTATTTACATCGATTATGCTTCAACATAGGCAATGATTTTCCATTCCGAGGACACACATTTCACTAACAGTCAAAGAAATATTATCTCGGGACTGTATTCTGATTTTTCTATTTCCAAAACCTTCTAATGGGCCCAAATAACCTTTCATACAACGAATCGTTTATATCTAGTGCAGATATGAAAATATTGCTTGAATGTTTGATTAAAGACTTCGGTTTTCTTTATTTGCGTTCCCAATGGGTCCAAATAAACATTCTGACAAAGAATCGTGCATATTAAATGCAGGCGTAAAAATATCGCTTGGTTTTTCGAATAAATACTTCGCTTTGCTTTATTTGCACAGATTCTACTTCAACATAGGCAATGCTTTTCGATTCTGAGGGTACACATTTAACTAACAATCAAAGAAATATTATCTCGGGAATGAATTCTGTATCAACGAGTTTTCTATTCCCAAAACCTTCTAATCGGCCCGAATAACCATTCTGACAATGAATCCTTTATATCAAGTGCAGATATCAAAATATTGCTTGGATGTTCGATTAAAGACTTCGGTTTTCTTTATTTGCATTTCCAGTTGGTCCAAATAAACATTCCGACAAAGGCTCGTGCATATCACATGCAAGTGTGCTTGATTGATCGAATAAAGACTTCGCTTTGACTTATTTGCATCGATTCTGCTTCAACCTAGGCAATGCTTTTCGATTCTGGGGGTACACATTCCGCTAACAGTCAAAGAAATATTATCTCGGGAATGAATTCAGAATCCAATTTTTTGCTATTTCCAGAGGCTCCCAATGGGTACAAATAACCATTCCGACAATGGCTCGTGCATATCACATGCAAGTGTGCTTGATTGATCGAATAAAGACTTCGCTTTGACTTATTTGCATCGATTCTGCTTCAACCTAGGCAATGCTTTTCGTTTCTGAGGGTACACATTTCACTAACAGTCAAGGAAATATTATCTCGGGAATGAATTCTGAATCGTCGTGTTTTCTTTTCCCAATGCTTTCCAATGGGCACAAATAACCTTTCCGACAAAGAATCGTGCATATCACATGCAAGTGTAAGAATCGTTCTTGATATATCGAATAAAGACTTCGCTTTGCTTTATTTGCACAGATTCTACTTCAACATAGGCAATGCTTTTCGATTCTGAGGCTACACATTTCACTAACAGTCAAAGAAATATTTTCTCGGGAATGAATTCTGAATCCACTTTATTGCTATTTCCAAGGGCTCCCAATGGGTACAAATAACCATTCCGACAAAGGCTCGTGCATATCTAATGCAAGTGTGCTTGTTTGATCGAATAAGGACATTGCTTTGACTTATTCGCATCGATTCTGCTTCAACACAGGCAATGCTTTTCGTTTCTGAGGGCACACATTTCACTAACAGTCAAAGAAATATTTTCTCGGGAATGAATTCTGAATCCACTTTATTGCTATCTCCAAGGGCTCCCAATGGGTACAAATAACCATTCCGAAAAGGCTTGTGCATATCACATGCAAGTGTGCTTGATTGATCGAATAAAGACTTCGCTTTGACTTATTTGCATCGATTCTGCTTCAACATAGGCAATGATTTTCAATTCCGAGGGCACACATTTCACTAACAGTCAAAGAAATATTTCCTCACGAATGAATTCTGAATCAACGTGTTTTTTTTTATCCCAAAGCCTTATAATGGGTCTAAGTAACCATTCTGACAAAGAATCGTGCATATATAATGCCGGTGTAAAAATATCGCTCGGTTGTACGAATAAATACTTCGCTTTGCTTTATTTGCATAGATTCTGCTTCAACATAGGCAATGCTTTTCGATTCTGAGGGTACACATTTCACTAAGAGTCAAGGAAATACTATCTAAGGAATGAATTCTGAATCGACGTTTTTTCCATTTCAAAGCCTTTCAATGGGTCCAAGTAGCCATTCTGACAACGAATCGTGCATATCACATGCAAGTGTAAAAATCTTCGCTTTGACTTATTTGCATCGATTCTGCTTCAACATAGACTATGCTTTTCGATTCTGAGGGTACATACTAACAGTCAAAGAAATATTATCTCGGGAATGAATTCTGAATCGACTATTTTTCTATTTCCAAAGCCTTTCAATGGGTCCATGTAACCATTCTGACAACGAATCGTCCATATCTAAAGCAAGTGTAAAAATATCGTTTGGTTGTTAGAATAAACACTTCGCTTAGCTTTACTTGTATAGATTCTACTTCAACCTAGGCAATGCTTTTCGATTCTGAGGGTACACATTCCGCTAACAGTCAAAGAAATATTATCTCGGTAATGAATTCTGAATCGACTATTTTTCTATTTCCAAAGCCCTTCAATGGGTCCAAATAACCATTCTGACAACGAATCGCCCATATCCCATATCGCTTGGTTGTTAGAATAAAAACTTCGCTTTGACTTATTTGCATAGATTCTACTTCAACACAGGCGCTTTTCGATTCTGAGGGTACACATTTCACTAACAGTCAAAGAATTATTATCTCGGGAATGAATTCTGAAAACAATTTTTTGCTGTTTCCAAAGGCTCCCAATAGGTCCAAATAACCATTCCGACAAAGGCTCGTTCATATCACATGCAAGTGTGCTTGATTGATCGAATAAAGACTTCGCTTTGACTTATTTACATCGATTATGCTTCAACATGGCCAATGATTTTCCATTCCGAGGACACACATTTCACTAACAGTCAAAGTAATATTATCTCGGGACTGTATTCTGAATCCACGTTTTTTCTATCTCCGAAGGCTTCCAATGGGTCCAAGTAACCATTCTGAACACGAAACGAGCATATCTAATGCAGGTGTAAAAATATCAATAAAAACAATAAAAATAGGCAATGCTTTTCGATTCTGAGGGTACACATTTCACTAACAGTCAAAGAAATATTATCTCGGGAATGAATTCTGATTTTTCTATTTCCAAAACCTTCTAATGGGCCCAAATAACCTTTCATACAACGAATCGTTTATATCTAGTGCAGATATGAAAATATTGCTTGGATGTTCGATTAAAGACTTCGGTTTTCTTTATTTGCGTTCCCAATGGGTCCAAATAAACATTCTGACAAAGAATCGTGCATATTAAATGCAGGCGTAAAAATATCGCTTGGTTGTTGGAATAAAGACTTTGCATTGCTTTATTTGCATAGATTCTACTTCAACCTAGGCAATGCTTTTCGATTCTGAGGGTACACATTCCGCTAACAGTCAAAGAAATATTATCTCGGGAATGAATTCTGAATCGACGTGTTTTCTATTTCCAAAGCCATCCAATGGGTCCAAGTAACCATTCTGACAACGAATCGTCCATATCTAATGCAAGCGTAAAAATATTGTTTGGTTGCTTTGCTTTGCTTTGCTTGCATAGATTCTATATCAACATAGGCAATGCTTTTCGATTCTGAGGCTACACATTTCACTAACAGTCAAAGACATATTCTGAATTCTGAATCGACGTTTTCTCTATTTCCAAAGCCTTACAATGGGTCCAAGTAACCATTCTGAATACGAAACGAGCATATCTAATGCAAGTGTAAAAATCTTCGCTTTGACTTATTTGCATCGATTCTGCTTCAACACAATGGAAGGCAATGCTTTTCGATTTTGAGGGTGCAAATTTCACTAACAGTCAAAGAAATATTATCTCGGAAATGATTTCTGAATTCTGAATCTAACAGTCAAAGAAATATTCTGAATCCGGAATCGACGTTTTTTCTATTTCCAAAGCCATCCAATGGGTCCAAGTAACCATTCTGACAACGAATCGTCCATATCTAATGCAAGCGTAAAAATATTGCTTGGTTGCTTTGCTTTGCTTTACTTGCATAGATTCTATATCAACATAGGCAATGCTTTTCGATTCTGAGGCTACACATTTCACTAACAGTCAAAGAAATATTATCTCGGGAAAGAATTCAGAATCCCCTTTTTTGCTATTTCCAAAAGCTCCCAATGGGTACAAATAACCGTTCCGACAAAGGCTCGTGCATATCACATGCAAGTGTGCTTGATTGATCGAATAAAGACTTCGCTTTGACTTATTTGCATCGATTCTGCTTCAACATAGACTATGCTTTTCGATTCTGAGGGTACACATTCCGCTAACAGTCAAAGAAATATTATCTCGGGAATGAATTCTGAATCGACTATTTTTCTATTTCCAAAGCCTTTCAATGGGTCCAAGTAACCATTCTGACAACGAATCGCCCATATCTAATGCAGGTGTAAAAATATCGCTTGGTTGTTGGAATAAAGACTTCGCATTGCTTTATTTGCATAGATTCTACTTCAGCCTAGGCAATGCTTTTCGATTCTGAGGGTACACATTTCGCTAACAGTCAAAGAAATATTTTCTCGGGAATGAATTCTGAATCCACTTTATTGCTATTTCCAAGGGCTCCCAATGGGTACAAATAACCATTCCGACAAAGGCTCGTGCATATCTAAGGCAAGTGTGCTTGATTGATCGAATAAAGACTTTGCTTTGACTTATTCGCATCGATTCTGCTTCAACACAGGCAATGCTTTTCGTTTCTGAGGGCACACATTTCACTAACAGTCAAAGAAATATTATCTCGGGAATGAATTCTGAATCGACGTGTTTTGTATTTCCAAAGCCTTTCAATGAGTCCAAGTAACCATTCTGACTGCGAATCGTCCACATCTAATGCAAGCGTAAAAATATTGCTTGGTTGCTTTGCTTTGCTTTGCTTGCATAGATTCTATATCAACATAGGCAATGCTTTTCGATTCTGAGGCTACACATTTCACTAACAGTCAAAGACATATTCTGAATTCTGAATCGACGTTTTCTCTATTTCCAAAGCCTTACAATGGGTCCAAGTAACCATTCTGAATACGAAACGAGCATATCTAATGCAAGTGTAAAAATCTTCGCTTTTACTTATTTGCATCGATTCTGCTTCAACACAATGGAAGGCAATGCTTTTCGATTTTGAGGGTGCAAATTTCACTAACAGTCAAAGAAATATTATCTCGGAAATGATTTCTGAATTCTGAATCTAACAGTCAAAGAAATATTCTGAATCCGGAATCGACGTTTTTTCTATTTCCAAAGCCATCCAATGGGTCCAAGTAACCATTCTGACAACGAATCGTCCATATCTAATGCAAGCGTAAAAATATTGCTTGGTTGCTTTGCTTTGCTTTGCTTGCATAGATTCTACTTCAGCCTATTCAATGCTTTTCGATTCTGAGGGTACACATTTCGCTAACAGTCAAAGAAATATTTTCTCGGGAATGAATTCTGAATCCACTTTATTGCTATTTCCAAGGGCTCCCAATGGGTACAAATAACCATTCCGACAAAGGCTCGTGCATATCTAATGCAAGTGTGCTTGATTGATCGAATAAAGACTTTGCTTTGACTTATTCGCATCGATTCTGCTTCAACACAGGCAATGCTTTTCGTTTCTGAGGGCACACATTTCACTAACAGTCAAAGAAATATTATCTCGGGAATGAATTCTGAATCCAGCTTTTTTCTATTTCCAAAGGCTTCCAATGGGTCCAAGTAACCATTCTGAATACGAAAAGAGCATTTCTAATGCAGGTGTAAGAATATCAATAAAAACAATAAAAATAGGCAATGCTTTTCGATCCTGAGGGTACACATTTCACTAAAAGTCAAAGAAATATTATCTCGGGAATGAATTCTGAATCGACTATTTTTCTATTTCCAAAACCTTCTAATGGGCCCAAGTAACCTTTCAGACAACGAATCGTTTATATCTAGTGCAGATATGAAAATATTGCTTGAATGTTCGATTAAAGACTTCGGAATTCAGTATTTGCTTTCCCAATGGGTCCAAATAAACATTCTGACAAAGAATCGTGCATATTTAGTGCAGGCGTAGAAATATCGCTTGGTTGCTCGAATAAATACTTCGCTTTGCTTTATTTGCACAGATTCTACTTCAACATAGGCAATGCTTTTCGATTCTGAGGGTACACATTTCACTAACAGTCAATGAAATATTATCTCGGGAATGAATTCTGAATCGACTATTTTTCTATTTCCAAAACCTTCTAATGGGCCCAAATAACCTTTCAGACAACAAATCGTTTATATCTAGTGCAGATATGAGAATATTGGTTGAATGTTCGATTAAAGACTTCGGATTTCAGTATTTGCGTTCCCAATGGTTCCAAATAAACATTCTGACAAAGAATCGTGCGTATTTAGTGTAGGCGTAGAAATGTCGGTTGGTTGCTCGAATAAATACTTCGCTTTGCATTATTTGCACAGATTCTACTTCAACATAGGCAAAGCTTTTCGATTCTGAGGGTACACATTTCACTAACAGTCAAAGAAATATTATCTCGGAATGAATTCTGAATCGACTATTTTTCTAATTCCAAAACCTTCTAATGGGCCCAAATAACCTTTCAGACAACGAATCGTTTATATCTAGTGCAGATATGAAAATATTGCTTGAATGTTCGAATAAAGACTTCGGTTTTCGTTATTTGCGTTCCCAATGGGTCCGTGAATCGTGCATATCACATGTAAGTGTAAGAATCGTTCTTGATTGATCGAATAAAGACTTCGCTTTGACTTGTTTGCATCGATTCTGCTTCAACGTAGCCAATGATTTTCGATTCCGAGGACACACGTTTCACTAACAGTCAAAGAAATATTATCTCGGGAATGCATTCTGAATCCCGCTTTTTTCTTTTTCCAAAGGCTTCCAATGGGTCCGAGTAACTATTCTGAACACGAAACGAGCATATCTAATGCAGGTGTAAAAATTTCGCTTGGTTGTTAGAATAAAAACTTCGCTTTGACTTATTTGCATAGATTCTACTTCAACACAGGCGCTTTTCTATTCTGAGGGTACACATTTCACTAACAGTCAAAGAATTATTATCTCGGGAATGAATTCTGAAAACAATTTTTTGCTGTTTCCAAAGGCTCCCAATAGGTCCAAATAACCATTCCGACAAAGGCTCGTGCATATCACATGCAAGTGTGCTTGATTGATCGAATAAAGACTTCGCTTTGACTTATTTACATCGATTATGCTTCAACATAGGCAATGATTTTCCATTCCGAGGACACACATTTCACTAACAGTCAAAGAAATATTATCTCGGGACTGTATTCTGATTTTTCTATTTCCAAAACCTTCTAATGGGCCCAAATAACCTTTCATACAACGAATCGTTTATATCTAGTGCAGATATGAAAATATTGCTTGAATGTTTGATTAAAGACTTCGGTTTTCTTTATTTGCGTTCCCAATGGGTCCAAATAAACATTCTGACAAAGAATCGTGCATATTAAATGCAGGCGTAAAAATATCGCTTGGTTTTTCGAATAAATACTTCGCTTTGCTTTATTTGCACAGATTCTACTTCAACATAGGCAATGCTTTTCGATTCTGAGGGTACACATTTAACTAACAATCAAAGAAATATTATCTCGGGAATGAATTCTGTATCAACGAGTTTTCTATTCCCAAAACCTTCTAATCGGCCCGAATAACCATTCTGACAATGAATCCTTTATATCAAGTGCAGATATCAAAATATTGCTTGAATGTTCGATTAAAGACTTCGGTTTTCTTTATTTGCATTTCCAGTTGGTCCAAATAAACATTCCGACAAAGGCTCGTGCATATCACATGCAAGTGTGCTTGATTGATCGAATAAAGACTTCGCTTTGACTTATTTGCATCGATTCTGCTTCAACCTAGGCAATGCTTTTCGTTTCTGAGGGTACACATTTCACTAACAGTCAAGGAAATATTATCTCGGGAATGAATTCTGAATCGTCGTGTTTTCTTTTCCCAATGCTTTCCAATGGGCACAAATAACCTTTCCGACAAAGAATCGTGCATATCACATGCAAGTGTAAGAATCGTTCTTGATATATCGAATAAAGACTTCGCTTTGCTTTATTTGCACAGATTCTACTTCAACATAGGCAATGCTTTTCGATTCTGAGGCTACACATTTCACTAACAGTCAAAGAAATATTTTCTCGGGAATGAATTCTGAATCCACTTTATTGCTATTTCCAAGGGCTCCCAATGGGTACAAATAACCATTCCGACAAAGGCTCGTGCATATCTAATGCAAGTGTGCTTGTTTGATCGAATAAGGACATTGCTTTGACTTATTCGCATCGATTCTGCTTCAACACAGGCAATGCTTTTCGTTTCTGAGGGCACACATTTCACTAACAGTCAAAGAAATATTTTCTCGGGAATGAATTCTGAATCCACTTTATTGCTATCTCCAAGGGCTCCCAATGGGTACAAATAACCATTCCGAAAAGGCTTGTGCATATCACATGCAAGTGTGCTTGATTGATCGAATAAAGACTTCGCTTTGACTTATTTGCATCGATTCTGCTTCAACATAGGCAATGATTTTCAATTCCGAGGGCACACATTTCACTAACAGTCAAAGAAATATTTCCTCACGAATGAATTCTGAATCAACGTGTTTTTTTTTATCCCAAAGCCTTATAATGGGTCTAAGTAACCATTCTGACAAAGAATCGTGCATATATAATGCCGGTGTAAAAATATCGCTCGGTTGTACGAATAAATACTTCGCTTTGCTTTATTTGCATAGATTCTACTTCAACATAGGCAATGCTTTTCGATTCTGAGGGTACACATTTCACTAAGAGTCAAGGAAATACTATCTAAGGAATGAATTCTGAATCGACGTTTTTTCTATTTCAAAGCCTTTCAATGGGTCCAAGTAGCCATTCTGACAACGAATCGTGCATATCACATGCAAGTGTAAAAATCTTCGCTTTGACTTATTTGCATCGATTCTGCTTCAACATAGACTATGCTTTTCGATTCTGAGGGTACATACTAACAGTCAAAGAAATATTATCTCGGGAATGAATTCTGAATCGACTATTTTTCTATTTCCAAAGCCCTTCAATGGGTCCAAATAACCATTCTGACAACGAATCGCCCATATCCCATATCGCTTGGTTGTTAGAATAAAAACTTCGCTTTGACTTATTTGCATAGATTCTACTTCAACACAGGCGCTTTTCGATTCTGAGGGTACACATTTCACTAACAGTCAAAGAATTATTATCTCGGGAATGAATTCTGAAAACAATTTTTTGCTGTTTCCAAAGGCTCCCAATAGGTCCAAATAACCATTCCGACAAAGGCTCGTTCATATCACATGCAAGTGTGCTTGATTGATCGAATAAAGACTTCGCTTTGACTTATTTACATCGATTATGCTTCAACATGGCCAATGATTTTCCATTCCGAGGACACACATTTCACTAACAGTCAAAGTAATATTATCTCGGGACTGTATTCTGAATCCACGTTTTTTCTATCTCCGAAGGCTTCCAATGGGTCCAAGTAACCATTCTGAACACGAAACGAGCATATCTAATGCAGGTGTAAAAATATCAATAAAAACAATAAAAATAGGCAATGCTTTTCGATTCTGAGGGTACACATTTCACTAACAGTCAAAGAAATATTATCTCGGGAATGAATTCTGATTTTTCTATTTCCAAAGCCTTCTAATGGGCCCAAATAACCTTTCATACAACGAATCGTTTATATCTAGTGCAGATATGAAAATATTGCTTGGATGTTCGATTAAAGACTTCGGTTTTCTTTATTTGCGTTCCCAATGGGTCCAAATAAACATTCTGACAAAGAATCGTGCATATTAAATGCAGGCGTAAAAATATCGCTTGGTTGTTGGAATAAAGACTTTGCATTGCTTTATTTGCATAGATTCTACTTCAACCTAGGCAATGCTTTTCGATTCTGAGGGTACACATTCCGCTAACAGTCAAAGAAATATTATCTCGGGAATGAATTCTGAATCGACGTGTTTTCTATTTCCAAAGCCATCCAATGGGTCCAAGTAACCATTCTGACAACGAATCGTCCATATCTAATGCAAGCGTAAAAATATTGTTTGGTTGCTTTGCTTTGCTTTGCTTGCATAGATTCTATATCAACATAGGCAATGCTTTTCGATTCTGAGGCTACACATTTCACTAACAGTCAAAGACATATTCTGAATTCTGAATCGACGTTTTCTCTATTTCCAAAGCCTTACAATGGGTCCAAGTAACCATTCTGAATACGAAACGAGCATATCTAATGCAAGTGTAAAAATCTTCGCTTTGACTTATTTGCATCGATTCTGCTTCAACACAATGGAAGGCAATGCTTTTCGATTTTGAGGGTGCAAATTTCACTAACAGTCAAAGAAATATTATCTCGGAAATGATTTCTGAATTCTGAATCTAACAGTCAAAGAAATATTCTGAATCCGGAATCGACGTTTTTTCTATTTCCAAAGCCATCCAATGGGTCCAAGTAACCATTCTGACAACGAATCGTCCATATCTAATGCAAGCGTAAAAATATTGCTTGGTTGCTTTGCTTTGCTTTACTTGCATAGATTCTATATCAACATAGGCAATGCTTTTCGATTCTGAGGCTACACATTTCACTAACAGTCAAAGAAATATTATCTCGGGAAAGAATTCAGAATCCCCTTTTTTGCTATTTCCAAAAGCTCCCAATGGGTACAAATAACCGTTCCGACAAAGGCTCGTGCATATCACATGCAAGTGTGCTTGATTGATCGAATAAAGACTTCGCTTTGACTTATTTGCATCGATTCTGCTTCAACATAGACTATGCTTTTCGATTCTGAGGGTACACATTCCGCTAACAGTCAAAGAAATATTATCTCGGGAATGAATTCTGAATCGACTATTTTTCTATTTCCAAAGCCTTTCAATGGGTCCAAGTAACCATTCTGACAACGAATCGCCCATATCTAATGCAGGTGTAAAAATATCGCTTGGTTGTTGGAATAAAGACTTCGCATTGCTTTATTTGCATAGATTCTACTTCAGCCTAGGCAATGCTTTTCGATTCTGAGGGTACACATTTCGCTAACAGTCAAAGAAATATTTTCTCGGGAATGAATTCTGAATCCACTTTATTGCTATTTCCAAGGGCTCCCAATGGGTACAAATAACCATTCCGACAAAGGCTCGTGCATATCTAAGGCAAGTGTGCTTGATTGATCGAATAAAGACTTTGCTTTGACTTATTCGCATCGATTCTGCTTCAACACAGGCAATGCTTTTCGTTTCTGAGGGCACACATTTCACTAACAGTCAAAGAAATATTATCTCGGGAATGAATTCTGAATCCAGCTTTTTTCTATTTCCAAAGGCTTCCAATGGGTCCAAGTAACCATTCTGAATATGAAAAGAGCATATCTAATGCAGGTGTAAAAATATCAATAAAAATAGGCAATGCTTTTCGATCCTGAGGGTACACATTTCACTAAAAGTCAAAGAAATATTATCTCGGGAATGAATTCTGAATCGACTATTTTTCTAATTCCAAAACCTTCTAATGGGCCCAAATAACCTTTCAGACAACGAATCGTTTATATCTAGTGCAGATATGAAAATATTGCTTGAATGTTCGATTAAAGACTTCGGTTTTCGTTATTTGTGTTCCCAATGGGTCCGTGAATCGTGCATATCACATGTAAGTGTAAGAATCGTTCTTGATTGATCGAATAAAGACTTCGCTTTGACTTGTTTGCATCGATTCTGCTTCAACGTAGCCAATGATTTTCGATTCCGAGGACACACGTTTCACTAACAGTCAAAGAAATATTATCTCGGGAATGCATTCTGAATCCCGCTTTTTTCTTTTTCCAAAGGCTTCCAATGGGTCCGAGTAACTATTCTGAACACGAAACGAGCATATCTAATGCAGGTGTAAAAATTTCGCTTGGTTGTTAGAATAAAAACTTCGCTTTGACTTATTTGCATAGATTCTACTTCAACACAGGCGCTTTTCGATTCTGAGGGTACACATTTCACTAACAGTCAAAGAATTATTATCTCGGGAATGAATTCTGAAAACAATTTTTTGCTGTTTCCAAAGGCTCCCAATAGGTCCAAATAACCATTCCGACAAAGGCTCGTGCATATCACATGCAAGTGTGCTTGATTGATCGAATAAAGACTTCGCTTTGACTTATTTGCATCGATACTGCTTCAACATAGACTATGCTTTTCGATTCTGAGGGTACACATTCCGCTAACAGTCAAAGAAATATTATCTCGGGAATGAATTCTGAATCGACTATTTTTCTATTTCCAAAGCCTTTCAATGGGTCCAAGTAACCATTCTGACAACGAATCGCCCATATCTAATGCAGGTGTAAAAATATCGCTTGGTTGTTGGAATAAAGACTTCGCATTGCTTTATTTGCATAGATTCTACTTCAGCCTAGGCAATGCTTTTCGATTCTGAGGGTACACATTTCGCTAACAGTCAAAGAAATATTTTCTCGGGAATGAATTCTGAATCCACTTTATTGCTATTTCCAAGGGCTCCCAATGGGTACAAATAACCATTCCGACAAAGGCTCGTGCATATCTAATGCAAGTGTGCTTGATTGATCGAATAAAGACTTTGCTTTGACTTATTCGCATCGATTCTGCTTCAACACAGGCAATGCTTTTCGTTTCTGAGGGCACACATTTCACTAACAGTCAAAGAAATATTATCTCGGGAATGAATTCTGAATCCAGCTTTTTTCTATTTCCAAAGGCTTCCAATGGGTCCAAGTAACCATTCTGAATACGAAAAGAGCATATCTAATGCAGGTGTAAAAATATCAATAAAAACAATAAAAATAGGCAATGCTTTTCGATCCTGAGGGTACACATTTCACTAAAAGTCAAAGAAATATTATCTCGGGAATGAATTCTGAATCGACTATTTTTCTATTTCCAAAACCTTCTAATGGGCCCAAGTAACCTTTCAGACAACGAATCGTTTATATCTAGTGCAGATATGAAAATATTGCTTGAATGTTCGATTAAAGACTTCGGAATTCTGTATTTGCTTTCCCAATGGGTCCAAATAAACATTCTGACAAAGAATCGTGCATATTTGGTGCAGGCGTAGAAATATCGCTTGGTTGCTCGAATAAATACTTCGCTTTGCTTTATTTGCACAGATTCTACTTCAACATAGGCAATGCTTTTCGATTCTGAGGGTACACATTTCACTAACAGTCAATGAAATATTATCTCGGGAATGAATTCTGAATCGACTATTTTTCTATTTCCAAAACATTCTAATGGGCCCAAATAGCCTTTCAGACAACGAATCGTTTATATCTAGTGCAGATATGAGAATATTGGTTGAATGTTCGATTAAAGACTTCGGATTTCAGTATTTGCGTTCCCAATGGTTCCAAATAAACATTCTGACAAAGAATCGTGCATATTTAGTGTAGGCGTAGAAATGTCGGTTGGTTGCTCGAATAAATATGAATGAATTCTGAATCCACTTTATTGCTATTTCCAAGGGCTCCCAATAGGTACAAATAACCATTCCGACAAAGGCTCGTGCATATCTAATGCAAGTGTGCTTGATTGATCGAATAAAGACTTTGCTTTGACTTATTCGCATCGATTCTGCTTCAACACAGGCAATGCTTTTCGTTTCTGAGGGCACACATTTCACTAACAGTCAAAGAAATATTATCTCGGGAATGAATTCTGAATCCAGCTTTTTTCTATTTCCAAAGGCTTCCAATGGGTCCAAGTAACCATTCTGAATATGAAAAGAGCATATCTAATGCAGGTGTAAAAATATCAATAAAAACAATAAAAATAGGCAATGCTTTTCGATCCTGAGGGTACACATTTCACTAAAAGTCAAAGAAATATTATCTCGGGAATGAATTCTGAATCGACTATTTTTCTATTTCCAAAACCTTCTAATGGGCCCAAGTAACCTTTCAGACAACGAATCGTTTATATCTAGTGCAGATATGAAAATATTGCTTGAATGTTCGATTAAAGACTTCGGAATTCAGTATTTGCTTTCCCAATGGGTCCAAATAAACATTCTGACAAAGAATCGTGCATATCACATGCAAGTGTGCTTGATTGATCGAATAAAGACTTCGCTTTGACTTATTTGCATCGATTCTGCTTCAACCTAGGCAATGCTTTTCGATTCTGGGGGTACACATTCCGCTAACAGTCAAAGAAATATTATCTCGGGAATGCATTCTGAATCCCGCTTTTTTCTTTTTCCAAAGGCTTCCAATGGGTCCGAGTAACTATTCTGAACACGAAACGAGCATATCTAATGCAGGTGTAAAAATTTCGCTTGGTTGTTAGAATAAAAACTTCGCTTTGACTTATTTGCATAGATTCTACTTCAACACAGGCGCTTTTCGATTCTGAGGGTACACATTTCACTAACAGTCAAAGAATTATTATCTCGGGAATGAATTCTGAAAACAATTTTTTGCTGTTTCCAAAGGCTCCCAATAGGTCCAAATAACCATTCCGATAAAGGCTCGTGCATATCACATGCAAGTGTGCTTGATTGATCGAATAAAGTCTTCGCTTTGACTTATTTACATCGATTATGCTTCAACATAGGCAATGATTTTCCATTCCGAGGACACACATTTCACTAACAGTCAAAGAAATATTATCTCGGGACTGTATTCTGATTTTTCTATTTCCAAAACCTTCTAATGGGCCCAAATAACCTTTCATACAACGATTCGTTTATATCTAGTGCAGATATGAAAATATTGCTTGAATGTTTGATTAAAGACTTCGGTTTTCTTTATTTGCGTTCCCAATGGGTCCAAATAAACATTCTGACAAAGAATCGTGCATATTAAATGCAGGCGTAAAAATATCGCTTGGTTGTTCGAATAAATACTTCGCTTTGCTTTATTTGCACAGATTCTACTTCAACATAGGCAATGCTTTTCGATTCTGAGGCTACACATTTCACTAACAATCAAAGAAATATTATCTCGGGAATGAATTCTGTATCAACGAGTTTTCTATTCCCAAAACCTTCTAATCGGCCCGAATAACCATTCTGACAATGAATCGTTTATATCAAGTGCAGATATCAAAATATTGCTTGGATGTTCGATTAAAGACTTCGGTTTTCTTTATTTGCATTTCCAGTGGGTCCGAATAAACATTCTGACAAAGAATCGTGCATATCACATGTAAGTGTAAGAATCGTTCTTG
The DNA here is from genome assembly GCA_930367185.1 of Myathropa florea. NCBI lineage: Eukaryota > Metazoa > Arthropoda > Insecta > Diptera > Syrphidae > Myathropa > Myathropa florea. The sequence continues at coordinate 62,475,332 of OV884004.1, read as the reverse complement.
ATTGATCGAATAAAGACTTCGCTGTGACTTATTTGCATCGATTCTGCTTCAACACAATGGAAGGCAATGCTTTTCGATTTTGAGGGTGCAAATTTCACTAACAGTCAAAGAAATATTATCTCGGAAATGATTTCTGAATTCTGAATCTAACAGTCAAAGAAATATTCTGAATCCGGAATCGACGTTTTTTCTATTTCCAAAGCCATCCAAAGGGTCCAAGTAACCATTCTGACAACGAATCGTCCATATCTAATGCAAGCGTAAAAATATTGCTTGGTTGCTTTGCTTTGCTTTGCTTGCATAGATTCTACTTCAACATAGGCAAGCTTTTCGATTCTGAGGCTACACATTTCACTAACAGTCAAAGAAATATTATCTCGGGAAAGAATTCAGAATCCCCTTTTTTGCTATTTCCAAAGGCTCCCAATGGGTACAAATCACCATTCCGACAAAGGCTCGTGCATATCACATGCAAGTGTGCTTGATTGATCGAATAAAGACTTCGCTTTGACTTATTTGCATCGATTCTGCTTCAACATAGACTATGCTTTTCGATTCTGAGGGTACACATTCCGCTAACAGTCAAAGAAATATTATCTCGGGAATGAATTCTGAATCGACTATTTTTCTATTTCCAAAGCCTTTCAATGGGTCCAAGTAACCATTCTGACAACGAATCGCCCATATCTAACGCAGGTGTAAAAATATCGCTTGGTTGTTGGAATAAAGACTTCGCATTGCTTTATTTGCATAGATTCTACTTCAGCCTAGGCAATGCTTTTCGATTCTGAGGGTACACATTTCGCTAACAGTCAAAGAAATATTTTCTCGGGAATGAATTCTGAATCCACTTTATTGCTATTTCCAAGGGCTCCCAATGGTTACAAATAACCATTCCGACAAAGGCTCGTGCATATCTAATGCAAGTGTGCTTGATTGATCGAATAAAGACTTTGCTTTGACTTATTCGCATCGATTCTGCTTCAACACAGTCAATGCTTTTCGTTTCTGAGGGCACACATTTCACTAACAGTCAAAGAAATATTATCTCGGGAATGAATTCTGAATCCAGCTTTTTTCTATTTCCAAAGGCTTCCAATGGGTCCAAGTAACCATTCTGAATACGAAAAGAGCATATCTAATGCAGGTGTAAAAATATCAATAAAAACAATAAAAATAGGCAATGCTTTTCGATCCTGAGGGTACACATTTCACTAAAAGTCAAAGAAATATTATCTCGGGAATGAATTCTGAATCGACTATTTTTCTATTTCCAAAACCTTCTAATGGGCCCAAGTAACCTTTCAGACAACGAATCGTTTATATCTAGTGCAGATATGAAAATATTGCTTGAATGTTCGATTAAAGACTTCGGAATTCAGTATTTGCTTTCCCAATGGGTCCAAATAAACATTCTGACAAAGAATCGTGCATATTTAGTGCAGGCGTGGAAATATCGCTTGGTTGCTTGAATAAATACTTCGCTTTGCTTTATTTGCACAGATTCTACTTCAACATAGGCAATGCTTTTCGATTCTGAGGGTACACATTTCACTAACAGTCAATGAAATATTATCTCGGGAATGAATTCTGAATCGACTATTTTTCTATTTCCAAAACCTTCTAATGGGCCCAAATAACCTTTCAGACAACGAATCGTTTATATCTAGTGCAGATATGAGAATATTGGTAGAATGTTCGATCAAAGACTTCGGATTTCAGTATTTGCGTTCCCAATGGTTCCAAATAAACATTCTGACAAAGAATCGTGCATATTTAGTGTAGGCGTAGAAATGTCGGTTGGTTGCTCGAATAAATACTTCGCTTTGCATTATTTGCACAGATTCTACTTCAACATAGGCAATGCTTTTCGATTCTGAGGGTACACATTCCGCTAACAGTCAAAGAAATATTATCTCGGGAATGAATTCTGAATCGACGTGTTTTCTTTTCCCAAAGCTTTCCAATGGGTACAAATAACCATTCCGACAAAGAATCGTGCATATCACATGCATGTGTAAAAATCTTCGCTTTGACTTATTTGCATCGATTCCGCTTCAACATAGACTATGCTTTTCGATTCTGAGGGTACATACTAACAGTCAAATAAATATTATCTCGGGAATGCATTCTGAATCCAGCTTTTTTCTATTTCCAAAGGCTTCCAATGGGTCCAAGTAACCATTCTGAACACGAAACGAGCATATCTAATGCAGGTGTAGAAATATCAATAAAAACAATAAAAATCCTGAGGGTACACATTTCACTAACAGTCAAAGAAATATTATCTCGGAATGAATTCTGAATCGACTATTTTTCTATTTTCAAAACGTTCTAATGGGCCCAAATAACCTTTCAGACAACGAATCGTTTATATCTAGTGCAGATATGAAAATATTGCTTGAATGTTCGATTAAAGACTTCGGTTTTCTTTATTTGCGTTCCCAATGGGTCCAAATAAACATTCTGACAAAGAATCGTGCATATTCAGTGCAGGCGTAGAAATATCGCTTGGTTGCTCGAATAAATACTTCGCTTTGCTTTATTTGCACAGATTGTACTTAAACATAGGCAATGCTTTTCGATTCTGATTGTACACATTTCACTAACAGTCAAAGAAATATTATCTCGGGAATGAATTCTGAATCGACTATTTTTCTATTTCCAAAACCTTCTAATGGGTCCAAATAACCTTTCATACTACGAATCGTTTATATCCAGTGCAGATATGAAAATATTGCTTGAATGTTCGATTAAAGGCTTCGGTTTTCTTTATTTGCGTTCCCAATGGGTCCAAATAAACATTCTGACAAAGAATCGTGCATATTAAATGCAGGCGTAAAAATATCGCTTGGTTGTTCGAATAAATACTTCGCTTTGCTTTATTTGCACAGATTCTACTTCAACATAGGCAATGCTTCTCGATTCTGAAGGTGCACATTTCACTAACAGTCAAAGAAATATTATCTCGGGAATGAATTCTGTATCAACGAGTTTTCTATTCCCAAAACCTTCTACTCGGCCCGAATAACCATTCTGACAATGAATCGTTTATATCAAGTGCAGATATCAAAATATTGCGTGGATGTTCGATTAAAGACTTCGGTTTTCTTTATTTGCATTTCCAGTGGGTCCAAATAAACATTCTGACAATGAATCGTGCATATCACATGTAAGTGTAAGAATCGTTCATGATTGATCGAATTAAGACTTCGCTTTGACTTATTTGCATCGATTCTGCTTCAACATAGCCAATGATTTTCGATTCCGAGGACACACATTTCACTAACAGTCAAAGAAATATTATCTCGGGAAAGAATTCAGAATCCCCTTTTTTGCTATTTCCAAAGGCTCCCAATGGGTACAAATCACCATTCCGACAAAGGCTCGTGCATATCACATGCAATTGTGCTTGATTGATCGAATAAAGACTTCGCTTTGACTTATCTGCATCGATTCTGCTTCAGCATAGACTATGCTTTTCGATTCTGAGGGTACACATTCCGCTAACAGTCAAAGAAATATTATCTCGGGAATGAATTCTGAATCGACGTGTTTTCTTTTCCCAAAGCTTTCCAATGGGTACAAATAACCATTCCGACAAAGAATCGTGCATATCACATGCATGTGTAAAAATCTTCGCTTTGACTTATTTGCATCGATTCTGCTTCAACATAGACTATGCTTTTCGATTCTGAGGGTACATACTAACAGTCAAATAAATATTATCTCGGGAATGCATTCTGAATCCAGCTTTTTTCTATTTCCAAAGGCTTCCAATGGGTCCAAGTAACCATTCTGAACACGAAACGAGCATATCTAATGCAGGTGTAGAAATATCAATAAAAACAATAAAAATCCTGAGGGTACACATTTCACTAACAGTCAAAGAAATATTATCTCGGAATGAATTCTGAATCGACTATTTTTTTAATTCCAAAACCTTCTAATGGGCCCAAATAACCTTTCAGACAACGAATCGTTTATATCTAGTGCAGATATGAAAATATTGCTTGAATGTTCGATTAAAGACTTCGGTTTTCTTTATTTGCGTTCCCAATGGGTCCAAATAAACATTCTGACAAAGAATCGTGCATATTCAGTGCAGGCGTAGAAATATCGCTTGGTTGCTCGAATAAATACTTCGCTTTGCTTTATTTGCACAGATTGTACTTAAACATAGGCAATGCTTTTCGATTCTGATTGTACACATTTCACTAACAGTCAAAGAAATATTATCTCGGGAATGAATTCTGAATCGACTATTTTTCTATTTCCAAAACCTTCTAATGGGTCCAAATAACCTTTCATACAACGAATCGTTTATATCCAGTGCAGATATGAAAATATTGCTTGAATGTTCGATTAAAGACTTCGCTTTGACTTATTTGCATCGATTCTGCTTCAACATAGCCAATGATTTTCGATTCCGAGGACACACATTTCACTAACAGTCAAAGAAATATTATCTCGGGAATGCATTCTGAATCCAGCTTTTTTCTATATCCAAAGGCTTCCAATAGGTCCGAGTAACTATTCTGAAAACGAAACGAGCATATCTAATGCAGGTGTAAAAATATCGCTTGGTTGTTGGAATAAAGACTTCGCATTGCTTTATTTGCATAGATTCTACTTCAACCTAGGCAATGCTTTCGATTCTGAGGGTACACATTCCGCTAACAGTCAAAGAAATATTATCTCGGGAATGAATTCTGAATCGACGTGTTTTGTATTTCCAAAGCCTTTCAATGAGTCCAAGTAACCATTCTGACTGCGAATCGTCCATATCTAATGCAAGCGTAAAAATATTGCTTAGTTGCTTTGCTTTGCTTTGCTTGCATAGATTCTATATCAACATAGGCAATGCTTTTCGATTCTGAGGCTACACATTTCACTAACATTCAAAGACATATTCTGAATTCTGAATCGACGTTTTCTCTATTTCCAAAGCCTTACAATGGGTCCAAGTAACCATTCTGAATACGAAACGAGCATATCTAATGCAAGTGTAAAAATCTTCGCTTTGACTTATTTGCATCGATTCTGCTTCAACACAATGGAAGGCAATGCTTTTCGATTTTGAGGGTGCAAATTTCACTAACAGTCAAAGAAATATTATCTCGGAAATGATTTTTGAATACTGAATCTAACAGTCAAAGAAATATTCTGAATCCGGAATCGACGTTTTTTCTATTTCCAAAGCCATCCAGGGTCCAAGTAACCATTCTGACAACGAATCGTCCATATCTAATGCCAGCGTAAAAATATTGCTTGGTTGCTTTGCTTTGCTTTGATTGCATAGATTCTACTTCAACATAGGCAATGCTTTTCGATTCTGAGGCTACAAATCCCGCTAACAGTCAAAGAAATATTATCTCGGGAATGAATTCTGAATCGACGTGTTTTCTTTTCCCAAAGCTTTCCAATGGGTACAAATAACCATTCCGAAAAAGAATCGTGCATATCACATGCAAGTGTAAAAATCTTCGCTTTGACTTATTTGCATCGATTCTGCTTCAACATAGACTATGCTTTTCGATTCTGCGGGTACACATTCCGCTAACAGTCAAAGAAATATTATCTCGGGAATGATTTCTGAATCGACTATTTTTCTATTTCCAAAGCCTTTCAATGGGTCCAAATAACCATTCTGACAACGAATCGCCCATATCTAATGCAGGTGTAAAAATATCGCTTGGTTGTTAGAATAAAGACTACGCATTGCTTTATTTGCATAGATTCTACTTCAACACAGGCGCTTTTCGATTCTGAGGGTACACATTTCGCTAACAGTCAAAGAAATATTTTCTCGGGAATGAGTTCTGAATCCACTTTATTGCTATTTCCAAAGGCTCCCAATGGGTACAAATAACCATTCCGACAAAGGCTCGTGCATATCTAATGCAAGTGTGCTTGTTTGATCGAATAAAGACTTCGCTTTGACTTATTTGCATCGATTCTGCTTCAACATAGCCAATGATTTTCGATTCCGAGGACACACATTTCACTAACAGTCAAAGAAATATTATCTCGGGAATGCATTCTGAATCCAGCTTTTTTCTATATCCAAAGGCTTCCAATAGGTCCGAGTAACTATTCTGAAAACGAAACGAGCATATCTAATGCAGGTGTAAAAATATCGCTTGGTTGTTGGAATAAAGACTTCGCATTGCTTTATTTGCATAGATTCTACTTCAACCTAGGCAATGCTTTTCGATTCTGAGGGTACACATTCCGCTAACAGTCAAAGAAATATTATCTCGGGAATGAATTCTGAATCGACGTGTTTTGTATTTCCAAAGCCTTTCAATGAGTCCAAGTAACCATTCTGACTGCGAATCGTCCATATCTAATGCAAGCGTAAAAATATTGCTTAGTTGCTTTGCTTTGCTTTGCTTGCATAGATTCTATATCAACATAGGCAATGCTTTTCGATTCTGAGGCTACACATTTCACTAACATTCAAAGACATATTCTGAATTCTGAATCGACGTTTTCTCTATTTCCAAAGCCTTACAATGGGTCCAAGTAACCATTCTGAATACGAAACGAGCATATCTAATGCAAGTGTAAAAATCTTCGCTTTGACTTATTTGCATCGATTCTGCTTCAACACAATGGAAGACAGTCAAAGAAATATTATCTCGGAAATGATTTTTGAATACTGAATCTAACAGTCAAAGAAATATTCTGAATCCGGAATCGACGTTTTTTCTATTTCCAAAGCCATCCAATGGGTCCAAGTAACCATTCTGACAACGAATCGTCCATATCTAATGCCAGCGTAAAAATATTGCTTGGTTGCTTTGCTTTGCTTTGATTGCATAGATTCTACTTCAACATAGGCAATGCTTTTCGATTCTGAGGCTACAAATTTCACTAACAGTCAAAGAAATATTATCTCGGGAAAGAATTCAGAATCCCCTTTTTTGCTATTTCCGAAGGCTTCGGAATGGGTACAAATAACCGTTCCGACAAAGGCTCGTGCATATCACATGCAAGTGTGCTTGATTGATCGAATAAAGACTTCGCTTTGACTTATTTGCATCGATTCTGCTTCAACCTAGGCAATGCTTTTCGATTCTGGGGGTACACATTCCGCTAACAGTCAAAGAAATATTATCTCGGTAATGAATTCTGAATCGACGTGTTTTCTTTTCCCAAAGCTTTCCAATGGGTACAAATAACCATTCCGACAAAGAATCGTGCATATCACATGCAAGTGTAAAAATCTTCGCTTTGACTTATTTGCATCGATTCTGCTTCAACATAGACTATGCTTTTCGATTCTGCGGGTACACATTCCGCTAACAGTCAAAGAAATATTATCTCGGGAATGATTTCTGAATCGACTATTTTTCTATTTCCAAAGCCTTTCAATGGGTCCAAGTAACCATTCTGACAACGAATCGCCCATATCTAATGCAGGTGTAAAATTATCGCTTGGTTGTTAGAATAAAGACTACGCATTGCTTTATTTGCATAGATTCTACTTCAACACAGGCGCTTTTCGATTCTGAGGGTACACATTTCGCTAACAGTCAAAGAAATATTTTCTCGGGAATGAGTTCTGAATCCACTTTATTGCTATTTCCAAAGGCTCCCAATGGGTACAAATAACCATTCCGACAAAGGCTCGTGCATATCTAATGCAAGTGTGCTTGTTTGATCGAATAAAGACTTTGCTTTGACTTATTCGCATCGATTCTGCTTCAACACAGGCAATGCTTTTCGTTTCTGAGGGTACACATTTCACTAACAGTCAATGAAATATTATCTCGGGAATGAATTCTGTATCAACGAGTTTTCTATTCCCAAAACCTTCTAATCGGCCCGAATAACCATTCTGACAATGAATCGTTTATATCAAGTGCAGATATCAAAATATTGCTTGGATGTTCGATTAAAGACTTCGGTTTTCTTTATTTGCATTTCCAGTTGGTCCAAATAAACATTCTGACAAAGAATCGTGCATATCACATGTAAGTGTAAGAATCGTTCTTGATATATCGAATAAAGACTTCGCTTTGACTTATTTGCATCGATTTTCATCGAAATATCTTTGCTTTATTTGCTTTATTTGCACAGATTCTACTTCAACTTAGGCAATGCTTTTCGATTCTGAGGCTACACATTTCACTAACAATCAAAGAAATATTATATCGGGAATGAATTCTGTATCAACGAGTTTTCTATTCCCAAAACCTTCTAATCGGCCCGAATAACCATTCTGACAGTGAATCTTTTATATCAAGTGCAGATATCAAAATATTGCTTGGATGTTCGATTAAAGACTTCGGTTTTCTTTATTTGCATTTCCAGTGGGTCCAAATAAACATTCTGACAATGAATCGTGCATATCACATGTAAGTGTAAGAATCGTTCTTGATATATCGAATAAAGACTTCGCTTTGACTTATTTGCATCGATTTTCATCGAAATATCTTTTGGTTGTTCGAATAAATACTTCGCTTTGCTTTATTTGCACAGATTCTGCTTCAACATAGGCAATGCTTTTCGATTCTGAGGCTACACATTTCACTAACAGTCAAAGAAATATTTTCTCGGGAATGAATTCTGAATCCACTTTATTGCTATTTCCAAGGGCTCCCAATGGGTACAAATAACCATTCCGACAAAGGCTCGTGCATATCTAATGCAAGTGTGCTTGATTGATCGAATAAAGACTTTGCTTTGACTTATTCGCATCGATTCTGCTTCAACACAGGCAATGCTTTTCGTTTCTGAGGGCACACATTTCACTAACAGTCAAAGAAATATTATCTCGGGAATGAATTCTGAATCGACATGTTTTCCATTCCCAAAGCCTTATAACGGGTACAAATAACCATTCCGACAAAGAATCGTGCATATTACGATTCAGCTTCAACATAGGCAATGTTTTTCGATTCCGAGGACACACGTTTCACTAACAGTCAAAGAAATATTATCTCGGGAATGAATTCTGAATCGACTATTTTTCTATTTCCAAAACCTTCTAATGGGCCCAAATAACCTTTCCATTGTCAGAATCGTTTACATCTAGTACAGATACCAAAATGTTGCTTGGATGTTCGATTAAAGACTTCGGTTTTCTTTATTTGCGTTCCCAATGGGTCCAAATAAACTTTCTGACAAAGAATCGTGCATATATAATGCAGGTGTAAAAATATCGCTCGGTTGTTCGAATAAATACTTCGCTTTGCTTTATTTGCATAGATTCTACTTCAACCTAGGCAATGCTTTTCGATTCTGAGGGTACATACTAACAGTCAAAGAAATATTATCTCGGGAATGAATTCTGAATCGACTATTTTTCTATTTCCAAAACGTTCTAATTTGCCTAAATAACCTTTCTGACAATGAATCGTTTACATCTAGTACAGATATAAAAATATTGCTTGGATGTTCGATTAAAGACTTCGGTTTTCTTTATTTGCATTTCCAGTGGTTCCAAATAAACATTCTGACAAAGAATCGTGCATATCACATGTAAGTGTAAGAATCGTTCTTGATTGATCGAATAAAGACTTCGCTTTGACTTATTTGCATCGATTCTGCTTCAACCTAGGCAATGCTTTTCGATTCTGAGGGTACACATTCCGCTAACAGTCAAATAAATATTATCTCGGGAATGAATTCTGAATCAAATATTTTTCTATTTCCAAAGCTTTTCAATGGGTCCAAGTAACCATTCTGAAAACGAATCGTCCATATCTAAAGCAAGTGTAAAAATATCGCTCGGTTGTTAGAATAAACACTTCGCTTAGCTTTATTTGCATAGATTCTACTTCAACACAGGCGCCTTTCGATTCTGAGGGTACACATTTCACTAACAGTCAAAGAAATATTATCTCGGGAATGAATTCTGAATCGACTATTTTTCTATTTTCAAAACGTTCTAATTTGCCCAAATAACCTTTCTGACAATGAATCGTTTACATCTAGTACAGATATAAAAATATTGCTTGGATGTTCGATTAAAGACTTCGGTTTTCTTTATTTGCATTTCCAGTGGGTCCAAATAAACATTCTGACAAAGAATCGTGCATATATAATGCAGGTGTAAAAATATCGCTCGGTTGTTCGTATAAATACTTCGCTTTGCTTTATTTGCACAGATTCTACTTCAACATAGGCAATGCTTTTCGATTCTGAGGCTACACATTTCACTAACAGTCAAAGAAATATTATCTCGGGAATGAATTCTGTATCAACGAGTTTTCTATTTCCATAACCTTCTACTGTGCCCAAATAACCTTTCAGACAACGAATCGTTTATATCTAGTGCAGATATGAAAATATTGCTTGAATGTTCGATTAAAGACTTCGGTTTTCTTTATTTGCATTTCCAGTGGGTCCAAATAAACATTCTGACAAAGAATCGTGCATATCACACGTAAGTGTAAGAATCGTTCTTGATTGATCGAATAAAGACTTCGCTTTGACTTATTTGCATCGATTCCGCTTCAACATAGCCAATGATTTTCGATTCCGAGGACACACATTTCACTAACAGTCAAAGAAATATTATCTCGGGAATGAATTCTGAATCGACTATTTTTCTATTTCCAAAGCCTTTCAATGGGAACAAATAACCATTCCGACAAAGAATCGTGCATATCACACGCAAGTGTAAAAATCTTCGCTTTGACTTATTTGCATCGATTCTGCTTCAACATAGACTATGCTTTTCGATTCTGAGGGTACACATTCCGCTAACAGTCAAAGAAATATTATCTCGCGAATGAATTCTGAATCGACTATTTTTCTATTTCCAAAGCCTTTCAATGGGTCCAAGTAACCGTTCTGACAACGAATCGCCCATATCTAATGCAAGTGTAAAAATATCGCTTGGTTGTTCGTATCAAAAATTCGCATTGCTTTATTTGCATAGATTCTACTTCAACCTAGGAAATGCTTTTCGATTCTGAGGGTACACATTCCGCTAACAGTCAAAGAAATATTATCTCGGGAATGAATTCTGAATCGACTATTTTTCTATTTCCGAAGCCTTTCAATGGGTCCAAGTAACCATTCTGACAACGAATCGCCCATATCTAATGCAAGTGTAAAAATATCGCTTGGTTGTTCGTATCAAAAATTCGCTTTGCTTTATTTGCATAGATTCTACTTCAACATAGGCAGTGCTTTTCGATTCTGAGGGTGCACATCTCACTAACAGTCAAAGAAATATTATCTCGGGAATGAATTCTGAATTGACTATTTTTCTATTTCCAAAGCCTTTCAATGGGTCCAAGTAACCATTCTAAACACGAAACGAGCATATCTAATGCAGGTGTAAAAATATCAATAAAAACAATAAAAATAGGCAATGCTTTTCGATTCTGAGGGTACACATTTCACTAACAGTCAAAGAAATATCTCGGGAATGAATTCTGTATCAACGAGTTTTCTGTTTCCATAACCTTCTAATGGGCCCAAATAACCTTTCAGACAACGAATCGTTTATATCTAGTGCAGATATGAAAATTTTGCTTGAATGTTCGATGAAAGACTTCGGTTTTCTTTATTTGCATTTCCAGTGGGTCCAAATAAACATTCTGACAAAGAATCGTGTATATCACATGTAAGTGTAAGAATCGTTCTTGATTGATCGAATAAAGACTTCGCTTTGACTTATTTGCATCGATTCCGCTTCAACATAGCCAATGATTTTCGATTCCGAGGACACACATTTCACTAACAGTCAAAGAAATATTATCTCGGGAATGCATTCTGAATCCAGCTTTTTTCTATTTCCAAAGGCTTCCAATGGGTCCGAGTAACTATTCTGAACACGAAACGAGCATATCTAATGCGGGTGTAAAAATTCGCTTGGTTGTTGGAATAAAGACTTCGCTTTGACTTATTTGCATCGATTCTGCTTCAACCTAGGCAATGCTTTTCGATTCTGGCGGTACACATTCCGCTAACAGTCAAAGAAATATTATCTCGGGAATGAATTCTGAATCGACGTATTTTCTTTTCCCAAAGCTTTCCAATGGGTACAAATAACCATTCCGACAAAGAATCGTGCATATCACATGCAAGTGTAAAAATCTTCGCTTTGACTTATTTGCATCGATTCTGCTTCAACATAGACTATGCTTTTCGATTGTGAGGGTACATACTAACAGTCAAAGAAATATTATCTCGGGAATGAATTCTGAATCGACTATTTTTCTATTTCCAAAGCCTTTCAATGGGTCCAAGTAACCATTCTGACAACGAATCGTCCAAAGCAAATGTAAAAATATCGCTCGGTTGTTAGAATAAACACTTCGCTTAGCTTTATTTGCATAGATTCTACTTCAACACAGGCGCCTTTCGATTCTGAGGGTACACATTTCACTAACAGTCAAAGAAATATTATCTCGGGAATGAATTCTGAATCGACTATTTTTCTATTTTCAAAACGTTCTAATTTGCCCAAATAACCTTTCTGACAATGAATCGTTTACATCTAGTACAGATATAAAAATATTGCTTGGATGTTCGATTAAAGACTTCGGTTTTCTTTATTTGCATTTCCAGTGGGTCCAAATAAACATTCTGACAAAGAATCGTGCATATATAATGCAGGTGTAAAAATATCGCTCGGTTGTTCGAATAAATACTTCGCTTTGCTTTATTTGCACAGATTCTACTTCAACATAGGCAATGCTTTTCGATTCTGAGGCTACACATTTCACTAACAGTCAAAGAAATATTATCTCGGGAATGAATTCTGTATCAACGAGTTTTCTATTTCCATAACCTTCTACTGTGCCCAAATAACCTTTCAGACAACGAATCGTTTATATCTAGTGCAGATATGAAAATATTGCTTGAATGTTCGATTAAAGAATTCGGTTTTCTTTATTTGCATTTCCAGTGGGTCCAAATAAACATTCTGACAAAGAATCGTGCATATCACACGTAAGTGTAAGAATCGTTCTTGATTGATCGAATAAAGACTTCGCTTTGACTTATTTGCATCGATTCCGCTTCAACATAGCCAATGATTTTCGATTTCGAGGACACACATTTCACTAACAGTCAAAGAAATATTATCTCGGGAATGAATTCTGAATCGACTATTTTTCTATTTCCAAAGAATTTCAATGGGAACAAATAACCATTCCGACAAAGAATCGTGCATATCACACGCAAGTGTAAAAATCTTCGCTTTGACTTATTTGCATCGATTCTGCTTCAACATAGACTATGCTTTTCGATTCTGAGGGTACACATTCCGCTAACAGTCAAAGAAATATTATCTCGCGAATGAATTCTGAATCGACTATTTTTCTATTTCCAAAGCCTTTCAATGGGTCCAAGTAACCGTTCTGACAACGAATCGCCCATATCTAATGCAAGTGTAAAAATATCGCTTGGTTGTTCGTATCAAAAATTCGCATTGCTTTATTTGCATAGATTCTACTTCAACCTAGGAAATGCTTTTCGATTCTGAGGGTACACATTCCGCTAACAGTCAAAGAAATATTATCTCGGGAATGAATTCTGAATCGACTATTTTTCTATTTCCGAAGCCTTTCAATGGGTCCAAGTAACCATTCTGACAACGAATCGCCCATATCTAATGCAAGTGTAAAAATATCGCTTGGTTGTTCGTATCAAAAATTCGCTTTGCTTTATTTGCATAGATTCTACTTCAACATAGGCAGTGCTTTTCGATTCTGAGGGTGCACATCTCACTAACAGTCAAAGAAATATTATCTCGGGAATGAATTCTGAATTGACTATTTTTCTATTTCCAAAGCCTTTCAATGGGTCCAAGTAACCATTCTGAACACGAAACGAGCATATCTAATGCAGGTGTAAAAATATCAATAAAGACAATAAAAATAGGCAATGCTTTTCGATTCTGAGGGTACACATTTCACTAACAGTCAAAGAAATATCTCGGGAATGAATTCTGTATCAACGAGTTTTCTGTTTCCATAACCTTCTAATGGGCCCAAATAACCTTTCAGACAACGAATCGTTTATATCTAGTGCAGATATGAAAATTTTGCTTGAATGTTCGATGAAAGACTTCGGTTTTCTTTATTTGCATTTCCAGTGGGTCCAAATAAACATTCTGACAAAGAATCGTGTATATCACATGTAAGTGTAAGAATCGTTCTTGATTGATCGAATAAAGACTTCGCTTTGACTTATTTGCATCGATTCCGCTTCAACAAAGCCAATGATTTTCGATTCCGAGGACACACATTTCACTAACAGTCAAAGAAATATTATCTCGGGAATGCATTCTGAATCCTGCTTTTTTCTATTTCCAAAGGCTTCCAATGGGTCCGAGTAACTATTCTGAACACGAAACGAGCATATCTAATGCGGGTGTAAAAATTTCGCTTGGTTGTTGGAATAAAGACTTCGCTTTGACTTATTTGCATCGATTCTGCTTCAACCTAGGCAATGCTTTTCGATTCTGGCGGTACACATTCCGCTAACAGTCAAAGAAATATTATCTCGGGAATGAATTCTGAATCGACGTATTTTCTTTTCCCAAAGCTTTCCAATGGGTACAAATAACCATTCCGACAAAGAATCGTGCATATCACATGCAAGTGTAAAAATCTTCGCTTTGACTTATTTGCATCGATTCTGCTTCAACATAGACTATGCTTTTCGATTGTGAGGGTACATACTAACAGTCAAAGAAATATTATCTCGGGAATGAATTCTGAATCGACTATTTTTCTATTTCCAAAGCCTTTCAATGGGTCCAAGTAACCATTCTGACAACGAATCGTCCAAAGCAAATGTAAAAATATCGCTTGGTTGTTAGAATAAAAACTTCGCTTAGCTTTATTTGCATAGATTCTACTTCAACACAGGCGCCTTTCGATTCTGAGGGTACACATTTCACTAACAGTCAAAGAAATATTATCTCGGGAATGAATTCTGAATCGACTATTTTTCTATTTCCAAAACGTTCTAATTTGCCCAAATAACCTTTCTGACAATGAATCGTTTATATCTAGTGCAGATATCAAAATATTGCTTGGATGTTCGATTAAAGACTTCGGTTTTCTTTATTTGCGTTCCCAATGGGTCCAAATAAACATTCTGACAAAGAATCGTGCATATTTAATGCAGGTGTAAAAATATCGCTCGGTTGTTCTTTGCTTTGCTTTATTTGCATAGATTCTACTTCAACATAGGCAATGCTTTTCGATTCTGAGGGTACACATTTCACTAACAGTCAAAGAAATATTATCTCGGGAATGCATTCTGAATCCAGTTTTTTTCTATTTCCAGAGGCTTCCAATGGGTCCGAGTAGCTATTCTGAAAACGAAACGAGCATATCTAATGCAGGTGTAGAAATATCGCTTGGTTGTTAGAATAAAGACTTCGCATTGCTTTACTTGCATAGATTCTACCTCAACCTAGGCAATGCTTTTCGATTCTGAGGGTACACATTCCGCTAACAGTCAAAGAAATATTATCTCGGGAATGAATTCTGAATCGACGTGTTTTCTTTTCCCAAAGCTTTCCAATGGGTACAAATAACCATTCCGACAAAGAATCGTGCATATCACATGCAAGTGTAAAAATCTTCGCTTTGACTTATTTGCATCGATTCTGCTTCAACATAGACTATGCTTTTCGATTGTGAGGGTACATACTAACAGTCAAAGAAATATTATCTCGGGAATGAATTCTGAATCGACTATTTTTCTATTTCCAAAGCCTTTCAATGGGTCCAAGTAACCATTCTGACAACGAATCGTCCAAAGCAAATGTAAAAATATCGCTTGGTTGTTAGAATAAACTCTTCGCTTAGCTTTATTTGCATAGATTCTACTTCAACACAGGCGCCTTTCGATTCTGAGGGTAAACATTTCACTAACAGTCAAAGAAATATTATCTCGGGAATGAATTCTGAATCGACTATTTTTCTATTTCCAAAGCCTTTCAATGGGTCCAAGTAACCATTCTGACAACGAATCGTCCAAAGCAAATGTAAAAATATCGCTTGGTTGTTAGAATAAACTCTTCGCTTAGCTTTATTTGCATAGATTCTACTTCAACACAGGCGCCTTTCGATTCTGAGGCTACACATTTCACTAACAGTCAAAGAAATATTATCTCGGGAATGCATTCTGAATCCCGCTTTTTTCTTTTTCCAAAGGCTTCCAATAGGTCCGTGTAACTATTCTGAACACAAAACGAGCATATCTAATGCAGGTGTAAAAATTTCGCTTGGTTGTTGGAATAAAGACTTCGCATTGCTTTATTTGCATAGATTCTACTTCAACCTAGGCAATGCTTTTCGATTCTGAGGGTACACATTCCGCTAACAGTCAAATAAATATTATCTCGGGAATGAATTCTGAATCGACTATTTTTCTATTTCCAAAACGTTCTAATTTTCCCAAATAACCTTTCCATTGTCAGAATCGTTTATATCTAGTACAGATATCAAAATGTTGCTTGGATGTTCGATTAAAGACTTCGGTTTTCTTTATTTGCGTTCCCAATGGGTCCAAATAAACTTTCTGACAAAGAATCGTGCATATATAATGCAGGTGTAAAAATATCGCTCGGTTGTTCGAATAAATACTTCGCTTTGCTTTATTTGCATAGATTCTACTTCAACATAGGCAATGCTTTTCGATTCTGAGGGTACACATTTCACTAACAGTCAAAGAAATATTATCTCGGGAATGCATTCTGAATCCAGTTTTTTTCTATTTCCAAAGGCTTCCAAATGGGCCCAAGTAACCTTTCTGACAACGAAACGAGCATATCTAATGCAGGTGTAAAAATATCAATAAAAACAATAAAAGTAAGCAATGCATTTCGATCCTGAGGGTACACATTTCACTAACAGTCAAAGAAATATTATCTCGGGAATGAATTCTGTGTCAACGAGTTTTCTATTCCCAAAACCTTCTAATCGGCTCGAATAACCATTCTGACAATGAATCGTTTATATCAAGTGCGGATATCAAAATATTGCTTGGATGTTCGATTAAAGACTTCGGTTTTCTTTATTTGCATTTCCAGTGGGTCCAAATAAACATTCTGACAAAGAATCGTGCATATCACATGTAAGTGTAAGAATCGTTCTTGATTGATCGAATAAAGACTTCGCTTTGACTTATTTGCATCGATTCCGCTTCAACATAGCCAATGATTTTCGATTCCGAGGACACACATTTCACTAACAGTCAAAGAAATATTATCTCGGGAATGCATTCTGAATCCAGCTTTTTTCTATTTCCAAAGGCTTCCAATGGGTCCGAGTAACTATTCTGAACACGAAACGAGCATATCTAATGCAGGTGTAAAAATTTCGCTTGGTTGTTGGAATAAAGACTTCGCTTTGACTTATTTGCATCGATTCTGCTTCAACCTAGGCAATGCTTTTCGATTCTGGCGGTACACATTCCGCTAACAGTCAAAGAAATATTATCTCGGGAATGAATTCTGAATCGACTATTTTTCTATTTCCAAAGCCTTTCAATGGGTCCAAGTAACCATTCTGAATCGTCCAAAGCAAATGTAAAAATATCGCTTGGTTGTTAGAATAAAAACTTCGCTTAGCTTTATTTGCATAGATTCTACTTCAACACAGGCGCCTTTCGATTCTGAGGGTACACATTTCACTAACAGTCAAAGAAATATTATCTCGGGAATGAATTCTGAATCGACTATTTTTCTATTTCCAAAACGTTCTAATTTGCCCAAATAACCTTTCTGACAATGAATCGTTTATATCTAGTGCAGATATCAAAATATTGCTTGGATGTTCGATTAAAGACTTCGGTTTTCTTTATTTGCGTTCCCAATGGGTCCAAATAAACATTCTGACAAAGAATCGTGCATATTTAATGCAGGTGTAAAAATATCGCTCGGTTGTTCTTTGCTTTGCTTTATTTGCATAGATTCTACTTCAACATAGGCAATGCTTTTCGATTCTGAGGGTACACATTTCACTAACAGTCAAAGAAATATTATCTCGGGAATGCATTCTGAATCCAGTTTTTTTCTATTTCCAGAGGCTTCCAATGGGTCCGAGTAGCTATTCTGAAAACGAAACGAGCATATCTAATGCAGGTGTAGAAATATCGCTTGGTTGTTAGAATAAAGACTTCGCATTGCTTTATTTGCATAGATTCTACCTCAACCTATGCAATGCTTTTCGATTCTGAGGGTACACATTCCGCTAACAGTCAAAGAAATATTATCTCGGGAATGAATTCTGAATCGACGTGTTTTCTTTTCCCAAAGCTTTCCAATGGGTACAAATAACCATTCCGACAAAGAATCGTGCATATCACATGCAAGTGTAAAAATCTTCGCTTTGACTTATTTGCATCGATTCTGCTTCAACATAGACTATGCTTTTCGATTGTGAGGGTACATACTAACAGTCAAAGAAATATTATCTCGGGAATGAATTCTGAATCGACTATTTTTCTATTTCCAAAGCCTTTCAATGGGTCCAAGTAACCATTCTGAAAACGAATCGTCCATATCTAAAGCAAGTGTAAAAATATCGCTCGGTTGTTAGAATAAACACTTCGCTTAGCTTTATTTGCATAGATTCTACTTCAACACAGGCGCCTTTCGATTCTGAGGGTACACATTTCACTAACAGTCAAAGAAATATTATCTCGGGAATGAATTCTGAATCGACTATTTTTCTATTTTCAAAACGTTCTAATTTGCCCAAATAAACATTCTGACAAAGAATCGTGCATATATAATGCAGGTGTAAAAATATCGCTCGGTTGTTCGAATAAATACTTCGCTTTGCTTTATTTGCACAGATTCTACTTCAACCTAGGCAATGCTTTTCGATTCTGAGGCTACACATTTCACTAACAGTCAAAGAAATATTATCTCGGGAATGAATTCTGTATCAACGAGTTTTCTATTTCCATAACCTTCTACTGTGCCCAAATAACCTTTCAGACAACGAATCGTTTATATCTAGTGCAGATATGAAAATATTGCTTGAATGTTCGATTAAAGACTTCGGTTTTCTTTATTTGCATTTCCAGTGGGTCCAAATAAACATTCTGACAAAGAATCGTGCATATCACATGTAAGTGTAAGAATCGTTCTTGATTGATCGAATAAAGACTTCGCTTTGACTTATTTGCATCGATTCCGCTTCAACATAGCCAATGATTTTCGATTCCGAGGACACACATTTCACTAACAGTCAAAGAAATATTATCTCGGGAATGAATTCTGAATCGACTATTTTTCTATTTCCAAAGCCTTTCAATGGGTCCGAGTAACCATTCTGAAAACGAATCGTCCATATCTAAAGCAAGTGTAAAAATATCGCTTTGTTGTTAGAATAAACACTTCGCTTAGCTTTATTTGCATAGATTCCACTTCAACACAGGCGCCTTTCGATTCTGAGGGTACACATTTCACTAACAGTCAAAGAAATATTATCTCGGGAATGAATTCTGAATCGACTATTTTCCTATTTCCAAAACGTTCTAATTTGCCCAAATAACCTTTCCATTGTCAGAATCGTTTATATCTAGTACAGATATCAAAATGTTGCCTGGATGTTCGATTAAAGACTTCGGTTTTCTTTATTTGCGTTCCCAATGGGTCCAAATAAACTTTCTGACAAAGAATCGTGCATATATAATGCAGGTGTAAAAATATCGCTCGGTTGTTCGAATAAATACTTCGCTTTGCTTTATTTGCATAGATTCTACTTCAACATAGGCAATGCTTTACGATTCTGAGGGTACACATTTCACTAACAGTCAAAGAAATATTATCTCGGGAATGCATTCTGAATCCAGCTATTTCCTATTTCCAAAGGCTTCCATTGGGCCCAAGTAACCTTTCTGACAACGAAACGAGCATATCTAATGCAGGTGTAAAAATATCAATAGAAACAATAGACATAGGCAATGTTTTTCGATCCTGAGGGTACACATTTCACTAACAGTCAAAGAAATATTATCTCGGGAATGAATTCTGTATCAACGAGTTTTCTATTCCCAAAACCTTCTAATCGGCTCGAATAACCATTCTGACAATGAATCGTTTATATCAAGTGCGGATATCAAAATATTGCTTGGATGTTCGATTAAAGACTTCGGTTTTCCTTATTTGCATTTTCAGTGGGTCCAAATAAACATTCTGACAAAGAATCGTGTATATCACATGTAAGTGTAAGAATCATTCTTGATTGATCGAATAAAGACTTCGCTTTGACTTATTTGCATCGATTCTGCTTCAACATAGCCAATGATTTTCGATTCCGAGGACACACATTTCACTAACAGTCAAAGAAATATTATCTCGGGAATGGATTCTGAATCCAGCTTTTTTCCATTTCCAAAGGCTTCCAATGGGTCCGAGTAACTATTCTGAACACGAAACGAGCATATCTAATGCAGGTGTAAAAATATCGCTTGCTTGTTGGAATAAAGACTTCGCATTGCTTTATTTGCATAGATTCTACTTCAACCTAGGCAATGCTTTTCGATTCTGAGGGTACACATTCCGCTAACAGTCAAAGAAATATTATCTCGGGAATGAATTCTGAATTGACTATTTTTCTATTTCTTTCAATGGGTCCAAGTAACCATTCTGAACACGAAACGAGCATATCTAATGCAGGTGTAAAAATATCAATAAAAACAATAAAAATAGGCAATGCTTTTCGATTCTGAGGGTACACATTTCACTAACAGTCAAAGAAATATCTCGGGAATGAATTCTGTATCAACGAGTTTTCTGTTTCCATAACCTTCTAATGGGCCCAAATAACCTTTCAGACAGCGAGTCGTTTATATCTAGTGCAGATATGAAAATTTTGCTTGAATGTTCGATTAAAGACTTCGGTTTTCTTTATTTGCATTTCCAGTGGGTCCAAATAAACATTCTGACAAAGAATCGTGCATATCACATGTAAGTGTAATCGTTCTTGATTGATCGAATAAAGACTTCGCTTTGACTTATTTGCATCGATTCCGCTTCAACATAGCCAATGATTTTCGATTCCGAGGACACACATTTCACTAACAGTCAAAGAAATATTATCTCGGGAATGCATTCTGAATCCAGCTTTTTTCTATTTCCAAAGGCTTCCAATGGGTCCGAGTAACTATTCTGAACACGAAACGAGCATATCTAATGCAGGTGTAAAAATTTCGCTTGGTTGTTGGAATAAAGACTTCGCTTTGACTTATTTGCATCGATTCTGCTTCAACCTAGGCAATGCTTTTCGATTCTGGCGGTACACATTCCGCTAACAGTCAAAGAAATATTATCTCGGGAATGAATTCTGAATCGACTATTTTTCTATTTCCAAAGCCTTTCAATGGGTCCAAGTAACCATTCTGACAACGAATCGTCCAAAGCAAATGTAAAAATATCGCTTGGTTGTTAGAATAAAAACTTCGCTTAGCTTTATTTGCATAGATTCTACTTCAACACAGGCGCCTTTCGAATCTGAGGGTACACATTTCACTAACAGTCAAAGAAATATTATCTCGGGAATGAATTCTGAATCGACTATTTTTCTATTTCCAAAACGTTCTAATTTGCCCAAATAACCTTTCTGACAATGAATCGTTTATATCTAGTGCAGATATCAAAATATTGCTTGGATGTTCGATTAAAGACTTCGGTTTTCTTTATTTGCGTTCCCAATGGGTCCAAATAAACATTCTGACAAAGAATCGTGCATATTTAATGCAGGTGTAAAAATATCGCTCGGTTGTTCTTTGCTTTGCTTTATTTGCATAGATTCTACTTCAACCTAGGCAATGCTTTTCGATTCTGAGGGTACACATTCCGCTAACAGTCAAAGAAATATTATCTCGGGAATGCATTCTGAATCCAGTTTTTTTCTATTTCCAGAGGCTTCCAATGGGTCCGAGTAGCTATTCTGAAAACGAAACGAGCATATCTAATGCAGGTGTAGAAATATCGCTTGGTTGTTAGAATAAAGACTTCGCATTGCTTTATTTGCATAGATTCTACCTCAACCTAGGCAATGCTTTTCGATTCTGAGGGTACACATTCCGCTAACAGTCAAAGAAATATTATCTCGGGAATGATTCTGAATCGACGTGTTTCTTTTCCCAAAGCTTTCCAATGGGTACAAATAACCATTCCGACAAAGAATCGTGCATATCACATGCAATTGTAAGAATCTTCACTTTGACTTATTTGCATCAATTCTGCTTCAACATAGACTATGCTCTTCGATTCTGAGGGTACACATTCCTCTAACAGTCAAAGAAATATTATCTCGGGAATGAATTCTGAATCGACTATTTTTCTATTTCCAAAACCTTTCAATGGGTCCAAGTAACCAAGGCAACGAATCGTCCATATCTAAAGCAAGTGTAAAAATATCGCCTGGTTGTTAGAATAAACACTTCGCTTAGCTTTATTTGCATAGATTCTACTTCAACACAGGCGCCTTTCGATTCTGAGGGTAAACATTTCACTAACAGTCAAAGAAATATTATCTCGGGAATGAATTCTGAATCGACTATTTTTCTATTTCCAAAACGTTCTAATTTGCCTAAATAACCTTTCTGACAATGAATCGTTTATATCTAGTACAGATATCAAAATATTGCTTGGATGTTCGATTAAAGACTTCGGTTTTCTTTATTTGCGTTCCCAATGGATCCAAATAAACATTCTGACAAAGAATCGTGCATATATAATGCAGGTGTAAAAATATCGCTCGGTTGTTCGAATAAATACTTCGCTTTGCTTTATTTGCACAGATTCTACTTCAACCTAGGCAATGCTTTTCGATTCTGAGGGTACACATTCCGCTAACAGTCAAAGAAATATTATCTCGGGAATGAATTCTGAATCGACGTGTTTTCTTTTCCCAAAGCCAATGGGTACAAATAACCTTTCAGACAACGAATCGGTTATATCTAGTGCAGATATGAAAATATTGCTTGAATGTTCGATTAAAGACTTCGGTTTTCTTTATTTGCATTTCCAGTGGGTCCAAATAAACATTCTGACAAAGAATCGTGCATATCACATGTAAGTGTAAGAATCGTTCTTGATTGATCGAATAAGGACTTCCTTTGACTTATTTGCATCGATTCCGCTTCAACATAGCCAATGATCTTCGATTCCGAGGACACACATTTCACTAACAGTCAAAGAAATATTATCTCGGGAATGAATTCTGAATCGACTATTTTTCTATTTCCAAAACGTTCTAATTTGCCCAAATAACCTTTCTGACAATGAACCGTTTATATCTAGTACAGATATCAAAATATTGCTTGGATGTTCGATTAAAGACTTCGGTTTTCTTTATTTGCGTTCCCAATGGGTCCATATAAACATTCTAACAAAGAATTGTGCATATATAATGCAGGTGTAAAAATATCGCTCGGTTGTTCGAATAAATACTTCGGTTTTCTTTATTTGCATTTCCAGTGGGTCTCGTTCCTGATTGATCGAATAAAGACTTCGCTTGACTTACTTGCATCGATTCTGCTTCAACATAGCCAATGATTTTCGATTCCGAGGACACACATTTCACTAACAGTCAAAGAAATATTATCTCGGGAATGCATTCTGAATCCAGCTTTTTTCCATTTCCAAAGGCTTCCAATGGGTCCGAGTAACTATTCTGAACACGAAACGGGCATATCTAATGCAGGTGTAAAAATTTCGCTTGCTTGTTGGAATAAAGACTTCGCATTGCTTTACTTGCATAGATTCTACTTCAACCTAGGCAATGCTTTTCGATTCTGAGGGTACACATTCCGCTAACAGTCAAAGAAATATTATCTCGGGAATGAATTCTGAATCGACGTGTTTTCTTTTCCCAAAGCTTTCCAATGGGTACAAATAACCATTCCGACAAAGAATCGCCCATATCTAATGCAAGTGTAAAAATATCGCTTGGTTGTTCGTATCAAAAATTCGCTTTGCTTTATTTGCATAGATTCTACTTCAACCTAGGAAATGCTTTTCGACTCCGAGGACACACATTTCACTAACAGTCAAAGGAATATTATCTCGGGAATGCATTCTGAATCCAGTTTTTTTCTATTTCCAGAGGCTTCCAATGGATCCGAGTAGCTATTCTGAACACGAAACGAGCATATCTAATGCAGGTGTAGAAATATCGCTTGCTTGTTGGAATAAAGACTTCGCATTGCTTTACTTGCATAGATTCTACTTCAACCTAGGCAATGCTTTTCGATTCTGAGGGTACACATTCCGCTAACAGTCAAAGAAATATTATCTCGGGAATGAATTCTGAATCGACGTGTTTTCTTTTCCCAAAGCTTTCCAATGGGTACAAATAACCATTCCGACAAAGAATCGCCCATATCTAATGCAAGTGTAAAAATATCGCTTGGTTGTTCGTATCAAAAATTCGCTTTGCTTTATTTGCATAGATTCTACTTCAACCTAGGAAATGCTTTTCGACTCCGAGGACACACATTTCACTAACAGTCAAAGGAATATTATCTCGGGAATGCATTCTGAATCCAGCTTTTTTCCATTTCCAAAGGCTTCCAATGGGTCCGAGTAACTATTCTGAACACGAAACGGGCATATCTAATGCAGGTGTAAAAATTTCGCTTGCTTGTTGGAATAAAGACTTCGCATTGCTTTATTTGCATAGATTCTACTTCAACCTAGGCAATGCTTTTCGATTCTGAGGGTACACATTCCGCTAACAGTCAAAGAAATATTATCTCGGGAATGAATTCTGAATCGACGTGTTTTCTTTTCCAAAGCTTTCCAATGGGTCCAAGTAACCATTCTGACAACGAATCGCTCATATCTAATGCAAGCGTAAAAATATCGCTTGGTTGTTCGTATCAATACCTCGCTTTGCTTTATTTGCATAGATTCTACTTCAACATAGGCAATGCTTTTCGATTCTGAGGTTACACATTTCACTAACAGTCAAAGAAATATTATCTCGGGAATGAATTCTGAATCGACTATTTTTCTATTTCCAAAACGTTCTAATTTGCCCAAATAACCTTTCTGACAATGAACCGTTTATATCTAGTACAGATATCAAAATATTGCTTGGATGTTCGATTAAAGGCTTCGGTTTTCTTTATTTGCGTTCCCAATGGGTCCAAATAAACATTCTAACAAAGAATTGTGCATATATAATGCAGGTGTAAAAATATCGCTCGGTTGTTCGAATAAATACTTCGGTTTTCTTTATTTGCATTTCCAGTGGGTCTCGTTCTTGATTGATCGAATAAAGACTTCGCTTTGACTTACTTGCATCGATTCTGCTTCAACATAGCCAATGATTTTCGATTCCGAGGACACACATTTCACTAACAGTCAAAGAAATATTATCTCGGGAATGCATTCTGAATCCAGCTTTTTTCCATTTCCAAAGGCTTCCAATGGGTCCGAGTAACTACTCTGAACACGAAACGAGCATATCTAATGCAGGTGTAAAAATATCGCTTGCTTGTTGGAATAAAGACTTCGCATTGCTTTATTTGCATAGATTCTACTTCAACCTAGGCAATGCTTTTCGATTCTGAGGGTACACATTCCGCTTACAGTCAAAGAAATATTATCTCGGGAATGAATTCTGAATCGACGTGTTTTCTTTTCCCAAAGCTTTCCAATGGGTACAAATAACCATTCCGACAAAGAATCGCCCATATCTAATGCAAGTGTAAAAATATCGCTTGGTTGTTCGTATCAAAAATTCGCTTTGCTTTATTTGCATAGATTCTACTTCAACATAGGCAGTGCTTTTCGATTCTGAGGGTGCACATTTCACTAACAGTCAAAGAAATATTATCTCGGGAATGAATTCTGTATCAACGAGTTTTCTATTTCCATAACCTTCTAATGGGCCCAAATAACCATTCTGACAATGAATCGTTTATATCTAGTACAGATATCAAAATATTGCTTGGATGTTCGATTAAAGACTTCGGTTTTCTTTATTTGCATTTCCAGTGGGTCCAAATAAACATTCTGACAAAGAATCGTGCATATCACATGTAAGTGTAAGAATCGTTCTTGATTGATCGAATAAAGACTTCGCTTTGACTTATTTGCATCGATTCCGCTTCAACATAGCCAATGATTTTCGATTCCGAGGACACACATTTCACTAACAGTCAAAGAAGGGTAGAATAAAAACTTCGCTTAGCTTTATTTGCATAGATTCTACTTCAACACAGGCGCCTTTCGATTCTGAGGGTACACATTTCACTAACAGTCAAAGAAATATTATCTCGGGAATGCATTCTGAATCCAGCTTTTTTCTATTTCCAAAGGCTTCCAATGGCTCCGAGTAACTATTCTGAACACGAAACGAGCATATCTAATGCAGGTGTAAAAATTTCGCTTGGTTGTTGGAATAAAGACTTCGCTTTGACTTATTTGCATCGATTCTGCTTCAACATAGACTATGCTTTTCGATTCTGAGGGTACACATTCCGCTAACAGTCAAAGAAATATTATCTCGGGAATGAATTCTGAATTGACTATTTTTCTATTTCTTTCAATGGGTCCAAGTAACCATTCTGAACACGAAACGAGCATATCTAATGCAGGTGTAAAAATATCAATAAAAACAATAAAAATAGGCAATGCTTTTCGATTCTGAGGGTACACATTTCACTAACAGTCAAAGAAATATCTCGGGAATGAATTCTGTATCAACGAGTTTTCTGTTTCCATAACCTTCTAATGGGCCCAAATAACCTTTCAGACAGCGAGTCGTTTATATCTAGTGCAGATATGAAAATTTTGCTTGAATGTTCGATTAAAGACTTCGGTTTTCTTTATTTGCATTTCCAGTGGGTCCAAATAAACATTCTGACAAAGAATCGTGCATATCACATGTAAGTGTAAGAATCGTTCTTGATTGATCGAATAAAGACTTCGCTTTGACTTATTTGCATCGATTCCGCTTCAACATAGCCAATGATTTTCGATTCCGAGGACACACATTTCACTAACAGTCAAAGAAATATTATCTCGGGAATGCATTCTGAATCCAGCTTTTTTCTATTTCCAAAGGCTTCCAATGGGTCCGAGTAACTATTCTGAACACGAAACGAGCATATCTAATGCAGGTGTAAAAATTTCGCTTGGTTGTTGGAATAAAGACTTCGCTTTGACTTATTTGCATCGATTCTGCTTCAACCTAGGCAATGCTTTTCGATTCTGGCGGTACACATTCCGCTAACAGTCAAAGAAATATTATCTCGGGAATGAATTCTGAATCGACGTGTTTTCTTTTCCCAAAGCTTTCCAATGGGTACAAATAACCATTCCGACAAAGAATCGTGCATATCACATGCAAGTGTAAAAATCTTCGCTTTGACTTATTTGCATCGATTCTGCTTCAACATAGACTATGCTTTTCGATTGTGAGGGTACATACTAACAGTCAAAGAAATATTATCTCGGGAATGAATTCTGAATCGACTATTTTTCTATTTCCAAAGCCTTTCAATGGGTCCAAGTAACCATTCTGACAACGAATCGTCCAAAGCAAATGTAAAAATATCGCTTGGTTGTTAGAATAAAAACTTCGCTTAGCTTTATTTGCATAGATTCTACTTCAACACAGGCGCCTTTCGAATCTGAGGGTACACATTTCACTAACAGTCAAAGAAATATTATCTCGGGAATGAATTCTGAATCGACTATTTTTCTATTTCCAAAACGTTCTAATTTGCCCAAATAACCTTTCTGACAATGAATCGTTTATATCTAGTGCAGATATCAAAATATTGCTTGGATGTTCGATTAAAGACTTCGGTTTTCTTTATTTGCGTTCCCAATGGGTCCAAATAAACATTCTGACAAAGAATCGTGCATATTTAATGCAGGTGTAAAAATATCGCTCGGTTGTTCTTTGCTTTGCTTTATTTGCATAGATTCTACTTCAACATAGGCAATGCTTTTCGATTCTGAGGGTACACATTTCACTAACAGTCAAAGAAATATTATCTCGGGAATGCATTCTGAATCCAGTTTTTTTCTATTTCCAGAGGCTTCCAATGGATCCGAGTAGCTATTCTGAACACGAAACGAGCATATCTAATGCAGGTGTAGAAATATCGCTTGCTTGTTGGAATAAAGACTTCGCATTGCTTTACTTGCATAGATTCTACTTCAACCTAGGCAATGCTTTTCGATTCTGAGGGTACACATTCCGCTAACAGTCAAAGAAATATTATCTCGGGAATGAATTCTGAATCGACGTGTTTTCTTTTCCCAAAGCTTTCCAATGGGTACAAATAACCATTCCGACAAAGAATCGCCCATATCTAATGCAAGTGTAAAAATATCGCTTGGTTGTTCGTATCAAAAATTCGCTTTGCTTTATTTGCATAGATTCTACTTCAACCTAGGAAATGCTTTTCGACTCCGAGGACACACATTTCACTAACAGTCAAAGGAATATTATCTCGGGAATGCATTCTGAATCCAGCTTTTTTCCATTTCCAAAGGCTTCCAATGGGTCCGAGTAACTATTCTGAACACGAAACGGGCATATCTAATGCAGGTGTAAAAATTTCGCTTGCTTGTTGGAATAAAGACTTCGCATTGCTTTATTTGCATAGATTCTACTTCAACCTAGGCAATGCTTTTCGATTCTGAGGGTACACATTCCGCTAACAGTCAAAGAAATATTATCTCGGGAATGAATTCTGAATCGACGTGTTTTCTTTTCCCAAAGCTTTCCAATGGGTACAAATAACTATTCCGATAAAGAATCGTGCATAGCACATGCAAGTGTAAAAATCTTCGCCTTGACTTATTTGCATCGATTCTGCCTCAACATAGACTATGCTTTTCGTTTCTGATGGTACACATTTCACAACAGTCAAAGAAATATTATCTCGGGAATGAATTCTGAATTCTGAATCTAACAGTCAAAGAAATATTCTGAATTCGGAATCGAATTTTTTTCTATTTCCAAAGCTTTCCAATGGGTCCAAGTAACCATTCTGACAACGAATCGCTCATATCTAATGCAAGTGTAAAAATATCGCTTGGTTGTTCGTATCAAAAATTCGCTTAGCTTTATTTGCATAGATTCTACTTCAACACAGGCGCCTTTCGATTCTGAGGGTACACATTTCACTAACAGTCAAAGAAATATTATCTCGGGAATGAATTCTGAATTCTGAATCTAACAGTCAAAGAAATATTCTGAATTCGGAATCGAATTTTTTTCTATTTCCAAAGCTTTCCAATGGGTCCAAGTAACCATTCTGACACCGAATCGCTCATATCTAATGCAAGCGTAAAAATATCGCTTGGTTGTTCGTATCAATACCTCGCTTTGCTTTATTTGCATAGATTCTACTTCAACATAGGCAATGCTTTTCGATTCTGAGGTTACACATTTCACTAACAGTCAAAGAAATATTATCTCGGGAATGAATTCTGAATCGACTATTTTTCTATTTCCAAAACGTTCTAATTTGCCCAAATAACCTTTCTGACAATGAACCGTTTATATCTAGTACAGATATCAAAATATTGCTTGGATGTTCGATTAAAGGCTTCGGTTTTCTTTATTTGCGTTCCCAATGGGTCCAAATAAACATTCTAACAAAGAATTGTGCATATATAATGCAGGTGTAAAAATATCGCTCGGTTGTTCGAATAAATACTTCTCTTTTCTTTATTTGCATTTCCAGTGGGTCTCGTTCTTGATTGATCGAATAAAGACTTCGCTTTGACTTACTTGCATCGATTCTGCTTCAACATAGCCAATGATTTTCGATTCCGAGGACACACATTTCACTAACAGTCAAAGAAATATTATCTCGGGAATGCATTCTGAATCCAGCTTTTTTCCATTTCCAAAGGCTTCCAATGGGTCCGAGTAACTACTCTGAACACGAAACGAGCATATCTAATGCAGGTGTAAAAATATCGCTTGCTTGTTGGAATAAAGACTTCGCATTGCTTTATTTGCATAGATTCTACTTCAACCTAGGCAATGCTTTTCGATTCTGAGGGTACACATTCCGCTTACAGTCAAAGAAATATTATCTCGGGAATGAATTCTGAATCGACGTGTTTTCTTTCCCCAAAGCTTTCCAATGGGTACAAATAACCATTCCGACAAAGAATCGCCCATATCTAATGCAAGTGTAAAAATATCGCTTGGTTGTTCGTATCAAAAATTCGCTTTGCTTTATTTGCATAGATTCTACTTCAACATAGGCAGTGCTTTTCGATTCTGAGGGTGCACATTTCACTAACAGTCAAAGAAATATTATCTCGGGAATGAATTCTGTATCAACGAGTTTTCTATTTCCATAACCTTCTAATGCGCCCAAATAACCATTCTGACAATGAATTGTTTATATCTAGTGCAGATATCAAAATATTGCTTGGATGTTCGATTAAAGACTTCGGTTTTCTTTATTTGCATTTCCAGTGGGTCCAAATAAACATTCTGACAAAGAATCGTGCATATCACATGTAAGTGTAAGAATCGTTCTTGATTGATCGAATAAAGACTTCGCTTTGACTTATTTGCATCGATTCCGCTTCAACATAGCCAATGATTTTCGATTCCGAGGACACACATTTCACTAACAGTCAAAGAAGGGTAGAATAAAAACTTCGCTTAGCTTTATTTGCATAGATTCTACTTCAACACAGGCGCCTTTCGATTCTGAGGGTACACATTTCACTAACAGTCAAAGAAATATTATCTCGGGAATGCATTCTGAATCCAGCTTTTTTCTATTTCCAAAGGCTTCCAATGGCTCCGAGTAACTATTCTGAACACGAAACGAGCATATCTAATGCAGGTGTAAAAATTTCGCTTGGTTGTTGGAATAAAGACTTCGCTTTGACTTATTTGCATCGATTCTGCTTCAACATAGACTATGCTTTTCGATTCTGAGGGTACACATTCCGCTAACAGTCAAAGAAATATTATCTCGGGAATGAATTCTGAATTGACTATTTTTCTATTTCTTTCAATGGGTCCAAGTAACCATTCTGAACACGAA
The DNA here is from genome assembly GCA_930367185.1 of Myathropa florea. Taxonomy (NCBI): domain Eukaryota; kingdom Metazoa; phylum Arthropoda; class Insecta; order Diptera; family Syrphidae; genus Myathropa; species Myathropa florea. The sequence continues at coordinate 62,444,330 of OV884004.1, read as the reverse complement.
ACGAGCATATCTAATGCAGGTATAAAAATATCAATAAAAACAATAAAAATAGGCAATGCTTTTCGATTCTGAGGGTACACATTTCACTAACAGTCAAAGAAATATCTCGGGAATGAATTCTGTATCAACGAGTTTTCTGTTTCCATAACCTTCTAATGGGCCCAAATAACCTTTCAGACAGCGAGTCGTTTATATCTAGTGCAGATATGAAAATTTTGCTTGAATGTTCGATTAAAGACTTCGGTTTTCTTTATTTGCATTTCCAGTGGGTCCAAATAAACATTCTGACAAAGAATCGTGCATATCACATGTAAGTGTAAGAATCGTTCTTGATTGATCGAATAAAGACTTCGCTTTGACTTATTTGCATCGATTCCGCTTCAACATAGCCAATGATTTTCGATTCCGAGGACACACATTTCACTAACAGTCAAAGAAATATTATCTCGGGAATGCATTCTGAATCCAGCTTTTTTCTATTTCCAAAGGCTTCCAATGGGTCCGAGTAACTATTCTGAACACGAAACGAGCATATCTAATGCAGGTGTAAAAATTTCGCTTGGTTGTTGGAATAAAGACTTCGCTTTGACTTATTTGCATCGATTCTGCTTCAACCTAGGCAATGCTTTTCGATTCTGGCGGTACACATTCCGCTAACAGTCAAAGAAATATTATCTCGGGAATGAATTCTGAATCGACGTGTTTTCTTTTCCCAAAGCTTTCCAATGGGTACAAATAACCATTCCGACAAAGAATCGTGCATATCACATGCAAGTGTAAAAATCTTCGCTTTGACTTATTTGCATCGATTCTGCTTCAACATAGACTATGCTTTTCGATTGTGAGGGTACATACTAACAGTCAAAGAAATATTATCTCGGGAATGAATTCTGAATCGACTATTTTTCTATTTCCAAAGCCTTTCAATGGGTCCAAGTAACCATTCTGACAACGAATCGTCCAAAGCAAATGTAAAAATATCGCTTGGTTGTTAGAATAAAAACTTCGCTTAGCTTTATTTGCATAGATTCTACTTCAACACAGGCGCCTTTCGAATCTGAGGGTACACATTTCACTAACAGTCAAAGAAATATTATCTCGGGAATGAATTCTGAATCGACTATTTTTCTATTTCCAAAACGTTCTAATTTGCCCAAATAACCTTTCTGACAATGAATCGTTTATATCTAGTGCAGATATCAAAATATTGCTTGGATGTTCGATTAAAGACTTCGGTTTTCTTTATTTGCGTTCCCAATGGGTCCAAATAAACATTCTGACAAAGAATCGTGCATATTTAATGCAGGTGTAAAAATATCGCTCGGTTGTTCTTTGCTTTGCTTTATTTGCATAGATTCTACTTCAACATAGGCAATGCTTTTCGATTCTGAGGGTACACATTTCACTAACAGTCAAAGAAATATTATCTCGGGAATGCATTCTGAATCCAGTTTTTTTCTATTTCCAGAGGCTTCCAATGGATCCGAGTAGCTATTCTGAACACGAAACGAGCATATCTAATGCAGGTGTAGAATCGACGTGTTTTCTTTTCCCAAAGCCAATGGGTACAAATAACCTTTCAGACAACGAATCGGTTATATCTAGTGCAGATATGAAAATATTGCTTGAATGTTCGATTAAAGACTTCGGTTTTCTTTATTTGCATTTCCAGTGGGTCCAAATAAACATTCTGACAAAGAATCGTGCATATCACATGTAAGTGTAAGAATCGTTCTTGATTGATCGAATAAGGACTTCCTTTGACTTATTTGCATCGATTCCGCTTCAACATAGCCAATGATCTTCGATTCCGAGGACACACATTTCACTAACAGTCAAAGAAATATTATCTCGGGAATGAATTCTGAATCGACTATTTTTCTATTTCCAAAACGTTCTAATTTGCCCAAATAACCTTTCTGACAATGAATCGTTTATATCTAGTGCAGATATCAAAATATTGCTTGGATGTTCGATTAAAGACTTCGGTTTTCTTTATTTGCGTTCCCAATGGGTCCAAATAAACATTCTGACAAAGAATCGTGCATATTTAATGCAGGTGTAAAAATATCGCTCGGTTGTTCTTAGCTTTGCTTTATTTGCATAGATTCTACTTCAACCTAGGCAATGCTTTTCGATTCTGAGGGTACACATTTCGCTAACAGTCAAAGAAATATTATCTCGGGAATGCATTCTGAATCCAGTTTTTTTCTATTTCCAGAGGCTTCCAATGGGTCCGAGTAGCTATTCTGAAAACGAAACGAGCATATCTAATGCAGGTGTAGAAATATCGCTTGGTTGTTAGAATAAAGACTTCGCATTGCTTTATTTGCATAGATTCTACCTCAACCTAGGCAATGCTTTTCGATTCTGAGGGTACACATTCCGCTAACAGTCAAAGAAATATTATCTCGGGAATGATTCTGAATCGACGTGTTTCTTTTCCCAAAGCTTTCCAATGGGTACAAATAACCATTCCGACAAAGAATCGTGCATATCACATGCAATTGTAAAAATCTTCACTTTGACTTATTTGCATCAATTCTGCTTCAACATAGACTATGCTCTTCGATTCTGAGGGTACACATTCCTCTAACAGTCAAAGAAATATTATCTCGGGAATGAATTCTGAATCGACTATTTTTCTATTTCCAAAACGTTCTAATTTGCCTAAATAACCTTTCTGACAATGAATCGTTTATATCTAGTACAGATATCAAAATATTGCTTGGATGTTCGATTAAAGACTTCGGTTTTCTTTATTTGCGTTCCCAATGGATCCAAATAAACATTCTGACAAAGAATCGTGCATATATAATGCAGGTGTAAAAATATCGCTCGGTTGTTCGAATAAATACTTCGCTTTGCTTTTTTTTGCACAGATTCTACTTCAACCTAGGCAATGCTTTTCGATTCTGAGGGTACACATTCCGCTAACAGTCAAAGAAATATTATCTCGGGAATGAATTCTGAATCGACGTGTTTTCTTTTCCCAAAGCCAATGGGTACAAATAACCTTTCAGACAACGAATCGGTTATATCTAGTGCAGATATGAAAATAGTGCTTGAATGTTCGATTAAAGACTTCGGTTTTCTTTATTTACATTTCCAGTGGGTCCAAATAAACATTCTGACAAAGAATCGTGCATATCACATGTAAGTGTAAGAATCGTTCTTGATTGATCGAATAAGGACTTCCTTTGACTTATTTGCATCGATTCCGCTTCAACATAGCCAATGATCTTCGATTCCGAGGACACACATTTCACTAACAGTCAAAGAAATATTATCTCGGGAATGAATTCTGAATCGACTATTTTTCTATTTCCAAAACGTTCTAATCTGCCCAAATAACCTTTCTGACAATGAACCGTTTATATCTAGTACAGATATCAAAATATTGCTTGGATGTTCGATTAAAGACTTCGGTTTTCTTTATTTGCGTTCCCAATGGGTCCATATAAACATTCTAACAAAGAATTGTGCATATATAATGCAGGTGTAAAAATATCGCTCGGTTGTTCGAATAAATACTTCGGTTTTCTTTATTTGCATTTCCAGTGGGTCTCGTTCCTGATTGATCGAATAAAGACTTCGCTTGACTTACTTGCATCGATTCTGCTTCAACATAGCCAATGATTTTCGATTCCGAGGACACACATTTCACTAACAGTCAAAGAAATATTATCTCGGGAATGCATTCTGAATCCAGCTTTTTTCCATTTCCAAAGGCTTCCAATGGGTCCGAGTAACTATTCTGAACACGAAACGGGCATATCTAATGCAGGTGTAAAAATTTCGCTTGCTTGTTGGAATAAAGACTTCGCATTGCTTTACTTGCATAGATTCTACTTCAACCTAGGCAATGCTTTTCGATTCTGAGGGTACACATTCCGCTAACAGTCAAAGAAATGTTATCTCGGGAATGAATTCTGAATCGACGTGTTTTCTTTTCCCAAAGCTTTCCAATGGGTACAAATAACCATTCCGACAAAGAATCGCCCATATCTAATGCAAGTGTAAAAATATCGCTTGGTTGTTCGTATCAAAAATTCGCTTTGCTTTATTTGCATAGATTCTACTTCAACTTAGGAAATGCTTTTCGACTCCGAGGACACACATTTCACTAACAGTCAGAGAAATATTATCTCGGGAATGCATTCTGAATCCAGCTTTTTTCCATTTCCAAAGGCTTCCAATGGGTCCGAGTAACTATTCTGAACACGAAACGGGCATATCTAATGCAGGTGTAAAAATTTCGCTTGCTTGTTGGAATAAAGACTTCGCATTGCTTTATTTGCATAGATTCTACTTCAACCTAGGCAATGCTTTTCGATTCTGAGGGTACACATTCCGCTAACAGTCAAAGAAATATTATCTCGGGAATGAATTCTGAATCGACTATTTTTCTATTTCCAAAACCTTTCAATGGGTCCAAGTAACCAAGACAACGAATCGTCCATATCTAAAGCAAGTGTAAAAATATCGCCTGGTTGTTAGAATAAACACTTCGCTTAGCTTAGTCAAAGAAATATTATCTCGGGAATGAATTCTGAATCGACTATTTTTCTATTTCCAAAACGTTCTAATTTGCCTAAATAACCTTTCTGACAATGAATCGTTTATATCTAGTACAGATATCAAAATATTGCTTGGATGTTCGATTAAAGACTTCGGTTTTCTTTATATGCGTTCCCAATGGATCCAAATAAACATTCTGACAAAGAATCTTGCATATATAATGCAGGTGTAAAAATATCGCTCGGTTGTTCGAATAAATACTTCGCTTTGCTTTATTTGCACAGATTCTACTTCAACCTAGGCAATGCTTTTCGGTTCTGAGGGTACACATTCCGCTAACAGTCAAAGAAATATTATCTCGGGAATGAATTCTGAATCGACGTGTTTTCTTTTCCCAAAGCCAATGGGTACAAATAACCTTTCAGACAACGAATCGGTTATATCTAGTGCAGATATGAAAATATTGCTTGAATGTTCGATTAAAGACTTCGGTTTTCTTTATTTACATTTCCAGTGGGTCCAAATAAACATTCTGACAAAGAATCGTGCATATCACATGTAAGTGTAAGAATCGTTCTTGATTGATCGAATAAGGACTTCCTTTGACTTATTTGCATCGATTCCGCTTCAACATAGCCAATGATCTTCGATTCCGAGGACACACATTTCACTAACAGTCAAAGAAATATTATCTCGGGAATGAATTCTGAATCGACTATTTTTCTATTTCCAAAACGTTCTAATTTGCCCAAATAACCTTTCTGACAATGAACCGTTTATATCTAGTACAGATATCAAAATATTGCTTGGATGTTCGATTAAAGACTTCGGTTTTCTTTATTTGCGTTCCCAATGGGTCCATATAAACATTCTAACAAAGAATTGTGCATATATAATGCAGGTGTAAAAATATCGCTCGGTTGTTCGAATAAATACTTCGGTTTTCTTTATTTGCATTTCCAGTGGGTCTCGTTCCTGATTGATCGAATAAAGACTTCGCTTGACTTACTTGCATCGATTCTGCTTCAACATAGCCAATGATTTTCGATTCCGAGGACACACATTTCACTAACAGTCAAAGAAATATTATCTCGGGAATGCATTCTGAATCCAGCTTTTTTCCATTTCCAAAGGCTTCCAATGGGTCCGAGTAACTATTCTGAACACGAAACGGGCATATCTAATGCAGGTGTAAAAATTTCGCTTGCTTGTTGGAATAAAGACTTCGCATTGCTTTATTTGCATAGATTCTACTTCAACCTAGGCAATGCTTTTCGATTCTGAGGGTACACATTCCGCTAACAGTCAAAGAAATATTATCTCGGGAATGAATTCTGAATCGACGTGTTTTCTTTTCCCAAAGCTTTCCAATGGGTACAAATAACTATTCCGATAAAGAATCGTGCATAGCACATGCAAGTGTAAAAATCTTCGCCTTGACTTATTTGCATCGATTCTGCCTCAACATAGACTATGCTTTTCGTTTCTGATGGTACACATTTCACAACTTCTTCTTCTTCTTAGGGCGCTACAGTCCGAGGTGGACCTGGGCCTCACTCAACATGCCTCTCCAGCCAGCACGATCTTTCGCCAGCTGTCTCCAGTTTCGCACACCAAGCCGGCAGAGGTCCCCCTCGACTTGTGTGCGCCACCTTGTTCGTGGACGTCCTCTGTTGCGTTGTCCCACAGGCTCAGAGTCGAAGACTCTTCGGGCCGGAGCTAAGTTGTCCATACGCTCTACATGGCCTAGCCATCTTAGGCGTTGGATCCGTAGACGCCTGGCTAGACTCATGTCGCTGTACAGCCCATACAGTTCGTGGTTGAATCTTCTCCTCCAAATGCCATCAACGCAAACAGGACCAAAGATCGCGCGCAGAACTTTTCTCTCGAAAAGACCAAGAGACTGTTCATCCGCTTGGGATATTGTCCATGCCTCTGCACCGTAAAGCAGGACTGGGATGATCAAGGTCTTATACAAAGTCAACTTAGTCTTTCGAGAGAGGGCTCTACTACTCAATTGCCTTTTGAGCCCATAAAAACAGCGGTTGGCAAGAGTAATTCTGCGTTTGATCTCGGTACTGATGTTGTTTGTACTGTTAACCGCGGAGCCAAGGTAGACGAAGTCCTTTACTACCTCAAAGTTATAGCTGCCTATGGTGACGTTCTGGCCAAGTCGTCGATGTTGTGCGTCCTTTCTCGATGACAGCATATACTTTGTTTTGCCCTCGTTTACCGCCAGACCCATTTTAGCCGCTTCCGTTTCAATGCCAGCAAACGCATCATTGACGGCTCGCTGTGTTCTCCCAATCACGTCAATGTCATCCGCGTAAGCTAGCAGTTGAACGGACTTTTGGAAGATCGTGCCTCTTGTGTTGGCCAGTGAGTTTTGCACGATCTTCTCAAGAATGATGTTAAAGAAATCACATGACAGCGCGTCGCCTTGTCTAAAACCTTTTTTGACATTGAAGGTCTCGGTGAGTTCGTTACCGACCTTGATGGAGCAGCGAGAGTTCTCCATCGTCATCCTGCTCAGTCTGACGAGTTTAGCAGGAATGTCAAAACTAGACATGGCGCTGTATAGCTCGTCTCTATACACGCTGTCATATGCGGCCTTGAAATCGACAAATAGATGGTGTGTGTCGATCTGCATTTCCTGGGTCTTCTCCAGGATCTGCCGCAGTGTGAAAATTTGATCGATGGTGGACTTCCCGGGCCTGAAACCACACTGGTAAGGACCTATCAGTTTGTACACGAATGGTTTCAGGCGTTCACACAAAACGGCAGAGAAGACCTTATAGGCGATATTAAGGAGACTTATCCCTCGATAGTTGGCGCAGTCAAAGGGGTCTCCTTTCTTGTGGATCGGGCAAACGATACTGAGATTCCACTCATCGGGCATGCTTTCCTCCGACCATATCTTACAGATGAGCTGGTGCATGCGCCCTACCAGATCACCTCCAGCTGCTTTAAACATTTCGGCGGGCAGACTATCTGCACCAGCAGCTTTATTAGACTTCAGTCTCGATATCGCTATCTTGACTTCGTCTAGGTCGGGGGGACGGTATTCTCTTCTATCATCGTCCGTTGTGTTGAGTGGAACATTCTGCCTGACAGCGGTATTTGTGTCCTCATCGCCGTTCAACAGTCTGCAGAAATGATTTTTCCAAATTCTCAGTATCGACTGCGAATCTACTACTAGCTGTCCATTTTCGTCCCGGCAAGCTTCTGTCCGAACTTTATATCCATTCGATAAAAGTTTTATCCTTTGGTAAAACTTTCGGACATCATTCCTGCCATAACACCTCTCCATCTCCTCGATCGCGCGCTTCTCGTGCTCTTTCTTTTTCTTTCTGAGAAGCCGGTTCTCTTCCCTTCTTCTCTGTTCGTAGAGCTCACGAACAGCTCTCGTGGTTCGATGCAGCGTTGCCCGGTAGGCTTCTTGCTTTGCTGCATGTGCCTGCCTGCACTCGTTGTCAAACCAGGGGTTTTTTCTTGTTGGCGTTTTAAAACCCAGCACATCAGTAGCGGCTTCTCTGATGGCTCTTTGACAACGTTTCCATTCTTCGTCTATTGTTAGTGCAGGCGGCGTCGAACTTTCGGAGAGTTTCAGGGAGACTCGATCGGCAAAGTTCCTGGCAGTCTGTTGCGATTGTAGCTTTTCGACGTCAAACCGTGGTTGTCTTCCTCGACTCCGTTGTTCTCTCGATATCCGTGTCCTTACCTTGGCTACAACAAGGAAATGGTCCGAGTCGATGTTGGCGCCTCGGAACGTTCGGACATCAAGAATACTGGAGGAGTGTCTGACGTCGATCGCAACGTGATCAATCTGGTTGACGGTTGAATGATCAGGGGACCGCCAGGTCCCTTTATGGATGTTGAGGTGTGGGAACCGCGTGCTAGCTACAGAGAGGTTTCGCCCCGTAACAAAGTCCACCAGCCTGAGTCCGTTTTCGGACGTGGTGTCGTGCAGGCTGTGTTTACCGATGACTCTAGCAAAGATGTCCTCTTTACCCAGCTTAGCGTTGAAATCTCCTAGAACGATCTTGGTGTCGTAGCTGGGGCATTGATCGTACGTTCTTTCTAGGAGATCATAGAAGTCATCCTTGCTATCGTCATCTTTGTCCTCCGTTGGGGCGTGGGCGCAGATTAGGCTGATGTTCCCGAATTTAGCCTTGATGCGGATTGTTATGAGGCGCTCGCTTATGTACTTAAAGCTTAAGACTTTTTGCCTAAGTCTGCCTCGAACAACAAATCCACATCCAAATAATCGCTGCCTTCGCTCTCTGTAACAGTCGCCGTAGTAGATATCGCAGTTTTTCATCCTCTTTTTGCCCGGCCCATCCCATCGCACTTCCTGGATTGCGGTAACGTCTGCTTTATAGCAGTCTAGGGCCTCCGCGAGTTCATCGGCTGCACGTGGTCTATTCAGGGACCTCACATTCCACGTGCAAAACCGAAAGTCATTGTCCTTTTTTCGTTTGCTGGGGTCGTCAACAGTAAATCCGTCCATATCCGAGGCAGTTTGCGCTTTCTGAACTCGTTACTTTTTTACGTGGTGAGGAAGTTAACCCCACGCACAACCTCCAACTGGGAGGACAGGTCCATTTGTTTAGCCCCCGGACAAAGGGGTCCGGAGGGATCCGATGTCGGTAGCCTCTTGCAGGCTGTGAGCGCCGCCGTTGGCCCTAAAAGAAGGGCTCATCCGCCGCCATCTCTATTCCAAGGTCCCGACCTTACCATGGAAACCAGGTAGCTCCTGCTGACTGGAGTTGTGGATGCCGCCGTTGGCCAATCAGTTGACCAGCTCCTCCGCCGCCATCCTAAAAAGAGTGATGAGCCCTGGTAGACTCACACTCCCCCCTCTCTCGTTTGCAGCCGCCCAAGACGTCCCACGAGGGTTGGTTACCCCATCTTCTGTCGAGGGTACTCGGCTCCCGGATTTCACCACGGGGAGGTGAGAGTAGGAGTTCGTTAATAGAGGCTAGGTACAGACGCTTGTGTCTGCATGGTTCGCGTATTAACGCTTCGAAATCCACACATTTCACAACAGTCAAAGAAATATTATCTCGGGAATGAATTCTGAATTCTGAATCTAACAGTCAAAGAAATATTCTGAATTCGGAATCGAATTTTTTTCTATTTCCAAAGCTTTCCAATGGGTCCAAGTAACCATTCTGACAACGAATCGCTCATATCTAATGCAAGTGTAAAAATATCGCTTGGTTGTTCGTATCAAAAATTCGCTTAGCTTTATTTGCATAGATTCTACTTCAACACAGGCGCCTTTCGATTCTGAGGGTACACATTTCACTAACAGTCAAAGAAATATTATCTCGGGAATGAATTCTGAATCGACTATTTTTCTATTTCCAAAACGTTCTAATTTGCCCAAATAACCTTTCTGACAATGAACCGTTTATATCTAGTACAGATATCAAAATATTGCTTGGATGTTCGATTAAAGGCTTCGGTTTTCTTTATTTGCGTTCCCAATGGGTCCAAATAAACATTCTAACAAAGAATTGTGCATATATAATGCAGGTGTAAAAATATCGCTCGGTTGTTCGAATAAATACTTCGGTTTTCTTTATTTGCATTTCCAGTGGGTCTCGTTCTTGATTGATCGAATAAAGACTTCGCTTTGACTTACTTGCATCGATTCTGCTTCAACATAGCCAATGATTTTCGATTCCGAGGACACACATTTCACTAACAGTCAAAGAAATATTATCTCGCGAATGCATTCTGAATCCACCTTTTTTCCATTTCCAAAGGCTTCCAATGGGTCCGAGTAACTACTCTGAACACGAAACGAGCATATCTAATGCAGGTGTAAAAATATCGCTTGCTTGTTGGAATAAAGACTTCGCATTGCTTTATTTGCATAGATTCTACTTCAACCTAGGCAATGCTTTTCGATTCTGAGGGTACACATTCCGCTTACAGTCAAAGAAATATTATCTCGGGAATGAATTCTGAATCGACGTGTTTTCTTTTCCCAAAGCTTTCCAATGGGTACAAATAACCATTCCGACAAAGAATCGCCCATATCTAATGCAAGTGTAAAAATATCGCTTGGTTGTTCGTATCAAAAATTCGCTTTGCTTTATTTGCATAGATTCTACTTCAACATAGGCAGTGCTTTTCGATTCTGAGGGTGCACATTTCACTAACAGTCAAAGAAATATTATCTCGGGAATGAATTCTGTATCAACGAGTTTTCTATTTCCATAACCTTCTAATGGGCCCAAATAACCATTCTGACAATGAATCGTTTATATCTAGTACAGATATCAAAATATTGCTTGGATGTTCGATTAAAGACTTCGGTTTTCTTTATTTGCATTTCCAGTGGGTCCAAATAAACATTCTGACAAAGAATCGTGCATATCACATGTAAGTGTAAGAATCGTTCTTGATTGATCGAATAAAGACTTCGCTTTGACTTATTTGCATCGATTCCGCTTCAACATAGCCAATGATTTTCGATTCCGAGGACACACATTTCACTAACAGTCAAAGAAGGGTAGAATAAAAACTTCGCTTAGCTTTATTTGCATAGATTCTACTTCAACACAGGCGCCTTTCGATTCTGAGGGTACACATTTCACTAACAGTCAAAGAAATATTATCTCGGGAATGCATTCTGAATCCAGCTTTTTTCTATTTCCAAAGGCTTCCAATGGCTCCGAGTAACTATTCTGAACACGAAACGAGCATATCTAATGCAGGTGTAAAAATTTCGCTTGGTTGTTGGAATAAAGACTTCGCTTTGACTTATTTGCATCGATTCTGCTTCAACATAGACTATGCTTTTCGATTCTGAGGGTACACATTCCGCTAACAGTCAAAGAAATATTATCTCGGGAATGAATTCTGAATTGACTATTTTTCTATTTCTTTCAATGGGTCCAAGTAACCATTCTGAACACGAAACGAGCATATCTAATGCAGGTGTAAAAATATCAATAAAAACAATAAAAATAGGCAATGCTTTTCGATTCTGAGGGTACACATTTCACTAACAGTCAAAGAAATATCTCGGGAATGAATTCTGTATCAACGAGTTTTCTGTTTCCATAACCTTCTAATGGGCCCAAATAACCTTTCAGACAGCGAGTCGTTTATATCTAGTGCAGATATGAAAATTTTGCTTGAATGTTCGATTAAAGACTTCGGTTTTCTTTATTTGCATTTCCAGTGGGTCCAAATAAACATTCTGACAAAGAATCGTGCATATCACATGTAAGTGTAAGAATCGTTCTTGATTGATCGAATAAAGACTTCGCTTTGACTTATTTGCATCGATTCCGCTTCAACATAGCCAATGATTTTCGATTCCGAGGACACACATTTCACTAACAGTCAAAGAAATATTATCTCGGGAATGCATTCTGAATCCAGCTTTTTTCTATTTCCAAAGGCTTCCAATGGGTCCGAGTAACTATTCTGAACACGAAACGAGCATATCTAATGCAGGTGTAAAAATTTCGCTTGGTTGTTGGAATAAAGACTTCGCTTTGACTTATTTGCATCGATTCTGCTTCAACCTAGGCAATGCTTTTCGATTCTGGCGGTACACATTCCGCTAACAGTCAAAGAAATATTATCTCGGGAATGAATTCTGAATCGACGTGTTTTCTTTTCCCAAAGCTTTCCAATGGGTACAAATAACCATTCCGACAAAGAATCGTGCATATCACATGCAAGTGTAAAAATCTTCGCTTTGACTTATTTGCATCGATTCTGCTTCAACATAGACTATGCTTTTCGATTGTGAGGGTACATACTAACAGTCAAAGAAATATTATCTCGGGAATGAATTCTGAATCGACTATTTTTCTATTTCCAAAGCCTTTCAATGGGTCCAAGTAACCATTCTGACAACGAATCGTCCAAAGCAAATGTAAAAATATCGCTTGGTTGTTAGAATAAAAACTTCGCTTAGCTTTATTTGCATAGATTCTACTTCAACACAGGCGCCTTTCGAATCTGAGGGTACACATTTCACTAACAGTCAAAGAAATATTATCTCGGGAATGAATTCTGAATCGACTATTTTTCTATTTCCAAAACGTTCTAATTTGCCCAAATAACCTTTCTGACAATGAATCGTTTATATCTAGTGCAGATATCAAAATATTGCTTGGATGTTCGATTAAAGACTTCGGTTTTCTTTATTTGCGTTCCCAATGGGTCCATATAAACATTCTGACAAAGAATCGTGCATATTTAATGCAGGTGTAAAAATATCGCTCGGTTGTTCTTTGCTTTGCTTTATTTGCATAGATTCTACTTCAACATAGGCAATGCTTTTCGATTCTGAGGGTACACATTTCACTAACAGTCAAAGAAATATTATCTCGGGAATGCATTCTGAATCCAGTTTTTTTCTATTTCCAGAGGCTTCCAATGGATCCGAGTAGCTATTCTGAACACGAAACGAGCATATCTAATGCAGGTGTAGAAATATCGCTTGGTTGTTAGAATAAAGACTTCGCATTGCTTTATTTGCATAGATTCTACCTCAACCTAGGCAATGCTTTTCGATTCTGAGGGTACACATTCCGCTAACAGTCAAAGAAATATTATCTCGGGAATGATTCTGAATCGACGTGTTTCTTTTCCCAAAGCTTTCCAATGGGTACAAATAACCATTCCGACAAAGAATCGTGCATATCACATGCAATTGTAAAAATCTTCACTTTGACTTATTTGCATCAATTCTGCTTCAACATAGACTATGCTTTTCGATTCTGAGGGTACACATTCCTCTAACAGTCAAAGAAATATTATCTCGGGAATGAATTCTGAATCGACTATTTTTCTATTTCCAAAACCTTTCAATGGGTCCAAGTAACCAAGACAACGAATCGTCCATATCTAAAGCAAGTGTAAAAATATCGCCTGGTTGTTAGAATAAACACTTCGCTTAGCTTTATTTGCATAGATTCTACTTCAACACAGGCGCCTTTCGATTCTGAGGGTAAACATTTCACTAACAGTCAAAGAAATATTATCTCGGGAATGAATTCTGAATCGACTATTTTTCTATTTCCAAAACGTTCTAATTTGCCTAAATAACCTTTCTGACAATGAATCGTTTATATCTAGTACAGATATCAAAATATTGCTTGGATGTTCGATTAAAGACTTCGGTTTTCTTTATTTGCGTTCCCAATGGATCCAAATAAACATTCTGACAAAGAATCGTGCATATATAATGCAGGTGTAAAAATATCGCTCGGTTGTTCGAATAAATACTTCGCTTTGCTTTATTTGCACAGATTCTACTTCAACCTAGGCAATGCTTTTCGATTCTGAGGGTACACATTCCGCTAACAGTCAAAGAAATATTATCTCGGGAATGAATTCTGAATCGACGTGTTTTCTTTTCCCAAAGCCAATGGGTACAAATAACCTTTCAGACAACGAATCGGTTATATCTAGTGCAGATATGAAAATATTGCTTGAATGTTCGATTAAAGACTTCGGTTTTCTTTATTTGCATTTCCAGTGGGTCCAAATAAACATTCTGACAAAGAATCGTGCATATCACATGTAAGTGTAAGAATCGTTCTTGATTGATCGAATAAGGACTTCTTTTGACTTATTTGCATCGATTCCGCTTCAACATAGCCAATGATCTTCGATTCCGAGGACACACATTTCACTAACAGTCAAAGAAATATTATCTCGGGAATGAATTCTGAATCGACTATTTTTCTATTTCCAAAACGTTCTAATTTGCCCAAATAACCTTTCTGACAATGAACCGTTTATATCTAGTACAGATATCAAAATATTGCTTGGATGTTCGATTAAAGACTTCGGTTTTCTTTATTTGCGTTCCCAATGGGTCCATATAAACATTCTAACAAAGAATTGTGCATATATAATGCAGGTGTAAAAATATCGCTCGGTTGTTCGAATAAATACTTCGGTTTTCTTTATTTGCATTTCCAGTGGGTCTCATTCCTGATTGATCGAATAAAGACTTCGCTTGACTTACTTGCATCGATTCTGCTTCAACATAGCTAATGATTTTCGATTCCGAGGACACACATTTCACTAACAGTCAAAGAAATATTATCTCGGGAATGCATTCTGAATCCAGCTTTTTTCCATTTCCAAAGGCTTCCAATGGGTCCGAGTAACTATTCTGAACACGAAACGGGCATATCTAATGCAGGTGTAAAAATTTCGCTTGCTTGTTGGAATAAAGACTTCGCATTGCTTTACTTGCATAGATTCTACTTCAACCTAGGCAATGCTTTTCGATTCTGAGGGTACACATTCCGCTAACAGTCAAAGAAATATTATCTCGGGAATGAATTCTGAATCGACGTGTTTTCTTTTCCCACAGCTTTCCAATGGGTACAAATAACCATTCCGACAAAGAATCGCCCATATCTAATGCAAGTGTAAAAATATCGCTTGGTTGTTCGTATCAAAAATTCGCTTTGCTTTATTTGCATAGATTCTACTTCAACCTAGGAAATGCTTTTCGACTCCGAGGACACACATTTCACTAACAGTCAAAGAAATATTATCTCGGGAATGCATTCTGAATCCAGCTTTTTTCCATTTCCAAAGGCTTCCAATGGGTCCGAGTAACTATTCTGAACACGAAACGGGCATATCTAATGCAGGTGTAAAAATTTCGCTTGCTTGTTGGAATAAAGACTTCGCATTGCTTTATTTGCATAGATTCTACTTCAACCTAGGCAATGCTTTTCGATTCTGAGGGTACACATTCCGCTAACAGTCAAAGAAATATTATCTCGGGAATGAATTCTGAATCGACGTGTTTTCTTTTCCCAAAGCTTTCCAATGGGTACAAATAACTATTCCGATAAAGAATCGTGCATAGCACATGCAAGTGTAAAAATCTTCGCTTTGACTATTTGCATCGATTCTGCTTCAACATAGACCATGCTTTTCGATTCTGAGGGTACACATTCCGCTAACAGTCAAAGAAATATTATCTCGGGAATGAATTCTGAATCGACTATTTTTCTATTTCCATTCCGCTAACAGTCAAGGAAATATTATCTCGGGAATGATTCTGAATCGACGTGTTTTCTTTTCCCAAAGCTTTCCAATGGGTACAAATAACCATTCCGACAAAGAATCGTGCATATCACATGCAAGTGTAAAAATATCGCTTGGTTGTTCGTATCAAAAATTCGCTTTGCTTTATTTGCATAGATTCTACTTCAACATAGGCAGTGCTTTTCGATTCTGAGGGTGCACATTTCACTAACAGTCAAAGAAATATTATCTCGGGAATGAATTCTGTATCAACGAGTTTTCTATTTCCATAACCTTCTAATGGGCCCAAATAACCATTCTGACAATGAATCGTTTATATCTAGTACAGATATCAAAATATTGCTTGGATGTTCGATTAAAGACTTCGGTTTTCTTTATTTGCATTTCCAGTGGGTCCAAATAAACATTCTGACAAAGAATCGTGCATATCACATGTAAGTGTAAGAATCGTTCTTGATTGATCGAATAAGGACTTCCTTTGACTTATTTGCATCGATTCCGCTTCAACATAGCCAATGATTTTCGATTCCGAGGACACACATTTCACTAACAGTCAAAGAAGGGTAGAATAAAAACTTCGCTTAGTTTTATTTGCATAGATTCTACTTCAACACAGGCGCCTTTCGATTCTGAGGGTACACATTTCACTAACAGTCAAAGAAATATTATCTCGGGAATGCATTCTGAATCTAGCTTTTTTCTATTTCCAAAGGCTTCCAATGGGTCCGAGTAACTATTCTGAACACGAAACGAGCATATTTAATGCAGGTGTAAAAATTTCGCCTGGTTGTTGGAATAAAGACTTCGCATTGCTTTATTTGCATAGATTCTACTTCAACACAGGCGCCTTTCGATTCTGAGGGTACACATTTCACTAACAGTCAAAGAAATATTATCTCGGGAATGAAATCTGAATCGACTATTTTTCTATTTCCAAAACGTTCTAATTTGCCCAAATAACCTTTCTGACAATGAACCGTTTATATCTAGTACAGATATCAAAATATTGCTTGGATGTTCGATTAAAGACTTCGGTTTTCTTTATTTGCGTTCCCAATGGGTCCATATAAACATTCTAACAAAGAATTGTGCATATATAATGCAGGTGTAAAAATATCGCTCGGTTGTTCGAATAAATACTTCGGTTTTCTTTATTTGCATTTCCAGTGGGTCTCGTTCCTGATTGATCGAATAAAGACTTCGCTTGACTTACTTGCATCGATTCTGCTTCAACATAGCCAATGATTTTCGATTCCGAGGACACACATTTCACTAACAGTCAAAGAAATATTATCTCGGGAATGCATTCTGAATCCAGCTTTTTTCCATTTCCAAAGGCTTCCAATGGGTCCGAGTAACTATTCTGAACACGAAACGGGCATATCTAATGCAGGTGTAAAAATTTCGCTTGCTTGTTGGAATAAAGACTTCGCATTGCTTTATTTGCATAGATTCTACTTCAACCTAGGCAATGCTTTTTGATTCTGAGGGTACACATTCCGCTAACAGTCAAAGAAATATTATCTCGGGAATGAATTCTGAATCGACGTGTTTTCTTTTCCCAAAGCTTTCCAATGGGTACAAATAACTATTCCGATAAAGAATCGTGCATAGCACATGCAAGTGTAAAAATCTTCGCTTTGACTATTTGCATCGATTCTGCTTCAACATAGACCATGCTTTTCGATTCTGAGGGTACATATTCCGCTAACAGTCAAAGAAATATTATCTCGGGAATGAATTCTGAATCGACTATTTTTCTATTTCCATTCCGCTAACAGTCAAGGAAATATTATCTCGGGAATGATTCTGAATCGACGTGTTTTCCTTTCCCAAAGCTTTCCAATGGGTACAAATAACCATTCCGACAAAGAATCGTGCATATCACATACAAGTGTAAAAATCTTCGCCTTGACTTATTTGCATCGATTCTGCCTCAACATAGACTATGCTTTTCGTTTCTGATGGTACACATTTCACAACAGTCAAAGAAATATTATCTCGGGAATGAATTCTGAATTCTGAATCTAACAGTCAAAGAAATATTCTGAATTCGGAATCGAATTCTTTTCTATTTCCAAAGCTTTCCAATGGGTCCAAGTAACCATTCTGACAACGAATCGCTCATATCTAATGCAAGTGTAAAAATATCGCTTGGTTGTTCGTATCAAAAATTCGCTTAGCTTTATTTGCATAGATTCTACTTCAACACAGGCGCCTTTCGAATCTGAGGGTACACATTTCACTAACAGTCAAAGAAATATTATCTCGGGAATGAATTCTGAATCGACTATTTTTCTATTTCCAAAACGTTCTAATTTGCCCAAATAACCTTTCTGACAATGAATCGTTTATATCTAGTGCAGATATCAAAATATTGCTTGGATGTTCGATTAAAGACTTCGGTTTTCTTTATTTGCGTTCCCAATGGGTCCATATAAACATTCTGACAAAGAATCGTGCATATTTAATGCAGGTGTAAAAATATCGCTCGGTTGTTCTTTGCTTTGCTTTATTTGCATAGATTCTACTTCAACATAGGCAATGCTTTTCGATTCTGAGGGTACACATTTCACTAACAGTCAAAGAAATATTATCTCGGGAATGCATTCTGAATCCAGTTTTTTTCTATTTCCAGAGGCTTCCAATGGATCCGAGTAGCTATTCTGAACACGAAACGAGCATATCTAATGCAGGTGTAGAAATATCGCTTGGTTGTTAGAATAAAGACTTCGCATTGCTTTATTTGCATAGATTCTACCTCAACCTAGGCAATGCTTTTCGATTCTGAGGGTACACATTCCGCTAACAGTCAAAGAAATATTATCTCGGGAATGATTCTGAATCGACGTGTTTCTGTTCCCAAAGCTTTCCAATGGGTACAAATAACCATTCCGACAAAGAATCGTGCATATCACATGCAATTGTAAAAATCTTCACTTTGACTTATTTGCATCAATTCTGCTTCAACATAGACTATGCTTTTCGATTCTGAGGGTACACATTCCTCTAACAGTCAAAGAAATATTATCTCGGGAATGAATTCTGAATCGACTATTTTTCTATTTCCAAAACGTTCTAATTTGCCTAAATAACCTTTCTGACAATGAATCGTTTATATCTAGTACAGATATCAAAATATTGCTTGGATGTTCGATTAAAGACTTCGGTTTTCTTTATTTGCGTTCCCAATGGATCCAAATAAACATTCTGACAAAGAATCGTGCATATATAATGCAGGTGTAAAAATATCGCTCGGTTGTATAAATACTTCGCTTTGCTTTATTTGCACAGATTCTACTTCAACCTAGGCAATGCTTTTCGATTCTGAGGGTACACATTCCGCTAACAGTCAAAGAAATATTATCTCGGGAATGAATTCTGAATCGACTATTTTTCTATTTCCAAAACGTTCTAATTTGCCCAAATAACCTTTCTGACAATGAACCGTTTATATCTAGTACAGATATCAAAATATTGCTTGGATGTTCGATTAAAGACTTCGGTTTTCTTTATTTGCGTTCCCAATGGGTCCATATAAACATTCTAACAAAGAATTGTGCATATATAATGCAGGTGTAAAAATATCGCTCGGTTGTTCGAATAAATACTTCGGTTTTCTTTATTTGCATTTCCAGTGGGTCTCGTTCCTGATTGATCGAATAAAGACTTCGCTTGACTTACTTGCATCGATTCTGCTTCAACATAGCCAATGATTTTCGATTCCGAGGACACACATTTCACTAACAGTCAAAGAAATATTATCTCGGGAATGCATTCTGAATCCAGCTTTTTTCCATTTCCAAAGGCTTCCAATGGGTCCGAGTAACTACTCTGAACACGAAACGAGCATATCTAATGCAGGTGTAAAAATATCGCTTGCTTGTTGGAATAAAGACTTCGCATTGCTTTATTTGCATAGATTCTACTTCAACCTAGGCAATGCTTTTCGATTCTGAGGGTACACATTCCGCTTACAGTCAAAGAAATATTATCTCGGGAATGAATTCTGAATCGACGTGTTTTCTTTTCCCAAAGCTTTCCAATGGGTACAAATAACCATTCCGACAAAGAATCGCCCATATCTAATGCAAGTGTAAAAATATCGCTTGGTTGTTCGTATCAAAAATTCGCTTTGCTTTATTTGCATAGATTCTACTTCAACATAGGCAGTGCTTTTCGATTCTGAGGGTGCACATTTCACTAACAGTCAAAGAAATATTATCTCGGGAATGAATTCTGTATCAACGAGTTTTCTATTTCCGTAACCTTCTAATGGGCCCAAATAACCATTCTGACAATGAATCGTTTATATCTAGTACAGATATCAAAATATTGCTTGGATGTTCGATTAAAGACTTCGGTTTTCTTTATTTGCATTTCCAGTGGGTCCAAATAAACATTCTGACAAAGAATCGTGCATATCACATGTAAGTGTAAGAATCGTTCTTGATTGATCGAATAAGGACTTCCTTTGACTTATTTGCATCGATTCCGCTTCAACATAGCCAATGATTTTCGATTCCGAGGACACACATTTCACTAACAGTCAAAGAAGGGTAGAATAAAAACTTCGCTTAGCTTTATTTGCATAGATTCTACTTCAACACAGGCGCCTTTCGATTCTGAGGGTACACATTTCACTAACAGTCAAAGAAATATTATCTCGGGAATGCATTCTGAATCCAGCTTTTTTCTATTTCCAAAGGCTTCCAATGGCTCCGAGTAACTATTCTGAACACGAAACGAGCATATCTAATGCAGGTGTAAAAATTTCGCTTGGTTGTTGGAATAAAGACTTCGCTTTGACTTATTTGCATCGATTCTGCTTCAACATAGACTATGCTTTTCGATTCTGAGGGTACACATTCCGCTAACAGTCAAAGAAATATTATCTCGGGAATGAATTCTGAATTGACTATTTTTCTATTTCTTTCAATGGGTCCAAGTAACCATTCTGAACACGAAACGAGCATATCTAATGCAGGTGTAAAAATATCAATAAAAACAATAAAAATAGGCAATGCTTTTCGATTCTGAGGGTACACATTTCACTAACAGTCAAAGAAATATCTCGGGAATGAATTCTGTATCAACGAGTTTTCTGTTTCCATAACCTTCTAATGGGCCCAAATAACCTTTCAGACAGCGAGTCGTTTATATCTAGTGCAGATATGAAAATTTTGCTTGAATGTTCGATTAAAGACTTCGGTTTTCTTTATTTGCATTTCCAGTGGGTCCAAATAAACATTCTGACAAAGAATCGTGCATATCACATGTAAGTGTAAGAATCGTTCTTGATTGATCGAATAAAGACTTCGCTTTGACTTATTTGCATCGATTCCGCTTCAACATAGCCAATGATTTTCGATTCCGAGGACACACATTTCACTAACAGTCAAAGAAATATTATCTCGGGAATGCATTCTGAATCCAGCTTTTTTCTATTTCCAAAGGCTTCCAATGGGTCCGAGTAACTATTCTGAACACGAAACGAGCATATCTAATGCAGGTGTAAAAATTTCGCTTGGTTGTTGGAATAAAGACTTCGCTTTGACTTATTTGCATCGATTCTGCTTCAACCTAGGCAATGCTTTTCGATTCTGGCGGTACACATTCCGCTAACAGTCAAAGAAATATTATCTCGGGAATGAATTCTGAATCGACGTGTTTTCTTTTCCCAAAGCTTTCCAATGGGTACAAATAACCATTCCGACAAAGAATCGTGCATATCACATGCAAGTGTAAAAATCTTCGCTTTGACTTATTTGCATCGATTCTGCTTCAACATAGACTATGCTTTTCGATTGTGAGGGTACATACTAACAGTCAAAGAAATATTATCTCGGGAATGAATTCTGAATCGACTATTTTTCTATTTCCAAAGCCTTTCAATGGGTCCAAGTAACCATTCTGACAACGAATCGTCCAAAGCAAATGTAAAAATATCGCTTGGTTGTTAGAATAAAAACTTCGCTTAGCTTTATTTGCATAGATTCTACTTCAACACAGGCGCCTTTCGATTCTGAGGGTACACATTTCACTAACAGTCAAAGAAATATTATCTCGGGAATGCATTCTGAATCTAGCTTTTTTCTATTTCCAAAGGCTTCCAATGGGTCCGAGTAACTATTCTGAACACGAAACGAGCATATTTAATGCAGGTGTAAAAATTTCGCCTGGTTGTTGGAATAAAGACTTCGCATTGCTTTATTTGCATAGATTCTACTTCAACACAGGCGCCTTTCGATTCTGAGGGTACACATTTCACTAACAGTCAAAGAAATATTATCTCGGGAATGAATTCTGAATCGACTATTTTTCTATTTCCAAAACGTTCTAATTTGCCCAAATAACCTTTCTGACAATGAACCGTTTATATCTAGTACAGATATCAAAATATTGCTTGGATGTTCGATTAAAGACTTCGGTTTTCTTTATTTGCGTTCCCAATGGGTCCATATAAACATTCTAACAAAGAATTGTGCATATATAATGCAGGTGTAAAAATATCGCTCGGTTGTTCGTATCAAAATTTCGCTTTGCTTTATTTGCATAGATTCTACTTCAACATAGGCAATGCTTTTCGATTCTGAGGGTACACATTTCACTAACAGTCAAAGAAATATTATCTCGGGAATGCATTCTGAATCCAGTTTTTTTCTATTTCCAAAGGCTTCCAATGGGTCCGAGTAACTATTCTGAACACGAAACGAGCATATCTAATGCAGGTGTAGAAATATCGCTTGGTTGTTAGAATAAAGACTTCGCATTGCTTTATTTGCATAGATTCTACCTCAACCTAGGCAATGCTTTTCGATTCTGAGGGTACACATTCCGCTAACAGTCAAAGAAATATTATCTCGGGAATGATTCTGAATCGACGTGTTTCTTTTCCCAAAACTTTCCAATGGGTACAAATAACCATTCCGACAAAGAACCGTGCATATCACATGCAAGTGTAAAAATCTTCACTTTGACTTATTTGCATCGATTCTGCTTCAACATAGACTATGCTTTTCGATTCGGAGGGTACACATTCCTCTAACAGTCAAAAAAATATTATCTCGGGAATGAATTCTGAATCGACTATTTTTCTATTTCCAAAGCCTTTCAATGGGTCCAAGTAACCATTCTGACAACGAACCGCCCATATCTAATGCAGGTGTAAAAATATCGCTTGGTTGTTAGAATAAAGACTACGCATTGCTTTATTTGCATAGATTCTACTTCAACCTAGGCAATGCTTTTCGATTCTGAGGGTACACATTCCGCTAACAGTCAAAGAAATATTATCTCGGGAATGAATTCTGAATCGACATGTTTTCCATTCCCAAAGCCTTATAACGGCCACATATAAACATTCCGACAAAGATTTGTTATATTACCATTCAGCTTCAACATAGGCAATGCTTTTCGATTCTGAGGGTACACATTTCACTAACAGTCAAAGAAATATTCTGAATTCTGAATCGACATTTTTTCCATTTCCAAAGCCTTTCAATGTGTCCAAGTAATTTTGCTTGCATAGATTCTCTTCAACATAGGCAATGTTTTTCGATTCTGAAGGTACACATTTCACTAACAGTCAAAGAAATATTATCTCGGGAATGAATTCTGTATCAACGAGTTTTCTATTCCCAAAACCTTCTATTGGGCCCGAATAACCATTCTGACAATGAATCTTTTATATCTAGTACAGATATCAAAATATTGCTTGGATGTTCGATTAAAGACTTCGGTTTTCTTTATTTGCATTTCCAGTGGCTCCACATAAGCATTCTGACAAAGAATCGTGCATATCTAGTACTGATATCAAAATATTGCTTGGATGTTCGATTAAAGACTTCGCTTTGCTTTATTTGCATAGATTCTACTTCAACACAGGCGCCTTTCGATTCTGAGGGTACACATTTCACTAACAGTCAAAGAAATATTCTGGATTCTGAATCGACGTTTTTTCCATTTCCAAAGCTTTTCAATGGGTCCAAGTAATCATTCTGACAACGAATCTTCCATATCTAATGCAAGTGCAAAAATATTGCTTGGTTGCTTTGCTTTATTTGCATAGATTCTACTTCAACATAGGCAATGCTTTTCGATTCTGAGGGTACACATTTCACTAACAGTCAAAGAAATATTATCTCGGGAATGAATTCTGAATCGACATGTTTTCCATTCCCAAAGCCTTATAACGGGTACAAATAACCATTCCGACAAGAATCGTGCATATTACGATTCAGCTTTAATATAGGCAATGCTTTTCGACTCTGAGGGTACATACTAACAGTCAAAGAAATATTATCTCGGGAATGAATTCCGAATCGACTGTTTTTCTATTTCCAAAGCCTTCCAATGGGTCCAAGTAACCATTCTGACAACGAATCGTCCATATATAATGCAAGTGTAAAAATATCGCTTGGTTGTTCGTATCAATACTTCGCTTTGCTTTTTTTGCATAGATTCCACTTCAGCACAGGCAATGCTTTTCGATTCTGAGGGTACACATTTCACTAACAGTCAAAGAAATATTATCTCGGGAATTAATTCTGAATCGACTATTTTTCTATTTTCAAAGCCTTCCAATGGGTCCAAGTAACCATTCTGACAACGAATCGTGCATATCTAATGCAAGTGTAAAAATATCGCTTAGTTGTTCGTATCAATACTTCGCTTTGCTTTATTTGCATAGATTCTACTTCAACATAGGCAATGGTTTTCGATTCTGAGGCTACTCATTTCACTAACAGTCAAAGAAATATTATCTCGGGAATGAATTCTGAATCCAATTTTTTGCTATTTCCAAAGCCTTTCAATGGGTCCAAGTAACCATTCCGACAAAGGCTCATGTATATCACATGCAAGTGTGCTTGATTGATCGAGTAAAGACTTCGCTTTGTCTTATTTACATCGATTCTGCTTCAACACAGGCAATGCTTTTCGATTCTGAGGACACACATTTCACTAACAGTCAAAGAAATATTCTGAATTCTGAATCGACGTTTTTTTTATTCCCCAAGCCTTTCAATGGGTCCAAGTAACCATTCTGACAACGAATCGTCCATATCTAAAGCAAGTGTAAAAATATCGCTTGGTTGTTAGAATAAAAACTTCGCTTAGCTTTATTTGCATAGATTCTGCTTCAACACAGGCAATGCTTTTCGATTCTGAGGCTGCACATTTCACTAACAGTCAAAGAAATATTATCTCGGGAATGAATTCAGAATTAAATTTTTTGCTATTTCCAGAGGCTCCCAATGGATACAAATAACCATTCCGACAAAGACCCGTGCATATCCCATGCAAATGTAAAAATCTTCGCTTTGACCTATTTGCATCAATTCTGCTTCAACATAGACTATGCTTTTCGATTCTGAGGGTACATACTAACAGTCAAAGAAATATTATCTCGGGAATGAATTCTGAATCGACAGTTTTTCTATTTCCAAAGCCTTCCAATGGGTCCAAGTAACCATTCTGACAACGAATCGTCCATATATAATGCAGGTGTAAAAATATCGCTTGGTTGTTAGAATAAAGATTTCGCATTGCTTTATTTGCATAGATTCTACTTCAACCTAGGTAATGCTTTCCGTTTCTGAGGGTACACATGGGTACAAATAACCATTCCGACAAAGAATCGTGCATATTACGATTCTGCTTCAGCATAGGCAATGGTTTTCGATTCTGAGGCTACTCATTTCACTAACAGTCAAAGAAATATTATCTCGGGAATGAATTCTGAATCCAATTTTTTGCTATTTCCAAAGCCTTTCAATGGGTCCAAGTAACCATTCCGACAAAGGCTCATGTATATCACATGCAAGTGTGCTTGATTGATCGAGTAAAGACTTCGCTTTGTCTTATTTACATCGATTCTGCTTCAACACAGGCAATGCTTTTCGATTCTGAGGACACACATTTCACTAACAGTCAAAGAAATATTCTGAATTCTGAATCGACGTTTTTTGTATTCCCCAAGCCTTTCAATGGGTCCAAGTAGCCATTCTGACAACGAATCGTGCATATCTAACGCAGGTGTAAAAATATCGCTTGGTTGTTAGAATAAAGACTTCGCATTGCTTTATTTGCATAGATTCTACTTCAACATAGGCAATGCTTTTCGATTCTGAGGGTGCAAATTTCACTAACAGTCAAAGAAATATTATCTCGGAAATATTCTGAATCTGTACTGGGTACAAATAACCATTCCGACTAAGAATCGTGCATATCACATGCAAGTGTGCTTGATTGATCGAATAAAGACTTCGCTTTGACTTATTTCCATCGACTCTGCTTCAAAACAGGCAGTGCTTTTCGATTGTGAGGGTACACATTTCACTAACAGTCAAGGAAATATTCTGTATTCGGAATCGACGTTTTTTCTATTTCCGAAGCCTTCTAATGGGTTCAAGTAACCATTCTGACAACGAATAGTGCATTTCTAATGCAAATGTAAAAATATGGCTTGGTTGTTCGAATCAATACATCGCTTTGCTTTATTTGCATAGATTCTACTTCAACATAGGCTGTGCTTTTCGATTCTGGGGGTACACATTTCACTAACAGTCAAAGAAATATTATCTCGGGAATGAATTCTGAATCGACGTGTTTTCTATTCCCAAAGCCTTATAATGGGTACAAATAACCATTCCAAAAAGGAATCGTGCATATTACGGTTCTGCTCCAGCATAGGCAATGCTTTTCGATTCTGAGGGGACACATTTCACTAACAGTCAAAGAAATATTATCTCGGGAATGAATTCTGAATCGACGTGTTTTCTATTCCCAAAGCCTTATAATGGGTACAAATAACCATTCCGACAAAGAATCGTATCACATGCAAGTGTGCTTGATTGATCGAATAAAGACTTCGCTTTGACTTATTTCCATCGATTCTGCTTCAACACAGGCAGTGCTTTTCGACTGTGAGGGTAGTACACATTTCACTAACAGTCAAGGAAATATCTTGAATTCTGAATCGACGTTTTTTTCATTTCCAAAGCCTTTCAATGGGTCCAAGTAACCATTCTGACAACGAAGCGTCCATATCTAATGCAAGGGTAAATATATTGCTTGGTTGCTTTGCTTTGCTTTACTTACATAGATTCTACTTCAACATAGGCAATGCTTTTCGATTCTGAGGGTACATATTTCACTAACAGTCAAAGAAATATTATCTCGGGAATGAATTCTGAATCGACGAGTTTTCTATTCCCAAAGCCTTATAATGGGTACAAATAACCATTCCGACAAAGAATCGTGCATATCACGATTCTGCTTCAACATAGGCAATGCTTTTCGATTCTGAGAGGACACATTTCACTAACAGTCAAAGAAATATTCTGGATTCTGAATCGACGTTTTTTCCATTTCCAAAGCCTTTCAATGGGTCCAAGTAACCTTTCAGTAACATGTAACAACGAATCGTCCATATCTAATGCAAGCGTAAAAATATAGCTTGGTTACTTTGCTTTGCTTTGCTTGTATAGATTCTACTTCAACATAGGCAATGCTCTTCGATTCTGAGGCTACACATTTCACTAACAGCCAAAGAAATATTATCTCGGGAATGAATTCTGAATCGACGTGTTTTCAGTTCCCAAAGCCTTATAATGGGTACAAATAACCATTCCGACAACGAATCGTGCATATCACACGCAAGTGTGCTTGATGATCGAATAAAGACTTCGCTTTGACTTATTTGCATCGATTCTGCTTCAACACAGGCAATGCTTTTCGTTTCTGAGGGTACACATTTCACTAACAGTCAAAGAAATATTATCTCGGAAATGAATTCTGAATCGACTATTTTTCTATTTTCAAAGCCTTCCAATGGGTCCAAGTAACCATTCTGACAACGAATCGTGCATATCTAATGCAAGTGTAAAAATATCGCTTAGTTGTTCGTATCAATACTTCGCTTTGCTTTATTTGCATAGATTCTACTTCAACATAGGCAGTGCTTTTCGATTCTGAGGGTACACATTTCACTAACAGTCAAAGAAATATTATCTCGGGAATTAATTCTGAATCGACTATTTTTCTATTTTCAAAGCCTTCCAATGGGTCCAAGTAACCATTCTGACAACGAATCGTGCATGTCTAATGCAAGTGTAAAAATATCGCTTAGTTGTTCGTATCAATACTTCGCTTTGCTTTATTTGCATAGATTCTACTTCAACATAGACAATGCTTTTCGATCCTGAGGGTACACATTTCACTAACAGTCAAAGAAATATTATCTCGGGAATTAATTCTGAATCGACTATTTTTCTATTTTCAAAGCCTTCCAATGGGTCCAAGTAACCATTCTGACAACGAATCGTGCATATCTAATGCAAGTGTAAAAATATCGCTTAGTTGTTCGTATCAATACTTCGCTTTGCTTTATTTGCATAGATTCTACTTCAACATAGGCAGTGCTTTTCGATTCTGAGGGTACACATTTCACTAACAGTCAAAGAAATATTATCTCGGGAATGAATTCTGAATCAACTTGTTTTCTTTTCCCAAAGCCTTATAATGGGTACAAATAACCATTCCGACAAAGAATCGTGCATATTACGATTCTGCTTCAGCATAGGCAATGGTTTTCGATTCTGAGGCTACTCATTTCACTAACAGTCAAAGAAATATTATCTCGGGAATGAATTCTGAATCCAATTTTTTGCTATTTCCAAAGCCTTTCAATGGGTCCAAGTAACCATTCCGACAAAGGCTCATGTATATCACATGCAAGTGTGCTTGATTGATCGAGTAAAGACTTCGCTTTGTCTTATTTACATCGATTCTGCTTCAACACAGGCAATGCTTTTCGATTCTGAGGACACACATTTCACTAACAGTCAAAGAAATATTCTGAATTCTGAATCGACGTTTTTTTTATTCCCCAAGCCTTTCAATGGGTCCAAGTAACCATTCTGACAACGAATCGTCCATATCTAAAGCAAGTGTAAAAATATCGCTTGGTTGTTAGAATAAAAACTTCGCTTAGCTTTATTTGCATAGATTCTGCTTCAACACAGGCAATGCTTTTCGATTCTGAGGCTGCACATTTCACTAACAGTCAAAGAAATATTATCTCGGGAATGAATTCAGAATTAAATTTTTTGCTATTTCCAGAGGCTCCCAATGGATACAAATAACCATTCCGACAAAGACCCGTGCATATCCCATGCAAATGTAAAAATCTTCGCTTTGACCTATTTGCATCAATTCTGCTTCAACATAGACTATGCTTTTCGATTCTGAGGGTACATACTAACAGTCAAAGAAATATTATCTCGGGAATGAATTCTGAATCGACAGTTTTTCTATTTCCAAAGCCTTCCAATGGGTCCAAGTAACCATTCTGACAACGAATCGTCCATATATAATGCAGGTGTAAAAATATCGCTTGGTTGTTAGAATAAAGATTTCGCATTGCTTTATTTGCATAGATTCTACTTCAACCTAGGTAATGCTTTCCGTTTCTGAGGGTACACATGGGTACAAATAACCATTCCGACAAAGAATCGTGCATATTACGATTCTGCTTCAGCATAGGCAATGGTTTTCGATTCTGAGGCTACTCATTTCACTAACAGTCAAAGAAATATTATCTCGGGAATTAATTCTGAATCGACTATTTTTCTATTTTCAAAGCCTTCCAATGGGTCCAAGTAACCATTCTGACAACGAATCGTGCATATCTAATGCAAGTGTAAAAATATCGCTTAGTTGTTCGTATCAATACATCGCTTTGCTTTATTTGCATAGATTCTACTTCAACATAGGCAGTGCTTTTCGATTCTGAGGGTACACATTTCACTAACAGTCAAAGAAATATTATCTCGGGAATGAATTCTGAATCAACTTGTTTTCTTTTCCCAAAGCCTTATAATGGGTACAAATAACCATTCCGACAAAGAATCGTGCATATTACGATTCTGCTTCAGCATAGGCAATGGTTTTCGATTCTGAGGCTACTCATTTCACTAACAGTCAAAGACATATTATCTCGGGAATGAATTCTGAATCCAATTTTTTGCTATTTCCAAAGCCTTTCAATGGGTCCAAGTAACCATTCCGACAAAGAATCGTGCATATCACATGCAAGTGTGCTTGATTGATCGAATAAAGACTTCGCTTTGACTTATTTCCATCGACTCTGCTTCAAAACAGGCAGTGCTTTTCGATTGTGAGGGTACACATTTCACTAACAGTCAAGGAAATATTCTGTATTCGGAATCGACGTTTTTTCTAATTCCGAAGCCTTCTAATGGGTTCAAGTAACCATTCTGACAACGAATAGTGCATTTCTAATGCAAATGTAAAAATATGGCTTGGTTGTTCGAATCAATACATCGCTTTGCTTTATTTGCATAGATTCTACTTCAACATAGGCTGTGCTTTTCGATTCTGGGGGTACACATTTCACTAACAGTCAAAGAAATATTATCTCGGGAATGAATTCTGAATCGACGTGTTTTCTATTCCCAAAGCCTTATAATGGGTACAAATAACCATTCCGAAAAAGAATCGTGCATATTACGGTTCTGCTCCAGCATAGGCAATGCTTTTCGATTCAGAGGGGACACATTTCACTAACAGTCAAAGAAATATTATCTCGGGAATGAATTCTGAATCGACGTGTTTTCTATTCCCAAAGCCTTATAATGGGTACAAATAACCATTCCGACAAAGAATCGTATCACATGCAAGTGTGCTTGATTGATCGAATAAAGACTTCGCTTTGACTTATTTCCATCGATTCTGCTTCAACACAGGCAGTGCTTTTCGACTGTGAGGGTAGTACACATTTCACTAACAGTCAAGGAAATATCCTGAATTCTGAATCGACGTTTTTTTCATTTCCAAAGCCTTTCAATGGGTCCAAGTAACCATTCTGACAACGAAGCGTCCATGCAAGGGTAAATATATTGCTTGGTTGCTTTGCTTTGCTTTACTTACATAGATTCTACTTCAACATAGGCAATGCTTTTCGATTCTGAGGGTACATATTTCACTAACAGTCAAAGAAATATTATCTCGGGAATGAATTCTGAATCGACGAGTTTTCTATTCCCAAAGCCTTATAATGGGTACAAATAACCATTCCGACAAAGAATCGTGCATATCACGATTCTGCTTCAACATAGGCAATGCTTTTCGATTCTGAGAGGACACATTTCACTAACAGTCAAAGAAATATTCTGGATTCTGAATCGACGTTTTTTCCATTTCCAAAGCCTTTCAATGGGTCCAAGTAACCTTTCAGTAACATGTAACAACGAATCGTCCACATCTAATGCAAGCGTAAAAATATAGCTTGGTTACTTTGCTTTACTTTGCTTGCATAGATTCTACTTCAACATAGGCAATGCTCTTCGATTCTGAGGCTACACATTTCACTAACAGCCAAAGAAATATTATCTCGGGAATGAATTCTGAATCGACGTGTTTTCAGTTCCCAAAGCCTTATAATGGGTACAAATAACCATTCCGACAACGAATCGTGCATATCACACGCAAGTGTGCTTGATGATCGAATAAAGACTTCGCTTTGACTTATTTGCATCGATTCTGCTTCAACACAGGCAGTGCTTTTCGATTGTGAGGGTACACATTTCACAAACAGTCAAGGAAATATTCTGTATTCGGGATCGACGTTTTTTCTATTTCCGAAGCCTTTCAATGGGCCTAAGTAACCATTCTGACAACGAATAGTGCATTTCTAATGCAAATGTAAGAATATGGCTTTGGTTGTTCGAATCAATACTTCGCTTTGCTTTATTTGCATAGATTCTACTTCAACATAGGCAGTGCTTTTCGATTCTGAGGGTACACATTTCACTAACAGTCAAAGAAATATTATCTCAGGAATGAATTCTGAATCGACGTGTTTTCTGTTCCCAAAGCCTTATAATGGGTACAAATAACCATTCCGACAAAGAATCGTGCATATTACGATTCTACTTCGACATAGGCAGTGCTTTTCGATTCTGAGGGTACACATTTCACTGACAGTCAAACAAATATTATCTCGGGAATGAGTTCTGAATCAACGTGTTTCTGTTCCCAAAGCCTTATAATGGTTACAAATAACCATTCCGACAAAGAATCGTGCATATTACGATTCTGCTTCAACATAGGCAATGCTTTTCGATTCTGAGGGGACACATTTCACTAACAGTCAAAGAAATATTCTGAATTCTGAATCGACGTTTTTTCCATTTCCAAGGCCTTTCAATGGGTCCAAGTAACCTTTCAGTAACAAGTAACAACGAATCGCCCATATCTAATGCAAGCGTAAAAATATAGCTTGGTTGCTTTGCTTTGCTTTGCTTTCATAGATTCTACTTCAACACAGGCGATGCTCTTCGATTCTGAGGCTACACATTTCACTAACAGTCAAAGAAATATTATCTCGGGAATGAATTCTGAATCCAATTTTTTGCTATTTCCAAAGGCTCCCAATGGGTACAAATAACCATTCTGACAACGAATCGTGCATATCACATGCAAGTGTGCTTGATGACCGAATAAAGACTTCGCTTTGACTTATTTGCATCGATTCTGCTTCAACACAGGCAGTGCTTTTCGATTCTGAGGGTACACATTTCACTAACAGTCAAGGAAATATTCTGGATTCTGAATCGACGTTTTTTCCATTTCCAAGGCCTTTCAATGGGTCCAAGTAACCTTTCAGTAACAAGTAACAACGAATCGCCCATATCTAATGCAAGCGTAAAAATATAGCTTGGTTGCTTTGCTTTGCTTTGCTTTCATAGATTCTACTTCAACACAGGCGATGCTCTTCGATTCTGAGGCTACACATTTCACTAACAGTCAAAGAAATATTATCTCGGGAATGAATTCTGAATCCAATTTTTTGCTATTTCCAAAGGCTCCCAATGGGTACAAATAACCATTCTGACAACGAATCGTGCATATTACGATTCTACTTCGACATAGGCAGTGCTTTTCGATTCTGAAGGTACACATTTCACTGACAGTCAAAAAAATATTATCTCGGGAATGAATTCTGAATCAACGTGTTTTCTGTTCCCAAAGCCTTATAATGGGTACAAATAACCATTCCGACAAAGAATCGTGCATATTACGATTCTGCTTCAACATAGGCAATGCTTTTCGATTCTGAGGGTACACATTTCACTAACAGTCAAAGAAATATTCTGAATTCTGAATCGCCGTTTTTTCCATTTCCAAACCCTTTCAATGGGTCCAAGTAACCATTCTGACAACGAAGCGTCCATATCTAATGCAAGGGTAAATATATTGCTTGGTTGCTTTGCTTTGCTTTACTTACATAGATTCTACTTCAACATAGGCAATGCTTTTAGATTCTGAGAGTACACATTTCAATAACAGTCAGAGAAATATTATCTCGGGAATGTATTCTGAATCTGCGTTTTTTCTATTTCCAAAGGCATCCAATGGGTACAAATAACCATTCTGACAAAGGCTCGTGCATATCACATGCAAGTGTGCTTGATTGATCGAATAAAGACTTCGCTTTGACTTATTTGCATCGATTCTGCTTCAACACAGGCAGTGCTTTTCGATTCTGAGGGGACACATTTCACTAACAGTCAAAGAAATATTCTGGATTCTGAATCGACGTTTTTTCCATTTCCAAGGCCTTTCAATGGGTCCAAGTAACCTTTCAGTAACAAGTAACAACGAATCGCCCATATCTAATGCAAGCGTAAAAATATAGCTTGGTTGCTTTGCTTTGCTTTGCTTTCATAGATTCTACTTCAACACAGGCGATGCTCTTCGATTCTGAGGCTACACATTTCACTAACAGTCAAAGAAATATTATCTCGGGAATGAATTCTGAATCCAATTTTTTGCTATTTCCAAAGGCTCCCAATGGGTACAAATAAAAATTCTGACAACGAATCGTGCATATCACATGCAAGTGTGCTTGATGACCGAATAAAGACTTCGCTTTGACTTATTTGCATCGATTCTGCTTCAACACAGGCAGTGCTTTTCGATTCTGAGGGTACACATTTCACTAACAGTCAAGGAAATATTCTGAATTCGGAATGGACGTATTTTCTATTTCCGAAGCCTTTCAATGGGCCTAAGTAACCATTCCGACAAAGAATCGTGCATATTACGATTCTACTTCGACATAGGCAGTGCTTTTCGATTCTGAGGGGACACATTTCACTAACAGTCAAAGAAATATTATCTCGGGAATGAATTCTGAATCGACGTGTTTTCTGTTCCCAAAGCCTTATAATGGGTACAAATAACCATTCCGACAAAGAATCGTGCATATTACGATTCTACTTCGACATAGGCAGTGCTTTTCGATTCTGAAGGTACACATTTCACTGACAGTCAAAAAAATATTATCTCGGGAATGAATTCTGAATCAACGTGTTTTCTGTTCCCAAAGCCTTATAATGGGTACAAATAACCATTCTGACAACGAAGCGTCCATATCTAATGCAAGGGTAAATATATTGCTTGGTTGCTTTGCTTTGCTTTACTTACATAGATTCTACTTCAACATAGGCAATGCTTTTAGATTCTGAGAGTACACATTTCAATAACAGTCAGAGAAATATTATCTCGGGAATGAATTCTGAATCCAATTTTTTGCTCCCAATGGGTACAAATAACCATTCTGACAACGAATCGTGCATGTCACACGTAAGTGTGCTTGATGATCGAATAAAGACTTCGCTTTGACTTATTTGCATCGATTCTACTTCAACACAGGAAACGCTTTTCGTTTCTGAGGGTACACATTTCACTAACAGTCAAAGAAATATTCTGAATTGTGAATCGACGTTTTTCTATTTCCAAAGCCTTCCAGTGGGTCCAAGTAACCATTCTGACAACGAATCGTCCATATCTAATGCAAGTGTAAAAATACCGCTTAGTTGCTCGTATCAATACTTCGCTTTGCTTTATTTGCACAGATTCTGCTTCAACATAGGCAGTGCTTTTCGATTCTGAGGGTCCACATTTCACTAACTGTCAGAAATATTATCTCCTGAATGAATACTTAATCGACGTTTGTTCAGTTTCCAAAGACTTCCAATGGGTACAAATACACATTCCGACAAAGAATCGTGCATATCTAAGGCAGGTGTATAAATCTTTCTTGACTGATCGAAGAAAGACTTCGCTTTGACTTATTTGCATCGATTCTGCTTCAACACAGGCAGTGCTTTTCGATTCCGAGTACGCACATTTCGCAACAGTCAACGAAATATTCTGAACTCTGAATCGACGTTTTTTCTATTTCAAAGCCTTTCAATGGGTCCAACTAGCCATTCTGACAACGAATCGTGCATGGTGTAAAAATATCGCTTGGTTGTTCGATAACAGTCAGAGAGTTATTATCTCGGGAATGAATTCTGAATCTACGTTTTTTTCTATTTCCAAAGGCTTCCAATGGGTACAAATAACCATTCTGACAAAGGATCGTGCATATCACATGTAAGTATAAAAATCGTTCTTGATTGATCGAATAAAGACTTCGCTTTGACTTATTTGCATTGATTCTGCTTCAATATAGGCAATGCTTTTCGATTGTGAGGTTACACATTTCACTAACAGTCAAAGAAATATTCTGAATTCTGAATCGACGTTTTTTTTTATTTCCAAAGCCCTCCAATGGGTCCAAGTAACCATTCTGACAAAGAATCGTCCATATCTAATGCAAGCGTAAAATGTATTGCTTGGTTGCTTTGCTTTGCTTTGCTTGCATAGATTCTACTTCAACATAGGCAATGCTCTTCGATTCTGAGGGTACACATTTCACTAACAGCCAAAGAAATATTATCTCGGGAACGAATTCTGAATCGACGTGTTTTCTGTTCCCAAAGCTATATAATGGGTACAAATAACCATTCCGACAAAGAATCGCGCATATCACATGCAAGTGTGCTTGATTGATCGCTTTGACTTATTTCTATCGATTCTGCTTCAACACAGGCAGTGCTTTTCGATTTTGAGTTTACACATTTCACTAACAGTCAAGGAAATATTCTGTATTCGGAATCGACGTTTTTCCTATTTCCGAAGCCTTTCAAGGGGCCTAAGTAACCATTCTGACAACGAATAGTGCATTTCTAATGCAAATGTAAAAATATGGCTTGGTTGTTCGAATCAATACTTCGCTTTGCTTTATTTGCATAGATTCTACTTCAACATAGGCTGTGCTTTTCGATTCTGAAGGTACACATTTCACTGACAGTCAAAGAAATATTATCTCGGGAATGAATTCTGAATCGACGTGTTTTCTGTTCCCAAAGCCTTATAATGGGTACAAATAACCATTCCGACAAAGAATCGTGCATATTACAATTCTACTTCAACATAGGCAATGCTTTTAGATTCTGAGAGTACACATTTCAATAACAGTCAAAGAAATATTCTGAATTCTGAATCGACGTTTTTTTTATTCCCCAAGCCTTTCAATGGGTCCAAGTAGCCATTCTGACAACGAATCGTGCATATCTAACGCAGGTGTAAAAATATCGCTTGGTTGTTCGAATAAATACTTAGCTTTGCTTTATTTGCATAGATTCTACTTCAACATAGGCAATGCTTTTAGATTCTGAGAGTACACATTTCAATAACAGTCAGAGAAATATTATCTCGGGAATGAATTCTGAATCTACGTTTTTTCTATTTCCAAAGGCTTCCAATGGGTACAAATAACCATTCTGACAAAGGATCGTGCATATCACATGTAAGTATAAAAATCGTCCTTGATTGATCGAATAAAGACTTCGCCTTGCTTTATTTGCATAGATTCTGTTTCAACATAGGCAATGCTTTTCGGTTGTGAGGTTACACATTTCACTAACAGTCAAAGAAATATTCTGAATTCGGAATCGACGTTTTTTCCATTTCCAAACCCTTTCAATGGGTCCAAGTAACCATTCTGACAACGAAGCGTCCATATCTAATGCAGGGGTAAATATATTGCTTGGTTGCTTTGCTTTGCTTTACTTACATAGATTGTACTTCAACATAGGCAATGCTTTTAGATTCTGAGAGTACACATTTCAATAACAGTCAGAGAAATATTATCTCGGGAATGAATTCTGAATCTACGTTTTTTCTATTTCCAAAGGCTTCCAATGGGTACAAATAACCATTCTGACAAAGGCTCGTGCATATCACATGCATGTGTGCTTGATTGATCGAATAAAGACTTCGCTTTGACTTATTTCCATCGATTCTGCTTCAACACAGACAGTGCTTTTCGATTGTGAGGGTACACATTTCACTAACAGTCAAGAAAATATTCTGTATTCGGAATCGACGTTTTTTCTATTTCCGAAGCCTTTCAATGGGCCTAAGTAACCATTCTGACAACGAATAGTGCATTTCTAATGCAAGTGTAAAAATATGGCTTGGTTGTTCGAATAAATACTTCGCTTTGCTTTATTTGCATAGATTCTACTTCAACATAGGCAATGCTTTTAGATTCTGAGAGTACACAATTCAATAACAGTCAGAGAAATATTATCTCGGGAATGAATTCTGAATCTACGTTTTTTCTATTTCCAAAGCCTTTCAATGGGTCCAAGTAGCCATTCTGACAATGAATCGTGCATATTACGATTCTACTTCAACATAGGCAGTGCTTTTCGATTCTGAAGGTACACATTTCACTAACAGTCAAAGAAATATTATCTCGGGAATAAATTCTGAATTGTGAATCTAACAGTCAAAGAAATATTCTGAATTCGGAATCGACGTTTTTTCTTTTTTCAAAGCCTTCCAATGGGTCCAAGTAACCATTCCGACAAAGAATCGTCCATATTTAACGCAGGTGTAAAAATATTGCTTGGTTGTTCGAATAAATACTTCGCTTTGCTTTATTTGCATAGATTCTACTTCAACATAGGCAATGCTTTTAGATTCTGAGAGTACACATTTCAATAACAGTCAAAGATATATTCTGAATTCTGAATCGACGTTTTTTTTATTCCCCAAGCCTTTCAATGGGTCCAAGTAGCCATTCTGACAACGAATCGTGCATATCTAACGCAGGTGTAAAAATATCGCTTGGTTGTTCGAATAAATACTTCGCTTTGCTTTATTTGCATAGATTCTACTTCAACATAGGCAATGCTTTTCGATTCTGAGAGTACACATTTCACTAACAGTCAAAGAAATATTATCTCGGGAATAAATTCTGAATTGTGAATCTAACAGTCAAAGAAATATTCTGAATTCGGAATCGACGTTTTTTCTTTTTTCAAAGCCTTCCAATGGGTCCAAGTAACCATTCCGACAAAGAATCGTCCATATTTAACGCAGGTGTAAAAATATCGCTTGGTTGTTCGAATAAATACTTCGCTTTGCTTTATTTGCATAGATTCTACTTCAACATAGGCAATGCTTTTAGATTCTGAGAGTACACATTTCAATAACAGTCAAAGATATATTCTGAATTCTGAATCGACGTTTTTTTTATTCCCCAAGCCTTTCAATGGGTCCAAGTAACCATTCTGACAACGAATCGTCCATATCTAATGCAAGCGTAAAAATATTGCTTGGTTGCTTTGCTTTGCTTTGCTTGCATAGATTCTACTTCAACATAGGCAATGCTCTTCGATTCTGAGGCTACACATTTCACGAACAGTCAAAGAAATATTATCTCGGGAATGAATTCTGAATTCAATTTTTTGCTATTTCCAAAGGCTCCCAATGGGTACAAATAACTATTCCGACAAAGGCTCGTGCATATCACATGCAAGTGTGCTTGATTGATCGAATAAAGACTTCGCTTTGACTTATTTGCATCGATTCTGCTTCAACACAGACAGTGCTTTTCGATTGTGAGCGTACACATTTCACTAACAGTCAAGGAAATATTCTGAATTCGGAAACTACGTTTTTTCTATTTCCGAAGCCTTTCAATGGGCCTAAGTAACCATTCTGACAACGAATAGTGCATTTCTAATGCAAGTGTAAAAATATGGCTTGGTTGTTCGAATCAATACTTCGCTTTGCTTTATTTGCATAGATTCTACTTCAACATTGGCAGTGCTTTTCGATTCTGAGGGTGCACATTTCACTAACAGTCAAAGAAATATTATCTCGGGAATAAATTCTGAATTGTGAATCTAACAGTCAAAGAAATATTCTGAATTCGGAATCGACATTTTTTTATTTTTTCAAAGCCTTCCAATGGGTCCAAGTAACCATTCCGACAAAGAATCGTCCATATCTAACGCAGGTGTAAAAATATCGCTTGGTTGTTCGAATAAATACTTAGCTTTGCTTTATTTGCATAGATTCCACTTCAACATAGGCAATGCTTTTCGATTGTGAGGTTACACATTTCACTAAGAGTCAAAGAAATATTATCTCGGAAATGAATTCTGAATCGACGTTTTTTCTATTTCAAAGCCTTTCAATGGTTCCAAGTAGCCATTCTGACAATGAATCGTGCATATCTAACGCAGGTGTAAAAATATCGCTTGGTTGTTCGAATAAATACTTCGCTTTGCTTTATTTGCATAGATTCTACTACAACATAGGCAGTGCTTTTCGATTGTGAGGGTACACATTTCACTAACAGTCAAGGAAATATTCTGAATTCGGAATCGACGTTTTTTCTATTTCCGAAGCCTTTCAATGGGCTTAAGTAACCGTTCTGACAACGAATAGTGCATTTCTAAAGCAAGTGTAAAAATATGGCTTGGTTGCTCGAATAAATAATTCGCTTTGCTTTATTTGCATTGATTCTACTTCAACATAGGCTGTGCTTTTCGATTCTGAGGGTGCACATTTCACTGACAGTCAAAAAAATATTATCTCGGGAATAAATTCTGAATTGTGAATCTAACAGTCAAAGAAATATTCTGAATTCGGAATCGACGTTTTTTCTATCTTCAAAGCCTTTCATTGGGTCCAAGTAACATTTCTGACAACGAAACATGCATATCTAATGCAAGTGTAAAAATTTCGCTTGGTTGTTCGAATAAATTCTTCGCTTTGCTTTATTTGCATCGATTCTGCCAACATAGGCAATGCTTTTCGATTGTGAGGGTACGCAAGTGTAAAAATATCGCTTGGTTGTTAGAATAAAGACTTCGCTTTGCTTTATTTGCATAGATTCTACTTCAACACTGGCAATGCTTTTCGATTCTGAGGGTACACATTTCACTAACAGTCAAAGAAATATTCTGAATTCTGAATAGACGTTTTTCCATTTCCAAAGCTTTTCAAAGGGTCCAAGTCACCATTCTGCCAACGAATCGTCCATATCTAATGCAACTGTAAAAATATCGCTTGGTTGTTAGAATAAAGACTTCGGTTAGCCTTATTTGCATAGATTCTACTTCAACATAGGCAATGCTTTTCAATTCTGAGGGTACACATTTCACTAACAGTCAAAGAAATATCTCGGGAATGAATTCTTAATCCACGTTTTTTCTATTTCCAAAGGCTTCCTATGGGTACAAATAACCATTCTGACAATGGATCTTGCATATCACATGTAAGTGTAAAAATCGTTGTTGATTGATCGAATAGAGACTTCGCTTTGACTTATTTGCATCGATTCTGCTTCAACACAGACAGTGCATTTCGATTCCGAGTACGCACATTTCACTAACAGTCAACGAAATATTCTGAATTCTGAATCGACGTTTTTTTTATTCCCAATGCCTTCCAATGGGTCCATATGAAAATTCTGACAACAAATCGTGCATATCTAATGCAAGTGTAAAAATATCACTTGGTTGTTAGAACAAAGACTTAGCTTTGCTTTATTTGCATAGATTCTACTTCAATATAGGCAATACTTTTCGATTGTGAGGGTAGTACACATTTCACTAACAGTCAAGGAAATATTCTGAATTCGGAATCGACGTTTTTTCTATTTCCGAAGCCTTTCAATGGGCCTAAGCAACCATTCTGACAACGAATAGTGCATTTCTAATGCAAGTGTAAAAATATTGCTTGGTTGTTCTAATAAAGACCTCGCTTAGCATTATTTGCATTGATTCTACTCCAACACAGGCAATGCTTTTCGTTTCTGAGGGTACACATTTCACTAGTGTCAAAGAAATATTCTGAATTCTGAATCGACGTTTTTTCCATTTCCAAAGCTTTTCAATGGATCCAAGTAACCATTCTGACAGCAAATCGTCCATATCTAATGCAAGTACAAAAATATTGCTTGGTTGCTTTGCTTTGCTTTATTTGCATAGATTCTACTTCAACATAGGCAATGATTTTCGATTGTGAGGGTAGTACACATTTCACTAACAGTCAAGGAAATATTCTTAATTCGGAATCGACGTTTTTTCTATTTCCGAAGAATTTCAATGGGCCTAAGTAACCATTCTGACAACAGATCGTGCATATCGAATGCAAGTGTAAAAATATCGCTTGGTTGTTCGAATCAGTACTTCGCTTTGCTTTATTTGCATAGATTCTACTTCAATATAGGCAATACTTTTCGATTGTGAGGGTAGTACACATTTCACTAACAGTCAAGGAAATATTCTTAATTCGGAATCGACGTTTTTTCTATTTCCGAAGAATTTCAATGGGCCTAAGCAACCATTCTGACAACGAATAATGCTTTTCGTTTCTGAGGGTACACATTTCACTAGTGTCAAAGAAATATTCTGAATTCTGAATCGACGTTTTTTCCATTTCCAAAGCTTTTCAATGGATCCAAGTAACCATTCTGACAACAAATTGTCCATATCTAATGCAAGTGCAAGAATAGTGCTTGGTTGCTTTGCTTTGCTTTATTTGCATAGATTCTACTTCAACATAGGCAATGCTTCTCGATACACGCTTCACTAACTGTCAATGAAAAATCATCTCGGGAATGAATTCTGAATCGACGTTTTTTCTATCTTCAAAGCCTTTCATTGGGTCCAAGTAACCTTTCTGATAACAAATCGTGCATATCTAATGCAAGTGTAAAAATATCGCTTGGTTGTTCGAATCAATACTTCGCTTTGCTTTACTTGCATAGATTCTACATCAACATAGGCAATGCTTTTCGGTTCTGAGGGTACACATTTTACTAACAGTCAAAGATATAGTCTGAATTCTGAATCGACGTTTTTTCCATTTCCAAAGCTTTTCAAGGGGTCCAAGTAACCATTCTGACAATAGATCGTCTATATCTAATGCAAGTGCAAAAATATTGCTTGGTTGCTTTGCTTTGCTTTATTTGCATAGATTCTACTTCAACATAGGCAGTGCTTCTCGATTCACGCTTCACTAACTGTCAATGAAAAATCATCTCGGGAATGAATTCTGAATCGACGTTTTTTCTATCTTCAAAGCCTTTCATTGGGTCCAAGTAACCTTTCTGACAACGAATCGTGCATATCTAAAGCAAGTGTAAAAATATCGCTTGGTTGTTCGAATCAATACTTCGCTTTGCTTTATTTGTATAGATTCTACTTCAACATAGGCAATGCTTTTCGATTCTGTGGGTACACATTTGACTAACAGTCAAAGAAATATTATCTCGGGAATGAATTCTGAATCGACTTTTTTCTATTTCCAAAGGCTCCCAATGGGTACATATAACCATTCCGACAAAGGCTCGTGTAAAACACATGCAAGTGTGCTTGATTGATCGAATAAAGACTTCGCTTTGACTTATTTGCATCGATTCTGCTTCAACACAGACAGTGCATTTCGATTCCGAGTACGCACATTTCACTAACAGTCAACGAAATATTCTGAATTCTGAATCGACGTTTTTTTTATTCCCAATGCCTTCCAATGGGTCCATATGAAAATTCTGACAACAAATCGTGCATATCTAATGCAAGTGTAAAAATATCACTTGGTTGTTAGAACAAAGACTTAGCTTTGCTTTATTTGCATAGATTCTACTTCAATATAGGCAATACTTTTCGATTGTGAGGGTAGTACACATTTCACTAACAGTCAAGGAAATATTCTGAATTCGGAATCGACGTTTTTTCTATTTCCGAAGCCTTTCAATGGGCCTAAGCAACCATTCTGACAACGAATAGTGCATTTCTAATGCAAGTGTAAAAATATTGCTTGGTTGTTCTAATAAAGACCTCGCTTAGCATTATTTGCATTGATTCTACTCCAACACAGCCAATGCTTTTCGTTTCTGAGGGTACACATTTCACTAGTGTCAAAGAAATATTCTGAATTCTGAATCGACGTTTTTTCCATTTCCAAAGCTTTTCAATGGATCCAAGTAACCATTCTGACAGCAAATCGTCCATATCTAATGCAAGTGCAAGAATAGTGCTTGGTTGCTTTGCTTTGCTTTATTTGCATAGATTCTACTTCAACATAGGCAATGCTTCTCGATACACGCTTCACTAACTGTCAATGAAAAATCATCTCGGGAATGAATTCTGAATCGACGTTTTTTCTATCTTCAAAGCCTTTCATTGGGTCCAAGTAACCTTTCTGATAACAAATCGTGCATATCTAATGCAAGTGTAAAAATATCGCTTGGTTGTTCGAATCAATACTTCGCTTTGCTTTACTTGCATAGATTCTACATCAACATAGGCAATGCTTTTCGGTTCTGAGGGTACACATTTTACTAACAGTCAAAGATATAGTCTGAATTCTGAATCGACGTTTTTTCCATTTCCAAAGCTTTTCAAGGGGTCCAAGTAACCATTCTGACAATAGATCGTCTATATCTAATGCAAGTTCAAAAATATTGCTTGGTTGCTTTGCTTTGCTTTATTTGCATAGATTCTACTTCAACATAGGCAATGCTTCTCGATTCACGCTTCACTAACTGTCAATGAAAAATCATCTCGGGAATGAATTCTGAATCGACGTTTTTTCTATCTTGAAAGCCTTTCATTGGGTCCAAGTAACCTTTCTGACAACGAATCGTGCATATCTAAAGCAAGTGTAAAAATATCGCTTGGTTGTTCGAA
This sequence comes from Myathropa florea, assembly GCA_930367185.1. NCBI lineage: Eukaryota > Metazoa > Arthropoda > Insecta > Diptera > Syrphidae > Myathropa > Myathropa florea. Next base: position 62,400,834 of record OV884004.1, on the reverse strand, counting down.
TCAATACTTCGCTTTGCTTTATTTGTATAGATTCTACTTCAACATAGGCAATGCTTTTCGATTCTGTGGGTACACATTTGACTAACAGTCAAAGAAATATTATCTCGGGAATGAATTCTGAATCGACTTTTTTCTATTTCCAAAGGCTCCCAATGGGTACATATAACCATTCCGACAAAGGCTCGTGTAAAACACATGCAAGTGTGCTTGATTGATCGAATAAAGACTTCGCTTTGACTTATTTGCATCGATTCTGCTTCAACATAGCCAATGCTTTTCGATTCTGAGGGTACACATTTCACTAACAGTCAAAGATATATTCTGAATTCTGAATCGACGTTTTTTCCATTTCCAAAGCTTTTCAAGGGGTCCAAATAACCATTCTGACATCGAATCGTCCATATCTAAAGCAAGTGTAAAAATACCGCTTGGTTGTTAGAATAAAGACTTCGCTCTGCTTTATTTGCATAGATTCTACTTCAACATAGGCAATGCTTTTCGACTGTGAGGGTAGTACACATTTCACTAACAGTCAAGGAAATATTCTGAATTCGGAATCGACGTTTTTTCTATTTCCAAAGCCTTTCAATGGGTCCAAGTAACCATTCTGACAACGAATCGTCCATATCTAAAGCAAGTGTAAAAATATCGCTTGGTTGTTAGAATAAAGACTTCGCTTAGCTTTATTTGCATAGATTCTACTTCAACATATTCAATGCTTTTCGATTCTGAGAGTACACATTTCACTAACAGTCAAAGAAATATTCTGAACTCTGAATCGACGCTTTTTATATTTCTAAAGCCTTTCAATTGTTCCAGGTAACCTTTCTGACAACGAAACATGCATATCTAATGCAAGTGTAAAAATATCGCTTGGTTGTTCGAATAAATTCTTCGCTTTGCTTTATTTGCATAGATTCTACTTCAACATAGGCAATGCTTTTCGATTCTGAGGGTACATACTAACAGTCAAAGAAATATTATCTCGGGAATGAATTCTGAATCGACTTTTTTCCATTTCCAAAGCCTTTCAATGGGTCCAAGTAACCATTCTGACAACGAATCGTCCATATCTAAAGCAAGTGTAAAAATATCGCTTGGTTGTTAGAATAAAGACTTCGCTTAGCTTTATTTGCATAGATTCTACTTCAACATAGGCAATGCTTTTCGATTCTGAGGGTACACATTTCACTAACAGTCAAAGAAATATTCTGAATTCTGAGTCGACGTTTTTTCCATTTCCAAAGCCTTTCAATGGGTCCAAGTAACCATTCTGACAACAAATCGTCCATATCTAATGCAAGTGCACAAATATTGCTTGGTTGCTTTGCTTTGCTTTATTTGCATAGATTCTACTTCAACATAGACAATGCTTTTCGATTCTGAGGGTACACATTTCACTAACAGTCAAAGAAATATCTCGGGAATGAATTCTGAATCCAATTTTGCTATTTCCAAAGGCTCCCAATGGGTACAAATAACCATTCCGACAAAGGCTCGTGTAAAACACATGCAAGTGTGCTTGATTGATCGAATAAAGACTTCGCTTTGACTTATTTGCATCGATTCTGCTTCAACATCGCCAATGCTTTTCGATTCTGAGGGTATACATTTCACTAACAGTCAAAGATATATTCTGAATTCTGAATCGACGTTTTTTCCATTTCCAAAGCTTTTCAAGGGGTCCAAGTAACCATTCTGACATCGAATCGTCCATATCTAAAGCAAGTGTAAAAATACCGCTTGGTTGTTAGAATAAAGACTTCGCTCTGCTTTATTTGCATAGATTCTACTTCAACATAGGCAATGCTTTTCGACTGTGAGTGTAGTACACATTTCACTAACAGTCAAGGAAATATTCTGAATTCGGAATCGATGTTTTTTCTATTTCCGAAGCCATTCAATGGGCCTAAGTAACCATTCTGACAACGAATAGTGCATTTCTAAAGCAAGTGTAAAAATATCGCTTGGTTGTTCGAATCAATACTTCGCTTTTTGCTTTATTTGCACAGATTCTACTTCAACATAGGCAATGCTTTTCGACTGTGAGGGTAGTACACATTTCACTAAGAGTCAAGGAAATATTCTGAATTCGGAATCGACGTTTTTTTCCATTTCCAAAGCCTTTCAATGGGTCCAAGTAACCATTCTGACAACAAATCGTCCATATCTAAAGCAAGTGTAAAAATATCGGTTGGTTGTTAGAATAAAGTCTTCGCTTAGCATTATTTGCATAGATTCTACTCCAACACAGGCAATGCTTTTCGATTCTGAGGGTACACATTTCACTAAGAGTCAAAGAAATATTATCTCGGGAATGAATTCTGAATCCACTTTTTTGCTATTTAAAAAGACTCCCAATGGGTACAAATAAAAATTCCGACAAAGGCTCGTGCATAACACATGCAAGTGTGCTTGACTGATCGAATAAAGACTTCGCTTTGACTTATTTGCATCGATACTGCTTCAACATAGGCAATGCTTTTCGATCCTTAGGGTACACATTTCACTAACGGTCAAAGATATATTATCTCGGGAATGATTTCTGAATCGACGAGTTTTCTATTCCCAAAACCTTCTAATGGGCCCAAATAACCATTCCGACAAAGAATCGTTTATATCTAGTGCAAATATCAAAATATTGCCTGGATGTTCGACTAAAGCCTTCGGTTTTCTTCATTTGCGTTTCCAGTGGGTCCAAATAACATTCGGACAAAGAATCGTTCTTGATTGATCGAATCAATACTTCGCTCTGCTTTATTTGCATAGATTCTACTTCAACATAGGCAATGCTTTTCGATTCTGAGGCTGCACATTTCACTAACAGTCAAAGAAATATTATCTCGGGAATGAATTCTGAATCCCCTTTTTTTCTATTTCCAAAGGCTTCCAATGGGTCCAAGTAACCATTCTGATAACGAATCGTGCATATCTAACGCAGGTGTAAAAATATCGCTTGGTTGTGCGAATAAATACCTCGCTTTGCTTTATTTGCATAGATTCTACTTCAACATATTCAATGCTTTTCGATTCTGAGAGTACACATTTCACTAACAGTCAGAGAAATATTATCTCGGGAATGAATTCTGAATCGACGTGTTTTCTATTCCCAAAGCCTTTCAATGGGTCCGAGTAACCATTCTGATAACGAATCGTGCATATCTAACGCAGGTGTAAAAATATCGCTTGGTTGTGCGAATAAATACCTCGCTTTGCTTTATTTGCATAGATTCTACTTCAACATATTCAATGCTTTTCGATTCTGAGAGTACACATTTCACTAACAGTCAGAGAAATATTATCTCGGGAATGAATTCTGAATCCACTTTTTTGCTATTTCCAAAGGCTCCCAATGGGTACAAATAACCATTCTGACAAAGGATCGTGCATATCACAGGCAAGTGTAAAAATCGTTCTTGATTGGTCGAATAAAGACTTCGCTTTGACTCATTTCCATCGATTCTGCTTTAACATAGGCAATGCTTTTCGATTCTGAAGGTACACATTTCACTAACAGTCAAAGAAATATTATATCGGGAATGAAATCTGAATCGACGTTTTTTCTATTTGCAAAAGCTTCCAATGGGTCCAAGTAACTATTTTGACAACGAATCGTGCATATCTAAAGCAAGTGTAAAAATATCGCTTGGTTGTTCGAATCAATACTTCGCTTTGCTTTATTTGCATAGATTCTGCTTCAACATAGGCAATGCTTTTCGATTCTGAGGTTACACATTTCACTAACAGTCAAAGATATATTATCTCGGGAATGAATTCTGAATCGACGTTTTTTCTATTTCCAAAGCCTTTCAATGGGTCCAAGTAACCACTCTGACAACGAATCGTCCATATCTAAAGCAAGTGTAAAAATATCGCTTGGTTGTTAGAATAAAGACTTCGCTTAGCTTTATTTGCTTAGATTCTACTTCAACATAGGCAATGCTTTTCGATTCTGAGGGTACACATTTCACTCACAGTCAAAGAAATATTATCTCGGGAACGATCGAATAAAGACTTCGCTTTGACTTATTTCCATCGATTCTGCTTCAACATAGGCAATGCTTTCCGATTCTGAAGGTACTCATTTCACTACAGTCAAAGAAATATTATCTCGGGAATGAAATCTGAATCGACGTTTTTTCTATTTCGAAAGGCCTCCAATGGGTCCAAGTAACCATTCTGACATCGAATCGTCCATATCTAAAGCAAGTGTAAAAATACCGCTTGGTTGTTAGAATAAAGACTTCGCTCTGCTTTATTTGCATAGATTCTACTTCAACATAGACAATGCTTTTCGATTCTGAGGGTGCACATTTCACTAACAGTCAAAGAAATATTATCTCGGGAATGAATTCTGAATCGACGTGTTTTCTATTCCCAAAGCCTTTCAATGGGTCCGAGTAACCATTCTGATAACGAATCGTGCATATCTAATGCAGGTGTAAAAATATCGCTTGGTTGTGCGAATAAATACCTCGCTTTGCTTTATTTGCATAGATTCTACTTCAACATATTCAATGCTTTTCGATTCTGAGAGTACACATTTCACTAACAGTCAGAGAAATATTATCTCGGGAATGAATTCTGAATCCACTTTTTTGCTATTTCCAAAGGCTCCCAATGGGTACAAATAACCATTCTGACAAAGGATCGTGCATATCACAGGCAAGTGTAAAAATCGTTCTTGATTGGTCGAATAAAGACTTCGCTTTGACTCATTTCCATCGATTCTGCTTCAACATAGGCAATGCTTTTCGATTCTGAGAGTACACATTTCACTAACAGTCAAAAAAATATTATATCGGGAATGAAATCTGAATCGACGTTTTTTCTATTTGCAAAAGCTTCCAATGGGTCCAAGTAACTATTTTGACAACGAATCGTGCATATCTAAAGCAAGTGTAAAAATATCGCTTGGTTGTTCGAATCAATACTTCGCTTTGCTTTATTTGCATAGATTCTGCTTCAACATAGGCAATGCTTTTCGATTCTGAGGTTACACATTTCACTAACAGTCAAAGATATATTATCTCGGGAATGAATTCTGAATCGACGTTTTTTCTATTTCCAAAGCCTTTCAATGGGTCCAAGTAACCATTCTGACAACGAATCGTCCATATCTAAAGCAAGTGTAAAAATATCGCTTGGTTGTTAGAATAAAGACTTCGCTTAGCTTTATTTGCATAGATTCTACTTCAACATAGGCAATGCTTTTCGATTCTGAGGGTACACATTTCACTCACAGTCAAAGAAATATTATCTCGGGAACGATCGAATAAAGACTTCGCTTTGACTTATTTCCATCGATTCTGCTTCAACATAGGCAATGCTTTCCGATTCTGAAGGTACTCATTTCACTACAGTCAAAGAAATATTATCTCGGGAATGAAATCTGAATCGACGTTTTTTCTATTTCGAAAGGCCTCCAATGGGTCCAAGGAACCATTCTGATAACGAATCGTGCATATCTAATGCAAGTGTAAAAATATCGCTTGGTTGCTCGAATCAATACTTCGCTTTGCTTTATTTGCATAGATTCTACTTCAACATAGGCAATGCTTTTCGACTGTGAGGGTAGTACACATTTCACTAAGAGTCAAAGATATATTCTGAATTCTGAATCGACGTTTTTTCCATTTCCAAAGCCTTTCAATGGGTCCAAGTAACCATTCTGACAACAAATCGTCCATATCTAAAGCAAGTGTAAAAATATCGGTTGGTTGTTAGAATAAAGTCTTCGCTTAGCATTATTTGCATAGATTCTACTCCAACACAGGCAATGCTTTTCGATTCTGAGGGTACACATTTCACTAAGAGTCAAAGAAATATTATCTCGGGAATGAATTCTGAATCCACTTTTTTGCTATTTAAAAAGACTCCCAATGGGTACAAATAAAAATTCCGACAAAGGCTCGTGCATAACACATGCAAGTGTGCTTGACTGATCGAATAAAGACTTCGCCTTGCTTTATTTGCATCGATACTGCTTCAACATAGGCAATGCTTTTCGATACTTAGGGTACACATTTCACATACAGTCAAAGAAATATTCTGAATTCTGAATCGACGTTTTTCCATTTCCAAAGCCTTTCAATGGGTCCAAGTAACCATTCTGACAACGAATCGTCCATATCTAATGCAACTGTAAAAATATCGCTTGGTTGTTAGAATAAATACTTCGCTTAGCTTTATTTGCATAGATTCTACTTCAACATAGACAATGCTTTTCGATCCTGAGGGTACACATTTCACTAACAGTCAAAGAAATATTATCTCGGGAACGAATTCTGAATCGATTTGTTTTCTATTTCCAAAGGCTTCCAATGGGTCCAAGTAACCATTCTGACAACGAATCGTGCTATCTAATGCAGGTGTAAAAATATCGCTTGGTTGTTAGAATAAAGACTTCGCTTTGCTTTATTTGCATAGATTCTATTTCAACATAGGCAATGCTTTTCGATTCTATCAAAGAACTATTATCTCGGGAATGAATCCTGAATCGACGTGTTTTCTATTCCCAAAGCCTTATAATGGGTACAAATAACCGTTCCGACAAAGAATCGTGCATATCCCGATTCTGCTTCAACGTAGGCAATGCTTTTCGATTCTGAGGGTACACATTTCACTAACAGTCCAAAAAATATTCTGAATTCTGAATCGACGTTTTTTATATTTCCAAAGCCTTTCAATGGGTCCAAGTAACCATTCTAACAACAAATCGTCCATATCTAATGCAAGTGTAAAAAGGATTTCTTGGTTGCTTTGCTTTGATATATTTGCATAGATTCTACTTCAACATAGGCAATGCTTTTCGATTCTGAGGGTACACATTTCACTAACAGTCAAAGAAATATTATCTCGGGAATGAATTCTGAATCCACTTTTTTGCCATTTCCAAAGGCTCCCAATTTGTACAAATAACCATTCTGACAAAGGATCGTATATATCACATGCAAGTGTAAAAATCGTTCTTGATTGATCGAATAAGGACTTCGCTTTGCTTTATTTGCATCGATTCTGCTTCAACATAGGCAATGCTTCTCGATTCTGAAGGTGCACATTTCACTAACAGTCAAAGAAATATTATCTCGGGAATGAATTCTGAATCGACGTTTTTTCTATTCATAAAGCCTTTCATTGGGTCCAAGTAACCTTTCTGACAACGAAACATGCATGTCTAATGCAAGTGTAAAAATATCGCTTGGTTGTTCGAATAAATTCTTTGCTTTGCTTTACTTGCATAGATTCTGCTTCAACATAGGCAATGCTTTTCGATTCTGAGGTTACACATTTCACTAACAGTTAAAGAAATATTATCTCGGGAATGAATTCTGAATTGACGTGTTTTCTATTCCCAAAGCCTTTCAATGGGTCCGAGTAACCATTCTGATAACGAATCGTGCATATCTAACGCAGGTGTAAAAATATCGCTTGGTTGTGCGAATAAATACCTCGCTTTGCTTTATTTGCATAGATTCTACTTCAACATATTCAATGCTTTTCGATTCTGAGAGTACACATTTCACTAACAGTCAGAGAAATATTATCTCGGGAATGAATTCTGAATCCACTTTTTTGCTATTTCCAAAGGCTCCCAATGGGTACAAATAACCATTCTGACAAAGGATCGTGCATATCACAGGCAAGTGTAAAAATCGTTCTTGATTGGTCGAATAAAGACTTCGCTTTGACTCATTTCCATCGATTCTGCTTTAACATAGGCAATGCTTTTCGATTCTGAAGGTACACATTTCACTAACAGTCAAAGAAATATTATATCGGGAATGAAATCTGAATCGACGTTTTTTCTATTTGCAAAAGCTTCCAATGGGTCCAAGTAACTATTTTGACAACGAATCGTGCATATCTAAAGCAAGTGTAAAAATATCGCTTGGTTGTTCGAATCAATACTTCGCTTTGCTTTATTTGCATAGATTCTGCTTCAACATAGGCAATGCTTTTCGATTCTGAGGTTACACATTTCACTAACAGTCAAAGATATATTATCTCGGGAATGAATTCTGAATCGACGTTTTTTCTATTTCCAAAGCCTTTCAATGGGTCCAAGTAACCATTCTGACAACGAATCGTCCATATCTAAAGCAAGTGTAAAAATATCGCTTGGTTGTTAGAATAAAGACTTCGCTTAGCTTTATTTGCATAGATTCTACTTCAACATAGGCAATGCTTTTCGATTCTGAGGGTACACATTTCACTCACAGTCAAAGAAATATTATCTCGGGAACGATCGAATAAAGACTTCGCTTTGACTTATTTCCATCGATTCTGCTTCAACATAGGCAATGCTTTCCGATTCTGAAGGTACTCATTTCACTACAGTCAAAGAAATATTATCTCGGGAATGAAATCTGAATCGACGTTTTTTCTATTTCGAAAGGCCTCCAATGGGTCCAAGTAACCATTCTGACATCGAATCGTCCATATCTAAAGCAAGTGTAAAAATACCGCTTGGTTGTTAGAATAAAGACTTCGCTCTGCTTTATTTGCATAGATTCTACTTCAACATAGACAATGCTTTTCGATTCTGAGGGTGCACATTTCACTAACAGTCAAAGAAATATTATCTCGGGAATGAATTCTGAATCGACGTGTTTTCTATTCCCAAAGCCTTTCAATGGGTCCGAGTAACCATTCTGATAACGAATCGTGCATATCTAATGCAGGTGTAAAAATATCGCTTGGTTGTGCGAATAAATACCTCGCTTTGCTTTATTTGCATAGATTCTACTTCAACATATTCAATGCTTTTCGATTCTGAGAGTACACATTTCACTAACAGTCAGAGAAATATTATCTCGGGAATGAATTCTGAATCCACTTTTTTGCTATTTCCAAAGGCTCCCAATGGGTACAAATAACCATTCTGACAAAGGATCGTGCATATCACAGGCAAGTGTAAAAATCGTTCTTGATTGGTCGAATAAAGACTTCGCTTTGACTCATTTCCATCGATTCTGCTTCAACATAGGCAATGCTTTTCGATTCTGAGAGTACACATTTCACTAACAGTCAAAGAAATATTATATCGGGAATGAAATCTGAATCGACGTTTTTTCTATTTGCAAAAGCTTCCAATGGGTCCAAGTAACTATTTTGACAACGAATCGTGCATATCTAAAGCAAGTGTAAAAATATCGCTTGGTTGTTCGAATCAATACTTCGCTTTGCTTTATTTGCATAGATTCTGCTTCAACATAGGCAATGCTTTTCGATTCTGAGGTTACACATTTCACTAACAGTCAAAGATATATTATCTCGGGAATGAATTCTGAATCGACGTTTTTTCTATTTCCAAAGCCTTTCAATGGGTCCAAGTAACCATTCTGACAACGAATCGTCCATATCTAAAGCAAGTGTAAAAATATCGCTTGGTTGTTAGAATAAAGACTTCGCTTAGCTTTATTTGCATAGATTCTACTTCAACATAGGCAATGCTTTTCGATTCTGAGGGTACACATTTCACTCACAGTCAAAGAAATATTATCTCGGGAACGATCGAATAAAGACTTCGCTTTGACTTATTTCCATCGATTCTGCTTCAACATAGGCAATGCTTTCCGATTCTGAAGGTACTCATTTCACTACAGTCAAAGAAATATTATCTCGGGAATGAAATCTGAATCGACGTTTTTTCTATTTCGAAAGGCCTCCAATGGGTCCAAGGAACCATTCTGATAACGAATCGTGCATATCTAATGCAAGTGTAAAAATATCGCTTGGTTGCTCGAATCAATACTTCGCTTTGCTTTATTTGCATAGATTCTACTTCAACATAGGCAATGCTTTTCGACTGTGAGGGTAGTACACATTTCACTAAGAGTCAAAGATATATTCTGAATTCTGAATCGACGTTTTTTCCATTTCCAAAGCCTTTCAATGGGTCCAAGTAACCATTCTGACAACAAATCGTCCATATCTAAAGCAAGTGTAAAAATATCGGTTGGTTGTTAGAATAAAGTCTTCGCTTAGCATTATTTGCATAGATTCTACTCCAACACAGGCAATGCTTTTCGATTCTGAGGGTACACATTTCACTAAGAGTCAAAGAAATATTATCTCGGGAATGAATTCTGAATCCACTTTTTTGCTATTTAAAAAGACTCCCAATGGGTACAAATAAAAATTCCGACAAAGGCTCGTGCATAACACATGCAAGTGTGCTTGACTGATCGAATAAAGACTTCGCCTTGCTTTATTTGCATCGATACTGCTTCAACATAGGCAATGCTTTTCGATACTTAGGGTACACATTTCACATACAGTCAAAGAAATATTCTGAATTCTGAATCGACGTTTTTCCATTTCCAAAGCCTTTCAATGGGTCCAAGTAACCATTCTGACAACGAATCGTCCATATCTAATGCAACTGTAAAAATATCGCTTGGTTGTTAGAATAAATACTTCGCTTAGCTTTATTTGCATAGATTCTACTTCAACATAGACAATGCTTTTCGATCCTGAGGGTACACATTTCACTAACAGTCAAAGAAATATTATCTCGGGAACGAATTCTGAATCGATTTGTTTTCTATTTCCAAAGGCTTCCAATGGGTCCAAGTAACCATTCTGACAACGAATCGTGCTATCTAATGCAGGTGTAAAAATATCGCTTGGTTGTTAGAATAAAGACTTCGCTTTGCTTTATTTGCATAGATTCTATTTCAACATAGGCAATGCTTTTCGATTCTATCAAAGAACTATTATCTCGGGAATGAATCCTGAATCGACGTGTTTTCTATTCCTAAAGCCTTATAATGGGTACAAATAACCGTTCCGACAAAGAATCGTGCATATCCCGATTCTGCTTCAACGTAGGCAATGCTTTTCGATTCTGAGGGTACACATTTCACTAACAGTCCAAAAAATATTCTGAATTCTGAATCGACGTTTTTTATATTTCCAAAGCCTTTCAATGGGTCCAAGTAACCATTCTAACAACAAATCGTCCATATCTAATGCAAGTGTAAAAAGGATTTCTTGGTTGCTTTGCTTTGATATATTTGCATAGATTCTACTTCAACATAGGCAATGCTTTTCGATTCTGAGGGTACACATTTCACTAACAGTCAAAGAAATATTATCTCGGGAATGAATTCTGAATCCACTTTTTTGCCATTTCCAAAGGCTCCCAATTTGTACAAATAACCATTCTGACAAAGGATCGTATATATCACATGCAAGTGTAAAAATCGTTCTTGATTGATCGAATAAGGACTTCGCTTTGCTTTATTTGCATCGATTCTGCTTCAACATAGGCAATGCTTCTCGATTCTGAAGGTGCACATTTCACTAACAGTCAAAGAAATATTATCTCGGGAATGAATTCTGAATCGACGTTTTTTCTATTCCCAAAGCCTTATAATGGGTACAAATAACCATTCCGACAAAGAATCGTGCATATCACGATTCTGCTTCAACGTAGGCAATGCTTTTCGATTCTGAGGGTACACATTTCACTAACAGTCAAAGAAATATTATCTCGGGAATAAATTCTGAATTGTGAATCTGACAGTCAAAGAAATATTCTGAATTCTGAATCGACGTTTTTCCATTTCCAGAGCCTTTCAATGGGTCCAAGTAACCATTCTGACAAAGAATCGTGCATATCTAATGCAAGTGTAAAAATATCGCTTGGTTGTTCGAATCAATACTTCGCTTAGCATTATTTGCATACATTCTACTTCAACACAGGCAATGCTTTTCGATTCTGAGGGTACACAATTCACTAACAGTCCAAGATATATTCTGAATTCTGAATCGACGTTTTTTCCATTTCCAAAGCCTTTCAATTTGTCAAAGTAACCATTCTGACAACGAGTCGTCCATATCTAAAGCAAGTGTAAAAAGATCGCTTGGTTATTCGTATCAATACTTCGCTTAGCATTATTTGCATACATTCTACTTCAACACAGGCAATGCTTTTCGATTCTGAGGGTACATACTAACAGTCAAAGAAATATTATCTCGGGAATGAATTCTGAATCCCCTTTTTTTCTATTTCCAAAGGCTTCCAATGGGTCCAAGTAACCATTCTGACAACGAATCGTGCATATCTAATGCAAGTGTAAAAATATCGCTTGGTTGTTCGAATCAATACTTCGCTTTGCCTTACTTGCATAGATTCTACTTCAACATAGGCAATGCTATTCGATTCTGAGGGTACACAATTCACTAACAGTCCAAGATATATTCTGAATTCTGAATCGACGTTTTTTCCATTTCCAAAGCCTTTCAATTTGTCAAAGTAACCATTCTGACAACGAGTCGTCCATATCTAAAGCAAGTGTAAAAATATCGCTTGGTTATTCGTATCAATACTTCGCTTAGCATTATTTGCATACATTCTACTTCAACACAGGCAATGCTTTTCGATTCTGAGGGTACATACTAACAGTCAAAGAAATATTATCTCGGGAATGAATTCTGAATCCCCTTTTTTTCTATTTCCAAAGGCTTCCAATGGGTCCAAGTAACCATTCTGACAACGAATCGTGCATATCTAATGCAAGTGTAAAAATATCGCTTGGTTGTTCGAATCAATACTTCGCTTTGCCTTACTTGCATAGATTCTACTTCAACATAGGCAATGCTATTCGATTCTGAGGGTACACAATTCACTAACAGTCCAAGATATATTCTGAATTCTGAATCGACGTTTTTTCCATTTCCAAAGCCTTTCAATTTGTCAAAGTAACCATTCTGACAACGAGTCGTCCATATCTAAAGCAAGTGTAAAAAGATCGCTTGGTTATTCGTATCAATACTTCGCTTAGCATTATTTGCATACATTCTACTTCAACACAGGCAATGCTTTTCGATTCTGAGGGTACACATTTCACTAACAGTCAAAGAAATATTATCTCGGGAATGTATTCTGAATCCACTTTTTTGCTATTTCCAAAGGCTCCCAATGGGTACAAATAACCATTCTGACAACGAATCGTGCATATCTAATGCAAGTGTAAAAATATCGCTTGGTTGTTCGAATCAATACTTCGTTTTGCTTTATTTGCATAGATTCTACTCCAACATAGGCAATGCTTTTCGATTCTGAGGGTACACATTTCACTAACAGTCCAAGAAATATTATCTCAGGAATGAATTTTGAATCGACGTTTTTTCTATTTCCAAAGACATCCAACGGGTCCAAATAAAAACCTTGATAAAGAATGGACTGCTTCTAATGCAGGTGTAAAAGTACTGCTTGATTGTTTGAATAAATACATCGCTTTGCTTTATTTGCATCGATTCTACTTCAACATAGGCAATCGAATCTAGCAGTCAACGAAATATTCTGAATTCTGAATCGACGTTTTTTTTTATTTCCAAAGCCCTCCAATGGGTCCAAGTAACTATTCTGACAACGAATCGTCCATATCTAATGCAAGCGTAAAAATATCGCTTGGCTGTTCGAATAAAGACTTCGCTTTGCTTTATTTGCATAGATTCTACTTCAACACAGGCAATGCTTTTCGATTCTGATCGATCTTTCGGGAATGAATTCTGAATCGACGTTTTTTTCTATTTCCAAGGACATCCAATCGGTCCAAATAAAAACCTTGATAAAGAATCGACTATTTCTAATGCAGGTGTAAAAGTACTGCATCGATTTGCATCGATTCTACTTCAACATAGGCAATCGAATCTAGCAGTCAACGAAATATTCTGAATTCGGAATCGACGTTTTTTCTACTTCCAAAGCCTTTCAATGGGTCCAAGTAACCTTTCTGACAACGAAACGTGCATATCTAATGCAAGTGTAAAAATATCGCTTGGTTGTTCGAATCAATACTTCGCTTTGCTTTGTTTGCGTAGCTTCTACTCAACATAGGAAATGCTTTTCGATTCTGAGGGCTCACATTTCACTAACAGTCAAAGAAATATTCTGAATTCGGAATCGACGTTTTTTCTATTCCCAAAGCCTTTCAATGGGTACAAATAAAAATTCTGACAACGAATCGTGTATATCTAATGCAAGCGTAATATCGCTTGGTTGTTAGAATAAATACCTCGCTTTGTTTTATTTGCATAGACTCTACTTCAACATAGGCAATGCTTTTCAATTCTGAGGGTACACATTTCACTAACAGTCAAAGAAATATTCTGAATTCTGAATCGACGTAGGCAATGCTTTTCGACTCTGAGGGTACACATTTCACTAACCATCAAAGATATATTCTGAATTCCGAATCGACGTTTTTTCCATTTCCAAAGCTTTTCAAGGGGTCCAAGTAACCATTCTGACATCGAATCGTCCATATCTAAAGCAAGTGTAAAAATACCGCTTGGTTGTTAGAATAAAGACTTCGCTCTGCTTTATTTGCATAGATTCTACTTCAACATAGGCAATGCTTTTCGACTGTGAGTGTAGTACACATTTCACTAACAGTCAAGGAAATATTCTGAATTCGGAATCGACGTTTTTTCTATTTCCGAAGCCATTCAATGGGCCTAAGTAACCATTCTGACAACGAATAGTGCATTTCTAATGCAAGTGTAAAAATATCGCTTGGTTGTTCGAATCAATACTTCGCTTTTTGCTTTATTTGCACAGATTCTACTTCAACATAGGCAATGCTTTTCGACTGTGAGGGTAGTACACATTTCACTAAGAGTCAAGGAAATATTCTGAATTCGGAATCGACGTTTTTTTTCCATTTCCAAAGCCTTTCAATGGGTCCAAGTAACCATTCTGACAACAAATCGTCCATATCTAAAGCAAGTGTAAAAATATCGGTTGGTTGTTAGAATAAAGTCTTCGTTTAGCATTATTTGCATAGATTCTACTCCAACACAGGCAATGCTTTTCGATTCTGAGGGTACACATTTCACTAAGAGTCAAAGAAATATTATCTCGGGAATGAATTCTGAATCCACTTTTTTGCTATTTAAAAAGACTCCCAATGGGTACAAATAAAAATTCCGACAAAGGCTCGTGCATAACACATGCAAGTGTGCTTGACTGATCGAATAAAGACTTCGCTTTGACTTATTTGCATCGATACTGCTTCAACATAGGCAATGCTTTTCGATCCTTAGGGTTAGAATAAAGACTTCGCTTTGCTTTATTTGCATAGATTCTATTTCAACATAGGCAATGCTTTTCGATTCTATCAAAGAACTATTATCTCGGGAATGAATCCTGAATCGACGTGTTTTCTATTCCTAAAGCCTTATAATGGGTACAAATAACCGTTCCGACAAAGAATCGTGCATATCCCGATTCTGCTTCAACGTAGGCAATGCTTTTCGATTCTGAGGGTACACATTTCACTAACAGTCCAAAAAATATTCTGAATTCTGAATCGACGTTTTTTATATTTCCAAAGCCTTTCAATGGGTCCAAGTAACCATTCTAACAACAAATCGTCCATATCTAATGCAAGTGTAAAAAGGATTTCTTGGTTGCTTTGCTTTGATATATTTGCATAGATTCTACTTCAACATAGGCAATGCTTTTCGATTCTGAGGGTACACATTTCACTAACAGTCAAAGAAATATTATCTCGGGAATGAATTCTGAATCCACTTTTTTGCCATTTCCAAAGGCTCCCAATTTGTACAAATAACCATTCTGACAAAGGATCGTATATATCACATGCAAGTGTAAAAATCGTTCTTGATTGATCGAATAAGGACTTCGCTTTGCTTTATTTGCATCGATTCTGCTTCAACATAGGCAATGCTTCTCGATTCTGAAGGTGCACATTTCACTAACAGTCAAAGAAATATTATCTCGGGAATGAATTCTGAATCGACGTTTTTTCTATTCCCAAAGCCTTATAATGGGTACAAATAACCATTCCGACAAAGAATCGTGCATATCACGATTCTGCTTCAACGTAGGCAATGCTTTTCGATTCTGAGGGTACACATTTCACTAACAGTCAAAGAAATATTATCTCGGGAATAAATTCTGAATTGTGAATCTGACAGTCAAAGAAATATTCTGAATTCTGAATCGACGTTTTTCCATTTCCAGAGCCTTTCAATGGGTCCAAGTAACCATTCTGACAAAGAATCGTGCATATCTAAAGCAAGTGTAAAAATATCGCTTGGTTGTTCGAATCAATACTTCGCTTAGCATTATTTGCATACATTCTACTTCAACACAGGCAATGCTTTTCGATTCTGAGGGTACACAATTCACTAACAGTCCAAGATATATTCTGAATTCTGAATCGACGTTTTTTCCATTTCCAAAGCCTTTCAATTTGTCAAAGTAACCATTCTGACAACGAGTCGTCCATATCTAAAGCAAGTGTAAAAAGATCGCTTGGTTATTCGTATCAATACTTCGCTTAGCATTATTTGCATACATTATACTTCAACACAGGCAATGCTTTTCGATTCTGAGGGTACATACTAACAGTCAAAGAAATATTATCTCGGGAATGAATTCTGAATCCCCTTTTTTTCTATTTCCAAAGGCTTCCAATGGGTCCAAGTAACCATTCTGACAACGAATCGTGCATATCTAATGCAAGTGTAAAAATATCGCTTGGTTGTTCGAATCAATACTTCGCTTTGCCTTACTTGCATAGATTCTACTTCAACATAGGCAATGCTATTCGATTCTGAGGGTACACAATTCACTAACAGTCCAAGATATATTCTGAATTCTGAATCGACGTTTTTTCCATTTCCAAAGCCTTTCAATTTGTCAAAGTAACCATTCTGACAACGAGTCGTCCATATCTAAAGCAAGTGTAAAAATATCGCTTGGTTATTCGTATCAATACTTCGCTTAGCATTATTTGCATACATTCTACTTCAACACAGGCAATGCTTTTCGATTCTGAGGGTACATACTAACAGTCAAAGAAATATTATCTCGGGAATGAATTCTGAATCCCCTTTTTTTCTATTTCCAAAGGCTTCCAATGGGTCCAAGTAACCATTCTGACAACGAATCGTGCATATCTAATGCAAGTGTAAAAATATCGCTTGGTTGTTCGAATCAATACTTCGCTTTGCCTTACTTGCATAGATTCTACTTCAACATAGGCAATGCTATTCGATTCTGAGGGTACACAATTCACTAACAGTCCAAGATATATTCTGAATTCTGAATCGACGTTTTTTCCATTTCCAAAGCCTTTCAATTTGTCAAAGTAACCATTCTGACAACGAGTCGTCCATATCTAAAGCAAGTGTAAAAAGATCGCTTGGTTATTCGTATCAATACTTCGCTTAGCATTATTTGCATACATTCTACTTCAACACAGGCAATGCTTTTCGATTCTGAGGGTACACATTTCACTAACAGTCAAAGAAATATTATCTCGGGAATGTATTCTGAATCCACTTTTTTGCTATTTCCAAAGGCTCCCAATGGGTACAAATAACCATTCTGACAACGAATCGTGCATATCTAATGCAAGTGTAAAAATATCGCTTGGTTGTTCGAATCAATACTTCGTTTTGCTTTATTTGCATAGATTCTACTCCAACATAGGCAATGCTTTTCGATTCTGAGGGTACACATTTCACTAACAGTCCAAGAAATATTATCTCAGGAATGAATTTTGAATCGACGTTTTTTCTATTTCCAAAGACATCCAACGGGTCCAAATAAAAACCTTGATAAAGAATGGACTGCTTCTAATGCAGGTGTAAAAGTACTGCTTGATTGTTTGAATAAATACATCGCTTTGCTTTATTTGCATCGATTCTACTTCAACATAGGCAATCGAATCTAGCAGTCAACGAAATATTCTGAATTCTGAATCGACGTTTTTTTTTATTTCCAAAGCCCTCCAATGGGTCCAAGTAACTATTCTGACAACGAATCGTCCATATCTAATGCAAGCGTAAAAATATCGCTTGGCTGTTCGAATAAAGACTTCGCTTTGCTTTATTTGCATAGATTCTACTTCAACACAGGCAATGCTTTTCGATTCTGATCGATCTTTCGGGAATGAATTCTGAATCGACGTTTTTTTCTATTTCCAAGGACATCCAATCGGTCCAAATAAAAACCTTGATAAAGAATCGACTATTTCTAATGCAGGTGTAAAAGTACTGCATCGATTTGCATCGATTCTACTTCAACATAGGCAATCGAATCTAGCAGTCAACGAAATATTCTGAATTCGGAATCGACGTTTTTTCTACTTCCAAAGCCTTTCAATGGGTCCAAGTAACCTTTCTGACAACGAAACGTGCATATCTAATGCAAGTGTAAAAATATCGCTTGGTTGTTCGAATCAATACTTCGCTTTGCTTTGTTTGCGTAGCTTCTACTCAACATAGGAAATGCTTTTCGATTCTGAGGGCTCACATTTCACTAACAGTCAAAGAAATATTCTGAATTCGGAATCGACGTTTTTTCTATTCCCAAAGCCTTTCAATGGGTACAAATAAAAATTCTGACAACGAATCGTGTATATCTAATGCAAGCGTAATATCGCTTGGTTGTTAGAATAAATACCTCGCTTTGTTTTATTTGCATAGACTCTACTTCAACATAGGCAATGCTTTTCAATTCTGAGGGTACACATTTCACTAACAGTCAAAGAAATATTCTGAATTCTGAATCGACGTAGGCAATGCTTTTCGACTCTGAGGGTACACATTTCACTAACCATCAAAGATATATTCTGAATTCCGAATCGACGTTTTTTCCATTTCCAAAGCTTTTCAAGGGGTCCAAGTAACCATTCTGACATCGAATCGTCCATATCTAAAGCAAGTGTAAAAATACCGCTTGGTTGTTAGAATAAAGACTTCGCTCTGCTTTATTTGCATAGATTCTACTTCAACATAGGCAATGCTTTTCGACTGTGAGTGTAGTACACATTTCACTAACAGTCAAGGAAATATTCTGAATTCGGAATCGACGTTTTTTCTATTTCCGAAGCCATTCAATGGGCCTAAGTAACCATTCTGACAACGAATAGTGCATTTCTAATGCAAGTGTAAAAATATCGCTTGGTTGTTCGAATCAATACTTCGCTTTTTGCTTTATTTGCACAGATTCTACTTCAACATAGGCAATGCTTTTCGACTGTGAGGGTAGTACACATTTCACTAAGAGTCAAGGAAATATTCTGAATTCGGAATCGACGTTTTTTTTCCATTTCCAAAGCCTTTCAATGGGTCCAAGTAACCATTCTGACAACAAATCGTCCATATCTAAAGCAAGTGTAAAAATATCGGTTGGTTGTTAGAATAAAGTCTTCGTTTAGCATTATTTGCATAGATTCTACTCCAACACAGGCAATGCTTTTCGATTCTGAGGGTACACATTTCACTAAGAGTCAAAGAAATATTATCTCGGGAATGAATTCTGAATCCACTTTTTTGCTATTTAAAAAGACTCCCAATGGGTACAAATAAAAATTCCGACAAAGGCTCGTGCATAACACATGCAAGTGTGCTTGACTGATCGAATAAAGACTTCGCTTTGACTTATTTGCATCGATACTGCTTCAACATAGGCAATGCTTTTCGATCCTTAGGGTACACATTTCACTAACAGTCAAAGATATATTATCTCGGGAATGAATTCTGAATCGACGTTTTTTCTATTCCCAAAGCCTTATAATGGGTACAAATAACCATTCCGACAAAGAATCGTGCATATCACGATTCTGCTTCAACGTAGGCAATGCTTTTCGATTCTGAGGGTACACATTTCACTAACAGTCAAAGAAATATTATCTCGGGAATAAATTCTGAATTGTGAATCTGACAGTCAAAGAAATATTCTGAATTCTGAATCGACGTTTTTCCATTTCCAGAGCCTTTCAATGGGTCCAAGTAACCATTCTGACAAAGAATCGTGCATATCTAAAGCAAGTGTAAAAATATCGCTTGGTTGTTCGAATCAATACTTCGCTTAGCATTATTTGCATACATTCTACTTCAACACAGGCAATGCTTTTCGATTCTGAGGGTACACAATTCACTAACAGTCCAAGATATATTCTGAATTCTGAATCGACGTTTTTTCCATTTCCAAAGCCTTTCAATTTGTCAAAGTAACCATTCTGACAACGAGTCGTCCATATCTAAAGCAAGTGTAAAAAGATCGCTTGGTTATTCGTATCAATACTTCGCTTAGCATTATTTGCATACATTATACTTCAACACAGGCAATGCTTTTCGATTCTGAGGGTACATACTAACAGTCAAAGAAATATTATCTCGGGAATGAATTCTGAATCCCCTTTTTTTCTATTTCCAAAGGCTTCCAATGGGTCCAAGTAACCATTCTGACAACGAATCGTGCATATCTAATGCAAGTGTAAAAATATCGCTTGGTTGTTCGAATCAATACTTCGCTTTGCCTTACTTGCATAGATTCTACTTCAACATAGGCAATGCTATTCGATTCTGAGGGTACACAATTCACTAACAGTCCAAGATATATTCTGAATTCTGAATCGACGTTTTTTCCATTTCCAAAGCCTTTCAATTTGTCAAAGTAACCATTCTGACAACGAGTCGTCCATATCTAAAGCAAGTGTAAAAATATCGCTTGGTTATTCGTATCAATACTTCGCTTAGCATTATTTGCATACATTCTACTTCAACACAGGCAATGCTTTTCGATTCTGAGGGTACATACTAACAGTCAAAGAAATATTATCTCGGGAATGAATTCTGAATCCCCTTTTTTTCTATTTCCAAAGGCTTCCAATGGGTCCAAGTAACCATTCTGACAACGAATCGTGCATATCTAATGCAAGTGTAAAAATATCGCTTGGTTGTTCGAATCAATACTTCGCTTTGCCTTACTTGCATAGATTCTACTTCAACATAGGCAATGCTATTCGATTCTGAGGGTACACAATTCACTAACAGTCCAAGATATATTCTGAATTCTGAATCGACGTTTTTTCCATTTCCAAAGCCTTTCAATTTGTCAAAGTAACCATTCTGACAACGAGTCGTCCATATCTAAAGCAAGTGTAAAAAGATCGCTTGGTTATTCGTATCAATACTTCGCTTAGCATTATTTGCATACATTCTACTTCAACACAGGCAATGCTTTTCGATTCTGAGGGTACACATTTCACTAACAGTCAAAGAAATATTATCTCGGGAATGTATTCTGAATCCACTTTTTTGCTATTTCCAAAGGCTCCCAATGGGTACAAATAACCATTCTGACAACGAATCGTGCATATCTAATGCAAGTGTAAAAATATCGCTTGGTTGTTCGAATCAATACTTCGTTTTGCTTTATTTGCATAGATTCTACTCCAACATAGGCAATGCTTTTCGATTCTGAGGGTACACATTTCACTAACAGTCCAAGAAATATTATCTCAGGAATGAATTTTGAATCGACGTTTTTTCTATTTCCAAAGACATCCAACGGGTCCAAATAAAAACCTTGATAAAGAATGGACTGCTTCTAATGCAGGTGTAAAAGTACTGCTTTATTTGCATCGATTCTACTTCAACATAGGCAATCGAATCTAGCAGTCAACGAAATATTCTGAATTCTGAATCGACGTTTTTTTTTATTTCCAAAGCCCTCCAATGGGTCCAAGTAACTATTCTGACAACGAATCGTCCATATCTAATGCAAGCGTAAAAATATCGCTTGGCTGTTCGAATAAAGACTTCGCTTTGCTTTATTTGCATAGATTCTACTTCAACATAGGCAATGCTTTTCGATTCTGATCGATCTTTCGGGAATGAATTCTGAATCGACGTTTTTTTCTATTTCCAAGGACATCCAATCGGTCCAAATAAAAACCTTGATAAAGAATCGACTATTTCTAATGCAGGTGTAAAAGTACTGCATCGATTTGCATCGATTCTACTTCAACATAGGCAATCGAATCTAGCAGTCAACGAAATATTCTGAATTCGGAATCGACGTTTTTTCTACTTCCAAAGCCTTTCAATGGGTCCAAGTAACCTTTCTGACAACGAAACGTGCATATCTAATGCAAGTGTAAAAATATCGCTTGGTTGTTCGAATCAATACTTCGCTTTGCTTTGTTTGCGTAGCTTCTACTCAACATAGGAAATGCTTTTCGATTCTGAGGGCTCACATTTCACTAACAGTCAAAGAAATATTCTGAATTCGGAATCGACGTTTTTTCTATTCCCAAAGCCTTTCAATGGGTACAAATAAAAATTCTGACAACGAATCGTGTATATCTAATGCAAGCGTAATATCGCTTGGTTGTTAGAATAAATACCTCGCTTTGTTTTATTTGCATAGACTCTACTTCAACATAGGCAATGCTTTTCAATTCTGAGGGTACACATTTCACTAACAGTCAAAGAAATATTCTGAATTCTGAATCGACGTAGGCAATGCTTTTCGACTCTGAGGGTACACATTTCACTAACCATCAAAGATATATTCTGAATTCCGAATCGACGTTTTTTCCATTTCCAAAGCTTTTCAAGGGGTCCAAGTAACCATTCTGACATCGAATCGTCCATATCTAAAGCAAGTGTAAAAATACCGCTTGGTTGTTAGAATAAAGACTTCGCTCTGCTTTATTTGCATAGATTCTACTTCAACATAGGCAATGCTTTTCGACTGTGAGTGTAGTACACATTTCACTAACAGTCAAGGAAATATTCTGAATTCGGAATCGACGTTTTTTCTATTTCCGAAGCCATTCAATGGGCCTAAGTAACCATTCTGACAACGAATAGTGCATTTCTAATGCAAGTGTAAAAATATCGCTTGGTTGTTCGAATCAATACTTCGCTTTTTGCTTTATTTGCACAGATTCTACTTCAACATAGGCAATGCTTTTCGACTGTGAGGGTAGTACACATTTCACTAAGAGTCAAGGAAATATTCTGAATTCGGAATCGACGTTTTTTTCCATTTCCAAAGCCTTTCAATGGGTCCAAGTAACCATTCTGACAACAAATCGTCCATATCTAAAGCAAGTGTAAAAATATCGGTTGGTTGTTAGAATAAAGTCTTCGTTTAGCATTATTTGCATAGATTCTACTCCAACACAGGCAATGCTTTTCGATTCTGAGGGTACACATTTCACTAAGAGTCAAAGAAATATTATCTCGGGAATGAATTCTGAATCCACTTTTTTGCTATTTAAAAAGACTCCCAATGGGTACAAATAAAAATTCCGACAAAGGCTCGTGCATAACACATGCAAGTGTGCTTGACTGATCGAATAAAGACTTCGCTTTGACTTATTTGCATCGATACTGCTTCAACATAGGCAATGCTTTTCGATCCTTAGGGTACACATTTCACTAACAGTCAAAGATATATTATCTCGGGAATGATTTCTGAATCGACGAGTTTTCTATTCCCAAAACCTTCTAATGGGCCCAAATAACCATTCCGACAAAGAATCGTTTATATCTAGTGCAAATATCAAAATATTGCCTGGATGTTCGACTAAAGCCTTCGGTTTTCTTCATTTGCGTTTCCAGTGGGTCCAAATAACATTCGGACAAAGAATCGTTCTTGATTGATCGAATCAATACTTCGCTCTGCTTTATTTGCATAGATTCTACTTCAACATAGGCAATGCTTTTCGATTCTGAGGGTGCACATTTCACTAACAGTCAAAGAAATATTATCTCGGGAATGAATTCTGAATCCCCTTTTTTTCTATTTCCAAAGGCTTCCAATGGGTCCAAGTAACCATTCTGATAAGGAATCGTGCATATCTGACGCAGGTGTAAAAATATCGCTTGGTTGTGCGAATAAATACCTCGCTTTGCTTTATTTGCATAGATTCTACTTCAACATATTCAATGCTTTTCGATTCTGAGAGTACACATTTCACTAACAGTCAGAGAAATATTATCTCGGGAATGAATTCTGAATCCACTTTTTTGCTATTTCCAAAGGCTCCCAATGGGTACAAATAACCATTCTGACAAAGGATCGTGCATATCACAGGCAAGTGTAAAAATCGTTCTTGATTGGTCGAATAAAGACTTCGCTTTGACTCATTTCCATCGATTCTGCTTCAACATAGGCAATGCTTTTCGATTCTGAGAGTACACATTTCACTAACAGTCAAAGAAATATTATATCGGGAATGAAATCTGAATCGACGTTTTTTCTATTTGCAAAAGCTTCCAATGGGTCCAAGTAACTATTTTGACAACGAATCGTGCATATCTAAAGCAAGTGTAAAAATATCGCTTGGTTGTTCGAATCAATACTTCGCTTTGCTTTATTTGCATAGATTCTGCTTCAACATAGGCAATGCTTTTCGATTCTGAGGTTACACATTTCACTAACAGTCAAAGATATATTATCTCGGGAATGAATTCTGAATCGACGTTTTTTCTATTTCCAAAGCCTTTCAATGGGTCCAAGTAACCATTCTGACAACGAATCGTCCATATCTAAAGCAAGTGTAAAAATATCGCTTGGTTGTTAGAATAAAGACTTCGCTTAGCTTTATTTGCATAGATTCTACTTCAACATAGGCAATGCTTTTCGATTCTGAGGGTACACATTTCACTAACAGTCAAAGAAATATTATCTCGGGAACGATCGAATAAAGACTTCGCTTTGACTTATTTCCATCGATTCTGCTTCAACATAGGCAATGCTTTCCGATTCTTAAGGTACTCATTTCACTACAGTCAAAGAAATATTATCTCGGGAATGTATTCTGAATCGACGTTTTTTCTATTTCGAAAGGCCTCCAATGGGTCCAAGTAACCATTCTGATAACGAATCGTGCATATCTAATGCAAGTGTAAAAATATCGCTTGGTTGCTCGAATCAATACTTCGTTTTGCTTTATTTGCATAGATTCTACTTCAACATAGGCAATGCTTTTCGACTGTGAGGGTAGTACACATTTCACTAAGAGTCAAGGAAATATTCTGAACTCGGAATCGACGTTTTTTCCCATTTCCAAAGCCTTTCAATGGGTCCAAGTAACCATTCTGACAACAAATCGTCCATATCTAAAGCAAGTGTAAAAATATCGGTTGGTTGTTAGAATAAAGTCTTCGCTTAGCATTATTTGCATAGATTCTACTCCAACACAGGCAATGCTTTTCGATTCTGAGGGTACACATTTCACTAAAAGTCAAAGAAATATTATCTCGGGAACGAATTCTGAATCGACTTGTTTTCTATTTCCAAAGGCTTCCAATGGGTCCAAGTAACCATTCTGACAACGAATCGTGCTATCTAATGCAGGTGTAAAAATATCGATTGGTTGTTAGAATAAAGACTTCGCTTTGCTTTATTTGCATAGATTCTACTTCAACATAGGCAATGCTTTTCGATTCTGTCAAAGAACTATTATCTCGGGAATGAATCCTGAATCGACGTGTTTTCTATTCCCAAAGCCTTATAATGGGTACAAATAACCGTTCCGACAAAGAATCGTGCATATCTCGATTCTGCTTCAACGTAGGCAATGCTTTTCGATTCTGAGGGTACACATTTCACTAACAGTCAAAGAAATATTCTGAATTCTGAATCGACGTTTTTTATATTTCCAAAGCCCTTTATCTAGTATCTCAGGAATGAATTCTGAATCGACGAGTTTTCTATTCCCAAAGCCTTATAATGGGTACAAATAACCATTCCGACAAAGAATCGTGCATATCTCGATTCTGCTTCAACGTAGGCAATGCTTTTCGATTCTGAGGGTACACATTTCACTAACAGTCCAAAAAATATTCTGAATTCTGAATCGACGTTTTTTATATTTCCAAAGCCTTTCAATGGGTCCAAGTAACCATTCTAACAACAAATCGTCCATATCTAATGCAAGTGTAAAAAGGATTTCTTGGTTGCTTTGCTTTGATATATTTGCATAGATTCTACTTCAACATAGGCAATGCTTTTCGATTCTGAGGGTACACATTTCACTAACAGTCAAAGAAATATTATCTCGGGAATGAATTCTGAATCCACTTTTTTGCCATTTCCAAAGGCTCCCAATTTGTACAAATAACCATTCTGACAAAGGATCGTGTATATCACATGCAAGTGTAAAAATCGTTCTTGATTGATCGAATAAGGACTTCGCTTTGCTTTATTTGCATCGATTCTGCTTCAACATAGGCAATGAATTTCCGATTCTGAGGGTACACATTTCACTAACAGTCAAAGAAATATTATCTCGTAAATGAATTCTACATCGACGTGTTTTCTATTCATAAAGCCTTTCATTGGGTCCAAGTAACCTTTCTGACAACGAAACATGCATGTCTAATGCAAGTGTAAAAATATCGCTTGGTTGTTCGAATAAATTCTTTGCTTTGCTTTACTTGCATAGATTCTGCTTCAACATAGGCAATGCTTTTCGATTCTGAGGGTACACATTTCACTAACAGTCAAAGAAATATTATCTCGGGAATGAATTCTGAATCCAATTTTTTGCTATTTCCAAAATCTCCCAATGGGTACAAATAACCATTCTGACAAAGGATCGTGCATATCACATGCAAGTGCAAAAATCGTTCTTGATTGATCGAATCAATACTTCGCTTTGACTTATTTCCATCGATTCTGCTTCAACATAGGCAATGCTTTTCGATTCTGAGAGTACACATTTCTCTAACAGTCAAAGAAATATGCTGAATTCTGAATCGACGTTTTTTTTTATTTCCAAAGCCCTCCAACGGGTCAAAGTAACCGTTCTGACAACGAATCGTGCGAGTCTAATGCAAGTGTAAAAATATCGCTTGGTTGTTCAAATAAATTCTTCGCTTTGCTTTATTTGCATAGATTCTACTTCAACATAGGCAATGCTTTTCGATTCTGAGGTTACACATTTCACTAACAGTCAAAGAAATATTATCTCGGGAATGAATTCTGAATCGACGTTTTTTCTATTTCCAAAGGCTTCCAATGGATCCAAGTAACCATTCTGACAAAGAATCGTGCATATCTAAAGCAAGTGTAAAAATATCGCTTGGTTGTTCGAATCAATACTTCGCTTTGCTTTACTTGCATAGATTCTGCTTCAACATAGGCAATGCTTCTCGATTCTGAAGGTGCACATTTCACTAACAGTCAAAGAAATATTATCTCGGGAATGAATTCTGAATCGACGTTTTTTCTATTCATAAAGCCTTTCATTGGGTCCAAGTAACCTTTCTGACAACGAAACATGCATGTCTAATGCAAATGTAAAAATATCGCTTGGTTGTTCGAATAAATTCTTTGCTTTGCTTTACTTGCATAGATTCTGCTTCAACATAGGCAATGCTTTTCGATTCTGAGGTTACACATTTCACTAACAGTTAAAGAAATATTATCTCGGGAATGAATTCTGAATTGACGTGTTTTCTATTCCCAAAGCCTTATAATGGGTACAAATAAAAATTCCGACAAAGAATCGTGCATATCACGATTCTGCTTCAACGTAGGCAATGCTTTTCGATTCTGAGGGTACACATTTCACTAACAGTCAAAGAAATATTCTGAATTCTGAATCGACGTTTTTCCATTTCCAGAGCCTTTCAATGGGTCCAAGTAACCATTCTGACAAAGAATCGTGCATATCTAAAGCAAGTGTAAAAATATCGCTTGGTTGTTCGAATCAATACTTCGCTTTGCTTTGCTTGCATAGATTCTACTTCAACACAGGCAATGCTTTTCGATTCTGAGGGTACATACTAACAGTCAAAGAAACATTATCTCGGGAATGAATTCTGAATCCCCTTTTTTTCTATTTCCAAAGGCTTCCAATGGGTCCAAGTAATTATTCTGACAACGAATCGTGCATATCTAATGCAAGTGTAAAAATATCGCTTGGTTGTTCGAATCAATACTTCGCTTTGCCTTACTTGCATAGATTCTACTTCAACATAGGCAATGCTATTCGATTCTGAGGGTACACAATTCACTAACAGTCCAAGATATATTCTGAATTTTGAATCGACGTTTTTTCCATTTCCAAAGCCTTTCAATTTGTCAAAGTAACCATTCTGACAACGAGTCGTCCATATCTAAAGCAAGTGTAAAAAGATCGCTTGGTTATTCGTATCAATACTTCGCTTAGCATTATTTGCATACATTCTACTTCAACACAGGCAATGCTTTTCGATTCTGAGGTACACATTTCACTAACAGTCAAAGAAATATTATCTCGGGAATGTATTCTGAATCCACTTTTTTGCTATTTCCAAAGGCTCCCAATGGGTACAAATAACCATTCTGACAACGAATCGTGCATATCTAATGCAAGTGTAAAAATATCGCTTGGTTGTTCGAATCAATACTTCGTTTTGCTTTATTTGCATAGATTCTACTCCAACATAGGCAATGCTTTTCGATTCTGAGGGTACACATTTCACTAACAGTCCAAGAAATATTATCTCAGGAATGAATTTTGAATCGACGTTTTTTCTATTTCCAAAGACATCCAACGGGTCCAAATAAAAACCTTGATAAAGAATGGACTGCTTCTAATGCAGGTGTAAAAGTACTGCTTGATTGTTTGAATAAATACATCGCTTTGCTTTATTTGCATCGATTCTACTTCAACATAGGCAATCGAATCTAGCAGTCAACGAAATATTCTGAATTCTGAATCGACGTTTTTTTTTATTTCCAAAGCCCTCCAATGGGTCCAAGTAACTATTCTGACAACGAATCGTCCATATCTAATGCAAGCGTAAAAATATCGCTTGGCTGTTCGAATAAAGACATCGCTTTGCTTTATTTGCATAGATTCTACTTCAACATAGTCAATGCTTTTCGATTCTGATCGATCTTTCGGGAATGAATTCTGAATCGACGTTTTTTTCTATTTCCAAGGACATCCAATCGGTCCAAATAAAAACCTTGATAAAGAATCGACTATTTCTAATGCAGGTGTAAAAGTACTGCTTGATTGTTTGAATAAATACATCGCTTTGCTTTATTTGCATCGATTCTACTTCAACATAGGCAATCGAATCTAACAGTCAACGAAATATTCTGAATTCGGAATCGACGTTTTTTCTATTTCCAAAGCCTTTCAATGGGTCCAAGTAACCTTTCTGACAACGAAACGTGCATATCTAATGCAAGTGTAAAAATATCGCTTGGTTGTTCGAATCAATACTTCGCTTTGCTTTGTTTGCGTAGCTTCTACTCAACATAGGAAATGCTTTTCGATTCTGAGGGCTCACATTTCACTAACAATCAAAGAAATATTCTGAATTCGGAATCGGCGTTTTTTCTATTCCCAAAGCCTTTCAATGGGTACAAATAAAAATTCTGACAACGAATCGTGTATATCTAATGCAAGCGTAATATCGCTTGGTTGTTAGAATAAATACTTCGCTTTGTTTTATTTGCATAGACTCTACTTCAACATAAGCAGTGCATTTCGATTCTGAGGGTGCAGATGTCACTAACAGTCAAAGAAATATTATCTCGGGAATGAATTCTGAATCGACGTTT
Organism: Myathropa florea; assembly: GCA_930367185.1. Classification (NCBI taxonomy): domain Eukaryota; kingdom Metazoa; phylum Arthropoda; class Insecta; order Diptera; family Syrphidae; genus Myathropa; species Myathropa florea. Next base: position 62,371,472 of record OV884004.1, on the reverse strand, counting down.
TTTCTATTTCCAAAGGCTTCCAATGGGTCCAAGTAACCATTCTGACAACGAGTCGTGCATATCTAATGCAAGTGTAAAAATATCGCTTGGTTGTTCGAATCAATACTTCGCTTTGCTTTACTTGCATAGATTCTACTTCAACACAGGCAATGCTTTTCGATTCTGAGGGTACACATTTCACTAACAGTCAAAGAAATATTATCTCGGGAATGAATTCTGAATCCAATTTTTTGCTATTTCCAAAATCTCCCAATGGGTACAAATAACCATTCTGACAAAGGATCGTGCATATCACATGCAAGTGCAAAAATCGTTCTTGATTGATCGAATCAATACTTCGCTTTGACTTATTTCCATCGATTCTGCTTCAACATAGGCAATGCTTTTCGATTCTGAGAGTACACATTTCTCTAACAGTCAAAGAAATATGCTGAATTCTGAATCGACGTTTTTTTTTATTTCCAAAGCCCTCCAACGGGTCAAAGTAACCGTTCTGACAACGAATCGTGCGAGTCTAATGCAAGTGTAAAAATATCGCTTGGTTGTTCAAATAAATTCTTCGCTTTGCTTTATTTGCATAGATTCTACTTCAACATAGGCAATGCTTTTCGATTCTGAGGTTACACATTTCACTAACAGTCAAAGAAATATTATCTCGGGAATGAATTCTGAATCGACGTTTTTTCTATTTCCAAAGGCTTCCAATGGATCCAAGTAACCATTCTGACAAAGAATCGTGCATATCTAAAGCAAGTGTAAAAATATCGCTTGGTTGTTCGAATCAATACTTCGCTTTGCTTTACTTGCATAGATTCTGCTTCAACATAGGCAATGCTTCTCGATTCTGAAGGTGCACATTTCACTAACAGTCAAAGAAATATTATCTCGGGAATGAATTCTGAATCGACGTTTTTTCTATTCATAAAGCCTTTCATTGGGTCCAAGTAACCTTTCTGACAACGAAACATGCATGTCTAATGCAAATGTAAAAATATCGCTTGGTTGTTCGAATAAATTCTTTGCTTTGCTTTACTTGCATAGATTCTGCTTCAACATAGGCAATGCTTTTCGATTCTGAGGTTACACATTTCACTAACAGTTAAAGAAATATTATCTCGGGAATGAATTCTGAATTGACGTGTTTTCTATTCCCAAAGCCTTATAATGGGTACAAATAAAAATTCCGACAAAGAATCGTGCATATCACGATTCTGCTTCAACGTAGGCAATGCTTTTCGATTCTGAGGGTACACATTTCACTAACAGTCAAAGAAATATTCTGAATTCTGAATCGACGTTTTTCCATTTCCAGAGCCTTTCAATGGGTCCAAGTAACCATTCTGACAAAGAATCGTGCATATCTAAAGCAAGTGTAAAAATATCGCTTGGTTGTTCGAATCAATACTTCGCTTTGCTTTGCTTGCATAGATTCTACTTCAACACAGGCAATGCTTTTCGATTCTGAGGGTACATACTAACAGTCAAAGAAACATTATCTCGGGAATGAATTCTGAATCCCCTTTTTTTCTATTTCCAAAGGCTTCCAATGGGTCCAAGTAATTATTCTGACAGCGAATCGTGCATATCTAATGCAAGTGTAAAAATATCGCTTGGTTGTTCGAATCAATACTTCGCTTTGCCTTACTTGCATAGATTCTACTTCAACATAGGCAATGCTATTCGATTCTGAGGGTACACAATTCACTAACAGTCCAAGATATATTCTGAATTTTGAATCGACGTTTTTTCCATTTCCAAAGCCTTTCAATTTGTCAAAGTAACCATTCTGACAACGAGTCGTCCATATCTAAAGCAAGTGTAAAAAGATCGCTTGGTTATTCGTATCAATACTTCGCTTAGCATTATTTGCATACATTCTACTTCAACACAGGCAATGCTTTTCGATTCTGAGGTACACATTTCACTAACAGTCAAAGAAATATTATCTCGGGAATGTATTCTGAATCCACTTTTTTGCTATTTCCAAAGGCTCCCAATGGGTACAAATAACCATTCTGACAACGAATCGTGCATATCTAATGCAAGTGTAAAAATATCGCTTGGTTGTTCGAATCAATACTTCGTTTTGCTTTATTTGCATAGATTCTACTCCAACATAGGCAATGCTTTTCGATTCTGAGGGTACACATTTCACTAACAGTCCAAGAAATATTATCTCAGGAATGAATTTTGAATCGACGTTTTTTCTATTTCCAAAGACATCCAACGGGTCCAAATAAAAACCTTGATAAAGAATGGACTGCTTCTAATGCAGGTGTAAAAGTACTGCTTGATTGTTTGAATAAATACATCGCTTTGCTTTATTTGCATCGATTCTACTTCAACATAGGCAATCGAATCTAGCAGTCAACGAAATATTCTGAATTCTGAATCGACGTTTTTTTTTATTTCCAAAGCCCTCCAATGGGTCCAAGTAACTATTCTGACAACGAATCGTCCATATCTAATGCAAGCGTAAAAATATCGCTTGGCTGTTCGAATAAAGACATCGCTTTGCTTTATTTGCATAGATTCTACTTCAACATAGTCAATGCTTTTCGATTCTGATCGATCTTTCGGGAATGAATTCTGAATCGACGTTTTTTTCTATTTCCAAGGACATCCAATCGGTCCAAATAAAAACCTTGATAAAGAATCGACTATTTCTAATGCAGGTGTAAAAGTACTGCTTGATTGTTTGAATAAATACATCGCTTTGCTTTATTTGCATCGATTCTACTTCAACATAGGCAATCGAATCTAACAGTCAACGAAATATTCTGAATTCGGAATCGACGTTTTTTCTATTTCCAAAGCCTTTCAATGGGTCCAAGTAACCTTTCTGACAACGAAACGTGCATATCTAATGCAAGTGTAAAAATATCGCTTGGTTGTTCGAATCAATACTTCGCTTTGCTTTGTTTGCGTAGCTTCTACTCAACATAGGAAATGCTTTTCGATTCTGAGGGCTCACATTTCACTAACAATCAAAGAAATATTCTGAATTCGGAATCGGCGTTTTTTCTATTCCCAAAGCCTTTCAATGGGTACAAATAAAAATTCTGACAACGAATCGTGTATATCTAATGCAAGCGTAATATCGCTTGGTTGTTAGAATAAATACTTCGCTTTGTTTTATTTGCATAGACTCTACTTCAACATAAGCAGTGCATTTCGATTCTGAGGGTGCAGATGTCACTAACAGTCAAAGAAATATTATCTCGGGAATGAATTCTGAATCGACGTTTTTTCTATTTCCAAAGGCTTCCAATGGGTCCAAGTAACCATTCTGACAACGAGTCGTGCATATCTAATGCAAGTGTAAAAATATCGCTTGGTTGTTCGAATCAATACTTCGCTTTGCTTTACTTGCATAGATTCTACTTCAACACAGGCAATGCTTTTCGATTCTGAGGGTACACATTTCACTAACAGTCAAAGAAATATTATCTCGGGAATGAATTCCGAATCCCCTTTTTTTCTATTTCCAAAGGCTTCCAATGGGTCCAAGTAACCATTCTGACAACGAGTCGTGCATATCTAAAGCAAGTGTAAAAAGATCGCTTGGTTGTTCGAATCAATACTTCGTTTTGCTTTATTTGCATAGATTCTACTCCAACATAGGCAATGCTTTTCGATTCTGAGGGTACACATTTCACTAACAGTCAAAGAAAAATTCTGAATACTGAAACGAAGTTTTTTCTATTTCCAAGGCCTTTCAATGGGTCCAAGTAACCTTTTTGACAACGAAACGTGCATATCTAATGCAAGTGTAAAAATATCGCTTGGTTGTTCGAATAAAGACTTCGCTTTGCTTTATTTGCGTAGATTCTACTTCAACATAGGCAGTGCTTTTCGATTCTGAGGGTACACATTTCACTAACAGTCCAAGAAATATTATCTCAGGAATGAATTTTGAATCGACGTTTTTTCTATTTCCAAAGGCTTCCAAATAAAAAACTTGATAAAGAATCAAGGATTTCTAATGCAGGTGTAATAGTATTGCTTGATTGTTTGAATAAATAATTCGCTTTGCTTTATTTGCATAGATTCTACTTCAACATAGGCAAAGCCTTTCAATGGGTCCAAGTAACCTTTTTGACAACGAAACGTGCATATCTAATGCAAGTGTGAAAATATCGCTTGGTTGTTCGAATAAAGACTTCGCTTTGCTTTATTTGCGTAGATTCTACTTCAACATAGGCAGTGCTTTTCGATTCTGAGGGTACACATTTCACTAACAGTCAAAGAAATATTATCTCAGGAATGAATTTTGAATCGACGTTTTTTCTATTTCCAAAGGCTTCCAAATAAAAAACTTGATAAAGAATCAAGGATTTCTAATGCAGGTGTAATAGTATCACTTGGTTGTTCGAATAAATACTTCGCTGTGCTCTATTTGCATAGATTCTACTTCAAAATAGGCAATGTTTTTCGATTCTGAGGGCTCACATTTCACTAACAGTCAAAGAATCAGAATTCTGAATCGACGTTTTTTTCTATTTCCAAAGCCTTTCAATGGGTCCAAGTAACCTTTCTGACAACGAATCGTGCATGTCTAATGCAAGTGTAAAAATATCGCTTGGTTGTTTGAATCAATACTTCGCTTTGCTTTATTTGCATAGATTCTACTTCAACATAGGCAATGGTTTTCGATTCTGAGGGTGCACATTTCACTAAGAGTCAAAGAAATATTATCTCCTGAATGAATTCTGAATCGACGTTTTTTCTATTTCCAAATACATCCAACGGGTCCAAATAAAAACCTTGATAAAGAATGGACTATTTCTAATGCAGGTGTAAAAGTACTGCTTGATTGTTTGAATAAATACATCGCTTTGCTTTATTTGCATCGATTCTACTTCAACATAGGCAATCGAATCTAGCAGTCAACGAAATATTCTGAATTCTGAATCGACGTTTTTCTTTATTTCCAAAGCCCTCCAATGGGTCCAAGTAACTATTCTGACAACGAATCGTCCATATCTAATGCAAGCGTAAAAATATCGCTTGGCTGTTCGAATAAAGACTTCGCTTTGCTTTATTTGCATAGATTCTACTTCAACATAGGCAATGCTTTTCGATTCTGATCGATCTTTCGGGAATGAATTCTGAATCGACGTTTTTTCTATTTCCAAGGACATCCAATCGGTCCAAATAAAAACCTTGATAAAGAATCGACTATTTCTAATGCAGGTGTAAAAGTACTGCTTGATTGTTTGAATAAATACATCGCTTTGCTTTATTTGCATCGATTCTACTTCAACATAGGCAATCGAATCTAGCAGTCAACGAAATATTCTGAATTCGGAATCGACGTTTTTTCTATTTCCAAAGCTTTCAATGGGTCCAAGTAACCTTTCTGACAACGAAACGTGCATATCTAATGCAAGTGTAAAAATATCGCTTGGTTGTTCGAATCAATACTTCGCTTTGCTTTGTTTGCGTAGCTTCTACTCAACATAGGAAATGCTTTTCGATTCTGAGGGCTCACATTTCACTAACAGTCAAAGAAATATTCTGAATTCGGAATCGACGTTTTTTCTATTCCCAAAGCCTTTCAATGGGTACAAATAAAAATTCTGACAACGGATCGTGTATATCTAATGCAAGCGTAAAAATATCGCTTGGTTGTTAGAATAAATACCTCGCTTTGTTTTATTTGCATAGACTCTACTTCAACATAGGCAATGCTTTTCAATTCTGAGGGTACACATTTCACTAACAGTCAAAGAAATATTCTGAATTCTGAATCGACGTAGGCAATGCTTTTCGACTCTGAGGGTACACATTTTACTAACAGTCAAAGAAATACTCTGAATTCTGAATCGACGTTTTTTCTACTTCCAAAGCCGTTCAATGTGTCCAAGTAGCCATTCTGACAACGAATCGTCCATATCTAATGCAACTGTAAAAATATCGCTTGGTTGTTAGAATAAAGACTTCGCTTAGCTTTATTTGCATAGATTCTACTTCAACATAGACAATGCTTTTCGATCCTGAGGGTACACATTTCACTAACAGTCAAAGAAATATTATCTCGGGAATGATCGAATAAAGACTTCGCTTTGACTTATTTCCATCGATTCTGCTTCAACATAGGCAATGCTTTTCGATTCTGAGAGTACACATTTCACTAACAGTCAAAGAAATATGCTGAATTCTGAATCGACGTTTTTTTTTATTTCCAAAGCCCTCCAACGGGTCAAAGTAACCGTTCTGACAACGAATCGTGCGTGTCTAATGCAAGTGTAAAAATATCGCTTGGATGTTCAAATAAATTCTTCGCTTTGCTTTATTTGCATAGATTCTACTCAACATAAGCAGTGCATTTCGATTCTGAGGGTGCAGATGTCACTAACAGTCAAAGAAATATTATCTCGGGAATGAATTCTGAATCGACGTTTTTTCTATTTCCAAAGGCTTCCAATGGGTCCAAGTAACCATTCTGACAACGAATCGTGCATATCTAATGCAAGTGTAAAAATATCGCTTGGTTGTTCGAATCAATACTTCGCTTTGCTTTACTTGCATAGATTCTACTTCAACACAGGCAATGCTTTTCGATTCTGAGGGTACACATTTCACTAACAGTCAAAGAAATATTATCTCGGGAATGAATTCTGAATCCCCTTTTTTTCTATTTCCAAAGGCTTCCAATGGGTCCAAGTAACCATTCTGACAACGAATCGTGCATATCTAATGCAAGTGTAAAAATATCGCTTGGTTGTTCGAATCAATACTTCGCTTTGCTTTACTTGCATAGATTCTACTTCAACACAGGCAATGCTTTTCGATTCTGAGGGTACACATTTCACTAACAGTCAAAGAAATATTATCTCGGGAATGAATTCTGAATCCCCTTTTTTTCTATTTCCAAAGGCTTCCAATGGGTCCAAGTAACCATTCTGACAACGAGTCGTGCATATCTAAAGCAAGTGTAAAAAGATCGCTTGGTTATTCGTATCAATACTTCGCTTAACATTATTTGCATACATTCTACTTCAACACAGGCAAAGCTTTTCGATTCTGAGGGTACACATTTCACTAACAGTCAAAGAAATATTATCTCGGGAATGTATTCTGAATCCACTTTTTTGCTATTTCCAAAGGCTCCCAATGGGTACAAATAACCATTCTGACAACGAATCGTGCAATCTAATGCAAGTGTAAAAATATCGCTTGGTTGTTCGAATCAATACTTCGTTTTGCTTTATTTGCATAGATTCTACTCCAACATAGGCAATGCTTTTCAATTCTGAGGGTACACATTTCACTAACAGTCAAAGAAAAATTCTGAATTCTGAAACGAAGTTTTTTCTATTTCCAAGGCCTTTCAATGGGTCCAAGTAACCTTTTTGACAACGAAACGTGCATATCTAATGCAAGTGTGAAAATATCGCTTGGTTGTTCGAATCAATACTTCGCTTTGCTTTATTTGCATAGATTCTGCTTCAACATAGGCAATGCTTTTCGATTCTGAGGTTACACATTTCACTAACAGTCAAAGATATATTATCTCGGGAATGAATTCTGAATCGACGTTTTTTCTATTTCCAAAGCCTTTCAATGGGTCCAAGTAACCATTCTGACAACGAATCGTCCATATCTAAAGCAAGTGTAAAAATATCGCTTGGTTGTTAGAATAAAGACTTCGCTTAGCTTTATTTGCATAGATTCTACTTCAACATAGGCAATGCTTTTCGGTTCTGAGGGTGCACATTTCACTAAGAGTCAGAGAAATATTATCTCGGAAATGTATTCTGAATCGACGTTTTTTCTATTTCCAAAGCCTTTCAATGGGTCCAAGTAACCTTTCTGACAACGAATCGTGCATGTCTAATGCAAGTGTAAAAATATCGCTTGGTTGTTTGAATCAATACTTCGCTTTGCTTTATTTGCATAGATTCTACTTCAACATAGGCAATGGTTTTCGATTCTGAGGGTGCACATTTCACTAAGAGTCAAAGAAATATTATCTCCTGAATGAATTCTGAATCGACGTTTTTTCTATTTCCAAATACATCCAACGGGTCCAAATAAAAACCTTGATAAAGAATGGACTATTTCTAATGCAGGTGTAAAAGTACTGCTTGATTGTTTGAATAAATACATCGCTTTGCTTTATTTGCATCGATTCTACTTCAACATAGGCAATCGAATCTAGCAGTCAACGAAATATTCTGAATTCTGAATCGACGTTTTTCTTTATTTCCAAAGCCCTCCAATGGGTCCAAGTAACTATTCTGACAACGAATCGTCCATATCTAATGCAAGCGTAAAAATATCGCTTGGCTGTTCGAATAAAGACTTCGCTTTGCTTTATTTGCATAGATTCTACTTCAACATAGGCAATGCTTTTCGATTCTGATCGATCTTTCGGGAATGAATTCTGAATCGACGTTTTTTCTATTTCCAAGGACATCCAATCGGTCCAAATAAAAACCTTGATAAAGAATCGACTATTTCTAATGCAGGTGTAAAAGTACTGCTTGATTGTTTGAATAAATACATCGCTTTGCTTTATTTGCATCGATTCTACTTCAACATAGGCAATCGAATCTAGCAGTCAACGAAATATTCTGAATTCGGAATCGACGTTTTTTCTATTTCCAAAGCTTTCAATGGGTCCAAGTAACCTTTCTGACAACGAAACGTGCATATCTAATGCAAGTGTAAAAATATCGCTTGGTTGTTCGAATCAATACTTCGCTTTGCTTTGTTTGCGTAGCTTCTGCTCAACATAGGAAATGCTTTTCGATTCTGAGGGCTCACATTTCACTAACAGTCAACGAAATATTCTGAATTCGGAATCGACGTTTTTTCTATTCCCAAAGCCTTTCAATGGGTACAAATAAAAATTCTGACAACGGATCGTGTATATCTAATGCAAGCGTAAAAATATCGCTTGGTTGTTAGAATAAATACCTCGCTTTGTTTTATTTGCATAGACTCTACTTCAACATAGGCAATGCTTTTCAATTCTGAGGGTACACATTTCACTAACAGTCAAAGAAATATTCTGAATTCTGAATCGACGTAGGCAATGCTTTTCGACTCTGAGGGTACACATTTTACTAACAGTCAAAGAAATACTCTGAATTCTGAATCGACGTTTTTTCTACTTCCAAAGCCGTTCAATGTGTCCAAGTAGCCATTCTGACAACGAATCGTCCATATCTAATGCAACTGTAAAAATATCGCTTGGTTGTTAGAATAAAGACTTCGCTTAGCTTTATTTGCATAGATTCTACTTCAACATAGACAATGCTTTTCGATCCTGAGGGTACACATTTCACTAACAGTCAAAGAAATATTATCTCGGGAATGATCGAATAAAGACTTCGCTTTGACTTATTTCCATCGATTCTGCTTCAACATACCAATGCTTTTCGATTCTGAGAGTACACATTTCACTAACAGTCAAAGAAATATGCTGAATTCTGAATCGACGTTTTTTTTTATTTCCAAAGCCCTCCAACGGGTCAAAGTAACCGTTCTGACAACGAATCGTGCGTGTCTAATGCAAGTGTAAAAATATCGCTTGGATGTTCAAATAAATTCTTCGCTTTGCTTTATTTGCATAGATTCTACTCAACATAAGCAGTGCATTTCGATTCTGAGGGTGCAGATGTCACTAACAGTCAAAGAAATATTATCTCGGGAATGAATTCTGAATCGACGTTTTTTCTATTTCCAAAGGCTTCCAATGGGTCCAAGTAACCATTCTGACAACGAATCGTGCATATCTAATGCAAGTGTAAAAATATCGCTTGGTTGTTCGAATCAATACTTCGCTTTGCTTTACTTGCATAGATTCTACTTCAACACAGGCAATGCTTTTCGATTCTGAGGGTACACATTTCACTAACAGTCAAAGAAATATTATCTCGGGAATGAATTCTGAATCCCCTTTTTTTCTATTTCCAAAGGCTTCCAATGGGTCCAAGTAACCATTCTGACAACGAATCGTGCATATCTAATGCAAGTGTAAAAATATCGCTTGGTTGTTCGAATCAATACTTCGCTTTGCTTTACTTGCATAGATTCTACTTCAACACAGGCAATGCTTTTCGATTCTGAGGGTACACATTTCACTAACAGTCAAAGAAATATTATCTCGGGAATGAATTCTGAATCCCCTTTTTTTCTATTTCCAAAGGCTTCCAATGGGTCCAAGTAACCATTCTGACAACGAGTCGTGCATATCTAAAGCAAGTGTAAAAAGATCGCTTGGTTATTCGTATCAATACTTCGCTTAACATTATTTGCATACATTCTACTTCAACACAGGCAAAGCTTTTCGATTCTGAGGGTACACATTTCACTAACAGTCAAAGAAATATTATCTCGGGAATGTATTCTGAATCCACTTTTTTGCTATTTCCAAAGGCTCCCAATGGGTACAAATAACCATTCTGACAACGAATCGTGCAATCTAATGCAAGTGTAAAAATATCGCTTGGTTGTTCGAATCAATACTTCGTTTTGCTTTATTTGCATAGATTCTACTCCAACATAGGCAATGCTTTTCGATTCTGAGGGTACACATTTCACTAACAGTCAAAGAAAAATTCTGAATTCTGAAACGAAGTTTTTTCTATTTCCAAGGCCTTTCAATGGGTCCAAGTAACCTTTTTGACAACGAAACGTGCATATCTAATGCAAGTGTGAAAATATCGCTTGGTTGTTCGAATAAAGACTTCGCTTTGCTTTATTTGCGTAGATTCTACTTCAACATAGGCAGTGCTTTTCGATTCTGAGGGTACACATTTCACTAACAGTCCAAGAAATATTATCTCAGGAATGAATTTTGAATCGACGTTTTTTTCTATTTCCAAAGCCTTTCAATGGGTCCAAGTAACCTTTCTGACAATGAAACGTGCATATCTAATGCAAACGTAAAAATATCGCTTGGTTGTTCGAATCAATACTTCGCTTTGCTTTATTTGCATAGATTCTACTTCAACATAGGCAATGCTTTTCGGTTCTGAGGGTGCACATTTCACTAAGAGTCAGAGAAATATTATCTCGGAAATGTATTCTGAATCGACGTTTTTTCTATTTCCAAAAGCATCAGGTGTAAATGCAGGTGTAAAAGTATTGCTTGCTTGTTTGAATAAATACTTCGCTTTGCTTTATTTGCATAGATTCTACTTCAACATAGGAAATGCTTTTCGATTCTGAGGGCTCACATTTCACTAACAGTCAAAGAAATATTCTGAATTCTGAATCGACGTTTTTTTTTATTTCCAAAGCCCTCCAATGGGTCCAAGTAACCATTCTGACAACGAATCGTGCATATCTAATGCAAACGTAAAAATATCGCTTGGTTGTTTGAATCAATACTCCGCTTTGCTTTATTTGCATAGATTCTACTTCAACATAGGCAATGCTTTTCGGTTCTGAGGGTGCACATTTCACTAAGAGTCAGAGAAATATTATCTCGGAAATGTATTCTGAATCGACGTTTTTTCTATTTCCAAAAGCATCAGGTGTAAATGCAGGTGTAAAAGTATTGCTTGCTTGTTTGAATAAATACTTCGCTTTGCTTTATTTGCATGGATTCTACTTCAACACAGGCAATGCTTTTCGATTCTGAGGTTACACATTTCACTAACAGTCAAAGAAATATTATCTCGGGAATGAATTCTGAATCGACGTTTTTTCTATTTCCAAAGACATCCAATGGGTCCAAATAAAAACCTTGATAAAGAATGGACTATTTCTAATGCAGGTGTAAAAGTACTGCTTGATTGTTTGAATCGCTTTGCTTTATTTGCATCGATTCTCCTTCAATATAGGCAATCGAATCTAACAGTCAAAGAAATATTCTGAATTCGGAATCGACGTTTTTTCTATTTCCAAAGCCTTTCAATGGGTCCAAGTAACCTTTCTGACAACGAAAAGTGCATATCTAATGCAAGTGTAAAAATATCGCTTGGTTGTTCGAATCAATACTTCGCTTCGCTTTGTTTGCGTAGATTCTACTCATCATAGGTAGTGCTTTTCGATTCTGAGGGCTCACATTTCACTAACAGTCAAAGAAATATTCTGAATTCTGAATCGACGTTTTTTCTATTCCCAAAGCCTTTCAATGGGTCCAAATAAAAATTCTGACAACGAATCGTGCATATCTAATGCAAGCATAAAAATATCGCTTGGGTGTTAGAATAAAGACTTCGCTTTGCTTTATTTGCATAGATTTTACTTCAACATAGGCAATGCTTTTAGATTCTGAGGTTGCACATTTCAGTAACAGTCAAAGAAATATTATCTCGGGAATGAATTCTGAATCGACGTTTTTTCTATTTCCAAAGGCTGGATCGACATTTTTTCTATTTCCAAAGGCTTCCAGTAGGTCCAAATAAAAAACCTGACGAAGAATCCTGCATATCTAATGCAAGCGTAAAAATATCGCTTGGTTGTTCGAATAAATACCTCGCTTTGCTTTATTTGCATAGATTCTACTTCAACATAGGCAATGCTTTTCGAATCTGAGGGTACACATTTCACTAACAGTCAAAGAAATATTATCTCGGGAATGAATTCTGAATCGACGTTTCTTCTATTTCCAAAGGCTTCCAATGGGTCCAAATAAAAAACCTGTCGAAGAATCGTGCATATCTAATGCTGGTGCAAAAATATTTCTTGGGTGTTCGAATCAACACTTCACCTTGCTTTATTTGCATCGATTCTACTTCAACATAGGCAATGCTTTTCGATTCTGAGGTTACACATTTCACTAACAGTCAAAGAAATATTCTGAATTCTGAATCGACGTTTTTTTTTTTTTTCCAAAGCCCTCCAATGGCTCCAAGTAACCATTCTGACAACGAATCGTGCATATCTAATGCAAGTGTAAAAATATCGCTTGGTTGTTCGAATAAATACTTCGCTTTGCTTTATTTGCATAGATTCTACTCCAACATAGGCAATGCTTTCCGATTCTGAGGGTACACATTTCACTAACAGTCAAAAAATATTATCTCGGGAATGAATTCTGAATTGTAAGGAATTTAAAGTATTTCAAATGTTGTATCAATTATTCATCCCTTGATCCATACACTTACACATTCGTTTAGTTTGTTGCTTCATATTATAAAAGAATCTGTTATCATGCATGTATGTTAAACGCTAATCGGACCATTTCACCGATGTTCAGAATAAAGAAAGTACAGCCAATAACACTTTGTAAGAAACCAAAAAAGACAGTTGTAATAAAGCCCTCGAAGAAGAAACATCGTCTTCTTTATTTTTGCCTGTTCCAGATAACCCTTACAACTAATCAGAAGTGGGATTACTGTACCTAAAAGTGTCGTGTCAGTTTAAGTTTTCACTGTCTTATTAAACTTTATGTTGTGTATTAGAAATTGTGTGATTAAGTGTAAACCACACAAATTTCATTGAAGTTCCTGTCCTACAGACATAAGTGATTGATTCTGTGCAGTATGGCAGCGCGTGCCACGAGATTTTTGCAAATAGCAACTGTACCTCAATTAAAGGACAAATTAGCGGAAATGAATTTGCCCACAAGTGGTCTTAAACCAGCGCTAAAAATTAGATTGGAAAATGCAATCGAACAATTTTCCGACGAGCAAGTAGAACATTATTTCCCAGCCACTATTCTTGATGGAATTATTATCGACGAAAGCTCATCCGAGCTCGAAGACGAGAACAGACTGGTGACGCAGCAATTGGAGACCTTACGCGAAATGGTGAAACGAAAAGAAGAGATTCGTCATCTGCAGCAGCGACTTATTGAATTGGATGGCCCACTGGAAACAAGATCAAGAAGTGAAGTCGTAACCTTCAGGGATATTGAAGAATCCCTACCAACGTTTTCGGGTGATGACAACTTTCCCATTACCAGATGGATAAAGGCATTCGATGACTCAAAATATATGTACAAATTTGAAGAATCGAAATGTCACATTTACGCTCAGCGGCTTCTCCGAGGAACGGCGAAACTATTTCTACGATCAACGCCATGCCAATCATGGGAGGAATTGAAAACAGCCCTACTCAGAGAATTTCATCAGCATTCTTCAGCTTCCGACGTGCACAATGCATTGCGCAATAGAAAGAAGCATAGAGAGGAGAACCACCAGCAATACGTATTAAGCATGCAGGAAATCGCTAGCGCGGCCGACATCAATGAACTCGACGTCATCAATTACATCATCAAAGGTATACCCGAATCGATGGTTAATAAACAACTTCTACTTACAGCCAACAACTTATCTGAGTTAAAAACTGCACTCAGAAAATACGAAAAGATGAAACCTGAGCTCCAGTTCACACCAAACAACTCAAAGTCATTAGCGCATCCATCCACCCCACACACCCGCTACAAATCTCCCACAATCAAACGGGGGGAAAAACGGGGCATCTCATCAAAGATTGCCCAAATTCAACCGCAGTAATGATGCTTCAACAAAATGAGCCAGTCAACACACAACCATCTTTCTTAGAAGACTTCTGTGGGACCTTCGAGTATGAATTCGAGAGCAACGGAGTCGGATTTGCTGCTTTAACGATGAGAGCGATGACCTTAGTTGACACTGGGAGCCCAATAAGCTTCGTCCAGCAGAAATATGTTCCTGCGTATTTTGTGACATCCATAGACAACTGTTCGCAAGAATTCAGTGGAATTAATAACAGCAAGTTAATTGTTTATGGTAAGATAGTATGTAAAGTCAAGTTTAATAATGTACATGCAAATTTATGTCTATTTGTTGTTAAGGATGATAGCATGAAGAATATAATAGTTTTAGGTCGAGATTTTTTACAGAAAACACATATTAAATTAACGCTTAAGAATGAAAGTCATGTGGACAAGGAATATTCGCCTAATAATTGTGAAGAAAATGAAATTTTCAATATCGATGTGTGTAGTAAAGTGGATTCTTCTTCTTCTTCTTCTTCTTAGGGCGCTACAGTCCGGGGTGGACCTGGGCCTCACTCAACATGCCTCTCCAGCCAGCACGATCTTTCGCCAGCTGTCTCCAGTTTCCCTCGACTTGTGTGCGCCACCTTGTTCGTGGACGTCCTCTGTTGCGTTGTCCCACAGGCTCAGAGTCGAAGACTCTTCGGGCCGGAGCTAAGTTGTCCATACGCTCTACATGGCCTAGCCATCTTAGGCGTTGGATCCGTAGACGCCTGGCTAGACTCATGTCGCTGTACAGCCCATACAGTTCGTGGTTGAATCTTGTAATCCAAATGCCATCAACGCAAACAGGACCAAAGATCGCGCGCAGAACTTTTCTCTCGAAAAACCAAAAGACTGTTCATCCGCTTGGGATATTGTCCATGCCTCTGCACCGTAAAGCAGGACTGGGATGATCAAGGTCTTATACAAAGTCAACTTGGTCTTCCGAGAGAGGGCTCTACTACTCAATTGCCTTTTGAGCCCATAAAAACAGCGGTTGGTAAGAGTTATTTTGCGTTTGATCTCGGTACTGATGTTGTTTGTACTGTTTACCGCGGAGCCGAGGTAGACGAAGTCCTTTACTACCTCAAAGTTATAGCTGCCTATGGTGACGTTCTGGCCAAGTCGTCGATGTTGTGCGTCCTTTCTCGATGACAGCATATACTTTGTTTTGCCCTCGTTTACCGCCAGACCCATTTTAGCCGCTTCCGTTTCAATGCCAGCAAACGCATCATTGACGGCTCGCTCTGTTCTCCCAATCACGTCAATGTCATCCGCATAAGCTAGCAGTTGAACGGACTTTTGGAAGATCGTGCCTCTTGTGTTGGCCAGTGAGTTTTGCACGATCTTCTCAAGAATGATGTTAAAGAAATCACATGACAGCGCGTCGCCTTGTCTAAAACCTTTTTTGACATTGAAGGTCTCGGTGAGTTCGTTACCGACCTTGATGGAGCAGCGGGAGTTCTCCATCGTCATCCTGCTCAGTCTGACGAGTTTAGCAGGAATGTCAAAACTAGATATGGCGCTGTATAGCTCGTCTCTATGCACGCTGTCATATGCGGCCTTGAAATCGACAAATAGATGGTGTGTGTCGATCTGCATTTCCTGGGTCTTCTCCAGGATCTGCCGCAGTGTGAAAATTTGATCGATGGTGGATTTCCCGGGCATGAAACCACACTGGTAAGGACCTATCAGTTTGTTCACGAATGGTTTCAGGCGTTCACACAAAACGGCAGAGAAGACCTTATAGGCGATGTTAAGGAGACTTATCCCTCGATAGTTGGCGCAGTCAAAGGGGTCTCCTTTCTTGTGGATCGGGCAAACGATACTGAGATTCCACTCATCGGGCATGCTTTCCTCCGACCATATCTTACAGATGAGCTGGTGCATGCGCCCTTACAGATCACCTCCAGCTGCTTTAAACATTTCGGCGGGCGGACTATCTGCACCAGCAGCTTTATTAGACTTCAGTCTCTATATCGCTATCTTGACTTCGTCTAGGTCGGGGGGACGGTATTCTCTTCTATCATCGTCCTTTGTGTTGAGTGGAACATTCTGCCTGACAGCGGTATTTGTGTCCTCATCGCCGTTTAACAGTCTGCAGAAATGATTTTTCCAAATTCTCAGTATCGACTGCGAATCTACTACTAGCTGTCCATTTTCGTCCCGGCAAGCTTCTGTCCGAACTTTATATCCATTCGATAAAAGTTTTATCCTTTGGTAAAACTTTCGGACATCATTCCTGCCATAACACCTCTCCATCTCCTCGATCGCGCGCTTCTCGTGCTCTTTCTTTTTCTTCCTGAGAAGCCGGTTCTCTTCAGCTCTCGTGGTTCGATGCAGCGTTGCCCGGTAGGCTTCTTGCTTTGCTGCATGTGCCTGCCTGCATTCGTTGTCAAACCAGGGGTTTTTTCTTGTTGGCGTTTTAAAACCCAGCACATCAGTAGCGGCTTCTCTGATGGCTCTTTGACAACGTTTCCATTCTTCGTCTATTGTTAGTGCAGGCGGCGTCGAGCTTTCGGAGAGTTTCAGGGAGACTCGATCGCCAAAGTTCCTGGGAGTCTGTTGCGATTGTAGCTTTTCGACGTCAAACCGTGGTTGTCTTCCTCGACTCCGTTGTTCTCTCGATATCCGGGTCCTTACCTTGGCTACAACAAGGAAATGGTCCGAGTCGATGTTGGCGCCTCGGAACGTTCGGACATCAAGAATACTGGAGGAGTGTCTGACGTCGATCGCAACGTGATCAATCTGGTTGACGGTTGAATGATCAGGGGACCGCCAGGTCCCTTTATGGATGTTGAGGTGTGGGAACCGCGTGCTAGCTACAGAGAGGTTTCGCCCCGTAACAAAGTCCACCAGCCTGAGTCCGTTTTCGGACGTGGTGTCGTGCAGGCTGTGTTTACCGATGACTCTAGCAAAGATGTCCTCTTTACCCAGCTTAGCGTTGAAATCTCCTAGAACGATCTTGGTGCCGTAGCTGGGGCATTGATCGTACGTTCTTTCTAGGAGATCATAGAAGTCATCCTTGCTATCGTCATCTTTGTCCTCCGTTGGGGCGTGGGCGCAGATTAGGCTGATGTTGCCGAATTTAGCCTTGATGCGGATTGTTATGAGGCGCTCGCTTATGTACTTAAAGCTTAAGACTTTTTGCCTAAGTCTGCCTCGAACAACAAATCCACATCCAAATAATCGCTGCCTTCGCTCTCTGTAACAGTCGCCGTAGTAGATATCGCAGTTTTTCATCCTCTTTTTGCCCGGCCCATCCCATCGCACTTCCTGGATTGCGGTAACGTCTGCTTTATAGCAGTCTAGGGCCTCCGCGAGTTCATCGGCTGCACGTGGTCTTTTCAGGGACCTCACATTCCACGTGCAGAACCGAAAGTCATTGTCCTTATTCCGTTTGCTGGGGTCGTCAACAGTAAATCCGTCCGTATCCGAGGCATATTGTTGCTTCTCAACTCGTTACTTTTTACGTGGTGAGGAAGTTAACCCCACCCCACGTACAACCACCAACTGGGATGACAGGTCCATTTGTTTAGCCCCCGGACAAAGGGGTCCGGGGGGATCCGGTGTCGGTAGCCTCTTGCAGGCTGTGAGCGCCGCCGTTGGCCCTAAAAGAAGAGCTCATCCGCCGCCATCTCTATTCCAAGGTCTCGACCTTACCATGGAAACCAGGTAGCTCCTGCTGACTGGAGTTGTGGATGCCGCCGTTGGCCAATCAGTTGACCAGCTCCTCCGCCGCCATCCTAAGAAGAGTGATGAGCCCTGGTAGACTCACAATCCCCCCTCTCTCGTTTGCAACCGCCCAGACGTCCCACGAGGGTTGGTTACCCCATCTTCTGTCGAGGGTACTCGGCTCCCGGATTTCACCACGGGAAGGTGAGAGTAGGAGTTCGTTAATAGAGGCTAGGTGCAGACGCTTGTGTCTGTATGGTTCGCTTATTAACGCTTCGAAATCCAGTAAAGTGGATTATAATTTACAAATCAATGAGAACTTGAAATACGGAGACAAAGTGAAAGTGGAGGATTTAGTGACTAGGAGTGTTTCAAATGTTGATAGTTTAAGTGTACAAGATTTGGGTTGTGTTGTGTCAAACGAGTTTTCTAATTATGGAACGATAATAAGAGTAACTGACTCGAATAAAATTTTCAATTGTGGACCACGTCGGTTGCCCTACGTACATAGGCAAGAGTTGCAACAAATTTTAGATGACCTACTTGATAATAAAATAATTCGTGAGAGCAATTCTCCTTATGCCTCACCGATCGTTTTAGTCAGAAAAAAATCGGGCGACTTGCGTTTGTGTATAGATTTCCGACAACTAAATAGTATAACCTTAAAAGACAATTTCCCATTACCTTTAATAGAGGATCATTTGGACACTTTGCGTGGCAAGAAGTACTTTTCTCTTCTGGACTTGAAGAGTGCTTTTCATCACGTGAAAAAGTCTTCAGAGTCCATAAAATATACAACCTTCGTCACACCTTTAGGCCAATTTGAGTACTTGTGCATGCCCTTCGGGCTCAAAAAATGCATCCGCTGTATTCCAGAGATATATCAACTTAGTTTTCAAAGATCTTATAAAGTCAGGAAAGCTCTTAATATACATTGATGATCTTTTTATTGCCTCAGTAACAAAGGAGGAACATTTTGTAATTTTGGAAGAGGTCCTAGAGAGAGTAAGAACTCATAAATTACAGCTGCGTTTGGATAAATGCTTGTCCATGGTGGAAAAAATTACTTACCTCGGGTATGAAGTGTCAGCAGGCGGTATAGGTCCGAATACAGACGGGTTACGCGCAGTGAGGGAGTTTCCTATTCCTACAAATTCGAAATTCTTACATTCATTCCTGGGCCTGTGCTCGTACTTTCGCAAATTCATGAAGAATTTCTCTATTGTTTCAAAACCTTTGCACGACTTATTGAAAAAGGATTCGGATTTTATGTTTGGGGAAAAGGAACTCATAGTTTTTGAAACTCTAAAGAAAATGCTCTTAGAAGCACCATTGCTCAGAATATACAATCCAATGGCGGAAACAGAGCTTCACTGCGATGCTAGCAGTTTGGGATTCGGGGCAGTTTTACTGCAGCGTCAAGAGGACAAACTCTTACATCCGATATTTTTCTTTTCAAAACGCACCACGGCTCAAGAGTCGAGATATCACTCTTACGAGCTTGAGACGTTGGCTATAGTTTGTGCGCTCAGAAGATTCAGGATCTATCTAGCAGGCCTTAAGTTCAAAATCATTACTGATTGCAGGTCATTAACTCTCACGTTAACCAAGAAACTTCTGAATCCCCGAATTTCTCGATGGGCATTAGAGCTGCAAGATTTTGAGTATATCATAGATCACAGGGATGGGAAACGAATGACTCATGTGGATGCACTTAGCAGATGACACAATATATTCCTCATTGAACCTGATTCTTTTGAATATGCACTTGCAGCTTCACAGCAGAAGGATGTCGTGATAAAGCGATTAGTCACCATGCTTGAAGAAAGGGAGAGTCCTTGTTATGAGCTGATAAACGGCCTTGTGTATCGTAAGATTAATAAAAAAGTTTTATTTTATGTCCCAACACAAATGAAAAGGAATGTTATACAGACTCATCATGATGCTTTATGCCACGTTGGGGTCGAGAAGTGCTACGATTTCTTAAGGAAAACGTATTGGTTTCCATTCATGAAAAATAAAATACATCATTATATAAGTAGTTGTCTGCGATGTATACACTTCTCGCCACAGTCGGGTAAGAAAGAGGGGGTTCTGTATAATATTCCTAAAGGCAATAAACCTTTTGAGACCATTCATATAGACCACTATGGCCCTTTACCTTCATCAATCCGAAATTTAAAAAAATATATTTTGTTAGTTGTCGATGGTTTCTCCAAATTTACAAAACTTTATAGCGTAAAAAATACAAGTACTAAAGAAGTCCTGAAATGTTTAGAGTCGTATTTCTCCAATTATAGCAAGCCAACTCGGATAGTGTCAGATAGAGGGAGCTGTTTTACCTCAGAGGAGTTCTCCAGATTTTGTAAAGAATACAACGTACAGCATATTAAAATCGCCACAAGTTCTCCTCGGGCAAGTGGAGAGAGTAAATAGGACTATTACTCCAATGATATCTAATTAGAGCGAAATTGGACCAGGAGATTGGGCAAAGTGTTTAAGCAAAGTTGAGTTCGCTCTTAACAACGTTGAAAGCAAGAGCACTGGATTTAGTCCGAGCGTATTGCTGTTTGGAGTTCGACAAAAGGGCGTAGTTTTTGATAAAATTAGAGAATACCTGGAAGAAACTATTATTGCGGAAGAACCGAATGATCTAGAAATAATTCGACAAAAGGCACAAGAAAAAATTATTCGAGGTCAACAACTTAATAAGGAAAAGTTTGATAAACGACACAAAACCCCATACCCATATCAGGTCGGTGACTTCGTTATGGTCAAAAATATTTTAAACACTCCTGGTATAAATAAAAAACTCTTACCCAAATATAAAGGACCTTATCAAAGTGTTAAATGTCTCACTAATGATAGGTTTGTCATTAAGGACATAGAAAACCTTCAAATTTCAAGAATCGCTTACGAGGGAGTTGCTTCTCCCGAAAACATGAAACCATATGAGATTTCCTAACGTAACATTCGCTAAATTGGTATGTAACGTATCGATATTGTTAACTTTCAGCTTTCTAAACGGCACTAATGAAATAATTTAAATAATATTGAATATTTGTAACTTCTTGAACACATATTATAACACTATTTTTAGAATACATTTTAGAATATGAAGATAGCTATCTAATTTAAATGACTATGTAATTTCATCTTTTGTACTGTTCGATATTGAATTGTTAAAATGTATTCCACAAATCGAGGACGATTTATTCTTAGGGCGGTCGTGGTGTAAGGAATTTAAAGTATTTCAAATGTTGTATCAATTATTCATCCCTTGATCCATACACTTACACATTCGTTTAGTTTGTTGCTTCATATTATTAAAAGAATCTGTTATCATGCATGTATGTTAAACGCTAATCGGACCATTTCACCGATGTTCAGAATAAAGAAAGTACAGCCAATAAAACTTTGTAAGAAACCAAAAAAGACAGTTGTAATAAAGCCCTCGGAGAAGAAACATCGTCGTCTTTATTTTTGCCTGTTCCAGATAACCCTTACGAATCCACTTTTTTGCTATTTCCAAAGGCTCCCAATGGGTACAAATAGCCATTCCGACAAAGGATCGTGCATATCACATGCAAGTGTAAAAATCGTTCTTGATTGATCGAATAAAAACTTCGCTTTGACTTATTTCCATCGATTCTGCTTCAACATAGGCAGTGCTTTACGATTCTGAGGGAAAACATTCCACTAACAGTCAAAGAAATGTTATCTCGGGTATGAATTCTGAATTGACGTGTTTTCTATTCCCAAAGCCTTATAATGGGTACAAATAACCATTCTGACAAAGAATCGTGCATATCACATGCAAGTGTAAAAATCTTTCTAGATTGATCTAATAAAGACTTCGCTTTGACTTATTTGCATCGATTCTGCTTCAACATAGGCGGTGCTTTTCGACTCCGAGGACACACATTTCACTAAAAGTCATAGAAATATTTTCTCGGGAATGAATTCTACATCGACGTGTTTTCTATTCCCAAAACCTTTTAATGGGCCCAGATAACCATTCTGACGATGAATCATTTATATCTAATGCAGATATCAAAATATTGCTTGGGTGTTCGATTAAAGACTTCGCTTTGCTTTATTTGCATGTCCAATGGGTCCAAATAGACATTCTGCATCGTGCATATTTATAGTAAAGTCTTTGCTTTGCTTTATTTGCATCGATTCTGCTTCAACACAGGCAGTGCTTTTCGATTCCGAGTACGCGCATTTTACTAACACTCAAAGAAATATTCTGAATTCTGAATCGACGTTTTTTTTTTCCCAAAGCCTTTCAATGGGTCCAAATAAAAATTCTGACAACAAATCGTGCATATCTAATGCAATAGATTCTACTTCAACATAGGCAATGCTTTTCGATTCTGAGGTTACACATTTCACTAACAGTCAAAGAAATATTCTGAATTCTGAATCGACGTTTTTTTTTATTTCCAAAGCCCTCCAATGGGTCCAAGTAACCATTCTGACAACGAATCGTGCATGTCTAATGCAAGTGTAAAAATATCACTTGGTTGTTTGAATCAATACTTCGCTTTGCTTTATTTGCATAGATTCTACTTCAACATAGGCAGTACTTTTCGATTCTGAGGGTACACATTTCACTATGAGTCAAAGAAATATTATCTCGGGAATGAATTCTGAATTCTGAATCTAACAGTCAAAGAAATATTCTGAATTCGGAATCGACGTTTTTTTCTATTTCCAAAGCCTTCCAATGGGTTCAAGTAACCATTCTGACAACGAATCGTGCATGTCTAATGCAAGCGAAAAAATATCGCTTGGTTGTTCGAATCAATACTTCGCTTTGCTTTATTTGCATAGATTCTACTTCAACATAGTCAATGCTTTTCGATTCTGAGGGTGTACATTTCACCTAGAGTCAAAGAAATATTATCTCGGGAATGAATTCTGAATTCTGAATCTAACAGTCAAAATAATATTCTGAATTCGGAATCGACGTTTTTTCTATTTCCAAAGCCTTCCAATGGGTCCAGGTAACCATTCTGACAACGAAATGTGCATATCTAATGCAAGTGTAAAAATTTCGCTTGGTTGTTCGAATCAATACTTCGCTTTGCTTTATTTGCATAGATTCTACTTCAACATAGGCAGTGCTTTTCGATTCTGAGGGTACACATTTCACTTACAGTCAAAGAAATGTTATCTCGGGAATGAATTCTGAATCCACTTTTTTGCTATTTCCAAAGGCTCCCAATGGGTACAAATAGCCATTCCGACAAAGAATCGTGCATATCACATGCAAGTGTAAAAATCTTTCTTGATTGATCTAATAAAGACTTCGCTTTGACTTATTTGCATCGATTCTGCTTCAACATAGGCGGTGCTTTTCGATTCCGAGGACACACATTTCACTAAAAGTCATAGAAATATTTTCTCGTCAATGAATTCTACATCGACGTGTTTTCTATTCCCAAAACCTTTTAATGGGTCCAGATAACCATTCCGACAATGAATCATTTATATCTAATGCAGATATCAAAATATTGCTTGGATGTACGATTAAAGACTTCGTTTTGCTTTATTTGCATTTCCAATGGGTCCAAATAGACATTCTGGATCGTGCATATTTATAGTAAAGTCTTTGCTTTGCTTTATTTGCAGTCAAAGAAATATTCTGAATTCTGAATCGACGTTTTTTTATTCCCAAAGCCTTTCAATGGGTCCAAATAAAAATTCTGACAACAAATCGTGCGTATCTAATGCAAGTGTAAAAATATCGCTTGGTTGTTAGAATAAAGACTTCGCTTTGATTTATTTGCATAGATTCTACTTCAACATAGGCAATGCTTTTCGATTCTGAGGTTACACATTTCACTAACAGTCAAAGAATCTGAATTCTGAATCGACGTTTTTTTTTATTTCCAAAGCCCTCCGAAGGGTCCAAGTAACCATTCTGACAACGAATCGTCCATATCTAATGCAAGTGTAAAAATGTCGCTTGGTTGGTGCAAGTGTAAAAGTACTGCTTGCTTGTTTGAATAAATACCTCGCTTTGCTTTATTTGCATCGATTCTACTTCAACATAGGCAATCGAATCTAACAGTCAAAGAAATATTCTGAATTCTGAAAATACAAGTACTAAAGAAGTCCTGAAATGGATGCACTTAGCAGATGACACAATATATTCCTCATGAACCAGAGGAGTTCTCCAGATTTTGTAAAGAATACAATGTACAGCATATTAAAATCGCCACAAGTTCTCCTCGGGCAAGTGGAGAGAGTAAATAGGACTATTACTCCAATGATATCTAAGGAGAGCGAAATTGAACCAGGAGATTGGGCAAAGTGTTTAAGCAAAGTTGAGTTCGCTCTTAACAACGTTGAAAGCAAGAGCACTGGATTTAGTTCGAGCGTATTGCTGTTTGGAGTTCGACAAAAGGGCGTAGTTTTTGATAAAATTAGAGAATACCTGGAAGAAACTATTATTGCGGAAGAACCGAATGATCTAGAAATAATTCGACAAAAGGCACAAGAAAAAATTATTCGAGGTCAACAACTTAATAAGGAAAAGTTTGATAAACGACACAAAACCCCATACCCATATCAGGTCGGTGACTTCGTTATGGTCAAAAATATTTTAAACACTCCTGGTATAAATAAAAAACTCTTACCCAAATATAAAGGACCTTATCAAAGTGTTAAATGTCTCACTAATGATAGGTTTGTCATTAAGGACATAGAAAACCTTCAAATTTCAAGAATCGCTTACGAGGGAGTTGCTTCTCCCGAAAACATGAAACCATATGAGATTTCCTAACGTAACATTCGCTAAATTGGTATGTAACGTATCGATATTGTTAACTTTCAGCTTTCTAAACGGCACTAATGAAATAATTTAAATAATATTGAATATTTGTAACTTCTTGAACACATATTATAACACTATTTTTAGAATACATTTTAGAATATGAAGATAGCTATCTAATTTAAATGACTATGTAATTTCATCTTTTGTACTGTTCGATATTGAATTGTTAAAATGTATTCCACAAATCGAGGACGATTTATTCTTAGGGCGGTCGTGGTGTAAGGAATTTAAAGTATTTCAAATGTTGTATCAATTATTCATCCCTTGATCCATACACTTACACATTCGTTTAGTTTGTTGCTTCATATTATTAAAAGAATCTGTTATCATGCATGTATGTTAAACGCTAATCGGACCATTTCACCGATGTTCAGAATAAAGAAAGTACAGCCAATAACACTTTGTAAGAAACCAAAAAAGACAGTTGTAATAAAGCCCTCGGAGAAGAAACATCGTCTTCTTTATTTTTGCCTGTTCCAGATAACCCTTACGAATCCACTTTTTTGCTATTTCCAAAGGCTCCCAATGGGTACAAATAGCCATTCCGACAAAGGATCGTGCATATCACATGCAAGTGTAAAAATCGTTCTTGATTGATCGAATAAAGACTTCGCTTTGACTTATTTGCATCGATTCTGCTTCAACATAGGCGGTGCTTTTCGATTCCGAGGACACACATTTCACTAAAAGTCATAGAAATATTTTCTCGGGAATGAATTCTACATCGACGTGTTTTCTATTCCCAAAACCTTTTAATGGGCCCAGATAAAAATTCCGACGATGAATCATTTATATCTAATGCAGATATCAAAATATTGCTTGGGTGTTCGATTAAAGACTTCGCTTGGCTTTATTTGCATGTCCAATGGGTCCAAATAGACATTCTGCATCGTGCATATTTATAGTAAAGTCTTTGCTTTGCTTTATTTGCATCGATTCTGCTTCAACACAGGCAGTGCTTTTCGATTCCGAGTACACGCATTTTACTAACACTCAAAGAAATATTCTGAATTCTGAATCGACGTTTTTTTTTTTCCCAAAGCCTTTCAATGGGTCCAAATAAAAATTCTGACAACAAATCGTGCATATCAATGGGTCCAAGTAACCATTCTGACAACGAATCGTGCATGTCTAATGCAAGTGTAAAAATATCGCTTGGTTGTTTGAATCAATACTTCGCTTTGCTTTATTTGTATAGATTCTACTTCAACATAGGCAGTACTTTTCGATTCTGAGGGTACACATTTCACTAACAGTCAAAGAAATATTATCTCGGGAATGAATTCTGAATTCTGAATCTAACAGTCAAAGAAATATTCTGAATTCGGAATCGACGTTTTTTTCTATTTCCAAAGCCTTCCAATGGGTTCAAGTAACCATTCTGACAACGAATCGTGCATGTCTAATGCAAGCGAAAAAATATCGCTTGGTTGTTCGAATCAATACTTCGCTTTGCTTTATTTGCATAGATTCTACTTCAACATAGGCAATGCTTTTCGATTCCGAGGGTGTACATTTCACCTAGAGTCAAAGAAATATTATCTCGGGAATGAATTCTGAATTCTGAATCTAACAGTCCAAAAAATATTCTGAATTCGGAATCGACGTTTTTTCTATTTCCAAAGCCTTCCAATGGGTCCAGGTAACCATTCTGACAACGAAATGTGCATATCTAATGCAAGTGTAAAAATTTCGCTTGGTTGTTCGAATCAATACTTCGCTTTGCTTTATTTGCATAGTTTCTACTTCAACATAGGCAGTGCTTTTCGATTCTGAGGGTACACATTTCACTTACAGTCAAAGAATCTGAATTCTGAATCGACGTTTTTTTTTTTATTTCCAAAGCCCTCCAGTGGGTCCAAGTAACCATTCTGACAACGAATCGTGCATGTCTAATGCAAGTGTAAAAATATCGCTTGGTTGTTTGAATCAATACTTCGCTTTGCTTTATTTGCATAGTTTCTACTTCAACATAGGAAATGCTTTTCGATTCTGAGGGCTCACATTTCACTAACAGTCAAAGAAATATTCTGAATTCTGAATCGACGTTTTTTCTATTCCCAAAGCCTTCCAATGGGTCCAAATAAAAATTCTGACAACGAATCGTGCATATCCAATGCAAGCGTAAAAATATCGCTTGGTTGTTAGAATAAAGACTTCGCTTGGCATTCTTTGCATAGATTCTACTCCAACACAGGCAATGCTTTTCGATTCTGAGGGTACACATCACTAAGAGTCAAAGAAATATTATCTCGGGAATGAATTCTGAATCGACGTTTTTTCTACTGCCAAAGCCTTCCAATGGGTCCAAGTAACCATTCTGACAACGAATCGTCCATATCTAATGCAAGTGTAAAAATGTCGCTTGGTTGGTGCAAGTGTAAAAGTACTGCTTGCTTGTTTGAATAAATACCTCGCTTTGCTTTATTTGCATCGATTCTACTTCAACATAGGCAATCGAATCTAACAGTGAAAGAAATATTCTGAATTCTGAAAATGCAAGTACTAAAGAAGTCCTGAAATGGATGCACTTAGCAGATGACACAATATATTCCTCATTGAACCTGATTCTTTTGAATATGCACTTGCAGCTTCACAGCAGAAGGTTGTCGTGATAAAGCGATTAGTCACCATGCTTGAAGAAAGGGAGAGTCCTTGTTATGAGCTGATAAACGGCCTTGTGTATCGTAAGATTAATAAAAAAGTTTTATTTTATGTCCCAACACAAATGGAAAGGAATGTTATACAGACTCATCATGATGCTTTGTGCCACGTTGGGGTCGAGAAGTGCTACGATTTCTTAAGGAAAACGTATTGGTTTCCATTCATGAAAAATAAAATACATCATTATATAAGCAGTTGTCTGCGATGTATACACTTCTCGCCACAGTCGGGTAAGAAAGAGGGGGTTCTGTATAATATTCCTAAAGGCAATAAACCTTTTGAGACCATTCATATAGACCACTATGGCCCTTTACCTTCATCAATCCGAAATTTAAAAAAATATATTTTGTTAGTTGTCGATGGTTTCTCCAAATTTACAAAACTTTATAGCGTAAAAAATACAAGTACTAAAGAAGTCCTGAAATGTTTAGAGTCGTATTTCTCCAATTATAGCAAGCCAACTCGGATAGTGTCAGATAGAGGGAGCTGTTTTACCTCAGAGGAGTTCTCCAGATTTTGTAAAGAATACAACGTACAGCATATTAAAATCGCCACAAGTTCTCCTCGGGCAAGTGGAGAGAGTAAATAGGACTATTACTCCAATGATATCTAAGGAGAGCGAAATTGAACCATATAACCAATGAAATAATTTAAATAATATTGAATATTTGTAACTTCTTGAACACATATTATAACGCTATTTTTAGAATACATTTTAGAATATGAAGATAGCTATCTAATTTAAATGACTATGTAATTTCATCTTTTGTACTGTTCGATATTGAATTGTTAAAATGTATTCCACAAATCGAGGACGATTTATTCTTAGAGCGGTCGTGCTGTAAGGAATTTAAAGTATTTCAAATGTTGTATCAATTATTCATCCCTTGATCCATACACTTACACATTCGTTTAGTTTGTTGCTTCATATTATAAAAGAATCTGTTATCATGCATGTATGTTAAACGCTAATCGGACCATTTCACCGATGTTCAGAATAAAGAAAGTACAGCCAATAACACTTTGTAAGAAACCAAAAAAGACAGTTGTAATAAAGCCCTCGAAGAAGAAACATCGTCTTCTTTATTTTTGCCTGTTCCAGATAACCCTTACAACTAATCAGAAGTGGGATTACTGTACCTAAAAGTGTCGTGTCAGTTTAAGTTTTCACTGTCTTATTAAACTTTATGTTGTGTATTAGAAATTGTGTGATTAAGTGTAAACCACACAAATTTCATTGAAGTTCCTGTCCTACAGACATAAGTGATTGATTCTGTGCAGTATGGCAGCGCGTGCCACGAGATTTTTGCAAATAGCAACTGTACCTCAATTAAAGGACAAATTAGCGGAAATGAATTTGCCCACAAGTGGTCTTAAACCAGCGCTAAAAATTAGATTGGAAAATGCAATCGAACAATTTTCCGACGAGCAAGTAGAACATTATTTCCCAGCCACTATTCTTGATGGAATTATTATCGACGAAAGCTCATCCGAGCTCGAAGACGAGAACAGACTGGTGACGCAGCAATTGGAGACCTTACGCGAAATGGTGAAACGAAAAGAAGAGATTCGTCATCTGCAGCAGCGACTTATTGAATTGGATGGCCCACTGGAAACAAGATCAAGAAGTGAAGTCGTAACCTTCAGGGATATTGAAGAATCCCTACCAACGTTTTCGGGTGATGACAACTTTCCCATTACCAGATGGATAAAGGCATTCGATGACTCAAAATATATGTACAAATTTGAAGAATCGAAATGTCACATTTACGCTCAGCGGCTTCTCCGAGGAACGGCGAAACTATTTCTACGATCAACGCCATGCCAATCATGGGAGGAATTGAAAACAGCCCTACTCAGAGAATTTCATCAGCATTCTTCAGCTTCCGACGTGCACAATGCATTGCGCAATAGAAAGAAGCATAGAGAGGAGAACCACCAGCAATACGTATTAAGCATGCAGGAAATCGCTAGCGCAGCCGACATCAATGAACTCGACGTCATCAATTACATCATCAAAGGTATACCCGAATCGATGGTTAATAAACAACTTCTACTTACAGCCAACAACTTATCTGAGTTAAAAACTGCACTCAGAAAATACGAAAAGATGAAACCTGAGCTCCAGTTCACACCAAACAACTCAAAGTCATTAGCGCATCCATCCACCCCACACACCCGCTACAAATCTCCCACAATCAAATGTTACAATTGCAACGACGTTGGACACCTCTCCACCAGTTGTCCAAAGCCGCGGAGAGACAGAGGGACTTGTTTTCGATGTGGAAAAACGGGGCATCTCATCAAAGATTGCCCAAATTCAACCGCAGTAATGATGCTTCAACAAAATGAGCCAGTCAACACACAACCATCTTTCTTAGAAGACTTCTGTGGGACCTTCGAGTATGAATTCGAGAGCAACGGAGTCGGATTTGCTGCTTTAACGATGAGAGCGATGACCTTAGTTGACACTGGGAGCCCAATAAGCTTCGTCCAGCAGAAATATGTTCCTGCGTATTTTGTGACATCCATAGACAACTGTTCGCAAGAATTCAGTGGAATTAATAACAGCAAGTTAATTGTTTATGGTAAGATAGTATGTAAAGTCAAGTTTAATAATGTACATGCAAATTTATGTCTATTTGTTGTTAAGGATGATAGCATGAAGAATATAATAGTTTTAGGTCGAGATTTTTTACAGAAAACACATATTAAATTAACGCTTAAGAATGAAAGTCATGTGGACAAGGAATATTCGCCTAATAATTGTGAAGAAAATGAAATTTTCAATATCGATGTGTGTAGTAAAGTGGATTATAATTTACAAATCAATGAGAACTTGAAATACGAAGACAAAGTGAAAGTGGAGGATTTAGTGACTAGGAGTGTTTCAAATGTTGATAGTTTAAGTGTACAAGATTTGGGTTGTGTTGTGTCAAACGAGTTTTCTAATTATGAAATGATAATAAGAGTAACTGACTCGAATACAATTTTCAATTGTGCACCACGTCGGTTGCCCTACGTACATAGGCAAGAGTTGCAACAAATTTTAGATGACCTACTTGATAATAAAATAATTCGTTAGAGCAATTCTCCTTATGCCTCACCGATCGTTTTAGTCAGAAAAAAATCGGGCGACTTGCGTTTGTGTATAGATTTCCGACAACTAAATAGTATAACCTTAAAAGACAATTTCCCATTACCTTTAATAGAGGATCATTTGGACACTTTGCGTGGCAAGAAGTACTTTTCTCTTCTGGACTTGAAGAGTGCTTTTCATCACGTGAAAATGTTTCCAGAGTCCATAAAATATACAGCCTTCGTCACACCTTTAGGCCAATTTGAGTACTTGTGCATGCCCTTCGGGCTCAAAAATGCATCCGCTGTATTCCAGAGATATATCAACTTAGTTTTCAAAGATCTTATAAAGTCAGGAAAGCTCTTAATATACATTGATGATCTTTTTATTGCCTCAGTAACAAAGGAGGAACATTTTGTAATTTTGGAAGAGGTCCTAGAGAGAGTAAGAACTCATAAATTACAGCTGCGTACTTTCGCAAATTCATGAAGAATTTCTCTATTGTTTCAAAACCTTTGCACGAGTTTTTGAAACTCTAAAGAAAATGCTCTTAGAAATATACAATCCAATGGCGGAAACAGAGCTTCACTGCGATGCTAGCAGTTTGGGATTCGGGGCAGTTTTACTGCAGCGTCTCTTACATCCGATATTTTTCTTTTCAAAACGCACCACGGCTCAAGAGTCGAGATATCACTCTTACGAGCTTGAGACGTTGGCTGTAGTTTGTGCGCTCAGAAGATTCAGGATCTATCTAGCAGGCCTTAAGTTCAAAATCATTACTGATTGCAGGTCATTAACTCTCACGTTAACCAAGAAACTTCTGAATCCCCAAATTTCTCGATGGGCATTAGAGCTGCAAGATTTTGAGTATATCATAGAACACAGGGATGGGAAACGAATGACTCATGTGGATGCACTTAGCAGATGCCACAATATATTCCCCATTGAACCTGATTGTTTTGAATATGCACTTGCAGCTTCACAGCAGAAGGATGTCGTGATAAAGCGATTAGTCACCACGCTTGAAGAAAGGGAGAGTCCTTGTTATGAGCTGATAAACGGCCTTGTGTATCGTAAGATTAATAAAAAAGTTTTATTTTATGTCCCAACACAAATGAAAAGGAATGTTATACAGACTCATCATGATGCTTTATGCCACGTTGGGTCGAGAAGTGCTACGATTTCTTAAGGAAAACGTATTGGTTTCCATTCATGAAAAATAAAATACATCATTATATAAGTAGTTGTCTGCGATGTATACACTTCTCGCCACAGTCGGGTAAGAAAGAGGGGGTTCTGTATAATATTACTAAAGGCAATAAACCTTTTGAGACCATTCATATAGACCACTATGGCCCTTTACCTTCATCAATCCGAAATTTAAAAAAATATATTTTGTTAGTTGTCGATGGTTTCTCCAAATTTACAAAACTTTATAGCGTAAAAAATACAAGTACTAAAGAAGTCCTGAAATGTTTAGAGTCGTATTTCTCCAATTATAGCAAGCCAACTCGGATAGTGTCAGATAGAGGGAGCTGTTTTACCTCAGAGGAGTTCTCCAGATTTTGTAAAGAATACAATGTACAGCATATTAAAATCGCCACAAGTTCTCCTCGGGCAAGTGGAGAGAGTAAATAGGACTATTACTCCAATGATATCTAAGGAGAGCGAAATTGAACCATATAACCAATGAAATAATTTAAATAATATTGAATATTTGTAACTTCTTGAACACATATTATAACGCTATTTTTAGAATACATTTTAGAATATGAAGATAGCTATCTAATTTAAATGACTATGTAATTTCATCTTTTGTACTGTTCGATATTGAATTGTTAAAATGTATTCCACAAATCGAGGACGATTTATTTTTAGAGCGGTCGTGCTGTAAGGAATTTAAAGTATTTCAAATGTTGTATCAATTATTCATCCCTTGATCCATACACTTACACATTCGTTTAGTTTGTTGCTTCATATTATAAAAGAATCTGTTATCATGCATGTATGTTAAACGCTAATCGGACCATTTCACCGATGTTCAGAATAAAGAAAGTACAGCCAATAACACTTTGTAAGAAACCAAAAAAGACAGTTGTAATAAAGCCCTCGAAGAAGAAACATCGTCTTCTTTATTTTTGCCTGTTCCAGATAACCCTTACAACTAATCAGAAGTGGGATTACTGTACCTAAAAGTGTCGTGTCAGTTTAAGTTTTCACTGTCTTATTAAACTTTATGTTGTGTATTAGAAATTGTGTGATTAAGTGTAAACCACACAAATTTCATTGAAGTTCCTGTCCTACAGACATAAGTGATTGATTCTGTGCAGTATGGCAGCGCGTGCCACGAGATTTTTGCAAATAGCAACTGTACCTCAATTAAAGGACAAATTAGCGGAAATGAATTTGCCCACAAGTGGTCTTAAACCAGCGCTAAAAATTAGATTGGAAAATGCAATCGAACAATTTTCCGACGAGCAAGTAGAACATTATTTCCCAGCCACTATTCTTGATGGAATTATTATCGACGAAAGCTCATCCGAGCTCGAAGACGAGAACAGACTGGTGACGCAGCAATTGGAGACCTTACGCGAAATGGTGAAACGAAAAGAAGAGATTCGTCATCTGCAGCAGCGACTTATTGAATTGGATGGCCCACTGGAAACAAGATCAAGAAGTGAAGTCGTAACCTTCAGGGATATTGAAGAATCCCTACCAACGTTTTCGGGTGATGACAACTTTCCCATTACCAGATGGATAAAGGCATTCGATGACTCAAAATATATGTACAAATTTGAAGAATCGAAATGTCACATTTACGCTCAGCGGCTTCTCCGAGGAACGGCGAAACTATTTCTACGATCAACGCCATGCCAATCATGGGAGGAATTGAAAACAGCCCTACTCAGAGAATTTCATCAGCATTCTTCAGCTTCCGACGTGCACAATGCATTGCGCAATAGAAAGAAGCATAGAGAGGAGAACCACCAGCAATACGTATTAAGCATGCAGGAAATCGCTAGCGCAGCCGACATCAATGAACTCGACGTCATCAATTACATCATCAAAGGTATACCCGAATCGATGGTTAATAAACAACTTCTACTTACAGCCAACAACTTATCTGAGTTAAAAACTGCACTCAGAAAATACGAAAAGATGAAACCTGAGCTCCAGTTCACACCAAACAACTCAAAGTCATTAGCGCATCCATCCACCCCACACACCCGCTACAAATCTCCCACAATCAAATGTTACAATTGCAACGACGTTGGACACCTCTCCACCAGTTGTCCAAAGCCGCGGAGAGACAGAGGGACTTGTTTTCGATGTGGAAAAACGGGGCATCTCATCAAAGATTGCCCAAATTCAACCGCAGTAATGATGCTTCAACAAAATGAGCCAGTCAACACACAACCATCTTTCTTAGAAGACTTCTGTGGGACCTTCGAGTATGAATTCGAGAGCAACGGAGTCGGATTTGCTGCTTTAACGATGAGAGCGATGACCTTAGTTGACACTGGGAGCCCAATAAGCTTCGTCCAGCAGAAATATGTTCCTGCGTATTTTGTGACATCCATAGACAACTGTTCGCAAGAATTCAGTGGAATTAATAACAGCAAGTTAATTGTTTATGGTAAGATAGTATGTAAAGTCAAGTTTAATAATGTACATGCAAATTTATGTCTATTTGTTGTTAAGGATGATAGCATGAAGAATATAATAGTTTTAGGTCGAGATTTTTTACAGAAAACACATATTAAATTAACGCTTAAGAATGAAAGTCATGTGGACAAGGAATATTCGCCTAATAATTGTGAAGAAAATGAAATTTTCAATATCGATGTGTGTAGTAAAGTGGATTATAATTTACAAATCAATGAGAACTTGAAATACGAAGACAAAGTGAAAGTGGAGGATTTAGTGACTAGGAGTGTTTCAAATGTTGATAGTTTAAGTGTACAAGATTTGGGTTGTGTTGTGTCAAACGAGTTTTCTAATTATGAAATGATAATAAGAGTAACTGACTCGAATACAATTTTCAATTGTGCACCACGTCGGTTGCCCTACGTACATAGGCAAGAGTTGCAACAAATTTTAGATGACCTACTTGATAATAAAATAATTCGTTAGAGCAATTCTCCTTATGCCTCACCGATCGTTTTAGTCAGAAAAAAATCGGGCGACTTGCGTTTGTGTATAGATTTCCGACAACTAAATAGTATAACCTTAAAAGACAATTTCCCATTACCTTTAATAGAGGATCATTTGGACACTTTGCGTGGCAAGAAGTACTTTTCTCTTCTGGACTTGAAGAGTGCTTTTCATCACGTGAAAATGTTTCCAGAGTCCATAAAATATACAGCCTTCGTCACACCTTTAGGCCAATTTGAGTACTTGTGCATGCCCTTCGGGCTCAAAAATGCATCCGCTGTATTCCAGAGATATATCAACTTAGTTTTCAAAGATCTTATAAAGTCAGGAAAGCTCTTAATATACATTGATGATCTTTTTATTGCCTCAGTAACAAAGGAGGAACATTTTGTAATTTTGGAAGAGGTCCTAGAGAGAGTAAGAACTCATAAATTACAGCTGCGTACTTTCGCAAATTCATGAAGAATTTCTCTATTGTTTCAAAACCTTTGCACGAGTTTTTGAAACTCTAAAGAAAATGCTCTTAGAAATATACAATCCAATGGCGGAAACAGAGCTTCACTGCGATGCTAGCAGTTTGGGATTCGGGGCAGTTTTACTGCAGCGTCTCTTACATCCGATATTTTTCTTTTCAAAACGCACCACGGCTCAAGAGTCGAGATATCACTCTTACGAGCTTGAGACGTTGGCTGTAGTTTGTGCGCTCAGAAGATTCAGGATCTATCTAGCAGGCCTTAAGTTCAAAATCATTACTGATTGCAGGTCATTAACTCTCACGTTAACCAAGAAACTTCTGAATCCCCAAATTTCTCGATGGGCATTAGAGCTGCAAGATTTTGAGTATATCATAGAACACAGGGATGGGAAACGAATGACTCATGTGGATGCACTTAGCAGATGCCACAATATATTCCCCATTGAACCTGATTGTTTTGAATATGCACTTGCAGCTTCACAGCAGAAGGATGTCGTGATAAAGCGATTAGTCACCACGCTTGAAGAAAGGGAGAGTCCTTGTTATGAGCTGATAAACGGCCTTGTGTATCGTAAGATTAATAAAAAAGTTTTATTTTATGTCCCAACACAAATGAAAAGGAATGTTATACAGACTCATCATGATGCTTTATGCCACGTTGGGGTCGAGAAGTGCTACGATTTCTTAAGGAAAACGTATTGGTTTCCATTCATGAAAAATAAAATACATCATTATATAAGTAGTTGTCTGCGATGTATACACTTCTCGCCACAGTCGGGTAAGAAAGAGGGGGTTCTGTATAATATTACTAAAGGCAATAAACCTTTTGAGACCATTCATATAGACCACTATGGCCCTTTACCTTCATCAATCCGAAATTTAAAAAAATATATTTTGTTAGTTGTCGATGGTTTCTCCAAATTTACAAAACTTTATAGCGTAAAAAATACAAGTACTAAAGAAGTCCTGAAATGTTTAGAGTCGTATTTCTCCAATTATAGCAAGCCAACTCGGATAGTGTCAGATAGAGGGAGCTGTTTTACCTCAGAGGAGTTCTCCAGATTTTGTAAAGAATACAATGTACAGCATATTAAAATCGCCACAAGTTCTCCTCGGGCAAGTGGAGAGAGTAAATAGGACTATTACTCCAATGATATCTAAGGAGAGCGAAATTGAACCATATAACCAATGAAATAATTTAAATAATATTGAATATTTGTAACTTCTTGAACACATATTATAACGCTATTTTTAGAATACATTTTAGAATATGAAGATAGCTATCTAATTTAAATGACTATGTAATTTCATCTTTTGTACTGTTCGATATTGAATTGTTAAAATGTATTCCACAAATCGAGGACGATTTATTTTTAGAGCGGTCGTGCTGTAAGGAATTTAAAGTATTTCAAATGTTGTATCAATTATTCATCCCTTGATCCATACACTTACACATTCGTTTAGTTTGTTGCTTCATATTATAAAAGAATCTGTTATCATGCATGTATGTTAAACGCTAATCGGACCATTTCACCGATGTTCAGAATAAAGAAAGTACAGCCAATAACACTTTGTAAGAAACCAAAAAAGACAGTTGTAATAAAGCCCTCGAAGAAGAAACATCGTCTTCTTTATTTTTGCCTGTTCCAGATAACCCTTACAACTAATCAGAAGTGGGATTACTGTACCTAAAAGTGTCGTGTCAGTTTAAGTTTTCACTGTCTTATTAAACTTTATGTTGTGTATTAGAAATTGTGTGATTAAGTGTAAACCACACAAATTTCATTGAAGTTCCTGTCCTACAGACATAAGTGATTGATTCTGTGCAGTATGGCAGCGCGTGCCACGAGATTTTTGCAAATAGCAACTGTACCTCAATTAAAGGACAAATTAGCGGAAATGAATTTGCCCACAAGTGGTCTTAAACCAGCGCTAAAAATTAGATTGGAAAATGCAATCGAACAATTTTCCGACGAGCAAGTAGAACATTATTTCCCAGCCACTATTCTTGATGGAATTATTATCGACGAAAGCTCATCCGAGCTCGAAGACGAGAACAGACTGGTGACGCAGCAATTGGAGACCTTACGCGAAATGGTGAAACGAAAAGAAGAGATTCGTCATCTGCAGCAGCGACTTATTGAATTGGATGGCCCACTGGAAACAAGATCAAGAAGTGAAGTCGTAACCTTCAGGGATATTGAAGAATCCCTACCAACGTTTTCGGGTGATGACAACTTTCCCATTACCAGATGGATAAAGGCATTCGATGACTCAAAATATATGTACAAATTTGAAGAATCGAAATGTCACATTTACGCTCAGCGGCTTCTCCGAGGAACGGCGAAACTATTTCTACGATCAACGCCATGCCAATCATGGGAGGAATTGAAAACAGCCCTACTCAGAGAATTTCATCAGCATTCTTCAGCTTCCGACGTGCACAATGCATTGCGCAATAGAAAGAAGCATAGAGAGGAGAACCACCAGCAATACGTATTAAGCATGCAGGAAATCGCTAGCGCAGCCGACATCAATGAACTCGACGTCATCAATTACATCATCAAAGGTATACCCGAATCGATGGTTAATAAACAACTTCTACTTACAGCCAACAACTTATCTGAGTTAAAAACTGCACTCAGAAAATACGAAAAGATGAAACCTGAGCTCCAGTTCACACCAAACAACTCAAAGTCATTAGCGCATCCATCCACCCCACACACCCGCTACAAATCTCCCACAATCAAATGTTACAATTGCAACGACGTTGGACACCTCTCCACCAGTTGTCCAAAGCCGCGGAGAGACAGAGGGACTTGTTTTCGATGTGGAAAAACGGGGCATCTCATCAAAGATTGCCCAAATTCAACCGCAGTAATGATGCTTCAACAAAATGAGCCAGTCAACACACAACCATCTTTCTTAGAAGACTTCTGTGGGACCTTCGAGTATGAATTCGAGAGCAACGGAGTCGGATTTGCTGCTTTAACGATGAGAGCGATGACCTTAGTTGACACTGGGAGCCCAATAAGCTTCGTCCAGCAGAAATATGTTCCTGCGTATTTTGTGACATCCATAGACAACTGTTCGCAAGAATTCAGTGGAATTAATAACAGCAAGTTAATTGTTTATGGTAAGATAGTATGTAAAGTCAAGTTTAATAATGTACATGCAAATTTATGTCTATTTGTTGTTAAGGATGATAGCATGAAGAATATAATAGTTTTAGGTCGAGATTTTTTACAGAAAACACATATTAAATTAACGCTTAAGAATGAAAGTCATGTGGACAAGGAATATTCGCCTAATAATTGTGAAGAAAATGAAATTTTCAATATCGATGTGTGTAGTAAAGTGGATTATAATTTACAAATCAATGAGAACTTGAAATACGAAGACAAAGTGAAAGTGGAGGATTTAGTGACTAGGAGTGTTTCAAATGTTGATAGTTTAAGTGTACAAGATTTGGGTTGTGTTGTGTCAAACGAGTTTTCTAATTATGAAATGATAATAAGAGTAACTGACTCGAATACAATTTTCAATTGTGCACCACGTCGGTTGCCCTACGTACATAGGCAAGAGTTGCAACAAATTTTAGATGACCTACTTGATAATAAAATAATTCGTTAGAGCAATTCTCCTTATGCCTCACCGATCGTTTTAGTCAGAAAAAAATCGGGCGACTTGCGTTTGTGTATAGATTTCCGACAACTAAATAGTATAACCTTAAAAGACAATTTCCCATTACCTTTAATAGAGGATCATTTGGACACTTTGCGTGGCAAGAAGTACTTTTCTCTTCTGGACTTGAAGAGTGCTTTTCATCACGTGAAAATGTTTCCAGAGTCCATAAAATATACAGCCTTCGTCACACCTTTAGGCCAATTTGAGTACTTGTGCATGCCCTTCGGGCTCAAAAATGCATCCGCTGTATTCCAGAGATATATCAACTTAGTTTTCAAAGATCTTATAAAGTCAGGAAAGCTCTTAATATACATTGATGATCTTTTTATTGCCTCAGTAACAAAGGAGGAACATTTTGTAATTTTGGAAGAGGTCCTAGAGAGAGTAAGAACTCATAAATTACAGCTGCGTACTTTCGCAAATTCATGAAGAATTTCTCTATTGTTTCAAAACCTTTGCACGAGTTTTTGAAACTCTAAAGAAAATGCTCTTAGAAATATACAATCCAATGGCGGAAACAGAGCT
The DNA here is from genome assembly GCA_930367185.1 of Myathropa florea. NCBI lineage: Eukaryota > Metazoa > Arthropoda > Insecta > Diptera > Syrphidae > Myathropa > Myathropa florea. The sequence continues at coordinate 62,331,934 of OV884004.1, read as the reverse complement.
TCACTGCGATGCTAGCAGTTTGGGATTCGGGGCAGTTTTACTGCAGCGTCAAGAGGACAAACTCTTACATCCGATATTTTTCTTTTCAAAACGCACCACGGCTCAAGAGTCGAGATATCACTCTTACGAGCTTGAGACGTTGGCTGTAGTTTGTGCGCTCAGAAGATTCAGGATCTATCTAGCAGGCCTTAAGTTCAAAATCATTACTGATTGCAGGTCATTAACTCTCACGTTAACCAAGAAACTTCTGAATCCCCAAATTTCTCGATGGGCATTAGAGCTGCAAGATTTTGAGTATATCATAGAACACAGGGATGGGAAACGAATGACTCATGTGGATGCACTTAGCAGATGCCACAATATATTCCCCATTGAACCTGATTGTTTTGAATATGCACTTGCAGCTTCACAGCAGAAGGATGTCGTGATAAAGCGATTAGTCACCACGCTTGAAGAAAGGGAGAGTCCTTGTTATGAGCTGATAAACGGCCTTGTGTATCGTAAGATTAATAAAAAAGTTTTATTTTATGTCCCAACACAAATGAAAAGGAATGTTATACAGACTCATCATGATGCTTTATGCCACGTTGGGGTCGAGAAGTGCTACGATTTCTTAAGGAAAACGTATTGGTTTCCATTCATGAAAAATAAAATACATCATTATATAAGTAGTTGTCTGCGATGTATACACTTCTCGCCACAGTCGGGTAAGAAAGAGGGGGTTCTGTATAATATTACTAAAGGCAATAAACCTTTTGAGACCATTCATATAGACCACTATGGCCCTTTACCTTCATCAATCCGAAATTTAAAAAAATATATTTTGTTAGTTGTCGATGGTTTCTCCAAATTTACAAAACTTTATAGCGTAAAAAATACAAGTACTAAAGAAGTCCTGAAATGTTTAGAGTCGTATTTCTCCAATTATAGCAAGCCAATGTTCGTATCAATACTTCGCTTTGCTTTATTTGCATAGATTCTACTTCAACATAGGCAGTGCTTTTCGATTCTGAGGGAACACATTTCACTTACAGTCAAAGAAATATTCTGAATTCTGAATCGACGTTTCTATTCCCAAAGCCTTCCAAATAAAAATTCTGACAACGAATCGTGCATATCTAATGCAAGCGTAAAAATATCGCTTGGTTGTTAGAATAAAGACTTCGCTTTGCTTTATTTGCATAGATTTTACTTCAACATAGGCAATGCTTTTCGTTTCTGAGGTTGCACATTTCACTAACAGTCAAAGAAATATTATCTCGGGAATGAATTCTGAATCGACGTTTTTTCTATTTCCAAAGGCTTGATCGACGTTTTTACTATTTCCAAAGCCTTCCAATAGGTCCAAATAAAAAACCTGACGAAGAATCGTGCATATCTAATGCAGGCGTAAAAATATCGCTTGGTTGTTCGAATAAATACCTCGCTTTGTTTTATTTGCATAGATTCTACAACATAGGCAGTGCTTTCCGATTCTGAGGGAAAACATTCCACTAACAGTCAAAGAAATATTATCTCGGGTATGAATTCTGAACTGACGTGTTTTCTATTCCCAAAGCCTTATAATGGGTACAAATAACCATTCCGACAAAGAATCGTGGATATCACATGCAAGTGCAAAAATCTTTCTTGATTGATCGAATAAAGACCTCGCTTTGACTTATTTGCATCAATTCTGCTTCAACACAGGCAGTGCTTTTCGATTCTGAGGGTACACATTTCACTAACAGTCCAAGAAATATTATCTCAGGAATGAATTCTGAACCGACGTTTTTTCTATTTCCAAGGCCTTTCAATGGGTCCAAGTAACCTTTCTGACAACGAAACGTGCATATCTAATGCAAGTGTAAAAATATTGCTTGGGTGTTCGATTAAAGACTTCGCTTTGCTTTATTTGCATTTCCAATGGGTCCAAATAGACATTCTGCATAGTGCATATTTATAGTAAAGTCTTTGCTTTGCTTTATTTGCATCGGTTCTGCTTCAACACAGGCAGTGCTTTTCGATTCCGAGTACGCGCATTTTACTAATAGTCAAAGAAATATTATCTCGGGAATGAATTCTGAATTCTGAATCTAACAGTCAAAGAAATATTCTGAATTCTGAATCGACGTTTTTTTCTATTTCCAAAGCCTTCCAATGGGTCCAAGTAACCATTCTGACAACGAATCGTGCATGTCTAATGCAAGTGTAAAAATATCGCTTGGTTGTTCGAATCAATACTTCGCTTTGCTTTATTTGCATAGCTTCTACTTCAACATAGGCAATGCTTTTCGATTCTGAGGGTACACATTTCACTAACAGTCAAAGAAATATTCTGAATTCTGAATCGACGTTTATTTTTTATTTCCAAAGCCCTCCAGTGGGTCCAAGTAACCATTCTGACAACGAATCGTGCATATCTAATGCAAGCGTAAAAATATCGCTTGGCTGTTCGAATATAGACTTCGATTTGCTTTATTTGCATAGATTCTACTTCAACATAGGCAGTGCTTTTCGATTCTGAGGGTACACATTTCACTAACAGTCAAAGAAAAATTCTGAATTCTGAAACGACGTTTATTCTATTTCCAAGGCCTTTCAATGGGTCCAAGTAACCTTTCTGACAACGAAACGTGCATATCTAATGCAAGTGTAAAAATATGGCTTGGTTGTTCGAATCAATACTTCGCTTTGCCTTATTTGCATAGATTCTACTTCAACATAGGCAGTCCTTTTCGATTCTGAGGGTACACATTTCACTAACAGTCAAAGAAATATTATCTCGGGAATGAATTCTGAATCGATTTTTTTTTCTCCAACGACTTCCAATGGGTAAAAATAACCATTCTGACAAAGGATCGTGCATATCACATGCAAGTGTAAAACTCGTTCTTGATTGATCGAATAAAGACCTCGCTTTGACTTATTTGCATCAATTCTGCTTCAACACAGGCAGTGCTTTTCGATTCTGAGGGTACACATTTCACTAACAGTCCAAGAAATATTATCTCATTAATGAATTCTGAACCGACGTTTTTTCTATTTCCAAAGCCTTTCAATGGGTCCAAGTAACCATTCTGACAACGAAACGTGCATATCTAATGCAAGTGTACAAATATCGCTTGGTTGCTCGAATCAATACTCCGCTTTGCTTTATTTGCATAGATTCTACTTCAACATAGGCAATGCTTTTCGATTCTGAGGTAATGGACCCAAATATCCATTCCGAGATATCAAAATATTGCTTGGATGTACGATTAAAGACTTCGGTTTTCTTTATTTGCGTTTCCAGTGGGTCCAAATTAACATTCTGACAAAGAATCGTGCATATTTAATGCAAGTGTAAAAATATCGCTTGGTTGTTCGAATCAATACTTCGCTTTGCTTTATTTGCATAGATTCTACTCCAACATAGGCAATGCTTTCCGATTCTGAGGGTACACATTTCACTAACAGTCAAAGAAATATTATCTCGGGAATGAATTCTACATCTACGTGTTTTCTATTCCCAAAACCTTTTAATGGGCCCAGATAACCATTCCGACAATGAATCATTTATATCTAATGCAGATATCAAAATATTGCTTGGGTGTTCGATTAAAGACTTCGCTTTGCTTTATTTGCATTTCCAATGGGTCCAAATAGACATTCTGCATAGTGCATATTTATAGTAAAGTCTTTGCTTTGCTTTATTTGCATCGGTTCTGCTTCAACACAGGCAGTGCTTTTCGATTCCGAGTACGCGCATTTTACTAACAGTCAAAGAAATATTCTGAATTCTGAATCGACGTTTTTTTTATTCCCAAAGCCTTTCAATGGGTCCAAATAAAAATTATGACAACAAATCGTGCATATCTAATGCAAGTGTAAAAATATCGCTTGGTTGTTTGAATAAATACCTCGCTTTGCTTTATTTGCATCGGTTCTACTTCAACATAGGCAATCGAATCTAACAGTCAAAGAAATATTCTGAATTCTGAATCGACGTTTTTTTCTATTTCCAAAGCCTTCCAATGGGTCCAAGTAACCATTCTGACAACGAATCGTGCATGTCTAATGCAAGTGTAAAAATATCGCTTGGTTGTTCGAATCAATACTTCGCTTTGCTTTATTTGCATAGATTCTACTTCAACATAGGCAATGCTTTTCGATTCTGAGGGTACACATTTCACTAACAGTCAAAGATATATTCTGAATTCTGAATCGACGTTTTTTCCATTTCCAAAGCCTTTCAATTGGTCCAAGTAACCATTCTGACAACGAATCGTCCATATCTAAAGCAAGTGTAAAAATATCGGATGGTTGTTAGAATAAAGACTTCGCTTAGCTTTATTTGCATAGATTCTACTTCAACATAGGCAATGCTTTTCGATTCTGAGGGTGCACATTTCACTAAGAGTCAAAGAAATATTATCTCGGAAATGAATTCTGAATCGACGATTTTTCTATTTCCAAAGGCTTCAGGTGTAAAAGTCAAAGACAGTCAAAAATATATTCTGAATTCTGAATCGACGTTTTTTCCATTTTCAAAGCCTTTCAATGGGTCCAAGTAACCATTCTGACAACGAATCGTCCATATCTAAAGCAAGTGTAAAAATATCGCTTGCTTGTTTGAATAAATACCTAGCTTTGCTTTATTTGCATCGATTCTACTTCAACATAGGAAATCGAATCTAACAGTCAAAGAAATATTTTGAATTCTGAATCGACGTTTTTTTTTTCCAAAGCCCTCCAATGGCTCCAAGTAATCATTCTGACAACGAATCGTCCATATCTAATGCAAGCGTAAAAATATAGCTTGGTTGTTCGAATAAAGACTTCGCTTTGCTTTATTTGCATAGATTCTACTTCAACACAGGCAATGCTTTTCGATTCTGAGGTTACACATTTCACTAACAGTCAAAGAAATATTCCGAATTCGGAATCGACGTTTTTTCTATTTCCAAAGCCTTTCAATGGGTCCAAGTAACCTTTCTGACAATGAAACGTGCATATCTAATGCAAGTGTAAAAATATCGCTTGGTTGTTCGAATCAATACTTCGCTTTGCTTTGTTTGCGTAGATTCTACTCATCATAGGCAATGCTTTTCGATTCTGAGGACTCACATTTCACTAACAGTCAAAGAAATATTCTGAATTCTGAATCGACGTTTTTTCTATTCCCAAAGCCTTCCAATAGGTCCAAATAAAAAACCTGACGAAGAATCGTGCATATCTAATGCAAGCGTAAAAATATCGCTTGGTTGTTCGAATAAATACCTCGCTTTGCTTTATTTGCATAGATTCTACTTCAACATAGGCAATGCTTTTCATTTCTGAGGGTACACATTTCACTAACAGTCAAAAAAATATTATCTCGGGAATGAATTTTGAATCGACGTTTTTTCTATTTCCAAAGGCTTCCAATGGGTCCAAATAAAAAACCTGACGAAGAATCGTGCATATCTAATGCTGGTGCAGAAATATTTCTTGGGTGTTCGAATCAACACTTCGCCTTGCTTTATTTGCATCGATTCTACTTCAACATAGGCAATGCTTTCCGATTCTGAGGTTACACATTTCACTAACAGTCAAAGGAATATTCTGAATTCTGAATCGACGTTTTTTTTTTTCCAAAGCCCTCCAATGGCTCCAAGTAACCATTCTGACAACGAATCGTGCATATCTAATGCAAGCGTAAAAATATCGCTTGGCTGTTAGAATAAAGACTTCGCTTTGCTTTATTTGCATAGATTCTACTTCAACATAGGCAATGCTTTTCGATTCTGAGGTTACACATTTCACTAACAGTCAAAGAAATATTATCTCGGGAATGAATTCTGAATCGACGTTTTTTCTATTTCCAAAGACATCCAATGGGTCCAAATAAAAACCTTGATAAAGAATCGACTATTTCTAATGCAGGTGTAAAAGTATTGCTTGATTTTTTGAATAAATACATCGCTTTGCTTTACTTGCATCGATTCTACTTCAACATAGGCAATCGAATCTAACAGTCAAAGAAATATTATGAATTCGGAATCGACGTTTTTTCTACTGCCAAAGCCTTCCAATGGGTCCAAGTAACCATTCTGACAAAGAATCGTGCATATCTAATGCAAGTGTAAAAATATCGCTTGGTTGTTCGTATCAATACTTCGCTTTGCTTTATTTGCGTAGATTCTACTTCAACATAGGCAATGCTTTTCGATTCTGAGGGTACACATTTCACTAACAGACAAAGAAATACTCTGAATTCTGAATCGACGTTTTTTTTATTTCCAAAGCCGTTCAATGGGTCCAAGTAGCCATTCTGACAACGAATCATGCATATCTAATGCAATCGTAAAAATATGGCTTGGTTGTTCGAATCAATACTTCGCTTTGCTTTATTTGCGTAGATTCTACTTCAACATAGGCAGTCCTTTTCGATTCTGAGGGTACACATTTCACTAACAGTCAAAGAAATATTATTTCGGGAATGGATTCTGAATCGATTTTTTTTTCTCCAAAGACTTCCAATGGGTACAAATAACCATTCTGACAAAGGATCGTGCATATCACATGCAAGTGTAAAAATAGTTCTTGATTGATCGAATAAAGACCTCGCTTTGACTTATTTGCATCAATTCTGCTTCAACACAGGCAGTGCTTTTCGATTCTGAGGGTACACATTTCACTAACAGTCCAAGAAATATTATCTCAGGAATGAATTCTGAATCGACGTTTTTTCTATTTCCAAAGCCTTTCAATGGGTCCATGTAACCATTCTGACAACGAAACGTGCATATCTAATGCAAGTGTACAAATATCGCTTGGTTGCTCGAATCAATACTCCGCTTTGCTTTATTTGCATAGATTCTACTTCAACACAGGCAATGCTTTTCGATTCTGAGGTTACACATTTCACTAACAGTCAAAGAAATATTCTGAATTCTGAATCGACGTAGGCAATGCTTTTCGATTCTGAGGGTACATGCATAGATCTGAGGGCGTTTGCATAGATTCTACTTCAACATAGGCAATGCTTTTCGATTCTGAGGTAATGGACCCAAATAACCATTCCGACAATGAATCGTTTATATCTAGTGCAGATATCAAAATATTGCTTGGATGTACGATTAAAGACTTCGGTTTTCTTTATTTGCGTTTCCAGTGGGTCCAAATTAACATTCTGACAAAGAATCGTGCATATTTAATGCAAGTGTAAAAATATCGCTTGGTTGTTCGAATCAATACTTCGCTTTGCTTTATTTGCATAGATTCTACTCCAACATAGGCAATGCTTTCCGATTCTGAGGGTACACATTTCACTAACAGTCATAGAAATATTATCTCGGGAATGAATTCTGAATCCACTTTTTTGCTATTTCCAAAGGCTCCCAATGGGTACAAATAGCCATTCCGACAAAGGATCGTGCATATCACATGCAAGTGTAAAAATCGTTCTTGATTGATCGAATAAAGACTTCGCTTTGACTTATTTCCATCGATTCTGCTTCAACATAGGCAGTGCTTTTCGATTCTGAGGGTACACATTTCACTAACAGTCAAAGAAAAATTCTGAATTCTGAAACGACGTTTATTCTATTTCCAAGGCCTTTCAATGGGTCCAAGTAACCTTTCTGACAACGAAACGTGCATATCTAATGCAAGTGTGAAAATATCGCTTGGTTGTTCGAATAAAGACTTCGCTTTGCTTTATTTGCGTAGATTCTACTTCAACATAGGCAATGCTTTTCGATTCTGAGTGTACACATTTCACTAACAGACAAAGAAATACTCTGAATTCTGAATCGACGTTTTTTTTATTTCCAAAGCCGTTCAATGGGTCCAAGTAGCCATTCTGACAACGAATCATGCATATCTAATGCAAGTGTAAAAATATGGCTTGGTTGTTCGAATCAATACTTCGCTTTGCCTTATTTGCATAGATTCTACTTCAACATAGGCAGTCCTTTTCGATTCTGAGGGTACACATTTCACTAACAGTCAAAGAAATATTATCTCGGGAATGAATTCTGAATCGATTTTTTTTTCTCCAACGACTTCCAATGGGTACAAATAACCATTCTGACAAAGGATCGTGCATATCACATGCAAGTGTAAAAATCGTTCTTGATTGATCGAATAAAGACCTCGCTTTGACTTATTTGCATCAATTCTGCTTCAACACAGGCAGTGCTTTTCGATTCTGAGGGTACACATTTCACTAACAGTCCAAGAAATATTATCTCAGGAATGAATTCTGAACCGACGTTTTTCTATTTCCAAAGCCTTTCAATGGGTCCAAGTAACCATTCTGACAACGAAACGTGCATATCTAATGCAAGTGTACAAATATCGCTTGGTTGCTCGAATCAATACTCCGCTTTGCTTTATTTGCATAGATTCTACTTCAACATAGGCAATGCTTTTCGATTCTGAGGTAATGGACCCAAATATCCATTCCGAGATATCAAAATATTGCTTGGATGTACGATTAAAGACTTCGGTTTTCTTTATTTGCGTTTCCAGTGGGTCCAAATTAACATTCTGACAAAGAATCGTGCATATTTAATGCAAGTGTAAAAATATCGCTTGGTTGTTCGAATCAATACTTCGCTTTGCTTTATTTGCATAGCTTCTACTTCAACATAGGCAATGCTTTTCGATTCTGAGGGTACACATTTCACTAACAGTCAAAGAAATATTCTGAATTCTGAATCGACGTTTTTTCCCATTTCCAAAGCCTTTCAATGGGTCCAAGTAACCATTCTGACAACGAATCGTGCATATCTAATGCAAGCGTAAAAATATCGCTTGGCTGTTCGAATATAGACTTCGATTTGCTTTATTTGCATAGATTCTACTTCAACATAGGCAGTGCTTTTCGATTCTGAGGGTACACATTTCACTAACAGTCAAAGAAAAATTCTGAATTCTGAAACGACGTTTATTCTATTTCCAAGGCCTTTCAATGGGTCCAAGTAACCTTTCTGACAACGAAACGTGCATATCTAATGCAAGTGTGAAAATATCGCTTGGTTGTTCGAATAAAGACTTCGCTTTGCTTTATTTGCGTAGATTCTACTTCAACATAGGCAATGCTTTTCGATTCTGAGTGTACACATTTCACTAACAGACAAAGAAATACTCTGAATTCTGAATCGACGTTTTTTTTATTTCCAAAGCCGTTCAATGGGTCCAAGTAGCCATTCTGACAACGAATCATGCATATCTAATGCAAGTGTAAAAATATGGCTTGGTTGTTCGAATCAATACTTCGCTTTGCCTTATTTGCATAGATTCTACTTCAACATAGGCAGTCCTTTTCGATTCTGAGGGTACACATTTCACTAACAGTCAAAGAAATATTATCTCGGGAATGAATTCTGAATCGATTTTTTTTTCTCCAACGACTTCCAATGGGTACAAATAACCATTCTGACAAAGGATCGTGCATATCACATGCAAGTGTAAAAATCGTTCTTGATTGATCGAATAAAGACCTCGCTTTGACTTATTTGCATCAATTCTGCTTCAACACAGGCAGTGCTTTTCGATTCTGAGGGTACACATTTCACTAACAGTCCAAGAAATATTATCTCAGGAATGAATTCTGAACCGACGTTTTTCTATTTCCAAAGCCTTTCAATGGGTCCAAGTAACCATTCTGACAACGAAACGTGCATATCTAATGCAAGTGTACAAATATCGCTTGGTTGCTCGAATCAATACTCCGCTTTGCTTTATTTGCATAGATTCTACTTCAACATAGGCAATGCTTTTCGATTCTGAGGTAATGGACCCAAATATCCATTCCGAGATATCAAAATATTGCTTGGATGTACGATTAAAGACTTCGGTTTTCTTTATTTGCGTTTCCAGTGGGTCCAAATTAACATTCTGACAAAGAATCGTGCATATTTAATGCAAGTGTAAAAATATCGCTTGGTTGTTCGAATCAATACTTCGCTTTGCTTTATTTGCATAGATTCTACTCCAACATAGGCAATGAATTTCCGATTCTGAGGGTACACATTTCACTAACAGTCAAAGAAATATTATCTCGTAAATGAATTCTACATCGACGTGTTTTCTATTCCCAAAACCTTTTAATGGGCCCAGATAACCATTCCGACAATGAATCATTTATATCTAATGCAGATATCAAAACACAGGCAATACTATTCGATTCCGATTACGCGCATTTTACTAACAGTCAAAAAAATATTCTGAATTCTGAATCGACGTTTATTTTTTATTTCCAAAGCCCTCCAGTGGGTCCAAGTAACCATTCTGACAACGAATCGTGCATATCTAATGCAAGTGTAAAAATATCGCTCGGTTGTTCGAATCAATACTTCGCTTTGCTTTATTTGCATAGATTCTACTCAACATAGGCAATGCTTTTCGATTCTGAGGGTGCACATTTCACTAAGAGTCAAAGAAATATTATCTCGGGAATGAATTCTGAATCGAAGTTTTTTCTATTTCCAAAGGCTTCAGGTGTAAAAGTATTGCCTCGCTTTGCTTTATTTGCATCGGTTCTACTTCAACATAGGCAATCGAATCTAACAGTCAAAGAAATATTCTGAATTCTGAATCGACGTTTTTTTCTATTTCCAAAGCCTTTCAATGGGTCCAAGTAACCATTCTGACAACGAAACGTGCATATCTAATGCAAGTGTACAAATATCGCTTGGTTGCTCGAATCAATACTCCGCTTTGCTTTATTTGCATAGATTCTACTTCAACATAGGCAATGCTTTTCGATTCTGAGGTAATGGACCCAAATATCCATTCCGAGATATCAAAATATTGCTTGGATGTACGATTAAAGACTTCGGTTTTCTTTATTTGCGTTTCCAGTGGGTCCAAATTAACATTCTGACAAAGAATCGTGCATATTTAATGCAAGTGTAAAAATATCGCTTGGTTGTTCGAATCAATACTTCGCTTTGCTTTATTTGCATAGATTCTACTCCAACATAGGCAATGAATTTCCGATTCTGAGGGTACACATTTCACTAACAGTCAAAGAAATATTATCTCGTAAATGAATTCTACATCGACGTGTTTTCTATTCCCAAAACCTTTTAATGGGCCCAGATAACCATTCCGACAATGAATCATTTATATCTAATGCAGATATCAAAATATTGCTTGGGTGTTCGATTAAAGACTTCGCTTTGCTTTATTTGCATTTCCAATGGGTCCAAATAGACATTCTGCATAGTGCATATTTATAGTAAAGTCTTTGCTTTGCTTTATTTGCATCGGTTCTGCTTCAACACAGGCAGTGCTTTTCGATTCCGAGTACGCGCATTTTACTAACAGTCAAAGAAATATTCTGAATTCTGAATCGACGTTTTTTTTTATTCCCAAAGCCTTTCAATGGGTCCAAATAAAAATTATGACAACAAATCGTGCATATCTAATGCAAGTGTAAAAATATCGCTTGGTTGTTTGAATAAATACCTCGCTTTGCTTTATTTGCATCGGTTCTACTTCAACATAGGCAATCGAATCTAACAGTCAAAGAAATATTCTGAATTCTGAATCGACGTTTTTTTTCTATTTCCAAAGCCTTCCAATGGGTCCAAGTAACCATTCTGACAACGAATCGTGCATGTCTAATGCAAGTGTAAAAATATCGCTTGGTTGTTCGAATCAGTACTTCGCTTTGCTTTATTTGCATAGATTCTACTTCAACATAGGCAATGCTTTTCGATTCTGAGGGTACACATTTCACTAACAGTCAAATAAATATTATCTCGGGAATGAATTCTGAATCGACATTTTTTCTATTTCCAAAGCCTTCCAATAGGTCCAAATAAAAAACCTGACGAAGAATCGTGCATATCTAATGCAAGCGTAAAAATATCGCTTGGTTGTTCGAATAAATACCTCGCTTTGTTTTATTTGCATAGATTCTACAACAACATAGGCAATGCTTTTCGATTCTAAGGGTACACATTTCACTAACAGTCAAAGAAATATTATCTCGGGAATGAATTCTGAATCCACGTTTTTTCTATTTCCAAAGGCTTCCAATGGGTCCATATAAAAAACCTGACAAAGAATCGTGCATATCTAATGCTGGTGCAAAAATATTTCTTGGGTGTTCGAATAAATACATAGCTTTGACTTATTTGCATCGATTCTACTTCAACATAGGCAATGATTTTCGATTCTGAAGGTACACATTTCACTAAGAGTCAAAGATATATTATCTCGGGAATGAATACTGAATCGAAATGTTTTCTATTCATAAAGCCTATAGATATATTATCTCGGGAATGAATTCTGAATTGACGTTTTTACTATTACTACAGCCTTCCAATGGGTCCAAAAAAACATTCTGCCAAAGAATCGTGCATATTTAATGCAGGTGTAAAAATATCGCTTGGTTTTTCGAATCAATACTTCGCTTTGCTTTATTTGCATAGATTCTACTTCAACATAGGCAATGCTTTTCGATTCTGAGGTTACACATTTCACTAACAGTCAAAGAAATATTATCTCGGAAATGAATTCTGAATCGACGTTTTTTCTATTTCCATAGACATCCAATGGGTCCAAATAAAAAACTTGATAAAGAATCGACTATTTCTAATGCAGGTGTAGAAGTACTGCTTGATTGTTTGAATAAATACATCGCTTTGCTTTATTTGCATCCATTCTACTTCAACATTAGCAATCGAATCTAACAGTCAAAGAAATATTCTGAATTCTGAATCGACGTTTTTTCTACTGCCAAAGCCTTCCAATGGGTCCAAGTAACCATTCTGACAAAGAATCGTGCATATCTAATGCAAGTGTAAAAATATCGCTTGGTTGTTCGAATAAATACTTCGCTTTGCTTTATTTGCATAGATTCTACTTCAACACAGGCAATACTATTCGATTCCGATTACGCGCATTTTACTAACAGTCAAAAAAATATTCTGAATTCTGAATCGACGTTTATTTTTTATTTCCAAAGCCCTCCAGTGGGTCCAAGTAACCATTCTGACAACGAATCGTGCATATCTAATGCAAGTGTAAAAATATCGCTCGGTTGTTCGAATCAATACTTCGCTTTGCTTTATTTGCATAGATTCTACTCAACATAGGCAATGCTTTTCGATTCTGAGGGTGCACATTTCACTAAGAGTCAAAGAAATATTATCTCGGGAATGAATTCTGAATCGAAGTTTTTTCTATTTCCAAAGGCTTCAGGTGTAAAAGTATTGCTTGCTTGTTTGAATAAATACCTCGCTTTGCTTTATTTGCATCGGTTCTACTTCAACATAGGCAATCGAATCTAACAGTCAAAGAAATATTCTGAATTCTGAATCGACGTTTTTTTCTATTTCCAAAGCCTTCCAATGGGTCCAAGTAACCTTTCTGACAACGAAACGTGCATATCTAATGCAAGTGTGAAAATATCGCTTGGTTGTTCGAATAAAGACTTCGCTTTGCTTTATTTGCGTAGATTCTACTTCAACATAGGCAATGCTTTTCGATTCTGAGTGTACACATTTCACTAACAGACAAAGAAATACTCTGAATTCTGAATCGACGTTTTTTTTATTTCCAAAGCCGTTCAATGGGTCCAAGTAGCCATTCTGACAACGAATCATGCATATCTAATGCAAGTGTAAAAATATCGCTCGGTTGTTCGAATCAATACTTCGCTTTGCCTTATTTGCATAGATTCTACTTCAACATAGGCAGTCCTTTTCGATTCTGAGGGTACACATTTCACTAACAGTCAAAGAAATATTATCTCGGGAATGAATTCTGAATCGATTTTTTTTTCTCCAACGACTTCCAATGGGTACAAATAACCATTCTGACAAAGGATCGTGCATATCACATGCAAGTGTAAAAATCGTTCTTCATTGATCGAATAAAGACCTCGCTTTGACTTATTTGCATCAATTCTGCTTCAACACAGGCAGTGCTTTTCGATTCTGAGGGTACACATTTCACTAACAGTCCAAGAAATATTATTTCAGGAATGAATTCTGAACCGACGTTTTTTCTATTTCCAAAGCCTTTCAATGGGTCCAAGTAACCATTCTGACAACGAAACGTGCATATCTAATGCAAGTGTACAAATATCGCTTGGTTGCTCGAATCAATACTCCGCTTTGCTTTATTTGCATAGATTCTACTTCAACATAGGCAATGCTTTTCGATTCTGAGGTAATGGACCCAAATATCCATTCCGAGATATCAAAATATTGCTTGGATGTACGATTAAAGACTTCGGTTTTCTTTATTTGCGTTTCCAGTGGGTCCAAATTAACATTCTGACAAAGAATCGTGCATATTTAATGCAAGTGTAAAAATATCGCTTGGTTGTTCGAATCAATACTTCGCTTTGCTTTATTTGCATAGATTCTACTCCAACATAGGCAATGCTTTCCGATTCTGAGGGTACACATTTCACTAACAGTCAAAGAAATATTATCTCGGGAATGAATTCTACATCGACGTGTTTTCTATTCCCAAAACCTTTTAATGGGCCCAGATAACCATTCCGACAATGAATCATTTATATCTAATGCAGATATCAAAATATTGCTTGGGTGTTCGATTAAAGACTTCGCTTTGCTTTATTTGCATTTCCAATGGGTCCAAATAGACATTCTGCATAGTGCATATTTATAGTAAAGTCTTTGCTTTGCTTTATTTGCATCGGTTCTGCTTCAACACAGGCAGTGCTTTTCGATTCCGAGTACGCGCATTTTACTAACAGTCAAAGAAATATTCTGAATTCTGAATCGACGTTTTTTTTATTCCCAAAGCCTTTCAATGGGTCCAAATAAAAATTATGACAACAAATCGTGCATATCTAATGCAAGTGTAAAAATATCGCTTGGTTGTTTGAATAAATACCTCGCTTTGCTTTATTTGCATCGGTTCTACTTCAACATAGGCAATCGAATCTAACAGTCAAAGAAATATTCTGAATTCTGAATCGACGTTTTTTTCTATTTCCAAAGCCTTCCAATGGGTCCAAGTAACCATTCTGACAACGAATCGTGCATGTCTAATGCAAGTGTAAAAATATCGCTTGGTTGTTCGAATCAATACTTCGCTTTGCTTTATTTGCATAGATTCTACTTCAACATAGGCAATGCTTTTCGATTCTGAGGGTACACATTTCACTAACAGTCAAAGAAATATTCTGAATTCTGAATCGACGATTATTTTTTATTTCCAAAGCCCTCCAGTGGGTCCAAGTAACCATTCTGACAACGAATCGTGCATATCTAATGCAAGCGTAAAAATATCGCTTGGCTGTTCGAATATAGACTTCGATTTGCTTTATTTGCATAGATTCTACTTCAACATAGGCAATGCTTCTCGATTCTGAGGTTACACATTTCACTAACAGTCAAATAAATATTATCTCGGGAATGAATTCTGAATCGACATTTTTTCTATTTCCAAAGCCTTCCAATAGGTCCAAATAAAAAACCTGACGAAGAATCGTGCATATCTAATGCAAGCGTAAAAATATCGCTTGGTTGTTCGAATAAATACCTCGCTTTGTTTTATTTGCATAGATTCTACAACAACATAGGCAATGCTTTTCAATTCTGAGGGTACACATTTCACTAACAGTCAAAGAAATATTCTGAATTCTGAATCGACGTTGGCAATGCTTTTCGATTCGGAGGGTACACATTTCACTAACAGTCAAAGAAATATTATCTCGGGAATGAATTCTGAATCCACGTTTTTTCTATTTCCAAAGGCTTCCAATGGGTCCATATAAAAAACCTGACAAAGAATCGTGCATATCTAATGCTGGTGCAAAAATATTTCTTGTTTGTTCGAATAAATACATAGCTTTGACTTATTTGCATCGATTCTACTTCAACATAGGCAATGATTTTCGATTCTGAAGGTACACATTTCACTAAGAGTCAAAGATATATTATCTCGGGAATGAATACTGAATCGAAATGTTTTCTATTCATAAAGCCTATAGATATATTATCTCGGGAATGAATTCTGAATTGACGTTTTTACTATTACTACAGCCTTCCAATGGGTCCAAAAAAACATTCTGCCAAAGAATCGTGCATATTTAATGCAGGTGTAAAAATATCGCTTGGTTTTTCGAATCAATACTTCGCTTTGCTTTATTTGCATGGATTCTACTTCAACATAGGCAATGCTTTTCGATTCTGAGGTTACACATTTCACTAACAGTCAGAGAAATATTATCTCGGAAATGAATTCTGAATCGACGTTTTTTCTATTTCCATAGACATCCAATGGGTCCAAATAAAAAACTTGATAAAGAATCGACTATTTCTAATGCAGGTGTAGAAGTACTGCTTGATTGTTTGAATAAATACATCGCTTTGCTTTATTTGCATCGATTCTACTTCAACATTGGCAATCGAATCTAACAGTCAAAGAAATATTCTGAATTCGGAATCGACGTTTTTTCTACTGCCAAAGCCTTCCAATGGGTGCAAGTAACCATTCTGACAAAGAATCGTGCATATCTAATGCAAGTGTAAAAATATCGCTTGGTTGTTCGAATAAATACTTCGCTTTGCTTTATTTGCATAGATTCTACTTCAACACAGGCAATACTATTCGATTCCGATTACGCGCATTTTACTAACAGTCAAAGAAATATTCTGAATTCTGAATCGACGTTTATTTTTTATTTCCAAAGCCCTCCAGTGGGTCCAAGTAACCATTCTGACAACGAATCGTGCATATCTAATGCAAGTGTAAAAATATCGCTCGGTTGTTCGAATCAATACTTCGCTTTGCTTTATTTGCATAGATTCTACTCAACATAGGCAATGCTTTTCGATTCTGAGGGTGCACATTTCACTAAGAGTCAAAGAAATATTATCTCGGGAATGAATTCTGAATCGAAGTTTTTTCTATTTCCAAAGGCTTCAGGTGTAAAAGTATTGCTTGCTTGTTTGAATAAATACCTCGCTTTGCTTTATTTGCATCGGTTCTACTTCAACATAGGCAATCGAATCTAACAGTCAAAGAAATATTCTGAATTCTGAATCGACGTTTTTTTCTATTTCCAAAGCCTTCCAATGGGTCCAAGTAACCATTCTGACAACGAATCATGCATATCTAATGCAAGTGTAAAAATATCGCTCGGTTGTTCGAATCAATACTTCGCTTTGCTTTATTTGCATAGATTCTACTCAACATAGGCAATGCTTTTCGATTCTGAGGGTACACATTTCACTAACAGTCAAAGAAATATTATCTCAGGAATGAATTCTGAATCGACGTTTTTTCTATTTCCAAAGCATTTCAATGGGTCCAAGTAAACATTCTGACAACGAATCATGCATATCTAATGCAAGTGTAAAAATATCGCTCGGTTGTTCGAATCAATACTTCGCTTTGCTTTATTTGCATAGATTCTACTCAACATAGGCAATGCTTTTCGATTCTGAGGGTACACATTTCACTAACAGTCAAAGAAATATTCTGAATTCTGAATCGAGGTTTTTCCTATTCCCAAAGCCTTTCGATGGGTCCAAATAAAAATTCTGACAACAAATCGTGCATATCTAATGCAAGCGTAAAAATATGGCTTGGTTGTTCGAATCAATACTTCGCTTTGCTTTATTTGCATCGATTTTACTTCAACATAGGCAATGCTTTTCGATTCTGAGGTTGCACATTTCATTAACAGTCAAAGAAATATTATCTCGGGAATGAATTCTGAATCGACGTTTTTTCTATTTCCAAAGGCTTCCAATGGGTACAAATAAAAAACTTGATAAAGAATCGAGGATTTCTAATGCAGGTGTAAAAGTATTCCTTGGTTTTTTGAATAAATACCTCGCTTTGCTTTATTTGCATCGATTCTAATTCAACATAGGCAATCGAATCTAACAGTCAAAGAAATATTCTGAATTCGGAATCGACGTTTTTTCTATTTCAAAGCCTTCCAGTGGGTCCAAGTAACCATTCTGACAACGAATCGTGCATATCTAATGCAAGTGTAAAAATATCGCTTGATTGTTCGAATCAACACTTCGCTTTGCTTTATTTGCATAGATTCTACTTCAACAAAGGCAATGCTTTTCGATTCTGAGGGTACCCATTTCACTAACAGTCAAAGAAATATTATCTCGGGAATGAATTCTGAATCGACGAGTGTTCTGTTCCCAAAACCTTCTAATGGGCCCAAGAAACCATTCTGACAACGAATCGTGCATATCTAATGCAAGTGTAAAAATATCGCTTGATTGTTCGAATCAATACCTCGCTTTGCTTTATTTGCATAGATTCTGCTTCAACATAGGCAATGCTTTTCAATTCTGAAGGTACACATTTCACTAAGAGTCAAGGAAATACTATCTAAGGAATGAATTCTGAATCGACGTTTTTTCTATTTCAAAGCCTTTCAATGGGTCCAAGTAGCCATTCTGACAACGAATCGTGCATATCTAATGCAAGTGTAAAAATATCGCTTGATTGTTCGAATCAATACCTCGCTTTGCTTTATTTGCATAGATTCTGCTTCAACATAGGCAATGCTTTTCGATTCTGAGGTTATACATTTCACTAACAGTCAAGGAAATATTATCTCGGCAATGAATTCTGAATCGACGTTTTTTCTACTGCCAAAGCCTTCCAATAGGTCCAAATAAAAAACCTGACAAGCGTAGAAATATCGCTTGGTTGTTCGAATAAATACCTCGCTTTGTTTTATTTGCATCGATTCTACTTCAACATAGGCAATGCTTTCCGATTCTGAGGGTACACATTTCACTAAGAGTCAAACAAATATTACCGTGGGCAAAAGGATCAGATGTCCGCCATTTTCGTGGGCAAATGTTCAACGATACCTAGTGTTCGTTAACCTCTGTAGTAGTATGCGAAAAAGGTAGGCAGTCGACCATGTTCTGCATTTCGAGTGAAATGAATTTGAAATCGAATTTCTATTTCACCCGAAGTGAATATCCATGTGTCTGCATTTCGATTGATTTCGAATTTTTCGAATTCACTTTCGGCTTCGCACTTCACAAGGCAAATGGTTTTTGTGAATTCGAAAAATCCCACGATATACAGAATACAAGGTATTATATTTCTCAAATTCGCGTGACGTCACACATAGCAGGGCAACTTCACATTGAATTCAAATTGTATGGAGAAACTTTCTGTAGCATTAATTAAATGAAAAACGATGGTTATAGTATAAATAATAGAAATGATTTTTGTTATTATTGGTGTTACAACCAAATACTGCCATTTTTTAATCAAACTTTTCACAAATTTCACAAAATTAGTCACAAATGTTTTCACAACACTGTTCAAATTATTCGCGGCAAAACATATGTCATGATACGCATGACGTCACACGCAGCACAATTCAAAAAAATAAGTGACGGGAACATAATACCTTGTATTCTGTATATCGTGGAAAAATCCGAAATCAATCAATCAACTTCCCCTCCAAACAAATTCTTACAGAACACACATTCCTCATCTACATACATATCCGAAGAAATCTATCATTCGGTTGGCCACACCTCCCACTCCCTTTTTTTTCAAAAGCTATCGTTTGCAGTAAGTTCACCACAAAAACAAGGGGAAGTTAAACGAAAATTTGTTGATAAAGGGAATTGTTTATTCGAACAACCAATCAATATTTTTACACTTGCATTAGATGTGCGCGATTCTTTGTCAGAATGGTTATTTGGACCAATTGGAAGGTTCTGGAAATAGAAAAAACTTCGATTAAGAATTCATTTCCGAGATAATATTTCTTTGACTGTTAGTGAAATGTATGTCCTCAGAATCGAAAACCATTGGCTTAGTTGAAGTAGAATCGATGGAAGTAAAGAATGGCTATTTGGACCCATTGGAAGGTTTTGGAAACGTCGATTCAGGTTTCATTCCCGAGTTAATATTTTTTAATTAGTGAAATGGTTGTCCTCAGAATCGAAAAGGGTTGCCTATGTTGAAGTAGAATCCGCGCTAAAAAAGCGATATTCATTCAAGAGATAATATATCTTTGACTGTCGTGTATCGAAAAGCACTACCTTAGTTGAAGTGGAATCGATGCATATTTAACGCTTTTTTCTTTTTTTCTTATTCCAAAGACTTCCATTGGGTACAAATAACCAATCTGACAAAGGATCGTGCATATCACATACAAGTGTAACAATCTTGCTTGATTGATCGAATAAAGACTTGGCATTGCTTTATTTGCATCGATTCTACTTCAATCTAGGCAATGCTTCTCGATACACGTTTCACTAACTGTCAAAGAAATATCATCTCGGGAATGAATTCTTAATCGACTTTTTTTCTATTTCCAAAGCCTTCCAGTGGGTCCAGCTAACGTTTCTGACAAGGAATCGTGCATATCTAATGCAAGTGTAAACATATCGCTTTGTTGTTCGCTTTGCTGTATTTTCATTGACTCAACTTCAACATAGGCAATGCTTTTCGATTTTGAGGACACACATTTTACTAGTTGAGGTGTTTTCTATTCCCAAAGCCTTCTATTGGGTCCAAATAACCATCCTGACAAAGAATCGTGCATATCTAATGCAGGTGTAAGCATCTTTCTTGGTTGTTCGAATAAAGACTATCCACAAAGAATCGTGCATATCTAATGCAGGTGCAAAAATGTTTGGTTATTTGAATAAAGACATCGCTTTGCTTTATTCAGATCGATTTTACTTCATCTAAGGCAATGCTTTTTGATTCTGAGAACACTAATTTCACTAACAGTCAAACAAATATTATCTCGGGAATTATTTCTGAATCGAATTTTTTCTTCATTCCCGAGATAATATTTCTTTGGCATTTAGTGAAATTTGTATCGAGAAGCATCGCCTAAGTTGAAGTAGAGTCAATAAAAATAAAGCAAAGCGAATAACACTTGCCTTTTTTTTTCCTCTTGTACAACCCTGCCGTAAAGGCTGCGACACTGCGACCTAAAAAGATCTATTGTATCGACGGGCTGGAGTTAATCCAAAAGATTTACCACTTTCCTTATGAAAGATAGTATATCTTTTGTAGTGGAGTTTTTCAATTCCACTGAAGTCAGT
This sequence comes from Myathropa florea, assembly GCA_930367185.1. NCBI lineage: Eukaryota > Metazoa > Arthropoda > Insecta > Diptera > Syrphidae > Myathropa > Myathropa florea. The sequence goes on along the minus strand of OV884004.1, from coordinate 62,310,920 downwards.
ATTTCCCTGTGGAGAATACGTTTCCTTAACCAATGTAGTGCCGGACATTCACATAAGATGTGCTGAGATGTTTCGTCTTCTTCAAGACAGAACCTACATTCCGTGTTTTGACACAAGTTCATTTTGTTAAGGTGGTAATACAAGCCGCAGTGGCCAGTAAGAAAGCCCGTTAGCTTTCTTATGCTCTCCTTATCTAAGCTAAGGATTTCCTTGTAGGAATAGGGTCTGATTAATTTTTTGGATTGCCTGAGACCTGACCCATTGGTCCAATGATCTAGGCGAAGTTTGTTTTCCCATTCATTAATCAGCGCTGCAGCCGTCGACCAATTGACACTGCAGTATGGTTCAGGGCCTATGAACGCAGTACTTGAACCCGCTCTAGCGAGTTCATCTGCTGATTCGTTACCTGCAATCCCTTTGTGCCCAGGGACCCAACCAAGTTTCACTTTGTTGTGTTTGGCTAGGGATTGCAGAGCATCGTGGCAACATTTGACGGCTTTAGAGTCTATTTGACTGGACGATAAGGCCTTAAGTGCTGCCTGGCTATCAGAAAAGATTTGTATAATTGCGCCCTTGATACCTTTACCAAGATTATGTCTCGCGCAGATCTCAATGGCATGGATTTCGGCTTGGAACACAGTGGGACTAGACCCCATCGGTACAGAGATCCCAGTGTTGGGTCCACAGACACCAGCTCCGACTCCAGAATCCATTTTCGATCCATCTGTGTACCAAACTAGACTTCTGGGGTCTAGTGTTGGGGCACTATTGGACCAGTCTACCCGGTCCAATATTTCAACTTCAAATAACCTGCCGAAACAGTTCTGCCTGACCATAGTGTCCGGCATTGTACAAAACATGTCTCTATTAGGGATTGAGTTGAGTATCCTAAGGTGACCCACTAGGTCACCTGGTTTGAATTGATATTCTAGCTGCAGTTTAATGGCATAAGTGGCAGCTATCTTCCTAACGAAGATGGGTAAAGGTGTCAGCCCGATAATAGCTTCGAGAGCTGTTGTGGGGCAGGTGCGCATGGCACCTGTTATGCCAAGACAGGCAACCCTTTGCAGTTTTTGCAGTTTGTTTGCCGATGACTGTTGAAGGGTTTTTGGCCACCATACGATGGCCGCATATGTGATAATGGGTCTCGCCATCATTGTGTACAACCAATGAATAATTTTGGGAGAGAGACCCCAAGTCCTACCGTAAAGACGTCTACTGGCCCACAGTGCTCTGGTAGCTCGCTCTATGGCGGACTTAATATGTGAATTCCAGTTAAGTCGTCTGTCCAGGATTACTCCGAGATATTTTACCTCGCTGGAATAAACTAGTGTGGTGTTGCCGATTATTATGGGTTCAAGGTTGATACGAGTCCTCCTTGAGAAGGGCACTAGAACGGTCTTGCAGGGATTGATCGATAAACCCTCTGCGTTGCACCATTCCACGACTTGTAGTAGCGCACTTTGCATCATATTGCAAATAGTCGTGTCGTGCTTACCCCTTATAACAATCGCCAGGTCATCAGCATAACCAATTGTGGTGTAGCCTGATCCTTGAAGATCTACTAACAGTTTGTCGATAACTAGTGACCATAATAAGGGGGAAAGAACCCCCCCTTGTGGGCAACCTTTTGCCGCGGTTACAGAAACCGACACTCCTCCGGAAGAAGATGTAATCGAACGACTTTCCAACATGGCTCTGATCCATTTGTTAGTCGATTCTTCGATACCTCTGCTACTGATCGCTCTTGCGATCGAGTCGTAGCCAGTGTTATCGAAAGCGCCCTCAATGTCGAGGAATGCACATAGGGCTATTTCTTTGGAAGCAAGTGCACCTTCTATCTTTTTGACGAGATAATGAAGGGCACCTATGGTGGATTTACCTTTCCTATATGCATACTGGTTCGAGTTTAGAGGGTTAGACAACTCTAATCGTTCTCTAATGTAAACATCAATTAGTCTCTCCATCGTTTTGAGTACAAATGATGTTAGACTTATAGGTCTGTATGATTTAGGCAGCTCACTAGGTCTATTACCCGGTTCTAAGGAACACTTGCCTTAGATATGCACGATTCTTTGTCAGAAACGTTAGTTGGACCCACTGTAAGGCTTTGGAAATTCAAAAAACGTCGACTCAGAATTCATTCCCGAGATAATATTTTTTGATTGTTAGTAATGTTGTTTCCAACATTTGTACATTTCACAAATAACTACGGAAAAAATTAAATTTGTGTGAATCTATATAAGTATATGTAATCATGTATACAACTTGTGTTTTTAATTTATTTGTACTTTTGCAATCCTGTTTCTCTGATTTGAAGAATTAATTTTGTCATTTATATACAACTTTGTAGTGTAAATTTTAAGATATACGGAGTGATAATTATGAGACAATCCAATAATTTTTTTAAAATTTTAAAAATATTTGGCCTCATAAACACAAGCAGTGCATTACTCCGGTAGTGGGCAAATTCATCACAAAATTGTCACTATCGTGGGCAAAATGATCAGACGTCCGCCATTTTCGGGGGCTAATGTTCAACAATAATGGGAGATACTTCGATCATTTCAGTACTTCAAGGATGATTTAAATTTTGTTAACTATTTTATTTGATTTTCTCAGGCTCAACGTCAATAGGTACATTTATACATTTTCTCTTATCACTCTGATTGTTTCATTATTTCGAATGAAATTGAAATATATCAAACCTATGTTCCATATGTTTCATAATATAATAATTTATACTTTAATTTAAAAATATCGTAAATCATTTATAACCAATAATTAACAGTTTCCAATAGTCCTTGCAGTCGTTATTATTCATATAAAATTTTCATAAATAAAAAGTTCATACTGAACACTAACATGTTTGTTTAACCTCCCATTCTTTTCGTGGTGAACGTATGGCAAACGATTTGGGATAGCGTTTTAAAAAATGGGAGGGGGAGGTGTGGCCAACCGGATGATAGATTTCTTCGCATATGTATTTTGATGAGGAATGCCTGTTCTGTAAGAATTTGTTTGGAGGGGAAGTTGATTGATTGATTTCGAATTTTTCGAATTCACAAAAACCAATAGCCTTGGTAAGTGCGAAGCCGAGAAATTCGAAATCAATCGAAAAACAAAATGATCAGACGTCCGCCATTTTCGGGGGCTAATGTTCAACAATAATGGGAGATACTTCGATCATTTCAGTACTTCAAGGATGATTTAAATTTTGTTAACTATTTTATTTGATTTTCTCAGGCTCAACGTCAATAGGTACATTTATACATTTTCTCTTATCACTCTGATTGTTTCATTATTTCGAATGAAATTGAAATATATCAAACCTATGTTCCATATGTTTCATAATATAATAATTTATACTTTAATTTAAAAATATCGTAAATCATTTATAACCAATAATTAACAGTTTCCAATAGTCCTTGCAGTCGTTATTATTCATATAAAATTTTCATAAATAAAAAGTTCATACTGAACACTAACATGTTTGTTTAACCTCCCATTCTTTTCGTGGTGAACGTATGGCAAACGATTTGGGATAGCGTTTTAAAAAATGGGAGGGGGAGGTGTGGCCAACCGGATGATAGATTTCTTCGCATATGTATTTTGATGAGGAATGCCTGTTCTGTAAGAATTTGTTTGGAGGGGAAGTTGATTGATTGATTTCGAATTTTTCGAATTCACAAAAACCAATTGCCTTGCTAAGTGCGAAGCCGTGAAATTCGAAATCAATCGAAATGCAGAAACATGGAAATTCACTTCAGGTGAAATAGAAATTCGATTTCAAATTCATTTCACTCGAAATGCAGAACATGGGCGACTGCCTAGTTTTTAGGCATACTACTACAGAGTCCACGCCAAGAAAATGGCGGACGTCTGAACATTTTCGTTTAACTTCCCCTTCTTTTCGTGGTGAACGTATGGCAAACGATTTGTCATAGCGTTTTAAAAAATGGGAGGGGGAGGTGTGGCCAACCGGATGATAGATTTCTTCGCATATGTATGTAGATGAGGAATGTATGTTTTGTAAGAATTTGTTTGGAGGGGAAGTTGATTGATTGATTTCGAATTTTTCGAATTCACAAAAACCAATTGCTTTGCTAAGTGCGAAGCCGAAAGTGAATTCGAAAAATTCGAAATCAATCGAAATGCAGAAACATGGAAATTCACTTCGGGTGAAATAGAAATTCGTTTTCAAATTCATTTCACTGGAAATGCAGAACATGGGCGACTGCCTAGTTTTTACGCATACTACTACAGAGTTGAAAAAACTGTTATCGTTGAACATTTGCCCACGAAAATGGCGGACATCTGAACATTTTCGTTTAACTACCACATTTTTTTGTGGTGAACGTATTGCAAACGATTTGTGATAGCGTTTGGAAGAAAAGTGAGGGGGAGGTGTTGACAACCCGATTTCTTCCCATATGTATGTAAATGAGGAATGTATGTTCTGTAAGTATTTGTTTGACGGGGAATTTGATTGATTGATTTCGAATTTTTCGAATTCACAAACACCATTTGCCTTGCCAAAAAATTCGAAATCAATCGAAGTGCAGAACATGGAAATTCACTTCGGGTGAAATGGAAATTCGATTTCAAATTCATTTCACTCGAAATGCAGTACATGGGCGAGTGCCTACTTTTTACGCATACTTCTACAGAGCTTAACGAATTCCCGTTATCGTTGAACATTTGCCTACAAAAATGGCGGAAGTCTGAACATTTTCGTTTAACTTCCCCTTCTTTTCGTGCTGAACCTATTGCAAACGATTTGTGATAGCTTTCTAGAAAAAAGTGGCGGGGGAGGTGTGGCCAACCGGATGATAGATTTCTTCGAATATGTATGTAGATGAGGAATGAGCGTTCTGTAAGAATTTGTTTGGAGGGGAAGCTGATTGATTGATTTCGAATTTTTCGAATTCACAAAAACCTTGCAGATGCAGAACATGGAAATTCACTTCGGGTGAAATGGAAATTCGATTTAAAATTCATTGCACTCAAAATGCAGAACATGGGCGACTGCCTACTTTTACGCATTCTACTACGGAGTTGAACGAACTCCCGTTATCGTTGAACATTTGCCAACCCGATTTCTTCCCATAGGTATGTAAATGAGGAATGTATTTTCTGTAAGAATTTGTTTGGCGGGGAAGTAATTGACTGATTTCGAATTTTTCGAATTCACTTTCGGCTTCGCACTTCGCAAGGCAAATGGTTTTTGTGAATTCGAAAAATTCGAAATCAATCCCTCCATTTTTTTCCAAAGGCTATCACAAATCGTTTGCCATACGTTCACCACGAAAAGAAGGGGAGGTTAAACAAACATGTTAGTGTTCAATATGAACTTTCTATTTATGAAAATTTTATATGAATAATGACTGGAAGGACTATCCACAAGAAAGGAGACCCCTTTCACTGAACCAACTATCGGGGGATAAGTCTCCTTAACATCGCCTACAAGATCTTCTCTGCCGTTTTGTGTGAACGCCTGAAACCATTCGTGAACAAACTGATACGTCCTTATCAGTGTGGTTTGAGGCCAGGGAAGTCCACCATCTATCAAATTTTCACACTGCGGCAGATCCTGGACCCATTAAAAAAAAAAGACCCATAAAATGCAGATCGACACACACCATCTATTTGTCGATTTCAAGGCCGCATATGACAGCGTGTATAGAGACGCGCTATACAGCGCCATGTCTAGTTTTGACATTCCTGCCAAACTCGTTAGACTGAGCAGGATGACGATGGAGAACTCTCGCTGCACCATCAAGGTCGGTAACGAACTCTCCGAGACCTTCAATGTCAAAAAAGGCTTTAGACAAGGCGACGCGCTGTCATGTGATTTCATTAACATCATTCTTGAGAAGATCGTGCAAAACTCACTGGCCAACACAAGAGGCACGATCTTCCAAAAGTCCATTCAACTGCTAGCTTACGCGGATGACATTGATGTGATTGGGAGAACACAGCGAGCCGTCAATGATGCGTTTGCTGGCATTGAAACGGAAACGGCTAAAATGGGTCTGGCGGTAAACGAGGGCAAAACAAAGTACATGCTGTCATCCAGAAAGGACGCACAACATCGACGACTTGGCCAGAACGTCACCATAGGCAGCTATAACTTTGAGGCAGTAAAGGACTTCGTCTACCTTGGCTCCGCGGTAAACAGTACAAACAACATCAGTACCAAGATCAAACGCAGAATAACTCTCGCCAACTGCTGTTTTTATGGGCTCAAAAGGCAATTGAGTAGTAGAGCCCTCTCTCGGAAGACCAAGTTGACTTTGTATTATACCTTGATCATCCCAGTCCTGCTGTACGGCGCAGAGGCATGGACAATATCCCAAGCGGATGAACAGTCTCTTGGTCTTTTCGAGAGAAAAGTTCTGCGCGCGATCTTTGGTCCTGTTTGCGCTGATGGGATTTGGAGGAGAAGATTCAACCACGAACTGTATGGGCTGTACAGCGACATGAGTCTAGCCAGGCGTCTACGGATACAACGCCTAAGATGGCTAGGCCATGTAGAGCGTATGGACAACTTAGCTCCGGCCCGAAGAGTCTTCGACTCTGAGCCTGTGGGACAACACAAAAGAGGACCTCCACGAACAAGGTGGCGCACACAAGTCTAGGGGGACCTCGGCCGGCTTGGAGTGCGAAACTGGAAACAGCTGGCGAAAGATCGTGCCGGCTGGAGAGGCATGTTGAGTGAGGCCCAGGTCCACCTCGGACTGTAACGCCCTAAGAAGAAGAAGAAGAAGGAAGGACTATTGGAAACCGTTAATTATTGGTTATAAATGTTCAGTATGTGCATTAATTTTACATGAATAATTTCGACTGGAAGGACTATTGGAAACTGTTAATTATTGGTAATAAATGATTTACGATATTTTTAAATTAAAGCATAAATTATTATATTATGAAATATATGGAACATAGATTTGATATATTTCAATTTCATTCGAAATAATGAAACAATCAGAGTGATAAGAGAAAATGTATAAATTTACTTATTAACGTTGAGCCTGAGAAAATCAAATAAAATAGTTAACAAAATTTAAATTCATCCTTGAAGTACTACTGAAATGGTCGAATCGGCCTGTGGTCTTCAGATTTAAGTAAAAAACTGTTTTGTTTTTTCAAAGTTTTCCTTTATTAAACGTTAATATTGAAGTTCAGAGCAGTTTATTATTTTTTCGTAATAATGCAGTAATTTTTCATAACATCCTTAGAACATGTTTATTTCCAACATTGGTACATTTTTCTTTGAGTTTCCATGTTCTGCATTTCGATTGATTTCGAATTTTTCGAATTCATTTCGGCTTCGCACTTCGCAAAGCGAATGGTTTTTGTGAATTCCAAAAATTGGAAATTAATCTATCAACTTCCCCTCCAAACAAATTCTTACAAAACATACATTTCCCATCTACATACATATGCCAAGAAATCTATCATCCGGTTGGCCACACCTCCCCCTCCCTTTTTTTTCAAAAGCTATCAAAAATCGTTTGCAGTAAGTTCACCACAAAAAGAAGGGGAAGTTAAACGAAAATTTGTTAATAAAGCGAATTGGTTATTCGAACAACCAATCAATATTTTTACACTTGCATTAGATGTGGGCGATTCTTTGTCAGAATGGTTATTTGGACCAATTGGAAGGTTCTGGAAATAGAAAAAACGTCGACTAAGAATTCATTTCCGCGATAATATTTCTTTGACAGTTAGTGAAACTTGTATCGAGAAGCATTGCCATACTTGAAGTAGAATCTATGCAAATAAGGCTAACCGAAGTCTTTATTCTAACAACCAAGCGATATTTTTACAGTTGCATTAGATATGCACGATTCTTTATCAGGTTTGTTATTTGGACCCATTGGACTGCCTACTTTTTACGCATTCTACTACAGAGTTGAACGAACTCCCGTTATCGTTGAACATTTGCCAACCCGATTTCTTCCCATATGTATGTAAACGAGGATGTATTTTCTGTAAGAATTTGTTTTCGCCTACAAGATCTTCTCTGCCGTTTTGTGTGAACGCCTGAAACCATTCGTGAACAAACTGATACGTCCTTATCAGTGTGGTTTGAGGCCAGGGAAGTCCACCATCGATCAAATTTTCACACTGCGGCAGATCCTGGAGAAGACCCAGGAAATGCAGATCGACACACACCATCTATTTGTCGATTTCAAGGCCGCATATGACAGCGTGTATAGAGACGAGCTATACAGCGCCATGTCTAGTTTTGACATTCCTGCCAAACTCGTTAGACTGAGCAGGATGACGATGGAGAACTCTCGCTGCTCCATCAAGGTCGGTAACGAACTCAGCGAGACCTTTAATGTCAAAAAAGGTTTTAGACAAGGCGACGCGCTGTCATGTGATTTCATTAACATCATTCTTGAGAAGATCGTGCAAAACTCACTGGCCAACACAAGAGGCACGATCTTCCAAAAGTCCCTTCAACTGCTAGCTTACGCGGATGACATTGATGTGATTGGGAGAACACAGCGAGCCGTCAATGATGCGTTTGCTGGCATTGAAACGGAAACGGCTAAAATGGGTCTGGCGGTAAACGAGGGCAAAACAAAGTACATGCTGTCATCCAGAAAGGACGCACAACATCGATATCCCAAGCGGATGAACAGTCTCTTGGTCTTTTCGAGAGAAAAGTTCTGCGCGCGATCTTTGGTCCTGTTTGCGCTGATGGGATTTGGAGGAGAAGATTCAACCACGAACTGTATGGGCTGTACAGCGACATGAGTCTAGCCAGGCGTCTACGGATACAACGCCTAAGATGGCTAGGCCATGTAGAGCGTATGGACAACTTAGCTCCGGCCCGAAGAGTCTTCGACTCTGAGCCTGTGGGACAACACAAAAGAGGACCTCCACGAACAAGGTGGCGCACACAAGTCTAGGGGGACCTCGGCCGGCTTGGTGTGCGAAAATGGAGGCAGCTGGCGAAAGATCGTGCCGGCTGGAGAGGCACGTTGAGTGAGGCCCAGGTCCACCTCGGACTGTAGCGCCCTAAGAAGAAGAAGAAGAAGGAAGGACTATTGGAAACTGTTAATTATTGGTTATAAAAGAAGGGGAAGTTAAACGAAAATGTTAGTCTTTAGTATAAGTATTCATTTTACATGAATAATGACGACTGGAAGGACTACTGGAAATTGTTAATTATTGGTAATAAATGATTTACGTTATTTTTAAATTAAAGTATAAATTATTATTTTATGAAATATATGGAACATAGGTTTGATATATTTCAATTTCATTCGAAATAATGAAACAATCGAAGTGATAAGAGAAAATGTATGAAAGTACTTATTGACGTTGAGCCTGAGAAAATCAAATAAAATAGTTAACAAAATTTAAATTCATCCTTGAAGTACTACTGAAATGGTCGAATCGGCCTGTGGTCTTCAGATTTAAGTAAAAAACTGTTTTGTTTTTTCAAAGTTTTCCTTTATTAAACGTTAATATTGAAGTTCAAAGCAGTTTATTATTTTTTCGTAATAATGCAGTAATTTTTCATAACATCCGGTTGGCCACACCTCCCCCTCCCTTTTTTTTTCAAAAGCCATCACAAATCGTTTGCAGTAAGTTCACCACAAAAAGAAGGGGAAGTTAAACGAAAATTTGTTAATAAAGCGAATTGGTTATTCGAACAACCAATCAATATTTTTACACTTGCATTAGATGTGCGCCATTCTTTGTCAGAATGGTTATTTGGACCAATTGGAAGGTTCTGGAAATAGAAAAAACGTCGATTAAGAATTCATTCCCGAGATAATATTTCTTTGACAGTTAGTGAAACGTGTATCGAGAAGCACTGTCTTAGTTGAAGTGGAATCGATGCAAATAAAGCAAAGCGAATTCTTTATTCGAACAACCAAGTAATATTTTTACACTTGCATTAGATGTGCGCGATTCTTTGTCAGAATGGTTATTTGGACCCATTGGAAGGTTTTGGAAATAGAAAAAACGTCGTTTCAGGTTTCATTCCCGAGGTAATATGTTTTTAATTAGTGAAAGGGTTGTCCTCAGAATCGAAAACGGTTGCCTATGTTGAGGTAGAATCGGTGCTAAAAAAGCGATATTCATTCCCGAGATAATATGTCTTTGACAGTTAGTGAAACGTGTATCGAAAAGCACTGTCTTAGTTGAAGTGGAATCGATGCAAATAAAGCAAAGCGAATTCTTTATTCGAACAACCAAGCAGTATTAGATGTGCGCATTAGAGCATTATGTGCGCGATTCTTTGTCAGATTTTTTATTTGGACCCTATGGAAGGTTTTGGAAATAGAAAAAACGTCGACTAAGAATTCATTCCCGCGATAATATATCTTTGACAGTTAGTGAAACGTGTATCGAGAAGCATTGTCATACTTGAAGTAGAATCGATGCAAATAAAGCAATGCCAAGTCTTTATTCGAACAACCAAACAAACATTTTTACACTTGCATTAGATATGCACGATTCTTTATCAGGTTTGTTATTTGGACACATTGGATGGCTTTGGAAATTGAAAAATGCGTCGATTCAGAATTTATTCCCGAGATATCATATCTTTGACTGTTAGTGAAATGTGTATCGTCAGAATCGAAAAGCATTGCCTATGTTGAAGCAGAATCGATGCAAATAAAGCAAAGCGAATTCTTTATTTGAACAACCAACCGATATTTTTACACCTGCATTAGATATGCACGATTCTTTATCAGGTTTGTTATTTGGACCCATGGAAAGCATTGGAGATAGAAAACACTATAATTCAGAGTTCATTCCCGAGATAATATTTTTTTGACTGTTAGTGAAATGTGTGTCCTCAGAATGCAAAAGCATTGCCCATGTTGAAGTAGAATCGATGCAAATAAACCAAAACGAAGTCTTTATTCGAACAAACAAGCAATATTTTTACATCTGCATTAGTTATGCACAATTGTTAGTCGGAATGGTTATTCGTACGCATTGGAATGCTTTGGAGATAAAAAACACGATAATTCAGAGTACATTCCCGAGATATTTCAATATTTTAAAAATATTTGGCTTCATGAACGCAGTGCATTACTCCAGTAGTGGGCAATTTCGGCACAAAATTGACCCTATCGTGGGCAAAAGGATCAGATGTCCGCCATTTTCGTGGGCAAATGTTCAACGATACCTAGAGTTCGTTAAACTCTGTAGTAGTATGCGTAAAAAGTAGGCAGTCGCCCATGTTCTGCATTTTGAGTGAAATGAATTTGAAATCGAATTTCGATGTGATAGCGTTTCGTCTTGTGATAGCGTTTGGAAAAAAGGGAGGGGAAGGTGTGGCCAACCGAATGATAGATTTCTTCGCATATGTATGTAGATGGGGTAATAAATGCAGTAATTTTTCATAACATCTTTGAAAAAATTGTATTTGTTTAGGAGTTCAATATTAGTTTCGGCAATATCCACAAATAACTACGGAAGATATTAAATATGTGTGAATCTATATAAGTATATGCAGTCATGTATACAACTTGTGTTTTTAATATATTTGTACTTTTGCAATCGTGTTTCTTTGATTTGAAGAATTAATTTTGTCATTTATATACAACATTGTGCTGTAAATTTTAAGATATACGGAGTGATAATTATGAGATATCATCTTATACAATTGAATAAAACGACAGTATACAACATATACAATTTTTAGTATCAATATTTTAAACAAAATGTTAACAACAATATCCTACGTTTTTTAATATTTAAGAAAAACAGTAGTGGGCAAATTCGGCACAAAATTGACACTATCGTGGGCAAAAGGATCAGACGTCCGCCATTTTCGTGGGCAAATGCTCAACGATACCGAGAGTTCGTTAAACTCTGTAGTAGTATAGGTAAAGAGTAGGCAGTCGCCCATGTTCTGCATTTCGAGTGAACCCGAAGTGAATTTCCATGTTCTGCATTTCGATTGATTTCGAATTTTTCGAATTCACTTTCGGTTTCGCACTTCGCAAGGCAAATGGTGTTTGTGAATTTGAAATTAATTTAAAATCGAATTTCCATTTCACCCGAAGTTCTGCATTTCGATTGATTTCGAATTTTTCGAATTCACTTTCGGCTTCGCACTTCGACAGGCAAATGGTTTTTGTGAATTCGAAAAATTTGAAATCAATCAATCAACTTCCCCTCCAAACAAATTCTTACAGAACACACATTCCTCATACATATGCGAAGAAATCTAACATCCGGTTGGTGACACCTCCCCCTCCCCTTTTTTTCAAACGCTATCACAAATCCTTTGCCATACGTTCACCACGAAAAGAAGGGGAAGTTAAACGAAAATGTTAGTGTTCAGTATGAACATGACATTTTAATGTTAAAAAAAAAACAGTAGTGGGCAAATTCGGCACAAAATTGACACTATCGTGGGCAAAAGGATCTGACGTCCGTCATTTTCGTTGGCAAATGTTCAACGATACCGGGAGTTCGTTAAACTCTATAGTAGTATAGGTGCAAAATAGGCAGTCGCCCATGTTCTGCATTTCGAGTGAAATGAATTTGAAATCGAATTTCCATTTCACCCGAAGTGAATTTCCATGTTCTGCATTTCGAGTGATTTCGAATTTCTCGAACTCACTTTCGGCTTCGCACTTCACAAGGCAAATGGTGTTTGTGAATTCGAAAAATTCGAAATCAATCAATCAACTTCCCCTCCAAAAAAATTCTTACAGAACACACATTCCTCATCTACATACCCATGCGAAGAAATCTATAATCAGGTTGGCCACACCTCCCCCATCCTTATTTTTCCAAACGCTATCCGGAATCGTTTGCAACACGTTCAATACGAAAAGAAGGGGAAGTTAAACGAAAATGTTCAGATGGGAGTTAGTGAAACTCTGTACTAGTATGCGTAAAAAGTAGGCAGTCGCCCATGTTCTGCATTTCGAGTGAAATGAATTTGAAATCGAATTTCCATTTCACCCGAAGTGAATTTCCATGGTCTGCATTTCGATTGATTTCGAATTTCTCGAACTCACTTTCGGCTTCGCACTTCACAAGGCAAATGGTGTTTGTGAACTCGAAAAATTCGAAATCAATCAATCAACTTCATCTCCAAACAAATTCTTACAGAACACACATTCCTCATCTACATACATATGCCAAGAAATCTATAATCAGGTTGGCCACACCTCCCCCTCACTTTTTTTCCAAAGGCTATCAGAAATCCTTTGCAATACGTTCCCCACGAAAAGAAGGGGAAGTTTAACGAGAATGTTCAGATGTCCGCCATTTTGGTGTGCAAATATTCAACGATAAGGGGATTTCGTTAAACTCTGTAGTAGCATGCGTAAAAAGTAGGCAGTCGCCCATGTTCTGCATTTCGAGTGAAATGAATTTGAAATCGAATTTCCATTTCACCCGAAGTGAATTTCCATGTTCTGCATTTCGATTGATTTCGAATTTCTCGAACTCACTTTCGGCTTCGCACTTCACAAGGCAAATGATGTTTGTGAATTCGAAAAATTCGAAATCAATCAATCAACTTCCCCTCCAAACAAATTCTTACAGAACACACATTCCTCATCTACATTCATATGCGAAGAAATCTATCATCCGGTTGGTCGCAACTCTCCCTCCCTTTTTTTCCAAACGCTTTCAAAATCCTTTGCCATACGTTCACCACGAAAAGAAGGGGAAGTTAAACGAAAGTGTTAGTGTTTAGTATGAACATTTTTATTTATGAAAATTTTATATGAATAATAACGACTGGAAGGACTATTGGAAACTGTTAATTATTGGTTATAAATTATTTACGATGTTTTTTAATTAATGTTTAAATTATTATATTATGAAATATTTGAAACATAGGTTTGATATATTTCAATTTCATTCGAAATAATGAAACAATCAGAGTGATAAGAGAAAATGTATAAATGTACTTATTGACGTTGAGCATGTGAAAATCAAATAAAATAGTTAACAAAATTTTAGTTCTTCCTTGAAGTACTGAAATAATCGAAGTATCTCCCTGTGGTCTTCAGATTTAAGTAAAAAACTGTTTTGTTTTTTCAAAGTTTTCCTTTATTAAACTTTAATATTGAAGTTCTCAGCAGTTTATTATTTTTTCGTAATAATGCAGTAATTTTTCATAACATCCTTAAAAAAATTGTATTTCCAACATATGTTTAGGAATTCAAAGGCAATATTCACAAATAACTACGGAAGAAATTAAATATGTGTGAATCTATATAAGTATATGTAGTCATGTATACAACTAGTGTTTTTAATATATTTGTACTTTTGCAATCCTGTTTCTTTGATTTGAGGAATTAATTTTGTCATTTATATTCAACATTGTGGTGTAAATTTTAAGATATACGGAGTTTTTTTAATTATGAGACATCATCTTATACAATTGAATAATTCAACAATACACCACATATACAATTTTTTGTTAACAGCAATATCCTACGTTTTTATAATATTTAAAAAAAAACAGTAGTGGGCAAATTCGGCACAAAATTGACACTACCGTGGGCAAAAGGATCAGACGTCCGCCATTTTCGTGGGCGAATGTTCAAGGATACCGGGAGTTTGTTAAACTCTGTAGTAGTATGCGTAAAAACTAGGCAGTCGCCCATGTTCTGCATTTCGAGTGAAATGAATTTGAAATCGAATTTCCATTTCACCCGAAGTGAATTCCCATGTTCTGCATTTCGATTGATTTCGAATATTTCGAATTCACTTTCGGCTTCGCACTTCACAAGGCAAATGATGTTTGTGAATTCGAAAAATTCGAAATCAATCAATCAACTTCCCCTCCAAACAAATTCTTACAGAACATACATTCCTCATCTACATACATATGCGAAGAAATCTATAATCAGGTTGGCCACACCTCCCCCTCACTTTTTTTCCAAAGGCTATCACAAATCGTTTGCCATACGTTCACGACGAAAAGAAGGGGAAATTAAACGAAAATGTTCAATTGTCGGCCATTTTCGTGGGCAAATGTTCAACGATAACGGGAGTTGGTTAGACTTTGTATTGGTATGCGTAAAAAGTAGGCAGTCGCTCATGTTCTGCATTTCGAGTGAAATGAATTTGAAATCGAATTTCCATTTCACCCGAAGTGAATTTCCATGTTCTGCATTTCGATTGATTTCGAATTTCTCGAACTCACTTTCGGCTTCGCACTGCGCAAGGCAAATGGTGTTTGTGAATTCGAAAAATTCGAAATCAATCAATCAACATCCCCTCCAAACAAATTCTTACAGAACATACATTCCTCATCTACATACATATGCGAAGAAATCTATCATCCGGTTGGCCACACCTCCCCCTCCCATTTTTTCCAAACGCTATCACAAATCGTTTGCCATACGTTCCCCACGAAAAGAAGGGGAAGTTTAACGAGAATGTTCAGATGTTTACATTTCTGCATTTCGATTGATTTCGAATTTTTCGAATTCATTTCGGCTTCGCACTTCGCAAAGCGAATGGTTTTTGTGAATTCCAAAAATTGGAAATTAATCTATCAACTTCCCCTCCAAACAAATTCTTACAAAACATACATTTCCCATCTACATACATATGCCAAGAAATCTATCATCCGGTTGGCCACACCTCCCCCTCCCTTTTTTTTCAAAAGCTATCAAAAATCGTTTGCAGTAAGTTCACCACAAAAAGAAGGGGAAGTTAAACGAAAATTTGTTAATAAAGCGAATTGGTTATTCGAACAACCAATCAATATTTTTACACTTGCATTAGATGTGGGCGATTCTTTGTCAGAATGGTTATTTGGACCAATTGGAAGGTTCTGGAAATAGAAAAAACGTCGACTAAGAATTCATTCCCGCGATAATATTTCTTTGACAGTTAGTGAAACTTGTATCGAGAAGCATTGCCATACTTGAAGTAGAATCTATGCAAATAAGGCTAACCGAAGTCTTTATTCTAACAACCAAGCGATATTTTTACAGTTGCATTAGATATGCACGATTCTTTATCAGGTTTGTTATTTGGACCCATTGGACTGCCTACTTTTTACGCATTCTACTACAGAGTTGAACGAACTCCCGTTATCGTTGAACATTTGCCAACCCGATTTCTTCCCATATGTATGTAAACGAGGATGTATTTTCTGTAAGAATTTGTTTGGCGGGGAAGTTGATTGACTGATTTCGAATTTTTCGAATTCACTTTCGGCTTCGTACTTCGCAAGGCAAAAGGTTTTTGTGAATTCGAAAAATTCGAAATCAATCCCTCCATTTTTTTCCAAAGGCTATCACAAATCGTTTGCCATACGTTCACCACGAAAAGAAGGGGAGGTTAAACGAACATGTTAGTGTTCAGTATGAACATTTTTATTTATGAAAATTTTATATGAATAATAACGACTGGAAGGACTATCTACAAGAAATGAGACCCCTTTGACTGAGCCAACTATCGGGGGATAAGTCTCCTTAACATCGCCTACAAGATCTTCTCTGCCGTTTTGTGTGAACGCCTGAAACCATTCGTGAACAAACTGATACGTCCTTATCAGTGTGGTTTGAGGCCAGGGAAGTCCACCATCGATCAAATTTTCACACTGCGGCAGATCCTGGAGAAGACCCAGGAAATGCAGATCGACACACACCATCTATTTGTCGATTTCAAGGCCGCATATGACAGCGTGTATAGAGACGAGCTATACAGCGCCATGTCTAGTTTTGACATTCCTGCCAAACTCGTTAGACTGAGCAGGATGACGATGGAGAACTCTCGCTGCTCCATCAAGGTCGGTAACGAACTCAGCGAGACCTTTAATGTCAAAAAAGGTTTTAGACAAGGCGACGCGCTGTCATGTGATTTCATTAACATCATTCTTGAGAAGATCGTGCAAAACTCACTGGCCAACACAAGAGGCACGATCTTCCAAAAGTCCCTTCAACTGCTAGCTTACGCGGATGACATTGATGTGATTGGGAGAACACAGCGAGCCGTCAATGATGCGTTTGCTGGCATTGAAACGGAAACGGCTAAAATGGGTCTGGCGGTAAACGAGGGCAAAACAAAGTACATGCTGTCATCCAGAAAGGACGCACAACATCGATATCCCAAGCGGATGAACAGTCTCTTGGTCTTTTCGAGAGAAAAGTTCTGCGCGCGATCTTTGGTCCTGTTTGCGCTGATGGGATTTGGAGGAGAAGATTCAACCACGAACTGTATGGGCTGTACAGCGACATGAGTCTAGCCAGGCGTCTACGGATACAACGCCTAAGATGGCTAGGCCATGTAGAGCGTATGGACAACTTAGCTCCGGCCCGAAGAGTCTTCGACTCTGAGCCTGTGGGACAACACAAAAGAGGACCTCCACGAACAAGGTGGCGCACACAAGTCTAGGGGGACCTCGGCCGGCTTGGTGTGCGAAAATGGAGGCAGCTGGCGAAAGATCGTGCCGGCTGGAGAGGCACGTTGAGTGAGGCCCAGGTCCACCTCGGACTGTAGCGCCCTAAGAAGAAGAAGAAGAAGGAAGGACTATTGGAAACTGTTAATTATTGGTTATAAAAGAAGGGGAAGTTAAACGAAAATGTTAGTCTTTAGTATAAGTATTCATTTTACATGAATAATGACGACTGGAAGGACTACTGGAAATTGTTAATTATTGGTAATAAATGATTTACGTTATTTTTAAATTAAAGTATAAATTATTATTTTATGAAATATATGGAACATAGGTTTGATATATTTCAATTTCATTCGAAATAATGAAACAATCGAAGTGATAAGAGAAAATGTATGAAAGTACTTATTGACGTTGAGCCTGAGAAAATCAAATAAAATAGTTAACAAAATTTAAATTCATCCTTGAAGTACTACTGAAATGGTCGAATCGGCCTGTGGTCTTCAGATTTAAGTAAAAAACTGTTTTGTTTTTTCAAAGTTTTCCTTTATTAAACGTTAATATTGAAGTTCAAAGCAGTTTATTATTTTTTCGTAATAATGCAGTAATTTTTCATAACATCCGGTTGGCCACACCTCCCCCTCCCTTTTTTTTTCAAAAGCCATCACAAATCGTTTGCAGTAAGTTCACCACAAAAAGAAGGGGAAGTTAAACGAAAATTTGTTAATAAAGCGAATTGGTTATTCGAACAACCAATCAATATTTTTACACTTGCATTAGATGTGCGCCATTCTTTGTCAGAATGGTTATTTGGACCAATTGGAAGGTTCTGGAAATAGAAAAAACGTCGATTAAGAATTCATTCCCGAGATAATATTTCTTTGACAGTTAGTGAAACGTGTATCGAGAAGCACTGTCTTAGTTGAAGTGGAATCGATGCAAATAAAGCAAAGCGAATTCTTTATTCGAACAACCAAGTAATATTTTTACACTTGCATTAGATGTGCGCGATTCTTTGTCAGAATGGTTATTTGGACCCATTGGAAGGTTTTGGAAATAGAAAAAACGTCGTTTCAGGTTTCATTCCCGAGGTAATATGTTTTTAATTAGTGAAAGGGTTGTCCTCAGAATCGAAAACGGTTGCCTATGTTGAGGTAGAATCGGTGCTAAAAAAGCGATATTCATTCCCGAGATAATATGTCTTTGACAGTTAGTGAAACGTGTATCGAAAAGCACTGTCTTAGTTGAAGTGGAATCGATGCAAATAAAGCAAAGCGAATTCTTTATTCGAACAACCAAGCAGTATTAGATGTGCGCATTAGAGCATTATGTGCGCGATTCTTTGTCAGATTTTTTATTTGGACCCTATGGAAGGTTTTGGAAATAGAAAAAACGTCGACTAAGAATTCATTCCCGCGATAATATATCTTTGACAGTTAGTGAAACGTGTATCGAGAAGCATTGTCATACTTGAAGTAGAATCGATGCAAATAAAGCAATGCCAAGTCTTTATTCGAACAACCAAACAAACATTTTTACACTTGCATTAGATATGCACGATTCTTTATCAGGTTTGTTATTTGGACACATTGGATGGCTTTGGAAATTGAAAAATGCGTCGATTCAGAATTTATTCCCGAGATATCATATCTTTGACTGTTAGTGAAATGTGTATCGTCAGAATCGAAAAGCATTGCCTATGTTGAAGCAGAATCGATGCAAATAAAGCAAAGCGAATTCTTTATTTGAACAACCAACCGATATTTTTACACCTGCATTAGATATGCACGATTCTTTATCAGGTTTGTTATTTGGACCCATGGAAAGCATTGGAGATAGAAAACACTATAATTCAGAGTTCATTCCCGAGATAATATTTTTTTGACTGTTAGTGAAATGTGTGTCCTCAGAATGCAAAAGCATTGCCCATGTTGAAGTAGAATCGATGCAAATAAACCAAAACGAAGTCTTTATTCGAACAAACAAGCAATATTTTTACATCTGCATTAGTTATGCACAATTGTTAGTCGGAATGGTTATTCGTACGCATTGGAATGCTTTGGAGATAAAAAACACGATAATTCAGAGTACATTCCCGAGATATTTCAATATTTTAAAAATATTTGGCTTCATGAACGCAGTGCATTACTCCAGTAGTGGGCAATTTCGGCACAAAATTGACCCTATCGTGGGCAAAAGGATCAGATGTCCGCCATTTTCGTGGGCAAATGTTCAACGATACCTAGAGTTCGTTAAACTCTGTAGTAGTATGCGTAAAAAGTAGGCAGTCGCCCATGTTCTGCATTTTGAGTGAAATGAATTTGAAATCGAATTTCGATGTGATAGCGTTTCGTCTTGTGATAGCGTTTGGAAAAAAGGGAGGGGAAGGTGTGGCCAACCGAATGATAGATTTCTTCGCATATGTATGTAGATGGGGTAATAAATGCAGTAATTTTTCATAACATCTTTGAAAAAATTGTATTTGTTTAGGAGTTCAATATTAGTTTCGGCAATATCCACAAATAACTACGGAAGATATTAAATATGTGTGAATCTATATAAGTATATGCAGTCATGTATACAACTTGTGTTTTTAATATATTTGTACTTTTGCAATCGTGTTTCTTTGATTTGAAGAATTAATTTTGTCATTTATATACAACATTGTGCTGTAAATTTTAAGATATACGGAGTGATAATTATGAGATATCATCTTATACAATTGAATAAAACGACAGTATACAACATATACAATTTTTAGTATCAATATTTTAAACAAAATGTTAACAACAATATCCTACGTTTTTTAATATTTAAGAAAAACAGTAGTGGGCAAATTCGGCACAAAATTGACACTATCGTGGGCAAAAGGATCAGACGTCCGCCATTTTCGTGGGCAAATGCTCAACGATACCGAGAGTTCGTTAAACTCTGTAGTAGTATAGGTAAAGAGTAGGCAGTCGCCCATGTTCTGCATTTCGAGTGAACCCGAAGTGAATTTCCATGTTCTGCATTTCGATTGATTTCGAATTTTTCGAATTCACTTTCGGTTTCGCACTTCGCAAGGCAAATGGTGTTTGTGAATTTGAAATTAATTTAAAATCGAATTTCCATTTCACCCGAAGTTCTGCATTTCGATTGATTTCGAATTTTTCGAATTCACTTTCGGCTTCGCACTTCGACAGGCAAATGGTTTTTGTGAATTCGAAAAATTTGAAATCAATCAATCAACTTCCCCTCCAAACAAATTCTTACAGAACACACATTCCTCATACATATGCGAAGAAATCTAACATCCGGTTGGTGACACCTCCCCCTCCCCTTTTTTTCAAACGCTATCACAAATCCTTTGCCATACGTTCACCACGAAAAGAAGGGGAAGTTAAACGAAAATGTTAGTGTTCAGTATGAACATGACATTTTAATGTTAAAAAAAAAACAGTAGTGGGCAAATTCGGCACAAAATTGACACTATCGTGGGCAAAAGGATCTGACGTCCGTCATTTTCGTTGGCAAATGTTCAACGATACCGGGAGTTCGTTAAACTCTATAGTAGTATAGGTGCAAAATAGGCAGTCGCCCATGTTCTGCATTTCGAGTGAAATGAATTTGAAATCGAATTTCCATTTCACCCGAAGTGAATTTCCATGTTCTGCATTTCGAGTGATTTCGAATTTCTCGAACTCACTTTCGGCTTCGCACTTCACAAGGCAAATGGTGTTTGTGAATTCGAAAAATTCGAAATCAATCAATCAACTTCCCCTCCAAAAAAATTCTTACAGAACACACATTCCTCATCTACATACCCATGCGAAGAAATCTATAATCAGGTTGGCCACACCTCCCCCATCCTTATTTTTCCAAACGCTATCCGGAATCGTTTGCAACACGTTCAATACGAAAAGAAGGGGAAGTTAAACGAAAATGTTCAGATGGGAGTTAGTGAAACTCTGTACTAGTATGCGTAAAAAGTAGGCAGTCGCCCATGTTCTGCATTTCGAGTGAAATGAATTTGAAATCGAATTTCCATTTCACCCGAAGTGAATTTCCATGGTCTGCATTTCGATTGATTTCGAATTTCTCGAACTCACTTTCGGCTTCGCACTTCACAAGGCAAATGGTGTTTGTGAACTCGAAAAATTCGAAATCAATCAATCAACTTCATCTCCAAACAAATTCTTACAGAACACACATTCCTCATCTACATACATATGCCAAGAAATCTATAATCAGGTTGGCCACACCTCCCCCTCACTTTTTTTCCAAAGGCTATCAGAAATCCTTTGCAATACGTTCCCCACGAAAAGAAGGGGAAGTTTAACGAGAATGTTCAGATGTCCGCCATTTTGGTGTGCAAATATTCAACGATAAGGGGATTTCGTTAAACTCTGTAGTAGCATGCGTAAAAAGTAGGCAGTCGCCCATGTTCTGCATTTCGAGTGAAATGAATTTGAAATCGAATTTCCATTTCACCCGAAGTGAATTTCCATGTTCTGCATTTCGATTGATTTCGAATTTCTCGAACTCACTTTCGGCTTCGCACTGCGCAAGGCAAATGGTGTTTGTGAATTCGAAAAATTCGAAATCAATCAATCAACTTCCCCTCCAAACAAATTCTTACAGAACATACATTCCTCATCTACATACATATGCGAAGAAATCTATAATCAGGTTGGCCACACCTCCCCCTCACTTTTTTTCCAAAGGCTATCACAAATCCTTTGCAATACGTTCCCCACGAAAAGAAGGGGAAGTTTAACGAGAATGTTCAGATGTCCGCCATTTTGGTGTGCAAATATTCAACGATAAGGGGATTTAGTTAAACTCTGTAGTAGCATGCGTAAAAAGTAGGCAGTCGCCCATGTTCTGCATTTCGAGTCAAATGAATTCGAAATCGAATTTCCATTTCACCCGAAGTGAATTTCCATGTTCTGCATTTCGATTGATTTCGAATTTCTCGAACTCACTTTCAGTTTCGCACTTCGCAAGGCAAATGGTGTTTGTGAATTCGAAAAATTTGAAATCAATCAATCACCTTCCCCTCCAAACAAATTCTTACAGAACACACATTCCTCATCTACATACATATGCGAAGAAATCTATCATCAGGTTGGCCACACCTCCCCCTCACTTTTTTTCCAAACGCTATCAAAATCCTTTGCCATACGTTCACCACGAAAAGAAGGGGAAGTTAAACGAAAGTGTTAGTGTTTAGTATGAACATTTTTATTAATGAAAATTTTATATGAATAATAACGACTGGAAGGACTATTGGAAACTGTTAATTATTGGTTATAAATTATTTACGATATTTTTTAATTAATGTTTAAATTATTATATTATGAAATATTTGAAACATAGGTTTGATATATTTCAATTTCATTCGAAATAATGAAACAATCAGAGTGATAAGAGAAAATGTATAAATGTACTTATTGACGTTGAGCATGTGAAAATCAAATAAAATAGTTAACAAAATTTTAGTTCTTCCTTGAAGTACTGAAATAATCGAAGTATCTCCCTGTGGTCTTCAGATTTAAGTAAAAAACTGTTTTGTTTTTTCAAAGTTTTCCTTTATTAAACTTTAATATTGAAGTTCTCAGCAGTTTATTATTTTTTCGTAATAATGCAGTAATTTTTCATAACATCCTTAAAAAAATTGTATTTCCAACATATGTTTAGGAATTCAAAGGCAATATTCACAAATAACTACGGAAGAAATTAAATATGTGTGAATCTATATAAGTATATGTAGTCATGTATACAACTAGTGTTTTTAATATATTTGTACTTTTGCAATCCTGTTTCTTTGATTTGAGGAATTAATTTTGTCATTTATATTCAACATTGTGGTGTAAATTTTAAGATATACGGAGTTTTTTTAATTATGAGACATCATCTTATACAATTGAATAATTCAACAATACACCACATATACAATTTTTTGTTAACAGCAATATCCTACGTTTTTATAATATTTAAAAAAAAACAGTAGTGGGCAAATTCGGCACAAAATTGACACTACCGTGGGCAAAAGGATCAGACGTCCGCCATTTTCGTGGGCGAATGTTCAATCGAGGATACCGGGAGTTTGTTAAACTCTGTAGTAGTATGCGTAAAAACTAGGCAGTCGCCCATGTTCTGCATTTCGAGTGAAATGAATTTGAAATCGAATTTCCATATCACCCGAAGTGAATTTCCATGTTCTGCATTTCGATTGATTTCGAATTTTTCGAATTCACTTTCGGCTTCGCACTTCGCAAGGCAAATGGTGTTTGTGAATTCGAAAAAATTCGAAATCAATCAATCAACTTCCCCTCCAAACATATTCTGACAGAACACACATTCCTCATCTACATGCGAAAAAATCTATAATCAGGTTGGCCACACCTCCCCCTCACTTTTTTTCCAAAGCCTATCACAAATCGTTTGCCATACGTTCACGACGAAAAGAAGGGGAAGTTTAACGAGAATGTTCAGATGTCGGCCATTTTCGTGGGCAAATGTTCAACGATAACGGGAGTTTGTTAAACTCTGTAGTAGTATGCGTAAAAACTAGGCAGTTGCCCATGTTCTGCATTTCGAGTGAAATGAATTTGAAATCGAATTTCCATATCACCCGAAGTGAATTTCCATGTTCTGCATTTCGATTGATTTCGAATTTTTCGAATTCACTTTCGGCTTCGCACTTCGCAAGGCAAATGGTGTTTGTGAATTCGAAAAAATTCGAAATCAATCAATCAACTTCCCCTCCAAACAAATTCTTACAGAACATACATTCCTCATCTACATACATATGCGAAGAAATCTATCATCCGGTTGGCCACACCTCCCCCTCCCATTTTTTCCAAACGCTATCACAAATCGTTTGCCATACGTTCCCCACGAAAAGAAGGGGAAGTTTAACGAGAATGTTCAGATGTCCGCCATTTTGGTGTGCAAATATTCAACGATAAGGGGATTTCGTTAAACTCTGTAGTAGCATGCGTAAAAAGTAGGCAGTCGCCCATGTTCTGCATTTCGAGTGAAATGAATTTGAAATCGAATTTCCATTTCACCCGAAGTGGATTTCCATGTTCTGCATTTCGATTGATTTCAAATTTTTCGAATTCACTTTCAGTTTCGCACTTCGGAAGGCAAATGGCGTTTGTGAATTCGAAAAATTTGAAATCAATCAATCACCTTCCGCTCCAAACAAATTCTTACAGAACACACATTCCTCATCTACATTCATATGCGAAGAAATCTATCATCCGGTTGGTCGCAACTCTCCCTCCCTTTTTTTCCAAACGCTATCAAAATCCTTTGCCATACGTTCACCACGAAAAGAAGGGGAAGTTAAACGAAAGTGTTAGTGTTTAGTATGAACATTTTTATTTATGAAAATTTTATATGAATAATAACGACTGGAAGGACTATTGGAAACTGTTAATTATTGGTTATAGATTATTTTCGATATTTTTTTAATTAATGTTTAAATTATTATATTATGAAATATTTGAAACATAGGTTTGATATATTTCAATTTCATTCGAAATAATGAAACAATCAGAGTGATAAGAGAAAATGTATAAATGTACTTATTGACGTTGAGCATGTGAAAATCAAATAAAATAGTTAACAAAATTTTAGTTCTTCCTTGAAGTACTGAAATAATCGAAGTATCTCCCTGTGGTCTTCAGATTTAAGTAAAAAACTGTTTTGTTTTTTCAAAGTTTTCCTTTATTAAACTTTAATATTGAAGTTCTCAGCAGTTTATTATTTTTTCGTAATAATGCAGTAATTTTTCATAACATCCTTAAAAAAATTGTATTTCCAACATATGTTTAGGAATTCAAAGGCAATATTCACAAATAACTACGGAAGAAATTAAATATGTGTGAATCTATATAAGTATATGTAGTCATGTATACAACTTGTGTTTTTAATATATTTGTACTTTTGCAATCCTGTTTCTTTGATTTGAGGAATAAATTTTGTCATTTATATACAACATTGTAGTGTAAATTTTAAGATACGCGGAGTGATAATTATGAGACATCATCTTATACAATTGAATAATTCGACAATACACCACATATACAATTTTTTGTTAACAGCAATATCCTACGTTTTTATAATATTTAAAAAAAAACAGTAGTGGGCAAATTCGGCACAAAATTGACACTATCGTGGGCAAAAGGATCAGACGTCCGCCATTTTCGTGGGCAAATGTTCAAGGATACCGGGAGTTCGTTAAACTCTGTAGTAGTATGCGTAAAAACTAGTCAGTCGCCCATGTTCTGCATTTCGAGTGAAATGAATTTGAAATCGAATTTCCATTTCACCCGAAGTGAATTCCCATGTTCTGCATTTCGATTGATTTCGAATATTTCGAATTCACTTTCGGCTTCGCACTGCGCAAGGCAAATGATATTTGTGAATTCGAAAAATTCGAAATCAATCAATCAACTTCCCCTCCAAACAAATTCTTACAGAACATACATTCCTCATCTACATACATATGCGAAGAATCTATAATCAGGTTGGCCACACCTCCCCCTCACTTTTTTTCCAAAGGCTATCACAAATCGTTTGCCATACGTTCACGACGAAAAGAAGGGGAAATTAAACGAAAATGTTCAATTGTCGGCCATTTTCGTGGGCAAATGTTCAACGATACCGGGAGTTCGTTAAACTCTATAGTAGTATAGGTACAAAATAGGCAGTCGCCCATGTTCTGCATTTCGAGTGAAATGAATTTTAAATCGAATTTCCATTTCACCCGAAGTGAATTTCCATGTTCTGCATTTCGATTGATTTCGAATTTCTCGAACTCACTTTCGGCTTCGCACTGCGCAAGGCAAATGGTGTTTGTGAATTCGAAAAATTCGAAATCAATCAATCAACTTCCCCTCCAAACAAATTCTTCCAGACATACATTCCTCATCTACATACATATGCGAAGATATCTATCATCCGGTTGGCCACACCTCCCCCTCACTTTTTTTCCAAACGCTATCAGAAATTCTTTGCCATACGTTCACCACGAAAAGAAGGGGAAGTTAAACGAGAATGTTCAGATGTCCGCCATTTTGGTGTGCAAATATTCAAGGATACCGGGAGTTTGTTAAACTCTGTAGTAGTATGCGTAAAAGTAGGCAGTCGCCCATGTTCTGCATTTCGAGTGAAATGAATTTGAAATCGAATTTCCATTTCACCCGAAGTGAATTTCCATGTTCTGCATTTCGATTGATTTCGAATTTCTCGAACTCACTTTCGGCTTCGCACTGCGCAAGGCAAATGGTGTTTGTGAATTCGAAAAATTCGAAATCAATCAATCAACTTCCCCTCCAAACAAATTCTTACAGAACATACATTCCTCATCTACATACATATGCGAAGAAATCTATAATCAGGTTGGCCACACCTCCCCCTCACTTTTTTTCCAAAGGCTATCAGAAATCCTTTGCCATACGTTCACCACGAAAAGAAGGGGAAGTTAAACGAGAATGTTCAGATGTCCGCCATTTTGGTGTGCAAATATTCAAGGATACCGGGAGTTTGTTAAACTCTGTAGTAGTATGCGTAAAAACTAGGCAGTTGCCCATGTTCTGCATTTCGAGTGAAATGAATTTGAAATCGAATTTCCATTTCACCCGAAGTGGATTTCCATGTTCTGCATTTCGATTGATTTCGAATTTTTCGAATTCACTTTCAGTTTCGCACTTCGGAAGGCAAATGGTGTTTGTGAATTCGAAAAATTTGAAATCAATCAATCACCTTCCCCTCCAAACAAATTCTTACAGAACACACATTCCTCATCTACATTCATATGCGAAGAAATCTATCATCCGGTTGGTCGCAACTCTCCCTCCCTTTTTTTCCAAACGCTTTCAAAATCCTTTGCCATACGTTCACCACGAAAAGAAGGGGAAGTTAAACGAAAGTGTTAGTGTTTAGTATGAACATTTTTATTTATGAAAATTTTATATGAATAATAACGACTGGAAGGACTATTGGAAACTGTTAATTATTGGTTATAAATTATTTACGATATTTTTTAATTAATGTTTAAATTATTATATTATGAAATATTTGAAACATAGGTTTGATATATTTCAATTTCATTCGAAATAATGAAACAATCAGAGTGATAAGAGAAAATGTATAAATGTACTTATTGACGTTGAGCATGTGAAAATCAAATAAAATAGTTAACAAAATTTTAGTTCTTCCTTGAAGTACTGAAATAATCGAAGTATCTCCCTGTGGTCTTCAGATTTAAGTAAAAAACTGTTTTGTTTTTTCAAAGTTTTCCTTTATTAAACTTTAATATTGAAGTTCTCAGCAGTTTATTATTTTTTCGTAATAATGCAGTAATTTTTCATAACATCCTTAAAAAAATTGTATTTCCAACATATGTTTAAGAATTCAAAGGCAATATTCACAAATAACTACAGAAGAAATTAAATATGTGTGAATCTATATAAGTATATGTAGTCATGTATACAACTAGTGTTTTTAATATATTTGTACTTTTGCAATCCTGTTTCTTTGATTTGAGGAATAAATTTTGTCATTTATATACAACATTGTAGTGTAAATTTTAAGATACGCGGAGTGATAATTATGAGACATCATCTTATACAATTGAATAATTCGACAATACACCACATATACAATTTTTTGTTAACAGCAATATCCTACGTTTTTATAATATTTAAAAAAAAACAGTAGTGGGCAAATTCGGCACAAAATTGACACTATCGTGGGCAAAAGGATCAGACGTCCGCCATTTTCGTGGGCAAATGTTCAAGGATACCGGGAGTTTGTTAAACTCTGTAGTAGTATGCGTAAAAACTAGGCAGTCGCCCATGTTCTGCATTTCGAGTGAAATGAATTTGAAATCGAATTTCCATATCACCCGAAGTGAATTTCCATGTTCTGCATTTCGATTGATTTCGAATTTTTCGAATTCACTTTCGGCTTCGCACTTCGCAAGGCAAATGGTGTTTGTGAATTCGAAAAAATTCGAAATCAATCAATCAACTTCCCCTCCAAACATATTCTGACAGAACACACATTCCTCATCTACATGCGAAAAAATCTATAATCAGGTTGGCCACACCTCCCCCTCACTTTTTTTCCAAAGCCTATCATAAATCGTTTGCCATACGTTCACGACGAAAAGAAGGGGAAGTTTAACGAGAATGTTCAGATGTCGGCCATTTTCGTGGGCAAATGTTCAACGATACCGGGAGTTCGTTAAACTCTATAGTAGTATAGGTACAAAATAGGCAGTCGCCCATGTTCTGCATTTCGAGTGAAATGAATTTGAAATCGAATTTCCATTTCACCCGAAGTGAGTTTCCATGTTCTGCATTTCGATTGATTTCGAATATTTCGAATTCACTTTCGGCTTCGCACTTCACAAGGCAAATGATGTTTGTGAATTCGAAAAATTCGAAATCAATCAATCAACTTCCCCTCCAAACATATTCTGACAGAACACACATTCCTCATCTACATGCGAAGAAATCTATATTCAGGTTGGCCACACCTCCCCCTCACTTTTTTTCCAAAGGCTATCACAAATCGTTTGCCATACGTTCACGACGAAAAGAAGGGGAAATTAAACGAAAATGTTCAATTGTCGGCCATTTTCGTGGGCAAATGTTCAACGATACCGGGAGTTCGTTAAACTCTATAGTAGTATAGGTACAAAATAGGCAGTCGCCCATGTTCTGCATTTCGAGTGAAATGAATTTGAAATCGAATTTCCATTTCACCCGAAGTGAATTTCCATGTTCTGCATTTCGATTGATTTCGAATTTCTCGAACTCACTTTCGGCTTCGCACTGCGCAAGGCAAATGGTGTTTGTGAATTCGAAAAATTCGAAATCAATCAATCAACTTCCCCTCCAAACAAATTCTTACAGAACATACATTCCTCATCTACATACATATGCGAAGAAATCTATAATCAGGTTGGTCGCAACTCTCCCTCCCTTTTTTTCCAAACGCTATCAAAATCCTTTGCAATACGTTCACCACGAAAAGAAGGGTAAGTTTAACGAGAATGTTCAGATGTCCGCCATTTTGGTGTGCAAATATTCAAGGATACCGGGAGTTTGTTAAACTCTGTAGTAGTATGCGTAAAAACTAGGCAGTCGCCCATGTTCTGCATTTCGAGTGAAATGAATTTGAAATCGAATTTCCATTTCACCCGAAGTGAATTTCCATGTTCTGCATTTCGATTGATTTCGAATTTTTCGAATTCACTTTCAGTTTCGCACTTCGGAAGGCAAATGGTGTTTGTGAATTCGAAAAATTTGAAATCAATCAATCACCTTCCCCTCCAAACAAATTCTTACAGAACACACATTCCTCATCTACATTCATATGCGAAGAAATCTATCATTCGGTTGGTCGCAACTCTCCCTCCCTTTTTTTCCAAACGCTATCAAAATCCTTTGCAATACGTTCACCACGAAAAGAAGGGGAAGTTAAACGAAAGTGTTAGTGTTTAGTATGAACATTTTTATTAATGAAAATTTTATATGAATAATAACGACTGGAAGGACTATTGGAAATTGTTAATTATTGGTTATAAATTATTTACGATATTTTTTAATTAATGTTTAATTATTATGAAATATTTGAAACATAGGTTTGATATATTTCAATTTCATTCGAAATAATGAAACAATCAGAGTGATAAGAGAAAATGTATAAATGTACTTATTGACGTTGAGCATGTGAAAATCAAATAAAATAGTTAACAAAATTTTAGTTCTTCCTTGAAGTACTGAAATAATCGAAGTATCTCCCTGTGGTCTTCAGATTTAAGTAAAAAACTGTTTTGTTTTTTCAAAGTTTTCCTATATTAAACTTTAATATTGAAGTTCTCAGCAGTTTATTATTTTTTCGTAATAATGCAGTAATTTTTCATAACATCCTCAAAAAAATTGTATTTCCAACATATGTTTAGGAATTCAAAGGCAATATTCACAAATAACTACGGAAGAGATTAAATATGTGTGAATCTATATAAGTATATGTAGTCATGTATACAACTAGTGTTTTTAATATATTTGTACTTTTGCAATCCTGTTTCTTTGATTTGAGGAATAAATTTTGTCATTTATATACAACATTGTAGTGTAAATTTTAAGATACGCGGAGTGATAATTATGAGACATCATCTTCAAGGATACCGGGAGTTCGTTAAACTCTGTAGTAGTATGCGTAAAAACTAGTCAGTCGCCCATGTTCTGCATTTCGAGTGAAATGAATTTGAAATCGAATTTCCATTCCACCCGAAGTGAATTCCCATGTTCTGCATTTCGATTGATTTCGAATATTTCGAATTCACTTTCGGCTTCGCACTTCACAAGGCAAATGATGTTTGTGAATTCGAAAAATTCGAAATCAATCAATCAACTTCCCCTCCAAACATATTCTGACAGAACACACATTCCTCATCTACATGCGAAGAAATCTATAATCAGGTTGGCCACACCTCCCCCTCACTTTTTTTCCAAAGGCTATCACAAATCGTTTGCCATACGTTCACGACGAAAAGAAGGGGAAATTAAACGAAAATGTTCAATTGTCGGCCATTTTCGTGGGCAAATGTTCAACGATACCGGGAGTTCGTTAAACTCTATAGTAGTATAGGTACAAAATAGGCAGTCGCCCATGTTCTGCATTTCGAGTGAAATGAATTTGAAATCGAATTTCCATTTCACCCGAAGTGAATTTCCATGTTCTGCATTTCGATTGATTTCGAATTTCTCGAACTCACTTTCGGCTTCGCACTGCGCAAGGCAAATGGTGTTTGTGAATTCGAAAAATTCGAAATCAATCAATCAACTTCCCCTCCAAACAAATTCTTACAGAACATACATTCCTCATCTACATACATATGCGAAGAAATCTTTAATGAGGTTGGCCACACCTCCCCCTCACTGTTTTTCCAAACGCTATCACAAGTCGTTTGCAATACGTTCACCACGAAAAGAAGGGGAAGTTAAACGAGAATGTTCAGATGTCCGCCATTTTGGTGTGCAAATATTCAAGGATACCGGGAGTTTGTTAAACTCTGTAGTAGTATGCGTAAAAACTAGGCAGTCGCCCATGTTCTGCATTTCGAGTGAAATTAATTTGAAATCGAATTTCCATTTCACCCGAAGTGGATTTCCATGTTCTGCATTTCGATTGATTTCGAATTTTTCGAATTCACTATCAGTTTCGCACTTCGCAAGGCAAATGGTGTTTGTGAATTCGAAAAATTTGAAATCAATCAATCACCTTCCCCTCCAAACAAATTCTTACAGAACACACATTCCTCATCTACATTCATATGCGAAGAAATCTATCATCCGGTTGGTCGCAACTCTCCCTCCCTTTTTTTCCAAACGCTTTCAAAATCCTTTGCCATACGTTCATCACGAAAAGAAGGGGAAGTTAAACGAAAGTGTTAGTGTTTAGTATGAACATTTTTATTTATGAAAATTTTATATGAATAATAACGACTGGAAGGACTATTGGAAATTGTTAATTATTGGTTATAAATTATTTACGATATTTTTTAATTAATGTTTAAATTATTATATTATGAAATATTTGAAACATATGTTTGATATATTTCAATTTCATTCGAAATAATGAAACAATCAGAGTGATAAGAGAAAATGTATAAATGTACTTATTGACGTTGAGCATGTGAAAATCAAATAAAATAGTTAACAAAATTTTAGTTCTTCCTTGAAGCACTGAAATAATCGAAGTATCTCCCTGTGGTCTTCAGATTTAAGTAAAAAACTGTTTTGTTTTTTCAAAGTTTTCCTTTATTAAACTTTAATATTGAAGTTCTCAGCAGTTTATTATTTTTTCGTAATAATGCAGTAATTTTTCATAACATCCTTAAAAAAATTGTATTTCCAACATATGTTTAGGAATTCAAAGGCAATATTCACAAATAACTACGGAAGAAATTAAATATGTGTGAATCTATATAAGTATATGTAGTCATGTATACAACTAGTGTTTTTAATATATTTGTACTTTTGCAATCCTGTTTCTTTGATTTGAGGAATAAATTTTGTCATTTATATACAACATTGTAGTGTAAATTTTAAGATACGCGGAGTGATAATTATGAGACATCATCTTATACAATTGAATAATTCGACAATACACCACATATACAATTTTTTGTTAACAGCAATATCCTACGTTTTTATAATATAT
Organism: Myathropa florea; assembly: GCA_930367185.1. Lineage (NCBI taxonomy): Eukaryota > Metazoa > Arthropoda > Insecta > Diptera > Syrphidae > Myathropa > Myathropa florea. Next base: position 62,278,312 of record OV884004.1, on the reverse strand, counting down.
AAAAAAAAACAGTAGTGGGCAAATTCGGCACAAAATTGACACTATCGTGGGCAAAAGGATCAGACGTCCGCCATTTTCTTGGCAAATATTCAACGATACCGGGAGTTCATTAAACTCTTTACTAGTATGCGTAAAAACTAGGCAGTCGCCCATGTTCTGCATTTCGAGTGAAATGAATTTGAAATCGAATTTCCATATCACCCGAAGTGAATTTCCATGTTCTGCATTTCGATTGATTTCGAATTTTTCGAATTCACTTTCGGCTTCGCACTTCGCAAGGCAAATGGTGTTTGTGAATTCGAAAAAATTCGAAATCAATCAATCAACTTCCCCTCCAAACATATTCTGACAGAACACACATTCCTCATCTACATGCGAAAAAATCTATAATCAGGTTGGCCACACCTCCCCCTCACTTTTTTTCCAAAGCCTATCACAAACCGTTTGCCATACGCTCACGACGAAAAGAAGGGGAAGTTTAACGAGAATGTTCAGATGTCGGCCATTTTCGTGGGCAAATGTTCAACGATAACGGGAGTTTGTTAAACTCTGTAGTAGTATGCGTAAAAACTAGGCAGTTGCCCATGTTCTGCATTTCGAGTGAAATGAATTTGAAATCGAATTTCCATTTCACCCGAAGTGGATTTCCATGTTCTGCATTTCGATTGATTTCGAATTTTTCGAATTCACTTTCAGTTTCGCACTTCGGAAGGCAAATGGTGTTTGTGAATTCGAAAAATTTGAAATCAATCAATCACCTTCCCCTCCAAACAAATTCTTGCAGAACACACATTCCTCATCTACATTCATATGCGAAGAAATCTATCATCCGGTTGGTCGCAACTCTCCCTCCCTTTTTTTCCAAACGCTTTCAAAATCCTTTGCCATACGTTCACCACGAAAAGAAGGGGAAGTTAAACGAAAGTGTTAGTGTTTAGTATGAACATTTTTATTTATGAAAATTTTATATGAATAATAACGACTGGAAGGACTATTGGAAACTGTTAATTATTGGTTATAAATTATTTACGATATTTTTTAATTAATGTTTAAATTATTATATTATGAAATATTTGAAACATAGGTTTGATATATTTCAATTTCATTCGAAATAATGAAACAATCAGAGTGATAAGAGAAAATGTATAAATGTACTTATTGACGTTGAGCATGTGAAAATCAAATAAAATAGTTAACAAAATTTTAGTTCTTCCTTGAAGTACTGAAATAATCGAAGTATCTCCCTGTGGTCTTCAGATTTAAGTAAAAAACTGTTTTGTTTTTTCAAAGTTTTCCTTTATTAAACTTTAATATTGAAGTTCTCAGCAGTTTATTATTTTTTCGTAATAATGCAGTAATTTTTCATAACATCCTTAAAAAAATTGTATTTCCAACATATGTTTAAGAATTCAAAGGCAATATTCACAAATAACTACAGAAGAAATTAAATATGTGTGAATCTATATAAGTATATGTAGTCATGTATACAACTAGTGTTTTTAATATATTTGTACTTTTGCAATCCTGTTTCTTTGATTTGAGGAATAAATTTTGTCATTTATATACAACATTGTAGTGTAAATTTTAAGATACGCGGAGTGATAATTATGAGACATCATCTTATACAATTGAATAATTCGACAATACACCACATATACAATTTTTTGTTAACAGCAATATCCTACGTTTTTATAATATTTAAAAAAAACAGTAGTGGGCAAATTCGGCACAAAATTGACACTATCGTGGGCAAAAGGATCAGACGTCCGCCATTTTCTTGGCAAATATTCAACGATACCGGGAGTTCATTAAACTCTTTACTAGTATGCGTAAAAACTAGGCAGTCGCCCATGTTCTGCATTTCGAGTGAAATGAATTTGAAATCGAATTTCCATTCCACCCGAAGTGAATTCCCATGTTCTGCATTTCGATTGATTTCGAATATTTCGAATTCACTTTCGGCTTCGCACTTCACAAGGCAAATGATGTTTGTGAATTCGAAAAATTCGAAATCAATCAATCAACTTCCCCTCCAAACATATTCTGACAGAACACACATTCCTCATCTACATGCGAAGAAATCTATAATCAGGTTGGCCACACCTCCCCCTCACTTTTTTTCCAAAGGCTATCACAAATCGTTTGCCATACGTTCACGACGAAAAGAAGGGGAAATTAAACGAAAATGTTCAGATGTCGGCCATTTTCGTGGGCAAATGTTCAACGATAACGGGAGTTCGTTAGACTTTGTACTGCTTGTGAATTCGAAAAATTTGAAATCAATCAATTAACTTCTCCTGCAAACAAATTCTTACAGAACATACATTCCTCATCTACATACATATGCGAAGAAATCTTTAATGAGGTTGGCCACACCTCCCCCTCACTGTTTTTCCAAACGCTATCACAAGTCGTTTGCAATACGTTCGCCACGAAAAAATGGGGAAGTTTAACGAAAATATTCAGAAAATGTTCCCCATTTTCGTGGGCAAATGTTCAACGATACCTGGAGTTCGTTAAACTCTGTAGTAGTATGCGTAAAAACTAGGCAGTCGCCCATGTTCTGCATTTCGAGGGAAATGAATTTGAAATCGAATTTCCATTTCACCCGAAGTGAATTTCCATGTTCTGCATTTCGATTGATTTCGAATTTTTCGAATTCACTTTCGGCTTCGCACTTCGCAAGGCAAATGGTGTTTGTGAATACGAAAAATTCGAAATCAATCAATCAACATCCCCTCCAAACAAATTCTGACAGAACACACATTCCTCATCTACATACCCATGCGAAGAAATCTATAATCCGGTTGGCCACACCTCCCCCTCAATTTTTTTCCAAACCCTATCACAAATTGTTTGCCATACGTTCACCACGAAAAGAAGGGGAAGTTAAACGAAAGTGTTAGTGTTCAGTATGAACATTTTTATTTATGAAAATTTTATATGAATAATAACGACTGGAAGGACTATTGGAAACTGTTAATTATTGGTTATAAATGATTTACGATATTTTTAAATTAAAGTACAAATTATTATATTATAAAATGTATGGAACATAGGTTTGATACATTTCAATTTCATTCGAAATAATGAAATAATCAGAGTGATAAGAGAAAATGTATAAATGTACTTATTGACGTTGAGCATGTGAAAATCAAATAAAATAGTTAACAAAATTTAAATTCATCCTTGAAGTACTACTGAAATGATCGAAGTATCTCCCTGTGGTCTTCAGATTTAAGTAAAAAACTGTTTTGTTTCTTCAAAGTTTTCCTTTATTAAACTTTAATATTGAAGTTCAGAACAGTTTATTATTTTTTCGTAATAATGCAGTAATTTTTCATAACATTCTTAAAAATTGTATTTCCAACATTTGTTTAGGAATTCAAAGGCAATATTCACAAATAACTACGGAAGGAATTAAATATGTGTGAATCTATATAAGTATATGTAGTCATGTATACAACTTGTGTTTTTAATTTATTTGTATATTTTCAATCCTGTTTCTTTGATTTGAAGAACTAATTTTGTCATTTATATACAACATTGTGGTGTAAATTTTAAGATATACGGAGTGATAATTATAAGATATCATCTTATACAATTGAATAATATGACAATATACAACATATACAATTTTTAGTATTAATATTTTAAGCAAAATGTTAACAACAATATCCTACGTTTTTTTAATAGTTAAAAAAAACAGTAGTGGGCAAATTCGGCACAAAATTGACACTATCGTGGGCAAAAGGATCAGACGTCCGCCTTTTTCGTGGGCAAATGTTCAAGGATACCGGGAGTTTGTTAAACTCTGTAGTAGTATGCGTAAAAATTAGGCAGTCGAATTTTTCGAATTCACTTTCGGCTTCGCACTTCGACAGGCAAATGTTGTTTGTGAATTCGAAAAATTCGAAATCAATCAATCAACTTCCCCTCCAAACAAATTCTTACAGAACACACATTCCTCATCTACATACATATGCGAAGGAATCTATCATTAATCTCTGTAGTAGTATGTATACAACATATAGAATTTTTAGTATCAATATTTTAAGCAAAATGTTTACAACAATATCCAATGCTTTTTTAATATTTAAAAAAAAAAACAGTAGTGGGCAAATTCGGTACAAAATTGACACTATCGTGGGCAAAAGGATCAGACGTCCGCCATTTTCTTGGCAAATATTCAACGATACCGGGAGTTCATTAAACTCTTTACTAGTATGCGTAAAAACTAGGCAGTCGCCCATGTTCTGCATTTCGAGTGAAATGAATTTGAAATCGAATTTCCATTTCACCCGAAGTGAATTTCCATGTTCTGCATTTCGATTGATTTCGAATTTTTCGAATTCACTTTCGGCTTCGCACTTCGCAAGGCAAATGGTGCTTGTGAATTCGAAAAATTTGAAATCAATCAATTAACTTCTCCTGCAAACAAATTCTTACAGAACATACATTCCTCATCTACATACATATGCGAAGAAATCTTTAATGAGGTTGGCCACACCTCCCCCTCACTGTTTTTCCAAACGCTATCACAAGTCGTTTGCAATACGTTCGCCACGAAAAAATGGGGAAGTTTAACGAAAATATTCAGAAAATGTCCGCCATTTTCGTGGGCAAATGTTCAACGATACCTGGAGTTCGTTAATCTCTGTAGTAGTATGCGTAAAAACTAGGCAGTCGCCCATGTTCTGCATTTCGAGGGAAATGAATTTGAAATCGAATTTCCATTTCACCCGAAGTGAATTTCCATGTTCTGCATTTCGATTGATTTCGAATTTTTCGAATTCACTTTCGGCTTCGCACTTCGCAAGGCAAATGGTGTTTGTGAATACGAAAAATTCGAAATCAATCAATCAACATCCCCTCCAAACAAATTCTGACAGAACACACATTCCTCATCTACATACCTATGCCAAGAAATCTATCATCAGGTTGGCCACACCTCCCCCTCACTTTTTTTCCAAACGCTATCAGAAATCCTTTGCCATACGTTCACCACGAAAAGAAGGGGAAGTTAAACGAGAATGTTCAGATGTCCGCCATTTTGGTGTGCAAATATTCAAGGATACCGGGAGTTTGTTAAACTCTGTAGTAGTATGCGTAAAAACTAGGCAGTCGCCCATGTTCTGCATTTCGAGTGAAATTAATTTGAAATCGAATTTCCATTTCACCCGAAGTGGATTTCCATGTTCTGCATTTCGATTGATTTCGAATTTTTCGAATTCACTATCAGTTTCGCACTTCGCAAGGCAAATGGTGTTTGTGAATTCGAAAAATTTGAAATCAATCAATCACCTTCCCCTCCAAACAAATTCTTACAGAACACACATTCCTCATCTACATTCATATGCGAAGAAATCTATCATCCGGTTGGTCGCAACTCTCCCTCCCTTTTTTTCCAAACGCTTTCAAAATCCTTTGCCATACGTTCACCACGAAAAGAAGGGGAAGTTAAACGAAAGTGTTAGTGTTTAGTATGAACATTTTTATTTATGAAAATTTTATATGAATAATAACGACTGGAAGGACTATTGGAAACTGTTAATTATTGGTTATAAATTATTTACGATATTTTTTAATTAATGTTTAAATTATTATATTATGAAATATTTGAAACATAGGTTCGATATATTTCAATTTCATTCGAAATAATGTAACAATCAGAGTGATAAGAGAAAATGTATAAATGTACTTATTGACGTTGAGCATGTGAAAATCAAATAAAATAGTTAACAAAATTTTAGTTCTTCCTTGAAGTACTGAAATAATCGAAGTATCTCCCTGTGGTCTTCAGATTTAAGTAAAAAACTGTTTTGTTTTTTCAAAGTTTTCCTTTATTAAACATTAATATTGAAGTTCTCAGCAGTTTATTTTTTTTTCGTATTAATGCAGTAATTTTTCATAACATCCTTAAAAAAATTGTATTTCCAACATATGTTTAGGAATTCAAAGGCAATATTCACAAATAACTACGGAAGAAATTAAATATGTGTGAATCTATATAAGTATATGTAGTCATGTATACAACTTGTGTTTTTAATATATTTGTACTTTTACAATCCTGTTTCTTTGATTTGAGGAATAAATTTTGTCATTTATATACAACATTGTAGTGTAAATTTTAAGATACGCGGAGTGATAATTATGAGACATCATCTTATACAATTGAATAATTCGACAATACACCACATATACAATTTTTTGTTAACAGCAATATCCTACGTTTTTATAATATTTAAAAAAAAACAGTAGTGGGCAAATTCGGCACAAAATTGACACTATCGTGGGCAAAAGGATCAGACGTCCGCCATTTTCGTGGGCAAATGTTCAACGATAACGGGAGTTCGTTAAACTCTGTAGTAGTATGCGTAAAAACTAGTCAGTCGCCCATGTTCTGCATTTCGAGTGAAATGAATTTGAAATCGAATTTCCATTTCACCCGAAGTGAATTCCCATGTTCTGCATTTCGATTGATTTCGAATATTTCGAATTCACTTTCGGCTTCGCACTTCACAAGGCAAATGATGTTTGTGAATTCGAAAAATTCGAAATCAATCAATCAACTTCCCCTCCAAAAAAATTCTTACAGAACACACATTCCTCATCTACATACCCATGCGAAGAAATCTATAATCAGGTTGGCCACACCTCCCCCTCACTTTTTTTCCAAAGGCTATCACAAATCGTTTGCCATACGCTCACGACGAAAAGAAGGGGAAATTAAACGAAAATGTTCAATTGTCGGCCATTTTCGTGGGCAAATATTCAACGATACCGGGAGTTCGTTAAACTCTATAGTAGTATAGGTACAAAATAGGCTGTCGCCCATGTTCTGCATTTCGAGTGAAATGAATTTGAAATCGAATTTCCATTTCACCCGAAGTGAATTTCCATGTTCTGCATTTCGATTGATTTCGAATTTTTCGAATTCACTTTCGGCTTCGCACTTCGCAAGGCAAATGGTGTTTGTGAATTCGAAAAAATTCGAAATCAATCAATCAACTTCCCCTCCAAACATATTCTGACAGAACACACATTCCTCATCTACATGCGAAAAAATCTATAATCAGGTTGGCCACACCTCCCTCTCACTTTTTTTCCAAAGGCTATCACAAATCGTTTGTAATACGTTCACGATGAAAAGAAGGGGAAATTAAACGAAAATGTTCAGATGTCGGCCATTTTCGTGGGCAAATGTTCAACGATAACGGGAGTTCGTTAGACTTTGTACTGCTTGTGAATTCGAAAAATTTGAAATCAATCAATTAACTTCTCCTGCAAACAAATTCTTACAGAACATACATTCCTCATCTACATACATATGCGAAGAAATCTTTAATGAGGTTGGCCACACCTCCCCCTCACTGTTTTTCCAAACGCTATCACAAGTCGTTTGCAATACGTTCGCCACGAAAAAATGGGGAAGTTTAACGAAAATATTCAGAAAATGTCCGCCATTTTCGTGGGCAAATGTTCAACGATACCTGGAGTTCGTTAAACTCTGTAGTAGTATGCGTAAAAACTAGGCAGTCGCCCATGTTCTGCATTTCGAGGGAAATGAATTTGAAATCGAATTTCCATTTCACCCGAAGTGAATTTCCATGTTCTGCATTTCGATTGATTTCGAATTTTTCGAATTCACTTTCGGCTTCGCACTTCGCAAGGCAAATGGTGTTTGTGAATACGAAAAATTCGAAATCAATCAATCAACATCCCCTCCAAACAAATTCTGACAGAACACACATTCCTCATCTACATACATATGCGAAGAAATCTATAATCCGGTTGGCCACACCTCCCCCTCAATTTTTTTCCAAACCCTATCACAAATTGTTTGCCATACGTTCACCACGAAAAGAAGGGGAAGTTAAACGAAAGTGTTAGTGTTCAGTATGAACATTTTTATTTATGATAATTTTATATGAATAATAACGACTGGAAGGACTATTGGAAACTGTTAATTATTGGTTATAAATGATTTACGATATTTTTAAATTAAAGTACAAATTATTATATTATAAAATGTATGGAACATAGGTTTGATACATTTCAATTTCATTCGAAATAATGAAATAATCAGAGTGATAAGAGAAAATGTATAAATGTACTTATTGACGTTGAGCATGTGAAAATCAAATAAAATAGTTAACAAAATTTAAATTCATCCTTGAAGTACTACTGAAATAATCGAAGTATCTCCCTGTGGTCTTCAGATTTAAGTAAAAAACTGTTTTGTTTCTTCAAAGTTTTCCTTTATTAAACTTTAATATTGAAGTTCAGAACAGTTTATTATTTTTTCGTAATAATGCAGTAATTTTTCATAACATTCTTAAAAAATTGTATTTCCAACATTTGTTTAGGAATTCAAAGGCAATATTCACAAATAACTACGGAAGGAATTAAATATGTGTGAATCTATATAAGTATATGTAGTCATGTATACAACTTGTGTTTTTAATTTATTTGTATATTTTCAATCCTGTTTCTTTGATTTGAAGAACTAATTTTGTCATTTATATACAACATTGTGGTGTAAATTTTAAGATATACGGAGTGATAATTATAAGATATCATCTTATACAATTGAATAATATGACAATATACAACATATACAATTTTTAGTATTAATATTTTAAGCAAAATGTTAACAACAATATCCTACGTTTTTTTAATAGTTAAAAAAAACAGTAGTGGGCAAATTCGGCACAAAATTGACACTATCGTGGGCAAAAGGATCAGACGTCCGCCTTTTTCGTGGGCAAATGTTCAAGGATACCGGGAGTTTGTTAAACTCTGTAGTAGTATGCGTAAAAATTAGGCAGTCGAATTTTTCGAATTCACTTTCGGCTTCGCACTTCGACAGGCAAATGTTGTTTGTGAATTCGAAAAATTCGAAATCAATCAATCAACTTCCCCTCCAAACAAATTCTTACAGAACACACATTCCTCATCTACATACATATGCGAAGGAATCTATCATTAATCTCTGTAGTAGTATGTATACAACATATAGAATTTTTAGTATCAATATTTTAAGCAAAATGTTTACAACAATATCCAATGCTTTTTTAATATTTAAAAAAAAAAACAGTAGTGGGCAAATTCGGTACAAAATTGACACTATCGTGGGCAAAAGGATCAGACGTCCGCCATTTTCTTGGCAAATATTCAACGATACCGGGAGTTCATTAAACTCTTTACTAGTATGCGTAAAAACTAGGCAGTCGCCCATGTTCTGCATTTCGAGTGAAATGAATTTGAAATCGAATTTCCATTTCACCCGAAGTGAATTTCCATGTTCTGCATTTCGATTGATTTCGAATTTTTCGAATTCACTTTCGGCTTCGCACTTCGCAAGGCAAATGGTGCTTGTGAATTCGAAAAATTTGAAATCAATCAATTAACTTCTCCTGCAAACAAATTCTTACAGAACATACATTCCTCATCTACATACATATGCGAAGAAATCTTTAATGAGGTTGGCCACACCTCCCCCTCACTGTTTTTCCAAACGCTATCACAAGTCGTTTGCAATACGTTCGCCACGAAAAAATGGGGAAGTTTAACGAAAATATTCAGAAAATGTTCCCCATTTTCGTGGGCAAATGTTCAACGATACCTGGAGTTCGTTAAACTCTGTAGTAGTATGCGAAAAAACTAGGCAGTCGCCCAAGCTCTGCATTTCGAGTGAAATGAATTTGAAATCGAATTTCCATTTCACCCGAAGTGAATTCCCATGTTCTGCATTTCGATTGATTTCGAATTTTTCGAATTCACTTTCGGCTTCGCACTTCGCAAGGCAAATGGTGTTTGTGAATACGAAAAATTCGAAATCAATCAATCAACATCCCCTCCAAACAAATGCTGACAGAACACACATTCCTCATCTACATACCTATGCGAAGAAATCTATCATCAGGTTGGCCACACCTCCCCCTCACTTTTTTTCCAAACGCTATCAGAAATCCTTTGCCATACGTTCACCACGAAAAGAAGGGGAAATTAAACGAAAATGTTCAATTGTCGGCCATTTTCGTGGGCAAATATTCAACGATACCGGGAGTTCGTTAAACTCTATAGTAGTATAGGTACAAAATAGGCTGTCGCCCATGTTCTGCATTTCGAGTGAAATGAATTTGAAATCGAATTTCCATTTCACCCGAAGTGAATTTCCATGTTCTGCATTTCGATTGATTTCGAATTTTTCGAATTCACTTTCGGCTTCGCACTTCGCAAGGCAAATGGTGTTTGTGAATTCGAAAAAATTCGAAATCAATCAATCAACTTCCCCTCCAAACATATTCTGACAGAACACACATTCCTCATCTACATGCGAAAAAATCTATAATCAGGTTGGCCACACCTCCCTCTCACTTTTTTTCCAAAGGCTATCACAAATCGTTTGTAATACGTTCACGATGAAAAGAAGGGGAAATTAAACGAAAATGTTCAGATGTCGGCCATTTTCGTGGGCAAATGTTCAACGATAACGGGAGTTCGTTAGACTTTGTACTGCTTGTGAATTCGAAAAATTTGAAATCAATCAATTAACTTCTCCTGCAAACAAATTCTTACAGAACATACATTCCTCATCTACATACATATGCGAAGAAATCTTTAATGAGGTTGGCCACACCTCCCCCTCACTGTTTTTCCAAACGCTATCACAAGTCGTTTGCAATACGTTCGCCACGAAAAAATGGGGAAGTTTAACGAAAATATTCAGAAAATGTCCGCCATTTTCGTGGGCAAATGTTCAACGATACCTGGAGTTCGTTAAACTCTGTAGTAGTATGCGTAAAAACTAGGCAGTCGCCCATGTTCTGCATTTCGAGGGAAATGAATTTGAAATCGAATTTCCATTTCACCCGAAGTGAATTTCCATGTTCTGCATTTCGATTGATTTCGAATTTTTCGAATTCACTTTCGGCTTCGCACTTCGCAAGGCAAATGGTGTTTGTGAATACGAAAAATTCGAAATCAATCAATCAACATCCCCTCCAAACAAATTCTGACAGAACACACATTCCTCATCTACATACATATGCGAAGAAATCTATAATCCGGTTGGCCACACCTCCCCCTCAATTTTTTTCCAAACCCTATCACAAATTGTTTGCCATACGTTCACCACGAAAAGAAGGGGAAGTTAAACGAAAGTGTTAGTGTTCAGTATGAACATTTTTATTTATGAAAATTTTATATGAATAATAACGACTGGAAGGACTATTGGAAACTGTTAATTATTGGTTATAAATGATTTACGATATTTTTAAATTAAAGTACAAATTATTATATTATAAAATGTATGGAACATAGGTTTGATACATTTCAATTTCATTCGAAATAATGAAATAATCAGAGTGATAAGAGAAAATGTATAAATGTACTTATTGACGTTGAGCATGTGAAAATCAAATAAAATAGTTAACAAAATTTAAATTCATCCTTGAAGTACTACTGAAATAATCGAAGTATCTCCCTGTGGTCTTCAGATTTAAGTAAAAAACTGTTTTGTTTCTTCAAAGTTTTCCTTTATTAAACTTTAATATTGAAGTTCAGAACAGTTTATTATTTTTTCGTAATAATGCAGTAATTTTTCATAACATTCTTAAAAAATTGTATTTCCAACATTTGTTTAGGAATTCAAAGGCAATATTCACAAATAACTACGGAAGGAATTAAATATGTGTGAATCTATATAAGTATATGTAGTCATGTATACAACTTGTGTTTTTAATTTATTTGTATATTTTCAATCCTGTTTCTTTGATTTGAAGAACTAATTTTGTCATTTATATACAACATTGTGGTGTAAATTTTAAGATATACGGAGTGATAATTATAAGATATCATCTTATACAATTGAATAATATGACAATATACAACATATACAATTTTTAGTATTAATATTTTAAGCAAAATGTTAACAACAATATCCTACGTTTTTTTAATAGTTAAAAAAAACAGTAGTGGGCAAATTCGGCACAAAATTGACACTATCGTGGGCAAAAGGATCAGACGTCCGCCTTTTTCGTGGGCAAATGTTCAAGGATACCGGGAGTTTGTTAAACTCTGTAGTAGTATGCGTAAAAATTAGGCAGTCGAATTTTTCGAATTCACTTTCGGCTTCGCACTTCGACAGGCAAATGTTGTTTGTGAATTCGAAAAATTCGAAATCAATCAATCAACTTCCCCTCCAAACAAATTCTTACAGAACACACATTCCTCATCTACATACATATGCGAAGGAATCTATCATTAATCTCTGTAGTAGTATGTATACAACATATAGAATTTTTAGTATCAATATTTTAAGCAAAATGTTTACAACAATATCCAATGCTTTTTTAATATTTAAAAAAAAAAACAGTAGTGGGCAAATTCGGTACAAAATTGACACTATCGTGGGCAAAAGGATCAGACGTCCGCCATTTTCTTGGCAAATATTCAACGATACCGGGAGTTCATTAAACTCTTTACTAGTATGCGTAAAAACTAGGCAGTCGCCCATGTTCTGCATTTCGAGTGAAATGAATTTGAAATCGAATTTCCATTTCACCCGAAGTGAATTTCCATGTTCTGCATTTCGATTGATTTCGAATTTTTCGAATTCACTTTCGGCTTCGCACTTCGCAAGGCAAATGGTGCTTGTGAATTCGAAAAATTTGAAATCAATCAATTAACTTCTCCTGCAAACAAATTCTTACAGAACATACATTCCTCATCTACATACATATGCGAAGAAATCTTTAATGAGGTTGGCCACACCTCCCCCTCACTGTTTTTCCAAACGCTATCACAAGTCGTTTGCAATACGTTCGCCACGAAAAAATGGGGAAGTTTAACGAAAATATTCAGAAAATGTTCCCCATTTTCGTGGGCAAATGTTCAACGATACCTGGAGTTCGTTAAACTCTGTAGTAGTATGCGAAAAAACTAGGCAGTCGCCCAAGCTCTGCATTTCGAGTGAAATGAATTTGAAATCGAATTTCCATTTCACCCGAAGTGAATTCCCATGTTCTGCATTTCGATTGATTTCGAATTTTTCGAATTCACTTTCGGCTTCGCACTTCGCAAGGCAAATGGTGTTTGTGAATACGAAAAATTCGAAATCAATCAATCAACATCCCCTCCAAACAAATGCTGACAGAACACACATTCCTCATCTACATACCTATGCGAAGAAATCTATCATCAGGTTGGCCACACCTCCCCCTCACTTTTTTTCCAAACGCTATCAGAAATCCTTTGCCATACGTTCACCACGAAAAGAAGGGGAAGTTAAACGAAAGTGTTAGTGTTCAGTATGAACATTTTTATTTATGAAAATTTTATATGAATAATAACGACTGGAAGGACTATTGGAAACTGTTAATTATTGGTTATAAATTATTTACGATATTTTTTAATTAATGTTTAAATTATTATATAATGAAATATGTGAAACATAGGTTTGATATATTTCAATTTCATTCGAAATAATGAAACAATCAGAGTGATAAGAGAAAATGTATAAATGTACTTATTGACGTTGAGCATGTGAAAATCAAATAAAATAGTTAACAAAATTTTAGTTCTTCCTTGAAGTACTGAAATAATCGAAGTATCTCCCTGTGGTCTTCAGATTTAAGTAAAAAACTGTTTTGTTTTTTCAAAGTTTTCCTTTATTAAACTTTAATATTGAAGTTCTCAGCAGTTTATTATTTTTTCGTAATAATGCAGTAATTTTTCATAACATCCTTAAAAAAATGTTATTTCCAACATTTTTAGATTTTGCTTCGCTTAGGAATTCAAAGGCAATATTCACAAATAACTATGGAAAAAATTAAATATGTGTGAATCTATATAAGTATATGTAGTCATGTATACAACTTGTATTTTTAATTTATCTGTACTTTTGCAATCGTGTTTCTTTGATTTGAAGAATACATTTTGTCATTTATATACAAAATTGTGGTGTAAATTTTAAAATATACGGAGTGATAATTATGAGATATCATCTTATACAATTGAATAATTCGACAATATACCACATATACAATTTTTTGTTAACAGCAATATCCTATGTTTTTTTAATATTAAAAAAAAACAGTAGTGGGCAAATTCGGCACAAAATTTACACTATCGTGGGCAAAAGGATCAGACGTCCGCTATTTTCGTGAGCAAATGTTCAACGATACCGGGAGTTCGTAAAACTCTGTAGTAGTATGCGTAAAAAGTAGGCAGTCGCCCATGTTCTGCATTTCGAGTGAAATGAATTTGAAATCGAATTTCCATTTCACCCGAAGTGAATTTCCAAGTTCTGCATTTCGATTAATTTCGAATTTTTCGAATTCAATTTCGGCTTCGCACTTCGCAAGGCAAATGGTGTTTGTGAATACGAAAAATTCGAAATCAATCAATCAACTTCCCCTCCAAACAAATTCTTACAGAACACACATTCCTCATCTACATACCCATGCGAAGAAATCTATCATCAGGTTGGCCACACCTCCCCCTCACTTTTTTTCCAAAAGCTATCACAAATCGTTTGCCATACGCTCACGACGAAAAGAAGGGGAAATTAAACGAAAATGTTCAATTGTTGGCCATTTTCGTGGGCAAATGTTCAACGATAACTTGAGTTCGTTAAACTCTGTATTAGTATGCGTAAAAAGTAGGCAGTCGCCCATGTTCTGCATTTCGAGTGAAATGAATTTGAAATCGAATTTCCATTTCACCCGAAGTGGATTTCCATGTTTTGCATTTCGATTGATTTCGAATTTTTCGAATTCACTTTCAGTTTCGCACTTCGGAAGGCAAATGGTGTTTGTGAATTCGAAAAATTTGAAAACAATCAATCACCTTCCCCTCCAAACAAATTCTTACAGAACACACATTCCTCATCTACATTCATATGCGAAGAAATCTATCATCCGGTTGGTCGCAACTCTCCCTCCCTTTTTTTCCAAACGCTATCAAAATCCTTTGCCATACGTTCACCACGAAAAGAAGGGGAAGTTAAACGAAAGTGTTAGTGTTTAGTATGAACGTTTTTATTTATGAAAATTTTATATGAATAATAACGACTGGAAGGACTATTGGAAACTGTTAATTATTGGTTATAAATTATTTACGATATTTTTTAATTAATGTTTAAATTATTATATAATGAAATATGTGAAACATAGGTTTGATATATTTCAATTTCATTCGAAATACTGAAATAATCAGAGTGATAAGAGAAAATGTATAAATGTACTTATTGACGTTGAGCATGTGAAAATCAAATAAAATAGTTAACAAAATTTTAGTTCTTCCTTGAAGTACTGAAATAATCGAAGTATCTCCCTGTGGTCTTCAGATTTAAGTAAAAAACTGTTTTATTTTTTCAAAGTTTTCCTTTATTAAACTTTAATATTGAAGTTCTCAGCAGTTTATTATTTTTTCGTAATAATGCAGTAATTTTTCATAACATCCTTAAAAAAATTGTATTTCCAACATATGTTTAGGAATTCAAAGGCAATATTCACAAATAACTACGGAAGAAATTAAATATGTGTGAATCTATATAAGTATATGTAGTCATGTATACAACTTGTGTTTTTAATATATTTGTACTTTTGCAATCCTGTTTCTTTGATTTGAGGAATAAATTTTGTCATTTATATACAACATTGTAGTGTAAATTTTAAGATACGCGGAGTGATAATTATGAGACATCATCTTATACAATTGAATAATTCGACAATACACCACATATACAATTTTTTGTTAACAGCAATATCCTACGTTTTTATAATATCTAAAAAAAAACAGTAGTGGGCAAATTCGGCACAAAATTGACACTATCGTGGGCAAAAGGATCAGACGTCCGCCATTTTCGTGGGCAAATGTTCAAGGATACCGGGAGTTCGTTAAACTCTGTAGTAGTATGCGTAAAAACTAGTCAGTCGCCCATGTTCTGCATTTCGAGTGAAATGAATTTGAAATCGAATTTCCATTTCACCCGAAGTGAATTCCCATGTTCTGCATTTCGATTGATTTCGAATATTTCGAATTCACTTTCGGCTTCGCACTTCACAAGGCAAATGATGTTTGTGAATTCGAAAATATTCGAAATCAATCAATCAACTTCCCCTCCAAACATATTCTGACAGAACACACATTCCTCATCTACATGCGAAAAAATCTATAATCAGGTTGGCCACACCTCCCTCTCACTTTTTTTCCAAAGGCTATCACAAATCGTTTGCCATACGTTCACGACGAAAAGAAGGGGAAATTAAACGAAAATGTTCAGATGTCGGCCATTTTCGTGGGCAAATGTTCAACGATACCGGGAGTTCGTTAAACTCTATAGTAGTATAGGTACAAAATAGGCAGTCGCCCATGTTCTGCATTTCGAGTGAAATGAATTTGAAATCGAATTTCCATTTCACCCGAAGTGAATTTCCATGTTCTGCATTTCGATTGATTTCGAATTTCTCGAACTCACTTTCGGCTTCGCACTGCGCAAGGCAAATGGTGTTTGTGAATTCGAAAAATTCGAAATCAATCAATCAACTTCCCCTCCAAACAAATTCTTACAGAACATACATTCCTCATCTACATACATATGCCAAGAAATCTATAATCAGGTTGGCCACACCTCCCCCTCACTTTTTTTCCAAACGCTATCAGAAATCCTTTGCCATACGTTCACCACGAAAAGAAGGGGAAGTTAAACGAGAATGTTCAGATGTCCGCCATTTTGGTGTGCAAATATTCAAGGATACCGGGAGTTTGTTAAACTCTGTAGTAGTATGCGTAAAAGTAGGCAGTCGCCCATGTTCTGCATTTCGAGTGAAATGAATTTGAAATCGAATTTCCATATCACCCGAAGTGAATTTCCATGTTCTGCATTTCGATTGATTTTGAATTTTTCGAATTCACTTTCGGCTTCGCACTTCGCAAGGCAAATGGTGTTTGTGAATTCGAAAATATTCGAAATCAATCAATCAACTTCCCCTCCAAACATATTCTGACAGAACACACATTCCTCATCTACATGCGAAAAAATCTATAATCAGGTTGGCCACACCTCCCCCTCACTTTTTTTCCAAACGCTATCAGAAATCCTTTGCCATACGTTCTCCACGAAAAGAAGGGGAAGTTAAACGAAAGTGTTAGTGTTCAGTATGAACATTTTTATTTATGAAAATTTTATATGAATAATAACGACTGGAAGGACTATTGGAAACTGTTAATTATTGGTTATAAATTATTTACGATATTTTTTAATTAATGTTTAAATTATTATATAATGAAATATGTGAAACATAGGTTTGATATATTTCAATTTCATTCGAAATACTGAAATAATCAGAGTGATAAGAGAAAATGTGTAAATGTACTTATTGACGTTGAGCATGTGAAAATCAAATAAAATAGTTAACAAAATTTTAGTTCTTCCTTGAAGTACTGAAATAATCGAAGTATCTCCCTGTGGTCTTCAGATTTAAGTAAAAAACTGTTTTGTTTTTTCAAAGTTTTCCTTTATTAAACTTTAATATTGAAGTTCTCAGCAGTTTATTATTTTTTCGTAATAATGCAGTAATTTTTCATAACATCCTTAAAAAAATGTTATTTCCAACATTTTTAGATTTTGCTTCGCTTAGGAATTCAAAGGCAATATTCACAAATAACTACGGAAAAAATTAAATATGTGTGAATCTATATAAGTATATGTAGTCATGTATACAACTTGTATTTTTAATTTATCTGTACTTTTGCAATCGTGTTTCTTTGATTTGAAGAATACATTTTGTCATTTATATACAAAATTGTGGTGTAAATTTTAAAATATACGGAGTGATAATTATGAGATATCATCTTATACAATTGAATAATTCGACAATATACCACATATACAATTTTTTGTTAACAGCAATATCCTATGTTCTTTTAATATTAAAAAAAAACAGTAGTGGGCAAATTCGGCACAAAATTTACACTATCGTGGGCAAAAGGATCAGACGTCCGCTATTTTCGTGAGCAAATGTTCAACGATACCGGGAGTTCGTAAAACTCTGTAGTAGTATGCGTAAAAAGTAGGCAGTCGCCCATGTTCTGCATTTCGAGTGAAATGAATTTGAAATCGAATTTCCATTTCACCCGAAGTGAATTTCCAAGTTCTGCATTTCGATTAATTTCGAATTTTTCGAATTCAATTTCGGCTTCGCACTTCGCAAGGCAAATGGTGTTTGTGAATACGAAAAATTCGAAATCAATCAATCAACTTCCCCTCCAAACAAATTCTTACAGAACACACATTCCTCATCTACATACCCATGCGAAGAAATCTATAATCAGGTTGGCCACACCTCCCCCTCACTTTTTTTCCAAAAGCTATCACAAATCGTTTGCCATACGCTCACGACGAAAAGAAGGGGAAATTAAACGAAAATGTTCAATTGTTGGCCATTTTCGTGGGCAAATGTTCAACGATAACTTGAGTTCGTTAAACTCTGTATTAGTATGCGTAAAAAGTAGGCAGTCGCCCATGTTCTGCATTTCGAGTGAAATGAATTTGAAATCGAATTTCCATTTCACCTGAAGTGAATTTCCATGTTCTGCATTTCGATTGATTTCGAATTTTTCGAATTCACTTTCGGCTTCGCACTTCGCAAGGCAAATGGTGTTTGTGAATTCGAAAAATGCGAAATCAATCAATCGGCTTCCAATGCAAACAAATTCTTACAGAACACACATTCCTCATCTACATACATATGCGAAGAAATCTATAATCAGGTTGGCCACACCTCCCCCTCACTTTTTTTCCAAACGCTATCCCAAATCGTTTCCAATACGTTCCCCACGAAAAGAAGGGGAAGTTTAACAAAAATGTTTAGGTGTCCGCCATTTTCGTAGGCAAATATTCAACGATAAGGGGACTTCGTTAAACTCTGTAGTAGTATGCGTAAAAACTAGGCAGTCGCCCATGTTCTGGATTTCGAGTGAAATTAATTTGAAATCGAATTTCTATTTCACCCGAAGTGAATTTCCATGTTCTGCATTTCGATTGATTTCGAATTTTTCGAATTTACTTTCGGTTTCGCACTTCGCAAGGCAAATGGTGTTTGTGAATTCAAAAAATTCGAAATCAATCAATCAACTTCCCCTCCAAACAAATTCTTACAGAACACACATTCCTCATCTGCATGCGAAGAAATCTAACATCCTGTTGGCCACACCTCGTCCTCCCTTTTTTCCAAACGCTATCCCAAATCGTTTGCAACACGTTCTATACGAAAAGAAGGGGAAATTAAACGAAAATGTTAGTGTTCAGTATGAACATTTTTATTTATGAACATTTTATATGAATAATAACGGCTGGAAGGACTATTGGAAGCTGTTAATTATTGGTTATAAATGATTTGCGATATTTTTAAGTTATTATATTATGAAATATATGGAACATAGGTTTGATATATTTCAATTTCATTCGAAATAATGAATCATGGTTGCCTCAATCAAATTCGGCATAAGTCTTTTCACCGGAAGTCGAGTACCGTTGCAAAGTCGCGGTGGATTCAAATTACGCCATATCATAATAACTGAACCAACTTTGAGTTGCAAGTTATGTGGTGGAAATCCTGGTAACTCCAGAGAGTTCAAAAACTCCGTTGGATAATTTACTACATCATCGGGATTTGTTATGGAATCAACGGATTTGTATGTCACCAAATCGCCAGCGATTTTTGATTGAATGGTGAAATAATTCTGATAATTCTCACTAATGTTTGGGAAAGCATTTTCAATAAGAGCGTAAGAGGTAAAAGTAACTCCAACAGCTAACAATTGTTTGGAAAATTGTGCAGCACTTTGATCCTTTTGAAGTTGAACTCTGATATTAGTCGTTAGCGATAATGTTTTTACGTTATTCCAAAGATGTTTTTATTTCGCCGAAGATCCTTCAGAGTGAAGTTAAGTGCTTCAAGTGAATTCTTATGTGCCATTGTGCACTCATCCCAAACAATGAGCTCGAATTGCATCAACAATTTTCCCATTGCACTGGATCGGGAACTATTGCATGTTGGAGTATCAATTGTGTTTAAATTGAGTGGCAACTTAAGCGCAGAATGTGCAGTACGACCGCCATCTAGAAGAGTCGCCGCAATTCCAGATGATGCTAACGCCAAAGCTATGTCACATCTTGATCGAATAGTGGCCAAAATCGATGAAATGACAATGACCACCAGTATTATTGTCCTACGCTTGCATTAATGTTTCGTATACTTGTTTTTGCAGTTCATTCAGCAACGGCACATTATTTCGAATGATCTCCTGCAATGTATCAACATTGTATTGCAGCTCTCGATTTAATTCTTGGTTGAATGCATCGTGCATCGATCGATTTGGCGCAATCATTCATGTCATGCATGTCGGGATTATTCGTTCGAATGCGCAAGCGATGCAAGATATCTTCACATATGTCGTCTTTGTATTTGTTCCATAACTGAATTGGTTGTGAAGGGAAACATGTGGTGATGATAAATGCGAACAGCGTTCGTATTTAGTACGCATTTGATGAAACAACTGAATCCGCAAGTGTTAAATCCCAATGAGAATCGTTCTCCAGCAAGCCCAATAGTTGACATGCTTCTCGATATGTTTGGCATTGGCGGCCATTCACAGTTTCCAAATGCGCAAATGATTTTGGGCCACGTACATTTACCAAGAGCAGTCGCAAATAAAAACATTCATCATTTCTAGGATGAACAGTATACATGCGACCTAGCGCATCAGTGGAAAACACCTGTGGCCAATCTGGAACTGGGGTTCCTTGTTTGCGACGTTGTAATTTCTTTGTTGATTGATTCCAAGTGTAATACTTGGTCATTTCAACGTACATCAGCGTCGCTGCGAATGGATCTGCTTCACACATTGCAAAGAAGCTAGTCAATGTTGTCGATGGTGGTCTCTCAGCTCGTTGTGCCGCATTAGCCCCAGTGAAGTAAACTCTTTGTCCATTTTCCAAATGCACTGCTAAATGTACAACTGTGGGATATCTTTCATGAATTTGAAATGACAATAATCGCCACAGTGCTTCATTAGTACTGACGTAGCTGCCCATTTGGAAGTTGCTGATTTCGTCATTCGCATTTTCCGACGCAATACCAAACACAGCCATGTCGCTGCCTTTTGTGACGTACTTGCACAAATATTTGACTGATTTGGCCGAATGACAACTCTCAACGTTCGCATATGTTTTGAAAATTCGTGATAGCAGCGGGCAATATGGTACAATGAATTCATTTCCGATCTCAATCTCTTGATTTTGAACTTTAACTTTGATAGTTCGACCATTATCTTCTTTTGAACGCCGACGATAAACTGGATATCCATCGTTCCCTGTGACTGTTTCAGCAACTAACGGTTGCGGATATCGTTTTGTGCACTTTCCATCAGCCATGCAAGGCGATAATGGATTTAATACACCGCACGGTCCATGCACCATCTGTGTCGTCACAATGTCGTGTAGATGGGGATCAGTGACTGGATCAGGAATTTCAGCTTATATGATGTCGTCCACTTCATTTGAATGTAATTTGTTCAGCAACCGAATTAGGATATGAGCATGCGGTAGCCCACGCTTCTGCCATTCCACCGAGTACATATAACAACGTGTGTCACCAAAAACTCGATACTTGTAAGCACATCCATCATAACCTTGAGTTTTTGCTGAAATACTCTGGCGATTATGTCATGGCGATCTAACGGTTTTTGGCACGGGTCCAACTCACGTTCAATTTCCGTCCACTTCGGATTGCATTTAAACGTAATAAATAAATCCGGAGCATCACGCAAGTGTATATAGTCCTCAGATCGTAGCTTTGCCTGATTGAATCGGATGAACGCTAAACGTTCGGTCTCGACTTTGACATACATGTCGACAGCGAATTGCTGGAATAGCCGACGGCACTTCAGTGTACATGTACGCATAGTAATTCATAATGTATATATAATAAAATGATTGGAGCTCTTTTGATCAAAAAAGTAACGGCTGGATTGTGCTGCGCAAGTGGAAAAGTGATAATTATGAGATATCTTCTTATACAATTGAATAATATGACAATATACAACATATACAATTTTTAGTATCAATATTTTAAGCAAAATGTTTACAACATTATCCAACGTTTTTTTAATATTAAAAAAAAAAACAGTAGTGGGCAAATTCGGCACAAAATTGACACTATCGTGGGCAAAAGGATCAGACGTCCGCCATTTTCGTGGGCAAATGTTCAACGATACCTAGAGTTCGTTAAACTCTGTAGTAGTATGCGTAAAAACTAGTCAGTCGCCCATGCTCTGCATTTCGAGTGAAATGAATTTGAAATCGAATTTCCATTTCACCCGAAGTGAATTCCCATGTTCTGCATTTCGATTGATTTCGAATTTTTCGAATTCACTTTCGGCTTCGCACTTCGAAAGGCAAATGTTGTTTGTGAATTCGAAAAATTCGAAATCAATCAATCCCCTCCAAACAAATTCTTACAGAACACACATTCCTCATCTACATACATATGCGAAGAAATCTATCATCAGGTTGGCCACACCTCCCCCTCACTTTTTTTCCAAACGCTATCAGAAATCCTTTGCCATACGTTCACCACGAAAAGAAGGGGAAGTTAAACGAAAATGTTAGTGTTCAGTATGAACATTTTTATTTATGAAAATTTTATATGAATAATAACGACTGCAAGGACTATTGGAAACTATTAATTATTGGTTATAAATGATTTACGATATTTTTTAATTAATGTTTAAATTATTATACTATGAAATGTATGGAACATAGGTTCGATATATTTCAATTTCATTCGAAATAATGAAACATTCAGAGTGATAAGAGAAAATGTAAAAATGTACTTATTGACGTTGAGCATGTGAAAATCAAATAAAATAGTTAACAAAAGTTGAATTCATCCTTGAAGTACTACTGAAATGATCGAAGTATCTCCCTGTGGTCTTCAGATTTAAGTAAAAAACTGTTTTGTTTTTTCAAAGTTTTTCTTTATTAAACGTTAATATTGAAGTTCAGAACAGTTTATTATTTTTTCGTAATAATGCAGTAATTTTTCATAACATTCTTAAAAAATTGTATTTCCAACATTTGTTTAGGAATTCAAAGGCAATATTCACAAATAACTACGGAAGGAATTAAATATGTGTGAATCTATATAAGTATATGTAGTCATGTATACAACTTGTGTTTTTAATTTATTTGTACATTTTCAATCCTGTTTCTTTGATTTGAAGAATTAATTTTGTCATTTATATACAACATTGTGGTGTAAATTTTAAAATATAATAATAATTATAATAATGGCAGCGCTACAGTCCGATGTGGACCTGGGCCTAGCTTCTCAGGAACCACTCGTGTTGTGCGTGCTATTGTTCTCGCACGAGTGGAGGGGACCTACAGTTTAATGCCGACTCCGAACGGCGATTTGAGAAGCTTTTCCTAGACAGTTATATTCTTTGAGCATTGTCAGTGACTCGAAAGAGGTGGAGCCGTGAAAAAATGTTTGATGTTTTTTTCGAAATTCGAACCGACGACCTCGAGCGTAGGAGTCGACGCACCTACCCACTACGCCACGGCGCCCACAAATTTTAAAATATACGGAGTGAGATTACCATATTATACAATTGAATAAAACGACAATATACAACATATACAATTTTTAGTGTCAATATTTTAAGCAAAATGTTAACAACAATTGTCAAAGATAGCCTTGAAGCGAAATTCAGTTTATTTAATAAAAATCTTAATACAAACAAAGAGAAAGAATGAAGAAGTAATTATTAAAGAGAGCAAGAATTCACGTCCTTCCACGACGACTGCACAACACGAACTGCCTCTCTCTCATTATGTCCTTGACAGCTCGGCCTCTCTCGACACTTCGTCCTCACTGGACGAATCTGGCTCATCCACGTTGTCTATATCAGGACTCAGATGACACCACGGCTTCATATGGTCGCTCGAAAGAATGTTGCTATATCGACGACGGTTTTGCCGTTTATCCGGAAGATCCTCCACCAAGTACTTGTCATGGGACAATACCTTTGCCACTACATATGGCCCTTTAAAGGACGGATCGAGTTTGTGTGACTCGCAAGTAGCTTGTGACACGTAATCCATTACCACCAAATCACCTTCGTTGTATTGGTACGGAGCTTGATGTTTTCTGTCGTATCGTATTTTCCATTTACGCCTCTCCTCCGAAATATTTTCTGCAGCTTGATGCCTTCTTGTCTCGACTTCGTCAACATCTGGCTGGTCCACGTCTAATGCTTGTATCATTCGATTCTGGCTGACATCCTTCACATTAAAATTGAACACTAAATCGTTTGGCGAGAACTTAGTGGTTGCATTAATTTGGGAATTGATGCTCCATTGAATGTTCGGCAATGTGAGATCCCATTCTTTGTCGTTCCGGGCTGAGCATTTGATTGCACTCAATACATACCTTGCTGTAAAACCCTCAAACTCTTTTGATGTAAAGGCAGAGCCTCTGTCGGTAGTAATTCTCAACGGTTTGCCGAATATTGACCTAACTTCTTGTAACATTGCAATGACCGGTGTTGATTTGGTCGAGCGAACAGCTCTCAGGACGGTGTATTTGCTGAAAGCACAAACTAAAGTAATTATGTGTAGATTGCCTTTCTTACTTTTAGGAAAGGGCCCTAGATGATCCATATTTATACACCGGAATGGTATCGGTAATACATCCATTACATGGAGTTGACTCTCCGACTTACCACCTTTGATTTTATTCAAGCAGCATTCAGGACATGCGGCGATGTATGATTTAATATATCGCCTCATTCGTGGAAACCAGAAATCCTTTTTGATACGACCCAATGTTTTTTCGAGACTAAAATGGCCAACATCATCGTGACAAGCTTTTGTTATTCGCCACCTTATTAACTGCGGCACAACTAACTTCTTTTGACCTCCGACTTTCCGATACAACCGGCTTGAAACAATCTCATAATCCAATTCCGTTTGTTTCAATAATGAACTGTTGCTCGTGCCCTTTCGTTGAAGAATGCTCACGATAGTTTTGAGCTTGTCATCTTGCATTTGCATGGTAAAAATCCAGTCTCCATCCACAGAGAATACTTTTAAAATATTCTCAGCAACAGTTGTCGATTCCTCCGGTGGTAGCGTTGGGGATCGACTCATCCCGTCTACATGACTCATTTTCGCACCTGGTCGATATACACATTCAAAGTCAAATTCTTGCAATTTGAGCCACCACCGCGCAATTCGTGGTATTAATAGTGACGTGGCTCTCGTTGTAGCAATAGCGTTGCAATCCGTAATGACTCGAAATCGTGTTCCCAGCAAATATATTCTAAATCTAGTCAGTGTCTCCACAACCGCTAACACCTCCAACTCTTGACTGGAGTAATTTGTCTCTACTTCAGAGCATTTTCTACTATAATAAAAGACTGGTCTAAGATCCTCACCTTCACTTTGCAATAAAACTCCTCCTAGTCCCACAGAACTTGCATCGGTGTGTACTTCATGTTCTTTCATGGCATCGAAAAGTACCAGTATCGGTTGTTTGCTGATAGCTGACTTTAGTTCCGAGAATGCAGTCTCCTGCTTGTCGTCCCAGTTAAAGATGGTATCCTTCTTCAACAGCTTCGTCAATGGCTGCGCAGTACAACCGTAACCCTTATCAAATTTGCGGAAAAACCCCGTGATTCCTAAAAATCTTCGCACTTCCGTTGGATTGGTTGGTCTAGGAAACTCTGGAATACATTTCGTCTTGTTATTGCCTGGTTGTATACCACTCGAGCTAATTACGTGTCCGAGAAAGTTTACGATCGTAGTCATAAAAACACACTTTGATGGACTTAATGTTAGACCTGCGTTCCTCACGGCGCCTAGGAATTCTTCTAACACTTCAAATCCTTTGTCAAGTGTATCCGTGGCAATGATTACTTCATCTACGTAATTACTGATGTTGCTTCGATATTTTAGGCCTCTAATGAGATGTATTATCATTTCCTGGAAGATCATTGGTGCATTCACCAAACCAAATGGCATGACATTGTGTTCGAACAGACCGTCTGGTGTTAAAAACGCTGTGAATGGTTTACTTATTTCGGTCAGTGGAATAATAGCCTGCTGTCATGTCGAGGGTTGTAAAATATTTCTTACCCTTCAGCTGCGAAAGTTGTTCTTCTACCACTGGCATCACAAATTGTTTTTTCACAGTAACTGCGTTTAGGGCGCGGTAATTGTGGAGAGAACTCAACAACTCGTTCGACGTTCGCAGATTCATGGCGAGTAGTGTACGTGAAAGAGTAGGGTCGTTTAGACCGTTAATGATGTATGAGTTAATAGACAAGTCATCCAACTCACATCGTCTTCCTATGGCATTGCGTAGTAATATTCAATAAACGATTCGTCAGACTTACGCTTTCGCTTCATGAGATCTCTGTGCACGTCTGCCACGTTGTCTGTGCATGGGAAATTTCTTTGGAGAGCGATGACAAACTCCTTCCACGTCTGGAATACTGGCTGTGCATCCCGCCAGTCTCTTGCGAGTCCCTCCAATTTATGCTGTACCGCGAACAGTGTTAAGTCTTCAGTCCAAGAATACAAACGTTGCAATTGCTCCACTTTGCTGATGAATTGTGTTGATGAAAGGGTGGGCTTGAGTGGATCGAAATTCGGTAGAATTCCGATGACATCTACGGTTCTGTTGGCGCCATATATTTGCGATGAAGATGGAAATGCGCATGTTGCTGGTGTGGCTGCTCTGCTGGGTACTACGTTTTTGGCGTCAGATTGATCCTCCAGTGTCGTTGAATTTTCGTTTCTGTTTTGTATTTGTGGCGGTGTGTCTCGGTGTTGAATACTACTTACGTTCGCCACCAAATCGTTAACACTTTTTGCCAAATTCGATACGATGTTGCGCAATTCCGAAATTTGAGCTGCCCACGGTTCCATCGCACGGATTTCCTCTATGTCCACTTCGTCGGTGCCCCTTATTTCTATCAGTTTTGCTATTTTATGCGCCTTATCGCCTTTTAATGGTGTGTTGAGCGATTGCAATAATTTATTTAATTGCTCAACTTTTAGCGTCCCTAATTTCTCCATCACCGTTTTTTCTTTTCCTTTATCCTGTGTTGTCGTGTTCAGTAACTCACTCGAAAATGCGTTTTTCCTCTCGTTGAGCTGTTTGCCTTTCGTCGATGTCCTGGATATTTCCCTTTTTTCCGTTAGGTAGTTGTTTTCTCTGCTCTTCGTGGATAATATCTCTTCCTTTCCGTTGGAATTTCAGAACGTTCCTTCCGTTGACCTGATCGTCTTATCTTTTTCGTAGAGATTTTCGTTGAGTCTTTCGTATGAAATTTCCTGTTTGCGTTCGTTCTATTATACGTTCGTTCTATTATTATTTTCACAAATATTTGTTTTGTGGAAAATGTTATGCGTATCCCACTTCTGAATTGTCAAAGATAGCCTTGAGCCGAAATTCAGTTTATTTAATAAAAATCTTAATACAAACAAAGAGAAAGAATGAAGAAGTATTTATTAAAGAGAGCAAGAATTCACGTCCTTCCACGACGACTGCACAACACGAACTGTCTCTCTCTCATTATGTCCTTGACACAATATCCTAGGTTTTTTTAATATTTAGAAAAAAAACAGTAGTGGGCAAATTCGGCACAAAATTGACACTATCGGCAAATGTTCAATGATACCGGGAGTTCGTTAAACTCTGTGGTAGTATGCATAAAAAGTAGGCAGTCGCCCATGTTCTGCATTTCGAGTGAAATGAATTTGAAATCGAATTTCCATTTCACCCGAAGTGAATTTCTATGTTCTGTATTTCGATTGATTTCGAATTTTTCGAATTCAATTTCGGCTTCGCACTTCGAAAGGCAAATGTTGTTTGTGAATTCGAAAAATTCGAAATCAATCAATCAACTTCCCCTCCAAACAAATTCTTACAGAACACACATTCCTCATCTACATACCCATGCGAAGAAATCTATCAGGTTGGCCACACCTCCCCCTCACTTTTTTTCCAAAAGCTATCACAAATCGTTTGCCATACGCTCACGACGAAAAGAAGGGGAAGTTTAACGAAAATGTTCAGATGTCCGCTATTTTCGTGTGCAAATATTCAACTATAAGGAAATTTCGTTAATCTTTGTAGTAGTATGTATACAACATATAGTATTTTTAGTATCAATATTTTAAGCAAAATGTTTACAACAATATTCAATGCTTTTTTAATATTTAAAAAAAAAAACAGTAGTGGGCAAATTCGGTACAAAATTGACACTATCGTGGGCAAAAGGATCAGACGTCCGCCATTTTCTTGGCAAATATTCAACGATACCGGGAGTTCATTAAACTCTGTAGTAGTATGCGTAAAAAGTAGGCAGTCGCCCATGTTCTGCATTTCGAGTGAAATTGATTTGATATCGAATTTCCATTTCACCCGAAGTGAATTTCTATGTTCTGCATTTCGATTGATTTCGAATTTTTCGAATTCACTTTCGGCTTCGCACTTCGGAAGGCAAATGTTGTTTGTGAATTCGAAAAATTCGACATCAATCAATTAACTTCCCCTCCAAACAAATTCTTACAGAACACACATTCCTCATCTACATGCCAAGAAATCTATAATCAGGTTGGCCACACCTCCCCCTCACTTTTTTTCCAAACGCTATCACAAATCCTTTGCCACCATGAAAAGAAGGGGAAGTTAAACGAAAATGTTAGTGTTCAGTATGAACATTTTTATTTATGAAAATTTTATATGAATAATAACGACTGGAAGGACTATTGGAAACTGTTAATTATTGGTTATAAATGATTTACGTTATTTTTAAATTAATGTTTAAATTATTATATTATGAAATATATGGAACATAGGTTTGATATATTTCAATTTCATTCGAAATAATGAAATAATCAGAGTGATAAGAGAAAATGTATAAATGTACTTATTGACGTTGAGCATGTGAAAATCAAATAAAATAGTTAACAAAATTTAAATTCATCCTTGAAATACTACTGAAATGATCGATGTATCTCCCTGTGGTCTTCAGATTTAAGTAAAAAACTGTTTTGTTTCTTCAAAGTTTTCCTTTATTAAACGTTAATATTGAAGTTCAGAACAGTTTATTATTTTTTCGCAATAATGCAGTAATTTTTCATAACATTCTTAAAAAATTGTATTTCCAACATTTGTTTAGGAATTCAAAGGCAATATTCACAAATAACTACGGAAAGAATTAAATATGTGTGAATCTATATAAGTATATGTAGTCATGTATACAACTTGTGTTTTTAATTTATTTGTATATTTTCAATCCTGTTTCTTTGATTTGAAGAATTAATTTTGTCATTTATATACAACATTGTGGTGTAAATTTTAAGATATACGGAGTGATAATTATGAGATATCATCTTATACAATTAAATAAATACAACAATATACAACAAATACAATTTTTAGTATCAATATTTTAAGCAAAATGTTTACAACAACATCCAACGTTTTTTTAATATTCAAAAAAAAAACAGTAGTGGGCAAATTCGGCACAAAATTGACACTATCGTGGGCAAAAGGATCAGGCGTCCGCCATTTTCGTGGGCAAATGTTCAACGATAACGGGAGTTCGTTAAACTCTGTAGTAGTATGCGTAAAAAGTAGGCAGTCGCCCATGTTCTGCATTTCGAGTGGAATGAATTTGAAATGGAATTTCCATTTCACCCGAAGTGAATTTCCATGTTCTGCATTTCGATTGATTTTGAATTTTTCGAATTCACTTTCGGCTTCGCACAGGCAAAGGCTTTTTGTGAATTCGAAAAATTCGAAATCAATCAATCAACTTCCCCTCCAAACAAATTCTTACAGAACACACATTCCTCATCTACATACCCATGCGAAGAAATCTATCATCAGGTTGGCCACACCTCCCCCTCCCTTTTTTTCCAAACGCTATCACAAATCGTTTGCCATACGTTCACCACGGAAAGAAGGGGAAGTAAAACGAAAATGTTAGTGTTTAGGATGAACATTTTTATTTATGAAAATTTTATATGAATAATAACGACTGCAAGGACTATTGGAAACTGTTAATTATTGGTTATAAATGATTTACGATATTTTTAAATTAAAGTACAAATTATTATATTATAAAATGTATGGAACATAGGTTTGATACATTTCAATTTCATTCGAAATAATGAAATAATCAGAGTGATAAGAGAAAATGTATAAATGTACTTATTGACGTTGAGCATGTGAAAATCAAATAAAATAGTTAACAAAATTTAAATTCATCCTTGAAATACTACTGAAATGATCGATGTATCTCCCTGTGGTCTTCAGATTTAAGTAAAAAACTGTTTTGTTTCTTCAAAGTTTTCCTTTATTAAACGTTAATATTGAAGTTCAGAACAGTTTATTATTTTTTCGTAATAATGCAGTAATTTTTCATAACATCCTTTAAAAATTGTAATTCCAACATTTGTTGGAATTGTAGGAATTCAAAGGCAATATTCACAAATAACTACGGAAAGAATTAAATATGTGTGAATCTATATAAGTATATGTAGTCATGTATACAACTTGTGTTTTTAATTTATTTCCACATTTTCAATCCTGTTTCTTTGATTTGAAGAATTAATTTTGTTATTTAATTTAACTCATAACAATAAAAAAATTCAAACTTTAATTGTTTTTTTTTTTAAATTGGGACACTTGATTATGTCGCAGAATTCTTTTCCACAGCAGACTGTCGTATATTTTCCAGATCTAAAATGTGAAGCATCATTTTCTTCAGCTCATTGTAGGCAAATGTTTAGTGCTCGAATTGCAGCCTCTGCTTCAAATTCTTTTTCGTCATCACTTTCGACTTCTGATTTCGAATTACTACTATTCGGTTCCAAATTGGATTCATTTTCGGCAATCGAATCAGTTATGTCCTGGGAACTGTCAACTCTTAAAACAAATCGTTAATCGATGATATTATTTTGGGTTCTTTTAGGATTTGGTCCCTTATAAAAATATGTATTCATGAGTTCATGAAACAATAGTTGCTTTTATTGAGTCGCCATTTTTTGAAGAGTTGCAATTACTGAGTCAACAATGGTAAGATTTAAGGTGTTGCTTTTATTGAGGAGTTGCACGTATCGAGGGTTGCTTTCATTGAGGTCGTACTGTATTATGAAATATATGGAACATTGGTTTGATATATTTTAATTTCATTCGGAATAGTGAAACAATCAGAGTGGTAAGAAAAAATGTATAAATGTACTTATTGACGTTGAGCATGTGAAAATCAAATAAAATAGTTAACAAAATTTAAATTCATCCTTGAAGTACTGAAATGATCGAAGTATCTCCCTGTGGTCTTCAGATTTAAGTAAAAAACTGTTTTGTTTTTTCAAAGTTTTCCTTTATTAAACGTTAATATTGAAGTACACAACAGTTTATTACTTTTTCGTAAAAATGCAGTAATTTTTCATAACATCCCTAAAAAATTGTTATTTTCAACATTTGTTTAGGAATTCAAAGGCAATATTCACAAATAACTACGGAACAAATTAAATATGTGTGAATCTATATAAGTATATGTAGTCATGTATACAACTTGTGTTTTTAATTTATTTGTACTTTTGCAATCCTGTTTCTTTGATCTGAAGAATTAATTTTGTCATTTATATACAACATTGTGGTGCAAATTTTAAGGTATACGGAGTGATAATTATGAGATATCATCTTATACAATTGAATTATACGACAATATACAGCATATACAATTTTTAGTATTGAAACAGTTCCGATTATTAAAACTATTTATTTATTTTTCACAGTAAAAACTTTACACGTCTGCTTCGCACGGTGTCTCGATCACAACTGCCCGCTCTTCGGTTATCCTATAGGATTTCTCGCCTTTTTCTCTCTTTATGTTTTGGACTGCCACTGTATCAATATTTTAAACAAAATGTTTACAACAATATTCAACGTTTTTTTAATATTTTAAAAATATTTTGCCTTATGAACACACCCATTGCCTTACTCCAGTAGTGGGCAAATTCGGCACAAAATTGACACTATCGTGGGCAAAAGGATCAGACGTCCGCCATTTTCGTGGGCAAATGTTCAACGATAACGGGAGTTCGTTAAACTCTGTAGTAGTATGCGTAAAAAGTAGGCAGTCGCCATGTTCTACATTTCCCCTCCAAACATTTTCTTACAGAACATACATTCCTCATCTACATTAATATGCGAAGAAATCTATCATCCGGTTGGCCACACCTCCCCCTCCCTTTTTTTCCAAACGCTATCATAATCGTTTGCCATACGTTCACCACGAAAAGAAGGGGAATTTAAACGAAAATGTATGAGCATATATCATAGTATCATTGTATGAGCATTCATTTTACATGAATAATAACGACTGGAAGGACTATTGGAAAATGCTAATTATTGGTTATAAATGATTAACGATATTTTTAAATTAAAGTATAAATTACTATATTTTGAAATATATGGAACATAGGTTTGATATATTTCAATTTCATTCGGAATAGTGAAACAATCAGAGTGGTAAGAGAAAATGTATAAATGTACTTATTGACGTTGAGCCTGTGAAAATCAAATAAAATAGTTAACAAAATTTAAATTCATCCTTGAAGTAATGAAATGATCGAAGTATCTCCCTGTGGTCTTCAGATTTAAGTAAAAAGCTGTTTTGTTAGTAGTTGTAGTAAAAGATGGTGAAGAAACTACAATGGAGAACAGGAAGTCACAAGCGAAAAGGAAAATAGAGCAACAGCAGCAGCAGCAGCAACCCAAAGAGCAGCAGCAGCAAAACAAGCAACAGCATCAGCAACCCAAGCAGCAGCAGCAACAACAACAGCAGCAACAACAACAGCAGCAACAACAGCAGCAGCAACAACAGCAGCAGCAACCCAAGCAACAGCAGCATAATCAGGAGAAGAAGTTTAGAATGCCTCCTATCAACATAACAGGAATGGACGCCGAAAATACTATCCAGGTATGTAAGTTGGCCGTAAAGGACAACTTTTATATTAAAAATAAAGGCTTTCGCAGTCAGGCCATCCACTGCTCATCAGTGGATGGCTTCACGCTTGTGAAAGAGAAGATTGCGTCAGCTGGGGCTGTCTTCTATTCATATACTCCCAGGGGAGAAAAGGTGTAGACCGTTCTCCTCAAGGGATTGAGAGTCTCTGCTGAGCCGGAGGACGTATTGAAATTGTTGCGACAAACGAGCGTCGCCAACGTAGAGTTTTTGGGAGTCAAGCGCTTCACCACTGTCCGGTCCAGGATGGAACCGGTGCGTTTGCTTCCCCTTTTCTTGGTCCAGGTGACACCAGAGATCAGGCTTGAGAGTGTAAGGAGCATAAAGTTCCTTGACTTTCAGGCCGT
Source organism: Myathropa florea (assembly GCA_930367185.1). Lineage (NCBI taxonomy): Eukaryota > Metazoa > Arthropoda > Insecta > Diptera > Syrphidae > Myathropa > Myathropa florea. Next base: position 62,244,833 of record OV884004.1, on the reverse strand, counting down.
CTCTTGGGGAGAGGTTGAGGAGGAGTAAGCAGATGCTTCTCTGTGCAAGATGCCAGAGATTCGGACTGCTGGAAACTGCAACATGCCGACTCGCTGCAGTAAATGCACAGAGGGGCATCTGTCTGCGCAGTGTCCTCTGGGTGAGGGAAAGGTAGAGGACAGATCTCGCCTGAAGTGCATCCATTGTGGTGCCAATGGACATCCTTCCAGCTATCGGGGTTGTCCAAAGGTCAAGGAAATTACCAAAAAACAAATGCAAAGAAAACAAAAGTGGTGGATTCAAGGCCGATGCCGAGAATTCTTGCCACTCCTGTTACGCCGGTTGTCTCCTACGCCCAGATGGCGTCTGGCAGACGACAGGCACAACAGACAGCGAGAAAGGTAGCTCAGGCTACAGTAGAGGCTCCAAATGTGGGTTTCGCGGAGCTGTTGTCAATGATGGCCTCAATGCAGGCCCAGATGGCACAGTTCTAAAAAGACCTTGACCTCCTTGAAACCGGAAGCACATACTCAGGTACAGAGATTATACCGTTTTCGAAGGGACCGCCCCCACTCCACACAAGGGAGTGGGGTCGCTCTCTTCATTAAAAAAGGTATACGCCACAAAATCGTGTATTGCGGCGAATTGCGAACTTTCGGTGTACTGGAAGCGTGTATTGCGTGCATTTCTCTCCAAGGTGGAAGGAAATTGTACGTGGTCGCGGTCTATGCGCCAGACGCACCTCGGGCCACAGGTTTCATATCGGAGCTCGAGACTCTCTTTAGAAAGCTTCGTCTTTGCTTGGAAGAGAACTATTTTATCATAGCCGGCGATTTGAACGCGAAGCATGAGGAATGGGGTAATTCTGTGCCAAATCAAAGGGGAAACTCCCTCCTTGATTGGTGGACGCAGCACTCTATTGAGTTCAAGCTGAATTTGCTTGCAACCGATAGACCATCATTTCCCAGAAGTGGGTCTTATTTGGATCTAATGCTGATTGACAGACGACTGACGTTACGCGTTGTGGACAATGACACAAGGAACTGCTTAACAACGGTGGAGTACGACAGTGATCACTGTGGACTTGCCGCGGTTATTCAGTTCCCGAATGAGCTGGTCGAACTGAAGCAATTCGAGGAGACGTACCCTTACAATTATCGTAAGGCTCGTTGGCCACGTTTCTCTAGGGCCATATCCACAGAACTACGTTCGAGTGACATCACTCCACCCGCAAACAGAGACCTGACGAACGAAGAGGTTGACAGGTACCTCATACGAGTGGGCAATACAATAAAATGCACCATGGACACGACGCTTCCAAAAGTTGCACCGACTACAGATGGCGACATCTATCGGAACACTACTATCGACGCACTGTACGTGAACAAAAGCAGACTGCTGTCGCGAATTAAGACACTTTACAGACGTTTTACGGACAAAGACGACCAGGAACTAAGGTCGCTCAAGTCGCAGATCAAAAACCTCCAGAAGTTAATTCGGATGAACTACCGAATTGCAGTCAATTCGTATTGGGGAGACAGGATTCGGGCTGTTCGTTCCAACGGTCCTGGTATGTTTCCCCAAATCAACCGAATTTTCCGAAGGAGGGATTACAGTGACTTAGAGGCTATTCGACTTGAAAGAACGACTTACAACGCAAACATACTGACGTCAGTTAGAGATCCAGATGGGGCCGTGCTAGACAATGACTTCATGATTGTTGAGGACCCTCATTAGAAGGTTGAAGCAATAGGAGCAGTTTTTCAGGAAGTGTACACGGTCAACGAGTCTCGTTGTCCTAACCACGACTTGGAGAACAGAGCCTTGCTTAACCATTTCTATCTTCGAAATGAAATACAACAATGGCGTTCTGAGAATCCTGGTTTCACCAGCTTCAATGACGAAAACATGGCAAATAATGCCGTCGCCTATGGTGGATCCGATTCCATTCTCATTTCGAGGGAGAATCTCAAGGGCATCTTCAACAGCCTCAAGAA